>OX439050.1:33092352-34342308 GCA_949317995.1 Acholoe squamosa | reverse complement strand
TGAAACACTCCTACTCATCATTCTGATGCCAAATAACAATGGGGTTGGCCCCTCTTTCCCTTCCCTTGGGGCCAAATTCCTCAAAATAACTAAGTTCAGAAGGGACTATTTGGCCAGTAAACTCGGAAGTGGTCCAATTAAGGGTGGTGACTCCATAAGAACGAAATTCTGCAAACTGTTTGCTGGATCTTAAACGTCTAGTACAACCATGATGATTCACATTCATTGCATTCATGTTGCTGTCAACTTATTTATAACTAGAGTTGGGTCTGCATCTACAATTGTGCTGTCATGTTCTTGAAGGGCTTGTATTTAGAGTTTGTAATCTGGTGGCATCGACATATCCATACTATAACCCCCCCCCCAACACACACACACACACACACCAAGTATTTCAAAATCACTCAAAGATCACGTTATCGACAGTCAGGCCAAGGTTGAAGAAAACTAAAATGAAAAGGGAGGGGGTAGACGGAAAAGGCATCAACCAACCAAACTTACACTTCCCAAACATGTAACCCAAACCCAACCTTCTGTGTGGTGGTCGACCCCATAGTATGTTTGATCAGACATCTATCTAGAAGACACTTCTACTTCTGGCCACAGGTAAATGGCCCTATTCAATAGCCTCTGTTTGCCCAACCTCAGCTAAGTAATACAGTGGCAAATAGAAACACCTGGGAACCTACAGTGTACTAACTGATGACAGGAATGCTTCAGTAAGAGCAGTGGTTTCAAAATGTAATTTGTCTGTTAGGTAATAAAGTTTACTCTCTATAGTTGGTCTACACGTAGGTACGTGCTGCTTACACGTGCAACGTGTGTAATTAGGATGTAATCCTATTGGGCCCTTAGAATATGTCTTTTAACATCACCAGAACACTTAGTCAACTACTTTAAGGTTTCCTTTTGTACAATCTGCCCTCACTCAGTGCACTGCTAAAGGGGCTGTTAGGACAGAAAGGCTCGGTCAATATTGGTTGAAGGTTTCTTCCCAGAAATATTTGAACAAGCATTCCCACCATTGAAGCACATCTCTTTCCTGATTTGGAAACCTAGACAAGTTGCACCGCAATACCCTGCGTAGATCTATTAGGCACAGCTTATATGTATACATGAAGATAAACCCATGATGTGCCTTATAGAAGAAGCAAGAGTTAGGGGTGCACCTTATATGTGACGATTTGGTACTAGAGGACAGTCCTAAGGTCACCAAATTATGACACAGAGTGATCCTTATACAAGGGGTCTTATTGTACATAATTATACATTTCGACCTTTACTATTGTGTATCGCCACAATAAACACAATGAAATAACTGCTGAGAGTCTTCACTACATATTTGAATATAGTCTAGAAAGAATACTACTTCTGTGGAGATAGAAACACCTGCAGGGTATTTCTTGACAATGCTAATTAGTTCTGTTAAGAAATAACCTCCTGATGGGTGTTTTCCCTACCTCTCTTTGCAAAAGGAGGAAGCTTTAGAATAAATGAAATGATAGTGATTTGGTGAAAGGAAGCAGGACAGAAAAGCCCCGGGAAGGTGCAGTTACAGTACCAGTGTAGATCTAGCACCAAATTAATTAATTCATGTATATTCTACTTCAGAAGTAATCTAACCAATCTTGAGCCTACTTTTTTTTCTTTTAATCACAGAGATTTTCACGGAAATGATTACTGTCAGAGAAGAGCGACCTATCCACAACTGTTATCCATGAGCCAGATTAGTATTTCTGTCATGACAGATAATAATTATGGGTGTATATTATACTAAAATTCTGTTGATACTGTTGTCTCTATCTTTGTACATGTTACATCCTTTCCTGACACGTGGACAAGTTAAATACACAAACCCAATATCCATATTCTATGCAGTCTTCACTTGATACTATTTAGAGCCTCTTGCTTGCCTTTGACATGTACTCTAGGTAATATGGTCATTGGTAATTGACAGGGTTTTACTATGGTATAATTTCAATCAAGAAGATATATGTATGCCAATCTTCACATGTATCTGGTCAAAATTACTGCCATAGTCTGAGAAATAAGCATAATCATATATATGTAGACCCCTGTAGACTCATTAGTAAATGGTCTGTGATTAGCCCGGCCTTATATATTGATCCACACTTATGCCCCTCACGTCAGAATACATAGCTTATATACACCTATAGGCCACACTTGAACTAGAAGCGCTTACAGATTATTACAGCAACACTTATCGTGGCCCATACAACAATATAGAACCACAAAATATTTGTTTCATGACGCCCCCTCAAGAAAAGAAGTCCTGAAGGATCAACTTATGGTGTTTCCTTTCGTCAAAGTTACAGAAAGGTTTTACCACTAGAATACAGGCTTACACTAGGAGGTTAATTCAAAACTCTCTACAATCAGTCCCCCAGTGATGGTAGTGTTAGCACATTCTGTTGATTTTATAAAACCTAGTCATTCTACCCTATCTATTTTACTGGTGGTAGCCAAGTCAGACACAGCAAGTCCTGTTTATCATTAACTTTTGATTTTTCAGGCCTTCCACCAAGGGTTGTGGCAGTTAAAGAAATAGTGGATTGCCACAGTTATTAGCTGTGTGTTTTTAACAACCGTTCCTCTACTCAAAAGCCACTCATGCGTTACATGCCTTATGAAGTGATCCCTTCTCCCTTCCTGAGGGGGAGCCGGTACACACTATAAATAGCTCATAGGATAAAGGGAAATGATTGTTTATGCCCTTTTTGAAAAATCTTTCCTCAGCTATTGATTTAGTTTGGCCCTCTTGCCACTGTGCACAGTGTGTTCTGCTTGTGATAGTGTATGCAGTGCTCAGCTAACCACCAGTAAAATCGATAGCACTGCCTGTGTCAATTAATGCATATTAGTCACAGGCTACCATAAGATAAATCAATGGGGCTAGAAATTCCAAACATCGCTGGGGTACTGATGGTAGGATGTTTTGAATTAACCTCTAGGGCTTAAATCAATGCCAATTACAGGAGAGTAAATGGGTGTACAGGGACCGGACGTGTCAAGTGGGTACTTCAGCTGTAAGAAGCTTGATTTTGTTTACCACATGCCAACATGAGGAGAGCCATAGTAGACTGGCAGCCATACCTGCAAGGTGTGATGAAGGGATAGGTGAAATAGTGGGTAGCGGATTGGGGAGTTCTTCGAAGGATGTAACTAAGAATGGTATAGGTTCCCTATTGAAGCTTCTTGATATAGTTTTATAGTTGATAAAAGTTTTACCTTGGTATTCATAGTCGCTATGCGAATTCGTTGTCAAAATTCCAACGATTAACCTCTTGCAGTACCTGCACATCTAAATCAAATTAAATGATTCAATGATGATCTTTGACCATTAAATTCTTTCTGACAAATGATGGATAAATTCAATGCAATAAAAGGTGGCAGCTAACGGGAAAATATACCCATCGTTGTCCTGCCTTGGTGTCTTGCTCCTGCTCTTAAAAAATTAATCACCAGAAAGATGAGGACTTTTTAGTCCAGAAATAACTCACTGTTGAAGAACTCTATTACTGGGCCTCCTAATGCTTGTCACAGGTGCCCTCCATTATTAAGCCCCACCAAATTAGGCCATGCCCCCGGGGAGTACCTTTTTATCATGTCCCTCGGTTTTTCAAGCCAGAACATTGAGAATAAAACAAGCAATCCCCTTCGTACCAGACAGATGAACTTTTCGAACTAGAAGTCAGGCAATATAAATTCATAACAATACATTGCCCATGTTGCTCAAATTGCATTGTATGTGAGAGTATTTTTTTTGCGTTGACTACACCTCCTATCAAAACAAACAAATGATGGATTCCGAGTAGGGGTATTTGTCATAAACCTGCAGCTATCCTCATTCTAGCTCCAACATTTAAAACTCTGAGGATTGCCTCAATGTTACAAAAGGAATTGGACATCAAACCCTATTTTGCTGGGTTAAGTGAGCTTAAAGACGCCATTCCCTTCTCTTTATTGAATCATACCCATTAAGCGAGGTGAAGGATGAAGTATCATGTTTGTGGAGACCGGCTTGCACGTGAGGTCCGCATCCTTCTACCTAGGTAGTGGTCTGAATATTTAAACACAAGCAGGAACTACCATCGATTGTTCCAGTAGTTACAGCGCCAAGAGGCTGGCTTTTAGCTTATTGTTGAGAATAAATTCACCCGAGGTCTAATCATCCGCCTCCCCACAATTTCACTACTTTGTTTTTATCAGGCGTTTTGGGTATCTCTTCTCCAGGGATTTCTAGGCCTGGAAGGGAAGGGGGTAGAATGGTCATAAACTTTTATAATATCCATTTAATTCTAACCTCTTTCAATGTAAATCCAGAAAAAGACCTAAATAAGGGTTTTCGGAGATATGTGTTGTCATGGCAACCAGAATTATATTCCAAATAAAAAGAAAAATAATGTCAGTCAATAGAATGATTCATGGAGATTCATACGCTGAAAAAAGCATATAGATACCTTTTCTAGATGCAAAGCTATGCCCAAATATGTGAAAATCATTTTTTGATTGATTATTCAAATCATTATGCTAATTAGATGCCTGATTTAATCAAAATAATGAATGATAGAGCCTATTGGCTGTATTGATACAGTTATATCATTCCATTTTTGTGAAGCATTATTTCCAAGACCAGAAGGGCTATTTGCAAGTGTTTTACCTCATTTTAAAGCTGATAGCTTCAAATGTCACATTTTACCTAAGAGGACCCTTTCCCCTCAACTGTTCACACATGTCCATTCAAATTCATTTATGGGCTATGCTAATGTAAAAAGAGTGCGACAGGATACAGGAATCTAAGCTTGAGTCAGATGAATGCAAAACACCTCGAAAGTGGTTATGTAAAACAAAAGTAATGTCCAGAATCGCGTCTGTAAAACACTTCCCAGGTGCACATAAAAGACTTCGCAAATGATAACTATAACCACAATGAGATTAGGTGAAACATGAGAGGTTAATGGTGTGGATGCTGCCTTTATCCTTGAGAGGAGATTTGATCAGCAGAAAACTGTCTGGTAAACTGTGTTAAAGGAATCTTTTAAGGGCTGACCCAACTGTTGCGCAGAACGTATGCCTATGAACTAGGCTGGTAATGGTTCATATATCAACTCTTTATTACTAATCAAAGCCTGTTCGAAAAGAAAAAAAGTTCTAGTAAATCGTACTTTTCGTCCTTGTCAATCTTTTTTTTTTTTTAAGTTAAGATACTTTATTGACAAAATCATGTATGATATATGGCTTTCAAGCAATAATTAACATTTTCGTGTCTGTAGCATTTCTTTTAATTAAGGTAAAAATCATCCGCTATCATATTAATTAAAACAACCTCAAATATCAGAAATGTTCATGAGAAGACCTGCGATGAAGAGCTCAGCCTTCCCATAGCATGACTGAAAATGGCAAGATATACAGATGACACAAAATGAATAGAGCCCTGTGTACTGACTTCACAGAATCTTTATCACAGTACAGATCTAGAAAGATCGTAAAATTCATTAATCTTTTCATTGCAGCCGAAACGACCTATCCATATTTTCTTTATAGAAAATCTGAAACTGAATTGTCATCAGACGCAGAACGAATTCTTATCTTTTAATGGGACATGTCCCTGTGTTGTCTTACCGGTTTATTCCATACACATACATTAACAGTTGGCAGAGTTGTGGAGGCATTCTCTTGTCAAATACAAGGGGCTGATATTCAGAGCAAACCTAGTGTATACAGATTTACATAGTGACATTCCAAAGGAGATCATATAAATACAGACTTTTTGTCTGATATCCAACAAAACAACTGCCAGTGAAAGCCCTTCCAGAATATATTTCATACAGGTCGACCCTATGAATTTTTAAAAGAAAGGGATTGGCATTCACATTATGTTTGTGGTAAGCTCAATGTTGTGCAAATGGAACAGGCACATCCTTCTATTTCAAAAGCAAACATGATTGCTGTAGACTTGTTTTTTTCCTGAGTTTTTCAGGATGTGACCAGGTCATGTAAGATGCCATATTTTGTCGCAGGCAAGTCAAGCTCCAGTGTGCAATGACCGTGGAATCAACGTCAAGATTGAAGAGTTTGTGTAGGATAGAATGTTAGTCTGAATTTTACTGCGTGATATATGGCCTGAATACTATTTATTTGAATCATGTAAATCAGGAGGGCAGCCAGCTGGGTCGCCTACCAATATTTCAAATATGAATGACTACACACAGACTATCTCATGCCCACAAAATAAGAGGAATAGTTCAGTTAGAATTTGCTGGCCAATCTCTGGCATAGTCCTCTTTGAGATAAATACCTGTGCGATGATATGAAATGCAAATATTTCCAGACTGTTCAGCAGAAAATGTCGGAAAAGATTTACGTTTACCCTTTCTTTCAACCCATAGCGTTTCATGAACAAGTAACCAATGGATAACTCATGACGAGTGTGTGTTAGTGAAGGATAATGACACGAGGCCGTAGGCTGAGTGTCATTAGCCTTTGCTAGCACACACGAGTCATGAGTTATCCATTGACTACTTATTTTATACCACGAAACCAATAAATAATCAATATAATACCAATAAATTCAAGTTGAAAACAAAAATAATTTCCCCCTCCCCAGGACTCGATGCCAGCCATTGTGTGTACACGATCGGTACATACACCTTGGCGCCTGGCAGCGGACAGCGACAGCCCCGGTCTCGGCTAGGCTTGGCAGCGGCACATGGCGAAAAATAGTGTTTGTACACGATCGGTACATACACCTCCTCGCCCGGCAGTGGACAGCGACAGCGCACACGGCGAAAAAAGATGCGCCCGGACCTGGGCTCAATCCATGTACCTCTGACGGCTGAGCGCAAAGCGCTAACCGCTAGACCACCGCGTCTCCTCCCTCAGCGGCCGTGTTGGCTTGGCTATGTTTGACAGTAGAGAACAAAAATATACGCCCGGACTGGGACTCGTTCCGCCTACCTCTACTATCTAACCAAGCAAACACATATCGTCTCTCGTCAGTCCCTGTGGCGCAGCGCATAGGGAGTTGGATTTGGGATGTGAGACTGCAGGTTCGATCCCCACCCTGGCCTGGAATATTTAGTGGGTTTTAACATGTAACATATGACATGGAGGGACATGAGAGGCGTGCGGTTATCCATGGATAACCGCATGCCTTCCAAGAGTCATGCTACAGCATTAATGCTGTGCAATATCGACAGATATGTGGATGGGAATAGCCACCAAAAAGCACTGAGTAACCAAGAAATCGTGGTATAATATCTGATATACTATAATCTCTCACGTATAAGGTGCACCTCGCGTATAAGATGCACCTAGAGTTTAAGAACATGCTCAAAAAATTAAAAAAATTCATAACTTTTGTTCTACTAAATGGATTCTCAAAATTCAAAAAGCTACTTGTAGCTACAGCTACATGGAACATCCTGGAGCCTCCTATGTAAGATTATTACTTAGGGGAAGTGTAATATATCGAAATGAAAGTCTTGACACTGACATTTGAAATACAAAAGCATTGGAAGAGTTTATATCATACATTTATGCCCCATCAGCTGTATATACCTTTCTACCATATATAAACATGTATGTCGGTTCAACTGTGGGGTACTTCTTGTTGAAATTTATTCCCTATAATATTATATTATATTAAAAACAGAAAGAAAAGGCGTGACGGAATCTACATGGACATCTGCAGGGACATCATAAATATAACTCTTTTCATCTAAACTGTGAAAGAACTTATTTGATACATGGTAAGACGTGTGGGTGGGAAACGGGAAAAAGTAAGTTATATGTGTATGAGAGGAACCAAAAAGAAAATGATAAAAATGTCTAGGACATCCGGACTGAGTTACCTCTCGGTCTGATGACCACTACTAACGCCACCACACGGGACGCCCGCTGCCAAACCATTGGTTCCTGGCGTGATGACCAACTATTCAGTCCACTGCCTCACCAGACAGTAATATGCTTTTTATTATAAGTAAAGGAAAGGCGAAGAGTCACTTCAGTATGGGAAAGAAAGCTGCAAAAAATTTGTAGAATATTTCTGGACCGAAAAGGAGTTGGAAATGATTGAAAAAATACTCTTCCTGCCCTACATGGATGGGACCCTTTTTCCTAGGATGGTTCCCAGATCTTAGATTCATCACTCAAGTCTGGTAAAATTGCGTTTAGGCCCCGTTGGAAATACTCATCTCACTGTATTACCGAATATAATTTCAAATTAGTAATTTTGCCTGTGCATGTGGCTGACGATAATTATACATTAAATAGGTTTAGACTCTGTCATGTCCCTTTATTTTGCTTCAACCAAATGGAACATAGGCCTACGGTGGAAACCATAAGGGCCCTTGATTTGTTTGTAAACATAACGCCATTAATCAGGTTATTGACCACAAGCACTATTCAAAAGACTGGAGAGGATAGATTGAAGAAAGAAAAGGGGGGAGTTGGGAAGGTGCTGTCAAGGTGACTAGCCATAATCTATGTTCATAGTTTTAGTCATGGTTTATACTCTGCCATAGTTATTGTTTTTGGTATGGCTTTATGTTAAGGACAATGGTTTAATAAAATACGTCTATACTCTAAAAAAAATTGAATCTACCAGGAGTCCTCGTAAAACTGAACAATGATGCACCGTAATTGCATTGCAGTAAGGCAGTGTAGTTTCTACAATGAAGCAGCACAGTACAAACTGTTGTACAAGGAATCTCTGTGAAAATAACGATGGGTCTCTGGCAAGTTTGGATTGAGGATTTCACTGTTATTTCGTTGACATTTCCTTACAGTGTACCAATATAATATAGTTGGCTAAAAATGATTTTTATAGCAGAGCAACCTGAGCAGCTGGTGTGCTGAGGTCATTTACGCTGGGGAGAGCCGTTCCGTCAAGGATCTACAGCAGGTGGTTTTACTAACTGGTGCAATAGCAGTCTATGGACTCATTTGGTAGACTTATGTGTAGGTTGAGGTCCATAGAGATACACTTATTAAATAATCGGATTGAAAAGGCTATTAATATCAGAGAGGATTCAATATCCTGTAATGACTAACACTAGCCCAAGCTCCTTTATCATTTAGATTAATATAAAGAGGTTCTGTAGGATGCTATCTATTTTTGCATCCTTTTGATAATGCAGATCTATGACACCTGCAAAAACTTGAAAAAGTTAAAGAATACATTGCAGTTGTATGACTAGGCCTATATTCTCGTCCATTCACTTGTGTCTAACATGGGAGAAAAATACAAAACATTGAGAAATCCTTAAAATAAACGATGAAAATCATCTCATTGTCAAGAAACATTCCAATGCAAGCAGCGCACATTTACAATATTTCAATAGGGACCAAGGCTTCTAAGCTCCTTAGGTTAGTTGTAGAAAGGTTTAGATAGGAGTGGCCTATAGTAATAAGGTGCTGTAAGAACCAGTAAGAACCACTAAGTCTGCCAAAGATGGTGTGCTCCATCATCTCCTGCTGGCACCTCGTGAGCCGCACATTTCCCCTAATATCGCTCGGTGACTATTCACAGTTGGAAAGGCCTGAAAGCCTGCCAAGTGGTCTCTATCCTACCCTAGGCACACACACCCACATACAACTTCTCCACACATATTAGTGCCTTACTATAGATCCCTATACCAGTGCCTTTGGAGAAAGTGGATAATATGCAATATGAGAGCCCTGAGTGGTAGTATTAAGGTGGGTATAGGTGACCAGGCCTGTGAGCAGTGTTGACATGAGGGATTAAGGAGGTTACCTGGGATTAGCGGCTCACTACAAAGTGTCTGACCGTGGAGGATAAACACCTATACAAGGTGAGTTTGAAGATGGGAGTCTAAGCAGGAACGTGTTAGTATACATGGGGCAGGGTGTGTGGTGCCTGAATGCCAGCTGGTACATTCCTAAAAGGCAGGTATGTAACAAAGAGAGACTTAAACACAGATGGCTATAAGCACTTACACACATTGATATATTAAAGGTATACACCAAGGAGTACATCGAGCCTTAGCAACCCCCTTCCTTACACCAACCATCACCCCCCCTCCTTCCACCTCTAGGCAATTTTTTTGAAGGATATAGTGGGCTGGTGTTTTCATACTAATGGGGCCCTTGATGGGGGTCCCCAATTTCCCATGTCGATTTTAAGAAATGATCATGTCACTGTGTCGATTTTAAGAGATGTCAATGTCACTGTGTCGATTTTAAGAAAAGGTCATGTTCCCATGTCGATTTTAGAAAATGCCAATGTCCCATGTCACTAAGCTCAAAAATGCCCATGTCGCCATTTTAAATTTAGGGGTCTAGAGTCATACTAATATAATTGGGATGATAGCTGCTTCGCACATTACTCAGAATCTGTAGGACGTGAGGAGAAGATATCCAAATTTCATTTAATTCTAGCCTGCTTCAAAAAGGGCGTCCCTAGCCCACTAAAAAGGGTCTATTTCTCCTCTTTCCTATCCCCTCGGATGTGTGTGGTGCACATATTTGCAGGCAACGACATATTTCTCTTTGAAATTGTATAATGTATTTTTCGCCATGAATATGACCTTAGCTGTCAAAGCCTCTATTACTCATTCACTCACTCCTACTGCAAGAAACAACACCTTCTTTTTTGTATTTTACAGATAATTACCACCTGAAAGTAATACATACCAAGGGATGTGAAATATGATAACTTACAATACCTTACCATGAATTCCAAAATACTTTAAAGTTAGTAGAGGTATCAAAGACCGTCTTAAGATGAAAGTCAATTTCAAGGAGTCAGTTCATTAGTATACCCAAAAAAATAAAGTATACCTAATCCACACATACCCAAATCAGGAGGCTCAAGGGCTTAATGGCCTCCTCCAGCCTTTAGTTAAACGTTCAATAACAGGATTTGGATCCAGTTCTCTCAATATCAGATAGGCACCCTGCTAGATGTGTATACAAGCGTAACAAATTTGACCCACAGGTCGCACTTCTCATGCATTAACATAGTGACTTTACTTAAACCCTAAAACCAAACAGCAGGGTCATGTTCCTAAAGTGTACTCTTGTGCAGACCACTTGAGGTTCAATATTGATTCAGGAGTTGGGAACTGACCAATGTCCACAATCATTGGGGTTCTAGAGAGAGGTTGTAAAGGGTCATATAACCAGTCAGATAACCTTAACAGTATTCATAAATATCCTTATTTAACTTTTGACGACTTGTGGTGAAGAATTAAAACGATAATTCAAGATGAATTCCCCAACCTCATTTTAACAGTAATTGCTCATTAATGAATAGTTATCATGCGGTGGATAATAGAATTACTTTTTTTTTTATAAAATGTGCCAAGAATATTCATAATAACCTTTTACTGTTATAAGGGCATTTGAATAGGAAAGGGATTCGAACAGGCAGGATTAGGAATACACATAGAAGGGTCACTTGGGGAGTGATCCCAGCTTGAGTGCCACAGGAAGAGAGTGATTTATGTGAAACCCACAATTTGAGAGGAGAATTCACATGCAAGTCCCAAAATAACAAGGAGGTGGTGACTTTGGCGTGTGACACTGCCTACACTCATGAGGAGGTTTATACCCCCTGAACACGACATGGTGGTAGCTCTGTCACCCAGGTCATAAAGCTTGCCAGCAGAATTCCCTCTGCACAGTCACAAACCAACCTCCTACCACCCACTTTATCTAGTACTTGGAGATATATTCATTTCTACTCTGCGAATTGTTGAAACACTATGAATGTATAATAGATGCATTCATCAATTTGGAATTAAAAATCAGCCAACGATGTATACTTTTATGAAACCTATATGAGGATAATTAGTTTCGATGCCTGATGATGATATCTTGCAATGATTTACATGAAACCAGATTCTATACCTTTTGTTATGGCTATACAATGCATTCAAATTATTTTATACCTACTGTTGTACCCCACGTATAAAGCGCACCTGATGTAAAGGGCGCACACAGCCTTTTGAGATGGGATAGAAAATATCAAAAGTTACATACCCTTTTGTTCTAATCAATGGACTTTAAAGCTTCAAAACCCTATGGCCTTCTTGGAGCCTTCTCCAACCCTTTTACCACTGTGTGGGGATGGGGGAATAGAGTAGAGATTTTAGAGACCCCCCAACTTTTGCTGGTTTTTGTAAGGCGCACCCAGGGTCCATCCTTGTTTATAAGATGCGCCTAATACCATGTTTAAATGAACCATGCTAAAATCATAAGATTTAAGAAACCTTAAGCAATAGAGCAATAGACATCATCTTATATTTATTTTTCCGCATCTTCAAGCAACTGAAGATGTCCAACTCTAATGAGAGATCTGATATTGGTTGATTAAAATGGCTTCAGGTTGCAGCATTAATCGGCTCAATATACGTCCCTTTATTTTGCTTCAACCAAATGGAACATAGGCCTACGGTGGAAATACCACAACCATGAGGGCCCTTGATTTGTTTATAAATGTAAAGCCATTAATCAGGTTATTGACCACAAGCACTATTCAAAAGACTGGAGAGGATAGATTGAAGAAAGAAAAGGGAGGAGTTGGGAAGGTGCTGTCAATGTGACTAGCCATAATCTATGTTCATGGTTTTAGTGAGGAAGAGTGGACTTAAGGTTGCCCTGTAGTTCACAGTCACATTTTAACATTGCTAAATACTCCCCTGCCCCTGCATGACATGTCATGTAAGGATACACCCCCGGGATACACCTTTCCACTGAGCATATCAGTCTCCCATCACAGCCCTTTCACTCCCCACCAATACACAATACCAAAACACCGTCCACACACAATGCCTCTTACTGTTACTGCACCACCTGTTTGGCCATCTCCGGCTCCCTTCGGCATTCTCCGATCAGTGTAAAGGCCTGGCATTTCTGTTATCTCAAGTACCTGTCTCACAGATCAGAGGGGTACCTGGTGGGAGCACTCGGCCACCATTGTGTGCTGACTAATGGCATGATGGTGGCATTCAGGTGAGGCTATGATTTAGTAGGCATGTACTACACACCTGATATAGGGCCTAAGTATTGGAGTTGGGGGGCTTAAGGCTTTAACATGTTTTAGTATTCTAGTGAATGTCATGTTCATTGGGTATGTTATCATGTTCAATGCATATTGAAAGACATCTGAACAGAAGATGTAACCGAGGATAAAAAATCAGGGAAAGAAGAACTTATTGAAAAGGCAAGTTATATTTTATATCTTTTCCTAAGAGGCATTGCAAGCACTGTGTGCATGTATATGGTAGGAGGGGGCAAAGTGAATCTCTGATAACTTTTCATGCTAATCATCTCTAGAGGCCACATAAAATCGGAAATCAGCTCTATGAATCAATGTAGTGGACATTGTAAAGGATTTTTACAATTTTGTTTTGTCTCTCATATAGTAATTGTTGAAATTTGGAAAGGATGGTACCCAAAACTCCACTCTTGTAAAAGCCTGTAGGTAGATTTTGAATGAGAGCTCATGGAGAACTAAATTATAGGAACCTACATGTTTCGGCCTATTGCAGGCCTTTGTCAATGTTAATTTATTACATCTTAATTTGACTGAGGTGGACTTGGGAGCCTTTTCAGGCTGGATCCAACTTGAAACACACTGATGTAAACAATGGTAACATGGCAGCATTCCAAGATGATTAGAAGATGATTTGTTGAAATTGTTTTTTTTCTTTTTTGTTTTTTTCATAGTTTTAAAATCTGGAAATGCAACCCTATTTTGTGTCTAGAGCGAAAAAAAGAAAGCAAGTATTCAATGTTGTTCAGACTTAACCATTCACATTTGACCTTTTAGTGACTGGTCAAATGTCGGTAGGGGACATGCCCCTGTTGCTCATTTGTATTGAATTATACATCACAGGGCTTATTTGCAAACCATAACAATAGGTTGTCTACAATGGGGGAAACCTGGTCACTATGTCGAGTCTACTGCTTAAGCCGATGAAACGCATGAGACAAAGTGAGCTATTTGCCTGATTTGACCCCCTAGTGTATAATTAAAATCCAGGTATTAGTAATTCATGCAAGAAACAGATCATGGATAATCCTAACCCTGAATGAAATTGTGAAAAGACCCAATACAGTAATACCTTTAGGGCTCTGCATATGATGACCTGAAAACCTGATTTGACTAATATAAAAACTACAAAAGGCTCAAAACAAGATGAAACATTGAAAAAGATCAACATGATAATTTGATTTTTAAAAAAAGTTTAAACAATTAGCATTGTATTGACCATATGTAAACCATCTATTCTAACATATTGGTTATCCCATTCTAGTAAACGTAGAAAAAAGATGCGTATACTCTAGTTGGCTAAATGTTTCTACTAAACGGATTTTCTTGGGCGAAAATTGAAGTAGTATGTCATGAGTATATTGCAAAGGGCTAAATTCACCACGACAGTGCTTCTAAGTTACATAATTAGTACAAAACCTTTAGGGTTGGTGACAGGTGGTTAGCCTTTAATCCTTAGACCCTATATTTCTGCCATGACACAAAATGGATTTAATGGAAATCTATTTCATGCAGCATTGCCTTCATTTGAGGCACCTGACATAGTTGTATACATGATAAAGGTAAAGATAGATGAAAAGATAGAGGAGGGTTAACGCATGTATGGTCAGTATATGGTAAAGGGATTATAAACTGTCCTTTGCTATATATGAGATCAGACACTACTTTCTACTTCACCTCACTCCTTAGGGGGGACATGATTAGCTGGCCCGCTGGTTACCGCTGACCTTATGCATGTCAACAGGTCAGGTCAGGGACTAGCGCACTGATTGCTGAGCTGAAAAAGGTTAAAGGTAAACATAGCTTCACAGGGTTTGGAGAACAGGCATAGGGTGTCTGATCTCTTCTGGTGCATTTCTTCTGCCTATGTCTACAGTACTGGTTTGTTTAAGCAACCTGACAATTATCGATTTAAGCATCGGCCTATCGCAAAAAACCAAAGCATATTAATTATATTTTGATATATTGTTTCTGCTAATTGTTATATCTCTCATGTGCCCCTGTGCTTATTCAGGAAAAGTGTTTAATCAAGACCTCGGTGGTTATATGAGGCCAAAGGGAATGGTTACCAGGTTTATGCTCACCCCACCTTAACCCTCTAGGATGTACTCAGTCGTGGCAGCTATAGTACTTACTATGGTTATTTACTGACCAGAAGGGTAACCTCTCAAAGCCTAGCTGTCAGGCTGAGAATTAAAGAAAGCTTACACCTACTCCATTCCGATTTTGGGGTCAAGCTGGAAATCAAATAGAACTCACTTTTGGGTTGGTGTGATGTTCCAGATTGCCCTCTATGGAGGATGTGTACAATGGGTATTGTGGCATGCTGTCTAGTTTTACAGTAACCTCCTTCCACTTTAAGTTTACCTGAGAGCTTTATGCTAGCCATTTGTATGATGAAATAAGGTCAGCTATGCATGCACCTTTTTCTGAACGAACTTATCGTGTTCCCTAGCTTACTGTCTAAATATCACTATGGGTCGAATTTCCTGTCTGTTTGAATTCTTTAAAGTTCCTTTTTCTTTTTAAATTTTCTACCTCTATCATCATTTTTTTTTCTCGAATCCTTACCTTTTTGAACCTGTCTAGAAGAATGTCAAATTCATTACCGTGGTATTTCCTTCAATAAAGGGTTGGTTCCAATTCAAACATGATTCAAAATGTCAAAAATGCAGCGGATGATAACTAAATGCTGCTATCCCAAGTTGGAGAAAGTTAAAATTAGATTAGAATATTGAGTGATTGATAAGATTTAATTCAATTTTGGCTTTTCATATCTTACTCAATATCAATTTTGTCTGCCCAGGCTTGTCTTTCCTTTTCATCCAAATGAACGATTGACAAACTATTATTCTTACAGATTGGATCTGGTCCTACAAAAATGGTCGAATTCCACGGAAGCAAATTTTACTTAAGAGCAAAATGTAATGCAAGACCTCTCACTATGACACCTATCGGTTAAATCATTGTCCATTTGACACATGGCTGTATGATGGAATAGAGTTCCTCATCTGTCAATTTGAAATCACAAAAGGTTTTCAGCCAGTGGACAAAAATGGAAGTAATTTTGCTGGAAGGAATGGGAAAATAATTTGCTGAAAATACCATTTTCCTCACAAATAAAAAGGAGGATTATGTCTACTTCATAAGCATCACTCATAGAAGCTATGAATTTATGATTTGAGATTTTACCCAAGTGAAAATCCCTATAGCAGTTGTTAGAACAAATGATAAGGTTTTACTTGACTGTGCACATCAATTTTATTTTAATTCTCTGAGCAACAAAGAGGTATAGAATAATTAGAGTACTCAATACAACATCTGCGCTCTGAATGATTTATGAACTGCTTTTAATTAACCTGTCAATAGTAATAACTTAGAGCCTGTCCTAATTAAAGTTCACTTAACTTTACTGCCACGTGTTTTCCTCACAAAGGCTGGTAACCTCGGGACTGGACCTGACTCCACAGGGAAGATAAAAAGGGTAATATGCTATTAAGTATTTATGTGTTGGTAGGTGATGGTAGAATGGTAAATGATTGTGGGGCTAGGTTGTGGAGGCTGTCTAGAGAAAGGAAGGGTGCGTTGTCATGAATTATGATTGTAATTCAAGGAGTAGGTCAAATGGGTAAGATATATCCAGTTCATATTATACACAATGTTTAGCAAAGGCTTTGAACCTTTAAGATAACGCTAGGCTTTGGATTAGTGTGAGTAAGCGATTGGTATTCTATGCTTATCATATGGGATCGGGTCCAACAGTATTTGAGATTGAGAAGATAAACCATTTATTTTATCTAGATGAAATATAATATACTCAGAGAATGATGTATGTATGCAAACCTGTATGTTCTACAAACAGAATGTAAATTCAGAGCTGGAAGAACGAATATTTTACATGTCGCAGATATTCAGTGGCTTCATTATGGAAAGGATGGGAAATGATAAAGTATGACAGTGCGAATAGTTGTAATTACTTTTAAATCACCTTTTTAACTGTGGCCCTTGAGCACAGTCATCATCGCATGATCCAAAAAATACAGTTCTTAGGCGTTTCTTTGGGTTATCCTGGGCATTATTACAAAGAACAGTTTCATGAAGATTATATATATTGAATCCCATTGCAAAAGTGTAATGACTATTTCTAGAAACCCCCCCTCCTCTGTTGATAAAACATAGAAACACAGATAGAAATACATAAAATCATTTTTTTTTTATCATCATTCATATCATTCAGAACACTTATTCCATCTGTGTTCGCCAAAGCACTAGAGACTGAATGGAAACTTGGAACCAAGCTGAACTTTTGAATAGCTGTATTTGTGCAGCATCCTTTTTCATCATCATATCATCAAACATTCCTTATTGTGCACCCCACAGGAGGAGAACAAACAGGGGGGCATTTAAGTTGGGAATTTCAATAAAAACCATTCACAGGATCTGAAATGGAGACACGAAGGATCTCCTCCCAGCTGCCTCATGATCCCTGGGGATTTCAACTTTGAGAACTGCTGTTTAAAATTGCAGAACACCTCCTGTAGGGAGGGAGTGGTTCCTTTAAGGGACGTTAATGCATGAATGCCTCATGCCCATATGCCACCATGATGTATGAATGCAGCCATGGTGTGTCTACTTGCCAGCATTGCACCAATGCATCTTTGTGGCTCTATACAGAGTTGATATGGGGACGGCAATGATGCAAGAATGCATAAATTGAATGCATTGGCATAATACATGAATGCAGCTCTGGCGTATAGGCACGTCAGGGGCTGCATTCATGCATAATGATTAACAGTAGTTGCATGCTGCATTAATGCACTATCATCCCTGTAATTGGTTAAGCAAGGGGGTGGCTGGGAGACACAGGGAGGCCAACGTCCAGCCTGGCCAGGATTGATAACAGTGAAAAAAGACAGTGTGGATAAGAAAGGCAATAAGAAAGGGTCTGCATTAAAATATTTAACCCCTCTTGTCCCTGGTCCATTTTCTGGCTGCTGCTGTAGATGATTGGCTACTGGAGGATGTTGTCAGGCTACATCCTCTTTATTCCTCCCACGTCCACAAATACACAAAGGGCTGGGTTAACCTTCTTCCCACTACCATGTCTACAACATGCATAATTTTATAGGCTAGGAACTAGGGATGTCATTGACATTCACTTTTTTCCGATGAGGATTATCGCGATTTTTGGTCTCGATATCGCGATTTATTGTGATATTTCAATACTTTTGAAAAAAAACATAGCTGCGAGAATGTTGGAATAAAAAGGTAAATACATCAAGCTGGGGGTGGGGGGAGGTTAATCATCCATAGGGATATACATTTTATATGGATTTAGTTAACAACTCAAATAAAGCGACTGAAGCTTATGGGAATATATGTGCATACAGAATTTTTGTGGCAAAAGGAAACTCATGTTTCTTTTTACGGAATTGTTACAACTTTTAACCCCTGTCACGACCATTATGATTTTTAGTCTGCACAATAAGAATCTCCAGACATTTCCAGCTTAACTCCGTTTTGATGGATTTACATGTATTATGTAATATATTCATTTACATAAAAAGACTCTTCTGATATCTTTTATATGTTTGTGTGAATTTAGAACAGATTTCTAATGTTACAAAAAAGGATTCTGATTTTGGCACAGAAAATTACGATTTCTGACCTAAAAAATTGTACAAATTACGATTTTGCCTACAGACAATGTGGCACCTCTGCCTTTGTATGCTCATGTGTAGCATGAGTGGTGGGTGGGGTGTCAACTATTCCAGATGTTTGTGACAGAATTTCATATTTTGAATTTAACTATTTCTGAAAACAAAGGTACCTTATTAGTTTGTATAATAAATCATCAAAAGTAAGATATATGCAAGTGATCTATATCCCATTGTATTGATATAGCCATAAGCTTCAGTTTGGTATGAAATATGCCTATATATTGTCTATTCCTTCTATAGATTTGGGTAGAAAAATATGAAAACTTAAGGAAATTGGGTCAAAATATATTGATATAATGATGATGTCGATATGATATTCAATATCACAATAATGCCGATATTTAGATATTGTGAATATCGATGACATCCCTACTGGGAACATGAGAGTGGGGGGCCTTAGTGGGAAGCATCTTTTCAGGTTCTGGGATATCCCTCTCATTAATTGCTCTTTAGCATGGATGATCTACCTTTGTACTAGCTACTTGCTGGAGCCACCAATAAGAAAGTCGATTTGAATTGTGAAAAACAATCAAGTTCTGTCCTGCCTACCATGGTTGTCGTTCGTGTGAAAAAAGACTATTGATTTTTTACCATTCATGCATTTCAAACTATTTGACTCTGTACAAAATGTACAAAACAGAGATTTCTAACTTCACGTTCCTGCTGTATACTAAGAACCATCATCATGAAACCAGCCTTGACATGAATTACCTCGCCTCGTATACTACCTTATGATAATTATTATACAGGATACAAGCAGTTACTTGCCGTTACATCTCGTACCAGGTACTAAATCAATCTACTCCCTTTTCCTTCTTCAGCTAATTTGTCTATTAACTTGTTTTACTTTTATGGTAGGTTATTAGTAGCCTCATCAAGTACATCAATCATACATAAAAAGACAAAAACATCTGTTAATTACTACTTTTTACATATATGAATTAGAACAAACTTATGGAAGATGTCACTGGGGCCTACTTTCAGCATTTATCCTGTATTTTTACTTGAAAATTATCCTTATAAATCATAGTCACTTATACACAGCTTGATTAACCAGTACCTCTACTCCCACCCTATCCCCCAACCTACCTACCTCCCTGCCTATTCTATCTCTCCCTCACACATCCCTGGTATCACCAACTTAATGCCACACCTCTACTGTGTCCCCCCTACCGGGAGTCCCACTAACTACAGGAGGTTCCGACTGGGACGCGCTGTCCCGATAGACAGGGACTCAGTTGGTCGGCGTCAGTCGGCGGGAGTACGCGCACCACTACCCACCACCACTTCCATACCACCACCACCACCACCACCATATGCACCACCTTAGCCTGCAGGTACAGGAGGAGTAGGAGGAGGATCTTTACGCTGTACTCCAGGGTCTGCTACTACTGATTAAGGCACGTGTGTACTGGAGTGTGTTGGGGAATGGTGCATGTCAACATGGACTAATTACCGTGAAAGGAGAAGCCCCTCCTCCTGCACTAGCCTGAGGGTGGTGAGGTAGGTAACACTTTAAGAGGTGATATAGGGATACATGTCAATGTATAATGTATGCCTGTATGGGGCTCATCCTTAAGATTGTGGTCAAGACCTATTTATAACTTAATAATGTGTGAACACTTAAGTGGTTATCCAGAGAGTGGTTCTTGGATTTAAAATGCACTTTGGTATCCCATTTGTTTCTTTCCAGAGAACTTGTTCAGATATAACTGAGTCCAGGAGAATGGGAATGGACTCCTTATTGTACCTTATTGGCTTTTAGAAATTCATGAGTCGCCCCCGAACTGCGTAGTTATATTGGTTTAAGTAGGCTATAGATCCTGATACTTTCTATCCTTTTCAACGTAGCTGTTTTATTTTGAAATGGTCTATGTACTGGTATGATGATTGCATTGATACGCCCGCATCATCATACCAAACCATTTGCTGGCAGGTTGATCTTAAGTATTATTGAAAAATATGATACCTGTACTGCATAAATACCAGCATCGCCCATACAGTTACAACACACATCCCATACACAAGTATCATGACATGATTTAAAAAGATACAGGACTATCTTATGAGTGTAAAGTGGTATCTTCAATTATACAATGGCTGTAACATAAAATGTCATCAGCTGGGCTATTGGCTATACGTGTTGTGATGAGTAGACTACCTAGCACAAGCCACTAGAAATCCCAATCATCCTGGAATTGCTCAATGCTTGTCACAAATGCCTGAGGTACAGGGTCAGCTACCAAAATTGAGTTCTCTTTATTAATGTTAAAGAGATATGAGCATCAATCTCCCTGAACAGGAGGATACTTTGCCCACTTAATTCTAGAGCCAATGTACATTCATTTTACACAACAAAAAGTGGGAAATGTTCTGGACTAATGTATTTGTAAGAGGGGGACTTTCTTTTAAATACATAAATAAAGATAGTGTCAATTTGGTTCTCGAGTGCAGAACATTATGAACCCTCTTCCCTTATACTCATCTGTGCTATCTGCATACAGAGACTCTAGATGCAGTCGTGTGCCTGGGTAGTATAGCAGAGAGGTCAACTTGGCAGAGCACTGTCTACCCCCGGTCTTCTCTTTTTGATCAGAGATATGGGCATCGATTGGTAGCAAAGTGTATGTGGGTGTGGATGGAGAGCAGGGGGGGGGTAAAAGTGGTTTACCCTTTAAGAGTCACTAATGCATTACTCACTAATCTCCAATGATCGCCATAAAGTATGGTTGCAGCCCTGGCGAGGTACACTGTCCGCCCACCATGTGGATATTACAGTACAGTACTTATTATTCTGAAGTACAGTTGTACCTGCTGTAGGTATAAAACCAATGACAAGAAGTGCAGTCTGCTGTAGGTACAGCAGGGGTATTTATAGCCCATTTACAACTGTGCCTAAGAGGGTACTGACGGGATTGATACTGTCTCAAATGATCGGCACGATTTACCGATGAAGTGTTGGTGAGGACTCGCCAGAATCTCATCGGTGCATCATGCCGACTAATGGACATGATGCACTCCTGCAAGGGTTAAGGGAGAGGGAGGTGATTGGGATGGGTCCATTCCAGGTCTGGTATGCAGGGTAAATGGGATGCTGTTCAGATGAGTGGAGATGTAGCAACAAATAGGTTGTCGTTGTGCACCAAAGTACCTGGTTCATAACTGTCAGGACGTTGTGCACACATATCACATATAGAGGGGCATATGTCTGTATGTGACATGTTAGAAATTTTATTATCACTATTATTTTGATTGCAATGTTAATGAATACAATGATGAAATGCATAATGATGTGTTAGGAATCGTGATGAAATGATTCTGAGAGACTGAGGAGTTCTTCTCACATAATATATGCCAATAGTCTAGATATGGACGTGCTTTTCAACTACACGGTTCCTAGCCGGCTTGTAATGATTTCATCTGTTATCTGGCATGTTGAAGATATCACTCAGGCACTCATATATCCCTGACGACAACATAATATGGCCTATAGGCATGATATTTCCACCATGTTGTCGTCAGGGATATTGAAATAGGCCCCTTAGTAGAAAACGCGATTGTACATTATCGGTGGAACATACTACCACAGCTGTAGAAAGTATGGGAATCCATTCAGATACATAATAATGTATGTTTGAGGGTGTATATTATGTGTGGTTAGCAGGGTTAGACTTAGAGGTCTGTCAACACAACGACAGTCTGTCCCATATGCACGGCAGCCAGATGGTGTCAGGATCTATGACATAGAGATTCTGCATATAGGGGCACGTCACACGTTGAGTCACTACCGTTATTTTAACCCTTTCAATAAGTCTGTGGCATACCCCCTTTGTTGTCATGATGCATCAATGCAGCCCTGGTGAGTCATTTACCCACCAGCGCTGCATTCATGCATCATGCCGATCCTCCGGGATTGTATCAGAACAGAAAGGGATTGGCATGATACTTAAATTCAGTCCTGGTGAGTAGACTTGGACAGGAAAGGGTTAATGTCTAACACCCTGTGATCACCACGACACGGTAATAATAGACCCTGGACCACTCTACCACCCAGACACAATGATACATGGGCAACTTTACCACAACAAGGGTGTCTCTTAATAGGCCTATTGTAGTGGTATTTATTGTCTTCTGTAGTGGACATAGGGCTCTGATTATCTGTGTGGATATCAGTCATAGAAACGTGGGCTACGTGGGAGACTTATATAGAAATTAAATACACACAAGAGGTTAGAATGAATGGACATGGACCCGGAATTACGATAGAGAACTGCATACATGATCTAAAATCATAAGCTAGAGCAGACCCAGAATTTGAAAAAAAGGGGCTGCACCCGTTGCTTTCTATAAAGGGAGGGGTGCATCCCCTATGTTTTTGTGTTTTTCTTTTTTGTTGTTGTTACTAAATTTGAAGGTCAAGGGAAATAGAGTCTCAAATGCAGGCAAGAATGGAGGGTACGCATCACCCCTTTTATATAGATATCCACCAATATAGATATCCACCAATATCTACCAAAGATATTGGCAAAATCAATTGTCTCCAGACAGTCAATTATATATCTAACTAGTATAGACTCGTGTACAAAATGGTCTTTACACTATGAGTATGGATGACATTCATGCCTCAGCTATGCAATGACTATAGAGTTGCCACCCCCCCCCCATCATCCACAAAATAAAATAAGTTCTATCACAGTTGCATGTGAGTAGGTGGGGTAACTGCATGCGAGATGCGAAGAAGATTATCTAAAAGCTCGAAATATATCTATTTCGATTTTTTTCTCTGTTTATTAGGTGATGATGGTTATTTATATTCATTTAAGTACCACCATAGATATGGAAACTGGAGAGGAGCCCGTCTGGCATATTCCCTTTGAATACCTTGTAGGTATAAAAAAATAGGCAATAATGATGGCGACCTTGGAATACTTTCCTTGGGTGAATCATCTAGACTAATGCTAATTGCAGCGCTCAATGAGGCTCATCCCACACCGGAAAAGCCAGATTGACTAGTGTAATTACCGGTAATAGTGTGTAACTGTTCAGATATTACAACCCTATTATTACTGCCCAAAAGCCAACAAGTTATAAAGAGAGCTCCTACCCACACTTATAGGTATTACAGAGTTTAAGATCACGACGTGTACGGCAATGTGTACGTCTAGAATGATAGCAAATGGTAGGCTAGACGTTGCCATACACGTTACAAGTAGGCTCATCTTAAACTCTCTATTGTAACGAAATAGTATACTACTGGGAGAGGTGAGGTAACTGATAGAAATAGATAATTAGATAATAGGGTAAATTCACTGTCGGACACCTTCAATCTGATAATGATTGGATTTGTACTGTATATATATGAACATGCTGAGCCCTATTGATAGGGTAATTCACACCAGAAAGGAGGAAAAGTCCCGAATGACTATACTGTAAACTTTGGGGTTTTAAGCTCTGTATCATCTAATGATACAGGTGTATGGGAAAAGGGTTAAAAGGAGACTGGTTAACCCATCCCCCTGCCCATCCCACATACATCTACTAACCCAGATAGGCCTATACCTATATATCATCCAGTACACTGCAGGCAATCAGGGCGTATTAAGATGGGTAGATGGTCTGTGAAGTACTGATGATAATTATCGATAATACAGTGCAAGTAACTATAGCCAGTCGTGTTAGCGATGTTGTGATAAATGACCCAGGCGTCTTTCATAGAGAGATATCGCAGAATTACCTCAGAAATAGTAATTCAAAGTGGCAAAGAGGCACTGAGTTTTTACCCCTGTAGAACCAGTTTGAACTATTCATGTGGCGAGAGTGTCACACTGTAAAAAGTGTAGTCGAAATGATGTCACGTGGGGCTTCCTGTAAAAGACTGCACTGGTTCACTGCAATAAAATTATGGTGGTTCACTGTTCAGTTTTACTAGGATCCCTGGTAGATTCGACAGTTATTTTTCACAGTGCAGGATAGTTACAGACTTACATACTAAGTCATGTTTTATACACTCTGCCAGGAGAGAGCTACCTAGCCATATCACATTTTCAGAGAAGACAACCCGTTAAAATAGAAAATATTTAAAGACTTCATTGAATACGTGGTCCACACTACCTAACTGCTCAGTATTTTATTCTATTTCATTCAGCATAATTCATCTAGGACTAAATTAATGTTGTACTGTTTTATTCTAAGGCACCATGGGCTGGATAGATCCTATAGTACATCGGCATTCTAGTGATGTCCTCGTTGTGTGTAACACTCAGTAGAGATGATCATGTATAAAAAACATACCAAAATCTGAGGGGAAGATATGTGGCGGCGATAGGACCACACTGACAAACAGCCAGCTTGAATAGAGCTACATAGTGGTGGCAGTGATTAGGCACAAGGCATTGCCACATAGCAGGGAAAGCTGACGGGGGGGGGGGGGTGAATAGCTAGAAAGGAGGCTCTTGTGATTAGGATGGATAATGGCACCAGAGGGGAGGAGGTCCAGAGGTCTCTCTAATCACATTGCCAACCCTCATATTTAGGAAAGGATGGATAATAAGTGGTCGTTAGTGCACAGAGGTAAAAGGAGGACCCTGCTGAATGTTGTAATGTGTATAGTGGGTGAAGGAGGGATGAATCTCTTATATTAATCTGACATTTCACAGGATAGACAGAATAAACCAATGCAGTGGCATTGACCAGTGCATCAGGATGACTGACGAAGGACCATGAACCTTGGAGGCATTGTATAGGCCTTTAGATTTGTAGTTCTCAAGAGATTTCATTGGGTGAGGGGGAAACGACTACATTAAACCACATTAATAGGTGAATATATGGGTATCAGACACATAGTGTGATAGGTAAGCCAGGACAATATTGATGAGAAATGAAGAACATGAAGGATAATCATGTCTATAGGACCTTATCACGACCATCAAGAATTTTTCCATAACCATGTCACCATACTATAGAAAAAGAATTGTTCTACTACCATCCACACTATACTGCCTTCAAAATGACCTGGCTACTGCTTAGCATTTGACATAGGAACAAACCTCTTCCTCTATGTTGCTTCTGATATCTTATCAAGGACAGGGAATTACAAAGTGAACCCACAGGGGGTGTCAACACAACCCTACCCTCTATCCCAATGTCTAGAACATGCTCAGTAAACATGAACAATCAGTTTAAGTACAGGCCACTTTCTGTAATGCTTCAAGGGATCTACACCTCTCAGTAGGCCATCCCACACCACATTCAACAAACAGAATAGGAAAGTTAGTCCATTGTTCCATGGTATTACTTATTCAGTATTGACCCAGAGACTTAAAGAAGAGATGTGCAGGAGCTGCGACCGCTGACATGAGATGGTACTGGGGTTAATAGGCTACCTTACCCTAGTGGCATGCAGGGGTTAGAAGGTAGCCCCTTTACTTTGTCTATGTCATCATGTCCAGAATAGTGAGGAAATAAATTAGAGTACACCTATTTCACCTTTATAATGTGTTTTTCATGTAACTGTGTGTATTGATAAATAAGATGGTTGTTACCTTAGATGGAGTTGTATATTTTTCAGAATTTTATCAGTTCACTTCTATTCTAAACAGTATACAGATGGACTAACCGATATGCACCATCTGTGTACGAATACAGGGAGGACATAAGTGTTCGTGGGACCTTCCACAAATTAGTTTCATACTAGTTCAAATTAGGTTGAACCCTCTTTACAAACGCCAACTCTACCTTGTTAAGAACTTAAGTCAACAACATTTGACAATGGACCTGTTGCTTTGTGACAGACGTGGCCTACAGGGCATCCATTAGTCCAAGGGACAACACCAATCACCCACCTGTAGTCCAACCTAGTCCCCGGGCTAAATCCTTTAGGCAGTTTCATTCTTAGGCCCTCACAGTGGTCATGCGGGCTTTTTTGTTGGTAACATGGCCTTTTCAGGAAAAGGCCGAACTGAACTTGGTTGGTTTAATATGGATGGAGACATCACCTATGATCTTATTCAATTGGTCCAACAACCACAAATACCATGAAGTTTACTGTTTTATATAACAGCAAGACTATAGTAGATAAAAACCATGGGACTTTCTGTTTTATAGAATATGAAGAATGTAGTAGACAACCACTGGTTTATTCAGGGACGTGTGTATGGAGGTATTGATTATGGTATAAAATTCTCTCGTGTCACTCAGCCTCCCCTGGCTTAATAATGGATGTGCCATCTGGAGAGAAGAAGCAGGGAAGGTGTGATTCAGGAAGAAGCAACTGTCACTGGATATTTCCAGCACCGTAATAGATCCATGACACCATCGCAGTGACATTGGAGTGCTGTATAATTATTCATAACGCCCTTAACCTTGGCCCACTTTTTACAATGACCTAGGTCATAAGATATGAAGAAGCTCCCCATTGGGAAATAAATCTGATTCTGACCTTTCCCCAGATGACCTTGCTGCGCAACTATTTTGATAAATTTCATAGGGATTTCGCGTTGAGAATGGCATGGAGAGATCCTTGACAGGAACCAAAGCAGCTGTGGATTTAACAGCCGGGTCAGCTGCCCTATTTACTTATGGGTTAACCCCCCCCCATTGAATGTTCTTTATTAAATTGCTTCAATTTAGTCTATAATGCCATACACTGTCAGCCAGCCACAAGGGTTTACAGTAGAGTACTTCTTATTCTGGAATACAGTTGTAGCTGCTGTAGGTATAAAACAAAAAAAGGTAAATTGATCCGAGCCTGGTGTTCATTAAATGCCCTGACAGGCCCTTCAACCCCCAACCCACTTTCCATTCAGATCAACCAGAGACAGACTACAACATAAATATACAGGGTAATGTTATAAACAACTATGAACACAACAAAAAGGTGTACTTTATGGCGACCAAGGGTAGCCCACTGAATAGGACTTGAGTTGGGAACGTTCACAACTTAGGCAAGGAGAACATGATTTTTCCTGGAAATTTGGACACAAGAAAAAAAAAACATGTCCAGTTTTCAGATCTAGACTCGAGAATTTTCTCGAGTGTAAGATGTTATGGCGTGTCCAAATTTCCGGGGAAATACATGTTCTCTATTCTTGTCATAATTATTCACAAGTCGGGACTCGAGAAATTCCCGGGAAATTCTCAAGATCTTGTTCAGTGGTAGGTATCAGCCAATTTAACCAAGGCCCTGCCGCCGCTCCAGCTGCCCAGCCTAGATCCATCTTCACCCAAAAAGGTCAGGTAACCGTGATGAGGGTTGGCAGACCGTTTGACTTGGCCATTTCTTCCATGCAGCCAACTGACTAGTGTGGCTACTGCCTTTTTGTAAGAGTACAGTTCTCTGGAATAGAAGACTATTGTGAAAGGGTGGTGGGCATGGATATGCATGGGAGGGTGTGAAGCAGAGTAACAGGGCCAAATTAGATTAGCTCTTCTGTAGTCAATCTGGGTATTGAGCTACCTATATATCAGTGCACATGGAAACTCTTTTCTCTATTTTAAATACATTATCTGGATAGATACAAGTTAAATATAATCAGCTAGATTGGGAGATACACAATTGGTAGAGTGTGAAAGACACTGGGAAAAACAGGAGATGTTTTATAAAAAGGAATGAGAGGGTGGTTGCCAAAGAACTGAGGGAGTTTGGGGGTATAAAGAGATTGCCAAGGAGAGGACTTATCAAAACAATTACTGATTTATTGATACATGTATATATACATGAAATATACTATACCAGAAAGTGGGAGGTTTCACAAGAATGACCCATATTGTTCAAAGTTGACTATTTCACATATTTCCCATGTGACAGTGAACTCAAGTATCATGGCAATATGCATAGACACTTCTACAGATGTATCACCTTGAAAAACATCCTCTGCCTTTCCCATTGGTTGGTGAGTTGGCCAGCATCCCTGGTCCCTCTCAGAGTAGCCACTCATGACCTAAGGCGAATAGCTTCTCTGCCAACCTGTCTGCCATTGCAGGGTTTATTGCATTTTTCCATTTTGGAAAGAAGAAGGCCGTTTTACATTTCCCTTTTTCATCAGCATTGGGGTGTGTCAATGGGATATTAAGTGATGGGCGGTGAGGCTCTCCATCACTTAGCTGCCCTTTTTGACTGTGACTTACAGGGTCAGGTAGTTTGCCACCGTGTAGGCCTAGTAGTGCTCAGGGAATGGGCTCCTCTGGAACTGCCCACCCCTTATCACCCTCTCTAACCTCTTTTTATATTCCTTTATAGATGTCACCTGCCATTCTTGACATCTTTAGGAATTAGCTTGTTGGTGCCTAGACTCAAGACATGAACAGTACAGTAAAGGAAATAAAAAGTCATGGAGGAAAAGTGGGGAAACTCAACATATGTGACCCATCCTAACAAAGTGGTACTGAAGTCGCACATGTAGAAGCCTAGATATATATAAGTGGTATAGTGTAAAAAATATCAGATTTTTTAAAATTGATATTTTATCATTTTTCTAACATATGGGTAGATATCTTTTAGAATCCTTGCCTACTATACTGAATTTAAGCCTCCAATGCCGAAAAAAGATAGCTATAGTTTTCTTTGTTACATAGAATTATATAGGAATTATATAGGATTCATAAATTATTATATGTTTGATATGTCAATTATCTCAGTTTAATCAATTTTTAATTGATATGACTGAATTTACCGACAGAAGATCCACAGACATACACCTAGTTCAAATATGCAAGTGTTATATACCAAATGAAAGCTCTTGATGAGCTGTAAATGAATATACCAATAACTAAACATTTTCTATGTGCGACTTCCGTACCATTTTGTAAGGATGGGTCACATATACAGTATAATTCCATGCCCCTCACCAAATTGGAAGGATATGAAGAGAAGGATATATAAAAAGGAATAGTGGAGGCGGTGGGGTAAAACTAACAATAAAATGTATATAAATAAGAAAAATGTGGCAAGGACCAAGCAGAAGGTGGTCCAAGCCACATCTTTCTTGAGCTCTCCCGGGGGGGGGGGCATGTAGAATTAGCATTGGGCCCCCCACCCACACACACAAAGACCCTGATTCATTCACCCACCAACTTAAGGAGGAGCGAGGGAATCTAACTGCAGTAGGCCTAGATATAGAAACAGCGTCCATCTAACGTTTATCACCATCGCAATGAGACCATATCTAAGCCATGGCAAAGACCCTCTCCAGTCAACAGTAACCACCTCTTCAGACCAAAGCATTCGTGTGAACAGTAACCACAGCACTTAGCAAGTCGTCAGGGTCACGTATCACTTGCACATGGAGATTTGAGCAGTATTATAGCCGCAATATGGTTGTAAATAAATTGTAGAGGCCCAGTTTTCTGTTATAAAACAAAACAGGGAGTGCGTAGCACAGGCGGCCACTGTCTCTGACATTGTCGGCTGGGACGTCAGAGCGTCACGTTCCGGGTCACCTTATTAAACGCTACTTTTCGGCTCAACAAATTCCCTCTCTGCACCCTGGTCGTCACGTCACCTTGGATATGTTGCAATGGCAATATGTCCAGGAGGCAGTACCGTTCCCCTAGTGATGGGTGACGTCATATGGCTGTGTGACGTCACAAAGTGCTGTATTTGACGTCACACATGACGTCAGGCAGTGTCATGGCTGCCCCCACGATCAAAAACGAAAACATAATACTACGCGGCCTGGCAACACCTAAAACACAACAAGAAAAAAACAACAACAACACCAATATTCTCACATTATGGGGGATGTACCACATGTACCGGTATACTTCCATTCTCAAGTAGTACTTTGACCATCTATAGATTCCTACCATGTCTATAAAATTTGCATCTCAGTCTTTTCCTGCACATAGACTACTATGTCAATCAGTCGCTCATTAAAATCTTGATCCTCCTTATTTCTTGTATAGACATACTATGTCCTATCCCAGCTTGTTGCGGTGGTGAAGCAAACAGGCTCTTGGTGTAATTAGGTTTTAAGCAGCTGTAAATCTCATTTTATTTGGCAGTCACCAGTGGTAGGGGATCCTCTCTTAGTGTTAAGATGTAGCTGATTTAATTTAGGCAGGAAAAGCCTGAGCCCAGCCCTATCTTATCGGGATAGTTTGGCATCTAGCTTGTTTTAGTATAAAAACATGACATTTGTATGGGCGTCATTTTGTACAGACTCATGCGATATGAGCCTGTAACAAGGAATGATCGAAAGGAAGACTATCCCTGGTATCAAAACCACGCTTATCTAATGGATTAATCTTTTATATTGGTAAATCTTTGATTTAGTATCTCGCCATGCTGGGATTACATTAATGATCTACCTGCAGAACTTTATCAACTACCAGGATGGTAAAAATGATTATTGAATAGTAGAAATATGAGAGAGTACAAATTATTTGACATCCTAATTGGATACACGATTTTTCCAACACATTTTTGATTTTATTTATTATGCAAAAAGACCTTTATTGCAGTGTATTCAACATTAAAGACAAATACAGAGGGTCAGGTCAGCTGAAGGAGACCCTTTATCTTCTCGAATGGACTCTGGCTCTAGAGGTAAGGGCCTAATTAATATCATAAGGTAAATGTCTCGATGATGCATGTCCCACGGTCTTACCCTACTTAAATACAGATACATAACCCTCAGTCAGCCACTTCCTCTGCGGAGGGGACATTCTCTGAGTCTCACCCCACCTACACACCTACACACTCCTGCACACCTATGGGACCCACCTATATATATATATATATATATATATATATATATATATATATATATATATATATAATACTGATAAGGGCACTATATGTATACTATGCAACTTAAGATGGAACTTTGTGAGGTAGTATTGAGGTGGGTCGAATTGAGAAGCATGCTTTACATGTTTACCCTAGTGTGCCTGTGTGAAAGAAGGGGGATTATAAGGTCACATATCATGGAAAGTGTGCATATGGGGCCTTACATGTCATTCACCCAGACATGTGCCCAGAAAAAGAATTCTTATAAGTGTGGTTTTTTTACAATAGCAAGGACACATCTGACATAAATGGTAATGTGATTTTCTTAATCTACAGGTCAAAATAGTTTGGACCTGAGATTTTCATAGAGGTATGAAGATTGTTTCTGTAGGAAATTAACCCTTAGGTGCCCAAGCGCGCTTAAATGCGCGGTTTTGGGCTTAAATGCATCTATCTTGAATAAAAATTCCATCCAGATACTTCTACTGGTCCAATCTGCGAAGTTAGACCCTCTATGGAATGCTCATTACTTCCCAATTACGATACAATCATTCATGTGGCTCTATACCCAATGTACCAGACACAGGGAGTCAAAACCTGACAATGAGCTGTCATTTTAAGTGGTGCATTAAAGGGGATCCCTCCATGCAGTCTTAGTCTGACATGGTACCAAAATGATAATGGATCATACACACAGTTTATCATACTCCTATTAGATTTTACAACAACTGTACATATCCATAAATAGAGACTATGCAGTTTTACTAGCACATATGTTTCCTAAGTGGCACTACACATGCAGGCAGAATCAGTATTGAAAGTTCTGTAAGCTATGTCTTAGGATTGCAGGGATTATGGCTTTTATAATTATGTAGCACATTACAGACTAAATATGACTAAATGACAACAAATGGAATGTTTTGGTAACTATGGTTACCAGACCTAATCAGAAATACCATAGCCTTAACTGAAAGTCTTCACTGAGTTATGAGTATTGATAAAATAAAATGCAAAGCCCATATCAAAGGAATAACACATGGTCTCATCAACAAATTGATACTTTTGTAAGATGATGTAAAATCTTCAAATAATTCTGGGCACGAAAGGGTTAAGCCCTCAACATGGCTTGTAACACAAATGTCATTCTCCCAGACACAATTTCGCCCAGACAATTTTGGTCATTTTGGGCACATTTTACCCCCCTGGAACCCAAAATATGCATATGGCACCATTGAAACCCATATGTAACATGAAGATCTCATCCAGCCTGACACTTTGAGCCAAAGAAATAGAGGAGGAAACTAAAATTCTAAGAGTAGGAGCTTGAATACCTCCAAATTCGTCATACGCAAACCGTCTATGATTTTCGACCATAAGACGACGTGAGGGGTTCTCCTACATTATAAAGGAGGCCGGCGTACATCATAATAAGCCATCATCTCTCCAATTTACCCTTGAAAATGGCAGTGATCTATGAGCAGCTTAGGCCCTGTATCTAAGACCATGAGCTGCTCTAACGTGCTCATAGTAAAGGCTCATATCTCAGGTGTCAGCCTCTGGGACAGGGATAGCCCCAACATTAATCTAACATCCTATTAAACATGGGGCGACCAAACCCTGGGAAACATTAGCTGTATTGATTTCCTTGATGGTTAATTACAATGTTAAAGTTTTAAATTAATAATTGATTATTGGCATACGATTAAACCATCAACCAAGATTTGTAGTTGACATAGAGGGAGTTCAAATGACAAGCCAAGACTAATGAATAGCTTCATGAGATTAGACAGGTCTCAGGCTCTGTTGGGTTAACCATTCATTTAAAGAAATGCAATCTATACCTCTAGTTTTGAGGGACATCATGATATAAGGAGACATAGTAAGTAGGTCTACAGCCAAGGAATTTCCAGAAACAATGAGATGCACTTTAATTGACCAGAATGGTGTTACATGGTAAGAGCATGTGATGAAGTTTGGCAGGGGTGGAAAGTGCACAGGTTTTGCTAGCAACATATTATGTGTTTGAGTATATAAGGTGAATTGATTGAGATTAAGTGCTTGATAGTTAAAAACAAATATAACACTGTGGTTGGGAAAGGGAATCTCCCAGGTCATGAAATGTGGTCATGTGTCAGACATCATCATTAGTGAGTGGTGTCTCTGCCAGGTGTGATTGTGGACCATTGAGCATGCTTCATGAAGACTTTGAGATGGAAGGATGCACTGTAAAACAGTAACTGTTGAATCTACATTTGTGCCAGGGACTCTAGTTAAACGGAAGAGTGAACGACCATAATCCTATTGCAGTGAATGAGTGTACTTTTACAAAAAGTTCCTGGTGGCAATAAAGTGTTAATTGCATTCAGTGAAGCAGTTTAGTTTCTAAAATGATGCAGTGCAGCAGACACTGTTATACAAGGAGTCTCTGTGAAAGAAACGATGGATCACTGGCAACTTTAGGACAAGGATTCGGCCTTTATCCTGACAACATGTTTTTTTTTCACATTGTGGGGTATAGTGCCAGATGTGGATTTGGGAACCTTAGAGCACCAACTGCTTAAGGGAGTTTTCTTATCTCCTGGTTGCCATAGTGATGGCTGATAAGAGATCAGTGCAGGTGTTGGACCATCCTCCAACAGTGGTGGCAATGCAGGTGGGGAGGTGAGAGATGGGGGTATGGAGTCCACAGAAAATGCATAATTTGAAATCATTTTCATTACGTAAATGCAGCATATCTCATCATATACAACTTTGTTTTGAATGTGTTCATACACATACCTGGATAATAACAAGGTCTACCCCTATGCAGGTCAACGTCCTTGCACAAATCATTATTGCCTTGCACAAATTGATTTATCTATTCCTAACCTGACAGTATATGAAATTCAACCAGAAATATTGGGGGATAGGCCAACGTTTTTCCCTCCTCCTATGGAGGAGGCTGGTCAATGTTTTCCAAGCCTGTTTAAAGAAGAGAGGGTTTAGTAAAACCGAGAGCTTACCTAGGGGTAAACAAGGGGGGGGGGGATTATCTGCCCTATCTAGAGAGATACCGGATGTAAAATAAAATATCATAATGACTTGCTTGTGCCTATCCAAAATTGTAACAGATTAAATTTATGTATCTCTATGTTATCATAGACACATGTTAATTCAGCCTTTATTTAGTGAGAATCGATGTTGCTTATCTAATATCTCTTTTATCAAATTCATCACTTTAGTGTGATACCAAGTGTAGACTAGATGCAATATGCCCAAAGGTGAAACTCATTCCGCCGAGTATCATCTCTGCATCATAGACATATAGATATAGGCAGTCATTATGACTATTGGCATTCTTGAATTGTGTGGTTCTGAAAGAAAATTTAAACCTCTCTTGTTCAATAATTGTGGTTAATTCATTTTTCTTGTATACACTGAATAAACAGGCGCTGTGTATTCAACAGTAGGGTCAGCTGTTCTAATTATGTATGGGTTAATCCCCTCCCTCCCCAATGATTTCATTTTTGCATTTTATCAAGTTGCTCTAATTCAATCTATAATGCCATACAGATCCCATTCAGATCAGCAAGAGACAGACTACAGCAGAAATACTCAGGGTAATGTTATAAACAACTATGAACACAACAAAGAGGTGTACTTTATGGCCATCAAGGGTACGTGAGTGAGAGTGAGTGAGTGATAGATGTTTAACGCCATTTCGACAGCTAAGGTCATATTCATGGTGAGAACTACATTACACAATTTCAGAGGAGAATGTGTCAGTGCACACACATATGTGCACCACACACATCCCGAGGGGATAGGAAAGAGGAGATATAGACCCTTTTAAGTAGGCTAGGGAAGCCCGATCAAGGGTACGTAAAGTATCAGCCAATTAAACTGCTGCTCCAGCTTCCCAGTCTAGATTCATGTTCACCCTAATAGTTCAGGTGACCATACTGAGGCCTGACAGACCGTTTGACTTGACCATTCATTCACTGCAGCCAACTGACCAATGTGGCCACTGCCTTTTTGTATGAGTCTGTGGAATAGAAGGCTTATTGTGAATGGGTATGGGTATGGATATGCCTGGGAGGATATGAAGCAGAGTAACAGGACCAAATTGAATTAGATTAGCTCTTACATAATCAATAAGGGTATTGAGCTACCTATCATTGCACATAATTATAAAACCTTTTGTCCATTTCAAATACATTATCTGGATAGTTACGTTGAACCTACACAGTTGGTACCTACACAGTTGCTAGAGTGTGACAGAGACTGGGGAAAAGCTTTTTAAACAAGAATAAGAGAGTGATTGCCAGGAAACTGTGAGGGAGTTGGGGGGGTAAAAGGAGACAGAGATTGGAAAGTAGAGAACTTATCAAAAACTGATACATCTCTTTCAAAGTTGACCATAATGTTTCTCATAAGATAGCGAACTCTAGAATCATGACAATATATGCTTAGATACTTCTATAAAGGCATTAGGCCTACCTTGAAAAGAAATATATCCTCTGTGCTTCCCATTGGTTGGTGAGTCGGCCAGCATCCTTGGTCCCTCTCAGAGTAGCCACTCATGACCTAAGGCGAATAGCCTCTCTGCCAACCTGTCTGCCATTACAGGATTTATTGCATTTTCCCACTTTGGAAAGAAGGCCTTCTTACATTTCCCTTTTTCATCAACATTTGGGTGTGTCAATGGGATATTGAGTGATGGGTGGGGAGGCTCTCCATCACTTAGCTGCCTTTTTTTGACTTTGTCTTACAGGGCCAGGTGGTTTGCCACCGTGTAGGCTTAGTACTGCTCAGGGAATTGGCTCCTTTGGAACTGCCCACCCCTTACCAGCCTCTTTTCCTTTTCCTTTATAGACATAACATTGCCACCTGCCATTCTTGACATCTTTAGGAATTAGCCCATTGGTGTCAAGACTCAAAACATGCACAGTACTGTAAAAGATGGAGAAAGTCAAAGAGGAAAAGTGGAGAAACATATATATACGGTATATTCCATGCCCCGTCACCAAATAGAGAGTATAAGAAGGGAAGGATATATAAGGAGGAATAGTGGAGACGGAGGGGTAAAACTGACAACAAGATGTATATAAAAAAACAACACCAAAAATTCTCCCATTATGGGGGATGTACAATATGTACCGGTATATTTCCATTCTGAAGTAGTAATTTCACTATTTATAGATTCCTACAATAAAATTTGCATCTCAGTTTTCTTCTGCCCATGGACTACTATATCCATTAGTCGCTCATTAAAATCCGTGGACCCGATCCTCTTCATATCTTGTATAGACGGATTATGTCCTATCCCATTGAAAACACAGCTTGTAGGGGTGGTGAAGCAATCAGGCTATCGGCGTAATTAGGTTTAAAGCGGCCGTAAATCTCATTTTAATTGGCAGTTACCAGTGGTAGGGGATCCTCTTTTAGTGTTAAGATGTAGCTGATTTAATTTAGGCAGGAAAAGCCTAAGCCCATCCATATCTTTATCAGGATAACATGGCATCTAGCTTGTTTTAGTATTAGAACACGCATGGTAATAATACTGTATAGACTCCTGGTACCAAAACCACGCTTATCTACTGGATTAACCTTTCGTATGTGTAAATCTTGGATTTTGTATTTTACCATTGCCTTTATGATTTACCTGCAGAACTTAATTGCAGTGTAGCCAATCTGAAAAGGACATACAGAGGGGCAGCTCAGCAGAAGGAGGCCCTCTTATCTTATCGAATGGACTCTGGCTCTGGTGGAAAGGGCCTGATTGATATCATATGGCAAATGCCTCGATGATGAATGTCCCAAAGTCTTACCATATAGATACATTACCCTCAGTCAGCCACTTCCTCTTAATGTATTTCTGCGGAGGGATATGCAATGTCATGTTAGATTCCCCCAACCCCTGGGCCCTACCCCCACCCACAGATTTTGAAAAAAAAACAATCCTTCGCTTGATCAACCAGAGAACACACCTATGGGACTTACTTACATATATATTATACTCATGACTTTAGACAAGGACAGTAGATAATTCAAGATGGAACTTTTCAAGACCTGTAGTCTTGAGGTGGGTTGGATTGAGGGGCATGCTTCACATGTTTACCCCAGTGTGCCTCTATGGAAGACAGGGGATTATACGACGACCTTGAGGGGTTCTCCTACATTATAAAGGAGGCCGACGTACATCATAATAAGCCATCATCTCCCCAAATTTCCTTAGAAAATGATGGTGATCTATGAGCAGCTCAGGCCCTGTATCCAAGACCATGAGCTGCTCTAATCTGCTCATAGTGAAGTCTCATATCTCAGGTGTCAGCCTCAATCTAACATCCTAACATGGGGCAGCCTTACCCTGGGAAACTCTAGCTGTATTGATTTTCTTGATGGCTAATTACAAAGTTAAAGTTTTAAATTAAGAATTGATTATTGGCATATGATTAAACCATCAGCCAAGAGTTGTAGTTGACATAGAGGGAGTGCAAATGACAAATCCAGACTAATGAATAGCTTCATGAGTTTAGACAGGTCTCTTGGGTTGACTTTTCATTTTAAGAATTGCAATCTATATATATATAGTTTCAAAGGACATCATGAGACATAATACGTAGATTTACAGATAAGGAATTTCCAGAAACAATGAGGCACACTTTAATTGATAAGAACAGTATGTGATGAATTTTGCCAGTGGATGGAGAGTGTTCAGCTTTTGCTAGCAAAATATTAGTACTTGTTTTACTATATTATGTGAATTGATTTAGATTAAGTGTTCAATAGTTAAGAAAAGAATAATATAAGTCTGTTGTTGGGAAAGGGAATCTCCAAAGTCATGCGGTGCAGTCAACACATGCCAGATGTCATCATTAATGAGTGGCGTCTCCGCCAGGTGTGATTGTGGACCACTGAGCATGCTTTATGGAAACTTTGAGATGGAAGGATGCACTGTAAAACATAACTGTTGAATCTAGATTTGTACCAGTGGTCCTCGCAAAGCTGAACAGTGAACCACTGTGATAATATTGCTGTGAATTAGTGTACTTTTTGCAAAAAGCCTAGCTGACAGTACTGTGGTAAAAGTAAATCTCTGTGAAACTAGCAACAGATACCTGGTAACTTTAGGACAATGATTCTGCCATTCTTTCTATGACATCTTTTAAAGTGTGCAGTGTATGGCTGGAGGTATGGATTAGGGCACCAGGGGGCACCGACTGCTTAAGGATATAATATACGGCACATGGCTATTGTATTATTGACCAATGGGAAGCATCCCTGGCATTTACTGCGGAGACGGGGGCTGGAGGTGTTAGTCATAGTGCAGTCGGGGTCTAATGGCGGCCTCCATAGCCTAATGTGATAATGCCCTATAGAGGAATCATTACCCACTAGGGCTAGTACGGGTAGGCTAGAGTGAGTGAGTAATAGATGTTTAACGCCATTTTGACAGCTAAGGTCATATTCATGGCAAGAACAACATTAGACAATTTCACAGAGGAATGTGTCGGTGCCCACGCATATGTGCACCACACACATCCAAGGGGATAGGAAAGACGAGATATAGACCCTTTTAAGTGGGCAAGGGAAGCCCGACGGGTAGGCTAGAGTACGCTGAATGTAAACGAGCCATTATCTAATCTAGGGGTAAACTAAGGGGGGTATTCACTGGTATATCTAGAAAGATACTGAATGTAATATAATATATCTTCATGGACTTGCTTTTAATGCCTATCCGAAGTTTTAACAGATTAGTATTATATACCTCTATATTATCAATACCCATATTACTTCAGCTTTTATTTAGTGAGCATTGACGTTGCTTATAAATCTCTTTTACCAAATTCATCACATTAGCCTGGTATCAAGTGTAGACTGAATGCAAGATGCCCCAAGGTGAAAACGTATTCAGCCCAGTTTCATCTCTGCATCATAGACATATAAATATGACCTTTATAGGCAGTCATTATGACTATTTAAATGCAAAATTATGTTTTCTATCCGGTGCGTCTCGGAAATTACATCCTCCTTTCTTATCTCAGTTATCTAAGCCAAGATAATTTCAAGTAGAGGGAGAGAGGGTGTAGAGGCAATTTAAAGCGGCCTTTCTATCAAGCGTAGTGCAAGGTCAAATTTCCGGCAGCAAGTCGGTCTTGGGAAAAGCAGACCTTTGTAGCAAAAGAATAGTTAGAGTGTCATTTATTAGCCTTCTGCTTCATGAAACACTGCCTTGGGTAGGTTGAGACGTGACAGCCTTATTGGTAGTTCAATGCAGCAATGTCAGCTCCTCTTCACCTTGGAACTCGTCTCTTTAGACCACTATGATTGGAAACAAAGGCAATGGTAGAGTTTTCCAAATCTTCCATCAACATTAGTTTTAGACACCCAATGACGATAACCTTTTGTGTTGTTCCAACGACAAATTAAGAAACGAGGATCCATGGCTTCATCACTGCACTGAAGGTAATTTATTTTACAATAGAAATAATGCTGTAAAATTGAACTCATAATTATGATTGAGAGCCTCGTATGATTTAGGGCCTCATCTATATTTCATCTCATCATAATGCAATCCAACACTATTCATTAGCAAATTGTTGAAACCAAGTCGTTTGGGATGTTGACTTTCCAGCAGAGATATCAATATTTCTAGGAAAGTCTTTCTCTAGACGCTCGCATGTCCTCAGGGCCTTTTCTATCTTTATGGAATTCAATACCAAACTCTGAGGAGGGCAAAGTCAGGTGGTGTCAGCAGTGGGGAGACCACGGCTCCATTCTTATCAACGACAAACCAGAAATCTGGAGAGATGTCCTAAATACTCATATCCACAGTGATTGTCCAGGTAATAGAGTATTTAGACTCCTGATCCTACTGGATCTCCATGGGATACAACCACACAGCGCAGACAGGCTATAGATGTAGGTAGAGGATAGAGGAGTGGAGAGGTTTAGAGTTGGTCAATAGAAGCATGCAGGGGAGACCCTATATCCACAGCACTTAGGCCCACTGTGGGCATTTGAGATACATTCCTGTTTTGTTGCCAGTTGCTGTATCTGTTAATTACTGGTATCTTTCACAGAGTGCCGTGATGAATGGACATCGACACTGCAATTTGGTGAAATTGTAATTGAAGCAATTGTGATTAAATCAATTTTTGATAATATTAGCTCAATTAGCTCCAGTTAGAAGCAGGAGGTCAATAATTTTGCACATTTCATTCATCAGCCATTGCTGCAAGCTGTTATCATATCAGCCTGTGTAACAAATTTCAGCATTTTATTGATTTGAGCTGGGGTTTACCCCCAATTCACCCTAATTGCGTTATGCTATCACGGTTACACCTTCAGGGTGTTTGATTAGACAGCGCTGCTATTGCATTTAATCAAAAGCAGTGACTACTCATCTCCAGAGCTATTTTGGCAGAATCTAATAAGATGAATAAGAAATTTAAGGTCCAATATGAAGATTTGAAGATGCAGGTACAAGTGTTGTTCGCCACAGGCATCTCTTTCAGTTTAAAGCTTAAGTAACTTGATCTTAAAGCTAACTTGATACTAAATCAAAATAAGAATTAATTCATAGGAATGCGATTATTGATGGGGTTTTAGACTAACTTGAAGATACCATCACTGATTATATAGAAATCCCCACTGACATCATTCATCTCCCAAAGACAACCTCCATTAATATGAAACAGTCCATGGGATATTGGAAAAACGCTCTCATTGATGTGAAACCATTATTTTCTTAAAATTGACACAGGACCCAACTATCATTAAGCCACATAGACATGCGACATGAGCATTTCTTTAAATCGTGAGGAGACATGGGGCCCCTTGCCCCTGCCCCACTCGGAGCCCTCTTGTTCCAAGCCCACATGTTTGGGGTTTGAGGATGTCGTGATTGTGGTAATCAATATCCAGCTTTCATCGGTGAGAATTACCTTTTTACAACCAGAGGAGTATTGTTCAATATGGCAGGGGCCGGATACAATCTAGCCTTAATCACCTCTTAAAAAGAGCCGCACATGGAACCAATTGGTGGCAATAATACAGGAGTTCAAAGTAACAGAAGAGGCTATAGTTAATAGTAATATAAGATCCCCAGTGAACGTGGTAGTAGGTACATTCCTAGATTCAACAATCTGTGGAGATTTCTGATTTAGTCATAACTGGCAGTACATGTATTTTCTTCTTGGGGAAGCATAGGGAGATCGATGGATAGAGAAATTTTTGCATGTAATTATTTCTTTTCATTGAAGAGAGGAATGATATTATTCAGGCAGCAGTTGGCTCAATGGGAAAATCAGATTTAATTTTCATTGCACAAGCAAAATTACAACTTAATCACTTAATTGTAATGACCTCGTTGTATTCTGTAGAAATAAGTTGTATCAGCTCAACAAGTGGATATAAATTATCAAAGCTATTACACAAACTCAAAATGACTGTTTGAAAAAAGTGTACATCATCTGTCCTCAACCGTCACTGTAGGTATATGTTAAATGACGTAAATTAAAATATACTGAATTGTCAGTAAAGAAACCTCAGTGTGAGAGTCCTGCATGGGCAGTAACCATACCCACTGCCTGCATTAGGGCAGTAATAGAGTAAGTGGCTTTATGGGCTTGGTGAGTAAGTACCATTAGTATTGCCCCTGCCTCTATGCTTTCAACTAATTATAATAGAAGACACGCAAAATTGCTGGTGCCTTGCACTTCCTGGCTCTCAGTACCGCCCTTACCTCCAACCCACCCACCCACCCCTACATCGCTGATGGTGGATACAGGGCATTCCTAAGTGCACATGGAATAATTTGTGTGTTCCAGGGTTAATATCTGGACCATTCTGAAGGGTGGGTCTCTAGCACTGATTAAAGCACTGATTCCACTGAAGCCGATTCATTTCCGATTTTGAATCGGAAGCAAATTGATCATATTTCCAATGCATTTACGCCCACTTCCGGTCAATTTTTAAAAAAAAAAAACATTGCCAGAATTGTCGGGAAACACACAGGAAATCTACCATAAAAAATCATGAAATTACACCCTTACTTCTCTCAAAACCGATTAAAATCCAATCAAACTTGGGCCGATCAGCTTTTGTGAAACACACTTTAGCCAAAGCAGCTTGTATGAGTATTATGAGTGAAATACTGTTCTTATTTAAACATTAATTCTCTCTTGAAAGAAGAGGATTTCACTCATAATGAGCACTAAGCATAGGGTAGAGATGGAGTTGTGGCTATGTAGATGAAATCCTCTGAGCGCTAGTGTTTCACAGCTCATACATAGAAAAAGACAAACCTCAATCTGGAGCAACCGAACCAACATCAAGTATGTTTCTTCTCTACTTAGAGGTACCCGTTAAAAATATCTGAGGAACTTGATCAATGTTAAAATCCTGTTCGTATTACTTCAGTTCATTGCTATTGCTCTGGTGGTTCTGATTCCTGGAGTATAAACAATAAAGACGACTTGTAAGTCAAATGTTTTGCTGTGTACAACGAAGTACATTTGTAAGAGGTTGTATGGGGTTTCCCATGGGCAGTTGATGTGGGCCATGGTGACAATATAAAGACTCTCACAGGGTCGGAGGCACGCTCATGTGCCGTGAAGGATTGCATGGGTTTCCACATCACCTACCTCTTCCCTCAACAGACCCAAGGGCCTAAAACCCAATTTAACCAATTGGATTCCTTCCTAGCTTAGCCCATGTAAAAAGTCCACATCCCCGGTTTGTAGACATACAAACGAGTAAAATATCAGCTGACCTGACTACAATGGGGTATTGTATGGGTAAGACCAAATATATTTTGAATTCACATTGACGCTGGTGGGCTGAATAGCATCTGTAAGGGGCCTTTTACAATAGTCTGTTTAATAATGAGTGCTCTTATAACAGCATATGTATGATTTATGCGATCAACCAGGCACAAAGGACGCCAATGGGTCCTAAACTGGGTATTCTTTCTGCTGCATAAAATATCAAAATCTAACCTTTTCAACAGTAGCACCTGACCACGCCAAGGACTATCCATGCAGACTATTCTTTCAACATAACACAACCAGTGGCACTGGAACGGTGTTCAAGATGAATGTAATATATGATGATTATGCTTGGACTAGAGCCTTTTAGGTACTGATAGAGGCATGCGGCGGAGCTGCCTGCCTCTATCAACTACCTAAAAGGCATGCGTGCAAGCATAATCATCACACATTGCGTTTATACCATGGTCTGCACCTTTAGGATGCATTAGAATGCATCAGAATGCATTCTGCATTCACTGACATACAAACAGTATATGGTATCCATAGGGTCCCAAAGATAAGACTCATCTCACCCAGCACCATTGAAGTGCTTTGGATCAGAAGGTCCCTGGATTGACCCCGGTCCATGCTGAGCTTTTCTGTATGAACCACTGTCAAACCTATGTCATAGCTGCTGTCACATATAAGAACAGTACAGAAAAAGACCACTCTCAATGTTCAAGTGTCAACTCAGTGCCTCTATCCTGTGATGTAAGCATTCAGATTATCCAGTTTGGACATCCAAAATCGTTCTGAAATGTGATAACCGTGGTATAAGACCTTCTAGCAAGCACGATTTGGTAGCCATTTCTCTATGGCTTGAGTGCGCCCTATATCTGAAGTTATTACTAGAAGATGCCGGGGGGGGGGGCTTTTTTGCTCGGCACAATCCACCTCTTTTCTGAGCCATATCGCTGCATTCAGGCAACCGTAAAATACAGATAAATGTTATGGATCACATAATCCTCCTTTATAGATAAGAAATATTATGGTAAGCTTGATGTCAGGCGGAACCTTTATTCCTACTGAGGGGTTGGGGAAGCTTTTTGACAATCCCCAGTCCTCCTGGTCGTACATCAACCAGAATGGCATTGCTAACCTCCGGGTGATCACCAGCAGAGACTGGAACCCTCTTCAGCATGGGTGAACATCCCTAGAAGGTATCGGTCTATATTCAGGCAGCTAGGAAGCTTTGGTTCTATTCACCATTGAACCTTATGCTTTGAGTTATCACATCCAAATGGCAATCGCTTCTGGCATTATGACCTCAGCAATAATAGGAGGTCTGAAATGGCTGTTCAGGCTCTCAATGTGAGGCACTGCTTTGGCATCGCTCTTGAGATGTTGCATCATGCTGAACTATCGGATTATCCATATGCTTACTTCCTATCAAATCTCTAACGCCTCAGTAGATCATGTTGTGGGGCTATTTAGGCTTGTGTGTGGGCCTAAAGGTTTGCCTAAGAAACCTATATTATATGCCCTATGCAATCATGGAACCTATAGCAAAGGGAGACAACCCAAAAGACCACTATGAGGACAGTGGGTTCTCATCCTCTCAGGGATACTTCCCCATCAGATTTGGGATTAACAGAGGATTATACTCCCCCTAGTGTTGATCTCCAACGGTTCGGGGCTGATCAAAGATAAGCTCTATACCCCCAGGGCCATGGCCTAGAGCTACGCTCAATGTTCCTCGCAGTGCGTAGGCTGCAAAGGCGACAATCCATTTACCAAGTCTCCCACTTCAACACCTGCAGTGCTGTAAACAGAGGAACCATACTGTGTGGATTACATGCTGCCCCACATGTTGTATAGTAAGTGGACTGAGATTAGAAAGTATGGATTTATAGTGGTGAATCCGATTGATTGTGTATGAGCTGCCATTTTGGCTCAGATCTAAGTAATATGTATCAATTTCTGAAACTGAAAACATGTGGTATACATTGGCAATGCCAGCTAGGAGGATGAAGGTCGCAGCAAACATCTGGTAATAACTATCTCATTTACTCGCTATCATCATGATAATGGAGTACCAAAGTGGTCATTGTTCTTGTACATAATATATGTAGGGCTATTTAGCAATGCTCATAATAGAAATATCATGAATCCTAGGTCTACTACACATATGAACCGTGAGATAAATCAAACTGGACGTTGGACGGATATTGGCCCAATAGATAAAAATCAGACATAAAAAAATAGAAGCAGTTCTACTCTTTTGGGAGTTTTGTGTCTCAACGCTTCTGAAGGAATCCATATATTCCCCGGACCTGGTCCAGAGAAAGACAATCCTATAGTACGTCACTTATATAAACACAGTAGAGATAATTACCTGAGGCAACATTTAATGATGATATATACCAATGCTCAAAGACATCAGCTCACACAGATTCCATATTATATATCCCCTCCCTTACATTCCCATCAGCAATATGCCCCAGGTACAAGCACATACTGAGCACATATAAGACAAAGGGGGTGCCTCTGAGCTGCTCAGCCCCAGTGTAAGTAAAGGAGATCGATTCTGGCTGCTCCTGAAGGACCATTCCGCGCCTGCTAACGTAGAAGGCGCCATGGAGGGGAAAGCCTTTATTAGTTCTGCTAAGGCCCACTAGGGTACTGGAGGCTGCTTTGATTCATCTGCGGAGGGACTATTTAGGGGCTGGAGGAGGATTCATTGTCGAAGCTGACTATGGTGGCAACAACCATGTGTTTTCAGGTAAAAAGGAGAGGCATACACTACTGATACTTGTTGTATATGGCTAATAGAGGGAATGATACATAAAACCATGAGTGTGGGACTTGGGTACGGAATAAATCATTGTGGTTTTTGTTTGTATAGTGTTTTTACCTTGACAATGTAATGTAGTTTATACACACACAAGCACGTTTGTTAAGTGGGCTAATTATGTGCTTTTTATCTCTCTTTTCTTTTGCAAGAGTGACGTGGTGTTCAAAGGGAGGAGGTGATAGACCGATCTGCAGTATGGGGAGTAATTGGCTTTACCACATAATGTGGTGGTCATAGATCTTACAGGGCTGTGCTTTATTTTCATGTTGAAATTAAATCAGCAGAAATATACACTCTGTTAAATAATCTCTGTGCCTTGTGATATCCTAAGATATCGATTCACCAAAGTGGACCTAATATGAGAGAATACACCAATAACGCAGCGATTAGATTTTAGAATCAATATCCCAAATCGCTATTATGATCAGTCTTACATTGATGATGATACATAGGCTAGTACATAATAGTCCTCAAGATCGTTGTGTTTCTACTTTAAATACTAACTTATCATCTCCCTGTTGCAGTTATCTGAAAGACACAAAAGAAATGAAGAGGAGGACACCTTCATGCTTAGGGGGAAAACAGGCACGTGCATCACAGACACCTCCGGCTATATGGCCTTGATTTGCGCTGGTTGTTGCCGTGTGGTGTGTTGCATATGAGATACTATATAAAACGGTCTGTACAGCAAGACACCAGTGACCAATAGGAATGGGCCCTAATCAGCTGCACCTGGGTCGCAGCACCAAAATACCACCTCCACATCCCCAAGTTCAAGCAGAGTGTGATTCAGGTGTTTGGGCCCTTGTCCTGTATGCCGTACAGCCAAGTATCGATTCCCATCGGCTCCCAGTTTGAAAGGGGGATGCCTTCATCTGAGGGCAAACGTTTGATTCCCTCAACCCCTTCCCTCTCCCAGCTTCCGCCCCTCGTCCATTGCCAGCTCTATAGGTTGGACCTCCTCCAGGGCTGGACTATTCACACCAGGAGGAGGGCCGTGTATCCAGCACCCTCATACTTGACCCTCATCGTCAACATATCAATCACCAATTGCTCAATCTACTCAATCGAGCATTGATTGATCACTTTATGAGCTGCATATGCTATCCCGACTGATGGACTGGCAGAGACTATATTTTGCTCTACTTTCCCTTTAATGCAAAAAGGTGGAACACAGTTACCTTTTTAATGTACTGTCAACATAACTTGAAACAGCACCACTCTTTAATGATTTCAGCCGGATGATGCCAGGGGATCTCATTACCTTATAGTGTACCACAAGAGTTACTTTGCCCCCAATTCAGATTCGGAAACGGATCAAGTGCCCTCCTGTTGCCTGCCGATAAAATAAAAAAGGAGTGGTCAATCTTATAGGAAGCCGTCTGGAACACATCCTAAAAATTAATCAAATCTCATCTCTTATTTTTGGCCTCAAGGCCAACTTCAACTTGCCTTATTAACTTTTTCAATCAGCTTGGGTGGATCCAATGCTTTACTGAATCAGCAGCTTTCTTTAAAGATTTATGCCATAAGGATGATGCCAGCGGAGTCATCCTACTGCATGTGAGATGGACACCACAGGACTACTTAAAAGCACAACTTATCACAAGTATTTCCAACTGCAGACATTTAAGCAGCATCCTCCAGCACCAGCTGAGTACTTCATTAGGTTCCAGGGCTGACCCAAATCCAGGCCCTAAGACCATTCTTAAAGCTGCCCTAAAGGAAGCCACACCACTCCTTAGGCACCTCTGACCTAGTTCCAATTACACCCTTAGCCTCTTAACCTTCTCATCACAACCCTGCCCTCTCCCCCACCATCAACACTCTATGGGTTGGCTGACCATTAGGGTTATTTGACCATTGAAGGTGGGGCCAAGAGTAGAGGGGCCAGTAGTTCATTAGAAAAGCTGCAAGGGATGTACGTGGGAAGGGTCAGGCATATCTTTAAGTGAAGTGCTGAAACATTTACCAGGGAGAGAATCTTGATCTGGCGAATCCAACTATGGGGTAGGGGGGGACTGCTTTCCTAGTTTCTTAATTTCAAGCTGGAATTGCTACTGTCAAAACCATCATAATGAATTTCATGCAATTAGAAAGGATTACATTGATCTGAGGTCTCAGGTTCTTGTCAATCTCGTGAGAATAAAACATATCAAACTGCCTTGATTGAGTGTGATCTCATTAGACATCAGGCATGTCATGGTCATCTTAAAGATGTTGCACCCATGCATTACTTCTAAGATCTCTCTTGGCTTGCACATCACAATCGATAGCTCTAATTCGATAAGCTATGACTGAAACCAATTTTTGCCCAATTTTCCAATCGGCAATCATCGACCATAATGTTTGTCAGGACAATATCATTGCATGTGAGATTGTTTAGGCTTGGGGTTTTTAAATGAAAAATAACACAATTTGAGTGCTTTCTTCATACATAGTGTGCTGTACGATGTTGGCTCGATAGAAATAAAACTTTGATGGAATACCCAAATACTGGCACGTAATGTCAGATAATTCTTTCTAGTGCAGCCCTTCGTTTTCTTTCACACAAGCCATTGTTCAAGGTGCCCCATTGCCTTAGGTGTATCTTCATTATGGGTGGTCAACAGAGAGTAGGTACACCCTTAGGGCATTTTCTTCTTGAAAAACACAAATGTGGTGCCATGCCCACCGTGATTGTGTTTGTTCAGAGACCAAGGCCCCTAGGATGAATGTTAAGTATGTCTTTTCTCCTCTGACAGCGAGATGTATGTAAATATTCAACAAACAAAGAACCATATCTCCCATCCTAGGACATGGTCTATACTACTTCTTTTTACTGTTGACCTATCCACAATCTCATAGTCTAAACATCTGGCTGATGACTTCAACTGACAGAGGTTGCATTATTCAAGACTGCATGGCTTAATTACATGGCTAAGTAGGGCCAATCGAAAACAATCAATGTTCTATATGTGTTAGCATGTATACATGCACCCCACACCACAGTGAATACCTATGCTCCAAGCCTACATCAATATCCCCTGGCAGTTCTGGGCATGGTGTCAATTCCAATATTTAAAGCATTAGGGGTCAGCCACATGCAGATATGTGTTAGGATCTGTGTATAGAACATGCCATATCATGGTGACTTAAGTCAACAAACCTAGGTGTCAACCCACAGTTACAATAGCCCAGGCAGAGACACACCTTAGGGCTATTGGCAGGCTATGTACAGGCTCCCTACCGCTGTAACACATGGTCATCAAAGTGTCTGTCAACTCTGTATACCCTCCAGCATAGAGTACAGTCACATATATATACATTCTTTGGGCACTAGGAACTTGTGAAAAAACTAACGATGCAGTAGTTTATTTCAAATTACACCGAAATGTTATGATGTATTTATCATGAAAGAATTAGTATTCTCATGGCATTGCAATATGTTTGTAAACATAGAATTGCAGCCTTCAGTGTTTGTAACATAAGTGTATAATTTATTTTAACCCTTTGACGGTCTTGAATACAGTCAGGTAGAACCTTCCTTCACATCCCTATTTAAAGTAAGTTCCATCTAAGGAGACTATGATAAACATTATTCCTCCTGGGCAGGTTCCAGACAATCCGCTGGCCATTCAAATATTGTCACAGGACTAGATCTGCATGGTATCAGCCCCAATCTATCCATAACAACACATTCCTTGTTTTCCTGATTTAGATTCTCTTAGAATAATACCCACTGAGGAAGAATTCCTTTGAGGTGTAGATACCATCTTGGGCCCAAGAGGCACTGGTAGAGACCAATCTTAGGGAGGCTCTCTCAAGCTGAAAAATACATGGCCAGGAGGGTCTTCTGTATCATAGCAATAATGTCATGCAGGGTGCAATGTCTAAATCCTCCAAGCCTACAGGGTTGAACCTATTAGGCCCTCAATTAGGGGCTTACCCAAATGGCTTGCTGGAGGCTACTGTTAATGTCTGGCTGTCCAGCTGTCTGTGCCAAAATGCCACATCTCTATGGAAACATCAATGTTTGCTATTGACTTAGGGCTACACCCCCTGTCAGCCCCTATACTGTAAAATAAAGTCATCGAAATAATGAAGGATCTCTCATCCCAAAGTTGCCAGAAATCCTTCGTTATTTTCACATCATTTTCACAAAGATTCCGTGTACCATCACACTGCCACCTGGAGATTATACACTGGCTCCCTGTTGTGTAATTACTGTGGTTCATTGTTTAGTTTTTACAAGGACACCTTGTAGATTCAACAGTTATTTCTTACAGTGTAGTTGTTGGAAGTGGTGTTGGGAAGGGGAGGTTGGAGAGGAAGTGGACAGGTCACCGGCTGCCAGCTAAGCCACTTTGTGATGGACATTGGCAAGGTTCTACCTGCCCGGAGGTAGCAGACTGTCCTCGAGGGCTTGACCTTCATGCCTAGAGGTCAACCTTATGAGTAGTCATAGAGCATGTGGTTGGGCATCACCTCATAATTCTACATGATAGGCAAAAGAAAAATGCTGTCAAATTAAGGGCACTTCTCCGGTAGCTTTCGTGCAAAGATTTCTTCATTACTTCTATGAATAAATATATAAAAGACCGGAAACGTCCAATACAAATGAAAAAAACACACCCTGTAAAGTTAGGTACAAGGAAGGTGAAAGGTGTTTTTATCAAAAGAAAAGACAAAAAAGATATTGTGTACTACTCTGGAACCAGTTTATCGCCAGTAAATGATGATCTCTGTTGGCGCGACCTCTGCCTAGTCTGGCAAGGAAACTGTCAGTATTCGGACGACCGCGGCATTCAGTCAGGGATAAAAGAGGTTGGAGGAAGGAAGGGGACAGGGAGGTGTGCATGGATGTGTATCACAAGAAGGTGGTTTCCTTTCCTTTCCTTTTTTTGCGGGGGATGCCTCTATAGCATAGAATTTAAGTATGGAATGGCACGTGCCGTGGACATATCTCTCAGGCAGAACCTCCAAACCACTATCTGTGCTTAGCCAAAATCTCCCACCCAACCTTTCCCAATCCTATACTTTCCTTAACCACCGGTGGTGTTTGATCTATTGGCGCTTCATACTTCCGTGTTGATAATTTGGGATCTGGAATTATACATGGGGAAATATGGAAGTACAGTACCAGGCAGACCCCATCATAAATTGAACGCCTGTTGCTTTCTACATTATAGCATAGATCTCATTTATATGTGAGTATAGGTGAATTATGATCACAAAAATCAAGTATTTCAGGAGGAAGGTTATCTCCATCACATCCGCAATGTCATAATAATTATGCAGACTATGTAGCAAGTAGATTAAGATCACGACATACATCAATAGATCTATATATGTACACCACTGCTGAGGTAGGGTTGATATTTCTTAAGTACCACTTAAATGTTCTTCTTTGGCCATCCATGCGATATTTATCGACACATGATGATATAACGCAAAAACCTATCAGTAAAATGAATAGACATAATTGCAATAGTTCTATTTCATATCTAACACTCATACAAGTGAAAACGCGTATTGAATAACTGCAGTTCTTGCACCAAATTTGATCTTAATGCAAAGATACAGAAAGACGTGAAGGTGGCAGAATTGTGATAGCCTGACCCCTCATCCGATTGATTGATTGTTTGATGGTTTATTGGCCAATAGATCTCAGTAGTGATACACCAACAAATGAGTTTTTCATACATCAGCCATCAGGGCAGAACAATATATAACATAGTGCTAGAAAGGACATCACAAGTATTTAAGTGCCATGTTGAGGTGTGTGTGTGTATGCCCGTTTTTAGTGGTCTACATATTGTGACCAAGCGTATGTATCTCTAATCAGTTTGTAACACTAGTATAGTTACAGCCGGTCAGGCCAGTCCAGTACATTCATCGTACATGTAGCATGTTGTACAGATATCATGTAAGTGCATTCATCATATACTCATTATCCAAAAGTGGCAACTACTATCCAATGATGATTAGTCTCTGAGAATTCTTCTGAATTTTTCTACTGATTCTGCATTCTGTACCCTTGCATCTAGTGCATCCAGTACTTTTCCTCATGTAGGGGGCTTTTGTCATAGATGTCTCTTACCACCATAGGCAGGTTTAGATGTACATGGGCATTACCCCTCAGCTCCTCAGCTCTCTCACTGGGTGTCACTGGTTGTCCTCTGGTTGGGAAAAACCATACATCAATTCCAATAATTGCCTGTCTCGCCTCAGTTTAAGTTCTTCTATGTTGTATATGCGATGTAGCTCTGCCACTTTTGTCTCTAGGGTCTTCCATACATTCACAGATTCCAAAGGCATCATTCTGTAGGGTCTGTAGGGCGTCTGTAGAACTATGCTGCAGTATTCCATTATAGACCTTATCATTGCTTGGTAGACTTGAAGGTGGTCTCGGCATCTATATTTGCTCTCACCTCCCTCAATTGTCAAAGTCTGTGCTTCACAAGATTCACAACATTCCTTGCATGTTGCTTCATTGTAAGCTTAGAGTCTATCGTGACAGCCTCCAATGTATTGTTGCCCATTTTCAAACCCAGGTCTCCATTTGCAATGCTTCATCTACCACTGTAACACCACATAACTTTGGCTTTTGCCACATTTACCGTGCGCTTATTAGACCTGCACCACCTCTCTAATGATTGTAGATCCGATTGCTTCTCTCTGTGCAGTATCTGAGTATCATCTCCTGATATAGCAAGTACCAAGTCGTCTGCATAGACGAAACCATCAGAGTGTGTTAAGCTACCTAGTATATATCATTTACATAGCATCAGAATAACAGCGGTCCCAATAAAGAACTGGTCAGGACCCCATGGGATTCTTCTCTGTATGATAATACCACTCGATTGGCCTTTATTCTTTGAAGTTGGTGTTTCAAGTATGTATTCATCTAATCACAGGCCCCATCACTGAGTCTAAGCATTTTCAGTTTGTCTTTTATGAGGTCTTTGTCCAAGGTGTTTAATGCCTTTTTCATACCGATGAACACCAGGGTTGTCTTTTTTCACCCCTATTTGCAGCATCATATAAATGTCTGAGTTAACCTATTTTTCCTGAATCGGTGTTGGTTTTGGTTCAGCAGCATGCTTTCCTCCAGGTGGCGCATCAATTGGTTATGAGCAACCCTTTCACAGAGCTTACCACAAATATTTCGAAGACACACAGGGCGCCAGTTCCCCACTTGCTACAAGTCCCCTGATTTAGGAAGTGGTATAATTGTACCCTTTTTCCAACTGGGGGGAAATTCCTTCATTTGTATGCTCAAGTTGATCATCCTTTGTAGTAATTCTGGTGCACATCCTTGAATATATCAGCTCTCATATCATCTGATCAGATCATCCACACCCGATGACTTGGTGATGTTGATGCCGTGTACCAGTTTTGTTATCTCTCTAAGTCCTACTATGTTGAAGTTGAACAATTCTCCCTGCACAACATCATTTTCCACCAGACCTTGGTCCAGCACGTCCTCTATTTCAGATGCCAATTTTTTCCCTACCTCTGCATAGTATATACATGTATTATGTCAATAGCTTCCGCTGCCTCGTCCTCTGATATCTTATTACCAGCTCTCCCCTTATCCCACTGTCTCCCCTTATCGCACAATGTCATTAATTGCAGTGGAAGGTCCTTGCACCAGCTTAGGCACTTGGCGGGTTTGAGTAGGACAACCCCAGTCAGCATTTTATAGGATAACACTGGTAACTAAATTAGATTTAATTCAATTTAGTGACATGAAGGCATCAAGTGGTCTTCATATCGGGCTGAAAAATGTATTTGTCTGCAAGGTCTTACTTCGCAAGCAACACTGAATATTCAAAATGTTCCATGTTAGAATTGTTAAAACAAGCCATAGTTGTATCAGCAGTATCAGTAGAATTGAAATGCGAATAAGGAAATTAGGGTTAAGGATGGTACAATAATTTGGTGCAATAATTAAGCTAGACACTTAATCGGAGAACCTCCCATGTACCTTCTGATATTTTTGAGGCGCGTTCTCTATGCATTATGCAATTGGGGTATGACTATTAACTCCATGATAACGAAATTAGGAGATGATATATGATGCATACAAAAACACAATAATATCAAAATTGCGATGTGTGACCTCAATGCTGTCATAACTAATTACCATGTGTCAGGCGGCAGTACGCTCAGTCATTATCTCATTATGGACAGATTTAAGACAACACGCGAGGTGGGGATCACTTCATTTAACCTGCCTGGGTACCTCTCTGTGCTCTGTGCCTGTCTCCTTAATAGAGGGATAACACAAAGAAGGGGAGGGGAGGGCATCTCCTGCGGATATTATTTGTGTTGGGCTGATAAGACAGGAATGGTTAGGGCAATGATGGGTAGTCCCCACAAGGCTACATTGATTTAGGTCTAGCCATTGTCTCCTCTTCTATTATAAGCACTGAGGCGAATAAACTGGGAAATGTCAAACATCATAAATATACACGACATGCAACCGTGGGGCTATTTCCAGTTTCTTTTGTGTGATCGCATGCAGCCAACCTGATAGCCAATGTCCATTTGGTTTGCATAGGGTTTGTATTACGATCTGAATGGTGTGATGAAGATACTAGAAATAACCTTTTCGGATTATGTTTAGACAGTGGACAAACCCTCGACATTGTACAATCAAATCAAAGTCAATGGTAGCCAATAGTTGTTCATTAACATCTCTGTGGATACGTTTTGTTTCTTATATCAGATAGATATACCTTTTGACTCAAACATGAGCCTTTGTCAAAAGTACTTTATAAACGTCTATGCCAATTGCATCTTAACTTAAGTTTTTTTCCCGAAGTCTAGATTAAATTTTTATAAAAACTCAAGTTTAGAATCTGCAGTCTCCATTCAATATGGCCATATCATATTATATGATTGTGAGATTCTACCACTTACATATATCCCGATCTCTATTACTGTGTTCCTGTGGTCATTTTAGCAAACCATCCCCTCGATATGGAGACCACTTTCACCACCCCATGCAGTTGTGGCATCCCCCCACCCTGGGGCATATCTCCAGAATCTATACCTCCTACTACTACTCCCACCATCCCTCTGTTAGACAGACCAGTGACAGTATAGGATCCATCCAACCTCTCAGCCCATCTCACCCTCCATGCCTTCAAGCTGGCTGCCAATATGTCACACTCATACATAGTGGTGACCGATTGGAGATGTTATTGCCATTCTCCCTGCCTGCCCCTGCCTGTCTCCTCCCCATATGCGAACCCATTATTCCTGTTCTGGCTTAATCCTTTAGGGACCATAGGATGCGTCCGGTGTTTGTCAAGTTCCCTTGTTGCCATAATGAGCAAAGGTAGGGTTAATGAGTGAGTGAGTAATAGATGTTTAACGCCATTTCGACAGCTAAGGTCATATTCATGGCGAGAACTACATTACACAAGGGTTAGTGAGTAACTACATTGGTGCATCATAGCAACCCTTTTGGAGCATTTAAAACCCTTGGATTGGAATGCTGCATGGAAATGCCCAGGCAAGTTTCTTCAGAAGGCAGCATTTTGTCCCTGATGAAAGCCCTATGTGGCATTGGAAGGATTAAGTGAATGTGGTTCAGCTGGTAGGAAACTTAGCCGGTGTCATACAAGATTTCAGGCAAACTTAAGTGTTTGTGGATCACCTTGGAAATATAGCCCCACAGTTCTGAATATTTGTTTAGAATTTTGTAACTGGGTCGACTCACAGGTCTTAGGGTCACCTTTCATATCTTCCATTGAAAATAATGCCGTTCACATAATAATTGAAATTGTCTTCATTTGTTTGGTTTGGCTAATTTGACAAATATTCTGTCTTGCCTAAAACCAGCTTCGTCAAGATCCTACAAAGGGCCGCTGTTCCAGCAGCTGTAGGCCTCTCAGTATTAGCTCCCCTATGGTAGATGTTCCTCGTAATACCATACTCTCATCTTAATGTATTATTGCTGAGGCAGTGCCATATATGGGTCATACAATAATCAACCATGTTACCCATTGAGCTTATAGATGTTTCCATCTTCAGTACCTACCTAATACCATACACATATATAATAAAGACTTGATAATCTATTTACACGATTGCATGTGTCTAAATCTTCCATATCTTGATTGATGAGGGATGTCTTCAGTCCGGTTTCCCTCTCCTCTGAACGTCACTCTCAAATCACATTTCTGGTCAGTGAACTAAAAGGCTTTGGGAGTGCTTGAAGAGTTGGCTAGCCCACCCTGGAGGACCGTCACGGGTGGATGGGTCTGCCGATCCACTCTAGACATCTGATCAATCACCCAGGACAGCTTATCACAATAGCTGGCAGCGCTCTCCTTTGTTTGGTCGAACTAAAACCAATTTGAAGTTCCTGAACATAGGTGGTGATAAATAAGATGAGTGAGTGAGTGAGTAATAGATGTTTAACGCCATATCGACAGCTAAGGTCATATTCATGGAAAGAACTACATTACACAATTTCACAGAGTAATATATTGGTGCCCGCTCATATGTGCACCACATACATCCGAGGGGATAAGAAAGAGGAGATATAGACCCTTTTAAGTGGGCTAGGGAAGCCAGATAAATAAGATGAAAGTGGAAACAAAGAAGGTGAGAATCTGTAGCTTTTAGATGGTGTTGTGAAGGCTTCAGGTAATATGAGAGCGCCGTAGGTGGTATATATAAAAAGAAGGTGATAGTGAGTGCAAAATGTGTGAGCGCGAGAGCATAAGAGATTGGGAGAGAGAGAGAGAGCGAGAGAGGGAGAGTAATAGATGTTTAACGCCATTTCGACAGCTGAGGTCATATTCATGGTGAGAACAACATTACACTAATTCACAGGAGAATGTGTCAGTGCCCGTGCATATGTGCACCACACACATCCGAGTGGATAGGAAAGAGGAGATATAGACCCTTTTAAGTGGGCTAGGGAAGCCCTAGAGAGAGAGAGAGAGAGAGAGAGAGAGAGAGAGAGAGAGAGGAGAGAATGACGCATCTACATAATATTTCAGGACAGAATCATGAAGAAAAAGAATTAATTCACTATTTTCATCATTTAACTCTTTAAATTCTGACCAACAGTAAGACATTTTGTTTTAGACTGTATAACCCTTAATGATGGTCCAATTTGCAAGCTATAAACCCCAAAATGTAGCAGAAGGTCTCAAGATCTCAGCCAATAGTCTCAATCGGTCCGGCAGCGATTCTGCTGGTTGAATCTTGTGTCTGACGGGTTTTGATATTGACTGGTATTCACTTCTCTCTATTACCCACTTTATCTATGGGTTAACTTCTCCCTGGTACCCAGCTCTCCTATGGGTTCACTGCTACATGGTACCCAGCTCTCCTATGGGTTAACTGCTACATGGTACCCAGCTCTCCTATGGGTTAACTGCTACATGGTACCCGGCTCTCCTATGGGTTAACTGCTACATGGTACCCAGCTCTCCTATGGGTTTACTGCTACATGGTACCCAGCTCTCCTATGGGTTAACCTCTCCCTGGTACCCAGCTCTCCTATGGGTTAACTGCTACATGGTACCCAGCTCTCCTATGGGTTAACTGCTACATGGTACCCAGCTCTCCTATGGGTTAACTGCTACATGGTACCCATCTCTCCTATGGGTTTACTGCTACATGGTACCCAGCTCTCCTATGGGTTAACTGCTACATGGTACCCAGCTCTCCTATGGGTTAACTGCAACATGGTACCCAGCTCTCCTATGGGTTCACTGCTACATGGTACTCTCTTCTCAAGTTACCATCTAGAAAATGTAGACATTTTGTTTTGGATACACCACGTATAGTAATTTTCTAAGTCATGTTGAAGTTCACTCTTAGCTTGGTTAAAGCAATTGTGTGATGAATAAATCATGGTGTCATCAGCATAAAGTCTAATATTACATGTTTTAATACATTTAATTACATCATTTACATAAATTAAAAATAATAGAGGACCTAATATAGAACCTTGGGGTACTCCACAAGTTATGTTTTCCACATCAGAGCACAAACCATTCGCAGAAACCAATTGTTTTCTATTAAATAAATAGTTTTTGAACCAGTGATAGTTGTCCGAGCGTATTCCATAGTGGTGTAATTTGATTAAAAGGACCGAGTGGTCAACTGTATCAAAAGCCTTTCTGAGATCAATAAAGGCAGAAATAGTAGAATTCCCAACATTTAATTCCCTTTTAATGTCATCAGTAAATTTAGATAGGGTATCCACTGTACTGTAACCTGCTCGAAAACCACCCTGCTTTGGAGTCAGGATATTTTCCTTAACCAGAAACCCATATACTCTCGTATGTACAATTTTCTCTAATAGTTTACAAGGTAGTGGTAGGAGGGAAATGGGTCTATAATTATTTACAAGTTTGGTATCGCCTGTCTTAGGGATGGGGGTTACTTTGGATATTTTCCATGAGTCTGGTACAGTATTTGTCTTGAACGAAAGGTTGAATATTTTTACCAGCCTTTCCGGTGAATGCTTAAACACAGTTTTTAGAACCTTAGTAGATATGTTTTCAACTGCTGAGGATTTTATGGTATTTATATCGTGAACCAATTTAGATACTTCTTGTGAGTTTGTAACAAAGGGCTCAATAGTATTTGGACAGATCTTATCGTAAGGTTTCCAGGGTATATAGAGGTCCTTTGCAAGTACAGGACCAATCTGTGTAAAATGCCATGTTGAGTTCAAAAGGTAGTTGGTCAATGTCTTTGTACTGATATAAGTGACCTGCTATGGTGATAGTAGATCCTCTTACGTAGCAGTCAATGCCTTTAGACTTAGCCAGTGCTTGGATTGAACGTAAGTTTCTTTGCATTTTCTTTTCCTCGGGAGAGATGTCATCTGCTAGGTGCACACCTTTCCAGGTCATATTGTTTTTCAGATTTTTTACACTTCCAAAGATCTGTGTCTTGTAGTGTAATGCTGAGAATATAACAACTATAGGTCTGGGTCTGGGCCTAAAATTTGGAATTTTTCTCTGATGAGGTGTGGGTGCTTGTTTTTTTCCTTTTCTGTATAGGGCATCTGCTACTGAGCTGTTGAAACTTAGACCAACGTCGTTTATTAATTGGTCGAGTGTATCCCTTAGGGACCCAGGTGTGTCTTCACTTACTCCCTCAATCAGTAATGTTCTCTTTTTTTTGTCATTGTCAAATTTTGCAAATTGTTCAGCGAATTTGTCGGAGCTTTCTTGAATTTTCATTATTTCTTCTTCAGCTTTAACAATTTTATCACTATATGTAGAGAGTGAGTTTGACACTGAGGAGCATTTTTCTTCAAGTTCTTGGATTGTCTTTGTTGGTTTATCTGGGAAACCGTTTGGGCCAAATAGTCTAGCCTCCATTCCCTGGAGTCTACGAACTGTACCTCTATTTATTCTTTCTTGAGAGGTAATACGGTCTTCTAATTCATTTATTTTGTCAACCAAGGTTTTTGTAGATGCTCTGTAGTCTAATCTGGGTAGGAATTTGTCTTCCCCATCGAGATTTTCTTCATTTTCCACTTGCAAATTGGTGTTTTTCGCTTTGCCGGAAGTGCCCTGCGCCATGTTGGGTTCGGGCTGCAGGTGTGGATTTAGTTTCGTACTTCTTGTACGTCTCGACATTCAATCAGTTTGAATTTTACAAATTGGCCTTTAAAACATATCAAATTTTCAACTGCTTAGATGATCATATCATAAAGACAGTGACTAAGGCTTGGGTGAGGTTATAATTGTAGGAATTTTCCTGTTTGACGTTGTCCGAGAGCGGAATGTCAACAAAACATGGGCGGCGCCATCTTGGATTTCTATCGCGAAGCCGCTGTCATGTCGTGAAATTTTCATCAAATCCTTTGCAGTTCAGGTATTGAGGTAAAATTTACGTGTTTCTGTGGATCCAGGTGGTATTTACAAATAGGGCAAGGGGTGTCAAGGGTGTCACTAATCTCCTGTTACGAGCGTCTGGTCCCTGTTTGATCTCTTTGACAGCTTCTGACAACTCAATTTCCCACGGTTTGACCGGCCTGTGCTCAGAGAGTGACAGTAGAGTAATATAACAGTACAGGGAGAGAAACTAAATCCTTAGCTGGAGACTTGCTGCAACTCCCATACTCGGGACAGGCTTGTGTCAGTCTAATTTCCCATCCTATAGATGGTGCAACATACAGTATTTCTATGTAGAAACCAGATGGCAGTGCAAGCTGACAAACATATTACAACAATAAGGGCTGAGTCATTTATTACCAGTGGTGGGGGGGGGGATTTGGAAGAACCCCTTTCAGTGGGGCAAAATCCCAAAGAGGATGCGATACCGGTACTGCCTGTTGGTGAACCAAAACTGCAGCTTCAGGATTTGCTAACATGAACATCATTGGCACGCATGCAGAAACGCTAATTGATGCAGGCACCCTTGTTTTTGTATACAGTGAGTGAGTAATAGATGTTTAACGCCATTTCGACAGCTGAGGTCATATTCATGGTGAGAACAACATTACACTATTTCACAGGAGAATGTGTCAGTGCCCGTGCATATGTGCACCACACACATCCGAGTGGATAGGAAAGAGGAGATATAGACCCTTTTAAGTGGGCTAGGGAAGCCCTAGAGAGAGAGAGAGAGAGAGAGAGAGAGAGAGAGAGAGAGAGAGAGAGGAGAGAATGACGCATCTACATAATATTTCAGGACAGAATCATGAAGAAAAAGAATTAATTCACTATTTTCATCATTTAACTCTTTAAATTCTGACCAACAGTAAGACATTTTGTTTTAGACTGTATAACCCTTAATGATGGTCCAATTTGCAAGCTATAAACCCCAAAATGTAGCAGAAGGTCTCAAGATCTCAGCCAATAGTCTCAATCGGTCCGGCAGCGATTCTGCTGGTTGAATCTTGTGTCTGACGGGTTTTGATATTGACTGGTATTCACTTCTCTCTATTACCCACTTTATCTATGGGTTAACTTCTCCCTGGTACCCAGCTCTCCTATGGGTTCACTGCTACATGGTACCCAGCTCTCCTATGGGTTCACTGCTACATGGTACCCAGCTCTCCTATGGGTTTACTGCTACATGGTACCCAGCTCTCCTATATATGGGTTAACTGCTACATGGTACCCAGCTCTCCTATGGGTTTACTGCTACATGGTACCCAGCTCTCCTATGGGTTAACTGCTACATGGTACCCAGCTCTCCTATGGGTTAACTGCTACATGGTACCCATCTCTCCTATGGGTTTACTGCTACATGGTACCCAGCTCTCCTATGGGTTAACTGCTACATGGTACCCAGCTCTCCTATGGGTTAACTGCTACATGGTACCCAGCTCTCCTATGGGTTTACTGCTACATGGTACCCAGCTCTCCTATGGGTTAACCTCTCCCTGGTACCCAGCTCTCCTATGGGTTAACTGCTACATGGTACCCAGCTCTCCTATGGGTTAACTGCTACATGGTACCCAGCTCTCCTATGGGTTAACTGCTACATGGTACCCATCTCTCCTATGGGTTTACTGCTACATGGTACCCAGCTCTCCTATGGGTTAACTGCTACATGGTACCCAGCTCTCCTATGGGTTAACTGCAACATGGTACCCAGCTCTCCTATGGGTTCACTGCTACATGGTACTCTCTTCTCAAGTTACCATCTAGAATACTCCCGGTTTGTTTATAATACTTTAGACATCCGTCTCTGTACGATAGTAATTATACATCGGCTACTCACAGCTGTAATGGTATACGGAGAAGAATCGACTTTCCTAGATAAGATTACAAAGTCCCTCACAACAACATATTTGAATATCTTCAAGTTTCAATTCCATTTGTCACCAGCCCCTTTTGTTCAGTGCATCTTCACGAGTTACAATATTGTATTTCAGTGAGGGGTAGGTTGCGTCTATACCAGTGTGATGGATGGATCTAAATGAGTTTTGAAGCCATAGTTTTCAATAGGGATATTGCTGAATAATCATTCAGTGTCACTGGGACAGCCCAAGCAATTAGACGGACGATGCAATGCCCTAGGGTAGTCATTGTTGTCACATCGGTTAGCTGATGGAAGCCATAGGGGAATAGGAGACCAGGGATTCCTATTCTTTAGATGCAATGAAAGGAACTTGGCGTTATCGGAGCGGGTCACCCTCCTAAATGTTAGAAAGCAACGTTGCTAAAGCTCTGCAATGGGAAATAGTTTCAAAGAAAGCCAAGTTGTCTTCACAATTAGGACAGTAAATATAATATATTATCCCAGTTGTATCCAGCAACATTGAGTCCACAGTCCTTGAAATAATATACATGCATGACCTCCATACTATATATTGTGTGCTAATGTACAACTATCACACACAGAGTGTGGCATAATATGAAATTACAGAGTGGTAGCATGGAACAGGATCCACATAATGATGATTACATGCTCATAGATTATAAGACTAGTTTTCTTTCAGAGTTCCCTCTAACGCTTAGTGATCCAGGTGTCTTCAACTTAATATAATAGTAAGGCAAGGAAATGGAGCAAGGGAGATCTTGGGCAGAAAATCACATAATCAAAATTAGCTGCAATTCCACTGCTAAGCATGGTAATTCACACGCACTTCTTTCCCTTGGTCTATTAAGAGCATCTGATCAGGCCTGGACTGGGGGCCATGGGAGTCACACAGCTGATCTGCTCCTTCAAGCTACTCACAGGTAATTTCTAATTATCTGCTGAAAGGTGAGGTGACTGGCGACCCCTAAAACAATTCCATAGACCCACGCAGTAAAAGGTGGACGATTTTCTTTAAGGACAACATACAGTTCTAAACACATCTGAATATCATCCCAAAATCTACATTTTGAAGTACAATATTTCACGGAAATCTCAGGAAATCAAGTTAGCATTTGCAAAGATCACGTGCAAAACTATTAGAACTCCCTAATGTATTGACCCCCCATTTGCCCTATGGGTCTATAGGATGGCTGCATGTCAGGTCAAAGCTCTAGTCACGTGCGAGGTCCGTGACTACCGTTATCCCCTGACACTACAAACAATAGACGATGGAAGGTGCACTGTCAAATGTAGATGAAAGTTTTTTTTTCTTCAGGTGTGCGTCTAATCTCGGCGGCCTGTTTGCCCATACTAAGTCTTTTATAGTGAAATGTAATTATTCTAATTTAGATGTGGATTGAAAAAAAGAAGTGAAACTGTTTATATAAAGAACTTGCTTCTATTCATTTTGGTTTTGATAGTGAGGAGTTGACACTCAATGTTGTCAGTGTCATCTATAACACCAAAAACGTCTTTTGTTCACAATAGCAGTCTTGGTAAACAGAGTATGCGACATCAATACTGTGTGGAAAATTACATGGAAACCGAATGCTATTTTCAAACAGTCACACAGCGGATAACAGGGTGAAGCGGGCTCGAACACATGCTTCATTACATATTACATTTAGTATAGAGTACGAGAGTAAGACAATACAAGATTTGAAGTATGTAGTTATTAAGTGACTCCCGCAAATAAGCAGTAAAGATTGTCAATGGGTGTAGTCGTTAAAACAGCTCCCACAAACAATGACATTGCAGCACACGATAACCATACGACAACCATTACTAGATTTCCAAGATTAGGCAACATACTCAGTGTCCAGTAAGAGTAGTCATTACAACAGCTCCTACTTTACACAGGGGATGTGAGTGTACAAAAGGACCACCACAGTCCTCTGCGCGCCTCAACAGCTGCCCCTCATTGCCATAATTATTTAAGTTTCTTTCTTGAGGTTATAAGTAGAGGCCCGATGAGGTAATATAAGTAGAGGCCTCATGACCCATATGCTGTCACCCCACCCAACATCTCATCCACCTGTACCCTGTGGGTCAGTGTGATAGGGCAAGGGGTGTCAAGGGTGTCACTAATCTCCTGTTACGAGCGTCTGGTCCCTGTTTGATCTCTTTGACAGCTTCTGACAACTCAATTTCCCACGGTTTGACCGGCCTGTGCTCAGAGAGTGACAGTAGAGTAATATAACAGTACAGGGAGAGAAACTAAATCCTTAGCTGGAGACTTGCTGCAACTCCCATACTCGGGACAGGCTTGTGTCAGTCTAATTTCCCATCCTATAGATGGTGCAACATACAGTATTTCTATGTAGAAACCAGATGGCAGTGCAAGCTGACAAACATATTACAACAATAAGGGCTGAGTCATTTATTACCAGTGGTGGGGGGGGGGATTTGGAAGAACCCCTTTCAGTGGGGCAAAATCCCAAAGAGGATGCGATACCGGTACTGCCTGTTGGTGAACCAAAACTGCAGCTTCAGGATTTGCTAACATGAACATCATTGGCACGCATGCAGAAACGCTAATTGATGCAGGCACCCTTGTTTTTGTATACAGTACCAGCTAGTACCCGGTAGCAGAAGACCTACATTTGAAAGCACGGCTAAGACGTACCCGCGCTATTAGGTCAAGTGACCACCCCTCTACCAATCAGAGCATCAGCTAGTTCCTGCGGACTTGTGAGCGATCTTTGAGCAGGTACCCATATTGTAATTTGCTGTGCTAGCCCCCCTTTAAAGGGGGCTTTGAAAAATGCCATGCTAGCCTTCATTCAGTAGTAAACTAAAAGTCATATACTTTGTGCTCCTCACATGTCATAGCTTTTGTAGGCAAAAGTCCCCCCTCCCTCCCACTTGTGCAGGTCGGTCACGATATAAAGGTATATTTTTCAGAATTTTATCAGTTCACTTCTATTCTAAACAATATACAGATGGACTAACGACTGTAGACTGGTCCAACCCATAACCTTATTTTGGGTGGGGGGGGGCTCATTTTGCAAAATCAGTTCTTAGTGAGCGGCGGTAAAAGAATCTGAATGCTGTTAGGTAGTTTTCAAACGTCCGTGAAAACCCACCACCTCCCCTCTTATAATGACCACTCTGTTACTCACAACACAACAGCCATGTGCTTTTGTGTGGACAAAGGAGAGTGGGGACTAAAAAAAATCTTTTTTCAGTAGCAGAAACGTCCAACTCATGACCCAATGTTACGATATTCTGGTCATTTCTGGGTGGACAAAGGAGAGTTGGGACTAAATTAGCTCACCCTTCACATGCTCTTACTCACTACCCCCTTTCCTCTTCTGGCACAAAAGGGAACCAGAAACAGTGCGTGCAATTTCCTTTAGAAAGAAATATATGCCCAGCCCAGTCTGGAAACAGCCAGTCCCCTCATCTACTCTCATATTCCGTCCGTCAGCCATACTGAATAGTGTGTACTTGGTGTCAATCAGTTTTTGACTACCTCTTCAGTAGGGAGACATATGGCAGGACTAATCGATGAATTAAGGGTTAACTGGATTAATAATGGTGTTTATATATGAATGGTGGGTTTTTAGGAGCTGATATATAGGTTTCTATGGAGGATTTCCTTATCTGAACGAGAGACCTTGTCTTTTGGTCAATACATGTATTTCATAATGACACCGTATCATTTGACCACTTTCCTGTTTATCGGCAAACTTTATATCACCATCTCTGAGAGCCCTCACATTTATGCCTTTTTTTCAATGCCCCACATTATAACCTTCCTCTGAATAATAATTAGATTGAATGTATACTGATTTGATCAGTCCAATTTAGTTATAAGTAATGTGAGATAGAAGAAAACAGTGTGGGCACTCTTGTTTATCACTGTTCATATGTAAGACACATACCCATCTCCATCCATATAAACGCAAGACTGGAAAATCAAGATAAAAGGTCTCATGAAGAGGGCGACATGGGGAGATGTATTGAAAGTGAAGGCATCCCTGTGAGCTGACTCCAGCAGGCCAACTCCATTGGTGTCATAGTTACAGCCATCCAAGCATGACCTTCCATATTCAACATAGACCTAGTTTGCTATACATGTGACATATACGAGAAAAACAAGTATTCAGTTAAGGTCGGATTGCCCTATATAACACACAGACAACCTATTGCAAAGTGTTACAGTTTGGTTAAAATTCATTGGTAAGTGTAGAAAATCACGAATAAAATGAATGGCTTGATAGGAATTGAAGATACCCACACGTACTACTTTTTTTACTTCTAGCTCCCTCAGCACACAGTGTATAGAGGGAATATTCCCTAATTATCTCGTGACGGATTCAAGTGAATGGTGAGAACTAATGACTTCGATGCCGTTTTTATCACAACCAGTCTCAGTCAGATTTTAATTGCCACTATTCTAGTAACCAGTTGAGGTTGTTTGCAAAACACCAAAGGTCTAGGCCTATGAAATGCAGGTATTTGCAAGCCAAAGCAAGCCATTACATTTCCATTTTAAATAGGCTCGACATCGTAAAATGGGATTTTTATTCCTGCTTCAGAGTGGTAGACATTGCAATAATAGTTATTTACTGTTGAGACACATTACTGCTACACGTTAAGTTGCTACTAGTATTTTCCACAAATATTATTATGACTGTGATCCCAATGTTGATTCTATGAATACATTTTATCTATTTTTAGGTGGATATATATTGAGAAACTTCAGACATAAAATGTGGTAAGTGCAGAATTCTATATACATAATATTGATTAACATAATAATAATCTATACCTCTTAGGATGGAACTCAATGATTTAATCACATATACATAGATCTAGAATTCCCATGGCCCATATGCGGGGATGGCCCTTTGCTGTGCAGCATAGAATCTAACTGAACTTAGGTTCCACCACATAGGAGCGGGAATTCTGGGTGCGCCTTATACAATCATGAGGTCCACTGAGTACACAAGGCATGAAGAAAATTCTAAATCTTTAGCTTTCATAATTATGAGTATTACGGCTTGCCATACTGAATTCACTCCCAACAGGTGTAGAGTAGGAAGGTGCAAACAAAGACAATTAGGAGGAAATCTGCTGTAGCCAATGCAGCGCCCCCCGGCCATTGACCCTGGTAACAAGCTAGCCACAGTTAAAGGCCAATTTTACCACTTCATTTAGTTATTTTATTGTATATTTTGCACACAGCCGGAGGTGTGTCATTAGACACCATGCTTTTAGTATAGGAGCTGAGGGCATTGGAAGGCAAGAGTCGTGCTGTTGGCAGGATAGACTGCAAAAAGTCAAACAACTTCTGAGGCCATTTTTATAGGTGTATGTTCATTCAGTGGGAAATAGTCTAAGAAAGAAGTAGGCAAATGTTAGAGGGCGGCTGAAGTATGATGATAGAGGATGAAGAAGGTGGTGTAAATTCCATGGTGTCTTAGCTACGAAACAAAAATCCAGAATTCCATAAAACAGTATATCCCAGTTCTATGATTCAACTACGTGCTACTTCCCCTGGACTTTCTAGACTGTATAATCTAAGGAGGTGCCCTTACTCCTTGCTATAACTACATTAAGTCTTCGTATCATTGGGATAAGTGTACATTTTCAGGTGTAAGTTGGCATGTAGAGCAACATCCCTGTCACTAACACTGTTTCAGTATTGGCTCAGACATGGGCATACATATTTTCAACAGTTGACAAGAGAATACTCCCAAAAGAACAAATGGTAATTTTGCATCCATCACTATGTATACATTGTGTGTATATATGCAGCAAATCCAGCAACAAAATTATTTCCATTTTCTTTTTAGATTTTTATGGGAATCTTTATTTCATCAATTGAGAAGAAAATAACACATACCTTTGCCAGCAAAGGACATGCCCTTTTATTCTACGGGTGCTATACAAGTACCCCTCACTAATCCCACATGCCATCCCCTTGACTACCCAGTCCCCTCGGCCATCACCACCCATCACCCTGATGTTCTGCTCCCCTGTGGTTCTGTGTCAATAGTCTCCCCTTGTCCATATTACTTGTCTTTCCTCTGCATCCTGTCACCATATTGGTCATGTCCCTTCTCCCTCTTCCTCCCATCAGTCTCAGACACCTACTGTAGACATTGACATTAGCTTTTGCACTCTCCCTTCCTATGGTACAAGAGGTTGGTAAACAATAGCTCCCAGTCAATATGTACCCTTTCATTTCTTTCTTGCCTAAGAGCTTATGAGATATACATTTTTGAGTTTTAGAGTTTTTCAGTGGTTCACACATTGGGTAGCTTTTCATTTGAGGTCAATCATATAGTTGATAAAAAATGCAGCTCTGAGAGATTCATAGCCCCTTTCAGAAGAATAAGACGCCGGTGAGAAGTGGTTGGCCATTGCAATACCCTTGAAATGGTGATTGACAGACCTGACTCAACATCTGAATTTTACAAAGTATTTTACACACAGCTACTAGATCCTCATATGTACTAGCCTCTTTCAATAATTCCTATTTTATCTATTCATGTAAGGTCAAAAATCACGAAAATGAGCCAAAACAGGTTAATGCTAAATGATTCTACTGAAAATGGTTTTAAAGCCTAGCTCTAATAATCTTAATCCATCACCTAGTAGCTGATATTTCGTTTCATACCTATTTCACCATTTAATGACCATTTCCAGGTACATTATTACCCAAAAACTACAAGTGTCATGGTACGACAGTAGACCTTTATGCCCCTATAAAAAAACTAAAGAGCACAGTATTCTTCAGGTATTCTGTTTCTTACTCAAGGGGACACATGTCTCCGTCACATGAATCCTTGAAAGTTAATTTCCCCTACTATTACTTAGTAAAAGTTCACATTTTTCATTTTGGGGTAGGTTTAATGTCATGGTACGACAGTGGGCTTAATACATGTCATATCTACACTTAATGATTAGTGAAAGTTATTCTACCAATAATTAGGACTGCCCCAGGCAATGCCATTGACAAAATATGAATGTCTACTTCTATTTCAAAATTGTATATTTGGCAGGATTTGTTTAAAAAATGTCATGCATCCTCAGTACTACTATATTGACAGTAAAATTCAAAAACGTTGACATTTGTAAAAAATCATCTTTCATGGTCCTAAAACATGCAATAGTAATTTTCAAAAAATTGAAAAGGTATTACCCTTTTCCAGGTACTGTCGTACTGTGACACTGTCGTACCGTGACTCATAGAATTAACATTGGAAAAAATAGGAGCCTTTTCATTCCTATATTTGCCAGAGTTAGTGTTCCCGAATTTGGGTATTCATAGCCTAGCATAAGATCTCTCTGTGGACCAAAGGAATAAGTCATATGAAAAACTTAATTTTTTAGCTGAATTTTCAAATTGGCTCAATTTCGTGGTTTTTGGCCGTTACAAAGTTTGAACTGTAATACCATATTGTACTTCTTCTCTGGTTTTCCCAAACCCTGAATGGCGTCCTCTCGAACCCATTCACACACGAGCAGAAATAAAGAAAGCAATGATCTCTTTCACAGGCAGGATGCTTCTTCACAGCCCTGATCTATGTATTCAGTGAGAATAGAAAGGTGCAAGGAAGCATACACCTATCCTTTACTACTCACCCTTTTATAGAATATAACTGTATGCCCTTTATAAAATATACAGTTAAATTGCAGCTCCTTGCAATGGAACAAACGTTCATTCTATAAGTTTGAGAACAAAACTGCTTTAGGTGATCCAGTAAAATTACAGACAGATGAACCGATGACTAAGCATTTTCAGCTCTAGCAGCAGTCATTGCTAACCAGATCCGGTGTTAGTTTAACTATTATCATTCATCAGAATCCTCCCACAAACCATCCTATTGCCTTTACATATTGCCCACTCTGGGCCTCATTAGAATGGCATGTGGAAGCGGCTCGGTTATAAATATGAGATACTGCATAGAACTAATTGGATCGGTACAATTTATCAAAGCCACAACAGCACATATTTGATAGGTTCTTTTCTACACACCTTAGCCGTCTCTATTCCTTATATCCAGTGTAAGAACGCTTGATCCAATTGATAAGCTCTTTCTAAATGCTGTGTTACGATTATGACACTATTCACTCATTTCACTTCCAAGGTACTGCCTGCAATGCACAGTAGTTAAATTAATTATCCGGAGGTGTCTCGATGATACATTTACTTGTATAATGGCTTTAGTGTGCTAGCATTCTATTACAATTTCTTGAGTTTAATTCAAAACAGTGCTAATTAGCCACTAACAACCTCCTGGTGTTGGCAATGAGATGCTTCTACTATTCAGGTTTTGAACTTCAATCAGTCTAGTTCAAAATGCTAAGCATTGCAGGCGCACATTTTATTCTACAACACCTTCGAGCCATGATAATATCTACCCCCACACCATCCATATTCTTATCAGCTATTGAATAAGCTGGTAAGACACACGTAATGCTTTAGCTGCAACCTGATACACTCAATAGCTATATAGTACTAGCCCTCAGTCCAGTCCTTTCCTACTATTTCAGTCTATTGTTGAGGTAAGATAGATTCCTGATGCCAGGATAGAGAAGAATAGAGTATGCCCCTTGCAGCATCTTTTCGCCATTAGATATAAATATCATATTTACTGCCAATGCTAACAGTGTTCCCTTTCCATAAACCATGCTCTCCAGGCTAGATCTCCCTCTGGCATTAGGTTAAGGCACATGATCAGGGGACTATCCTGACAACTGTTGGCCATAATTCCTACTTCAGCTCATAGATCTAGGAAGAGTTTAGAGTCGGCAGATATAAAGAGTCACAGTCCAGTAGGCAGTATGCTTAGGATGCTCCCTGAACCAGGCCCTGGAGATAAGACCAACCTTAGGACACCACACAATATATCAAATTATAAATACGATTTGGCTTATCTTCACCCATCTTCTTGGGGAGTGGATTCCATTATCGACTGCTGCACCTATCCCATACCCCATATGTGGATCAACACGGTAAAAGGTACGCCCGCAAGGGGATGCACGGGTGTACCTTTTACCGTGTTGATTCACATATATATTACATCAAATGGATTGACTCTTTCTTGTTTGCCTTTGTTTGAACAGATACTAATTGTGATTAGAGGCCTGAGCCTCAGTTTCTGCTACATTCTCATAATCATGAGCCAGCAACCGAAAAATGTTCTTAATCTAGTTTGAGTATAGAAAGGCTATGTGCATGTTTGGGCTTGGTTTGGTTTGGTTGATTTTGCCTCTACTGTGGTTCTTGGACATTGAGTCCTTTTTGCCTGTTTGGACAGGTATTTAAAAGCTGCTTGTCCAAACAGCTAGACCGGTACTTATATGCTGCTTGCCCGACACAGCAGTGATCTCATCTATGGATGACCGAATCTATGTGATGAATGATCGAGTCCATGAGGAGGGGTGAGGGGAAAATCTGATACCTGGCCTTCGTTCCCCTACTCTTCTTGTAGGATAGCAAGTGTTCTTTTTTTTTGGCTGGTGCCATAGGCAGGGCCTGACAAACCATGGCCTTTGATCACTCAGATGTGGTACACTGAGGGGGAATCCCATGACAAAAGTCAAGCATGTTAGGCCTGAGCTCATGCATAATTATTGACACCAGCTGCCCACATGTCCTACCCAAGCCATTAGAAACCACTTGTTTGTCGCCTTTTATGGTATGTCTGGTATGTCCACTGGTATGTCCACTGGTAAAATTGAAGGAGAATTTCTCCTTCATGGACTCCCAATGAAGTTATTCTACTCCCTCATGCCCTGTCAAGAGTCCCCACTCCACAGGGGGAAGCACGTTTGGGCACAGATTAATTACGATCGCAGGCCTAACCAGTGCTGCTAACATGTTTTCATTTTAGATTCATAATGGAACCTAGAGTGGTCATCTTTGTCTGTTGGTCAGTATTGTTGTCAGTGTGACCATCACCCCAATTACCTCAAGCCTTGGGTCCTCCGGCCTAGAGAAACAAGACCCTGTAGACGTCCGTGCCATAACAGAATTGGCCAAGTGGGCCGATGGGAATGGCTTGTAAAATCTAATTCTGCTTCTGATACTGGATGAGGCTAGCAAGGGCAAGTTTACAACATCTTGTCATGTTCAAGCTATAAGTGCAGTAATGTCAAGTTCTAGTTTTCCCTTGCTATTTCGTTCCTCCTAGCCATTCTGTCTATGGCTTTTGCGTGATTAATAAGAAACCCAGACAGTTCCATTGAGCCATGAGCTCGAGCTCACTGAGTTTGTAGTAGGGTATCATGGAGATTATATCTTTACAGACATGTGATGTTGCCATCTACTTTCTGATGCATGATAATGATAATGTTCACCATGCAGAGGAACTGTACTTGTTCCTCTTCTTGCTCCTCTTTGAGGGGCTTGTACTATAAGTTGTAGGGACCCATGGACTTCTTTCAGGAGTTTTAGCTTGGGAACAATAGTGTATAGCTACCCGATAGCTACGTCATTCTGACACTGTCAATTTTCCTACTGTCGCAATTCAGATCTAGTCGAGGAAATTCTGAATAGCCGTTCCATATCACCAGTATATGATAATGAGCAGGTGTGCAGCCACCATTCCCAATCAGACCCTCATTGGGACAGGTTGGACTTATTTAGACATGTGATGCTAAGTTGGCTGCTGTATCATCTATAGGCTATGTGCTTGGCAATATTCCAGCCTCTCATCATCAAGTGATACTTTTGTGGGAATATATTTCTACTTGTGCTATTGTTAATTTGATATGGCTATGTGAAGGGGTTATTGTAGGATACAAAATGTACAATGTGGTCACGTGATGCATCCTACAAATCAACATGTTGTGCTTGTATAAAAACTAGTAGAACCAATGTTAGATTGAAGCAGTGTAGTACATGTTGTAGAGGGTCATTACATTCATTATACCATCTTGTCATCACGACAACACTAGATCAAATGTCTTATCCCAATAACATCATGCCAAATCAAGACATGTTCTATAAGCTATTGAATCCCCATGGATTGTTCTTGCAAGGTGATGAATCAATATGCCATCCCTCCCTTTACAGTTTACTATAATGAGGTGCTGTAACATTTGTAACATTTTCAAATATAGCAGTTTTACAAATAGATAATTGGAAATCATACTAATCGGACCTCTACTAATTAACTTTTTGTGATTTCTTTTCTTATTTTAGTCATATTTATAGTAAACATTTTGCATAAGGGAAGTGGTATATTTCAAAAGTATATTTAGTGTTTATGGCTTCCTCTATTATACCGAATTGCTTATGGAACAATTTGACGGCCATGGTGGTGTTAAAAGGCATATAATTTATATCTGAAGTTCTACTGATGACGCTTGAGTGGACCCAGCTGTTACCAAGTGATGATTAATTCATGAGATGTAAAGCTATAACATTATACTATGAGGTAGCGCCTAGAAAAGAGACTTCTTGCATACATGAAGGACATAATATCTAGGCGGAACAAGACCCTGGATCTCATATTCTTGCAAAATAAATAGCTATATGTAATGTATCTCTTAGAGTGATATTATAGATGAATTCAAAATCAAGAAATATCATATTTTCTTTGCCATGTTACTGTGGTATAATGAAGGTAGTTTATGCTTATTGCTGCTCTCACACAAGCATTCAGTATTCGCAAAGTACACATTTCCTGCGTAAAATACCTAAATCACATCCCAGAAATACATCATTGTACGTTGTTGTAATGCTGGAATTGACCTATCTGTATTGCCTTATCCTGTATACTATTCAATCCCTTTTGATTAGTATTGCTGTACCCTGGGTACGAATCCTGTACAGGTAGTTGTAATTTTCAAGTTTTCATTAGAGTCAATATGCTATGTGAAGTGCTTAATTTTGTTGGATTTCATACCAAACACATGCCATTCATTGGGTCATTTGCTTTTTGTCTGGCATGAATGAGTTATAGGTTAACAGTGGTTAAGGGAAAAGCAAACTAAAATTGTTCTATAGGACTATATGCCCACATTCTGTAGAATTATAAGGCCATACTCCGTGAGATCCTGTCATAAATTTAATGCTTTCACTTCCCAGACTAATCAGGATTTGGCTAATTTGCCATGTTTAGTAATTTCCATTTAGTTATCATCTATATATTTATAAGCCTAGCCAAGCAAAATACTTAACCTCAGATCAGCATGTGTCACTCCTAGTGTGGTGCTAGAGTGCAAGGTATTTCTCATTTGAGTTCTGGTAACTTTGGTTTGAATCCACAGAGGATTTTACATTTCTGTCACTCATTTAGTACTAAAAGCCAGATGCAGAACTTAAGCTATTCGATGACTATTATAATTGCATGGGTCCAGATGGCTCAGACAGCAAAGTGTTGGACTAAAAGTTCTGAGGATGTGGGTATGAATCCTGTCAAAGGCACAGGGGAACTTACAGAGGAAAGAACCCAGTGCTATATAACCGGGTCCTAGGGATCCATGTATATATAAAGCCCTAACCTTTGGGTAGAACTTCAGATGTATGCCCCCTAGATCGTACCACTCCATTGTGTTTGGAAAATTTACTATGTACCATATGTACATACTAAGGACATGCCACTTTAAGGGCATATATAACAAATAGAAGTGCACTAGGTGATTCTAGCGGCAGATAAGTAGCACGAGGCCGAAGGCCGAGTGTCTTCTTATCTAGCCGCTAGAATCACTGTGTGCACCTCTATTTGTTATTTATGGCATTCAAACCATGGTTTCCACCATTAAATTATATAAATTTACCTTATAAAGCCATGAAAATCAATATTTTTTATTGCGAGTCGATGTAATCCGTCCTCCGCCAGATTGGTTTCTCAGCAAGACGACAATACTGCCTGGATGCAAAGTGTTATGTTGATGTGTGTCCTAGGGGCATTTTCATAGAAGAACCGCTGCTAAGTAGCGCATACACCGTGCAGAATGGCTTCAGACCATAGGCCAACGTGACAACGTGTTTCTCGCCGCGGTAAACAATGCGTCCGCTACACAGTCAACATGACAGTGAAAATTTCGCTCAATTCGATTTTTATATCATCAATCATGTTACATACACATTTCAAATCATGGCAAATTAAAGGTAGGTGATAGAGTCATAATGTCAAGTTTCATCATGTGTAGCGATTAAGCTTGTAATGATATGGTTTTTTCAATATCAAATTAAATTCTTTGATGTCAACTTGCTGTCACATCGTCTCGTCTCAAGTGTCAACATGGGTTCATTTAGCGTGTACTATTCAAACTTCATTATCCGCTCCCGGCACCGTAAAATTGTTCAAGAACGTGATAATCATGGTATAATACCCTCTATGTTACCCCCACCTCCAATAACCCACTATATCACATTGCCGGCCCCCTCTATGAGAATGTATACTCCCTGCCCTATGATGGACCCCTCTCCTCCACTCTACATGGTCACACAACCTACACCTGACACATTTATTGATCCACAGAGTCTCATATCTCTTGCCCCAAGGGGAAGGAAGGGGTGCAAATGGATCGGATCCTGCCCTGGGGGTGTAGAGTGGGATCAAAGGCAGCATTAGGTCAACCCTGGGGTGTAGAGTGTAGGGGCCATGTACAAGGCCCTTAGTACAATAGGGATATGGACAAAGTGTTGGAGGTTGTAACTTACATACTCAGGAAATCTGAGATTCTTCTTGGGCCTTGGGGGTATCCTTTCCCTTTTGAGGACAGAGAGTATGGAGAGAGTAATAGTATTGTCATGGTAACCTAATACTTAACATTGACCCTATAAATGCTCTTTAATAGAGAAGATTATATCAATCAATCCTTCAAACCCCTTTCCTGTCAAACAGTGCATGTAATGTGAATTAGTCTGATCCATCAGATAGAACAAGCATGGTTCCTCCTGTTTGTGGTTGTCAGGAACAATCTCTTAACATGCAATAGTAGCCAATTGACAAGTATAACAGTCACAACTGTACAAGGTCAATCCAAAATGTGGACACATTATTATTATTATTATTATTATTATTATTATTATTATTATTATTATTATTATTATTATTATTATTATTATTATTATTATTATTATTCCATACACAACCAAATGTCTTTACAGGCTTACATTCATATGGGATAATACTGTGATGTTGTACTCAACAATATGTGCATATTGCAATGATATTATAACATAATCAGTATAATATGTGATGTAACAATAAATCCAGGATGTATGCGCATATGTACACTTAAGCATAGGTGCAAAATACAGTACAATTATATATGAATGTTCCATTAATGAAATAATGGTATATTATTCATACGTTTTAGTGAATAGCTAATAAATGATAGGCCAGGCAACATGTCTGTCATTACCAATCATTATACAGCTGGTTAATAGCTCTTTTAAAGTGGTGTTTGTTGACTAAGCGTTGAGTGTTGTGATTTAGATCATCCCACATAGAAACACCCCTATAATAGGGGGACCTTTGATATGCACTAGTCTTCGCTCTTCGTCTGGCAAACTTTACTTTCCTATCTCCCCTTGTGCGAATATTTGTTTCTTCCCTAGCCTCCCCATTGTATGCCTTTTTTCCACATTATCATGATCAGCTGCTTTTTCCGGCACAGCTTTGCAAAAATCATAAACACAGCTTTAAGAAGAAAACAACTTAAGTTAATCATTCATAAAAATGGGGGAGCCTAATTGTTAATAGAAATAGTGATCTACACTGAAGGAAGAACCAGTTGCTTTTTGGCACGTTGGCTTAAGGGCAACACTAAGGAGAAGTAAAGGTAGAGAGTGAAATGGCGCCATGAGGGATAGTGTTTTCCCCTGAGGTAAGTGGGCCGTGTGATCACCTGACTACATACACCCTTACATGACACCCTACTGGTCCCACTGTGATGCACATAGACAGGTTGAAGTCTGAAACCTGCTATCATGTTGCCCATGCTGTCCATCATCAAGGATCTGAGGCACATGATGGTAGTGTAACCATTACCCGAGGGAGAGGGTTGGAAAAGGGGAGTAGGGTCCTTGGGTTGTGGGAGTGTTAGGGTTAAGGGGTTGGGTTGTTAAGGAACCATAATTGTAGCCTTCATCATATGGGTTCACCAGTAGGGTGGGTAACAGGGCATCACACCACATACCTGGGAAGGTGGGTCTTCACAGCCCCTAAGTAGCCTGCTTGTACACAGGGGGTAGGTGTCATGTGCAGGGTGAGCAATGGTAGAGGTCAGAAGGTCCACGTGGTTGGGTGTCTCCATGTGGGTTCCTGGTATGTGTCCCTATATGGCAAGAATGGCAAATGAAATCCTGGTATTATTCAGTGGTGCACAAGCTAAGTGGATCTTAATACACATCAATGAGAGATGAAGTGGAGTGTATAATGTATAGCGAGGACATGAGTTAGGTGGCACGCGAAAGTAGTGCCCGTCTGGCGGCTGAAATGTACAAGGCAATCACTGTGACCACGAGGGTGTTGCTCCTATAGTAAATAAAGAGCTGGCTAAAAATATAGAATAAATTACCCTTTTCTTTATGGCTATCTGCTATTACATGCGAGAATCGGGGCCCAACGTGACAAGGCATGAAAAGTACAGATCACTGGCAGTACATGAATCCATGTTGACTTCCTTTAAACTGTGAATTTCAAATTTCCTCCCTTTGCAAAGAAATTCTGTGCTGATGGAGATACATTGATTTTATTTGTCTTTTCCAGTCAGAAAGGTCATTGGTATAAAGACCATAATCATAATAAGGCAATGTTCAAGCATGATTCTGTGTTACATGGTAAGTGGTAGTGATGTGATAACGATGTTCTATGCAGGGTGCATATAATTTGCGTATCAGAGAGATTCTAGAGCAAGATGATTAATGTTTGGATAGGAGGAGGGAAGCAATGTTATTGGTCTCAATAAAATATATTTCATGCACATGCAGTTATTGCTAATCAGCCGTAATATTTTAGTCGTCATTAGTAGGCCGGTTCCATGCTGCATGTAAGACAGCCAACTTTCCATATTGCCTGTACATATTCACTTCCCCCTGCCTCATCGGGTATGATAAGTACCTGGTGATGAAAGTGGATTAGAGGAACTAATTGGATTGCTATGATTCATTGAAACTGGTCATGCTCGGCTATGGCTAAAAACCCCTCTTCCAAGCTCTTTTTATTTTCAAATTCTAAATTCATAGTTCCCTATATGGATCAAATGAAAGGTATCTCTGTCTCCCTTGCCCTGCAACTGAAAAATGAAAGATTATGCCTACATAGTTTTTCCAAATACCACGTAATGCGATTGGGGACGGTGTCATAAGATGACCTGTACTTACCTCTTGTAGTCAGCATCTGCTGCATTTACTGTAGGCTACAATATGAGGAATCATATCCTTCTGATGTCAGGATAGAGGGACCTTAGGTATGGTCCTTACATCTTCATCCATAAAAAATGGTTTGAATAATATGTCTTCTGTCACTGGGAATAGTGTTCCGTATCCATATAGCATACTCTCCAGGCTTGATGACCAGGATGAGATAATGACTGTTACAAAAAAACTGCTAACCAAAAGTGCCCATCTTTCTCATGGATTCATTGAGGTTCAGGGATGTATAGGCAGCTAAAGGGATGAATTATCAACCTTCCATTCACTGCAGAATAGGTTTCAACTGGTGGGTAGTGAGAACACGCTGGCAACAAGCGCATCCCATGGGAAATCCCACAACATCGGTATAAAGCTAAATTTGAATTAACCCTAACCTTATAAAACTCATGGAGTAGACATCATAAAGTTTATTACACCAAACATACATCACAGTATCAGCGTATACAGTTCTTCCATTTGCAATTAGCTGCCTCTTTCTCCACAAATAATGTATGAGACAGTTCATACTTCCCTCCTAAAGGAAGGGTTTAGTGGCCCCATGGTTTTAATATTAAGCGTTTAATGTATCTTTATGGCCCCACGAGTTAGGGTTATTGGGGAACAACCCCAACTCGTGGGGTATTTTCAGCACTTCCCCCATATGCTTTTGTGAATTTAAGAGGAACTAAAGTAGTATTTTGTAGTCATGGGCCTTGAAGATCTTATGATAATGTATAAAGGCTACCTTTACAGTCATGAAATATGGCATTAGATATTGCCCGCCACTAAATAATCATGCAGGACGAAGGCCATTCCGTCTAGAAGGCATTATTTCATCCTGATTTTCCCCATATGGAGGACCACGTTCTTGTACTTTACACAATGTCAATGCATGAAGGCCATGGTATTAATTTTAACCTTTTTGTGCCCAGAATTATTTGAAGATTTTGCATTATTTCACAATTTTATCACTTTGTTGATAAGACCATGTTTTATTTTGACCTTCTCTTTTGATATGGGCTCTGCATTGCATTTTCTAAATACTTATAACTCAATGATAAATTTCCGTCAAGGATGTGTCATTTCTAGTCAGGTCTGGTAACCATAGTTACTGAAACATTCCATTTGTTGTCCTTTGTTAGTGTTTGTTCCCTCTTAGGCTATATATCTATGTCCACATTCCCTGCAATCGTGAGCCTTATACATTGTGTAGATCTTCAAAAGCTGATTCTGCCTGCATGTGTACTGCATTCAGGAAACATAATGTGTTAGTAGCAATTAGTGCATGGATTGTCTATATGGATATGAGCAGTTCTTGTAAAATCTAATTAGAGTATGGGGACTTGGGTGTATGATCCAGCATCATTTTGGTATTATTTCAGATATTAGCTCCCTGGAGGGTTGCCCTCTCCTGAATCACATAAAATGACAGCGCATTTTCAAGTTTTGACTCCCTGTGCTTGATATAGTGGAGATAAAGCAAAATGGATGGTTGTATTATAATGGGGATGTCCGGACCATTCTAAAGAGTGTCTAACTTTGCAGATTGGATCAGTAGAAGTTTGATAATGACAATTTCTTTCAATATACATGCATTTAAGCCCAAAACCGCGCTTAAATGCGTGCTTGGGCACCTAGGGGTTAAATGTCAGTGGGGAATAATAATTTCCTGGTCATATCATTCATATGTATCAAAGTCAGAACTTTCCAGATAAGTTATTACATATGAATCATTATACAATAAGGAGATTTATGTAAACGGCATGGCAAAAAAAAATAATGAAAGATTTCATGGTCCTGAATTAATGATTAGCCTTTATACTTTGTTGTTCATGTTAGGGGTATTTCCGTTGGAGAAGCAGCCCTATCAAAAGCTGATACTCAGTTCCAAACATCATCACAAGGTAAAGATGACCGATATGGCTTGCCATAGATTATGACCACCCAATCACTCTTTTATGTCCCCCTCACTTCTAAAGTATTTAGGCTTGATGTATCACCTAAAGCCAGCTTATACCATGGCCTTGATCCATACATCTAACCCAAAAAGAGAAATCTGTCTTTGTGGCCCACAAAAGCACTCTGCCCTTAGTTATTACCCACTTTGCCTTTTTGGGCTTGAGGGGCTGCAGCACAGGTAAAGAGCAACTCCCATTTACTTGGAATAGGTATGCCAGTACTATGGGCTACTCATCTATAAGCTGATGGTGATGGAGAGAGTTGTATTGGTATTCTTTGTATTACAATCTTAGTAAAATCCCATTTTCTTTGCTCCTAAATGTTAACAGATACATTAATTTAAGCACCAGCAGAGTCGGGTGTCCTACAATAATTCACTGATGTGTAGTGACTTGAATCACTAGTATCATACTGGAATGATGATGTGAGGACCACCTCTATGAGTCTCCCAGAAGATTTACTCCCCTCTATCTCTAAATTGGTCTTTAACAAAGAAGTAGTTTGGTACAATTACAAATAATGAAATGATTGGGAAAAATACCATAGCATTCACCTTGACTCAGCAATTGAGAACAAATTTGACATGAAATATGCAAAGTATAAGTATGAGGAGGCCCTGAGAGAAAACTACTGGAACCTTCATTATGCATAGAGATTCATATGTTTCAGGAAGGCCATGCCAGCAAAAAGCCTGTAATTTACATGTACTAAAGGTGCATTGCATTTTAACTGGATGAATTCAAATTATGAACATGGCAACAACAATCTATTCCATCCCATATCCATTATAAAACATGTCTCATATAGCGCTGGATGTAGGTCAATAATCTAATTTTAAGTAGGTATTATAAATTGAAGCATGCATGCAATATTTCCACCCCGTCTCCCCACATACTCTGTTAGGTTTCAGCACCCCTCATGCCACCAACAGGGCCTAGTCTATAATTACTTGACTTTGTTTGTGAGTACAGGAGGTTTATAGAACAGCCTGGAACAGCTTGTGTCAGACCACATTATTCATTCTTGGTTAAATACAGGAGACTGGCATATCCATCTAAGGGCAGAACAGTGCTACAACACATTATAATATATTTTGCTGATGTTATGATGCCACTCAAGCTTGATCAATAGAACCCCAAAAGGTCGATATGATGCACTAAGGGAGTGATCATTTTTCAACAACAAGGGGAGGGATGAATAAAGTAATAAAGTAAAAGCGGTCGAGTTCACTACTTTTTTTACAGTTGGTTTGAGGGGGGCGGTCAAAATTTTTTCATGCATCGTGTGCGAACCCCCACCCCCAACCCCCCCCCCTTATTATGAAATTATCACTTCCTAATGCAGTATTGCTACTTTCCTGTGAAAATTATTCACTTGTACTTGTAGAATCAATAGAATGAGTATTGGGTAGGGGTATCATAGGGTGTCTATGGGTAATAAAGTGTATGATGTGGTCATGTGATCCAAACCACTGATTAGTCTGCAATAGTGCATAAATAAATCCTGGCAATCAATACTCAGGTAAAGTAGGCCATGCAATTAGTGTTGAACAGGATGATTAGATTCATTATACCAGGCTAGCACCATGACTGCAATGGATTCAATATCATACTATATTGGAAGACATAGGGAGGTGATTAGATACCAACACCCTGAGCGTTAAATAGGAAGATGGATTATAATTTTTTCATAACACAGTAGATATTGCAAAGCCCAATATGTACATGAGTATCTGGGATGTGTAATAACTACTCGTAGCTACTTTAGAAATACATTTAAGGGGTGAGGCCACTTTCTCACCAGGAAAGATAAGGATCATTATTTTATGTCAATAACTTCTTCCCATAGAGATAGCATTGCAGGGCCGATCCGCACACCCCCAGTGGCGTAACGTGTGCTGATCCACCACAGCGGCCGATCCAACACTGCAGCCTCGTTCTGGGTGCATGTAAACATTCAAAATGGCGGATCGGCGCTTGTACGGGGAACTACGGTACCGGATTTTGATCATTTTTCCTTATTTAAACCTCTAAAAACATAAAATAAATATAGAACTAAACTCCCCTGGTGTCCTCGGTGGCCGATCCACCCCTCGGGGGGGCTCTCCCCCTCGTGGTGGATCGGCCACCTCGTACACCACGGTCGTTTAGTTCTTTCTATATATTTGAATGCAATTTCAAGGTCAACCAATGTTACCTTGATCTTGACCAAGGTCAACAAGATTATTTCCAGCTAAGAGGATCATACAAACCTGTCTCATAAACTCAATTCCCAAATTCAAATATAAAGAAAGAGTTGAGCATGGTAATGCTTGAAATAATTGCAACGGTCTAGTGCTGGCAACGTAAGTTGCTATATGCAGCAATGAATGATTCATGAAGTATGAAGCAATGTACTACCATACTATGGGAAGGGAAGAAGGCCTCATGTCCGCAGATAAGGGGTTATAGAAGATGACAAAGAAGAAGATATTCTTTAAATATACAGCTAGCTGCTATAAGGTTTAATAGGATTGTCACTGAATTATAAATTTATAGTAGATGAACTATAGCCTTCAGCTATGGCCAGTGCTCCTTTCCTAACCCCAAGCTTCTTTGTCACTTTTCCTTATGAATGGATATAACACTATGGTTACCTCATACATCAAATTGCATGCTGTTTCCTATAAAGGCAATGGCATTCTACATCACTGCCCAGGACTTACTGATGACCCCACTCTAAGTGTGAGACCTCGTTTATGGAATCCATTACATTCTAAGTGATGTAGCAGTTCTAGCTGACACAGATTTGATATTGTTAGGTGATATCAAAACCTGAACCCTCGATTGGGCCTTGCTTCATAAAGATGGATCCTGTGCGAAATCTAACTTTTGTTTTTTAAAAGGGCATACATCATCTTCAGAGACTGTTCTCTTGATCGATTGGTCGATCGTTTGATCATCAATATCAGTGAGGACTGTGTGACTCAATAAAATTGATGATGGAATCTTAAAGTAATCACATTTTCTGAGTTTCTGACTCACATTATAGGCATACATTGTGCCTTACTTACTTAAACCTTTATATTAACCCCTTACAACTACCTCCCACCACATCATAATCTCGACTCCTTTCATGATAATGTATACATCCTGCTCTATGATGCACACATTTGCTCCAGGCTATATGGCCTTGTGCCTGACACGTTTACTGATCCATTGGGGCTCATATCTCACCCTCCCAGGGGACAAAGGGGTGCAGGAGGAGTGGATCCCGCCCTGGAGGTGTAGAGAGGGTTCAAAGGCAGCATTAGGTCAACCCTGGGATGAAGAGTGTAGAGACACGTACAAGGCCCTTGGTGCCAATGTCTGCCTCAGGGAACAGGGACCTGAACACTGGACTCTAGTCACATTGGTCCTAGAGTATGTCGCATAATATTCAGTCATTAGTCTTAAGAGTCTGCCACATGATAAAAGGTTGTCAATCCTAGAGTCTGCCACAAAGAACATGGTCATAAACCTAGAGTCTGTCACGATGTACAACCCATTATCTCTGACAGCCTTTTATACCTAGAATTTCCATTTAGAACATTACTATTAATGGTCAAGCTTTTCACATAATACATCATTCTATTATTCCTGCAGTCCATCACATGAGGCAGTTAATATTGGGGGCTCATCAGTACAACAACATTAATCTTAAAGTCTACTACATAGTACAAAATCATAGGTCCAAGAACTTTTTACACAACATAGGGAGTATATTCAGATAAAACCATAATATTTTGACTCAAATTCCCATTGGGGAAAAGGTACCGATACCCGCATTATGCAAAGTAAAAGTAAAATGGAACTGGCATAATGGTTGATGTCTGAAACCATCAAGTCATCCATGCTGTATTATTAAGGACACATGTTGTCTGTGAACCCTGTTTGTATCTTAACCCTGTAACATGCTCTACAATGGGGTGTTTGTTAGGGCATCATACACCATACCTTTGAAGGTCAGTACTTACAACCCTTAATCAGGATACCTACACATAGGGGGTATCTCTTAGGTATAGCGTGGGTGGAGGCAGGGGTGAAAGGTCCACAGAGTTGGGTGTCTGAGTGGTGTATGGCATGTGTCACTAAGACAGGTATTCTCTATCAAAGTGTGCTGTACTTAATACTGTGCATAAGAAGCAGGTCCTGATGTAAAGATATATAGATTAATGGATGTTTCTATCAATGTGTAAACCTGTTACTCTATATGAAGTGACCTTATAACATATAGAACATCAAATGCCTCACCAAACTTGATGGCAGGGCATGTTTTGGTTGCCATTAGTTTTGACATCACACATAATATTTCTACTGAATGAGCCTTTTCCCCAGGATCATGACTTTGTGCGGATTCCTCAAGTGGGTTGTTCATATAAATTCTGTGACAGGTTTCCTGATTAAGATACGCATTTTAGCATAAAGCCCATACCTCAACCAGAACATTATGGTTCCGTTTCCAAGTTGAATGTTTATAGAAATGTTTTGTCAATTTTGCTAAATTTTTAATGGCATTTCTTCTGGGATAAATGCCATAATCAATCTCTGCATTTCCACTATTGATATTAATCTACCCTGCTAACCACTCTATTCACAGCACTAGATACATCAACTGCCTGGACACATTCCAGGGTGGTGTCTGGGTAAGGTGAAAGGTCTTCATGTCATGTGTTGCTGCTGACCTATACCATGGAATGCACAGAGTGACATTTATAGTTGTGGTCTCGTGTTGTAGCTATCAGTTAGATACAGGCTGATGGATTGGTCAGCTAGAAAGTTCATTCATATAATCCATTTACCAATTGCTTTTACAGCTTTAGTTATAATGCAAACGAACAGAGATAAATAATCCCGTACAGTAGGTATTGGGCATGAACTTCCCTTTCATCTCATAGGAACTTGCCTTTCATGATCCATATACCATAAGAATAATTCTTTGTGAACAGTCAAGGAAAAGGGTCCCCCCCAAAGTGAAAAAAATTGTACCACGTTAGATGATAATGTATTTTAGTTTTAGAGAAATGGCATCATGAATTTGGGTAGCCATCATTCTATCCCTGTTGCCAATAAGCTCTATACCTGGAGATATTATTATGTTTATTAGCTGATAACCATCGATTTCATACACTTTTTCTCATAACTGTTTTTCTAGAAATGGGATTTTCTTTCTGTTTTTACCAAAATCATCTCTGTGGACTATTCCTCAAAGTGATTTTTTGATTTCTTCAATTTTTAGAAAATTGACATAGCCATTGTGACACAAATCAACAAAATTTTGGCTCTAAAACGTTCCTTCTACATTCCCAAAATGTAATGTTTTCAACGAGAATAGAGCTGGCTTAACAGGTTCATTGAAATCAGCATAAAAAAATTGGCCTTGAAGAATTTTTCATCAATTTTTCAATCATTCAACCCTGTAGAGCCCCCTGGTGGCTACAACTAGTACTAAAAAATCCAGCATGGAGGTCCCTTTTCCCTTGTTGAGCCACAGATAGTCACTCATTCGAGCCCGCCTCGAGTTGAAAGCATGACTTGCTTAGGGGGTACGGTGGTCAGTCACCAGCTGTATAAATACAGCTAGCATGTCACCTTCCACAGAGAGTCTGCTGGTGGTAGCCTCTCTGGTCACTCCTGGAGTGCTTACAGCCAGAACACCAGAGCATTCTCCCTCACCTATGCTACCAAATTCAGAACTTTCTAGATAAGTTATATAATAAAGACATTGTATGTGAGCGACATGACATTACCGAGAGATTTTATAGTCCCGAAATAATGATATCCTTTATACTTTGCCGTATTTCTATTGTCTAAGCATCAAAAACCGATACTCAGTTCCAGAAATCATGATGGACACCACAAGGTAAAGATGACCAAAATGACTTGCCATAGATTATGACCACACAATCACTCTTTTATGTTCTCCTCACTTCTAAAGCATTGAGGCTTGATGTATCATCTAAAGCGAGCCAAGTATGGGGAATTACTGCCCCTACACTCCTCCCCATCAGCTTCAACCACCATCCACTAGCACCCGGCATTCCCCCTCAATCCAGTTACCTGAGAGTTGAGGCTTTATCAAGCAGTGTTGGGGCACTCCTGACTTCCCAGTGGGTGTACTGGTACAAGTACCGGATTGGTCGAAGCGTCATCTGTATCATATCGGCCCAGTTCCCGAGTCCTCAATCCATGATTGCGTTAAGATACGGGGTTCCCGTACCTTCAATCCGTGATTGCGTTAGGATGCTCGGTTTCTCCACCAATGTAGTGGTCAGCGGAAAATGTCATGGAGAAACCGGGACTCGAACCCGGGACCCTCCAACTTCGAAGCGGATGCTCTACCACTGAGCTCCTTCCCCTGGCCTGACATTCTCTACCTTCCAACTACACCTGGATCGGTATGATACACACACTAGGGGGCAGTGATTACCTGGTACCGAGCTCTCTAGAGATCCCCCTCGCAAGGTGGGACCACTCGCTATCTCCTCCAAGTACGGGGAATTACTGCCCCTACATTTTCATAAGAACCCAAGGTGGCAAAATGGTGGTACAACGGAGTGAGTGAGTAATAGATGTTTAACGCCATTTCGACAGCTAAGGTCATATTCATGGCGAGAACTACATTACACAATTTCACAGAGGAATGTGTCAGTGCCCGCGGATAGGAAAGATGAGAAATAGACCCTTTTAAGTGGGCTAGGGAAGCTCTGTGGTACAACGGAAGCTCTGTGAAAATAACAACATGTCTGTGAAAATAATGACTGATATCTGGCAACTTTGGGATGAGGTTTTCTTCGTTATTTCAAGAAAATAAAGATAATGAAATGATTTGGAAAAATAACACAGCATTCAGGTTTAGTCAGCAATTTTTAACAAATATGACATGTGCAAAGCCTGATTATTAGGAGGAGTCCCTGAAAGAGAATTACTGGAATTAACATAGAGAATATGTTTCAGGAAAACCATGCCAGCAAAAAGCACATTTACATTTTCCAAAGGTGCACCCCGTTTTAACTGGATGTATTCAAATTATGAACATAGCAAGAATAATCTATTCCATCCCATCCATATTCAGTATAAAATATGTCTCACATAGTGCTGGATGTTTGGTTGATAATCTAACTTTAAGTAGGTATTATATATTGAAGCATGCATGCGATATTTCCACCCCGTCTCCCAAGATACTCCCCTGGGGACTTTGAGGCGCCTCTATTAGCTTTCAGCACCCCTTGTGCTGCCAATAGGGCCTAGTCTATTATTACTTGACTTTGTTTGTGAGTACAGGAGGTTTGTAGAACAGCCTGTAACTTGTGTCAGACCACATTATTCATTCTTGGTTAAATGCAGGAGACTGGCATATCCATCTAAGGGCAGCACAGTGCTACAACACATTGTAATGTATTTTGTGGATGTCATGATGCTACTCAAGGTGCTTCAATAGAACCCAAAAAGGTCGATATGATGCACTAAGGAAGTGATCATTTTTCAACAACGGGTGGGGGGAGGGCTGGTGGGTTTGAGGGGGATCAGAATTTTTCAACCCCTTAACCGGGAGGGTCAGATTTTTTCAATCCCTCTGAGGGGTTGGGGGAAATAATTTCACCTGTTTTTAGTAAGAAAAGGCCCGCACAATACTATAGGTTAAAGTGGTTAAAGTTGATACTCGAGAGGGGGAGGTCAAAATGTTTTCATACATCCATGCGCTAACCCCCCCCCCCACTCCCTAATGCAGTTTTGGCAAATGCTGCATTGGTGCATCATGATGACAAGAGAACATGCCATCTGTGGTAACATGCAGCGCTTAAATGGTTTACATTCACCATGTTTGCAGTGCCATACCCATCTATCAACAACCAGGCATCAAGTCCCACTTTTCTGTGGATATTTTTACTTGTAATTGTAGAATCAATATAATGACTATTGGGTAGGGAAACATAGGGGTGCCTGTGGGTAATAAAATGCATGTTGTGGTCACTTGATCCAAATCACTGATTAGTCTATGGTGGTTTCATTGAAATATATAAATAAATCCTGGCAATCAATACTTAGGTAAAGTAGCCCATGCAGTTAGTGTTAAACAGGATAATTAGATTCATCATACCAGGCTGTTACCATGACTGCAATGGATTCAATATCATACTATATTGCAAGACATAGGGAGGTGATTAGATACCAACTCCCTAAACATCAAATAGGAAGATGGATTATAATGGTTTTTCATAACACAGTAAATAATGCAAAGCCCAATATGTACATGAGTAAAAGGGATATGTATTAGCTACTGGAAGTTACTTTAGAAAAATATTTCAGTACAACAAACCCTTTAAAGGGTGAGACCACTTTCTCACCAGGAACGAAGATTATTTCCAGCAAAGAGGATCATACAACCCTATCTCATAAAATGATATTTCCAAACAGATAGGGGGTTATAGAAGATAACAAAGTATACACATAGATGCTATAGGGTTTAACAGGATTGTCACTGAATTATAAAGTTTATATTGGATGAACTATAGCCTTCAGCTATGGCCAGTGCTCCTTTTCTAACCCCAAGCTTCTGTGTCACTTTTCCTTAAGAATGGATGTAATACTATGGGTACCTCATACATCAAATTGCATGCTGTTCTCTATAAAGGTAATGGCATTCTACATCACTGCTCAGAACTTACTGATGAACCCACTCTAAGTGTGAGACCTTGTGTATGGAATCCATTACATCCTAAGAGATATAGCAATTCTAGCTGATAGAAATTTGATATTGTTAGATGATATTAAAACCTGAACCCTCAATTGGGCCTTTCTCAATATAGGCGGATCCTGTGCGAAATCCAATTTTTGTTTAAAAAGAGCATACATCATCTTCAGAGACTGTTCTCTTGATCGATTAGTCAATCGTTTGATCATCAATATCAGTGAGATCGGAGTGACTAAACAAAATTGATGATGGAATCTTGAACTAATCATACTATCCTTCATATTTTCTGAGTTTCTGACTCACATTGTAGGCATAAACTGTGCCTTACTTCCATTCTTCTTTGTATCAGCACATAGGCCTTCGTCAGCATATATGTAAAAAACTCTACCACCCCTAAACCTGAATAGAAAAAGAGAATTTCACTTCATGTATAACAGTGCTCAATGTCTGATTATGATTTAGTTAAGACTGGAAAGCACCATAATAAAGATATGCAGGTATCTAGGGTATACTTCTTTACCCTTTATATTAACCCCTTACAACTACCTCCTCCCACCATATCATAATCTTGACTCCTTTCATGATAATGTATACATCTTGCTTTATGATGGACCCATCTCCTTCAGGCTATATGGCCCTGTGCCTGACATGTTTATTGATCCATTGGGACTCGTATCTCACCCTCCCAGGGGACAAAGGGGGAGTGGATCCTGCCTTGGAGGGATCAAAGGCAGCATTAGGTCAAATCTGGGATGTAGAGTATAGGGTTCACGTACAATACCCTTGATGCCAATGTCTGCCTCAGGGAACAGGGACCTTAACACTGGACTCTTGTCACATTGGTCCTAGAGTATGTCACATAGTATTCAGTAATTAGTTTTAAGAGTATGCCACATGATAGACAGTAAATCAATCCTAGAGTCTCCCATAAAGTACAAGACCATTATTCCTAAAGTCTGTCACAAGGCTGTTATTCCTAGAGCTTTCCAACATTACAAAGTACAGCACCATTAATGTTAAAGGCTGGATATAATATATCCTTACTGTTCCTACAACTCAATATTCCTGGGGCCTGTCAGATAGTACAAGACCACTGATCCTAAGTTTACCAAATAGTAAAAGGTGGCCAAAAGTCCAAGACCCCTTCACATAGTAAAAGAAATAATCCAGAGAATGGCAGATTTTTCCTCTAAATCCCACTAAGGAAAAGGTATAGGTATTCATAGGTCTGCATCATGCAGAGTAAAGGGGGACTGATTAGGTCAGCGGGCTGTATGATCATTTGACTAAGTGCACATGTTTCCATTACAGCTGAAGGTGGTCATACTGTGATGCACAGGTATAAGGGGTGGAGTCTGAAACCTACTATCATGTTACCCATGTTATATATTGAGGACTTAGGTTGTCAGGGAACCCTATTTGTATCCCGACCTTGTAACATGCCCTACAATGGGGTGTGTGTCAGGGTATCATACACCATATCTGAAGGTCAGTACTTACAAACCTTAAACACAAAACCTACACATAGGAGGTATCTTGTCAACTATAGCGTGTGTGGATGCAGGGGTGAAAGGTCCAGAGTGGTGTTTGGCATGTATCCCTAAGACAGGTATTATCTATCACATTGTGCTGTACTTAATACTGTACATAAGAAGCAGGCCCTGATGTAAAGATAAACAGATTCCAAATGGATGTTTCTATCAATGTGTAAACCTTTTACTCTATCTGAAGTAACCTTATAAGATATACAACCTCAATGAACTTGATGAAAAATTATTATTTGCTGGAGCAAATAGGTTTATCATTATTTTGACATTGCACACATGATTTCTGTTGAATGAGCCTTTTCCCTCAGGATCATGACAGTGTGGGGATTCCTTAAGTGGCTTGCTCACATTAGTGACAATTTTCCTGGTGAAGATACTCATTTTAGAATACATCCCATACTACAACCATAACATTGCATTATTGTTTCCAATACAAATGTTTAAAAAGACTTGTTATCAATATTTTTCAAAATTGTATGGCCTTTCTTTTAGGTTAAATCTATATAGCCTCCAATATTGAAATTGGTCAGATAACCTCTATTTTTACTCTTTGCTCTTGAAAACAGTTAACAGAGACAGTATTTTAACCCATTGATAGATGATGTAATCATGTTGGCACTTGATGATGTTACACATCGTTTAACATGTCATCAATCACAAACATGTCCAAAGCTCCATGTCAGGCCTGGTCAACCAAGTACGAACCGCTTGGCTGAACATGGCCGGTATTGATTGAGCATTTGGATAGAAGCTGATGAGAAAAGTTATTCTATGAAAAGGCAATGAAAAGGCTTAACTAATTTATTAGTTTCAGTGATTTTTGGTATCCTATTTTTGTACACATTTTCCTGATAAACCCTTTATTTCAAATTCAAAAGGAGAATCTATATTGAATTAGCAATACGAATGGTGACTACCACTTTACAGACATAATATGATATTATCATGTAATGATACCAGAAATACCATAATCAATCTCTGCACTCCCACTATTGTAATTAATCTACCTTGCTAACCACTCTATACACAGCACTAGATACATCAACTGCCTGGACACATTCCAGGTTGGTGTCTGGGTAAGGTGAAAGATCTTCATGTCATGTGTTCCTGCTGACCTATACCATGGAATGCACAGAGTGACATTTATAGTTGTGTTCTTGTGTTGTAGCTTTTACGGTTTTAGTTATAATGCAAATAAACAGAGATAAATAATCCAGTATCCAGAGTACAGTAGGTATTGGGCATGCACTTCCCTTCCATCTCATAGGAACTTGCCTTTCATGATCCATATACCATAAGAATAATCTTTTGTGAATAGTCAAGTAAAAGGGTCCCCCAAAGTGAAAACATATTCCAATGATGTATTATGTTAGACGATATCTCTTTTAGTTTTAGAGAAATGGCATCATGAATTTGGGTAGCCATCATTCTATCCCTGTTGCCAATAAGCTCTATACCTGGAGATATTATGTTTATTAGCTGATAACCATCGATTTTGGCTCATAACTTTTGATCTAGAAATGGGAATGTCTTTCTGTTTTTTTTATCAAAATCATCTCTGTAGACTATTCCTCAAAGTGAATTTTTGATTTCTACAATTTTCAGTAAAATTGACATTGCCATGGCAACACATATCAACAAAAACAGCCATTTTGACTCTAAAGTGTTCCTTCTACATTCCCAAAATATAATGTTGTCAACAAGAATAGAGCTTGCTTAACAGGTTCATTGAAATCAGCATAGAAAATTGGTCTTTTTCATCAATCATTCAACCTTGTAGAGCCACCTTGTGGCTGAAACTAGTATTAAAAATCCACTGCAAGACACTGCAAGTGAGGATGAGTGACTTCAGCCCAAGACGTAGAGTCTATCACCTTTAGAGTTGATGGTTTAAGCTTGAAACACCATTTTCAGCCGAGAAGGAACAGGTCTTGAACTAGAAGCCCACCTCGAGTTGTAAGCACAGGGGTTGTGGTACGTGGCACCTATCGCAGTTACCGCTTGAATGAGCACTGATTTTTGAAAAAGTACCCTTTTATAGTGCTAGACATGTGACATGATTTGACCAATCACAGGCCAGTATTGAACTGGTCGGATTTGTTGACAGTAGAATGGTTGTAAGCATGACTTGCTTCGGGGGTGGTGCGGTCAGTCTCCAGCTGTATAAATACAGTTAGCATGTCACCTTCCACAGAGGCTACCACCAGCAGACTCTCTGGTCACTCCTGGAGTGCTTACAGCCAGAACAACAGGGCATTCTCCCTCACCTATTCAAAATCCTATTGGTTTTCACATAGTAGTTCAGGCTCCTGGAGACTGTCTGCTATTGAACTCCATCAGGTTTCCAGAATAGTGGTCCAACCCTCTAGGAGCAAGGGCATTTATCTGTTAGCATTAAACCAATTCCATAACATGGAAAAGCTTTACTATCTTGCTATCTCTGTTGCCACAAGGTGAATAAAAGCCGATTATAAGATCATCTACTACTTCCTGCCTTTGGACTTCCTACCTGGATTTACTGTTAGCAGCTAAAGATTACTTTAGCATAAAACACATCCCAAATATAGTTGAATCAATGTGACGGATAGCCCAAGAATATCCTGCACAAAATTGCTTTATCCCCAATTATAAGTCCTGTTTGACTGATGGATAGATTAACCAAATCTAGATGTCATTACCATGCTCTACATCAATGGATATCAGATTGCATCCACGGCAATCTACTAGGTATCCAGTGGCAGCTGAGCAGGTCTATTTGCAAGGAGTTTTTTTTTCAAAGTTTGTATATGGTGATTCACTGCCATCTCCCACTTCTATCAGTGGGGTTAAAATGCTTTCAGATTGAGGTCTTCTTAATGAAGACAGATGTAGGTGGGAGAGTCAATGTTATCTGGTTATAGAGCTGATGGTATTATATGGGTGGCAGTAGGGGGTCTCATATAGTACTATCAGAAGTGTGGGTGTGGTTGTGAAAGGGTTTAATGGAAGACTATAAAAATGATCCCAGATCGAACTCCCTTACCCAGAGTTTCTTTAATTTTTAATGAGCTAAATATAGCACTATGTCGATGGTACTATTCTAGGTAACACTATCCGAAGCAAGGTTATGGGATCCTCTGAAATAGATGAAATAAATGTAATATAATCTATAATATTCTCTTTCAAAGCAAGCATAGTGCTATGCATCGATCATTGAAAGCAAAAGGCTTTTAATATAGATAGCCCTCACTGAAAGCTACTATTTCTGGAAAAGGTGTAGATCTGGAAACGGATGTTCTGTGGCAAGCAGATTAAGCTACAGGAATCTATTAGCCTTCTCCCATCATCTGAAACCACCGAGAGCTATCTGAAAGGAAGCTTGCCACTAGTCAGGACCACCCATCAGTCATTCAGAACTGCCACATATCGTATTCTATGTCTATCTCTCACAACAGTGTAAAACCAGCTTTTAAATGCAAGATGGTCATAAACTTGGGGAAACCTGCTACTTACAGTTTGGCTGACATGGTAAATCTGACATTTACTGCTTGTGTTTCTCAGTCTATGTGTATATCTCTGTTTTAATGTTTTCTGTGCATGTCATATATTTCCAACGGGCAACTAGATATAACCTGTCCATAAAATGAAATTTCAAAACCATAATAGTGAGTTGGTCATAAACTCACACCCCTTACATGAAACCCTATATGTGTCTTACAGTACTGGATTACATAAGGCATGTCATCCAATTAAATGATCTAGAATTCCATGCCATGTGCATAACAGGCATATATAAAAAAAAACAGAAGAGTATGCATTACTTTAATAAAGGACTAGTGTTAGTCTTTTCATATCAAAAGATGAAAAAAACTGCAAAGGCATTATTTGTGAATAGTGACAAGGGGATGCTTAATTAAGGCACCTTGACAATAGTCCACCTATGACCTGGGGTACTTTTTTAATACAGGTGATAACCCTCCATACCAGCTGATATAGGATACAGCTAAGGTTTAGGATTGATGGCTGCATGTACATTGGTCGGGTAGGCACAGTCAATCAGTATTATTACTAAATACTAGGCTTTGCATTCTACATTACAAAGACAGATAGGGATATTCCTGCAAACGGGTGATGAAATATGAAGTTAAGAAAGGACAGGTGACAAAGTATCTCACGAGGCGAAGCCGAGTTAGATATCTTACAGGCAGACCCCATATGAGTGAACATTTGTATTTATTTCATGTTACTTTGGTCCGAGATGTTCACAATAAGTTCAAAGGGACATAAAATGACATTCATTTAAATGTTTTGAGGTCATTTTGGGTGCTGGAACTGGCCGTGAGATACAGGGAGGGGTTATCTCACGGGGAGTGTGAGATACAGAGCTCCTTTGTTTAACCTCTGGGGCATCCACGGGTATTCTACCGCTTTCAACATGAAACATTCCCTCCATCAGCAGGTGTTGTTACCTATATATGAGTCCACACACAACTATATATATATACCGGTAAGTGGAATATAGAAATGAAGTATTCAAATAAAGGCTGCGCTCTGACAATATCGTGAGATCAGCATAGAAAATATTCAGCTCTTCTCAGTCCAAATAGAATTGACCACACCAGGTGAATTACTTGGCTAGTGTGGAGTGAGAATTTTTCTGGTCTTGGGTAATTGGATGATGATAAAACCAAATACCATCGCTTTAAAATGGTCTTTTTTTCACCATCTAAAACTCATCCTGTAAGATTAGGGATCAAAGCATATTGAGAGTGCATAATGGTTGTGCCCGTTACCTCACATCTAAAGATATAATTACACTGCTTCCCCACACAGTCCTCGAATTTCTAATAAAATTCATTTGACTCACTCGTTTTTATCCAAAGGGTCATGATGTCTGGAAGGCGGTGGTGAGAAAAATCAATTTCCATATAACACTCACCATTTTCCTTTCACTACTCCATTTACCCCCTCTCCAAAGTCCAGCACTCCCTCTTCTACTTCCCCCTCCATTGCAGTAGATCCAGCTTGGACACAGCAATCAATAAAAAAGCTGTTTATTTCTCACAGATAGATCCAGACAGGGATCTGAGGGACACCATTGGTCTCCCAATCGTTCTCTTCATATAGGGATCTAGGATCCCAAACTGACTCATGTTCCCCTCAAGGGCGTCTGTGTAGTGCTTGCCAGGACATACTAAGAACGTTGTAAATGGCAGGGTCACATACGGACTGAAATCCAAATATAGTTTTATGCTCGTATCAAAATGCTCATTGTTCAATACTGCAGTCCATACATTATGTCAAAGTTTAGGACTTTTTGTCACATATACAAAAAAGAGAGAAACAATGATGATTATAAGGAAAGTTTACTATCAATGAGAAAAGACAATTTCATATGTGATTCTCTAAAAATCAGTGAGAAAAGACAGAAACGACATAGCGACATACAATCAGTAAGCAAAATCTTCTAGTAAGTAGCTCTATTAATTTGTACCTGTTTCAATATTCAATGAAGGGACACTGGGTTTCTGCTTCATATAGTGCCAATTGCACCGGAGAACCGGCCACTGAACCAATTATGTTTGAAAAGTGAAAGAAATAAAAAGAGAGAAGCGATCGAAACGGATTTGTCTGGAATATACATTAGTGCATATAAAACAAGGTAATAAATAGAGTATGATATAAAATCCTAATCCAACTAAGTGCATGACCATCTGAATATGAGGGGGGGGGGGTGCGCAGGTGGGTGGGATGGAGGGAATGACGTGCCTTCACATATGTGTAAAGAAGCCCAATCAGATAGGTTTGCAGCCAGACTGACGGCTAAGGCATACCCCACGGAATACAGCAATCAGTGCAGCCACACCCGGGCTGTAAGGTGCAGATATGATGGACACAGGTGGTGGACAGGAGTCTGTTGCAAATTATTTATTATTAAATTTCTAAAACAGACTCCGCTTGTTTTTAAGCCGATGTACTATACAAGGAAGGGTAAAGGCTATCGTCTAAGAAGAACTTAGTTATAAATGGTGTTTTGTATCAAACACAAATCGGATGTGTTTTTTATATTTAAATTTGCCTTCTACTAATGATCATGATAGATATTCCTACATTATAAATTAGCCTCCATGCTAGAAGTTAACACATGTACAGTCCATATCTATATGATGGGTCAAACATTATTATTATTCTATAGAATAATAACAATGTTTGACCCATCATACCATTAATGGCCAGACCATATGTGACCCCCATCAGGCTCCCATTAACAAGACATCGCCCAGTATCAAATGAGCAGCTCATTTCATTATTTGCACGTTTTCTGCTCGGCCAGTATCACCTAAGCTGGTCGCTGGTATGCCTGTGCCTACTCACTAACGATCCGATCAGCTTGTCCTCGGCGTGCTCATTGGCGATTATCTAGGGCTGGAGGGTACCAGGGGCGAACCAGCACTGATAGTGTTATCCCTTACAAAATGGCCGACGTAATACTAGTTCTGTTTTACATCCACTAGAGGTTTCACTACGAGAGGTCTGTCACAGTGTACCCAGTAGATCTGGGAAAGCCAGAGAATTTCCTGTTCCATGCTGGTTCCAACCCCCTGATTGATTCTATATATGTGCAAAGATTGCTCAAATGATGTCAACGTGGAAGCCGGTTATAGATTCACACCCAGCTAATTTAAACTTAGGAAGATCTGCTAACACAGGAGAGGAGGGGAGGGGTGAGGGAGTGGAGACATTATGGGATAGAACAGTAATCCCATTCCAGGAACCACTTTACCGGCCCTCCCTGTTGTGTGTTGGGCTTGGCGCTAGACACAACAAATACCAGCTAAGGTTAGTTTCATTTAATCACAGCTGGGTAAATAAAGACATTAGATGTTCAGATGTACAGCCAGACCGTGTGGTTTAATCGAACAATGAGATTGCATTTTAAGTCTCTAATTACCACGTGGGATGAGCTAACGTATGTGTAAACATTCTGGATTTGAAGAAAGAAATTGAGAGGGCCGTTTTTGGATACAGCTTAGTTTTCATGAGATTTTGCTAATCATAATTATTTTTGCATAATGGAAGACAAGGCCCCTATATGTCATAATACATGTATGTACACAAAAGTAAGAGAAATGGTATACTACAGTAATGTATACCCCGTGGCATAAAAAACTATTCCAGGTGGCTTCAGTGGCTTATAAGGTGGTTTTGTACTCAGGTCGTGGTCTATATGCAGTTATCTTACACTATAGACCAATACTACACCATCAATGCTCAGGCCTCAGGTGTGGCTTACATCCTTCTCATCCAGTGTGTTACACATGTGCAGCTAATAAGCGAGGTAGTACGTAATAATTGAGAATCAGTAACAACACAAATTAGACCAAGTCCATGTAACAAGCCCCATGTTGGCTTACACTAGTCTATATAAGGGGTTAGGTAGGTGCGTGACAGAGACATGGACTTACTTGGCAGTTTCAGTGACAGAGAGAGTGGGGCTCTGCCTTGTGGCGTGCCTGCCATTGTCAGACATGGGCCCCACACAATGGGTGGCTAGGTTCTCTGCTGATTGTGTATAAAAGAAGGCATATTGAAGGCCTGGGTGACAGGGTAATAATGTTCAACCTGAAGCCATCAGCTGAATCCCACCGTGTCAAATAATAGATGACATCTGGTCATGTAAACCAGTGTTATAGGATGGTGAGGCTAGTGATGGAGTTAACATCATAACTAGGCCTATGATTATGTATATACATACAGGTCATCTGAGGATAGAAATGGCACCAGAATTACTTACAGGTGGAGGGATATGGCACATAGTCCTATTCAATGTAGCCTAGTAATTTTAGTTTGAAATGAGCGTATTCCCCAATGGAGGAGCACCAAGAGCCCAAAAAGAGCTATATTTTAGGAATTCATTTCAGCACTTTTATGAAATAAATCACCTCTGGGGATACCCGTGCTGCTTGCCTACAAAGGCTCTGAAGTCTGCAAGTCTATAAGGGGCCTTTTTTGGGGATGGGGAACAGTGGACTTCATATAGTTTATGCAGAGGATTTTCTCTTAATTGGGTGGATGGGGGCTCCCTGTTTGTCCCCTTTCCGTTAGAATGTTTAATATATCACTATATGATACATTTAAAGTATTTTAAGAGCCTTCTACGCAATAATTTCCGATTGGGCTAACTAATGGGGATCGTCTATCAAAGACGATCGGGAATTAAAATGTATGTCAAATATGACTTTACTGTTATTCCCCAAGCCATGCTGAGTACAGTGTAACTTTTGGTCCTGCACCTTCTAACGATTTTTCTGTACATCAGTATCCAACCCACACTCCATTGGCTCTCCTAACCCCCTCCCATACCAACCACTCCTACTGCCCACGCCCTTAAACTGATTGAAGATGTTTTATTCCATCCCTGAGTGCACCATTAAATTTTCATTGAGCGTGAATCGCTCGGGCAAGGGGACAAGCCTTTAAAGTTTTGTGCATGTGCTTCTTAAATTTGGAGAGATGTGATTTGATGGGGGACTTTTAATCAACTACGTGACTGTGTTTTAACCCAAATAACCGGAAGGTCTACTTGTTAAAATAACCATTTTGTTACAGCCCTTTTGTGATGACGGTGAGTTGGTACGTAGAAAATGCGCCAACTACTATAGGTATAGTGATAGATTATTTTAACCAAAGAGAATCTGCAGGGTTAGTGTTAACTATGTACAGCATGGTTTGAATATATTAGATATATATCGTCACCTCAGTGCAGCAAGGTTGTACCTGTATCTGGATAAACAAGGTTACATTTACCATAGTGAGGGGCCTCACCTCACAGAGGTTTTTACCTGACCCAAGCTAATAAAATGTGAGCTGGGAACAGAAAGGAGAGTCTGCTTACACAGTCAGAGACCCAGGATCCCATTGGTAATCAAGACTTATAATGTAGTTTTACAAAGTCCCATTTTGCCATGAGCTTCCTCTAATTTGTTTGATACTGGGTCTAACACTCCATCATGATCAGAAAAAAGGGCTAACAAGAATCAACCGCATTGAAAACCTGGAAGATCCGAAACTTGTCAGTGGTGACGACTTTAGGTCCTCAGGTTGACGATACCTAAAACAATTACTTTAGGTGGTCAAAATGACGACTTTAGGTCATCATCCTGAGGACCAAAGTCATCAGTAGGACAATACTGACAATACAGAGTCGTATTACTGATGACTTAAAAGTCATCATTTTGACCACCTAAAGTAGTTGCTATTCTGTACCAATTCAAAACTTAAAATGATGCCTCAGCATCCATAAAGTTGTTGTTGCCATAGTTCACCAATGTAGTGCTGGTAAACTCACCAGTCATCATCATTCATCAAAGTAGTGTTTTGACTTTATTTGAGTATCTTTAGCCCGTAACCAGGGAATAGTCCACAAGCTGTATCATTTTGAAGCATTACCTGTAGTTGAAAATCATACATATCAAACTCTTCTATGTGAATCTAAGTGCACCTCACTGTGATAATGACCCAAATGTGGCTGTTTGGTTGGATATTGGTTGGCTTTCTAGTCCACGCTGCCTTTTCGCTGCCCAGTCCTTTTTTTCGTATCCAGTGCGTGGGGGAAATGTCATCGGTGCAGCAGGCTCTCCCCTGAGTTGTTTTATTTTTTTTTTATACAGCAAATGTGGCATTATGGTTCAAAAGAGTACCCTTTTGAACCATAACACCACCCCTGCAGGGTGCCTTTATGAAACAAAAGTGGCTTTAAAAGTGAAGGTTCTTATACAGCAAATGGTTATTATGCTTCAAATGGTTCACAGCAAATGGGTCATTTGCAACAAATCCTTATCTAACTGGTGGGAGCAGAGGAAATCACCTTGGAGGATTCAGTTATAGGATGCATTATGAAAAAAAAAACAATGAGGTGCAGAAACCAGGTATATTATCACTGACATCTACATTATTATGTGCTTTAATACTGATATCCACTCTCCCATGTTCATTATCACTGAGATCAACTCTCCCAGATGCATTATTACTGGGATCCACTCTCCCAGATGTATCATAACTGAGATCCACCCTCTTGGGTGCATTATAACCCTATATGTCCATATATATATAGAGGCAAATATATGCATTATTATTGCTGTCCTGATTGTTCTATATATATCATTGAATAAGCATTTAAATGTTGCCAGCCCTAGAGGTTGATATAGTTACCCCCAGAGCTACAGAACAGCATGGAAATCAAACCCTGTGACACTACGAGCATACTAAATTCAATACACCTAGACTCCATGTACATGCCTCTGTATATTGATGACTAATAGAGAAATATTATGTACAGAGACTATAATTGAATTGTCTGCCTGTTTTCTGGTACCATCACAGAATCCCCAGAAAGTTACCTGGCGCTATGTTCTATTAATCAAATTACAATATCTATGTAATGGACAGATGTTATGCCCACCAGTATTTCATTATGATTCTCTCTGGATAGCTTAGTTAAAATATTTATCAGGTTTTACTGCATCAAAGAGTTCAGTTCCTTTGTTACCAACTGTGAGTGGCCTTAATTCTGTCACATAAGGATATCAAATCATTTTAACCTCTTGGCACTGCAACCCTTGTGGTACTCGATGTAGGCTATATAAACATGTTAATCTCATCAACTTATAAGAAAAAGACTTCTAGCAAGACTATTTCTAGAATAGATTGCAATTGTTGTTCAATCTTAATATGGCGTGCCTGCCATTGTCAGACATGGGCCCCACACAATGGGTGGCTAGGTTCTCTGCTGATTGTGTATAAAAGAAGGCATATTGAAGGCCTGGGTGACAGGGTAATAATGTTCAACCTGAAGCCATCAGCTGAATCCCACCGTGTCAAATAATAGATGACATCTGGTCATGTAAACCAGTGTTATAGGATGGTGAGGCTAGTGATGGAGTTAACATCATAACTAGGCCTATGATTATGTATATACATACAGGTCATCTGAGGATAGAAATGGCACCAGAATTACTTACAGGTGGAGGGATATGGCACATAGTCCTATTCAATGTAGCCTAGTAATTTTAGTTTGAAATGAGCGTATTCCCCAATGGAGGAGCACCAAGAGCCCAAAAAGAGCTATATTTTAGGAATTCATTTCAGCACTTTTATGAAATAAATCACCTCTGGGGATACCCGTGCTGCTTGCCTACAAAGGCTCTGAAGTCTGCAAGTCTATAAGGGGCCTTTTTTGGGGATGGGGAACAGTGGACTTCATATAGTTTATGCAGAGGATTTTCTCTTAATTGGGTGGATGGGGGCTCCCTGTTTGTCCCCTTTCCGTTAGAATGTTTAATATATCACTATATGATACATTTAAAGTATTTTAAGAGCCTTCTACGCAATAATTTCCGATTGGGCTAACTAATGGGGATCGTCTATCAAAGACGATCGGGAATTAAAATGTATGTCAAATATGACTTTACTGTAATTCCCCAAGCCATGCTGAGTACAGTGTAACTTTTGGTCCTGCACCTTCTAACGATTTTTCTGTACATCAGTATCCAACCCACACTCCATTGGCTCTCCTAACCCCCTCCCATACCAACCACTCCTACTGCCCACGCCCTTAAACTGATTGAAGATGTTTTATTCCATCCCTGAGTGCACCATTAAATTTTCATTGAGCGTGAATCGCTCGGGCAAGGGGACAAGCCTTTAAAGTTTTGTGCATGTGCTTCTTAAATTTGGAGAGATGTGATTTGATGGGGGACTTTTAATCAACTACGTGACTGTGTTTTAACCCAAATAACCGGAAGGTCTACTTGTTAAAATAACCATTTTGTTACAGCCCTTTTGTGATGACGGTGAGTTGGTACGTAGAAAATGCGCCAACTACTATAGGTATAGTGATAGATTATTTTAACCAAAGAGAATCTGCAGGGTTAGTGTTAACTATGTACAGCATGGTTTGAATATATTAGATATATATCGTCACCTCAGTGCAGCAAGGTTGTACCTGTATCTGGATAAACAAGGTTACATTTACCATAGTGAGGGGCCTCACCTCATAGAGGTTTTTACCTGACCCAAGCTAATAAAATATGAGCTGGGAACAGAAAGGAGAGTCTGCTTACACAGTCAGAGACCCAGGATCCCATTGGTAATCAAGACTTATAATGTAGTTTTACAAAGTCCCATTTTGCCATGAGCTTCCTCTAATTTATTTGATACTAGGTCTAACACTCCATCATGATCAGAAAAAAGGGCTAACAAGAATCAACCACACTGAAAACCTGGAAGATCCGAAACTAGTCAGTGGTGACAACTTTAGGTCCTCAGGTTGACGATACCTAAAACAATTACTTTAGGTGGTCAAAATGATGACTTTAGGTCATCATCCTGAGGACCAAAGTCATCAGTAGGACAATACTGACAATACAGAGTCGTATCACTGATGACTTAAAAGTCATTATTTTGACCACCTAAAGTAGTTGCTATTCTGTACCAATTCAAAACTTAAAATGATGCCTCAACGTCCATAAAGTTGTTGTTGCCATAGTTCACCAATGTAGTGCTGGTAAACTCACCAGTCATCATCATTCATCAAAGTAGTGTTTTGACAGTTATAACTTTATTTGAGTATCTTTAGCCCGTAACCAGGGAATAGTCCACAAGCTGTATCATTTTGAAGCATTGCCTGTAGTTGAAAATCATACATATCAAACTCTTCTATGTGAATCTAAGTGCACCTCACTGTGATAATCACCCAAATGTGGCTGTTTGGTTGGATAGTGGTTGGCTTTCTAGTCCATGCTGCCTTTTAGCTGCCCAGTCCTTTTTTTCGTATCCAGTGCGTGGCGGAAATGTCATCGGTGCAGCAGGCTCTCGCCCTGAGTTGTTTTATTTTTTTTTATACAGCAAATGTGGCATTATATATATATATGCATCAAAAGAGCACCCTTTTGAACCATAATGCCACCCCTGGGGCCTTTATGAAACAAAAGTGGCTTTAAAAATGAAGGTTCTTATACAGCAAATAGTTCTTGTAGAACAAATGGTTCTTGATGCTTCAAATGGTTCACAGCAAATGGATCATATGCAACAAATTCTCATCTAACTGGTGGGAGCAGAGGAAATCACCTCGGAGGATTCAGTTATAGGATGCATTATTGAATTCTGAAAAAAAACTATGAGAATCACTGTCCCAGGTGCAGAAACCAGGTATATTATCACTGACATCTACATTTTTATGTGCTTTAATACTGATATCCACTCTCCCATGTTCATTATCACTGAGATCGACTCTCCCAGATGCATTATTACTGGGATCTACTCTCCAAGATATAATATTATTACTAGGATCCACTCTCACAGATGTATCATAACTGAGATCCACTCTCTTGGGTGCATTATCACCCATATATGTCCATTTATAGAGGCAAATATATGCATTATCATTGCTGTCCTGATTGTTCTATTTATCATTGAATAAGCATTGTAAAGTTGCCAGCCCTAGAGGTGGATATAGTTACCCCCAGAGCTACAGAGCAGCATAGAAATCAAATCCTGTGACACTACGAGCATACTAAATTCAATACACCTAGACTCCATGTACACGCCTCTGTATATTGATGACTAAAAGAGAAATATTATGTACAGAGACTATAATTGAATTGTCTGCCTGTTTTCTGGTACCATCACAGAATCCCCAGAAAGTTACCTGGCGCTATGTTCTATTAATCAAATTACAATATCTATGTAATTGACAGATGTTAAGCCCACCAGTATTTCATTATGATTCTCTCTGGATAGCTTAGTTAAAATATTTATCAGGTTTATACTGCATCAAAGAGTGCAGTTCCTTTGTTACCAACTGTGAGTGGCCTTAATTCTGTGACATAAGGATATCAAATCAATTTAGCCTCTTGGCACTGCAACCCTTGTGGTACTCGATGTAGGCTATATAAACATGTTAATCTCATCAACTTATAAGAAAAAGACTTGTAGAATAGAAAAAGACCTCTAGCAAGACTATTTCTAGAATAGATTGCAATTGTTGTTCAATCTTAATGAAGCTCTTTAATAAATTCTAGTTATTGTGTTTGTCTTGATGGTCATTTGATTATCAACCGTGATTCCCATTGTTTTCTCAGGGTTCAATACTACATCCTGTAACTGAATCCTCCAAGGTGATTTCCTCTGCTCCCATCAGCAGGCTTGGAAAACATTGGCAAGCCTCCTCCGTAGGAGGATTAAAAACATTGGCCCATCCTCCAACATTTTTGATTGAATATGCCATGATGTAAGTTTAAATGTAGTAAAGGCAATTTGTGCAAGGCAATAATGATTTGTGCAAAGAGGTTGACCTATATAGTGGTAGACCTTGTAATTATCTAGGTATGTGTATGGACCCATTCAAAACAAACTTGTGTATGATGAGATATGATGCATTTACTGTATCAAAATTATTTCAAATTATACATTTTCTGTTTACTCCATACCCCCTGTTCCACCTCCCCACCTGCATTTCCCCCACTGTTGGAGGATTGTCCAAAACCTGCACTAATGTCTTATCAGTGATCACTATGGCAACCAGGAGATAAGAACACTCACTGGGGGGCTGTGTCCACCAGTGCGGAGTTGTCCAACAGTGGCCTAGGCCCCCATTGTCCAACAGTGGAGAGTTGTCCAACAGTGGCTCAGGCTCCTCCACATACAGGTTTATTAGTGGAGATATGGCCAACGTTTTTTTCCGGTCCACTGTTGGCATTATGTTACCTTTTCCCAAGCCTGATCAGTTAGATATGAATTTGTTCTCCAGGAGCCATTTGAACTAAAAGAACCATTTGTTCTATGTGAACAATTTGCTGTATAAGAACCATGAAATTTGTCTTTTAAAGCCACTTTTGTTTCATAACGACCCAGGTGGTGGCGTTATGGTTCAAAAGGGTACCCTTTCGAACCATAACGCCACTTTTGCTTTATAAAAGGCCCCACAAGTGCACTTTGAAAGCAGACATACTGTCCCAACGGGTGCCAGACTGTGGGTTAAAAACAGCACTGTTTTACTGAATTGACTACTGATACCGTGCGGGTACTTTGCATGTGGTTCTACCCCTAGACCTAGTCCACTGATAAAAAGGCAGATGGTCACCAAGCTTTGTTTGGGCTATGAAGTAGGGAGGTTGGGGATTAGGCAGTTGAGTTGAATCAATAGACCATGATTAAATAATACAATGAGCACTGCATACGCTGAATGATCTATAGGCTTGTGTTTTGTTATTATGTAGAGGGAAGTGAGTCTATAAGAACATGGGATCGGTAAACAAAGCTGGTATGCATTGTGAGAGCACAGGGCTGAGTCTGGCTTAAACACACATAAAAAGAAAAAAATCACTCAGAAATGAACTTGGATTTCTCCGAAGATTTTCCCTTTGCTCAAGGTAATGATTCTGGTAGTGGTAAGAGTAACTACCTTAGAGGTTTATGCATTACTGCTATCATTTTGCAAGCTAAAGCCTGCAGTAGTAAAGGGGTAAACTAAAACTTGTCATAAATGCACTTAATAGACCATGGAAGTCATGCATGCTCAGTTCATCGATTTGCAATAAAGGAATCGAAAATAACCCACTGAATAAGTCCATTACAGTTTTGAATAATGAACTTGGCTAAGCCAGGGATGGCTCTGACCTAGTTATTTACTTCAGCAGAGCCTATTACAACACCATTTCAAAGTTAATTACTATTAATCTGAATATCACTGAAAGGGATTCCTGTTAATTAACACATTTTTTACCCATCTGGTTATGAACTTAAATGACCGGAATAGATAAGGATTTTCATGTAGGTGAATATGAATTTAAATTTGATTTCATGATACATTAGAGAAATAGGATCTGCATAAAGAAATCCTGTTTGTAAAAAAGGGTTCTCATCTCTCTGATAAGTATGCAGATATACTTCAGTGAGTGAGTGAGTAATAGATGTTTAATGCCATTTTGACAACTAAGGTCATATCCATGGCGGCAACTACATTACTATTTCACAGAAGAATGTGTCAGTGCCCGCGCCTATGTGCACCACACTCATCCCGAGGGGATAGAGGAAAAGACCCTTTTAAGTGGGCTGGGGAAGCCCATATACTTTAGTAGCAGATATTCCTGCCTGATGTTAAAAAAATTCACCTTATGAGATAAGTACAAATTTAATAACTTTTGAATGCATCATCAGTAATTGATAAATTGTGGGTAATGAGACTGACAGGCAAATTCATACTCCACCTAGTGGTGGTTCCAAGTACTCACCAGACTCCTAAGGACTCAGCCTGGTGGCTCCATCTTCTGCTAATTACTGAGCAACTCTCAAACCCTGGTTGAAACGGGTGACACACTTTAGCTTTTCTTACCCTTTCATAACAATACACCTTATAAACTTTCCCACCACTCCCACCCTCTTTTTATGGTGTGGTTTTCATAAAACTCAGGGCTTCATAGCACCTTGATAATTATGTTGACTTACCATATATATTATATTCAAACTTTATACTATGCACTCTGAACATTTACCCATTGTTGGTAACATACAGTACAAGTTAGTGCCTTACCTCATTTACATATTCAACTCTTAGACACAAGCTGGTATCTGATTAGTTTAGATACATGTTTATCTATACCATATTTACTCGTGTTAGTGTAATAAAACTCCACTTTATGAATTTCCTTTTCAGTGTTCTCATTATAAAAGTGATAACAATACTGCTACCTCAATGACCATTCATTGTGAGGTATTTTGTTTTGGAAAAGTAGGCCTATTGTAAACCAGCTCTCTCCATGTCGCATAAAAGCATTCATGGGTAAAATGCCATACCATGTCAGTTATCATCGCTCATTGTAATAGGATTGTAAAAGCACAGGAAAGTAATTCACCTCATCAGAGAGAATATGACACCATTCTTATTCAAGGAAGATATTCTCTATAGTTAACACTAGTTCATATTCATGGTGAGAAAAAGTACATTGTACATTAGCCATCAGAAGAACAGAGGGGAAAATAATGAATGATTTTTTTTTCAGAGTTATTGGTCAATCCTAGTTTGCATTGGTTCATTTATGAGGTGAATGAAAGTGTATGCAGTGATTGGGAGACCGGGCTGAATAAAGTATACATATAAGGAACAGTTTTTCTGTTATCTTCTACCACCAGGAGGCCCAGTATGACAGAATCAATCACTGATGCGTTCATACAGTATATACCAGCCTCATATATTCCAGCCATGCCCTGATATGAGATACCAGGGTCCCAGAAGGGGTGGTGGGGTGATAATACTCAGGTCATATCACATAATAAATCTCAACCTGTCAAAACTACTTGAACACAGAAGGAATGTGGAGGGTAATATATTGAAGAAGAAGCACCACTGCATGTTAGATTACCTTTGGATGGTCAAATGGGTCACATCTGATAAAAAATATCATTGTCTATCTTTATTAATTATAGTCTTAAAAATACTGCACTTTGAACATTGATGTGAAGGGGTGGTTAACCCCAATCCTAACATATTCAAGGTCTACTTTAAAAAAATGTATTTGATGACCCGGATACCACCTGTGCTTCTAGGAGACCGGCAAGTATTCAGAAACTGGCAATTAAACACAAAAATACATTATGCTTGACCTTATGTAGAACGAAGCTTTATAAAGTTCACTTTATATGACTGTGGCGCAGAAGGTATTATAATGGGAAATACAGTATATCGATTTGAGGGATACATGAGGTAATGTGCCTTCTGGTATATATCCTTATTTCTAGATTCTTCTTCAGTTGGTTTACTTGCAGTTGTTATCAGGTGGCTAGACGAGACTTTGTTTTCCACTGTTAAATTTTGAACACTGCCATGTAAGGAAAGCCATGTGGATGACCATCATCAAAAAGAGAGGATCATGCATATGTACAAGATCAAAAACTGCATCCCACTGAAAACACTTTGACATAATTGCTTGAAAAAGCTGGGACTACTATCTCTACCTCACTCGCCTTCGCCCCATTCCCTCCATGTTTTATTCCATGCTTGAGTGGATAGCCTTGAGTGCGCACCATTAAGCGATCAGTGAAAATGAATCGTTCAAACCAAAAGACCAGTATTTTAACTTTTTGAGACTTTGCATCTTAGGCTTGGAGCGATGGCGGGGGCCATTAAATAACATTACAAGCCAGTCCATACATCTTCATTAATATTTCAGTACTGGTGGGCGATAAACAGCACCGCCTCTCTTTGCTTTGTTGCCGATTTGGATGTACTATTAAAGACCTATCTGAAAACTATTGTTTTGCATCCAAACCTAGGCCCTTACAGACCATAGATAAAATGCTACAGCAGCATGCTCTCTGAATACTGTGAGGCGAAGTTTCCCTGTGGTAATTACAGTTTCACGGTAATTACAGTGATTCTTGGAGTAGGAACACCTCCTTCTATTTGGTATGACACAGGCTCTGACACTCCATCATGATCAGAAAACATACTGCATGTATCCCAATGATGGACTAAACTTGCAAGCCACATTTTTCTTGAGCTTGGTGGGGGGGGGTGATTTTCACTGAAAATAAGTAAAACAATTATTTCCTATTCCCCAGTGGTAAAAATGAGGAAAGAAATTCAACCCCCCCAAGAAGAAACAGGCTTATTATAGGCCTACTCTGAACTTCTACCATTTCATTCTAATATGAAAAAATCAAACAAAAAACAAAACAACCCAGCATGGTCTATCGAGACTACCTACTACCGGTAGGCCTACTAATGCTAGTGAACATAAATTTGCATATGCAGGAACTGTTGAATTCTTTGGGGGGTCCCCCCACTCAATGTGCGGTTTCCACGCCAGTAGATCTACTGCTCCCAGGGCACAGAGACCCCCACCCCCCCAATGTCGCCATAGAGATATCACCATGGTGGCGGGAACTGGGTGACGGAATGACGCACTCTCCGGATGCAGATCACGCATCCGTACCTATACATACCTCCTTTTATTATTACCGTATTCGAGCTAATTAGCCCCATGACGTCACAGATGGCGTCACAAGGTGATTGTGACGTCACTCATAGGATGGCAGCTGCTCCCGTGATGGAAACGGAAAACATAATAGGAGTTGCTCAGGGATGTTGCTATGCAACATCGCTGGCCGCTGCGCAGCCTGGCAACTCCTAAAAAATGATTCAGGGTCCATTTATTTGAAATGCATGATTGAAATCGGAAGAGGGAGATCCTTTACAGAAAGCAATCTGTAATATTTCCCTCTGCACACAACATAGTTTATCTTCAGTCAGTAGCAAGCAGGTGCTCCTGTCTGATACTAAATGGCTCATTACATAAAAAGGATTAATGTGACTTTGATTACATTTAAATCCAATTAAAGAACAGCTATGAATACTATTGCATGAATAGCCATTAATTACAAGTTTCCATGTAGAAGCGTAAGCTAAGATAACAAAATCTATTCTTTGTGAGGGTAATTTGTCTACAGGCGTAAATCTAAGATTACAAACTGTTACAGTTAATATGTAACAAATCAGAGAAAGACCAGATACATGAATATAGATTCTGATTAAATATACCCACATTTCTGTTATGTTCTGTCAGAAAAGACTCATACTGGCAGAATCAATCACTGATACGTTTATACAATGTTTTATGTATACCCCAGTCTCATCTATTCAAGTCACAACCCCTTTATTTGATACCAGGGTCCAGGGTGGAGGCAGGCGCCAAGGAGTATTGCTGTGTTGGTGACAATAACGCATCATACGATAAACCTCAGTCAATCATAATGCCCTTCTCACAGGGCACAGGACCACTTTCCATGTACTACTGACAGTGCACATGGCAACTTTCATATACTACTCACAGTGTACATGGCCACTTTCCTATACTACCCATAGTGTACATGGCCACTTCCATATACTACTGACAGTGTACACATGGCCACTTCCATATACTACTGACAGTGTACACATGGCCACTTCCATATACTACTGGCAGTGTACACATGGCCACTTCCATATACTACTCACAGTGTACATGGCCACTTCCATATACTACTGACAGTGTACACATGGTCACTTCCATATACTACTGACAGTGTACACATGGCCACTTTCCTATACTACCCATAGTGTACATGGCCACTTCCATATACTACTGGCAGTGTACACATGGCCACTTCCATATACTACTCACAGTGTACATGGCCACTTTCCTATACTACTGACAGTGTACACATAGCTACTTCCATATACTACTGGCAGTGTACACATGGCCACTTTCCTATACTACTCACAGTGTACATGGCCACTTCCATATACTACTTACAGTGTACACATGGCCACTTTCCTATACTACTGACAGTGTACACATAGCTACTTCCATATACTACTGACAGTGTACACATGGCCACTTCCATATACTACTGACAGTGCACATGGCCACTTTCCTATACTACCCATAGTGTACATGGCCACTTCCATATACTACTGGCAGTGTACACATGGCCACTTCCATATACTACTCACAGTGTACATGGCCACTTCCATATACTACTGACAGTGTACACATGGCCACTTCCATATACTACTGACAGTGTACACATGGCCACTTTCCTATACTACCCATAGTGTACATGGCCACTTCCATATACTACTGGCAGTGTACACATGGCCATTTCCATATACTACTCACAGTGTACATGGCCACTTTCCTATACTACTGACAGTGTACACATAGCTACTTCCATATACTACTGGCAGTGTACACATGGCCACTTTCCTATACTACTCACAGTGTACATGGCCACTTCCATATACTACTTACAGTGTACACATGGCCACTTTCCTATACTACTGACAGTGTACACATAGCTACTTCCATATACTACTGACAGTGTACACATGGCCACTTCCATATACTACTGACAGTGCACATGGCCACTTTCCTATACTACCCATAGTGTACATGGCCACTTCCATATACTACTGGCAGTGTACACATGGCCACTTCCATATACTACTCACAGTGTACATGGCCACTTTCCTATACTACTGACAGTGTACACATAGCTACTTCCATATACTACTGGCAGTGTACACATGGCCACTTTCCTATACTACTCACAGTGTACATGGCCACTTCCATATACTACTTACAGTGTACACATGGCCACTTTCCTATACTACTGACAGTGTACACATAGCTACTTCCATATACTACTGACAGTGTACATGGCCACTTCCATATACTACTGACAGTGTACACATGGCCACTTTCATATACTACTGACAGTGTACACATGGCCACTTCCATATACTTCTGACAATGTACGAGGCCACTTTCATATACTACCCACAGTGTACATGGCCACTTTCATATACTACTGACAGTGTACACATGGCCACTTCCATATATACTACTGACAGTGTACACATGGCCACTTCCATATACTTCTGACAATGTACGAGGCCACTTTCCTATACTACTGACAGTGTACATGGCCACTTTCATATACTACTGACAGTGTACATGGCAACTTTCATGTACTACTCACAGTGTACATGTCATTGTCACTTTCCTATGCTACCCACAGTGTACATGGCCACTTCCATATACTTCTGACAATGCATGAGTCCACTTATCCTACTAGCAATGTAGTCACGTTCCTGCACTACTCACAGTGTACAAAACTACTTTCCTGTTCTACTCACAGAGTACATGGCCACTTTCCTACAATACCTTCTTATACTACTCATAGTGTATATCTCCAGAGTCCTATACTACTCATACTGTATTCAACCACTTTCCTGTACTAATCATGACCACACAATTTATGCACAGTATATTTGTGATCATTAAACTAGCCCTTCAACAAGCAACAACTTGAAATAGATCAGCTCCACATGTTGAATACTGACGAACAACTACGCTTTTCAGCAATTGTGCCATATAGTACTGCACCTGCTTCGTAGGAATTTGTCTCAGGTTTGGTCTGCTAATGTACATCCCAGCACTCCCATTCTAAAACATAATTTCTTAATCGATTGCACTCTCCTTCCGACGATGAGATGGCTTTATTCCAATGTAAACAGCCAATGTGGGCTGCAGGCCAAGTGGTGTCTATAGTAAATATATTGGTAAGTGCAATACAAATCTCCTACTTAGTCTAGTTTATTTAAATAAGAGGCCGTCCAGTAGACAGGACAAAGACTGAAGGCCGTTGACATAGACCTAGGGACCCTATCCCCAACCTGTCCCATTTATACAGAGCAGTGGGAATAAAGCCAGGAATGGATGAGTGGTGATGTATCTTTACATTTGGGGTTGCTTAGTGGATGGGGTGTGGATGTCCTGGCTCTATACATACTCAACCACTCTCCACCCTTGTATGGGGCCCATGCGTGTGGCTTCCTGCCATTCTCTACCACAGTGTGTTTCACTAGAGTTGTCCATTTGCGCAATGTTTTCAGAAACCATCACAACTGGAGGTTGATTGTATATGTATGTGTGTTCCTGTTAGAGCTCAATGTGCATTGCATATGGGTAACATAAGAGGGATAGAGTGTGTTTAAAAAAACAGGACGTATAGTATAAGGGTGTGTAGGGATAGGGTATATTCTGTTTTATTTAGTTTATGTGCTGTTTCCTTTAGATTATTTTAGAAAACAACAATAAAGAGAAGTCAGGAACGAAGAAAACAAAATGAATACCAGCTGTTTTATGATCTTATCTTGCCTTTGTATTGCTGCAGCTTTAAGTAAGGTATATTAGAAGCAGCCACGCAGAGCCCCTGCTTCATCCCTCTATGTCTGGTCCATTAATCGCCCATGTCCCTCCTCGCTGACTATGGCTCCTACATAGCACACTTAAACATGCCTCACACGTATCTCTACCCTCTTGTTGCAGATTACTCCAACAACCAGCAGCCTGGACAACAAGACATCCAAGCTACCCCCACAACCACACCGACACCTCCATAGTCTTCTATACCTTACCCTCAAAGACGCCATTACAACTCAGACACAACCGGAAGCGCAGGGGATTGGGGGATAGGTCGCTTCCGGTGGCGGCAGCGGGGATAATGCAGGAGCGACAGAAGCCATGTGAGCAGGGATGGCGGTGGTGGCATCTTGCAGGAAATACCAGCAGCAGCTGAGTGTTTCCATTTTCTGGAACATAAGGGAGACTTGATAGAGGAAGTGGGCTGACCCCCAACCTCCCAGAAGCCTTCCTGTCCCTACGTGACCGGAGGTAAATAATTCCAGCGCTATTTCCTCCCATACACACTAGGTGGCACTGGGGGACTCACTACATGCATGCGCCTCAGGGAGTGTGTTGTAGGGCACTAATGCTGCCCCCTGGTGGGTAGATATGTTGGCAATGTAGGGGCACAGGAGGGCATCTTTTAAGGCCCATTCCGACCTGCACTCACTGCCCCCCACAATAAATATATGCCCTCTGGCAGTGTAGACCTGTAGCACTCAAACCCTTATTAGTAGGCCATCTACCATGACGTCACATGGGGTAAACTGCCCAGCAGGCAGCATGGAGATCACGTGGGTAGTGACCCATAACTAGCAGTTTACAGCCTGGGAGTTTACTACCCTTGTACCCCCTCCAGTACCTAACGGATGAGGACCACTGGTGAGAATTAGAAAATCCCAACTCGCATTCAGGATTAAGTGCTTCCTGTGGTCATTAACAGACAGGAAGTTTGGGAACGGAAATCAACCAATCAGCGTCCAGTTGAGTGAGTCACCAGTGGCCGTTTTTACTTTTGCCCCCAAAACCAGCACTCTTTTAGTTCTTCGGCTTGTTCCTGTTGTGCCATTATGGATTACTGCAGTGCGTGCCGGGAACAGGCTACACAGATGTCGTTACCAGCGACATCAAATGTCGTCTGGATGACCTTGCAGTTGACCTTGACCTTGTTGTTAATGGCGGGAGGTCCACTTCCTGCTGGGAGTTACCCCCATGGTCCTCCACATGAAGCATGCTGGGATATGGAACCTGATCATGGGGCTGTGGCACAACCAACCAGAGCCTCCCCATATGAACTGATACTAACACCAGGAGTGAGCACCTATAAGCAGCATAAAGAGGTCAGAGGTAAGCTATACTCTGTATATTAAAGCTTATCTGTATGCATTGTTTGATATGGTAGTTACCTTTCAGGAATTACTGCACACTGAAAGGTGCCCTAGTCATGGCTCTAGTGAAACATGGTTGTAACTGTCATACTCTAGTATACAGTGTCAGTTACAACCTTCTTGCAATAGGGTGGCAAAATGTAAGTGTGACATTGCATGAGAGAGAGCAGAGGTCATGTGTTAGTGAATAATTATGTCAGAATAACTTTTACCACTGATACATAGACTATCAAAAATATTCATCAAGAAACAGAGTCGTCTTTTCTTTTATTGATTTTTCTTTTATATAAATCCCAGGACCTTGAATATTGAACGAGGCAGGTCAGACTGGTGGACTGTCTGCAAAAATAATGTAACATGTTACACTACGAATCTCTACATTCTCTGACCGAATTGCATTACCATATAGATCACAAATTATGTAGCCAAAATTGAATGAGGTACTATAGATCCATTTGAAAGCTTACTATGTAATGGAACCACCTTATAGATTCAAACTATGCATACTGAAGCAGCCTACACGATTACCATGTGCTCAACGATTCCTGCATAGAAGCATAATGATTGATTCATCAATACGTAAGTAGGGAAATTTCCAGATTAATTGGTCACCCTTGAAGGCCATATATACGAGGGGCTCTACCATTGCATATACCGGTAGTATGATATAACAGTAGATTTCTAATCTTTATCATACTTAGAGCTCATGCTCACCCTAACTACAAAAGACCCCATGCCCCTTCTCCCTCCCCCTTTCTCTCCTGTCTGAAACTCATCATCCTTCTAAAGACCTACCCTTACCACCCCCCCCCCATTTACTCCCCAGGCCTATCCCTGTTCCTCTTCCCCTAGTCCTAACCCTTTCTCAACCGCTCCATCCACCTTACTACTACTGATCCCTCTTTGCCGACCATATTTTTTCTCCTGATCCATCCTTCTATCTGAGCTGCTCTCCCCTTACAAGTGTTCGCCCCGCCCACTGTGAGCTTTTCCCTACTGCTCATCTAGTCTGGCAGTAGCTGGGTGTGATTACTACAACCATGCTCATGCACAGACTGATTAAATTAATGTCCCTCCTCAACCCCTCAACCCCTCTACCCCTCTCTCTCTGAGTCTAGCATGCATCAGCAGTCCAAACTGGCCCTAGTCAACTTCTACCACAGTCATGCAGAATCAGAAATCTCTAAAATCAATAGTGCCTTTTAAAGACCCGTGTAAGAAATCACCATATATCATACATTTTCATAAATAAATGTTTTCGTGTTATTGGAATGTCCCTAGTTATACATTGGATTAAGATTATAAGTTAAATGTCTAGAACCATTAACATTTCTAATTTGATTGGAATTGAAATGAACCGAGTATAATGATTACAAAAACTATGGAGTTCCAATATGATGTATAGTCTAATATGGTTTTTACCTCGCCAGAAGGCTAACAGTGAGCTAAATTGCCTTTTTGAAATGCCATTTAGACGTATTGGTTGCCTATTACACTACTACATAGCTGATATGACTACTCCCACGTGTGAGTTGTGTGATAGATGGCTTTATGTCGGAATGTGCTTCTTTTTAAGCTATCCTAATTTAGATGATTCATCACCACTACATATAATCACATACTCAGCCTCCTAATAAATAGCTTATGGGCAATCTCAGATGGCAGTGATGCAGTGTTATGGGCAATAAGCATTTAGCAAAGACAAGCAATACTATACAGTATATTAAATGTTGTGCTGAAGTACTGTATTTCTCACAGATGAAAGATGGATGATAACGATTATATAAATGTATGTGGATTTTTACAGATGCTAGAGACTGCTTATTAGATAGCACGACGGAGTTATTGTATTGATATTGATATTTCATGAGCTGAATTGTGTTTAAAAGGCGTTATGAGATTTCACGTTTTCTATCTTAGTGAATAGGAGAAAGCTGAACTATTTAAACTATAGTCCAGGGAAATATACATGGTCAGTGAGGTCAGTCAAATTAGAATATCAATTTAATAGAGCACGGAAAGGGTTTATACACAATTTGAGATGTGTTTCAGGTTACTTATATTTGCTCAAGACATTGTGGAAACTTCTGAATGCAAACAGTATCTATAGTCAATCTTAAACCCTACAGAATTAATAATTCAACCTACTAACATGGCTCTGTTACGAAAAAGCCATATTTCTGACTTATTTTGAAACAGACTCCAGGGGACATAGATCCACTAACATAACCTGAGAGGGGATGGGGATGTTGTCCTGAGACCGTCCTGGTCCTGACTACTGACCCTAAGTGTCTGAGACATAATCCAATTTGGACAGAGTTAAAAAGGGCTGATGGGGCCGTTTTAGCCGTCACTAATTGGCTGTTAGGGACAGGTAGAATGGCTAAGGGGCCACATAAGGGCAGGTGGAGGGAGCTGTGTGTTCAGGAAGTTGATGAGAAGAGAAGGGTTCTCTATATAATTCTAAGAGGGAGGTACCCTTAATTCAGGCATTTCCATCTCTGTCAAAGGAAAAGCTTATTCATATCAATCTTGCATATCGCAGTCTCAGTTATAGCACAAAAAACCCTCCCTTTATTTTCCTGTAACGATGTCAAACATAGTAATAACTTATGGGGGGGCTGGCTAATAGGATTAATGCACAAGAAGAGAAAAATACAAAGGTTCAAGGGAAGAATAGTTATTGTCTCACCAATGGTGGAAGTGCTAGGTCGACCCAAGATCTATTGTGTGCCACTCCCTGACATCTGCTTTCCCATCGTGGGAGATTCCAGATGTTCCATACTACATGGCAAAAGAAGAGCCCCCATACTGAGTGAGTCTAAAGTGAGACTAGAGTTGGACTAGGGTGGGACTACAGAGTTAGGGCATGGAGTTCAGCATGGAGACAGGGTGAGGTGAATCCCAGCCTGTTTTATGATTGGGTGGGCGGCTGTGGGATTGTGGCTGTCGGCACTGATTACTGGTTGGTATATCCTACAGCGGCATGAGATCCAGTCTGGTGGAGGCAAAGGGTAATTTTAGAATGGGGATAAGGTTCTAACTCAGTGAGCATAGGGACATTAAATCAGTGTTGCTGTATCAGTATGCCAATCTGAATTACTGCAGTGATGGGAATGATTTGAGGCTTGTGTTTAGTTATGGATTATCAGGAATTCCATGTTTATCCATTGTCATTCACCATTGAGATCTTTGGTATTAAATAGCATTCGCTTGTAAGAGGTCCAATATGACAGCAATGGTGATATGACTACATTGGGCCATGTGACAACCGACTGTTAACATTGATTTAATGAGTGTTTTCTCATGGGGATGATATAGATTTTTGAATTGCAGGCTGGTTCCTGTTTGACTATATAACCTGGTGATCTATGCCAATCCATTCATGTTATCAACTGCAAGTCTTGCTCTCCTTTTTTTTCTCTTCTGAATCTTTCATTACAATTTATCAACATCTTTAATTGTCTTTATTATTAGAGGAATGGGTCTTCCTTGTGAGAAAGGATTGCCTGCTGTTGGGACCTGATATTGGAGCAGGTTGTCATCAGTCTGTCTGAGGACGCTATACAGAGTGACCTGATCCATAGACCAGCAGTATAAGTGTGATACAGTCTGATGGCTTGTCACCCTCCTGTAGCCAGCTGTCCCTGCTGGTATCACCTTCTACCACTCTAGTAGAGTGCCACTCTCCTGCCGATCAAAGCTTTAGTCAGTTCCATCTCTGCACCAACCTATCTATTTAATGACTACATGATGTAGCTCTATATGCATGTACATTTTCTTCTCTCAATCACTTAATTTCCCCATTGCATTGATCACACTCATCAATATTAAGAGGAACTTCAGTACATATCGTTTTCTTGAGCATCTCATCAATTGCTGTGAATTTAATTTAGATGGGACAAGGACCTCTCCCTTGTATCTACAGCTTGATACAGGGAGGGTGAACAAGGGGTTCTGTTTGGAGAGTGGTATAACATGTGATGGGGTATTGCAGGGGGTAGGGTGAGGGCCCTATAGGCTGCTGCTACTACAACTATTAGCATGGCTGGCACCAATCTTCCCCTACCGGTCCATTTTAAAGTCGGCCATCCTAAATTATCACCTTCAGCCACCTGTGGACAACCCCCACTACCAACCACTGTAGAGTGATCCTGAGGCACCCCTACCCCGCCTATATTTCTCTAGCTGCTATCGATCTTTCACCCCTAGTATACTACGACCCTGTTCCCTATTCCATTGTACCCACATGTGCCCCCTCTACATCTAATGCACCATCATTATCTGTCCTTTAGCCTCAACCCTTCACGCCTATCAGCACGTGTACACCAAATTGTACCTTTTCTGCCTTGCTGTTTTTCCTCTCCGACCACTCAACCTCCATCGTGTTACCCTTAATCTACGCTCTTTTACACCACAGTCAACAGTCACCATATCAATCTCTCTGGTGATCTTTGTGTCTCCCCAATTATCTTCAGTTGATTTTACCTTTACCAATAATACGGTTCAATAAGGTCCCTTTAGGTTCCTCATAATTTTGCCAATGAAATTGCCACCTCAAGGTTTGAGATATTCTACACAAATCCACATATATCGATCTGTTTGAGTGCGAAACTATAACTCATTGCATCCTGCAGCTGCAGGGTACATTCCTACCTCACTAGAAGCTAGGTGCATGGAAGCCTTCACTTATTGAAGGTGCAGTCTTCTTTCTTATAACGATGCACCCATGATAACCAAGAGCTTTCTTATGGATGCAAAAACTCAAATGCACTAAAGTTATTTCAGGCTACCTTCTAACCATTTTCCCATCCAATATACACATCACTGTTCAATAGTGACTAGCAAAGCCGAATATGACTGTTTAAAACCGGCAGCTAATTTTAGTCAGACCGATTAAAAATATATCGTGACATTGCCAATCTGTACGGCTACCTGTGGACAGTATCTTTTCCTCCATCAACCCCTCTCCCTGCCTCTATCCAATTGGTATCTCTCACACGGTATCAGCTGGCTTCTGGCGGGTCCTTCCTCATTATTCACCAGCAGAGGCAAGTACAGACATCCGAGGATGGTCACTAGTAAAAACCAAGGGAAGAAGTATCAAGGTCAATTCAAGGACTGATCACATACATGGTTTATTGGGTATTGTCTACTTATCCTGTCAAGTCTAAAAAGGCTGTGTAAGGCTTCTCATGGCAAGGCAAAACAGGGAAATGCCAGAGGCTACTTATCATGTCGTCTGCCTTCCTTTGGATAGCCACGACCAGTCAACTGGCCGAAAGGCATTTGTGAATCAACATGGTAAAAGGTACGCCCGGTAGGGGGTGCACGGGAGTACCTTTTAGTGTTGATCCACATTTGCTGCGGAAACGGCATCGCAGGGCAGTGGCCCAGTGAATCTATTGCTGTACTCTCATTGGTCGATCAATCAGAATAAGGCCTATGCGCAGTAGGACTCTGCGTCTGTTCTGCTGCTGGTTTCTGGGCAGGCCTGCTGAGGGCACTTCATCGCTGTCTGACATAGGCCCTTGAGGAACCAGTGCGGCAATAGGTGGAAATGTCGTCTGCCCAAAAGCTGGAATGTCAGCTCTGCACTTACCCATGTCTCTTCTATCATTGAGGGTTATTTCAGACAAATAAAGCTGGACAAGGTACTCTCCTGGACCTTATCCTTATCTATGGGTTACTTGAGCTGGCTATTACCCCTGACTGTTTTGTTTATGAAGGTTTGTGTAGAGATATTACTATTTTTTGTAGCAATATCACTGGATGTTGGAAGTTCTTTCATCCACATCAGGACTGACATCCAGATGACCCTTGGATTAAAAGGCAATTTAGAGTCTGTTTAAGAAAATATTTAGCCTGTGCTTGTCCTACGTGTTATCCGATAATGTTACACAAACATCACCATGTATATGTGATATTACCTTTCAATATAATCATCAGACAATTGTTCCCAAGTACTTTCACTTGCAATGAATTGGGAAAGGGGAGTTACTACTGATTAACAACAGGGGATGAATATTACGTTTGATGTAGGCGGGGGAAGGCGCAAAGTTTTTTCAACCGCTTGAGCAGGAGGGGCAAAACAGCTTACCTATTTACAGCAAAAACGCCTGCATATTACTTTAAGTAATTTTAAAGTGCATGACTTCCAGCCCCAGGGCAGAAAAGGGGATTACATTTTGACCCTTTGAGAGGAGGGCCAAAATGCCTATCACTCATCTGCACAAAAGTTCACCAACTCCCATTCTGTTGTTGATAAAGGATGATCCCTCTCTAATTGTCACTCCTTGTATCATCACCCTGATTCCATAGTAAAGTATCGTTAACAGCCATGCACTCTAGAAGAGCTTAACAATCACCACAGCCCTCATTGTGACCGGGGCAAACTAATTCAACAATTGGCATTAGTTAGCAATGCAAGGGAAATAAAACACGACCAAAGTCATGCATAATGTAAAGGATGCTGTTAGCTACAAAAAGCATTGCACAAATTAAATACCAAATCATCAATCCTTTTGGTAGTCAATAATGTTTATCGGATTTATATTTCTGTGCCAATGTGTCCTATCGTATTTTCGTCTAGTCTATGGATATCTCGAATCACACTTGAATGAAAATGTACTGTATCCATCTATTTTTGTTAAGAATTTTGTAATGATCCCTCTCAAACCTGTACAAACACGACCCCCTATTTCTGCTAATTTGGAAAATTTCTCAGTCTTTCTTAAACGCTCCAGAGGCCAGATAATGCCCCCTGGTCTTTGCTCGTAGGCTGTTATGATGCACCAACCCATAGTGACGTGTGACCTCGCTAGCACTTCATTGGAGCATTATCCAGGCTCTCTGGGAGTGTTTTAATCCCAGTACTAATCCTATTGAATTGCCATAAACCATTTAATGTAAACCTGGAAATCAATGTCAATCACTAGTTATAAGGCTCTATAACTGCATTATGATCAAAGAGCATAATGCATCAGTGCAATACACATCCTCTTTTTGCATAAAGGAAGGTCCGAGGGAAGAAAATAGAAGAAAACATTATAGCTTGCAATGGACAGGCGACCTGTCCAATGACAATATTCTTTATTCATTTGGCAGTGAGGAACCTCATGGGTCACACCTAGGTCCAGAAGGTCAATCTGGGGGTCAGAAGGGCATGTTAGGGGCCATGGGGTGATGTCTGTGGGGATTCAATAACGGACATGTTCATGTAGCTTCTGTAATGCCAACGTGAGTAGACACTGAGGGGATAACTCACTTACTCTGTAGACCGTAGGCAACACAGCTTTGCTGGGCTTGGCTGGTACATGCCAAGAGGACACTGCACAACTTTAAAGGTATTCTTCACAATAACACTGAATCACTGTCATCAAAGTGAAAGGTATTCCATACCTCTCACTGACAACACGCCGCTATTGGAGGGTCGTCATATATGACAATCTTAGAGTCATCAGAGGGTCGTCAGACATATATGACTACCCTAAGTTATCATACTGACCAAGTTGGCTGTACTACTAGTTTCAGTGTGTGCCATAAGAGATCCCCACTATGCATTTCTGACATAGATGATGCCCTGCCCTTGGGTGTATAGACCTAAATATATCTATAGATGGTACTTGTTGTATAGTCTATGAAAAGGAGAATATCATCATCATTTGATACAATTGTGCCTGTAAAATCATGTGATCATGAGTAGAATTTTATAAAAAAAAGAAGGTAGATCATCATGGTCTACACCTCTGTCGTGGATAGTGCTCAATTATAACCCTTTTTTTTCATTGAGTGTGCCTAACATAGAGTATAAGTAGACGAATGTACTCACTCAGTTTTACATAATGTAATCCCCAATATACACTGGTTGATGGGTGAGGGATGAGATATAATCTAAAAAAAAAAAGACGAATTCAATAATTTGTGGAATCTTTAAAAACAATGCTAGAATGTATATATTTTCTTCATAGTTACATAGTGGCTTTTAAGGGTAGCCATAGTGACAAATTTAGGTCGTCACTGACGACCTAGCGTCATCATCAATGAGGATCCCATGACGACCTAAAGCTGTAGATTTAGGTATTGTCAACCTGAGCACTTTAAGTCGTCAATATTGACAAGTTCTGGTCCCCGTAGGTTTTCAGTGCTCTGGTTATATATGTGGAAAACATTTTATTTCATGGTAAGAATGTAGTCCACTATAGATTAGTATAGGAATCCCATTCTGGTTGGAGGCGGGTGGAAAATTCTTCACGGTCATGTTTTCTGACCGCTCCGGGGTTCGTGCATGCGTTGCGCGGTACCTTACAAAATCCAAGATGGCGACAATAACATTGCCGATCGGGAAGACGGTGAATAAAATGTGAGTTTTTCTGTAATTACTACTGTAAAACCATGAAATAAATACAGAGTTCCACTGTAAAGTGTCTCGACAACCAATTTCTTCACTTCTGGGTGACAGTCCATTCCCAACTCGCCCTCCAGGCTCGTTGGGGACAGACTGTCACCCACGCATGAAGAAATGGTCGTCTCGACACTTTACCGTGAAACTCTGTCTATATTCTGCTTACCAACTCTGCAATATGTCTATCTGCCAGTTCAGAGAAGGCAATCAATGCTCAAGGTCTGATGAATGGGCCCCCTCCAACAATTGATTATTTCCCTCAGCTACTACTTTAGGTTGATCTACACATACTTAAGGTACTCTTATTTAGCTTCTCCATTCAGCCCCAAAAGGAGATCCCTCTCGAGAAAAAATGATTTCTTTTTGTGGTGGACAAAAATACTGTATTTGATTTTCTTACAAAGTTTTCTTACAAAATTTATATTTAAATTATATTTGACTTTGTAGATTCAATGATGATAATTAACCTCTGAGGCTCCCTACTTTATAACATTATTCATATATATATATATATATATATATATATATATATATATATATACATATATATATATACATATATATATATATATATATATATATATATATATATATCGTGATAATGCCTGGATGTAGATTATATAAAATCCTGACTGTGGGTAGTATATAGGGTGCGGCCTCTTTGCCTCTGTTTATGGAGCTATAAACTGTCTGTGCTTTGTAAGACTCCATTAACTGCTCCTCATCATGTTCTGCATTGCTCATGCTAAAGGAGCAGGACATTAATGTCTGTCATTCTGTCACTCCAGGGCAAATATCTTCACACTGTCTCATGCCAAAGTATAGACAGCTAAATACATATTTTGCCAGGGGCTTATTTCAATATCCCTGACAACCACACAGTGGCTACATCAGGTTCGTTTTGTTGCCACGGATATTGAAACAATCCCCGGTAATACCAAACATTCACCAAACATACCAGATTCTCTCCTTACATCAATGTAATAGTACTTTGAGCAGAATCGATTCAGTGCTTAGTCCCTACCTCTAGGTGGCTGAGTCACCTCACGACTAGACGTGGCCCACTGCTTCAAGCGATACATAATCACAGACAACTCAGGTGACAGAGGACCTCCCTCTGGGGAATCCCAGAGTTACACTATAAAACAGTGTTTAGGGATTAAACACTAGTGTTTAGAACTTAAACATTTGATTAAACACTTTTTGTCACACTTTTCTAAACACTTATTTTGAGCTATTTTAAACGTGTTTAACTTTGAAGTGTTTAACCAAGTGTTTAAATCCTAAACACTTAAACACTTCAGGATTTAGGTGTTTGACAGAAAGTGTTTAACAGCTAAACACTTAACACTTCAAATGTTTAGGTGTTTAAATGCTGGTGTCGAGAAAATTTGGTGTGTATTTTTAAACACCTTTCATACAGTGTACTCTGGGTAAATTTGTGTGTGTACAGTTCAACACCAGCTCTCGTAAACCTCAACGAGACCAGTACATCCCCACTTACTTCAACACAGCTGGCTTTATCCCTCAGGGGCAGATAAATCTAAATAGCAGCAGCATCCCAGTTGCACACTGTGTACAGAGCAGTGACCTAGTCGTTCCATCACTGCTATATGATATCCAGGGTGGTCCTGTGAATTGAGATAAAGTGGAGTGTGGGGAGAAATTAGTAGCTAATCAATACAATAGTCAACTGACAGATAGAGGTAGATTGAACTTACTTCAAAAGATATTACTTGTTCAAATGACTACCTACCTTTATTGACCAAATACGATTTGGATTATTATGTACTTATCTGATTTAGTATAACTATGAATTTAGATATTGGAATCATTTAACACAATGCTAAATTATAAGCCCACAAGATATTTCTTCAGTTATTGCCAGTAATGAGATTTGTGGCAAGTCAGAGGCAGCTTTAAATCATTATTGTCCAAAAACAGCTCTGGTTCCACTCTCCTGTGTTCATTTATAGTCTAGGCATGGAAATGTAATAAACTATGTTATAACTAAACACTAACAGAACAGCTTAAACTCGATTTCAAATTTTGACTCTCATTAATCAAAATGTAATTCTGATCAGCAACAACTTTTATGGTACTTGTCCTGGTTCATTGAAGCTGGTGGGAGGAACCTTTTGTTATACCTTATTCTGGGAGTTATTGTATAACACCCTTCGGACACTCATAGGTGTGATCCTACGGATGACTACCTTTAACTGTGCATAATGAGTGGCCTGGAAAATTTCAATGCACATCTACCCCCAGCCCTTATTTGAAACTGACACTCATTTGAATCTTGTTTTCCATAGACTTCCCCCCCCTACTTTTTTACGATTTCTAAACATCCAATTGCACATAATTTTGTGAATATGTAGGTCTAACGAGGTTGCTAAGCAAAGAAAATCCCTATTTCTTCAAGATTTGGTAAATTTTCTCTTTTTTAACCTATTTTTCTACTTTAACATTCTCTGTGGGCCTTAATACTTGGAATATTCACTAAATGAGAGACTGTTCCCTACTAAATTATCTCTAGATTACATTTAAATCATCAGAATAGTCAATTGTAATGATATTTCATTCTGTATGGCCGTCCGAAAAAAGTAACATAAAAAAGAACGTTTTTGTTCCATTAGCATTCTGTCCCTAGCAACCAGCTGTCTAACACCATAAAATTGAAAGAAACAAAATGTGTGGTCAAAATGAGGTATAATATCTGAATCTCTGATACATATTCACAAAATTTTATGCAATTGAATATTTAGAAATTGTTAAAAGGTAGGAGAGAAAGTCTATCCTTGAGATTGATTTCGATACCCCCTTACCCCCGCCACTTACATTCTTGACAAGCGCTTATTTGAGACCCCGGCGCTTTAACAGGCCACTATGGTAGCTGAATGTGATAGCTAGATTTTCTTACCTTGCATGTGTCTGTATGTATGTCTGACTGAATATTAGATCATGGCAGCTGGCAGGTGCTGCTCTTTGGCCGTCAAGGTCTCTGTTTATGGAGCTATAAACTGGCTGTACTTAGTAAGACTCCATTAACTGCATCTCATAATGTTCTGCCATGCTCATGCTAAAGGAGCAGAGCTGTACATTATAGTGTCTGTCATTCTACTGTTCTATTATGTCGTATTGATTATATGACATAATCGTAGCTGAGATTTTCTCTTGCGATATTGCCACTGGCGTTAGCAGTGACATCTATGGCAGCTTTAAATGATAAAGCAAACACAATACCGAATTCATTTGTGGCTATGGGCTTATGGCATACGCCCTATAGCATTCAAACCTTCTAAGGCTGATGCAGTTTGGCACAATAGTGACTAGACTGGTTCCCGCAATACCATATGCTGACATGAGTGATATCCGGTTCTGATCTTGCAAAAGACGTTCCTGGCATGTCACACTACTTGGAAGTAGGGTACCCACTGAATCTCACAAGAGCTTCCGAGATCTGAACTGTCATGGCCGCGCACACATGATAAATGGGAAACTTCTCTATATAATTTAAGAGAACTGGGTTCAAGAGATGATCGAATAATCAAATTATGTCATCAACCCACACATGTACTAGAACAGAGAAAGGAAATCTGGAAATAGTTAATTTGTTTTAAAAGGAAATCACCCTTCATTCCATTTATAGGGTGAGGTTAGTCTGGCATCTCAGATCCCATACAAATTGAAGAAACCTGACAATAATTGGCACACTTGATATCTTCAGTGTCAAAAGAATTACCAATAGTCCTACATTCTATGCCTTTGCTGTCAAAAGTCATAATGCTAATGCCCCATATCTAGCTGGATGAATGAGTCTTTCCAAGGAGATTGACCAATAAATGGAGACGTTCCAAAAGCCACCTGGAACTACTTGCAGGAATTCTGGGAATATAGTGAGTGATGACTACCCGGATGTAGGTTGACATGGGGTGTCAGAAGTGTGGTTGTACCAGTGTCAGTGTGAGGTAAATCAGTCATGTCTATGTGATATTTTACTGTTCCATGTTGCCAACAGAAAGCCACGCCATTTCCAGCACTTGTTTCCATATCTTATACAACATTGCATTATGATATTGTATAAAACGGCCGGATTTTCCTGGAATCAACAAAATAATTTCGAATGTCATTGCATGGAAAGATTTAGATAATAAATAGAGCTGACAAATTTCTATTATTAAATAATTTATCAGTCTGTATTAGTCTCTGCGCTCCTCAATCAATAAACACATAGTTTTCTAATTCTAGTAACAATATTCACCAATTCAGATGATATGGAAAATTAACATTTTTTTTTCTAATTATAGTACAACTATTCACAATTTTTTGTTGGTAATAACTAACAATACGTATAAAAAAATCTATGCCCTTATAGACCAAAGAAGATAAACATGTTTATTGGACTACAGGACGAGGGACAGCTATGTTTCTATGGCCAGAAACACAAACTTGACCTGAAAGAAGATAAAGAAATGTAAGGAGAAATCCCTAGTTGAACATTTGAATTATAACCCAGCCACATTTGCAGAGCTGACTCGGGGGTCCATCAACTACCTGTTACATTTCCATATTCAACTATCCAAGCCTACGGCCATCTAACATATATGATTATGTGCATAATTTGTTTATGGCCATATTTCTGATTTCCTCCTTTGTAGTTGTGCAATAACCCCTGGTCAGTGGTGTTATCATTCTGTTCTAAACCATTCAGAACACACACAGGCTAATAAACCGTGTGGTGGCGGCCTGGGGCATGCATCATAGAACACAATGAAAGACCCCCTGAGGACATGATATCATTTGCTCAGGTTGATGAGAGGGGACCACACATGCATGTATATACCTATCTATGGGCAGCCCTGATTTATAGTGGAACGTCTCCCTATGTACTGTTCAATATAGTGCAGGTCAATTAGGTTTGAGTTATGGATTGTAGAGCAATATTGGGAAGACCAGTATTGTACATGCCCAACCCATCTCCAGCATGCCCATACTTTATAGGTGTGTTTCTCTCATAGGGAATGACACCCAATTAGGTAACCTGGTACAGTAAGCAGTTAGTGAACCATTGTAGTGGTAATTGGCCGCACAGGATACCCCAAAGGGTATGTGTGTACTTATGTACACCTAGCAGTTTTATAGATCTTTGGTGGATTGTCTGACTATCAAGTATCCCAAGCAAAATGATACTAGTGGATAGAATGGATAAGGAGTGTTTTCTTTATACATAGATGCATGTGTTGGCATAAGATAAATGTTATCAGTTTATAAAATAAGAAGAGAAATCATGCCCTTGCCTTTCAGTGGTTATGTTAGAAGATGAGAACTCTTCACACACATGTCAAGATTTCGCAATTCATCGGTTCATTAACTAAGCGTCCAAAAGTTTTAACTTTCCAAACCTTAACTGTAAATGTTCCCAGACGCTAGTATTCAGCAATATACCCTATGGGTTATAGTTCCCCGAATCTGATTCCTAATCTCTCGCCTTTTTAAAATGTATTAAGTATGGTTACTAGTTTCCCAGTCATAAAAGATCTAAACTGATCCATTACTATGCTCATCAAAACCAAGCCTGAGCACCTTACCTACCCCATATTAAAGCTACTCTGAGCAAGTAAACAACTCCATGTCCAATAAAGTTCCGGTACATTGGTAACCAACCCCATGTCCATTAAAGGCCCCTTGTGAGGTATCAGTAGTGAGTGAGAGTAGGTAGGAAGGCCTTAGCTGAGAGGGTCACTTGGTTCAGCTGTGGAAGGTCTATGTGAGGTTTGCATGATGCTACATCATGAAAAAGGTAATCCTAACCATGAGCATACTCTGCTGATGTAAGGGCTATATCCTATAGCAGATTCAGCATTAGTATAGGATGCTAAAGGCTAATGATACAGATTCTGCGTGTACATATACTATCAGTTGATCAGGCTTGGAAAACGTTGGCTATCCTCCTTCATAGGAGGAGGGCAAAACGTTGGCCTATCCTCCAACAATTATGGTTGAATTTTAAACACCATAAGGTTGAGAATAGGAAAGGCACTTTGTACAAGGCACTAATGATTTGTGCAAGGAATTAGACCTGTACAGTGATAGACCAGATAAGTATCCAGGTATATGTATGAACACCTTCAAAACAAAGTTGTATATGATGATATATGTTGCATTTACTGTATCAAAATAATTTCAAATCATGCATTTTCTGTAGACTCCATACCCCTTCCCTCACCTCCCGACCTGCATTACCACCACTGTTGGAGGATGGTCCAACACCTGCACTAATCTCTTATCAGCCTTCACTATGGCAACCAGGAGATAGGGACACACACTGAGGGCCAGTGTCTACCAGTGGATTGTTGTCCAACAGTGGCCAATGCCCCTGCTGTCCACCAATCGAGAGTTGTCCAACAGTGGTTCAGGCTCCTCCACATAAAGTTTTATTAGTGGAGCTATGGCCAACGTTTTTCCCCAGTCCACTGTTGGCATTATATTACTTTTTCCCAAGCCTGTTGATATTATTTAGTATATATTTTTTGTTAGTTTTTAACAGAGAAGGGTGGATCCTATGTATAGATTGAATTAGCAGGATTGCCAGTGGACTGAGTCATGGATCTGCCAATTGTGCTCTGTGTGTTTATACAGGAGATTCAGTCGATGACCCTGAACTCATAGAGATGTATTTGATAGAGAATATTATGTTGCCAATTGAAGTGAAGTATAGAGACTATCCATCGAGACACAGCGAATTAATGACAGCATGTGGTTTATAATGTAATGACATAATAACATGAAAGTTTTTACCAACTCAGTTGATAAACCAAACTTGTTCTACCATTCAACACAGGACCATTCTATGCAGGATGATAAAGTTATACAGAATACTAGAAAGGCAATAGATCAGACCTTTCCTCTGCTTTCTATTGACCTCAGTTTACCACTTTCAGGTCATATCACCCTTTCCATCAGCTAGCCCCATCATAGGTTTAATAAATCAGTTACCACTGACGTGTAGGCTGATTAAGACCTTCACAATTTGGACATGGTTTGGGAACATTCCGGTCAAGTTCCACGCCTGGCTTAACAGGAGTCAACTTGTTTATAAAAAATGGAAACTGATCTAAATTAGTAGTCCTAAATAAGAGCAGACTTTCATCTTCTCCAGAGATCTGTGCAATGCCTTCTTTTAGAGAGGCTTGGACACACTCTTACCAACTGGCAGAAAAGGGAAGTGGGATTTATATCAGAGTAATTATGGTTCATGCAAGTATAGCTACTAATGTATCATATCAAAAAGGGGGAATGACTCATATCTACCATTTTCTTAGAGGAAAATGAAAATACAGTTCACAACAGAAAATGTATTTTCATATTCTGGACTTTATTTGGTAATGATTGTTGTCAGTGCTAGTGCTTGTTTCAATACCCCTGGCGACAATATAGTTTTTTTTTCATATTAGGCCTATGTTGTCGTCAGGGATATTGGAACACGCCCTACCCTAAGGATATTGAAATAAATCCTGAGGTTTATTCTGCCATCAGTCTATTCAAAGCATTAGACATGATATTTAGACATGATTAATGTACTGACATATTATATTGTGATACCTGAAAACATTCAACACAACGCAATTCAAGCACATAGGTGGACTGCTTGGCAATGTAGCCAACAGAGTGGAGAATTCGATTCAGATCAACTTTCTTTCTATTCAGAACATAGCTTTATGACCTATTCATTGCAGTAACACGTCCGTAAAAAAACACCATATCACATAATTTATGTGTAATCGGCGTGTGACTGGAGTCAGTTTGCAGTCTGTGAAACGCACAAGAGAACTCAAGGTGCAGAAAGATCGGGCAGATTGCCAATCTATTTTAGTCAAGCCTACTGCTCAATTTGCTAGCTGCCTGCAGCTGATAACGCTCAAACATGTCGAGGACCGCATACTCTAATCGCTGACTGTCATGATGTTCGAATTCACGATGTATGGATGTAGCTCTCAGAGGTAGCTCCCTTTGGATGTGTTAAGCTTGAACTCTGATGTCTGCATATTGCACCAATGCAATGCTGGTGAGCAACTTGTCTATGCTGCATTAATGCATCATGAGTACAAACAAAATTTAATTTAAAAAAAAACCCAATGAATTCAAGTAAATAAAGCAGTTAAAGCGTTAGAAGTTTCTATGTCGAGTGGCAACGAGGCTGATGACAGGTCTCTGTTTCCCTGGACAGAGGTAATATTGCATCAGTGATCTATTAGGTATGAGTTTTTCAAATAAAACTAACATACGTCACTTCACTATCTGCAGACCTCTCAAACACTGGCGGACAAAGCCAAAGGGAACAGTATACTTAACCTGGAATATCAGATAACCGAAATCAGATATAGAAATAGATGATCTTGCTATGACATAATTCGGATGGATCTACAGTCACTTTAGGACTGTGTGGGCTGGATTTTGGATTAGTTCTCTCTAAATGCTCACCTGTCTTCATTATGCAAAGATACACACTGTTAAAAGAATGTCGTTGAAATAACGAAGGATTCATCATCCCAAAGTTGCCAGAGATCCATCGTTATTTTCACAAATATGTTATTATTTGCACAGAGATTCCTTGAACCACCACATAGCCACCTGGAGCTTCTTGTAAAAACTACAGTGGCTCCCTTTTGTATAATTATGGTGGTTCACTGTTAAGTTTTATGAGGATCCCTGGTAGATTCAACAGTTATCTTTTTGACTAGCAAGTCTGCTCACCAGGCCTGCAATCATACATCATACTAGCATTGCATGAATTCCTCAAAACGATACTTGCCAGCATTGATTCCATGCAATATGTATATAAACCTGGAGACACCATGAGTTCCTTAAAATGTTAGAAATAAAATGGACACAAAGGCTGAGCGATGTCATCCATTTGTGGACTTGACAGGTTATTTATCACGGCCGACCGAGTGTCGTGTATATAACTCATTTAGCATGACGCAGAACCTCCAAGTCTGACATAATATATCCAAGTAGATGGCATGATACAAGTATTGGGCATTAACTTATTTTCTACTATGTGTGTGCTGGGCATAGAGAGATAAAAAAAACTCTCCATACCTCCTGCCGTAGGCCACATTTTTTTATTTTTTTTGGGTTACGGGCCCGCCGACGTGGACAAGACAAAAACTATAATAAAAATAAAATTTGAAAAATCAACTCTTTTTTTTATCTTCTCCGACCTCCCCAAGCAATTTTATGGCATTGGCTTTGGGAAAGGTAGGTGTATTTGGTATCAAATGAAAGCTTATCATGTCAGGAATTCATTGAACGTGGGATCATCTGTATCAGATACTTATTATGACCATAGATGAGGATAACAAATTAAATTACACATCTTGATTATATCTAAAAGTAAAACAACAAAAACAAACTTGTATATTGGACTATCATGCATAACACATGGGTAGCCGACATGCTACGATTTTCACTTTTATTTTATTTTTTATCTATTTTATTTCGGCCCCCGACCTTAAGTTTTAATTTTGAGTGCCCGTTTCACAAAGAAATGAAAAAGTGTGGTCTTAAGTGTATAAATATTAACCACTCCCTCACCTAAATTTGAATTTTACTTTATGTATTCTTATGTTGAAAATCAGGGAGGGGGGGGGTCGTTTTGTACCATTTGTACCAATAGGTGTACAATGTATTTAGGGCACGTGTACTCATTTTTCAACAGTCTGGCTGCATAGCTCAATAATTATCATAACTATGGGATATATATCTGGCATATATCTAACATGTCACCTCGTACCAAGCACACTGTGATGATCTTGAATACCAAGGAACAGATTACAGTGCTGTCGTAGATATGATTTTATTGGCTAATTATGAACCATTGGTACATGATTCAGTGTAGCCATATGATGACTGTAATTATGCCATAAACATGGTTATTAGTTGACGATTTAATTGTACATCTAGTCCTGTTCATCATACTGTCGTGTCATGACTCAACATGATAATTAGTACTGTTAATCCTCTCTAACCTGTTAGATACATGTTATCTATGATTAGGATATTTTCTAAAGTATATGACACTGGTATCTGGTATCCTCTCAAAGTATGCTAATGCATATGCCACTAAGTGTAGTCAATATGAAAACTCGCAGGTCCGAGGCCATTGCTGTCAAAATCGCTCCCGGGCATGCAGACTGCAGGACCGAATGTCTGGCTGTAATCTTTGGACCCTGGGCTACATTCTGGTGATATGGCTGGCAAATCACCTCATAATTAAGGTTTTTACAGCCTAAAACAAAAAGCATTACTGTTTATTAAGATTTAATGGGGTGAGTTGATTTTAGCTTTTGATTATTCTTTCTTAGGAATCTGGTCCTGTCAAAATCAGTCCGGGTCTACAGAACAATAAGATCTGCAGGACCAAATAGCCTGTAGAGGTTAAAAACGTTTTCGTAGACTATGAGTGAGGGTATGGGAAATGTGAAGGAGGATGAGATACAGAATCTGGGGGAACTCCAATGGTGTTAATTAGCTATGACTGGGTCTTTTGTAATGTTCTGATTAGGTGGAAGGATGTGGTAGCCATGGTTCCCACGGATTGACGCCTCGATCCTTTGTCCTATCCCCTAACCCTGCCCAGTTCCACCCCTCCCCAACACACACCCTTCAGTCAGACAGCTACAGCATATCTAGCTTATACCCAACAATAGGGAGAAAGGTGAGATCCCCACTTTCTTACCTTTGGTGTGGTATCATACACTTCCTTACAGTCTTTGAAGTCTTTGTTATTGCCTCTTTTATGCTATTGTGCTAATATGCGTGGTGATGAATTAGTTCCAATCAGATAGAATTATACACTACTACAGGTGGGTGTGTCTATATTGGCCACTAGCTGGTTTGGAGCTGGTTCCGGTGACACACACTGATAAGAACTGATAAGATGGGACCAGCATGTCCCTGGAAAGGGGTGTTACACTGTAAACCTGAGAGGCCCGAAACTAGTCAGTGCAGATGACTTTAGGTCCTCAGGTTGACAATACCTAAATCTACAGCTTTAGGTCGTCAAAATGACGACTTCAGGTCATCACCCTGACCACCTAAGTCGTCAGTATGATGACTTTGTATTGTCAGGGTACCAGCGTAAATTGACATAGTCTGTCCATAGTGTCACTTCCGGTTGCATTAGCATCACTTCCTGTTTGGTACTCTCCTGATGAATTCTGTCTAAAATTCTTATTTATAGGCCGATTTAAATGCTGTAAAGTTTCAAATATATGATTTAACATGTTATCTATCGATTTCAACTATCATTTTATCGGTATTACACTGATTTCTGCCTGAAATCAGCGCCAGAATTTCTGAATCAGCGTGTAGTTCGAACAGAGTCCACCAGGTGTGTCACAAGCTTGTCAATAGCATTTTTATCATATTGTGAAAAGTTGTAAAATAATTTGAAGAAAGGAAATCTTAAGAATATCTACAGTGCAGGGTTGGCTCAGGATGGAAAATATAATTATTTTTTTTGGGAAAATCCCAATTTATTCTGGGACTCCACCAAATAATTTTATTGAACTCCCTAGTTTAATTCTGAACTTCCCCAGTCTATTTCCTGACAAATGTAATTTTTTGGGGAAAAGTCAACTTTATTTTGGGACTCCCCAGTCAATTTCATGACCTCCCTAGTTCAATTCTAGGCCTACCCAGTCAATTCCCTAACCTCCCCTGTCCATTTTCTGACTTTGACATGGTCAACATGTCCCAAAAAAGTGCAGAACCTCCCAACAAATCTGGAAAAGTTTGACGCTAATGACCATAGCAGAACGACCTTAGAGTCACTTTTTCTGCAGACTTTCCATTGTGTAATGGATGACGCTATGTAGCGCAAATGGGATTGTGTAATGCACTTTGAAGCTATAGGCACTTTCGCTATTTTGTGTAATGACCCTCAAGGGGCAGACCTGTGCTACAGTAGCTGGGTGTGCCTGAGTGAGTAATAGACGATTCACACCATTTCGACAGCTAAGGTGATATTTTTTGGCGTGAACTACATTACACAATTTCACAGAGGAATGTGTTGGTGCCCACACATTATGTGCACCACACACATTAGAGGGGATAGGAAAGAGGGGATATAGGCCCTTTTATGTAGTCTAGGAAAGCCTGAGTAGCTAGGTGTCAGGACAACTTCCCTTGCTTAATTGCCCCTGGAAATACCCCCTGTCCCTCCCTCTTTCCCCCTTCCAAACTTATCTCCCTCTTATGGCATCAAAATGCACCAAATAGCGAAATTTGGGGGAGGCGGCAGTGAGAAATTACTCTGGTGAAGTCTAGGCATTATCTAGGATTCTTGCACCACATAGGGCGAGTAAATAATTAGGGGTGGGTTCGTGTTCCTACATAACATGACTGTAGGGTAGATGCATACACCCCGGGTATGGGGTACATATAACCGACAAACAGGCACCAACTTGACTGTATAGTACTCTATATAGGACCCTACTATCGGGGCTAGAGGTGATAGGTCACTCATTGCATGATTATACCCGGTACTCCTACATGCACATTCTTAATGTAGGACCCCCATTGTGTTGAGGTAATATATGCTCCAGCCTTTGGTACCAGGAGATTATGTAGCTCAAATATCAGAATTACACATGCACATAATTTATATAGTAACATATCAATTATTATGAATGTGAGAAGTTACTCATGAAAACCAAATACATTCTATGGAGGATTCTATGATAAAACTTTTATTGATAAAAGGCGATAAGGGAAATCACAGCCCACATTCTTCCTTGAACACAGGTGAATTTTCATCTCCATCAGAAAATGTTTTTGGTGTCACTTACTTCTGACCATTAGCCCTGGAGTAATCCAGTCCCCGAAGCAATATATTCACACAGAATAAAGAAAAATACAGTCCATTACCTGGAACCTTTCTACCTCTAGATGACCTTCATAAAACACTAATTTATACTATTTGCTCCGGTATTATTTCCTGAGAATCGTGACAGATTGGGCTCAAAGGGGAGAGAGCACTCTTTCCTCATGTCAGTGGTTTGAGGGAGTGCAGAGATTGAGGTTGACCTGGAAGATTAAAGGGACTCAGGGTACAGACCAGGGAAGGTTCCAATTTAGGTCACAGAGGCTGGAGGAGATCAAAGGAAAAAAAAAAACGATCAGATCGAGTCCCAGCCTCCTGGAGGCTGCTCACAGCACTCAAGTGTATTGAACACCACAACTGTTTGCTGTTTCCACTAGTGTTAGTTGGACATTGCAGTTCATTGGTAGTCCTGACATGACAACATAGCCATTCTAGCTTTTGTTTCGTATTGTGGTTCTTGGATTTTTATAAATGATGGTACAAATTACAGAATAATATACGTGGCATTGTATTTGTTAGTGTGTATGTTTATATATTGAGCACTCAATTGCAAGAAAACAGTTTCTATAGTTAGAGGCTACTGAGTTCCCTATACGTGGAGGTCAAACTTATTTTACCTGCTGAGTGAAGGGCAACCCCGTGTCACCAGCTGAGTGGAGGCCAAATCGATGTCACCAGCTGAGTGGAGGTCAAACCAAGTGGAGCAGATTGCCGCTGCCCCTATCCAGTTGCCATGTTCCCACTCATACAAGGGAAGCCCCTTAAATAAGCCTCTTGCAGTAAGTAGGCATTACGCCCAGGTCTCCTAATGAACCCAGGGGCAGAGTCTTAGGGATGAGGATCCCACCTAGTGCTGTGATGGCCCAAGGGCTTAAAAAGACATTGCAGTTAGTGCTTTCTACTTCGAGACGGTGGCCTAGGCAGTCGCGGGGGGGGGTGAGTCAGTGTGTAGCTGTGTAGTCATTAGCAAAAGGAGATTAGAAAAAAGAAGAAAACATGCACATGTAATCAAGAAATATGTATTGACTCAATTGTGTACATACTGTTTTGTGATGCAATATATGTCTTCAATTCAAAGGATGGCATAACATTGATGATAGATTCATGTTTGTAAATATTGAACATAGATACTATAGATACATAACATGTTCTTTACTCTTGGCATGAACTTCTGTTTGTTCTCATGATCAGCTCTTTGCAATTCAGTGTGCAGACTGTCCTAGAGAGCTTTGCCCCTACAAAGTGGCCTTTTGGTATACAGAGCATAGTTTGGGCACTGAGTAGTTAGCTTGATCTTTTGATTGCTTCTCAACACTCTTTGTAAATTTGTTGAACATTTTCCTTGGTTAAGAAACAGATCATACATTTTTCCTCATAATAGATAAACAAATTTATTGCACTAAATCGCCCTGACAAGTGGCTTTCTTCCACGCACAGTTGGCCAATAGATGCGGAAGTTGGGAATTTTCTAGGCCTGCCAAGGTATATGTAGCTGGTCTTTTGGAGATTTTGAATATTACAGTATGTTTTGGAAATTCCATAAAGTACATCCATCTGAAAGAGAGGTTTAACTTTAGGTGTGTGAGTTTGAACAGGCAGTATTTATCAGGAGTGGCCAGAAAAACTAACTCATCTTTGATCTAAATAAATCAATTATTGAAAAGTCATCGTACTTGTAGAAAGTTTCTGACGCCTCGTTTGAAGCCATATAAAGTCGCACATTTTTGCAGCCATTCTGGTAATTCATCCCAGCACAAGGTCCTTTATACATTTGAGCCATTTGCATCCAGCTGGTCATGTAACTTCTGTCTGGACACGTCTGTTGGCCATTTGATGCCAAGGCATATCCTGAGGCAGTAGTTCTTAGCAGTCTGTATGCTTTTTACAGCATCATCATCAGCACTATCAATAACAATGGCAGCATAGTTCATGTAGGCCAAGACCATCTGTTTATATAGCAGGGCTACCAGAGTTTTGTTTATGACTGGCTGTAGCTTCTTAAATAGATATGCCTTTAATATGTAGTACCGGTACTATATTTCGAAGTTTTGTGCATTCACTGCCAAAATTAAGATACTGGTCAATGACGATTCCCAGATAGTCAAACTTATCAACCACCTCAAGAATCCCTGAACAACAGTTAACTCATTATGGTGACAGATCTAGCTTCATTCTGTCAGAATGTACCCACATGACCTTTTATTTTGTCAACATTGACAGTGAGTTTGTGATCACAACACCACTTAAGCACATTGTTAAAGTAAACCTGTATTAGATTTTTGACATGATTATGATCCAAATCAGTACCTCTTGCATAAATTGCTATTTCGTCTGCATACATTCTGTTCTACTGTAGAGAGCCAGTGACACCGTTGATTCCACTAACTTTACCAAAACGGCTACCCCGGAAGTTGTCCGCTTTGACATGGGATGTTCCCGTAGTTGGCTACTCACACTATCTGACAGCAACCATCGAAAGTGACCCAGTGAATAAGAAAACAGTAGAAGTTGTGTGACAAGCACAGAGTAACAACGGTAGGAGTTGCAATGCTTTTGGCGCGTGGTGGCGCCACTTCTTTTCGTGCGAGCAGCGCCGCAGGCTCGATGTACGTTCTTCCTGCGATCCGATGTACTGACGCTGCATATTAACATGCACTACCAGCGGACAGGCCAAGATTACTTGTCTTTCGCACCGAAATCGCGCAGATATCTCTAGGCTGCAGAACACTAATTATTTTCTCACTGTTGGCCTATATAGCTTATGGGCGAAAATAAAATACTTGTGCAAATTTCTGGGCTAAGCCACTATTATTTTCTTATGGATACACATTTTTCCCAATAATTTAGGGCCATGACATGTGGTACAATGTGATTGCGTTTTTTGCTACAGGCCTTAGAGAGTGTGGACATACCCAGATTTGGGGGTTTTGCAGTGAATGATTTCAATATATTCTGTAATTAAATAGAGTGCACCCCCCTCAACTTACCATCAAATATCAGCCTAAATAACACTCAAATCGATTAATATACACCCTAAGGATTAATTTGATACCTGGTATACATTTAAAAAAGAAGCGACCCTAGCATGGAGCCCTGTAGGACTCTGCAGTTCACCACCTGTCTTTGATTAGACAAGTATGACGCAAACCAGGCAACTGACCTATCTGACAGACCCATGGTTCCAAGGATTGTGAGTAGCCTAGGGTGGTTTTCTGTGTCAAATAAATTAAGGCTCTAGTTATACATGGACAAGGCGGAAAGAGAGGCTTGCTTTTAGACAATGTGTAAGATGGCCAAGTCTATTCCATCCAACTAAAAGCAGTAGTCCCTAAGTCTAGTCGAAAGTCGACCGACTGGTGCTGTTCTCAATATTTTTGATAAAAGGAAGGGTATGGACAATTGAGATGGCAAGAATTAGGATTAGGGAATGCTGATTTAAGATGAGCAGATCATCTAACTCATTTTGAACTCATCTTCCACCAGGGACAGCCTGCACTCATGAAGTGTAGACATGAGAGGGGCAGAAGTAAAAATGGTAGTATGAACTGGTAGGGATAGATTATTCAAGAGAAGAGTCCATGTATTCCCACTTTATTGGGGCAGAACTGATAGTAAATCATGGCACAAAAAGAGACATGCTACCGTACAACAGTAAATGTTGTAGCCTACATACATGATACACCTTGGGGGATTTAACTGCCTCGGAACTAATTTCAGAGTCTTATTTATAAACCATAACGAATACATAAAACCAACCATGGGATTCCCAATGGCCACATAGAGTCAGTGCAATCCATGAGGAAACCATATTAAAGCTATTGGACACAAGGCATGGACATTATGATAAGAAACCTTGTAATGAGGCTAGTTCCAGTCTTAAATTGGCAAGATTATGAATTCAAGTTGCATGTGGCTGGGGAATTAGATAAGCATCTGAGGAAAGCCAAGACATGAGTTGGCTGATGTTTTGAAGCCCTCTCGTAAGCAACTATATGTGGATCAACATGATAAAAGGTACACCCACGAGGGTTGCGCGGGCATACCTTTTACCGTGTTGATCCATATATGGGTGATTACTTTATTGTCAACTGTAATGGGTTTGGTACTTTGGCGAAAATAGAAAGAAACAAAAATGAAAAATAAACAAAGAAGAGGTAAATCCCTGGAGTATGCTTTGTTAAGACTGTATAAATTTCCTATCATAAGCAACATTCTATTTAACTTAATCTTCAAGAGTATCATAGAGTGTATCAATGACATAGAGGGGTGTGCACATTTTGGTAAATTTGATGAGAATAAATCCATGCAATAATGTAGGCCAAACGTGTATTTAGGTTGTGACCTAGAGGATCCCATTCTGCATCTGGCTGATGTTTTGAAGCCCTCTCGTAAGCAACTATTTGTGGATCAACATGATAAAAGGTACACCCACGAGGGTTGCGCGGGCATACCTTTTACCGTGTTGATCCATATATGGGTGATTACTTTATTGTCAACTGTAATGGGTTTGGTACTTTGGCGAAAATAGAAAGAAACAAAAATGAAAAATAAGAATGAGAGGGGGTGGGGGGGGGGGGTTACTAGGATATGTATCTGCATGCATGGAGAGGTTAATCATAGGTTTATGTGGCTCCACAAGAGAGCTTTCTATTCTAAAGGTTATTTTTACTCTACAACGTACGAGCTACCAAATTGATAGTTGGGCAAATGGCTACTTATATTGACAAGTCCAAGTGGTTATGTACGATGGTTTATGATGGAGATATGTGTTACGACTGGTTTGAATATTTTAAAGAAAGGTAGATGTTTTCTTTCCTCACGTGATACTTTGAGTGAGTGAGTAATAGATGTTTAACGCCATTTCGACAGCCAATGCCATATTCATGGTGAGAACTATATTATGCAATTTCACAGAGGAATGTGTTGGTGCCCACGCATATGTGCACCACACACATCTGAGAGGATAGAAAAGAGGAGATATAGACCCTTTTAAGTTGGCTAGGGAATCCCGACGTGATACTTTGATGAAAGACCCCACATTTAGCAGGCTAGCCTGTACCGACTAGATAATAATGTGTGTCGTGATGCAACTGGTCGAGAACTACAGCTGGCGGCCACGATGGGGGAGGATGGGGACAGGCTTTTAGGTCACCGCAGGGTCCCTATTTGTGGATCTGGTGGATCCCAATCGGGATTCTATTTATTCAGGCACATTAGCACCCCCTGGCCACCGGAGGGCGTACTGCTCAGGAAATGGCGGGAGGCAGGCGGAGCAGAAGGTAATTGGGCATGTTTTGGCGTGAAAACTAGGGGTGGCTCCTACTCCCGGGCCCCTACTCTGTTGGGAAGTGATGGAAGCTTGGTGAACAGGGAAACGTTAAACTGTATCTGTAAATGTAAACGAAATGACTATTGTTGTATTCTTACATAATAATGCATATACATTTATATAAATGTAGCAATAAATCTGATGCCTAGTGGGTACAAATATCAGGCTAATGTTGAATCGTGATCAAAATCATAAACTGACTGGTCAACCAGTTTAAAAATCCATGGTGACCTACTCGAGCACCAACGTCCCCCACAGGATACTTACTACAGGAATGGCTTTCAAGTTTGAGTGAGCAGTAAAATGATTAGTCAATGTATCTTGATTATTTTGCCATATTTAAAGCCAATCACTGATGAAAACTGACACTGAAATCTCCGTATAATCAGATTTTTACCAAAAAACACTCTTCAGAGTCGGTCCCACTACCTTTCTTAATTCATATGGTGATGGGATTCAAATCAAATAATTGTGCAAGTGAAAAAGGGGACAGGACACATATGTGACCTATCCTAACAAAATGGTATGGAAGTCGCAAATAGAAAATGTGTAGATATTGCAATATTCATTTACAGCTCATCAAGAGCTTTCATTTGGTATATAACACTTGCATATTTGAACCAGGTTGCCCTCTGTGGGTCGTCTGGCAGTAAATGTAGTCGTATCAATTAATAAAAGATTAAACTGAGATAATTAACATATTAAACATATAATAATTCATAAATCCTATATAATTCCTATGTAATTCTATATAACCCTAAAAGTTAGAGCCATGTCTATTGGGCATTTGGGGCTTAAAGTAAGTTTAGTTACCAAGGTTTCTAAAAGACATGTACCCATATGTTACAAAAATGCTAAAATATCAATTTTGAAACTTTTGATATTTTTGACACTATGCAACTTGAAAAGGCTATAGCTAGGCTTCTACATGTGCGACTTCAGTACCAATTTGTAAGGATGGGTCACATATTTCATATTCACAATTTAAGACAAGTAGACATAGAACTAATAACTAATGAAGTATTATGAAGAAAAACTAGGTAAAGAGAAAGTGGTACCAATGCATGGCTGACAGTCCCATAATTTTGGTCATTTTTTCCTCATTCAGCAATTCGATGTGAACGCGGCAATTCCTCCTCTATGCCACACTAGCTAGACCCTATTTCAGGACAGCGCTAGACATTCCATCAAGGTTAAACTAATTACTTAGCCTCCTACCAGCTTCATAGGCTTCCTGCTTGCCCCCTCTCACCCCTATTCCACCCTCCGGTACCCCTCCAGACACAAACCATTATAGGGTAGATCGAAGTAGTGGCTGCAGGTGGTCAAAGCTCACAAGTTTGGCCACAATCTGAGGTTGTCCAAATAAATAGGTATATAAAAACACTCGTGGTTAATTACTTTAAATGCACGTTGTGTTTGTTAATTTAAAATACAGTAATGACGGTTTTAGCCATGACATGATAGTGTAATACAATGAGGCTAACGCCAAGTAAGGTTCGAAGACTACTGTAATTATTTATTCAAAGGCCACACCCCGGCCTGCCCTTGGGCTTAGGACATTGATTATCACTTATAACTCTATATCGGGCCACCCAGCTCGCTTCGGCTCTCCGGCGGACGGCTTTACTGCTCACACTCCGGCGGATCTGCTCCCGGTTTCTGGTATCACCCCCGTGCGTCTGCCCTGTCGCCTCTGACTTCACCGAACCCCCCGCTTCCGTTCTGCCTCTCCTTATATACTACCATCCGGACCCGTGACGTCACACCGTAAGCCACGCCCCTCCCCCTTTTCCAAATAAGGCCACTTCCGCCCTCCAGGGCGCCCCCCTGGTGTCGGCTCCGCGCATTAACGCCTGAATCTCCCGCCGGACTCACCGTCTACCCCCGCCGTACTCGTCTAACCGTCTCCATTACACTCCTCCCACCTTACTCACAACCACCGGATGACTTAGCGACCTGGGTGTCCGTCCTTCTCAATACTAACAATAACCAATCACCTTAATAATCTCATAGTAACACTGACAGGGTACAGGAACATCGGCTATGTAGCCTCCATAGGTATCGAATTACACCTCTCTCTAACATCAGGTATGCTCCATAACACTTAACTTCTAAGCCGTCTCGCCCGGCGTCCGGACATTCCTCTTACGACGGCACCTTTTACAACATCCGCATACATAATCCACCTCATCGGTTTACAAGGACAGGTATGTTTTCGTAACACCTAACATCTACACCGTCCCGCCCGGCGTCTGGGCATTCCTCTTACAACGGCACCTTTTACAACATCCGCATAACTAATCCACCTCATCGGTTTACAAGGACAGGTATGTTTTCGTAACACTTAACATCTAAGCCGTCCCGCCCGGCGTCTGGGCATTCCTCTTACGACGGCGCTTCTCCACATCTGCACAGATAATCGACCTCATCGGATTACAGAGACAGGTATGTTTTCATAACACTTAACTTCTCAGTACACGTAATTCAGGTAACATCGTAGCATGACTTAAATAACTCCCCTTAGTAAACTTTATACATCAAAAAAATGTCCAACGTCTTCCTAGTCCTACCAGCACCGGCGTGCGTCTTGGCTTGTCCTCCGGCGGAAATACCCCGCTACACAAGTCTCACTTAACAACATTCAGATTATATACAGGTGGCCACTGCTGGACTATGGACGTCGTCGCCCTAAGTGTTGGGGGTGACCCTCCTCAGCGCCGACCCTCCCGGCTCGTCCCTTCTCCGGTGGCTTCCTCTCCTGCCGGTCTGCCCCCAGACGTCTCCCTCCCGGATGACTGCGCCGGCCGACCTTGCTGTCCTCCTCTCTGGCTCACCTGCAATGCAACAGACACCGTTTCGGCTCTCCGGCGGACGGCTTTACTGCTCACACTCCGGCGGATCTGCTCCCGGTTTCTGGTATCACCCCCGTGCGTCTGCCCTGTCGCCTCTGACTTCACCGAACCCCCCGCTTCCGTTCTGCCTCTCCTTATATACTACCATCCGGACCCGTGACGTCACACCGTAAGCCACGCCCCTCCCCCTTTTCCAAATAAGGCCACTTCCGCCCTCCAGGGCGCCCCCCTGGTGTCGGCTCCGCGCATTAACGCCTGAATCTCCCGCCGGACTCGCCGTCTACCCCCGCCGTACTCGTCTAACCGTCTCCATTACACTCCTCCCACCTTACTCACAACCACCGGATGACTTAGCGACCTGGGTGTCCGTCCTTCTCAATACTAACAATAACCAATCACCTTAATAATCTCATAGTAACACTGACAGGGTACAGGAACATCGGCTATGTAGCCTCCATAGGTATCGAATTACACCTCTCTCTAACATCAGGTATGCTCCATAACACTTAACTTCTAAGCCGTCTCGCCCGGCGTCCGGACATTCCTCTTACGACGGCACCTTTTACAACATCCGCATACATAATCCACCTCATCGGTTTACAAGGACAGGTATGTTTTCGTAACACCTAACATCTACACCGTCCCGCCCGGCGTCTGGGCATTCCTCTTACAACGGCACCTTTTACAACATCCGCATAACTAATCCACCTCATCGGTTTACAAGGACAGGTATGTTTTCGTAACACTTAACATCTAAGCCGTCCCGCCCGGCGTCTGGGCATTCCTCTTACGACGGCGCTTCTCCACATCTGCACAGATAATCGACCTCATCGGATTACAGAGACAGGTATGTTTTCATAACACTTAACTTCTCAGTACACGTAATTCAGGTAACATCGTAGCATGACTTAAATAACTCCCCTTAGTAAACTTTATACATCAAAAAAATGTCCAACGTCTTCCTAGTCCTACCAGCACCGGCGTGCGTCTTGGCTTGTCCTCCGGCGGAAATACCCCGCTACACAAGTCTCACTTAACAACATTCAGATTATATACAGGTGGCCACTGCTGGACTATGGACGTCGTCGCCCTAAGTGTTGGGGGTGACCCTCCTCAGCGCCGACCCTCCCGGCTCGTCCCTTCTCCGGTGGCTTCCTCTCCTGCCGGTCTGCCCCCAGACGTCTCCCTCCCGGACGACTGCGCCGGCCGACCTTGCTGTCCTCCTCTCTGGCTCACCTGCAATGCAACAGACACCGTTTGTACAGCTCCCCCGACAGGCTCCTCTCTCAGCCCTCCCTTGAGACCTTCCCGGCGCTCCCCGGATCACTCCCCCACTCAGTCACCACCCCTTATTCTGACAACATTTCCTTGATTCTCTCATCAACAGACAGCCTCACTTCACTACTCTTATTTTCTAGAGATGATGGATGCGTACTCACCGGCCGGCGGAAGACCGTCTGGTACAATTGGTTGACTTGGACCAGATCCTCCCCCACTACATCCTCCCACCTGTGCTGCCGACCGGAGACAGGGAAAACTGCTCCCCATTCCTCGCCCGGTTGGTTCCCCACTCTCCACCTATCAACCGCCGCCGGGCTGTCCTCCAGCCATGGTATCGTCACCGGGTAGGTGGGGAAACCGTCTCCTACTCCAGGTACTGGCCTCTGTAGCTGGCCCCACACGTCGGGCCCCATGGGCAGCACTACCGGTGGTGGGGGTGGTGGTGGAGCCATAGCCCCTGCCGAGGACCCGCCCGAAGTCAGGCTACCACCCGGCCGTGACACACCGGCATCCCCCATCGCCTCATCCCCACTCGAGAGCCAATACTCTCTGCCTTCGCGCTCCCGTGATTTTTCTTTCTCCGCCCATCGTCTATCCTCCTCCTCCTCTTTCTGCCGTCTTTCCCTGTCCTTCTCACGACGTCTCTTCTCCTCCTTTTCCCGTTCCGCCTTCTTCTCCTCCCGGCGTTTCTTATCCTCTCTCTCCTCTCACCGTCTTTTCTCCTCCTTCTCCTCTAGTTGTTTCACCTCCTCTTTCTTCCTTCTATCCTCCCTCTCTTCAGCTGCCTTAAGTTCCTCCTTTCTCCTTCTTTCCTCCTTCTCCCCTGCCACTCTTCTCTCCTCCTGTCTCTTCTCCTCTGCCCTCCTTTCGTCTCTTTTCCTCCTCTGTTCTTTCTCCACCGCCGCCTTCTTTTCCTTCTCTTCCGCCGCTTTCTTCTCATCTTTCCCCCTTTTCTGCTCTCTCTCTTCAGCCCGTCTTTTCTCTTCCTCTTTCTTTTTCTTCTGCTCCTTCCCATCAGCCACTCTCTTGTCCTCTCTCTCCTTCTTCTTCTCCTTCTCTTCCTCCGCCTTCTTCTCGCCCCGTTTCCTTGGCAGTTCCTTCTCCTCTATCTTTCCCCCCTGCTGGCGAGCGTCCTCCTCCTCCAAGCTCCCTTTCTCCCTACTGGCCTTCCCTTCCTCTTTAGACGGCCGCTCCCCATCTGTCTTCTTGCTACTAGAGTCCCCTTTTGTTTCTCCACTCCCACCTGTCACTTGTGGGCACGGCCCGCCTGACGCCTGCCCCTGAAGGTATACACCGGGCGCCTCCGTCTCCGCTTCCGCCGAGCCTCCACTCTCCGAGGAAAGGAGTGACCTTTCCAGCGCCTTCAACGGCCCCCCTTTCCCGGCTACCACTGCCTGGCCCAAGCGTTCGTCCTCACTTGACTCCGGTGTGGTCTGGCTAGCTTCGGACGTACTTCTGATGTACTCTTCCCTCTTAGCCTGTACCTGGCGAGTCAACTCACCCCTCTCCATCTGTCGTCTGGGGGTCCTTCTTGGGCTCATACCTGGGGAGGTGTCGGGGACTGCAAAAGCTGTCAGGCTCGGTAGGGATGGTTGTGCCAGCACCGTGTCCGACACAGCCTCCCCCACGACGGTGGTGGTGGCTACGGGGGTAGGTGCAGCCGGCGCCTGGAACGTGCCCGTGGCCTCTCCTGTCCCCTCGTCCTGAGCGTGCCGAGACTGCAGAACAGACAGGGCTCTCTTGTCTGCCGCCAGTACACGCCTCCTCGCTGCTTCATCCCCCAGCTGGGCAAGCTCCCGGTCCGTTCGGTCTATTTCCCGGTCCAAGGCCCCCTCCGACGGTGCTGGACTCGACTCGCAGCGGGGTGTGACTTGCTGTGAGTCTGACCTGTGGACCGGCGATATCAGGCGGCCACTGATCAGCGCCTGCAGGCGGCTTCCCGGCGGTGGGGTCCTCTGCTGGGGACCCAGGCTACCGGGGAACTTGCCTTCCCCATCCGTCCCTTTTAGGACCGACCGTGGCAGCGGCGTTACCATGGGCAGGATAGGATGGTCCACCGGCAGTTGGAACATGGAGGCCAGCCACTCCCGATGCTGCTGCACACTGGGCCCTTCGGCGGGGGTCACCTCTCCCCCCTCCGCGCCGGTGAGGGTCACCATGGATCTGGTCTCCCCTCCACTCGTCGCCGCTGGCACTTCCAGGGTGTCCATCTTGCCCCCCCCTAGCAAGTCGGTGAGCACCGTCTCGTCGAGGTCCCCGGTTGTACCCACCGCCGTGTCCGCCTCTCCGCCGGACTGTTCCTCCTTCCGGGCCTTCTTCGCTGTCACCGCACTGGAGGGTCGGGGTGACTTCTGTGCAGGAGACAGCTCCCTCCTCTCCGATAAGGGCACCTCGTCCTCTTCTCCGGCGTCCCCAATGACACACACGGAGTCCCGCTCCCAACTACTTTCTCGGGAGGATGAGGCACCCCTCTTTTCTCCCCTACCCCGCTGCGACGGCTCGGCGGCGGTCCTCTTCCCCTTGGCGCCGGGCACCACCACAACGCTGGCTACCGCCGGCTGAGACGTCTGACCCGAGTCTCCCGGCTCGTCCTTCTCTTCTGCCTCCGACGGGGAGGGTTCAGGCAGCTTACGGCGGTATCTGATGTCGGCCGGGTCGGGGACGTTAGAGTATATACTCCAAGGGTGGGTGGGGTGTTTCGCACACATGTGCCGCCACATTTCTTTTATTTCACCCACCAGCGGGACAGTCCCACCCGGGGCCTTCTCCCGCATGCAGAGTGAGGTGACGCTTGAGCGTATCGAGTCGCCCCGTCGTCACCACACAGTCGGGCTCAGGACACGCATACCTTTTCTTGGCCGGCGACTTCTTCTTAGGAGTCTTCTCCTTGTCCCCCCTCTTCGTCTTGGCATCCTTTTTGGGGCCCATTTCCGTCACAAACTTGGATTTCTCGTTGTCACCGCCGCCACGCCGGTCGTACTCTGCCTGGCGCCAGTTTGAATATGGCCGCTGGCCTCGTTCTGGGCGGTGACCTACTTCTCGCGGAAAGAGGTCACGCCGCCAGACGTCTTCCCGGTAGGGCTCCCGGCGGCCCCACACCCGTCTGCGGCGGTCCTCCTCTTCGTGCCTCCGCTGCTTGTCTAAAACGATGTCCCTTATTCGAATAGACATGGCGCGTCGGCTCTCCTTCTCTCCCCTCTTATACCAGTGCCCCTCCGCCGGAGGGGACTCCAACACCGGGATCCACCGCAGGACCTGGGCTTCACTTCCCCGGTGCTTAAAAAGGAACTGACCCCAAAAGTCTCTGGACTTCCCGAAACAGAGCGGATTGAAAGTTCCGGCACACCACCTCAGCTACGAAACCCCGAGCTACCGTCGCCGCCTCCTGATCCGGTAGGGCTACTGCCTCCGCCCATCAGGTGAAGTAATCCATCACCACCAGTATGTGCTTGTTCTCCCTAGGGGTCTTAGGTAAGGGGCCCATTAGGTCCATAGCCACCCGGTCCATAGTCCACCCCACCGGTTGGTGCTTCATCATCACCTTGGGGGGATGGGTAGGCTTCTTCCGGCGTAGACAAGCGGTGCATGACGCACACCACCGTGTCATATCTCTCCTATAGTCCGGCCAGTAATACGATTGCTGAAGCCGCCGGATTGACTTGTCACGGCCGAAGTGACACGACAGAGGCGACCCATGTGACTCCTCCATTACCTCCTCTTGTCGTGCTGCTGGCACCAATATCTGAAAGGCGGATCTGCCGCTAGGCTCCCACCAGACGCGCCCTAGACACCCGGCTCTCCTTTCCAATCTCCCCAGTTGGTTCACTAGGGCCGTCACGGCATAGGGTTGTCGGGCCAACTCCCCCTCGGCCGGGATCTCCGCCGTCCCCAATTTCAAAGCCAGCACCTGGGCCAGGAGGGGATCATCTTCCTGTGCCCTTCTCCACCCGGTGTCGCTGTCGTCCTCCACCGGTCCCTGAGCCCGTGTCACTACCCTGCAGCAGCCCTCCTGGAGGTCCCCCTCCGGTCCCCATCCACATTGACGGCACGGTCTGCGCGATAGTCCATCGGCATTTCCATGCAACCTACCCGGCCGATGTTCTATGGTGTAGTCATATGTCCCAATCAACTGTAACCACCGAGCCACCTGCCCTTCCGGTTCTCTGAAGCTCATAAGCCAGCGCAGGGCAGCGTGGTCCGTTCGTATCCTTATGTGCCAGCCCACCAAGTAATGGCGGAACTTTTTCAGGCCAAACACCACAGCCAGCATTTCTCTCCTGGTGACACAATAATTACGTTCTGGTTTATTCAACCTCCTGCTGGCATAGGCCAAGACTTTCTCTTGGCCCCCCTGGTCCTGCGATAAGACAGCGCCCAGGCCAAGGTCGCTGGCGTCGGTGTCGAGGGTCAGATGGCCCTCTCCGGCGGGGTATGCCAGTATAGGTGCCTCCACCAATTTCGCCTTCAGGGAATGAAAAGCTTCGGCGCAGCTCCTATCCCAGCGAAACTCCTTGTTCTTCTCGGTAAGTGTGGACAGTGGCTTGGCCACGGCTGCAAAGTCGGCCACAAACCTCCTGTAGTACCCACACAGCCCCAAAAAGCTCCTCACTTCCGAGACCGAGGTTGGCGTGGGCCACTCGGCCACCGCCGCGACCTTCTCAGGATCGGTGCCCACTCCCCTCTCATCTACCACGTGACCCAAGAAGGCTACGCTGGGCCGGACCAACTGGCACTTCCCTGGCTTTACTTTTAGACCGGCGTCTTCCAATCGCCTCAGGACCTCCTCCAACCGCCGGAGATGGGTCTCCAGGTCCGGCGCAAACACAATAATATCGTCTAGGTAAACCAGACACTCTGACCATTGCATCCCTTCCATTACTACCTCCATCAGCCGCTCAAAGGTACTGGGAGCATTGCAAAGGCCGAAGGGCATCACCTTAAACTGGTATAGGCCCCGGTGAGTTGCGAACGCAGTCTTCTCCCTATCCGCCGGGTCGACCTCCACTTGCCAGTACCCCGAAGCCAAATCTACCGTGGAGAACCACCGTGCTCCCGCCATGGAGTCTAGAGAGTCGTCAATCCTCGGCAGGGGGTAGGCGTCCTTGACTGTGACCTCATTGACTTTCCTGTAGTAGACGCAGAACCGCATGCTGCCATCCTTTTTCTTAACCAGTACTACCGGCGACGCCCAGGGTCCATGGCTGCGCTCAATGACCCCTTTCTTTAGCATAGCATCCACTTCCACATCTACGATTTCCCGGCGGTGGGGTGCCAATCTCCTAGGAGGGAGCTTCACCGGCGCGGCCGTTCCGGTGTCAATGCGGTGGGAGACCAGGGAAGTGTGGCCCAGTTCCCCCGGCGCTAGCTGAAACGCTCCCCTACGACGACGGAGCATGTCCACCCACGGCGCCCTGTCCTCCAGTGGGGACTCCCTCAGTAACTCCACGCACCAGGCCGGTGGTTCGCCTCCCCCTGGTCCGGAGCCTACGACCCGCACCAAGTCCTCCTGCTCCACCAGGTGGGGCATCTCTACCCCATCCAGGGTGGCCACGTTCATGCCCTCATACAGTGTAACCGGGTCCTGGCCCGGATTGAATACCAAGATGGGTACCAGAGAATTGTCAGGGCTTACCAAAGTCCGCCCCCCCCGGAATCCCCGATTCAGCTCCACTTCCCCTACGCCCTCCACCACACCTGTGCGTCCCGGCGCCCATGGCCCCTCCAACCGCCCCTCTATCAAAGTTTCCTGCCGGCCAGGCAGCACCGTAGTCGTGTCGCTCACCACTCTACACCTGGTGGTGCAAAATTCAGTCCACAACAACCTCTCTCCTGCCAAATCCACTACCGCCCTCTCCTGTCTGACGAACTCGGCCCCCAAAATTCCCTCCGCACCGATGTCCGCCACCAAGAAATTGATAGGCCGCTCTGCCTCCCCGCCACTCAACAGTGTGGTCAACTTCCCCTCCACCTCGATGGGTGTGCCATCTGCCGTTGTCAGGCGGCCACAATGCTGTTGTAAGTTGCCAGGAGAACCAGCTCCATGCCACCACTTAGCCGACAGCAGATTAACTGTAGCTCCTGTATCTACCAGCAGCTGTATGTCCCTACCCCACAGCTGCCCTGTTAATTCCAATCCATTTCCGGTGCATTCTCGGCGCCCTCGCCACTCCAACGGCCTAGTAGCTGAGGCCTCTTCCTGGCCGCCAGAAGAGACCCCTACCAGTTTCCCGTCACCTGATTCACCTCCGCTGGACGGTCACTGGGATTTTCCCGCGCCATACGAGCCTTGAACTTAGGGCAACCCCGCCGGAAATGGCCCTCCTCCCCACACTCAAAACAGCCCCTCGGCCGGGGCGCCGAGCGCGAGCGTCCGGCGCCCTCCTGGAACTTCGCCTCCACGGTGGCCATGAAAGCATCGAGCTTCGACTTTAACCAGTCCTCCATCCCCGGGCTCGGGTGGGCAGACATAGCAGACGGCGGATCGTCGACGGCCCTCACTCTACTGTCGGACAGCAGGTTGTCGTCCAGGAAAGCCTGCCCTTCCACAGCAGTTTCCAATGCCTCAGACAGCTTCCTAGGCCTCGTTTGAAAGATCCACGCCTTCAGCTGGGGATCCCTCAAACTCTCCAAAAACCGGTCCTTGGCCATCGTATCCTGGGTGGCGGCGTCGGCGGCCGGGTAAGCCAATCGAGTGAGACGTGTAATGTCATCCGCCAGGATGTGAAGGGACTCATTCTTTTGTCTATATCTCGTCCTCCACAACGCCTTATAACTTTCGACCTGGTTCGGCGGCTGGAACCTATTAACTAGGGCCCCCCGCAACCTAACATATCCGTCGACCTCCGATGGGTTAACAGCAGAGAGCAGCCGGCGTGCCACTCCAGACAGACTAATCCCGAGAAAAACCCCCGCCTCCTCCGCCGTCCAACGATTCGCTTTCACACATAGGTCGAAGTGGGCCAAAAATTCATCCAAATTCGTCGTCCCATCATATTTACCAGGCATGACCGCCAGCTTCTCCACCCTTCTGTTATCGCCGCCTCCTCCAGAAGGCTGGGACCCCCGCCCCGGCCGTCCACCCGCGGGATCTCCTGGTAAAAGCTGCCCACCGTCTTCCCCGCCCCGAGCCTGCCGGGGGTCCGGCGCCTCATCGTGCCCGTGCCTCCGCCCAGAATCCCGGCAATCCCGAGATTCACCTACTCCGTACTGCCTACCTGTCCCGGACGAACCTGTCTCCCCCTGCGGGTCCCCCACCGAGCCTGCCAGTCCCCGCCTCCAAGACTCATAGACATCCCGAAACTGGCTCTGAACCTCCTCCCGCCGGCCCGCCGGAGTCCCTTGTTTACTATCTCTCGGTGTCTTTTCCCTATTATCGCCCACCAGGGGCCGTCTCAGCAAAACATCCTCCTCCGACATATCCACCAAACTCCCGCGCCGACCGGCTCCCAAAGCCTCCTCCAGGCGCGCTCTCGCCTCCCCCGGCACCGGGGATTTCCTTGACGCCATCCCCTTTTATTTCCACCGCGCGGGTCCGAAACCGCCTGCTTCGGACTACACCGCTGTCACCACTGTAATACAATGAGGCTAACGCCAAGTAAGGTTCGAAGACTACTGTAATTATTTATTCAAAGGCCACACCCCGGCCTGCCCTTGGGCTTAGGACATCGATTATCACTTATAACTCTATATCGGGCCACCCAGCTCGCTTCGGCTCTTCCGGCGGACGGCTTTACTGCTCACACTCCGCTGGATCTGCTCCCGGTTTCTGGTATCACCCCCGTGCGTCTGCCCTGTCGCCTCTGACTTCACCGAACCCCCCCCTTCCGTTCTGCCTCTCCTTATATACTACCATCCGGACCCGTGACGTCACACCGTAAGCCACGCCCCTCCCCCTTTTCCAAATAAGGCCACTTCCGCCCTCCAGGGCGCCCCCCCGGTGTCGGCTCCGCGCATTAACGCCTGAATCTCCCGCCGGACTCGCCGTCTACCCCCGCCGTACTCGTCTAACCGTCTCCATTACAATAGAAAAGGTAAAAGTTATTTTAGTGTTGATTTGAGTAAATGCTCTAAGCAATTTGTGGCTGGTGCACATTTTCCACAGGGGACACAAATGAGCACATCCCAAATTTGGCCATACTCAAGGCAATCGTCCAGACACAGGGCTAGTGTTACGGTCCAGCATGACCAACGTAGTAAGCATAATATCGGGAGGGGAGAGGAAAGAAGATAGACCATGCCACAACAAAACGCATTGCATGCATTAGCAAACCGTGTATTTACGTTTCCTTGAGTATAGGTCGATACTGCAGTATGGTTTAGAATGATTTTCTCTCATTTAAGAGAGCTCAAGAGATGCAGGTCACAAAAATTCACTTTAGATATAGTATTATGTAACTACTCTGATGAAGCATGCCTTCCTCAAAGGCTACTCTGGCGTATAATCTACTACTTCATTTCTTATCTGCTTCAACAGGGGTAAGCCTTCCTCTATGGGCTATTGCACGTACGTAATGAGATGCCGTCTAGACAGACTGGCCGCCTATTTGGGCACACACCACATATAGTCTAGTTTTACCTCCATTGATATGCTGCTTAAATTGGCCAAACATGGGGAATATAGGAAGGATGTATGAGCATTACAACAGAGAGAAGTGTATAACGCAGTTCAGTTTAAATCACCATTCAATTCTCTGGAACATGTGCTGTAAATGTGATATGATGTATAGCCCTGATTTATCGGGGAAGCAAAAGTATCTAAGTCTAATGGAAAATAAAGAAACTATAGACCATGTTACAATGGGTTTATTCCTTGTAAAGGCAAGGTGGTATACCTCTTATAGTTGTAAATAAGTTCTTAAACTGGCAATATGGGATAGCTATTGTAATATTAATTTTGAAATAAACTCACTGAGAAGACAGAGTATAGGGGCTGCAATATAAGTACTTAGCTGCTTCATTATACACCTGAGTGTGGACTATTATGCCTTCCAGATATAATCGATCACAATTTAAACTTGAAAGGCAAAGTCATAATTAGTGAATATGGCACCCAGAGGCATTAATGAATTAATGTTTCAATTAGTCTAAAATTATCACTTACTGCACCCCCCACCCATTCAACCGTTTCTGTTATTATTCATATTCTCCAATTTGCTCAATTGTGCATTTCAATTGTAGGTCTGCTGTCAGTTCAAAATTAATCTATTATTAGGCTGTATACTCTCACCGTTCAATTCCCAATACAACGGTAATATCCTTACGGATTCTTGGAAGTCTCCACCCCCTCCCCCGTACTCTCTTTGCAAAAAAACATTGGTCTATCTAATTAGGCTTAGTCTAAACAACTGTTGAGTGAGTGAGTAATAGATGTTTAACGCCATTTTGACAGCTAAGGTCATATTCATGACGAGAACGACATTACACAATTTCACAGAGGAATGTGTCGGTGCCCACACATATGTGCATCACACATATCCTGAGGGGATAGGAAAGAGGATAAGTAGACCCTTTTAAGTGGGCTAGGGAAGCCTGAAACAAACAGCTGTTGACCACAGGGGTGGGAGTGATAAGTATTTGTAAAACCAGATCCGCCCTTCATATTATCCAAATAGCACCAGGAACGGATGTAGGTATTCTAAGACATGAAGATAAAGTTGGCCTATTTAAAAGCGTATTTGTGAATCAAGGTTCCGTACATCTCACATTTTATCTGAGCCCATTTTGCTAAAGGTTTCCTGAGCATTTTTCCTGAAAGTTATATTTGAACTAAAACTGAACCTGTGCTTTCAAAAAGCAAGCTGACATTGGGAATAATGTTGTATAAAAGAAACCGTTACCATATCCAGATATAAACTTGGGAGGTTAGAACGGTTTAATTTCTTGATCTCTTCCTTTCCTAAACTACAGTGCCTCCCTGCTGTGGCGTCACGTTTTCCTATACTACTCACATACTCACATAGGTCGACATTTCTCTCTCTCTCTCTCTCTCTCTCTCTCTCTCTCTCTCTCTCTCTCTCTCTCTCTCTCTCTCTCTCTCCGGGCTTCCCTAGTCCACTTAAAACGTTCATTCTACGCCCACTAGATTCTAACCTCTATCAGATTTCCGTACTTTTTCAAATATCAGATGTATTCTACACCCACTAGATTCCAACCACGGTCGGATCTTCATCATATGCCCATCAGATACTAGCGCCTGTGAAACGTTCATTCTGTGCCCGCTAGATTCTAACCTCCGTCCACTAGATTCCAATCTCGGTCAGATCATACTTATATGCCCGCTAGATTCTAACCTCAGATTTCCATGCTTTTCAAATATCATATTTACATCCTACGCCCACTAAATTCCAATCTTGGTCGGCGGGCTTCCCTAGCCCACTTAAAAGGGTCTATATCTCCTCTTTACTATCCGCTCAGGATGTGTGTGGTGCCCATATGCACGGGCAGTGATACATTCCTCTGTGAGATTGTGTAATGTAGTTCTCGCCATGAATATGACCTTAGCTGTTGAAATGGCGTTAAACATCTATTACTCACTCACTCACTCTCTCTTTCTGTCTCTCTCTCTCTCTGTCTCTACCTCCACAGCAATTCACCTCCTCATGGCAATTAAAACAATCACGCCGTTGCTAAAATGACACTCAATGGGTGATAACAGAGCACATTTCGGCTAAGGAGGATTATACTAATTTATAGCTACCCAGACCTAATGGTTTTCTAAAATCAAGTACGCTTTATGAATCAAGTAACCATTTTTTTTTGTTTATACAGTATATAAACCGTTTATCCAAAAGGGATTACAACAAGCAAATAAAATGTCTTCATTTGAGTTCGTATTTATATATGAAGTATTGCATATTTGAAATCTCAATACCGGTTTTATACAGAATGGGGGTGACGTGGCTTTGTGTACTTGGCACTACTACACAAGACTGAGGACCCAGTAAGGTGTTAACCTATATTTATAGACCCCAGTTGAGAGTGATTGATATTGTCCCAGTGTGTACTTTGTTACTATAGACAATGCCACCCTGTACTGATTGGAACCAGTGGAGTGGAACTTCCTTTGGAATGGTCCACTTTTTGTGGGGGTGGCCACTTCTGTAGATATTTTTCTGAACAAAGAACACTACTTAAAATCCTGTTATAGGGATTTACTCCCACCTTTATGATGCTACAGTCTTGTGAGTGTCGACCTTTCGGTCTCATCAGGTGCAATAAAGTAGGTACTATATAGCTTTGTACGTTCCAATAATGGTTTGATCCAATGTTGGCTGGGTTTGATTCCAGTATGGGGTACCCTACTGCAATGCACTGTCTGTGCTGCAGGCTACCTGTGGTGGTGTGTTAGGGTGCTAACTGTGGTACAACCAGATAGTAGGCATATATCCTGGGTCCTCTTGGTAGTGTTTTATACAGATTCTAGTGCACAGACGCTATACACTTTTTATGATCTCCTAACAAAAAGGGAAATCTGCTTCCATACCAACAAAAAGGCAAGTCATAGAAAAGAATCAATAGAAGAATAGGAGGGCATTGCAAAGAGCTGCCATTAACAAAGAATGAGGAGAGACACAGGACACTGGTACCACTTGGTAAGATGAGATTATCTCACATTGCTAATTGATCAGTCTGTCTGTGCGTCCTGCAGGCCTTTCACAAACACAATGCCTGTGTGTGCTATAGTATACACACAAAAGATGTAGGGTTGCTAGCGTCTTTTAAATGACCACCATGATATAAATTAACTAAAAGCCTGACACAGGCTCTTCATCTTGGCCAAGGCAGATAGCCTAACTGACGGCCCTGAGAGGCCCTGAAGTTGTTCACATAGGCATAAAATTGTCAATAGGAAGTTTGTGTCAATCCAAATTTGACAGTTTTTTTTTTCTCGTTTATTTTGTTCTGTTCGATTTGGTGACCCTATTTTTTTCCGTGTAGTTTAGTGGGGGAGGGGGTGAAAGCACAATGGTCAATAAGGATTTACTCCTTTGTGCACCTCACAGAGAATGGCCAATTAGTGTCCTCCTGATGATGGTTGTTATAATACATGAAGTAGAACACTTAATTGCACGCCTCTCAACAAAGACATGTATGTTTGTCCATATTTGGAAATTTGAGAGCCCTATGACACAACATGGGTGAACACTTGATAGTTATTGTTTCAACGGCTCTCCATTCCTTTGAAGAATGGGTGCCGCTACATCATTTGGTAAGTATTTACATTCAATTGAAATGAAAATACCTGCTCACTTGTAACAAAGAATCTGAATGGCCCACCCAGCAAACTTTAGGGAAAGCCAGGAAATTTGCGAAACGCATATCAACGATTCCGATCTTCATAAAAAAAAAGTAGCTTCGTCTTGTTTCAAATTTCCATTACTATCAAAAGTCATTGGCATTTTCTCTATTCCACGTTCCACCATTACACTCCCAATTTAAGGTACAGTCTATATGACACTAATGCACCCCCTCACTACTCCAGGCTAATGAAGGATGGAGTAGCGCCTCATCACATTGACTGCATCGTGCTTCGGAGGCTGATGCCTAATAGGTCCATTTATAGCCTATATTGGATTTCATTCCTCTTCACTGTTTGCCTTTTCCTGTTAGGAGCTAGGCCAGCACATAAGGGGGTAGACACTTACATTACAATGAATATAGAATCAGGAGAGGAGGGGATTCCTCCAGCAGATATATCATATCGCCATTGAGCATCTACAGTTTCAGTACCATCCATTTAGGATGCTACTCAGGAGCAAGCTCTACAAAGACATGGGAACATTGCTCCTGCTTCATACACCGTAGAAGTCTACCACGACAATCTATGCTTGTGAAATCAATACGACAACCATCTATATCAATATGGATGGTCCCTCCCATGGCTGTCTACAAATTATCGCTTAAATCTCCAGTATCCCTGCCACTGAAATTGCTTTGTAATGAATAGCCAAGTAGCACAAGGAGAAGATTCTAAAATCTAAAGAGAATCAATAAGTAATTATATGTAGTATCGATATCTTTATTTGGTAAAGCCCAGTCAGGTCAAAGTGGAAAATAGCCAATACAGACGTCATGTATTTACCACAGTAAATATTTTGGACATTTTATCTGGACCTCTTTCTGCTTTTCTGTGAACATGTATCTATAATGCAATCCATTTATTTATCAAACCAGAAGTGTACTCTGTGTGGCCGTTTGATGGGGCAGTGGTGTTTTCTGGACTTCAGATTGGACTAAAATGGGAGACAGCAGGTTTTTTTATCATTGACTCTTCATGCATATAGATTCAGAACTTGTGAATCCTGATGTCAATATGGTCAGATGGATACTGAGACTATTAAATTCAAAGATAGTTCACAACACAGTTTTTGACTAGCACTAGAATCCTAGGGTGTTTTAGTTTGACTGGAGTGTTTTCCTTCCTCTAGGGTTGTATAGGTGTTGTAAGGTGACAAAGGGGCATTATCTGATGAAGTGGTTATTGGACATTGATCTCCAGGACACAGGGGGAACCCAGGAGGAACACTCCCTGCCTGCTGTGGTCAATATACACTGGAGAGGTGACAGGTGTTCTAAGTGCCCTAGTGACATTAAGCAGATAGGGTCTTTAGTCTAGCCACCACTTATTGGCTACTTTGTCAATAGACAGTTTTTTTCTTTCTTTATATTTTTAATGTTCTATTTTTTATTCCCTTTTTCTTCTGGAATCACATGTCTTGGATTGACCGCACTTTAAATGAATATACATGCAAGTTGGATTCAAAATTAGTAGACAGAAACCTGCTAAACTGCATTTATCATCATCTGTCAGAAACACATGATCCTGAAGCACTGCTCATTTTGACAAAATATACCTCCATATACATGCACCTTATAGGATTACGTGAACTAACATTATGTTTAAAGCTCAAATTTTTTTTTTAAATGTGCCAGGTGTAACCATGGTTTGGAAGAGACAGGCATTGTGGTTCACGCCAGCTGAGAGCACAGTTGGAAAAGATATAAATAATCTTTGAATGTAATTATTGGAGCAGGAAATCTGATTAATTACTCAGATAATTTAAGGGACTGTCCATCACAAACCAGCCGGGGGCAGCAATCACCTAGTAAAAGCAAGCTGTGCTCAAAAGAAATTAAACGCTGCTTACTTAAACTAGGACGTACACTACTAAAGGGAATCTTTTTTTTCGCATACCTAGTAACATAGGTGAAATGACATGCATCTACATTTCTCTTCCTAGAATGCCAGCAGATAGCGTCATATAATAATATATAAAAAATTTACCATGGCTTTCAGTCACATGGTATGTCATAAGGAAATTGTAAATATGTCTGTATAATTATTTACACATAGGAAAAGTCCAGGTAAGTCACTGCTAGGGGCATGTTATTTGTACCCAATGACAAGGATTTGTGGCTACCATAGACGCTCAATTGCATGGGGCTGCTAGGGGGTGGGGGTTCTGAAAAAAGAAATAAGTCTGCAAACCATAAATTGCACATGCCTTGTTCATAGTTCAGGTCTAAGAAATACTTTGCTATGAAAGATAGATTGAGTACCGTATAGTCGCCGGGCGCCTGTCAATTTCAATACCTCTGTACCCCCAGTGCTTATTTGGGTCATACATTTCCTACACATCATACCTACACCTTATGTGCAACGCTTGAATACAACGATCAAACCCTCTCCAGCTCACCAATAGAGTCAGCCTCCCTCCATCACCCTGTCTTACTCCACCCTTTCAGCACCCCCTGCTCCACACCATACTGGAACACTTAATGTAATCCATGGTGATCAAAGGCACAGTCCTCACACGTTCACACGTGATTCGATTTCCTGATTATCACCAATCACCAAATTAGGTGTGAATCTCCATGACGTCATCTATCACCCTGAGTTGTAGTTACAAGACAGGCATTTGCCTACAGTGACCAACACAAGGTTAGCTATATAGATGATAGTGAGGGAACCATTCTAGGGAGCAGCAGTTACGTCATAGCAACCATGCAGCTGACCCTTGTCAGGCTTATCTCCCTACTGATAAGAATCCTCATGAAGGGTTAAATTAAATAGGAAATGTACTAGAAAAGGGTGTTTAAATCCTTATCAGAAAAGATCTAGACATCATACATCAAAATACATTCCAAAGTCGGAAAGATATTTAAAGCTTGCATCACATACTTGATGCATTATTTTCTAATCTCAATATTTGAAAAGAAAACAGTAAAAAGGCTACTCAATCTAGTATATTGCCTATATAGTTAGACCCTTTGTCAGGTCCCTAGAAACCAGGGTTCTGCTACCGAAAATTGCGTCCAAGGTTGTCAGACAAAGCTATAATGTCTAAAGAAACAAGGAGGGCAACATTTTTTTTACTGGTCTTTTACCACACACAAAACTCTGAAATAATATCTATAAAGTCGAACTATTAGAAATACCTCACACATTTCGAGTCAGGAACATATTTATGCAACCTGGGAATTGGCAAGGTTGGTTTTAAAAACATCCTTTGTATTGACACTGTGCCGCAATATGCTGTATGATTAGTTAGTGATAATTCCACAAATTACCAGAAATAGAAGGTATCATTATATCCGATTGTATCATTATATCCGATTGTAGATAGCAGTGATGTGCAAGCACAACTGACCCTGCATTAGGCCCAATAGTTACGTCATAGAATGCATCAGCTAACCTTGCTGCTCTCCTGATAACAATACGTATTTTATTAACCTATCCAGAATCTTTTCTAATCTGATAGAAAGAATATCTGAATGGGCTATCACAAAAACAGGGTGTCATTTTCCTGTAGGATAGAGCACTCCCTGCATCTTTAACAGTTTGTGATTCTAACAACTCTTTGTATTTGGTACTGCAAGACTAATTTTCAGCCCGTGTTCCTTTACCTTTAGCTGTAGTATTTCCTGCAAATGCTGTAAAACAAAAAAGAGCCCCAAAAGTTATTTCTCTTCCAATGAGAGGTGTAACTTCATTAGGTAAGGTTTCGCCAGGTTCCTGTTAAGTTAATTGACATTTCCACGGAGGGATGATTAGTTTCAGGCGGATCTTGGGAGGTTTTGTAGGGTTTTGTAGTTGTATTGATTATTTCTTTGAGTGAGGGGATTTAGACCTTGTATCTCAATTTGTGGATGCTCTGAGTTATCCATATGTTGTAATAGAGATAGCCATATGTTGTAATAGAGATAGCCATATGTTGTAATTCAAGAGTTTTAACATTCAGCGAGAATAAGCATATACATAATCATGCATTATATTTGGGAATGCGCTTCTTGTTCTGGTCTAGTGCCTCTATTAAAATATCCATTGTAAATCAAGGTACAACAACAGTTAAATTGGTGGATGCTATATTCATGATATCGACCATCATTCAATTTCAAGTCTTGCAAGCCATATCAATCTGTTTCAGCAAAATCAATATTTAGAGCAGTGATCGTTATATCAAGAGAAGCTACATTACAGTCACGACACATTATTCACGAAGAGCACTAAATATACATACTCATTTGTTTTCAAGACCTTTTCACTCCTTTTGTGCGCATTTACAGTGCTACTACTTGGCCCCCCACCCTACTATGATCCCAACTCTAGCAGATAAACTGCCATTCCCAATGACTGAAGAACCTCTCAATAGAGTCTGGCAAACACTTTACTACTTAAGGTTCTTCTCTCCTTCTACTTAAGCAGCTCCCTCGGGCCATGATGTCAGCCATTTCGAAGGATTAGACACTTAGATTAGCGCATTGTCATCTGTTCCCTATACACCCAGCCTGTTGAGGGGGCGTTTACTGCTGCAGAGGGCGATTTAGTGCCACCACGGGATCCAGGTGGTAGCACTGTCATGGTGGCCATTACTCACATTACTAATGCAGTTAGATCTTCATGAGGTGGCAAATGAGAAGTTGGATAGCTGCTCAAGGCAATGTAGTGGGTGGATTTCTAATAGAATTTACTTTTTTTTTTAATACTTAAAGGTTCCATCGACCTTTTAAGAGTGTTGGGGAGGCAGGTATACTTGTGGATTATCCTTAATGTGAATCTGTAAAGGCAACTCTATGTCATTATTAGCTGCATTTTGTTGACATTCATCTCACACATGAAACATAGAGGTATTCATGAATCCTGCATTATGATTTAGATTATGATTTTATTGAACGCATGATTGTTGTAATTGCGCACCTTTTCATGACAAACATAACGTCATAAATTTTGTTACCAGCTGCATCATTGTGACAAATGCTACCCTGGGCCATCATAATATTCCCATCAATAGTCAACTACATTATAATAAATTCCAAAATAGAGTTGTTCTCAATAATAATATTTTCCTTAATCTTTCTCATTGCAGTACGAATAGGAGGGACACCATTTGTGGGCTTCATGTTACAGGCCCGGCGTGCTAACAGTGCCAGTGTGGAGCCTGTAGGTCACTTTGAGCTACCCCCAACATACTCCAAGCACCTGCACTGTCTGCACAGTGGGGATACTGTGACACATGCGAACAGGGGACCTAAGTGGAACATGGAGTTTTCATGGAGGCCCCCAAAACACAACGCAGGACCAGTGTACTTTATGTAAGGAACAGTCATTTTGTATTCTATTTTATTTTTATGTTTTTTTTTCCTTTTTGAGAACTTGCAGCTGGATGGATGTAGCCTGCAGGAAAAAGGATTGGTGACATATGTGACCAGGCAAGCAAAAACACCCCTCTGCAGGGAAATTCATTATCAAAGTTCATCTCAAGATCTTTAAAATGAGACATCATTGGATTAAATATTCCTAGTAGTTATGTCACAACCCCTCCTTGAACATAGGTCGTTATTCATATCTGAAATTGAGGATTAAGCTCTAAATACATTATAAACGGTAATAATGTCTAAAAACACAATAAATCAGCCTTTTTCACAAAAAGTAAATAATATTATGGTGATTTTTATCATAAATTTTGATCTAGAAGGAATTTTGCATTTCTGTTTTCAGTTTTGGTTTTTTGGTGAGTATCCCCGAAAATTTGCATAAAAATCTGCAAATTTTGATCATTGGAATGGTTGCCATGGCAACCAGGAACAGGCATTTATAGGTCGATTTCTCATGAAAAATGTTCATTTTACCATCCAAACATGGGCCATTTCTACTGAAAATGGTGCATTTTAAATGAAACCATTGAATTCTGCATCAAAAATTAGCTTAATGTATTTTTAAAATAATTTTAGAGTAAATTTACCCCTCCAATGCCCCCCAGTGGCCAAAAGGGGAATTAAAAATCCCCTGCGGAGGGGTGTTCTCCCTTGATGGGTCACATATATAGAAGACGTAGCTAGATTCTACTCTTATGTTGGAAATGCAAGATAATTATTTCAGGGAATGGTACTTCTTTCCTCATAATTAGAGACCTGCATCAAAATCAAAGACTTCAACAGGCATTATTTAAAAGGGAACTTATAACATGCACATATTTTCACAAAAAAACCCTTATCATATGATATCGAAATATAAATCAATATGGGTGTCACTGTTCACCTAAACAACCTTGTAATTTTCACATGTCTCAATCTCCATTGTCCTTTATCCATTGCAGAGCAACAGTAGTGTTTCGGTGGGATACATATTGGATGAATGTGACGTCACCGGTCTTGGAACCCATAGATTACCCAATACCTGTGACAGAACCATCTACCACCACAATCACTAGCACCACCACTCCAAGCACAACTATAACCACCTCCCCCACCACCAAAATAACATTACCCACAAGGTGGCCCTCCCATATCTGGGAGCTTCCTACCTCACCTAATACCAATACATTAAAAGTTTCCATGACTACACCCAGAATCCTTCCTGAGGATGACGTGAAGTCAACCACTATGACGGCACGTCCCATAATTATAGATGAGGACCAGTTTCCACTTATTAGTGCTGCCCAAGGTAGGTGTCTCAGGGTCTGAGCGATTATCTAGCCTTGACTATCTAGAGGCCTCCAGGTATATTTTAGACTTAGCTGCCAGTTTGATGGTGACCTTAATTTCAGAGGGATCATTCAAATATTGTTTCATAGCTTCGTCAGTTGCGTTTTGTCAAGGGGAAGTTCGGATTTCCCCTGAATTCTATGTAGTTCAAATGAATAACTTAACATCTCTGTAGCAGATAGATCAAACTACTTTTGCAAAAAGAACAGGCCCACCAGTGGAAAACTCACTTATCAGCTATAGATCATTCTTAAGAATGATTTACATCACATTCATCTCAAACCTTTACATATATATGACATTGTTCTGTTGTATTCTTTCAGCTTGGTGGCGGTCATGTGACGTCATTATATTCATGACGTCACTACTCATCTCCTGCTCAATCTGCTGCATATTTTCCACCTCCGCTGGTTGCCGATTAATTTCATGACTCTAGACTATATTCACAAAGCACCAGCAGTTGACTGGAAAGTGCTGCTGAAAAGGATAAAACAGATATAAACACTTTAGGGAATGTGTTGCATATGTATGCCCTCTGTGGGATGATGTGGGAACTATTGTATAGACCATACCCTTATAAAACATTCAGCTGTGGAAGTGGTCTAAATATATCAAGATGGAGTGCTTGCCAGTAACAAGGGGAGGTATTCAATACACTTCTTACAGAGCATAGGACTTCAATGGAGATCAGGAGGAAACTTTTTTATAACCTGGTGATGGATCCTACCAGTGTCAATAGATTCTGTTGTATGATGTAGCAATAGTGTTACCACAATGACTGGGAGAACAGAAAATAGAATGCATAGGGGAATGATGGAGTGCTAATGGTACAGTGACATATGGGAGGGGAGGTGAGATAGAAATAGACAAAGAGATACATGTATAATGGATAAAACAGGTTGAGAAACACAAAGACACAGAGGAAAGACATAGCTCTGTAGGATGGTTCACGGCCACGACCGACAGAGAGAGAGAGAGAGACAGACAGCTGTATAGACGAACAGAATGAGAGAGCAAAGAGTAATGAATCACGATATCTTTATAGACGTTAGAGATGAGAGAGGGAATTGAGGGAAATTGGGTGGCATTACAGAGTCAAAAGTAGTGTGTGATAGAAAACCGCGGATGAAAATGCACAGAAGCAGGAGGAATATATAAATGCCCCATCCTAGACCCTGTCTGTGATCCTCATAATTTCTCAACGCTGAACGCTGGGCACAGGGTCTAAGATTGCCCAGAAGGATACAGCACAACGCTGGAAAATACATTACCAGTTACCCAAGGGCTTTATCCAAATAGCTGATCGGGCAGGATCCTTTGTATTATTTAGTATGGGCCTTGGTGGATGGGCTAGAAATTAAACGGTCACAAATCATAGAAAGTGTGCATATGGGGCCTTACATGTCATTCGCCCAGACATGTGCCCAGAAAAAGAATTCTTATATGCTTCTTTTACAATAGCAAGGACACATTTGACAAAAATGACAATGTGATTTTTTTTTAATCTACAGGGCAAAATAGTCTGGACCTGAGATTTTCCTGGAGGTATGAAGATTGTTTCTGTAGGAAATTAAGCTCTCAACATGGCTTGTAACTCAAACATCATTCTCCCAGACACAATTTCGCCCTGACAATTTCTGTCATTTTGAGCACATTTTATACCCCTGGAGCCCAAAATATGCATATGGGACCATCAAAACCCATATGTAACATGATGATCTCATCCAGCCTGACACTTTGAGCCAAAAAAAAATAGAGGGGGAAACTAAAATCCAAAGAGTAGGGGCTGGAATACCTCCAAATTCGTCATATGCAAACCTTCTATGATTTTCGACCAAACAGTACCTCCTCACAAAAGAATAAGGACACATGTATACATAGACAAATATGGGTGTGATACGCTGGGGGAATATTCTGAAAAAACCTGCCCCTGACTCAAAAGTTGTCTGACTTAAAGGTCTTTGGCTGCATGTTGCACTACAACCTACGATACTTAAATCAAATGCGATCTGTCTTGCCACTGTGTGAACTGATAATTAGACCTTTCAATTAATAGCTATTTGAAATCATCTTTTTCACAGCACCATCAATGTTACCCCCCCCCCACCTTAATCTTGACCCAATAATAAGAACCAGAAATAGAAGTACAACTATGTTATAAGAATATCTGTGGAGAAGCCAAGGCAGTGACCTCCTGTAAAATGTAGTTTCCATGGGTAATGAACATTATGCCAATATCAACATGATTGGATAGAATGAACCCACAAGAGAACATCCATGTGAAGACTCAAGCATCACACATTTGGATTTTATTTTATCTGCAAGGATCTCATATTCACTGTGTCCATAATGATGGACATTTCCTGGTTATGATGGATTTATTACGACTTAGTCAACTCAATGAGAGATATGGTTGAAATGATTGAAACTAATATACAGAGACTGTTAGATTTCTCTGGTCATGAATAGTACTGTGATAGGGTCAGAGGTATGGGCCCAGGATCAGGCTGCATTTGCTTCTAGGAACTCTATTCAGAATAGAGTTTGTCCAGAATTTAAATTACACTGCCTAGAAAGTCCTAGCATATGTATTATCCCTACAACCAAAGTCAGGGATGTATGCCTGACCCAATCAAATCAAAAGATTTATATGAGGAACTAACTTTATGGTAGAATTCAAATCATGTTGAAATAGCCTGTCTTCACCCTTTGCCCTAGGACTTGTAGTTGAGTTGAAACTTCCACTGATCATACCCAGATATGGTACATAACATTGGGGCTGGGCCAGGTTCCTATGGTGCTTTCCTTGTGGACGTATTACATTTATGGTGAGGGCTGAGAAGAGAAAAGAAATATAGTCCTGTAAATAATGACGAAGAAGATGGCGACCATGATGATATTGTTGTGCATTGAGGTGTATAAATTATAAAAACCTTGTGGAAAATATGTGATTAAAGTATTTATGGTAAAAAAAGTTCTGTCTTTCTTATTTTGACCCAAACCCCGGCCAGCCCTCCTCGAGATTATAGCTTATTAGAAAATACTTTAATGACATTCATTCAACATTAATATTTCTGTAACGGTTTGTATCGACTTTATATGTTGGGTGGCTTTTTGGCTCGCTTAACTCTAGAGATACCAACACAACACGAGAATTTTGGGTTGGGCAAAGCCCCAGAACTTCCTACCAGCTTGGGGAGGCCTTTGAGAAGCAGTAACACGTCTGGACTGGACTAGGTCCAGTCCTCTTCTGCGGATCATACAGCTCCTTAGTAGGAGCTGGATGCGAGGCGTGGTGCTGCCCCCTCTTGTACCAAATGGGTATCGCAAAGCGACACCTGGTTGGCATAGAAGGAACGAGCACCACACAAACACATCTCTCGGATGAAGCGCACTAATATATACATAACGATGCCGGCCGCTACATTTCTAAGATATTTAAACTGACGCCTCCCTTCTGCATGATTAGACGTAGAACTACATTTTGTCCATGACTACATCATACTTTAAAAACACATGTCCACTTGATCCATATCGTCTTGTCAATCCATGTTAACGCCCATCCTTGGTCATAGGAAAAGCTGAAGTTAGCTTTCCCCGATGTAGGGCTGGGTGAGCACATTAGGGGTGAAGTCAGGGCCACTGTAATGGAAGGGGCCTGAGGGAAAGGGTCGACTCCAGGGGAGCAGTCCAAGGGAGCTGTGTAATAAATATTTCAATATATCCCTTTGTCGTCTTCTGTTTCAGGACATCCCCCTCGTCGTCCCACTCAATAGTGTAAAAAGCAACAATAAATCTACATCTGCCCTAAGACTGTGCTTTTGTAACTGAAACAGCTAGTATCATTGTCGCCATTGCATTGTTTACACTCGAAGCAAGCTATCCATGGTATAAACAGTAAAGCTTACTAATGGTTATTTTATTTTAACTTTTGGGCAGTGGTATATCAACCATTTGTATACAAATACAGCGAACTCTGTTTGGGGCTAAGATTATGAATGTTAAGCACAATTCTTGACTGGATCCGCTGAAAGATGCCATTTCTTGAGATAAGTTAAAAATTGGCCATTTTTGTTTAATTTCCACCTCACCCAAAGCCATGTATTGTCTAGCCAAGTGCAAGTCCACCACACTCAAATTTTTCATAAGTGGGGGTCTTATCTTACATCTCCTTGTGCCTTTCAGGCCCCTTATGCCTTTTGGGCCCCTTGTGCTCTTGTGCCTTTTAGGCCCCTTGTGCCTTTTGGGCCCCTTGTGCTCTTGTGCCTTTTGGGCCCCTAGTGCGTTTTGTGCCCCTTCGGCCCCTTGTGCCCTTTGCACCCCTTGTGCCCCTTGCACCCATTGGGCCCCTTGTGCCTTTTTTGCCCATTGGGCCACTCGTGCCCATTGGGCCACTCGCGCACATTGGGCCCCTCGCGCCCATTGGGCCTCTCGTGCCCTTTGGGCCCCTCGCGCCCCTCGCGCCCTTTGGGCCCCTCATGCCCTTTGGGCCCCTCATGCCCTTTGGGCCCCTCATGCCCTTTGGGCCCCTCGCTCCCTTTAGGCCCCTCGCGCCCTTTCTCCTTGTGACTTTTAGACCCTTGTACCTTTTAGACCCCTTGTGCCTTTTAGACCCCTTGTGCCTTTTAGACCCCTTGTGCCTTTTAGACCCCTTGTGCCTTTTAGACCCCTTGTGCTGTTGTGCCTTTTGGGCCCCTTGGGCCTTTTGTGCCTTTTGGGCCCCTAGCACTTTTTGTGCCCTTTTGGCCCCTTGTGCCCTTTTGGCCCCTTGTGCCCTTTTGCCCCTTGTGCCCTTTTGGCCCCTTGTGCCCTTTTGGCCCCTTGTTCCCTTTTGGCCCCTTTGCACCCATTGGGCCCCTTGTACCTTGTGCCTTTTGTGCCCATTGTGCCCCCTGTGCTTTTGGGCCCCCTGTGCATTTGGGCTCCTTGCGCCCTTTGGGCCCCTCGCACCCTTTGGGCCCCTCGCGCCCTTTGGGCCCCTCGCACCCTTTGGGCCCCTTGTGCCTTTTGGGCCCCTTGTGCCTTTTGGGACCCTTGTGCCTTTTGGGCCCTTGTGCTTTTTGTGCCCCTTGCGCCTTTTGGGCCTTTTGGACGCTTGTGCCTTTTATGCCTTTTCTTGTGTCTCGTGGACCCCTTTTGTCACATGGACCCCGTGTGTCGCGTGGACCCCGTGTGCCTCGTGGACCCCTTGTGTCTCGTGGACCCAGTGTGTCTCATGGACCCCATGTGTCTCGTGGACCCCGTGTGTCTCTCGGACCCCGTGTGTCTCTCGGACCCCTTTTGCCTCGTGGACCCCTTTCGCCCCATGCACCCCTTTCGCCTCGTGGACCCCTTTCGCCTTGTGGACCCCTTTCACCTCGTGGACCCCTTTCTCCTCGAGCAGTTCACCATCATTTGGTCTGGTTATTGTAACACTTGGCAACACCACAATAATTGCTGACAGTTTCGTCTAAAACAGGATCCAATATTGGCCATGTAGCTTTTTAGAGATGAAACTAATTGTCCTCATGTCTGGTTCCAAGTATGCCAACAGACAGCAACACGCTTACTTGATAGTTGACCATTTCCCCCTTTCAGAAATCTTCCTCTATTTCTGCGTTGTAGTAAATATAGACTAATATGAGATGACTCACAAAGCAAGTTAAAAGAAAAAAGGGGTACCAAGAATGAGGTCTTAATCACTAATAATATAATGGTGAATTTTGCACCAAAAGAAATAGGTGGGCATATCCACTGAGCAATGTTTGGACCTATTTTGAGACACTATTCTTCATTATTCTAGTCACATCTATGTATATGGGCCTATAATTTGATGAATAACGGAGGCTCGAAGTTGGACAATACACCAAAAAAATTAATGATTCTTTATTTCTAGTCCATTCTAGTGTAGTATGTATATAAATTAAATGATTCAAACAAAAATCATGGCTCAAGTCTGCATAGTAAGGCCTCAGAGGGGGTCTTTTGGTATCGGTGTGGAAATTCTCACATACGTAATGAAAATATGTGGGGAAGAAAGGAAATGTTTCCAGTTGCCCTGGCAGAAATGACTGACCACTGAAAGTCACTCAGAGGATCTCAAATTAGCTAAGCGCACAGTCTATTGTGATTTTGCAGCTCCATTTACACTGAAATTTCTCAAAAAGGTAAGGTAAAGGTAATCAAATTCTCATGAAATAGTGTGTGTTATATATGTGAGGGTCTGGAAGTGTCTTAGATTGCATGGAAATGATGCATTTTGGGTTATATTTCCCTCTGATTGAAAGTCCTAAGCCATAGACTGGCCATAGCAGCTTGGTAATGCCATTTAGTTTGGCCAGCAAGCCCCATACTCTTTAAGGCTTGATTTTCCTCACATACATAACGTTTTCACTGTGGAATGGAAATTGCCCTTCCTGAGATATTCCTGCTGTATATTTGTGACCCATCAAGGGAGAACATCCCTCCGCGGGGGATTTTTAATTCCCCATTTGGCCACCAGGGGGCATTGGAGGGCAAAATTACTCTAAAATCATTATAAAAATACATTAAGCTAATTTCTGATGTAGAATTCAATGGTTTCATTTAAAATGCACCATTTTCGTTAGAAATGGCCCATATTTGGATGGTAAAATGAACATTTTTCATGAGAAATCAACCTATATGACTGTTCCTGGTTGCCATGGCAACCATTTCAATAATCAAAATTTGCATATTTTTATGCCGATTTTTGGGGATACTCACAAAAAAAACCCAAAACTGAAAACAGAAATGGAAAATTCCATCTAGATCAAAATCTATGATAAAAATCACCATATTATTATGTATTTTTTATGAAAAAGGCTGATTTATTGTGTTTTTAGACATTATTATGGTTTATAATATATTTAGAACTTAATCATCGATTTCAGATATGAATAATGACCTATGATCAAGGAGGGGTTCTGACATAACTACTAGCAATATTTAACCCAATGATGTCTCATTTTAAAGATCTTGATATGAACTTTGATGATGAATTTCCCTGGAGAGGGGTGTTTTTGCTTGCCTGGTCACATTTATCCCCAAATCATTTTTATTTGTTGAAATTAGGGCTTACCTTTACTGCTAGGGTTCATTAGGTCCAGTTTGGATATTTTGAAATGACACCCAAGCCTGTTTGGGGTGAGAAGTGTTGACTATTTTTCGAAATTTTCACCTCCCACACCCCAAAAGTGTATTATTTTGAGAGATTACCTGCTCTTACCATTGTTTATTCACTCCTAGACCTACAATCAATCATTTCAGTACATACAACTTCCCTTTTGGTATGTACTTTGCCAGCAGTATTCCTTCCCCTCCCCCTCCTCCGCATTTCGTTACGCATATGAGGTGTTTACTATATGTGTTGCACCACACACCTCCAAATAGAATTTTTCAAATAAATTGGTTGATGATCTTATAATAGTGTCCCTATCTAATATCCTGGATAGAATTCAGGTACTTACCATTTAAATTTCTGCAAGTTTCACACAAATTTGAAAACGTTACGTATGTGAGGTTTTGTTCATTTTGGTTATAATGTGTACTTCAGACCCTCCCAGACTATATATAATTCACCATTAGAGGTGCATATGGTTCCTCAAACTAAAATAGTAGTGAATGTAGCAATCCTGCAATTTTTTCTTCAAAATTTTTTTATGGTTGCTATATTCTAGGGTAAGGCTGCACTGCCGGTCAGTAATGATATTTATGGGGTTCTATCCATACACAATCTTTTGGTCCTACTTCTCATCATCCATTGATAAACTGTAAATATTAGAGCATAATTGCTTGATATTACTCACCTTAGTTGTTCAACAATTGTATTCAATCTTTTGCAGTCTGCAAGTTTCTGAGGAGGACAGGCTGCCCAATGAGGATGGTATGCACTCAGAGTGAGATGGAAATGACCTATAATATAGTCTAATATCCCAGCAAATCTGTGTCAACTTTTGTCATGCTGAGCCCGCCTCACCCCATGCGCTCTTAGGACTTGACGCGTGGGTGATCACGGACCATGACAAGATGTGATGCATGCGTGAACATCCCAACCCAATTTGTGAAGTTGAGTCAACATGCGTGAACCTTCACCAACAATGACACATGATGACATCATGTGTCATCACACATTATCACACACACTGACACATGGGTCATGACACAGTATCACATATATTGACACACAGACTAATTTGTGGGTGGGGGATAGGCAGGGGGGGGGGTTGCAGGTGGTTGTGGATTTCTGATATCTCATTACTTTATTAACATCAATTCAGCTGTCTATGCTGGTTCCCATTGAAGATATCTCTCCTCTGCATGTCATGTGTTGCCCACTTTGCTTGAAAATGGATAGATATTCTGTCAGCTGTGTGAGATGAATTTTCCTTGTATCAGTCTCGAGAATGCCTGTTGAAATGATAAGAAATGGTCATAAACAAACAACAGCAATCTAATTTTGACCACGCACTCACATCCAAGTTGATAAACAATGACCACTCCCATATGGCAGCCTGAATCCCCCCGAATTTCCCTGAGCCTTGCTCACATAGAAAGTTCTACATTAATTTGGGGTGTTGAGACAAATAGCTGAATTCAGCAACAAGATAGATGTTCAGGGATTGTAGATAATATCAATGTGTTACTGTATAAATGCTTATCACATAGGATTTCAAGTCAAATCAATCTAGAACTGTGTGACCACCTACCACAAGATCTGTTCTCCATGGCTGCCTCTGCCTGACTGTTTTGAAAGCAGGAGGAGAACAAAGGAATGGGAGGGAAATTTGAAATGGACCAATCAAAAAACAGAATAGTTCATAATGTGTCATTGTGTGTGAAGTTCTGTCATGGTGGGTGAGAGTTGCCGAATCTTGATGCATGCTCACATCTCCTCACACAGTCTGTCAGGCTAATGTTGGACAAAGTATCTTCCCCTATTATCACTCAATACAGAGTTTTTTAACCAGCCTATGAAGAGTTCCTGTATATTTGCTCTAATCAGCTGTGACCTAGCTGATCAGTAGACATTAAACCTTCATATCCCATCAAACCAGGACAAACAGATACTTAGATATCATGTAAAACATATGCAATTCCAATTCAGTGCTATGTCCCATAGACAAAACAAATGAGCTATTATGTCTAATGTATGCACTAAATCACATATACTTGGCTATCATTATGTTCCTGATTCATATGTATTTCATGCCATGTAAGAAAGGAACTTGCTCTGTGAAACATAAATTTTCATATTGACATTTACTCAATAGGCCCACTCTGCAAAGTACAAGCCATGAGAATCCATACAGTTTCCATAGTCTCTTATTGTTGAATGCTTGGTGAAGAAATGTCATGCTAGGTGAGAGTTGACAAGTATTGACACATGTTGACATGTGCTCACCCTGGTCCCCTCACATCTTTATTGAAGTAAGTGAAGACATGTGAAGCTGCCTGAGAGTTGACAAGCATTGACGAATGCTCACCCAGTTCCCATCACATCCTTATGGAAATGAGTGAAGACATGTGAGGTTGGGTGAGAGTTGACAAGTATTGACATATGTTGACATTTGCTCACCCAGTTCCCCTCACATCTTTATGGAAATGAGTGAAGACATGTGAAGCTGTGTGAGAGTTGACAAGTATTGACACATGTTGACACTTGCTCACCCAGTTCCTCTCACATCTTTATGGAAATGAGTGAGGACATGTGAAGCGGTGTGAGAGTTGACAAGTATTGACACATGTTGACATTTGCTCACCCAGTTCCTCTCACATCTTTATGGAAATGAGTGAAGACATGTGAAGCGGTGTGAGAGTTGACAAGTATTGACACATTTTGACGCATGCTCTCTCAGGTCTTACTGAAGTAAGTGAAGGTTTGTCAAGCTGAGTGAGAGTTGACATTGTATCACACAAAATGACATTATTCGTTATCACTCAATGTACTCACACATTCCTCACCCAGCATGACTCATGTTCACTAGGATTTGCTGGGATGTTAAGATATGCCTTTGAAATACTAATTTAATAAGTCCTGTACAAAAAATAGTGAAGTAGATGATCTGTGATGTTTAAAAGTATTGCTCTATCCAATTCCTCACATACCTAATGTGTATAGAAGTGCCTTTGGAGATCTGGACCAGAATGTATATATATATGGGTCATTCCAGGTTTTACTGGTCAGGTGGCCTCTTGGGCATATAATAGCAAGGGAAACACTTCTACACCACCAATAATATTTTTATTCCTTAGTGGGGGGTCACAGCTAAGATTTCCATATGGTTTGGATGGGTCTTGGGGCATAATTTATCTTCTATATGCATTTAATTATAAATTTTCACGTGGGGTACGTTAATGATAGAGCCTATCTAACCTGGTTAGGGAATATTATCAGTGTTCTTATTATATGCAATTAAGAGGTACCCTAGGGGGGAGTCTTCCATAAAAAATTTTTTCATGTACTCCGGGAATTACCCTTGCCAGGCACATATAAGTGATTTTCAATGCACACCACGATCATTAACGTACCCTGGGCTTTTGCCTCTAAATAGAATAAAATAAACCAAATACATACAATTCCCACAGTCTATGGCCACTTTTAGAGTAAATACATCATGCCTGAACAAGAATTGTGGCCAAATACAGTCTGGTTTGGCTGTATGGGGGGTCTCTTCGTAAGCGGGGTACGTTAATGATCGGCGGCGGGAAAAACAGCACAGGAAGAGAAAAACGACTTCCTGTTGCCCGGCAGAAGTGGCCTGCATCCAGGTACCGTGTTTCAGCTCAGAGGAGGTCACAGCTTGTTTATAGCTACCCCTAGGCAGAGTTCTACTGCAAAAGGAACCCCAAATTCGCGAAAAAGGTAAGGAAATTCCATGAAATTGCGATGAAATATTGTTGGAGATGTCTGTGGGGGGCCGTAGATCGCTTTTTGTGTACCGAAACGATGTATTTTGGATGCTAGGGGGTAAAATGTGTTGCCGGGTGAGGCCTGCGATGCAGCCCGGGGCCCCAGGGTGAAGCTTTGGCCACCCCGGGCTGTATTTTCAAAATTGGGGTACGTTAATGATTTTTCGCTCGGCAAGCAGAATTTGGCCTCTCCTGGCCGAGATGATGTACCCTTGGGTCTAAATTGTTGATAATCCTCTAGAATAGGACCCCCTACGTGTGTAAGATGCATTTTGGGCCATGTTTGGGTGTTTTGAGATGACCCCCCCACCCCAATTTGGGCTTGAATGGCCAAATTTCTGCCTCGTCGTGAACTTTTAGGCCCCCTCACGGCCAAAATTGTGCTTATCCCATGTTTTTTTGGGGTTATATTCCTTCTCCTACCTATATTTGGGCATTTTGGTGTGTTTAATCCTCCTGTGGGATCGAAAGCATAGCCATAGTGGCCAAATTTAGGGAGATAGTGCTCGTCGGTCATTAACGTACCCCGGTGGCAAGATGCCTGCCTACTGGTCGCCATCTTGGATTCAGGGGAATGTTTTATGGTGGGTATGTTAGACATGTCCCCCCTCTGTTGTGTTGACCAGGTAAGCTCACCCTTGCACAAAGCCCCCACTGCTGAGTGGTTATAAACCTTTGCGATCATTAACGTACCCCCCTTCTTATTCTGTATTTTCCACACAAGTGGCACTTCCAGTGCACATAGCTCCATCATATTTCACCATGACATGCCCCTATGGTACCTCTAACTCACACTAGTGCCATTAGTTAGATACTGAATACTTTTTTTCCAAAGAATTTTTGTGATGGCTATATTTCAGCATTTTTCTTATATTTTGTCAGTATAAATTTCCATATTAGCAATTTATCAGCTGATTGAACTTCCGGGGTTACTGTACATTATTTGTAAGCATATAAGAACATGAATATTTTTTTCCTATTTATTTATGTATATCTTATCAGTATTCAAACACTAAAAAATTCCTTATTATCTTAAAATCTACTGATTTCCTCACTATGAATTACCATATCAGCATAAAAACCTCTGATAAAATCTTTGGCGTTGTTGTACATCCTTTGTCAGCATATAGGAACTTGTTTAATCACTATTTACCTTTTTTATTTAATGTATTTCTTCTCATTCTTTGATAGGTTAAAGACCGGGGTACGTTAATGACGGTACAAGGATTAAGAGATGAACAAAGTTACAATTATATTTTTTCAACCTGTGACCTAATATGGTTTTTGTATCATTTCTATTCAATAGTAGTGATGTTTGGCTTATTATAAAAGAGTATCTGAGGTATGTAGAGGCATATTACTGTACGCCATGGCATGCACGCGTTGCGAGAAGTGTAGAAATTTTGTGATTTTTATTTTCCAAAGTGATATTAAACACCCAAGATGGGCCTTATCAATGGTTAAATGACTCTATATATGTATTATGATCTCATTTACTCTCAGGAAAGAGTATTTAAGATATATAAGTGTATATTTTTGTACTGTGCTGCAAGCGAAGGCCGCGAGAAGTGTTGAAATAGTTGTGATTTTAATTTTCAAAGTGATATTGAACACCCAAGATGGGCCTGATGTATAGATGAGCTGTGGCCATTCTTTGAGAGGTTAACAAATAGGGTACGTTAATGATAATATGTGTAATATAATGGCCTCTACGCAAGCACCAACTATGAAGTATAGGTATGATATATCAGGCCAATTCTAATTATTATGTACAGTAGGTCTACTAGAGACAATGGACAGTTAATATAGTCATTGTATGAAGGATTTTGAATGAGCTAGGCTAAAGTTAAAAAATGGTAAAATAAATTCACAAATTTTCACATTTTCCAATTTATCCACCTATGCGTAACTTCAAGAGTTTTCGGGCCTCACTTTAGCTTTTTGGTATACATAAAGTCATGTATTGTACCAGTCTGGCCACAATATTTGGTGTTTCCAGGCCTCTTATTAGTGGTGTTGTTCATGTTTGATTGATTACGATCATTAACGTACCCCCTTTTTAGAAGGTTTTACGGCATCTGTGATAAAAACTGACCCCCTAGGAGTTGGATCCTTGAATGAAACTTTTTAATAAACCAAGATATAGGGCTATCAATAAAATATAATGTTATTAAGAAATACTGAGTTTGTAGATTCTTGATCCAGGCCCCCCCTGACCAGTAAAACTTGGAATGACCCATATATATATATATATATATATATATATATATATATATATATTGTTGAAAAAGAGTGACATCTTTTGAAAGTAGTTGTCTTTAAATGTATGAGGGAAAAGTTAAGAATGCTAGGTTACATATTCAAAACTTTCACTGATCTCCACATTTAGCAATGAGGTGTAATAAAAGGTTCTTGGTGCAGGGATTTCGTTTTTGCTACAACTTAAGACATGTATTGTAACATTTTGGACATGAAATCTGATGTACATAGGATGATATTTAACAGCTTTTATGACTGTTTGTTTAAAAACGTTACATATGTGAGGGTAAAGAATTATGGTTTTACACCACAGGCTATAAAAACTGACGCATTAGGAGTTGGTGACTTGAATCAACCTTTCTAACAAGCCAAGATATATGGCTTTCAATAAAATAAAGTGTTGTTAAATAATATTGAGTTTGTGATTTCATTGGTTCTCGGGCTGGTGAACATCCTTCACTGAATCACACCAGGTATTTAGTAACTTTATGAATTGGGTGAAATTCAGTTACCACTCAAAAATTTACAGTGTGTCTTATCTGATTTTAAAGTATCTTGGCTTTTAGCCCCCCCTCCCCAAAAAAAAGAAGAAAGAAACAAAAATCAACACAGATTCTTAATGAAATCGCTTGTATAAAGCAGTGATGGATAAGGCCATAGAAAACAACTAGCTCCAGATTCCCTCTTATCGAAAGAAAAAAAGGTTTCTGAGGCTCATCTGGCCCTACGATTGATGATGGCCTCAGATATTTGAAATTCATTCCAGTGCATTTATCTCTATAAATGTCCACCATTGGTCCCACAGTGGGTGGTCCGATTACTGGAAGTGGAATTCTCTTTGAATTCATGGAGATTCATGATGGTTAAGATTGAGCTATAATGTCTGATTGCTCTTTGCATTGATTTGATCCTGGTTTAAAATGAAATGAGGGTCTTGGTGCATTCATAAAACCGTTTTAAATGTTAAATATATGGCTTTTGGTCAGTGATTAAAATACACTAGTAAAGCAGATAAATGTGATATTTGTCACATTTTTTGGTCACTTTTACAAAGTAATGGTGCTAGCCTCCTATTGTACTTGTATGAATAGTAATCACTTGTAATATGAAATATTCGAGGGATTCAAGTCAGAGTATGGCTCAGAGCATTATGTCCTAGTGACAATCATAAAACCTACGTTAGACATCAGTTTGAAAGTTTAATAAAAAAAAAATCAATGTCCCTGTCTGTGAGTTTGTAACAATTTACATCTGAAACAGACTCGCAGTTGACGCTTAATCTCCACCCCAACAAAGCAGTTTGGATGCAGACGTCTTACTCCCAAAATGGAATCCCAGTAGTTACTTTATTCAGAAATGTGGAGCCAGAACACTGAAAATGTTCACTAATCTAATTTGGCATCGTCCTGACCAGAGATGATTGGTTCCAGGATGGCATAGGTTTCATGAGATTATTTGGTTTTAGTTTTGGGAATTCAGATGCAATATGTCCCTCTTGCACATCATGGCATCACCTCACACCTTTATAAAAAAAGAGTAATGTTTCTTAATGAGTCTTAAAGAAGAGGTCTTGAAGTGACCAGGCAAGCAAAATTGTCCTTCTGTAGGGAAAAATCAAAGTTCATCTCAGCCTCTTTAAAATGAGACATCATTGGCTAAAATATTTCTAGTAATTAGTCATGTCAAAAATCCCTCTGAGCATTCGCTACTCATGAAAGAAAAATGACCATTTTATAAGCTCTTGTAACAGTTCATTCTATATATCGTTTGGGTGGCTCTTAGGCTCGCTTAATGACTATAAGCAACACACAACACGAGAGGTTCAGGTTGGGCAAAGCCCTTAACTTTCCATCTTCTCGGATGGCCTTTATTGGTTTCTGAGAAGGACTATCAACATGTCTGGACTGGACCTCGTCCAGTCCCCTTCTGCAGATCGTCCAGCTCCTTAGTAGGAGCTGGATGTGAGGCGTGGTGCTGCCCCCTCTTGTACCAAACGGGTATCACGAAGCAACACCTGGTTAGCATAGAAGGAACAAGCAACACACTAGCACATCTCTCAGATGATCCACACTAGTATATATACAATGATTCCGGCCCAAACACTCTTAACGCATTACAAATCATGATAAACACTAATGTGACAACAAACCAGCCCTTTTCATGTACTTTTTTTTCATAGTGTAGAGGCTCATAGGTCATGTGGACGTAAATGCTGCCTTCTCGTAAGTGATAATTATGGTATTCAGGCCTGCACTGAAGAGTGTGCTGGCTGCTGATTGGTTTAGTACTAGAATATAAGAATATTGGTAAAGTTATGGAAAAAAAAATCACAGGTGTTCTCAAATAGCTAATAAATGGAATAGTAGGTGTGTATTTATACTTATTATGCCAGGGTTTGGGGAATTTATGAGGCATGCAAAAGTCAATCTGGCCAATGGAGATTTTGGGCACATTGTGTATGAGGGAGGAGTTAATTGTGCTATGGTTGAAATTTTTACAACAAACATTTTAGGCAGCTGTTTTTTGTGTGTTACGCTATATAAAAAGAGGAAATGGATTTAGTCCCCTGTGACCTCATAGGATGTCACATAATGTAAGCTTCTTACTCGAGAGGGCAGTATGATCTGTGCGGTTACCAGAGGTTGCTTTGATCTCTGGCCACTGCAGGGTGATGGCAGCACTGGTTGTCTGACTAAAGGTTCTACATTAAGGCTGGATAAGGAGTTAGTCAGCCTGACCACTGTTAGGTTAGGACCCCTTTTACTAAGCTACACTGTACATACAGAGCTTCTTGTACACAGATAGCATTCGACCTAGAGCTGTGTACGTAAAACCTTAATAAGTTGCACTCACCTGAGATAACTAGTTCTAATTCTAACTTGATTAAATAAGAAATCGAACCATTACAATGGATATTGATATAGGAGAAATTTTCAGCTTGGGGTTATTGATGAAGATTTCCCAGAAAATATTTCAAACTTTAGGTTGTTGGAATATTCCATCATCCAGTTACCATGGCAACCAGAAACAGGCATATGGGCTGTAAATATGATAAATGTGCACCCAAAATGGAATTTGTTAGAATAAGACCATCGAATACCATTGAAAATTCAGCCTATGCATATTTATATTGGTTTTAAAGTGTTTTTTTTTACCATCCAATGCCTCCTGGTGGCCAAATGGGGAATTAATATCTCCCACCAGCGGTTTATTCGCTTATTGAGTCACTGAATCAAGGACTAGGTTGGTTTTATCTTGGAGGTGACAGCATTCATGGATCAGGACGCAATACATAACAAAATTATGCTTATTACTTCTAGATAGATCCACAGGGCATCATCACCCTTTCTCCCAACTACCAGACTAAATGAATCAACTTAACCTTCCTTTACATTACCCAGAGAAGGTTTTCAATAGTCTGGCAAACACTTTACTAAGATTCCTTCCTTCTAACTACTCGAGCAGCTGGAACAGCCTCCTGGGGCCATAGTGTTATCCAATTCCAGTGGCACCCTTCCGATGGAACTCTCCCTGCTAGAGCAGGTTGCAGTACACCAATTGATGGGAGGTAGCAGCAGGAGACACTTAGAGAATTTATTGAAATCATTCACTGCAAAACCCCCAAATTTGGGTATGTCCACACTCTACGGCCGATAGCGGAAAAGTTAATTACATTGTACCACATCTCATGGCCCTGAATTAATGGGAGAAATGTGTGCCTACAAGAAAATAATAGTGGCTAAGCCCAGAAATGTGCATGAATATTTTATTTTTGCCAATATGCTATATAGGCCAACAGTGGAAAAATAACTAGTGTTTTGCAGCCAGCAGACATAAGCTGCTGTAATGGAGGATTTAGTACCACCTTTGGGCCCAGGTGGTAGCACTGTTGCAGTGGCTATTACTCCCTCTACTGGTACAGTTGTTCGGCAAGTGGTAAGGAAAATATTAGCCAGTAAAGAGTGTTCGTTAGGGATATTTTCTATGGCTGAATGTGAGTGACCCCTAGACAGAACCGTGATCATAATCTATTACAATGATGATAATGCAGGATTTGAATTGCTGACAGCCTGCAATTGTTCGGGGTGACATAATGCTTTCTGTTTCTCCGATACATTGTACTATAATGAGTACCACGTTTTACTTTTATGAATTTTGATAATGGAAAGAGGTAAAATCGGCATCACTCATGTCATATCTGAGAATATAGTTTGCTTAAAAGCCATTTCTTTTTTCCAGAAATTTATTTAGAATGGAAATGGAAATTCTGTTGCAAGGATAATTCTATGCTATGAGGTTCAAGGCTCTGAGTGGCTCTTTGGCTCGCTTAAGTCTATTACGAGGACGCCCATGACGTGGCTTTCAGATTTACAGGACTGTAGTTATTATCAAGACTTAATATTATGATCTTCTGGTTTAAGACTCGAGAAATTGCTGACAAATAGTGAGTAATTACTAAAATATATTGACTATTTGCTGACAAAGAGTGCATTATTACTGACATATCTTGACTAATTGCTGACAAATACTGACTAAAATTTTGCGAACATATATTGACAAACTGATGGAAAACAAATAGTGAGTAATTACTAACATATATTGGCTAATTGCTGACAAATATTGAGTAAGTACTGACATAATTTATATTGACTTATATTGCTGACAAATAGTGAATTGTTACTGATATAAAATTGCTGATAAATTCTGAGTAACACTGGTATTGACTAATTGCTGATAGATAGTTGATTGCTGAACACTACGGCGTTCAGGAATCACTTGTCTGGAGTTATCGGATGCGTCATAGAACGATTCTATGTCGCTATCGTCTACTCCAGAGAGGAACTGATCAACATTCATTTGTTGATCCAATTGATCACAATCAGCATAGTATCCCACTAATAATGTCAACAGCTACTCGAGCAAATCTTACACCAAACAGTTCCTGGGATAATGGCAATTTGCCTAACCCGGGTCCTGGTTTGTTCTTACAGCATTCAGGACAGGTCTCCACCCATCGGGTGAGATCTGTACTCATGCCAGGCCAATAGTATCGTCTGGATAGACGTTCTAGAGACAGTTTATTCCCAAAGTGTCCACTAGTTCTATGCCCATGACAGAAATACATAATATCTCATCGCATAGTACTAGGTATGACAACTTGCAAGGCTTTCTTCCTATTAGAATAGTTCTTCCATTGGAATACAATGTCTGAGCAGTGTGCAGTTTAAGATGTCAAGATCATGTATAAGCAACCTGTGTTTGTTCTTGCGGTAGTGTGCATGGTGAGTACTGTACTGATTTTGGAATTTTGGAATTACATGCAATGTTACCGTAATGTCAACGAGTCCGTAAATGATGAATGAGGATGAATACTCACTCAGCTCATCCTAAAAATAGTATCAGGTGAGCTAAATATAGTAACTGGGGAACTCCAGTGCAGGTATGTAGGTGGATCCTAAACATAGCACTGGGGTTCACAGAGTTCAGTATGGTTCTAAATACAGCTGCTGGGAATTCCCGGTATGCTGTTAGCTGCTCATGATCAATGGGCATGTCCTCCAGCAGGAGGAGTTGGTCTAAACATAGCTGCTAGAAATTTCTAGCATGCAGCGAGCTGCTCGTGATTGACGGGCGTATCCTCCAGTGAGAGGAGGCGGGGTCACTGAGTGCAGTTGACACCGCCAGCCTTTGGTCTATGGGTATTGTTTTGTCATCAATAGCCAATAATTATAATGAACGGGTATAACAGGGTACACTTATGTATGTATTTATTGTATGCTGTGTTATGTATGTATTTATTGTATGCTATATGAGAGAGTGCTATAGGAGTCCTGTGTAGGGTTTATGGTAGCTAGGGTTTATGGTAGCTGTGGAATGCTGCAGACGGCGATGGAGTCAACGAGATCTGGTCAGGAGGATTCTGTAGGGGAAAAGATACGTGTAAGCCAAGTACATGGCGTCTGGGAGGTGTAGTGGGTTAGTGAGAGACAGGTGAGGAGTCAGTATTGTGAGAGCGGTTGAGGAAGCAACACATACTCCTGGAGTAGATGAGGATGAAGCTGTTTAGTATCTAGTATTACACTTAGCCAATGTAAGAACGGATTAAGCAGGATCTCTATGGCACTTATACCTCTCTAGAAGCACTGGATTGTTAGAACATGAACTGCTGGTGTGAATAGACTGATGTCGTTGAAGCTATATAGAACTGAGTGGAATCACCTAACAACTGTAACTGTGAATAACGAGTGAACAATAAATGGTGACTTGTATCGGCGTCTTGGTGTTGGTTAAAAGAATGGGCTAGACCAACATCATACCACTAGAGTTAGTCTTCCCAATACGTGAGATCAGTGGAGTGAGCTGATAATAACTACACAAGTGAGACTACATTAATATACACATAAACACAACCCACACAGCCCAGTATGGCTTGGCTTGTGGGTAGACTCGGACACTGGCTTACATGGTAGAGTCAAAGGTGAAAAATAAATATGATAAGTACAATACCTATAACGGTCTACTGACAGTAAATAAAAATTTAGGTAGGATTTGTACTAACAACATATAGTTAAGTTATTTGGAGAATGAATTATGATGACTTTGATCATGAAGTAATCTTGTTTTCTTTTTCTTTTTCCTTTGTACTACTTACTGATTAACTAAAGGTTATTGAATATTACATATAAAGGTTTCTAGTGTCGGTTACTAACCATTATTAAATTTTTAACTATAAATGTTATTACTTTTGTGGGAACTATAACCTGATTAGGTAAGGGACTGGGAAATTTATAAGTTGGTATGGGGAAGGGTTGTAATGACCTTACCTCTATGTATTCTACGGTTCGTAGGCAAAAGATCATAAAATCTCTTAGCAATACAGGAGTGGCTAGCACCCGTATCAACAAGAAACTCAGCAGATCTACCACTCACAGATACAACTGCGTACCACCTCCTACCTTTCAAATAGGTAGGACAACTTGCATACTTAGCAAGTTCCGTCTTAGAGCCGAGGTTAAGTCCACATCCCTTCAAAAATTCGAGACAAGGATGACCCGGGGGAAGCTGGGCACACCCCACCCTGGCCAACCCGTTGGCCACTTCCTCTAGACTGATATCGGGTTTCCCCTCTGTGTTCTTCTGACGGTTCTTGACACCTGGTGTACTATCAGTCTCCCCAGCCTCATGAGTAAGGACTGATCAGATCCCTTAGCTTCACTGCTGGGCAAAATCGCTAGAGGATTCTCACTAGCACTACAAGCGGCAATAGGCTGGCAGTCATTACAATCACTCACTCGGGGGGCAATCCGGTTGCCATGGTGGACACCCCCACTCAGTTTTCCTTCTTCACTGAGTCCTCCTTACCCGGATTATTCCGGTAACGAGCGCTTCTATAAACTGGCTTATCTGCTTCACATTCGGCAGCATAATGTCCAGTTTCCTGACATCTAAAGCACGTCACTGCACTCCTATCAGGCCTAGGCCTTCTAAGATTTTCAGTGATCTTCTTTACCAAAGTGGTAACCAGGTCCTCTGATAAAGACGGACCGGGGTTCGGTATGGTATCGGGTTGAGTCACAGGAGGTTTGGTGGCAGTCCTTGACGTAACCCGTTTTCTTTCCCCAGTTCCGGTTGTACCAGGGGTTTCCTTGGCCAATCTCCCCAACGTTTTCATCATCATCAGGTTCCCCTGATTCGGATGAATCGGTCTCGGGTATCCCATCCGGAACTATCATTGCTGACATCCGTTGGGGTACCTTCCCAGCAAAGATCCGGGCCTTACAATCATAAGGACTGGAACAAATCTGTCAAAGAGGCCACGGTCCTGTGTTCCTGATTCCGCAATCCTTCGATGAATATTGTTTAAACATTTCATCTAAGAAGCACTCATCATCCAATCTCCATTGAGGTCTGGCTTTATGCAACAGGCGTTGACATTCTAAGCCGAAAACTTTGGCAGATTCCTTAGGTTTCTGAGCTTTTTTAGTGAACGTCAGCCAAGGATCTTCCCCAACTATGTTTCCATATAAATATGAAGCAATCTCTATGAGTTCATCATACTTCATATGGGCTGAGAGTCCTCTAATTTGGGAATCTCTCCATTGTTCTACGGCTCCTTTACCGTTGCCCTCCTTTAACCAACACACTAGATAGGGGAGAGCTTCCGCTTTACACCATCCATTGCAGTTAAAGACATCTGCGCAGCCTTGATACTCTTCCTTCCAAGGATTCTTGGAATTAAAGGGAGTAGGTAACTTAGCTACCGTACGAGCCGGATTCGTGGATCCAGTAAGGGTTAATCCCCTACTCCATTTCATGATTTCCGTATCGTCCAGACCTTGATTGTAACAATCAACACCTAGGTTAGCAATCGCTGCATTTGAATCATGCAGTGCTTGCAACCCTGGAGAAAGAGATACTCGTCGACTGAGTCTCTTTTTCCGTGGAGGATTCGTACCATAGGTACTTCCTAAGCCACCGGGTGGTGGTCCTCCTCCACCCCCTGATCCTCTGGTCCCGGATGTAGGCACCTGTGAAAAGGTTTTTCCATCGGTTCTAGGAGCCGACCCTGGATTATTGGTGAACTGTGTATTTCCACCAAAACTAAAAAAAACACTATTGTTATTAGTGTTTCTTCCTGTTCCAGACGACTGATTCCCATTATTGTAACCAGTGTTACCCGCAAAGGGGTTACCTCTGGAACTACCTGCTGAGTATCCGGACTGTCCGCCAGTTGTACGGGAAAACCCGGATGCATTCCGGGCGTTACTATTGGATGGATTCGCTCCTGGTTGGGGTTGATTCCATCCGTACTGGGCATAAGGGCCGTTCGGTCCCCCTAAAGGTGACTGTTGTGGCCATCCGCCGTCAAAGTTGGAAGCTCCTAGTGAGTGGTTTTGTTGTATTCCACTCGTAGAAGCACCTCCAATATTTCCCGTACCTAAACCAAGAGGTTTCCAGGTATTATCAGTAAATCTAACCTGATGACTCTACTTCTTCACAACGAGGTACAGTGTTTTCTGTTACCTCGTCCTTACCCCTCAAAGAGTTCATCTGGTCACTTGTCTTGATTAGAACTATTCCTGAAACAGTGCAGTCTGGTTCAAGAGTGCCCACCACACGTCCAGTATCCTCTAGATAGATACTTTGACATCTGGATAGCTTTAGTTTCCAGTTCCGAATAGTCATTCAGCATTTGTGTACCGGCAAGGAGAAAGGGTGCTACGTGCTAAAAGTCAACTTTAAAATTCAGATCACTAGCTTTTTAGTGATATATTGCAAGAGAAGATACTCCTGTTAGTCTTAGAGGCATGGCTTGCTAAATATGGGTAGTTATGACCATTTCCTGAATGGCAATAAGCTCTACATCTAATTGGTCATGAGATACATCTAAAATTAGCATAATTAATGCTAATTAGCTAAATTAGCTTAATTTTTTAAGTCTTTCGCCCATAACTTTTGATCTAGAAATGGTATTTTCGTTCTGTTTTCACCATAGTAAACCTGGTGAAACATACCTTCAAATAAGATCATTGATTTTCCTATCTAGAATGAAAACAATGTTTCCATGGCAACAGAAATCAACAAAAATGCCTATTTTAGCCCAAAAATGTTTTTTATATGCCTTGTTTGGAACCTTTTTACCTAAAATAGAACGTTTTATCAAAAGTCTTTGAATTCTCCATAAAAAAAGTAGCCTAAAGCAGTTTTACGCATATTTTTCCTACTAAATCCCGCAGGAACCCCCATTTCTGCTTGCTGGCTCACATATATTGACTAATTTCTGATAAATAGTGAGTAATTACTGACATATATTGACTAATTTTTGACAAATTGTGAGCAATTACTGATATGTGAACAGGTGAGGGGAAAGGGTCCTCTGAGGTTAAATATGAAATATAAAATAGATCAGCTTTAAAATGAGAACACTTGTAGATAGCCCATCTAGTCATGGAGATATTGCGTCACGAAAATGGAATGACATGACTATCAAAACAGCCAATAAGCTCTATCATTCATTGTTTTGATTAAATCAGGCATCTAATTAGCATAATGATTTAAATAATCAATTAAAAAATAACCATCCCTTTCCATACATTTGGCCATAACTTTGGATCTAAAAATTGTACCTTTATGGTTTTTCAGCGTATGAATCTCCATAAATCCTTCTACTAGTTGACATTTTTTTTTTTATTTAGAATATAATTCCCTGAAAACCCTTATTTAGGCCTTGTTTTGTATTCAAAACGTTCCATTTACATTCCAAATATACAGGAAGTGCCAGGAAAAAAATGAGTAATTACTATTATATATTGACTAATTTCTGACAAATATTGAACATATCTATATTACATTGATCAGTACCAATATACTGCATAATTATGCTAATTATGCAAACAAAAATGTCTACAATGCATTGTGGGATATGGATCTGTGGTAGTTTTATTCCTCCGATTGACCTCGCACTATTGAAAATTCGTTTTCACTGAAATTAAGCGAAATAAAATTTTAGACTGGGACAAATTTTGTCAAAGCCTCAACCGGCATACACTGCGAAAGGCCTCCTCCCACAATGCTTTGAACGTCTGTCCACCTGTTCAGCGACGTCACTGTGAGGGCTCTAGGCATCAGAGACAATTAAAATTCGCAAAACATACAGTATTGAGTGGGGATAATCATAACAAATGTCCGAAATTTGCTGCGTGTACTTACCTAGCAAAACTGGGTGAAAATGTGTGATGTCCTGTTGTGCCAAAAATGAGTATTGCATCGAGATGTTCATGACTCAATAGAGATGCCAATGTTGTCCTTGTTCGCCAAGTGGATATTCATGAGTCACTGCGCTAGCCATCTGCCACAGTCATGGTATTTCTTTATGGCCGGTCTCCAAAGTAAAAGACTAATCTGTCTCATCTTAGGATTCTAATCCATAACGGATCTCACAGAGGGAAGCTTTACCTTGTTGTCCCACATGATGATTATTGTGTTGATGTATGCCCATACACTGCTTTTCTGGTCACTTGAGTTAAACAAGTACTGGCAAGCCCTCATGCACTTTCTCGTCCCTGTAAGTGGGTTTTTATGCAAAATTAAACATATTTGGGAGTTTATCCTCCTTTTCTGGATAGTAATTTTTGAACATTTTCAGTTGATTTCCGCCATTTTTTCTTCCTTGATTTCCTCAAAAATGTGGTCTTTGGTTGGTTACTTTACTGGCACTGACTAGGTTTCGTTTCTTTCTTTTTTTTTTTTTGGGTGGGGTGTGTTAGTGCACTGTTAGGGGATGAGGTCCAGCTTCAGTCAGGAACTCGTCAGCAGGGGCTCTGAAGCCTTTTTTGGACCCAATTTCAGAGGCATAGGAACATCATTTTTCTTTCTTTTTTATTTGAGGTAGGAGGGCAATGGGAGGGGTATTCAAGCTATATTGATTCATCTATTGTCAGGCATAAAAGAAGGACATTCTTGGATGGCTTTCACTTCTGTCCTCGGCCCATTTTTCATATTTGTCTAATGATAAGTTATCAGGATATTTTCTTTTTAACTTAATTTGGTGTGATGAGCTTTCCGGGCATTGGTCCCTTCCCTATGCCTCTGAAATCTTAACAGTAGTTTTAGTACTATGTCCTTACCTAAAAAAATAAATCACTAAATTCACAGATGCCTGTCTATCAATGGACTATCTATCATCTAGACCTGCCTCATCCCACACACACAGTATACGCTGTTACATGGCTGCCTACATCTCATCTAGTGGTGAATTAAAGTACAGAAAAATTAATAAGCAAATTTGAGATAAGGGGAGAAAGTATTGAGTGGGGATAATCATAACGAATGTCTGAAATTTGCTGCGTGTACTTACCTAGCAAAACTGGGTGAAAATGTGTGATGTCCTGTTGTGCCAAAAATGAGTATTGCATCGAGATGTTCATGACTCAATAGAGATGCCAATGTTGTCCTTGTTTGCCAAGTGGATATTCATGAGTCACTGCGCTAGCCATCTGCCACAGTCATGGTATTTCTTTATGGCCGGTCTCCAAAGTAAAAGACTAATCTGTCTCATCTTAGGATTCTAATCCATAACGGATCTCACAGAGGGAAGCTTTACCTTGTTGTCCCACATGATGATTATTGTGTTGATGTATGCCCATACACTGCTTTTCTGGTCACTTGAGTTAAACAAGTACTGGCAAGCCCTCATGCACTTTCTCGTCCCTCACTTTGAATAGGAAGCATGTTGTACTGACATGCTCTAATACACTTTTGAGTCATTCATTTTGAATTGAAAGCATGTTTTACTGCCATGCTTTCATACACTTTCTAGCCATTTATTTTGATTTGGAAGCATGTTGTACTGACATGCTCTCATATACTTTCTAATCACTGATTTTGATTTGGAAGCATGTTGTACTGACATGCTCTCATACACTTTTGAGTTATTCATTTTGAATTGGAAGCATGTTGTACTGACATGCTCTCATACACTTTCTAGCCACTCATTTTGAATTGGAAGCATGTTGTACTGACATGCTCTCATACACTTTCGAGTCATTCATTTTGAATTGGAAGCATGTTGTACTGACATGCTCTCATACACTTTCTAGCCACTCATTTTGAATTGGAAGCATGTTGTACTGACATACTCTCATAGATAGACGTTCTAAAAAATTTTGACCCCTCTTGAGGGGGGGGTGGCCAAAAAAGAAGTCACCCTCTTTTCAGCAAAAAGGCCTGCATCCTACTATAGATGAAAGAGGGGTGCAAAAACTCTTCGCGCCCCTGGCGCGGGCAGCGCAAGAAATTTTGACTGCTGTCGAGGGGATTCTTAAAAAATGTTCGCATGTCGGCGTGAAAACTCACCACCCCCCGTTGATAAATAATGACCACTCCCTAATAATAGAAAAGTGCAGGCTGTATTGACGGGATCTGCAGGCTGTATTGACAGGAAACTGCAGGCTGTTTTCATGGGAAACTGCAGGCTGTATTCCCAGGAAACTGCATGCTGTATTCCCAGGAAATGGTGGCCCATTTCACAGGGAACTTTGGCCCATTCGCACTGTATTAGCATTGCTTAGTGACGCTGCCTAGTGACATGACGTTGCCTAGTAACATGACGTTGCTTAGTGACGTGATGTTGCTCCATAAAATCGCTGGACAGCAACGTCACTCCACAAGCAGATACTCTTGGAAGATTCCACTTCAAAAGATAAGGGAGGGATATTTCAGTGAATCCTGTGAATTATAACATAGTATTCGAGAGTATGGTAGTGTGGGTATATGGCAAATATTCTAACTAACATTTGTGAATAGATATTTTGGAAATGGATTAACTAGTCGTCACTTGGACCGGAAAACAATGGCGGATTTCTATAAATGATCTGCTCTGTGTTGCTAGGCTCTCTGGCAAGAGTATGTGTATAAATTAATACTTTTTCGTGAAATATACCTTTATTCTGAGGATATTCAAAACTCTGTAAATATAAATGCTAAAACAAATGGAGTAAAAAGTCGAGTTAACTCAGGCGTAAATGATCTGCACAAATGTATATTGGCCTATTTGGCAAAGACATGAGAGTAAAATGTTCCTGACCAGGTAGCCCTATAGGTACTTCTAAATACTACTATATATAATATAGCCAGCCACCAGTGAACAGTCAGTCCCTGGGATGAACAGTGGACAGAACCAATTTTCGACTGCTCTGTGATCTCGGGTCTGTGATGTCACACAGCCAAAATGAGGCTAAACCCTCGAACACAGCACCATCTAGTGACAAAGTCAACAACAGCAATCCTCCCTATTGAAAGCGATGCCAGCCGTTACATGGTAGAACTTATAACTAAGGTCGGTTTATCACCCTGGACCAGGTGGGTGCCATAATCTCCTAGCTTACTTCTAGGATTTATCACTGTTTTTACCATTACAATTTTAATACACAATAGTGTCATTACTGTAAGTGGGTTTTTATGCAAAATTAAACATATTTGGGAGTTTATCCTCCTTTTCTGGATAGTAATTTTTGAACATTTTCAGTTGATTTCCGCCATTTTTTCTTCCTTGATTTCCTCAAAAATGTGGTCTTTGGTTGGTTACTTTACTGGCACCGACTAGGTTTCGTTCCTTTCTTTTTTTTGGGGGGGGGGCCTGTGTTAGTGCACTGTTAGGGGATGAGGTCCAGCTTCAGTCAGGAACTTGTCAGCAGGGGCTCTGAAGCCTTTTTTGGACCCAATTTCAGAGGCATAGAAACATCATTTTTCTTTCTTTTTTATTTGAGGTAGGAGGGCAATGGGAGGGGTATTCAAGCTATATTGATTCATCTATTGTCAGGCATAAAAGAAGGACATTCTTGGATGGCTTTCACTTCTGTCCTCGGCCCATTTTTCATATTTGTCTAATGATAAGTTATCAGGATATTTTCTTTTTAACTTAATTTGGTGTGATGAGCTTTCTGGGCATTGGTCCCTTCCCTATGCCTCTGAAATCTTAACAGTAGTTTTAGTATTATGTCCTTACCTAAAAAAATAAATCACTAAATTCACAGATGCCTGTCTATCAATGGACTATCTATCATCTAGACCTGCCTCATCCCACACACACAGTATACGCTGTTACATGGCTGCCTACATCTCATCTAGTGGTGAATTAAAGTACATAAAAATTAATAAGTAAATTTGAGATAAGGGGAGAAAGTATTGAGTGGGGATAATCATAACGAATGTCCGAAATTTGCTGCGTGTACTTACCTAGCAAAACTGGGTGAAAATGTGTGATGTCCTGTTGTGCCAAAAATGAGTATTGCATTGAGATGTTCATGACTCAATAGAGATGCCAATGTTGTCCTTGTTCGCCAAGTGGATATTCATGAGTCACTGCGCTAGCCATCTGCCACAGTCATGGTATTTCTTTATGGCCGGTCTCCAAAGTAAAAGACTAATCTGTCTCATCTTAGGATTCTAATCCATAACGGATCTCACAGAGGGAAGCTTTACCTTGTTGTCCCACATGATGATTATTGTGTTGATGTATGCCCATACACTGCTTTTCTGGTCACTTGAGTTAAACAAGTACTGGCAAGCCCTCATGCACTTTCTCGTCCCTCACTTTGAATAGGAAACATGTGGTACTGACATGCTCTAATACACTTTCGGGTCATTCATTTTGAATTGGAAGCATGTTGTACTGATATGCTCTCATACACTTTCGAGCCATTCATTTTAAATTGGAAGCATGTTGTACTAACATGCTTTCATACACTTTCTAGCCACTTATTTTGATTTGGAAGCATGTTGTACTGACATGCTCTCATACACTTTCTAGTAATTCATTTTGAATTGGAAGCATGTTATACTGCCATGCTCTCATACACTTTCTAGCCATTTATTTTGATTTGGAAGCATGTTGTACTGACATGCTCTCATACACTTTCTAGTCACTGATTTTGATTTGGAAGCATGTTGTACTGACATGCTCTCGTACACTTTTGAGTCATTCATTTTGAATTGGAAGCATGTTGTACTGACATGCTCTCATACACTTTCTAGCCACTCATTTTGAATTGGAAGCATGTTGTACTGACATGCTCTCATACACTTTCGAGTCATTCATTTTGAATTGGAAGCATGTTGTACTGACATGCTCTCATACACTTTCTAGCCACTCATTTTGAATTGGAAGCATGTTGTACTGACATGCTCTCATACACTTTCTAGCCACTCATTTTGAATTGGAAGCATGTTGTACTGACATACTCTCATAGATAGATGTTCTAAAACATTTTGACCCCTCTTGAGGGGGGGTGGCCAAAAAAGAAGTCACCCTCTTTTCAGCAAAAAAGCCTGCATCCTACTATAGATGAAAGAGGGGTGCAAAAACTCTTCGCGCCACTGGCGTGGGAGGCGCCAGAAATTTTGACTGCTGTCGAGGGGATTCTTAAAAAATGTTTGCATGTCGGCGCGAAAACCCACCACCCCCGGTTGATAAATAATGACCACTCCCTAATAATGGAAAACTGCAGGCTGTATTGACGGGATCTGCAGGCTGTATTGACAGGAAACTGCAGGCTGTTTTCATGGGAAACTGCATGCTGTATTCCCAGGAAATGGTGGCCACATTTCAGGGAATTTTGGCCCATTCACACTGTATTAGCAGTGCTTAGTGACGCTGCCTAGTGACATGACGTTGCCTAGTAACATGACGTTGCTTAGTGACGTGACATTAAAGAAGGATATTGTTGGATGGCTTTCACTTCTGTCCTCGGCCCTATTTTCATATTTGTCTAATGATAAGTTATCAGGATATTTTCTTTTTAACTTAATTTGGTGTGATGAGCTTTCCGGGCATTGGTCTCTTCCCTATGCCTCTGAAATCTTAACAGTAGATTTAGTATTATGTCCTTACCTAAAAAAATAAATCACTAAATTCACAGATGCCTGTCTATCAATGGACTATCTATCATCTAGACCTGCCCCATCGCACACACACAGTATACGCTGTTACATGGCTGCCTACATCTCATCTAGTGGTGGATTAAAGTACAGAAAAACTAATAAGCAAATTTGAGATAAGGGGAGAAAGTATTGAGTGGGGATAATCATAACGAATGTCCGAAATTTGCTGCGTGTACTTACCTAGCAAAACTGGGTGAAAATGTGTGATGTCCTGTTGTGCCAAAAATGAGTATTGCATCGGTATCCTCATGACTCAATAGAGATGCCAATGTTGTCCTTGTTCACTATGTGGATATTCATGAGTCACAGCGCTAGCCATCTGCCACAGTCATGGTATTTCTTTATGGCCGGTCTCCAAAGTAAAAGACTAATCTGTCTCATCTTAGGATTCTAATCCATAACGGATCTCACAGAGGGAAGCTTTACCTTGTTGTCCCACATGATGATTATTGTGTTGATGTATGCCCATACACTGCTTTTCTGGTCACTTGAGTTAAACAAGTACTGGCAAGCCCTCATGCACTTTCTCGTCCCTCACTTTGAATAGGAAGCATGTTGTACTGACATGCTCTAATACACTTTTGAGTCATTCATTTTGAATTGAAAGCATGTTTTACTGCCATGCTTTCATACACTTTCTAGCCATTTATTTTGATTTGGAAGCATGTTGTACTGACATGCTCTCATATACTTTCTAATCACTGATTTTGATTTGGAAGCATGTTGTACTGACATGCTCTCATACACTTTTGAGTCATTCATTTTGAATTGGAAGCATGTTTTACTGGCATGCTCTCATACACTTTCTAGCCACTCATTTTGAATTGGAAGCATGTTGTACTGACATGCTCTCATACACTTGCGAGTCATTCATTTTGAATTGGAAGCATGTTGTACTGACATGCTCTCATACACTTTCTAGCCACTCATTTTGAATTGGAAGCATGTTGTACTGACATACTCTCATAGATAGACGTTCTAAAAAATTTTGACCCCTCTTGAGGGGGGGGTGGCCAAAAAAGAAGTCACCCTCTTTTCAGCAAACAGGCCTGCATCCTACTATAGATGAAAGAGGGGTGCAAAAACTCTTCGCGCCCCTGGCGCGGGCAGCGCAAGAAATTTTGACTGCTGTCGAGGGGATTCTTAAAAAATGTTTGCATGTCGGCGCGAAAACTCACCACCCCCCGTTGATAAATAATGACCACTCCCTAATAATAGAAAAGTGCAGGCTGTATTGACGGGATCTGCAGGCTGTATTGACAGGAAACTGCAGGCTGTTTTCATGGGACACTGCAGGCTGTATTCCCAGGAAACTGCATGCTGTATTCCCAGGAAATGGTGGCCCATTTCACAGGGAACTTTGGCCCATTCGCACTGTATTAGCATTGCTTAGTGACGCTGCCTAGTGACATGACGTTGCCTAGTAACATGATGTTGCTTAGTGACGTGATGTTGCTCCATAAAATCGCTGGACAGCAACGTCACTCCACAAGCAGATACTCTTGGAAGATTCCACTTCAAAAGATAAGGGAGGGATATTTCAGTGAATCCTGTGAATTATAACATAGTATTCGAGAGGATGGTAGTGTGGGTATATGGCAAATATTCTAACTAACATTTGTGAATAGATATTTTGGAAATGGATTAACTAGTCGTCACTTGGACCGGAAAACAATGGTGGATTTCTATAAATGATCTGCTCTGTGTTGCTAGGCTCTCTGGCAAGAGTATGTGTATAAATTAATACTTTTTCGTGAAATATACCTTTACTCTGAGGATATTCAAAACTCTGTAAATATAAATGCTAAAACAAATGGAGTAAAAAGTCGAGTTAACTCAGGCGTAAATGATCTGCACAAATGTATATTGGCCTTTGGGGTTTGGTCATGGGCGCAGACATAGCCTAAGTTACCGCCGATTAAGAGGACATCTATTGGGCAAAGACATGAGAGTAAAATGTTCCTGACCAGGTAGCCCTATAGGTACTTCTAAATACTACTATATATATAGCCAGCCACCAGTGAACAGTCAGTCCCTGGGATGAACAGTGGACAGAACCAATTTTCGACTGCTCTGTGATCTCGGGTCTGTGATGTCACACAGCCAAAATGAGGCTAAACCCTCGAACACAGCACCATCTAGTGACAAAGTCAACAACAGCAATCCTCCCTTTTGAAAGCGATGCCAGCCGTTACATGGTAGAACTTATAACTAAGGTCGGTTTATCACCCTGGACCAGGTGGGTGCCATAATCTCCTAGCTTACTTCTAGGATTTATCACTGTTTTTACCATTACAATTTTAATACACAATAGTGTCATTACTGTAAGTGGGTTTTTATGCAAAATTAAACATATTTGGGAGTTTATCCTCCTTTTCTGGATAGTAATTTTTGAACATTTTCAGTTGATTTCCGCCATTTTTTCTTCCTTGATTTCCTCAAAAATGTGGTCTTTGGTTGGTTACTTTACTGGCACCGACTAGGTTTCGTTCCTTTCTTTTTTTTGGGGGGGGGGGCCTGTGTTAGTGCACTGTTAGGGGATGAGGTCCAGCTTCAGTCAGGAACTTGTCAGCAGGGGCTCTGAAGCCTTTTTTGGACCCAATTTCAGAGGCATAGAAACATCATTTTTCTTTCTTTTTTATTTGAGGTAGGAGGGCAATGGGAGGGGTATTCAAGCTATATTGATTCATCTATTGTCAGGCATAAAAGAAGGACATTCTTGGATGGCTTTCACTTCTGTCCTCGGCCCATTTTTCATATTTGTCTAATGATAAGTTATCAGGATATTTTCTTTTTAACTTAATTTGGTGTGATGAGCTTTCTGGGCATTGGTCCCTTCCCTATGCCTCTGAAATCTTAACAGTAGTTTTAGTATTATGTCCTTACCTAAAAAAATAAATCACTAAATTCACAGATGCCTGTCTATCAATGGACTATCTATCATCTAGACCTGCCTCATCCCACACACACAGTATACGCTGTTACATGGCTGCCTACATCTCATCTAGTGGTGAATTAAAGTACATAAAAATTAATAAGTAAATTTGAGATAAGGGGAGAAAGTATTGAGTGGGGATAATCATAACGAATGTCCGAAATTTGCTGCGTGTACTTACCTAGCAAAACTGGGTGAAAATGTGTGATGTCCTGTTGTGCCAAAAATGAGTATTGCATTGAGATGTTCATGACTCAATAGAGATGCCAATGTTGTCCTTGTTCGCCAAGTGGATATTCATGAGTCACTGCGCTAGCCATCTGCCACAGTCATGGTATTTCTTTATGGCCGGTCTCCAAAGTAAAAGACTAATCTGTCTCATCTTAGGATTCTAATCCATAACGGATCTCACAGAGGGAAGCTTTACCTTGTTGTCCCACATGATGATTATTGTGTTGATGTATGCCCATACACTGCTTTTCTGGTCACTTGAGTTAAACAAGTACTGGCAAGCCCTCATGCACTTTCTCGTCCCTCACTTTGAATAGGAAACATGTGGTACTGACATGCTCTAATACACTTTCGGGTCATTCATTTTGAATTGGAACCATGTTGTACTGATATGCTCTCATACACTTTCGAGCCATTCATTTTAAATTGGAAGCATGTTGTACTAACATGCTTTCATACACTTTCTAGCCACTTATTTTGATTTGGAAGCATGTTGTACTGACATGCTCTCATACACTTTCTAGTAATTCATTTTGAATTGGAAGCATGTTATACTGCCATGCTCTCATACACTTTCTAGCCATTTATTTTGATTTGGAAGCATGTTGTACTGCCATGCTCTCATACACTTTCTAGTCACTGATTTTGATTTGGAAGCATGTTGTACTGACATGCTCTCGTACACTTTTGAGTCATTCATTTTGAATTGGAAGCATGTTGTACTGACATGCTCTCATACACTTTCTAGCCACTCATTTTGAATTGGAAGCATGTTGTACTGACATGCTCTCATACACTTTCGAGTCATTCATTTTGAATTGGAAGCATGTTGTACTGACATGCTCTCATACACTTTCTAGCCACTCATTTTGAATTGGAAGCATGTTGTACTGACATGCTCTCATACACTTTCTAGCCACTCATTTTGAATTGGAAGCATGTTGTACTGACATACTCTCATAGATAGATGTTCTAAAACATTTTGACCCCTCTTGAGGGGGGGTGGCCAAAAAAGAAGTCACCCTCTTTTCAGCAAAAAAGCCTGAATCCTACTATAGATGAAAGAGGGGTGCAAAAACTCTTCGCGCCCCTGGCGTGGGAGGCGCTAGAATTTTTGACTGCTGTCGAGGGGATTCTTAAAAAATGTTTGCATGTCGGCGCGAAAACCCACCACCCCCGGTTGATAAATAATGACCACTCCCTAATAATGGAAAACTGCAGGCTGTATTGACGGGATCTGCAGGCTGTATTGACAGGAAACTGCAGGCTGTTTTCATGGGAAACTGCATGCTGTATTCCCAGGAAATGGTGGCCACATTTCAGGGAATTTTGGCCCATTCACACTGTATTAGCAGTGCTTAGTGACGCTGCCTAGTGACATGACGTTGCCTAGTAACATGACGTTGCTTAGTGACGTGACATTAAAGAAGGATATTGTTGGATGGCTTTCACTTCTGTCCTCGGCCCTATTTTCATATTTGTCTAATGATAAGTTATCAGGATATTTTCTTTTTAACTTAATTTGGTGTGATGAGCTTTCCGGGCATTGGTCTCTTCCCTATGCCTCTGAAATCTTAACAGTAGATTTAGTATTATGTCCTTACCTAAAAAAATAAATCACTAAATTCACAGATGCCTGTCTATCAATGGACTATCTATCATCTAGACCTGCCCCATCGCACACACACAGTATACGCTGTTACATGGCTGCCTACATCTCATCTAGTGGTGGATTAAAGTACAGAAAAACTAATAAGCAAATTTGAGATAAGGGGAGAAAGTATTGAGTGGGGATAATCATAACGAATGTCCGAAATTTGCTGCGTGTACTTACCTAGCAAAACTGGGTGAAAATGTGTGATGTCCTGTTGTGCCAAAAATGAGTATTGCATCGGTATCCTCATGACTCAATAGAGATGCCAATGTTGTCCTTGTTCACCATGTGGATATTCATGAGTCACAGCGCTAGCCATCTGCCACAGTCATGGTATTTCTTTATGGCCGGTCTCCAAAGTAAAAGACTAATCTGTCTCATCTTAGGATTCTAATCCATAACGGATCTCACAGAGGGAAGCTTTACCTTGTTGTCCCACATGATGATTATTGTGTTGATGTATGCCCATACACTGCTTTTCTGGTCACTTGAGTTAAACAAGTACTGGCAAGCCCTCATGCACTTTCTCGTCCCTCACTTTGAATAGGAAGCATGTTGTACTGACATGCTCTAATACACTTTTGAGTCATTCATTTTGAATTGAAAGCATGTTTTACTGCCATGCTTTCATACACTTTCTAGCCATTTATTTTGATTTGGAAGCATGTTGTACTGACATGCTCTCATATACTTTTTAATCACTGATTTTGATTTGGAAGCATGTTGTACTGACATGCTCTCATACACTTTTGAGTCATTCATTTTGAATTGGAAGCATGTTTTACTGACATGCTCTCATACACTTTCTAGCCACTCATTTTGAATTGGAAGCATGTTGTACTGACATGCTCTCATACACTTGCGAGTCATTCATTTTGAATTGGAAGCATGTTGTACTGACATGCTCTCATACACTTTCTAGCCACTCATTTTGAATTGGAAGCATGTTGTACTGACATACTCTCATAGATAGACGTTCTAAAAAATTTTGACCCCTCTTGAGGGGGGGGTGGCCAAAAAAGAAGTCACCCTCTTTTCAGCAAACAGGCCTGCATCCTACTATAGATGAAAGAGGGGTGCAAAAACTCTTCGCGCCCCTGGCGCGGGCAGCGCAAGAAATTTTGACTGCTGTCGAGGGGATTCTTAAAAAATGTTTGCATGTCGGCGCGAAAACTCACCACCCCCCGTTGATAAATAATGACCACTCCCTAATAATAGAAAAGTGCAGGCTGTATTGACGGGATCTGCAGGCTGTATTGACAGGAAACTGCAGGCTGTTTTCATGGGACACTGCAGGCTGTATTCCCAGGAAACTGCATGCTGTATTCCCAGGAAATGGTGGCCCATTTCACAGGGAACTTTGGCCCATTCGCACTGTATTAGCATTGCTTAGTGACGCTGCCTAGTGACATGACGTTGCCTAGTAACATGACGTTGCTTAGTGACGTGATGTTGCTCCATAAAATCGCTGGACAGCAACGTCACTCCACAAGCAGATACTCTTGGAAGATTCCACTTCAAAAGATAAGGGAGGGATATTTCAGTGAATCCTGTGAATTATAACATAGTATTCGAGAGGATGGTAGTGTGGGTATATGGCAAATATTCTAACTAACATTTGTGAATAGATATTTTGGAAATGGATTAACTAGTCGTCACTTGGACCGGAAAACAATGGTGGATTTCTATAAATGATCTGCTCTGTGTTGCTAGGCTCTCTGGCAAGAGTATGTGTATAAATTAATACTTTTTCGTGAAATATACCTTTATTCTGAGGATATTCAAAACTCTGTAAATATAAATGCTAAAACAAATGGAGTAAAAAGTCGAGTTAACTCAGGCGTAAATGATCTGCACAAATGTATATTGGCCTTTGGGGTTTGGTCATGGGCGCAGACATAGCCTAAGTTACCGCCGATTAAGAGGACATCTATTGGGCAAAGACATGAGAGTAAAATGTTCCTGACCAGGTAGCCCTATAGGTACTTCTAAATACTACTATATATATAGCCAGCCACCAGTGAACAGTCAGTCCCTGGGATGAACAGTGGACAGAACCAATTTTCGACTGCTCTGTGATCTCGGGTCTGTGATGTCACACAGCCAAAATGAGGCTAAACCCTCGAACACAGCACCATCTAGTGACAAAGTCAACAACAGCAATCCTCCCTATTGAAAGCGATGCCAGCCGTTACATGGTAGAACTTATAACTAAGGTCGGTTTATCACCCTGGACCAGGTGGGTGCCATAATCTCCTAGCTTACTTCTAGGATTTATCACTGTTTTTACCATTACAATTTTAATACACAATAGTGTCATTACTGTAAGTGGGTTTTTATGCAAAATTAAACATATTTGGGAGTTTATCCTCCTTTTCTGGATAGTAATTTTTGAACATTTTCAGTTGATTTCCGCCATTTTTTCTTCCTTGATTTCCTCAAAAATGTGGTCTTTGGTTGGTTACTTTACTGGCACCGACTAGGTTTCGTTCCTTTCTTTTTTTGGGGGGGGGGCCTGTGTTAGTGCACTGTTAGGGGATGAGGTCCAGCTTCAGTCAGGAACTTGTCAGCAGGGGCTCTGAAGCCTTTTTTGGACCCAATTTCAGAGGCATAGAAACATCATTTTTCTTTCTTTTTTATTTGAGGTAGGAGGGCAATGGGAGGGGTATTCAAGCTATATTGATTCATCTATTGTCAGGCATAAAAGAAGGACATTCTTGGATGGCTTTCACTTCTGTCCTCGGCCCATTTTTCATATTTGTCTAATGATAAGTTATCAGGATATTTTCTTTTTAACTTAATTTGGTGTGATGAGCTTTCTGGGCATTGGTCCCTTCCCTATGCCTCTGAAATCTTAACAGTAGTTTTAGTATTATGTCCTTACCTAAAAAAATAAATCACTAAATTCACAGATGCCTGTCTATCAATGGACTATCTATCATCTAGACCTGCCTCATCCCACACACACAGTATACGCTGTTACATGGCTGCCTACATCTCATCTAGTGGTGAATTAAAGTACATAAAAATTAATAAGTAAATTTGAGATAAGGGGAGAAAGTATTGAGTGGGGATAATCATAACGAATGTCCGAAATTTGCTGCGTGTACTTACCTAGCAAAACTGGGTGAAAATGTGTGATGTCCTGTTGTGCCAAAAATGAGTATTGCATTGAGATGTTCATGACTCAATAGAGATGCCAATGTTGTCCTTGTTCGCCAAGTGGATATTCATGAGTCACTGCGCTAGCCATCTGCCACAGTCATGGTATTTCTTTATGGCCGGTCTCCAAAGTAAAAGACTAATCTGTCTCATCTTAGGATTCTAATCCATAACGGATCTCACAGAGGGAAGCTTTACCTTGTTGTCCCACATGATGATTATTGTGTTGATGTATGCCCATACACTGCTTTTCTGGTCACTTGAGTTAAACAAGTACTGGCAAGCCCTCATGCACTTTCTCGTCCCTCACTTTGAATAGGAAACATGTGGTACTGACATGCTCTAATACACTTTCGAGTCATTCATTTTGAATTGGAAGCATGTTGTACTGATATGCTCTCATACACTTTCGAGCCATTCATTTTAAATTGGAAGCATGTTGTACTAACATGCTTTCATACACTTTCTAGCCACTTATTTTGATTTGGAAGCATGTTGTACTGACATGCTCTCATACACTTTCTAGTAATTCATTTTGAATTGGAAGCATGTTATACTGCCATGCTCTCATACACTTTCTAGCCATTTATTTTGATTTGGAAGCATGTTGTACTGACATGCTCTCATACACTTTCTAGTCACTGATTTTGATTTGGAAGCATGTTGTACTGACATGCTCTCGTACACTTTTGAGTCATTCATTTTGAATTGGAAGCATGTTGTACTGACATGCTCTCATACACTTTCTAGCCACTCATTTTGAATTGGAAGCATGTTGTACTGACATGCTCTCATACACTTTCGAGTCATTCATTTTGAATTGGAAGCATGTTGTACTGACATGCTCTCATACACTTTCTAGCCACTCATTTTGAATTGGAAGCATGTTGTACTGACATGCTCTCATACACTTTCTAGCCACTCATTTTGAATTGGAAGCATGTTGTACTGACATACTCTCATAGATAGACGTTCTAAAAAATTTTGACCCCTCTTGAGGGGGGGTGGCCAAAAAAGAAGTCACCCTCTTTTCAGCAAAAAGGCCTGCATCCTACTATAGATGAAAGAGGGGTGCAAAAACTCTTCGCGCCCCTGGCGCGGGCAGCGTAAGAAATTTTGACTGCTGTCGAGGGGATTCTTAAAAAATGTTCGCATGTCGGCGTGAAAACTCACCACCCCCCGTTGATAAATAATGACCACTCCCTAATAATAGAAAAGTGCAGGCTGTATTGACGGGATCTGCAGGCTGTATTGACAGGAAACTGCAGGCTGTTTTCATGGGAAACTGCAGGCTGTATTCCCAGGAAACTGCATGCTGTATTCCCAGGAAATGGTGGCCCATTTCACAGGGAACTTTGGCCCATTCGCACTGTATTAGCATTGCTTAGTGACGCTGCCTAGTGACATGACGTTGCCTAGTAACATGACCTTGCTTAGTGACGTGATGTTGCTCCATAAAATCGCTGGACAGCAACGTCACTCCACAAGCAGATACTCTTGGAAGATTCCACTTCAAAAGATAAGGGAGGGATATTTCAGTGAATCCTGTGAATTGTAACATAGTATTCGAGAGTATGGTAGTGTGGGTATATGGCAAATATTCTAACTAACATTTGTGAATAGATATTTTGGAAATGGATTAACTAGTCGTCACTTGGACCGGAAAACAATGGCGGATTTCTATAAATGATCTGCTCTGTGTTGCTAGGCTCTCTGGCAAGAGTATGTGTATAAATTAATACTTTTTCGTGAAATATACCTTTATTCTGAGGATATTCAAAACTCTGTAAATATAAATGCTAAAACAAATGGAGTAAAAAGTCGAGTTAACTCAGGCGTAAATGATCTGCACAAATGTATATTGGCCTATTTGGCAAAGACATGAGAGTAAAATGTTCCTGACCAGGTAGCCCTATAGGTACTTCTAAATACTACTATATCTAATATAGCCAGCCACCAGTGAACAGTCAGTCCCTGGGATGAACAGTGGACAGAACCAATTTTCAACTGCTCTGTGATCTCGGGTCTGTGATGTCACACAGCCAAAATGAGGCTAAACCCTCGAACACAGCACCATCTAGTGACAAAGTCAACAACAGCAATCCTCCCTATTGAAAGCGATGCCAGCCGTTACATGGTAGAACTTATAACTAAGGTCGGTTTATCACCCTGGACCAGGTGGGTGCCATAATCTCCTAGCTTACTTCTAGGATTTATCACTGTTTTTACCATTACAATTTTAATACACAATAGTGTCATTACTGTAAGTGGGTTTTTATGCAAAATTAAACATATTTGGGAGTTTATCCTCCTTTTCTGGATAGTAATTTTTGAACATTTTCAGTTGATTTCCGCCATTTTTTCTTCCTTGATTTCCTCAAAAATGTGGTCTTTGGTTGGTTACTTTACTGGCACCGACTAGGTTTCGTTCCTTTCTTTTTTTTTGGGGGGGGGGCCTGTGTTAGTGCACTGTTAGGGGATGAGGTCCAGCTTCAGTCAGGAACTTGTCAGCAGGGGCTCTGAAGCCTTTTTTGGACCCAATTTCAGAGGCATAGAAACATCATTTTTCTTTCTTTTTTATTTGAGGTAGGAGGGCAATGGGAGGGGTATTCAAGCTATATTGATTCATCTATTGTCAGGCATAAAAGAAGGACATTCTTGGATGGCTTTCACTTCTGTCCTCGGCCCATTTTTCATATTTGTCTAATGATAAGTTATCAGGATATTTTCTTTTTAACTTAATTTGGTGTGATGAGCTTTCTGGGCATTGGTCCCTTCCCTATGCCTCTGAAATCTTAACAGTAGTTTTAGTATTATGTCCTTACCTAAAAAAATAAATCACTAAATTCACAGATGCCTGTCTATCAATGGACTATCTATCATCTAGACCTGCCTCATCCCACACACACAGTATACGCTGTTACATGGCTGCCTACATCTCATCTAGTGGTGAATTAAAGTACATAAAAATTAATAAGTAAATTTGAGATAAGGGGAGAAAGTATTGAGTGGGGATAATCATAACGAATGTCCGAAATTTGCTGCGTGTACTTACCTAGCAAAACTGGGTGAAAATGTGTGATGTCCTGTTGTGCCAAAAATGAGTATTGCATTGAGATGTTCATGACTCAATAGAGATGCCAATGTTGTCCTTGTTCGCCAAGTGGATATTCATGAGTCACTGCGCTAGCCATCTGCCACAGTCATGGTATTTCTTTATGGCCGGTCTCCAAAGTAAAAGACTAATCTGTCTCATCTTAGGATTCTAATCCATAACGGATCTCACAGAGGGAAGCTTTACCTTGTTGTCCCACATGATGATTATTGTGTTGATGTATGCCCATACACTGCTTTTCTGGTCACTTGAGTTAAACAAGTACTGGCAAGCCCTCATGCACTTTCTCGTCCCTCACTTTGAATAGGAAACATGTGGTACTGACATGCTCTAATACACTTTCGGGTCATTCATTTTGAATAGGAAGCATGTTGTACTGATATGCTCTCATACACTTTCGAGCCATTCATTTTAAATTGGAAGCATGTTGTACTAACATGCTTTCATACACTTTCTAGCCACTTATTTTGATTTGGAAGCATGTTGTACTGACATGCTCTCATACACTTTCTAGTAATTCATTTTGAATTGGAAGCATGTTATACTGCCATGCTCTCATACACTTTCTAGCCATTTATTTTGATTTGGAAGCATGTTGTACTGACATGCTCTCATACACTTTCTAGTCACTGATTTTGATTTGGAAGCATGTTGTACTGACATGCTCTCGTACACTTTTGAGTCATTCATTTTGAATTGGAAGCATGTTGTACTGACATGCTCTCATACACTTTCTAGCCACTCATTTTGAATTGGAAGCATGTTGTACTGACATGCTCTCATACACTTTCGAGTCATTCATTTTGAATTGGAAGCATGTTGTACTGACATGCTCTCATACACTTTCTAGCCACTCATTTTGAATTGGAAGCATGTTGTACTGACATGCTCTCATACACTTTCTAGCCACTCATTTTGAATTGGAAGCATGTTGTACTGACATACTCTCATAGATAGATGTTCTAAAACATTTTGACCCCTCTTGAGGGGGGGTGGCCAAAAAAGAAGTCACCCTCTTTTCAGCAAAAAAGCCTGCATCCTACTATAGATGAAAGAGGGGTGCAAAAACTCTTCGCGCCCCTGGCGTGGGAGGCGCCAGAAATTTTGACTGCTGTCGAGGGGATTCTTAAAAAATGTTTGCATGTCGGCGCGAAAACCCACCACCCCCGGTTGATAAATAATGACCACTCCCTAATAATGGAAAACTGCAGGCTGTATTGACGGGATCTGCAGGCTGTATTGACAGGAAACTGCAGGCTGTTTTCATGGGAAACTGCATGCTGTATTCCCAGGAAATGGTGGCCACATTTCAGGGAATTTTGGCCCATTCACACTGTATTAGCAGTGCTTAGTGACGCTGCCTAGTGACATGACGTTGCCTAGTAACATGACGTTGCTTAGTGACGTGACATTAAAGAAGGATATTGTTGGATGGCTTTCACTTCTGTCCTCGGCCCTATTTTCATATTTGTCTAATGATAAGTTATCAGGATATTTTCTTTTTAACTTAATTTGGTGTGATGAGCTTTCCGGGCATTGGTCTCTTCCCTATGCCTCTGAAATCTTAACAGTAGATTTAGTATTATGTCCTTACCTAAAAAAATAAATCACTAAATTCACAGATGCCTGTCTATCAATGGACTATCTATCATCTAGACCTGCCCCATCGCACACACACAGTATACGCTGTTACATGGCTGCCTACATCTCATCTAGTGGTGGATTAAAGTACAGAAAAACTAATAAGCAAATTTGAGATAAGGGGAGAAAGTATTGAGTGGGGATAATCATAACGAATGTCCGAAATTTGCTGCGTGTACTTACCTAGCAAAACTGGGTGAAAATGTGTGATGTCCTGTTGTGCCAAAAATGAGTATTGCATCGGTATCCTCATGACTCAATAGAGATGCCAATGTTGTCCTTGTTCACCATGTGGATATTCATGAGTCACAGCGCTAGCCATCTGCCACAGTCATGGTATTTCTTTATGGCCGGTCTCCAAAGTAAAAGACTAATCTGTCTCATCTTAGGATTCTAATCCATAACGGATCTCACAGAGGGAAGCTTTACCTTGTTGTCCCACATGATGATTATTGTGTTGATGTATGCCCATACACTGCTTTTCTGGTCACTTGAGTTAAACAAGTACTGGCAAGCCCTCATGCACTTTCTCGTCCCTCACTTTGAATAGGAAGCATGTTGTACTGACATGCTCTAATACACTTTTGAGTCATTCATTTTGAATTGAAAGCATGTTTTACTGCCATGCTTTCATACACTTTCTAGCCATTTATTTTGATTTGGAAGCATGTTGTACTGACATGCTCTCATATATAATCACTGATTTTGATTTGGAAGCATGTTGTACTGACATGCTCTCATACACTTTTGAGTCATTCATTTTGAATTGGAAGCATGTTTTACTGACATGCTCTCATACACTTTCTAGCCACTCATTTTGAATTGGAAGCATGTTGTACTGACATGCTCTCATACACTTGCGAGTCATTCATTTTGAATTGGAAGCATGTTGTACTGACATGCTCTCATACACTTTCTAGCCACTCATTTTGAATTGGAAGCATGTTGTACTGACATACTCTCATAGATAGACGTTCTAAAAAATTTTGACCCCTCTTGAGGGGGGGGTGGCCAAAAAAGAAGTCACCCTCTTTTCAGCAAACAGGCCTGCATCCTACTATAGATGAAAGAGGGGTGCAAAAACTCTTCGCGCCCCTGGCGCGGGCAGCGCAAGAAATTTTGACTGCTGTCGAGGGGATTCTTAAAAAATGTTTGCATGTCGGCGCGAAAACTCACCACCCCCCGTTGATAAATAATGACCACTCCCTAATAATAGAAAAGTGCAGGCTGTATTGACGGGATCTGCAGGCTGTATTGACAGGAAACTGCAGGCTGTTTTCATGGGACACTGCAGGCTGTATTCCCAGGAAACTGCATGCTGTATTCCCGGGAAATGGTGGCCCATTTCACAGGGAACTTTGGCCCATTTGCACTGTATTAGCATTGCTTAGTGACGCTGCCTAGTGACATGACGTTGCCTAGTAACATGACGTTGCTTAGTGACGTGATGTTGCTCCATAAAATCGCTGGACAGCAACGTCACTCCACAAGCAGATACTCTTGGAAGATTCCACTTCAAAAGATAAGGGAGGGATATTTCAGTGAATCCTGTGAATTATAACATAGTATTCGAGAGTATGGTAGTGTGGGTATATGGCATATATTCTAACTAACATTTGTGAATAGATATTTTGGAAATGGATTAACTAGTCGTCACTTGGACCGGAAAACAATGGCGGATTTCTATAAATGATCTGCTCTGTGTTGCTAGGCTCTCTGGCAAGAGTATGTGTATAAATTAATACTTTTTCGTGAAATATACCTTTATTCTGAGGATATTCAAAACTCTGTAAATATAAATGCTAAAACAAATGGAGTAAAAAGTCGAGTTAACTCAGGCGTAAATGATCTGCACAAATGTATATTGGCCTATTGGGCAAAGACATGAGAGTAAAATGTTCCTGACCAGGTAGCCCTATAGGTACTTCTAAATACTACTATATATAATATAGCCAGCCACCAGTGAACAGTCAGTCCCTGGGATGAACAGTGGACAGAACCAATTTTTGACTGCTCTGTGATCTCGGGTCTGTGATGTCACACAGCCAAAATGAGGCTAAACCCTCGAACACAGCACCATCTAGTGACAAAGTCAACAACAGCAATCCTCCCTATTGAAAGCGATGCCAGCCGTTACATGGTAGAACTTATAACTAAGGTCGGTTTATCACCCTGGACCAGGTGGGTGCCATAATCTCCTAGCTTACTTCTAGGATTTATCACTGTTTTTACCATTACAATTTTAATACACAATAGTGTCATTACTGTAAGTGGGTTTTTATGCAAAATTAAACATATTTGGGAGTTTATCCTCCTTTTCTGGATAGTAATTTTTGAACATTTTCAGTTGATTTCCGCCATTTTTTCTTCCTTGATTTCCTCAAAAATGTGGTCTTTGGTTGGTTACTTTACTGGCACCGACTAGGTTTCGTTCCTTTCTTTTTTTGGGGGGGGGGCCTGTGTTAGTGCACTGTTAGGGGATGAGGTCCAGCTTCAGTCAGGAACTCGTCAGCAGGGGCTCTGAAGCCTTTTTTGGACCCAATTTCAGAGGCATAGGAACATCATTTTTCTTTCTTTTTTATTTGAGGTAGGAGGGCAATGGGAGGGGTATTCAAGCTATATTGATTCATCTATTGTCAGGCATAAAAGAAGGACATTCTTGGATGGCTTTCACTTCTGTCCTCGGCCCATTTTTCATATTTGTCTAATGATAAGTTATCAGGATATTTTCTTTTTAACTTAATTTGGTGTGATGAGCTTTCCGGGCATTGGTCTCTTCCCTATGCCTCTGAAATCTTAACAGTAGATTTAGTATTATGTCCTTACCTAAAAAAATAAATCACTAAATTCACAGATGCCTGTCTATCAATGGACTATCTATCATCTAGACCTGCCCCATCGCACACACACAGTATACGCTGTTACATGGCTGCCTACATCTCATCTAGTGGTGGATTAAAGTACAGAAAAACTAATAAGCAAATTTGAGATAAGGGGAGAAAGTATTGAGTGGGGATAATCATAACGAATGTCCGAAATTTGCTGCGTGTACTTACCTAGCAAAACTGGGTGAAAATGTGTGATGTCCTGTTGTGCCAAAAATGAGTATTGCATCGGTATCCTCATGACTCAATAGAGATGCCAATGTTGTCCTTGTTCACCATGTGGATATTCATGAGTCACAGCGCTAGCCATCTGCCACAGTCATGGTATTTCTTTATGGCCGGTCTCCAAAGTAAAAGACTAATCTGTCTCATCTTAGGATTCTAATCCATAACGGATCTCACAGAGGGAAGCTTTACCTTGTTGTCCCACATGATGATTATTGTGTTGATGTATGCCCATACACTGCTTTTCTGGTCACTTGAGTTAAACAAGTACTGGCAAGCCCTCATGCACTTTCTCGTCCCTCACTTTGAATAGGAAGCATGTTGTACTGACATGCTCTAATACACTTTTGAGTCATTCATTTTGAATTGAAAGCATGTTTTACTGCCATGCTTTCATACACTTTCTAGCCATTTATTTTGATTTGGAAGCATGTTGTACTGACATGCTCTCATATATAATCACTGATTTTGATTTGGAAGCATGTTGTACTGACATGCTCTCATACACTTTTGAGTCATTCATTTTGAATTGGAAGCATGTTTTACTGACATGCTCTCATACACTTTCTAGCCACTCATTTTGAATTGGAAGCATGTTGTACTGACATGCTCTCATACACTTGCGAGTCATTCATTTTGAATTGGAAGCATGTTGTACTGACATGCTCTCATACACTTTCTAGCCACTCATTTTGAATTGGAAGCATGTTGTACTGACATACTCTCATAGATAGACGTTCTAAAAAATTTTGACCCCTCTTGAGGGGGGGGTGGCCAAAAAAGAAGTCACCCTCTTTTCAGCAAACAGGCCTGCATCCTACTATAGATGAAAGAGGGGTGCAAAAACTCTTCGCGCCCCTGGCGCGGGCAGCGCAAGAAATTTTGACTGCTGTCGAGGGGATTCTTAAAAAATGTTTGCATGTCGGCGCGAAAACTCACCACCCCCCGTTGATAAATAATGACCACTCCCTAATAATAGAAAAGTGCAGGCTGTATTGACGGGATCTGCAGGCTGTATTGACAGGAAACTGCAGGCTGTTTTCATGGGACACTGCAGGCTGTATTCCCAGGAAACTGCATGCTGTATTCCCGGGAAATGGTGGCCCATTTCACAGGGAACTTTGGCCCATTTGCACTGTATTAGCATTGCTTAGTGACGCTGCCTAGTGACATGACGTTGCCTAGTAACATGACGTTGCTTAGTGACGTGATGTTGCTCCATAAAATCGCTGGACAGCAACGTCACTCCACAAGCAGATACTCTTGGAAGATTCCACTTCAAAAGATAAGGGAGGGATATTTCAGTGAATCCTGTGAATTATAACAGTATTCGAGAGGATGGTAGTGTGGGTATATGGCAAATATTCTAACTAACATTTGTGAATAGATATTTTGGAAATGGATTAACTAGTCGTCACTTGGACCGGAAAACAATGGTGGATTTCTATAAATGATCTGCTCTGTGTTGCTAGGCTCTCTGGCAAGAGTATGTGTATAAATTAATACTTTTTCGTGAAATATACCTTTATTCTGAGGATATTCAAAACTCTGTAAATATAAATGCTAAAACAAATGGAGTAAAAAGTCGAGTTAACTCAGGCGTAAATGATCTGCACAAATGTATATTGGCCTTTGGGGTTTGGTCATGGGCGCAGACATAGCCTAAGTTACCGCCGATTAAGAGGACATCTATTGGGCAAAGACATGAGAGTAAAATGTTCCTGACCAGGTAGCCCTATAGGTACTACTAAATACTACTATATATATAGCCAGCCACCAGTGAACAGTCAGTCCCTGGGATGAACAGTGGACAGAACCAATTTTCGACTGCTCTGTGATCTCGGGTCTGTGATGTCACACAGCCAAAATGAGGCTAAACCCTCGAACACAGCACCATCTAGTGACAAAGTCAACAACAGCAATCCTCCCTATTGAAAGCGATGCCAGCCGTTACATGGTAGAACTTATAACTAAGGTCGGTTTATCACCCTGGACCAGGTGGGTGCCATAATCTCCTAGCTTACTTCTAGGATTTATCACTGTTTTTACCATTACAATTTTAATACACAATAGTGTCATTACTGTAAGTGGGTTTTTATGCAAAATTAAACATATTTGGGAGTTTATCCTCCTTTTCTGGATAGTAATTTTTGAACATTTTCAGTTGATTTCCGCCATTTTTTCTTCCTTGATTTCCTCAAAAATGTGGTCTTTGGTTGGTTACTTTACTGGCACCGACTAGGTTTCGTTCCTTTCTTTTTTTTTGGGGGGGGGGGGCCTGTGTTAGTGCACTGTTAGGGGATGAGGTCCAGCTTCAGTCAGGAACTTGTCAGCAGGGGCTCTGAAGCCTTTTTTGGACCCAATTTCAGAGGCATAGAAACATCATTTTTCTTTCTTTTTTATTTGAGGTAGGAGGGCAATGGGAGGGGTATTCAAGCTATATTGATTCATCTATTGTCAGGCATAAAAGAAGGACATTCTTGGATGGCTTTCACTTCTGTCCTCGGCCCATTTTTCATATTTGTCTAATGATAAGTTATCAGGATATTTTCTTTTTAACTTAATTTGGTGTGATGAGCTTTCTGGGCATTGGTCCCTTCCCTATGCCTCTGAAATCTTAACAGTAGTTTTAGTATTATGTCCTTACCTAAAAAAATAAATCACTAAATTCACAGATGCCTGTCTATCAATGGACTATCTATCATCTAGACCTGCCTCATCCCACACACACAGTATACGCTGTTACATGGCTGCCTACATCTCATCTAGTGGTGAATTAAAGTACATAAAAATTAATAAGTAAATTTGAGATAAGGGGAGAAAGTATTCAGTGGGGATAATCATAACGAATGTCCGAAATTTGCTGCGTGTACTTACCTAGCAAAACTGGGTGAAAATGTGTGATGTCCTGTTGTGCCAAAAATGAGTATTGCATCAAGATGTTCATGACTCAATAGAGATGCCAATGTTGTCCTTGTTCGCCAAGTGGATATTCATGAGTCACTGCGCTAGCCATCTGCCACAGTCATGGTATTTCTTTATGGCCGGTCTCCAAAGTAAAAGACTAATCTGTCTCATCTTAGGATTCTAATCCATAACGGATCTCACAGAGGGAAGCTTTACCTTGTTGTCCCACATGATGATTATTGTGTTGATGTATGCCCATACACTGCTTTTCTGGTCACTTGAGTTAAACAAGTACTGGCAAGCCCTCATGCACTTTCTCGTCCCTCACTTTGAATAGGAAACATGTGGTACTGACATGCTCTAATACACTTTCGAGTCATTCATTTTGAATTGGAAGCATGTTGTACTGATATGCTCTCATACACTTTCGAGCCATTCATTTTAAATTGGAAGCATGTTGTACTAACATGCTTTCATACACTTTCTAGCTACTTATTTTGATTTGGAAGCATGTTGTACTGACATGCTCTCATACACTTTCTAGTAATTCATTTTGAATTGGAAGCATGTTATACTGCCATGCTCTCATACACTTTCTAGCCATTTATTTTGATTTGGAAGCATGTTGTACTGACATGCTCTCATACACTTTCTAGTCACTGATTTTGATTTGGAAGCATGTTGTACTGACATGCTCTCGTACACTTTTGAGTCATTCATTTTGAATTGGAAGCATGTTGTACTGACATGCTCTCATACACTTTCTAGCCACTCATTTTGAATTGGAAGCATGTTGTACTGACATGCTCTCATACACTTTCGAGTCATTCATTTTGAATTGGAAGCATGTTGTACTGACATGCTCTCATACACTTTCTAGCCACTCATTTTGAATTGGAAGCATGTTGTACTGACATGCTCTCATACACTTTCTAGCCACTCATTTTGAATTGGAAGCATGTTGTACTGACATACTCTCATAGATAGATGTTCTAAAACATTTTGACCCCTCTTGAGGGGGGGTGGCCAAAAAAGAAGTCACCCTCTTTTCAGCAAAAAAGCCTGCATCCTACTATAGATGAAAGAGGGGTGCAAAAACTCTTCGCGCCCCTGGCGTGGGAGGCGCTAGAAATTTTGACTGCTGTCGAGGGGATTCTTAAAAAAAGGTTTGCATGTCAGCGCGAAAACCCACCACCCCCGGTTGATAAATAATGACCATTCCCTAATAATGGAAAACTGCAGGCTGTATTGACGGGATCTGCAGGCTGTATTGACAGGAAACTGCAGGCTGTTTTCATGGGAAACTGCATGCTGTATTCCCAGGAAATGGTGGCCACATTTCAGGGAATTTTGGCCCATTCGCACTGTATTAGCAGTGCTTAGTGACGCTGCCTAGTGACATGACGTTGCCTAGTAACATGACGTTGCTTAGTGACGTGACATTAAAGAAGGATATTGTTGGATGGCTTTCACTTCTGTCCTCGGCCCTATTTTCATATTTGTCTAATGATAAGTTATCAGGATATTTTCTTTTTAACTTAATTTGGTGTGATGAGCTTTCTGGGCATTGGTCCCTTCCCTATGCCTCTGAAATCTTAACAGTAGTTTTAGTATTATGTCCTTACCTAAAAAAAATAAATCACTAAATTCACAGATGCCTGTCTATCAATGGACTATCTATCATCTAGACCTGCCTCATCCCACACACACAGTATACGCTGTTACATGGCTGCCTACATCTCATCTAGTGGTGAATTAAAGTACAGAAAAATTAATAAGCAAATTTGAGATAAGGGGAGAAAGTATTGAGTGGGGATAATCATAACGAATGTCTGAAATTTGCTGCGTATACTTACCTAGCAAAACTGGGTGAAAATGTGTGATGTCCTGTTGTGCCAAAAATGAGTATTGCATCGAGATGTTCATGACTCAATAGAGATGCCAATGTTGTCCTTGTTCGCCAAGTGGATATTCATGAGTCACTGCGCTAGCCATCTGCCACAGTCATGGTATTTCTTTATGGCCGGTCTCCAAAGTAAAAGACTAATCTGTCTCATCTTAGGATTCTAATCCATAATGGATCTCACAGAGAGAAGCTTTACCTTGTTGTCCCACATGATGATTATTGTGTTGATGTATGCCCATACACTGCTTTTCTGGTCACTTGAGTTAAACAAGTACTGGCAAGCCCTCATGCACTTTCTCGTCCCTCACTTTGAATAGGAAGCATGTTGTACTGACATGCTCTAAGACACTTTTGAGTCATTCATTTTGAAATGAAAGCATGTTTTACTGCCATGCTTTCATACACTTTCTAGCCATTTATTTTGATTTGGAAGCATGTTGTACTGACATGCTCTCATATACTTTCTAGTCACTGATTTTGATTTGGAAGCATGTTGTACTGACATGCTCTCATACACTTTTGAGTCATTCATTTTGAATTGGAAGCATGTTGTACTGACATGCTCTCATACACTTTCGAGTCATTCATTTTGAATTGGAAGCATGTTGTACTGACATTCTCTCATAGATAGACGTTCTAAAAAATTTTGACCCCTCTTGAGGGGGGGGTGGCCAAAAAAGAAGTCACCCTCTTTTCAGCAAAAAGGCCTGCATCCTACTATAGATGAAAGAGGGGTGCAAAAACTCTTCGCGCCCCTGGCGCGGGCAGCGCAAGAAATTTTGACTGCTGTCGAGGGGATTCTTAAAAAATGTTCGCATGTCGGCGTGAAAACTCACCACCCCCCGTTGATAAATAATGACCACTCCCTAATAATAGAAAAGTGCAGGCTGTATTGACGGGATCTGCAGGCTGTATTGACAGGAAACTGCAGGCTGTTTTCATGGGAAACTGCAGGCTGTATTCCCAGGAAACTGCATGCTGTATTCCCAGGAAATGGTGGCCCATTTCACAGGGAACTTTGGCCCATTCGCACTGTATTAGCATTGCTTAGTGACGCTGCCTAGTGACATGACGTTGCCTAGTAACATGACGTTGCTTAGTGACGTGATGTTGCTCCATAAAATCGCTGGACAGCAACGTCACTCCACAAGCAGATACTCTTGGAAGATTCCACTTCAAAAGATAAGGGAGGGATATTTCAGTGAATCCTGTGAATTATAACATAGTATTCGAGAGTATGGTAGTGTGGGTATATGGCATATATTCTAACTAACATTTGTGAATAGATATTTTGGAAATGGATTAACTAGTCGTCACTTGGACCGGAAAACAATGGCGGATTTCTATAAATGATCTGCTCTGTGTTGCTAGGCTCTCTGGCAAGAGTATGTGTATAAATTAATACTTTTTCGTGAAATATACCTTTATTCTGAGGATATTCAAAACTCTGTAAATATAAATGCTAAAACAAATGGAGTAAAAAGTCGAGTTAACTCAGGCGTAAATGATCTGCACAAATGTATATTGGCCTATTGGGCAAAGACATGAGAGTAAAATGTTCCTGACCAGGTAGCCCTATAGGTACTTCTAAATACTACTATATATAATATAGCCAGCCACCAGTGAACAGTCAGTCCCTGGGATGAACAGTGGACAGAACCAATTTTCGACTGCTCTGTGATCTCGGGTCTGTGATGTCACACAGCCAAAATGAGGCTAAACCCTCGAACACAGCACCATCTAGTGACAAAGTCAACAACAGCAATCCTCCCTATTGAAAGCGATGCCAGCCGTTACATGGTAGAACTTATAACTAAGGTCGGTTTATCACCCTGGACCAGGTGGGTGCCATAATCTCCTAGCTTACTTCTAGGATTTATCACTGTTTTTACCATTACAATTTTAATACACAATAGTGTCATTACTGTAAGTGGGTTTTTATGCAAAATTAAACATATTTGGGAGTTTATCCTCCTTTTCTGGATAGTAATTTTTGAACATTTTCAGTTGATTTCCGCCATTTTTTCTTCCTTGATTTTCCTCAAAAATGTGGTCTTTGGTTGGTTACTTTACTGGCACCGACTAGGTTTCGTTCCTTTCTTCTTTTTTTTTTTTGGGGGGGGGGGGTGTGTTAGTGCACTGTTAGGGGATGAGGTCCAGCTTCAGTCAGGAACTCGTCAGCAGGGGCTCTGAAGCCTTTTTTGGACCCAATTTCAGAGGCATAGGAACATCATTTTTCTTTCTTTTTTATTTGAGGTAGGAGGGCAATGGGAGGGGTATTCAAGCTATATTGATTCATCTATTGTCAGGCATAAAAGAAGGACATTCTTGGATGGCTTTCACTTCTGTCCTCGGCCCATTTTTCATATTTGTCTAATGATAAGTTATCAGGATATTTTCTTTTTAACTTAATTTGGTGTGATGAGCTTTCCGGGGATTGGTCCCTTCCCTATGCCTCTGAAATCTTATCAGTAGTTTTAGTACTATGTCCTTAACTAAAAAAATAAATCACTAAATTCACAGATGCCTGTCTATCAATGGACTATCTATCATCTAGACCTGCCTCATCCCACACACACAGTATACGCTGTTACATGGCTGCCTACATCTCATCTAGTGGTGAATTAAAGTACAGAAAAATTAATAAGCAAATTTGAGATAAGGGGAGAAAGTATTGAGTGGGGATAATCATAACGAATGTCTGAAATTTGCTGCGTGTACTTACCTAGCAAAACTGGGTGAAAATGTGTGATGTCCTGTTGTGCCAAAAATGAGTATTGCATCGAGATGTTCATGACGCAATAGAGATGCCAATGTTGTCCTTGTTCGCCAAGTGGATATTCATGAGTCACTGCGCTAGCCATCTGCCACAGTCATGGTATTTCTTTATGGCCGGTCTCCAAAGTAAAAGACTAATCTGTCTCATCTTAGGATTCTAATCCATAATGGATCTCACAGAGGGAAGCTTTACCTTGTTGTCCCACATGATGATTATTGTGTTGATGTATGCCCATACACTGCTTTTCTGGTCACTTGAGTTAAACAAGTACTGGCAAGCCCTCATGCACTTTCTCGTCCCTCACTTTGAATAGGAAGCATGTTGTACTGACAAGCTCTAATACACTTTTGAGTCATTCATTTTGAATTGAAAGCATGTTTTACTGCCATGCTTTCATACACTTTCTAGCCATTTATTTTGATTTGGAAGACTGTTGTACTGACATGCTCTCATATACTTTCTAATCACTGATTTTGATTTGGAAGCATGTTGTACTGACATGCTCTCATACACTTTTGAGTCATTCATTTTGAATTGGAAGCATGTTGTACTGACATGCTCTCATACACTTTCTAGCCACTCATTTTGAATTGGAAGCATGTTGTACTGACATGCTCTCATACACTTTCGAGTCATTCATTTTGAATTGGAAGCATGTTGTACTGACATGCTCTCATACACTTTCTAGCCACTCATTTTGAATTGGAAGCATGTTGTACTGACATACTCTCATAGATAGACGTTCTAAAAAATTTTGACCCCTCTTGAGGGGGGGGGGTGGCCAAAAAAGAAGTCACCCTCTTTTCAGCAAAAAGGCCTGCATCCTACTATAGATGAAAGAGGTGTGCAAAAACTCTTCGCGCCCCTGGCGCGGGCAGCGCAAGAAATTTTGACTGCTGTCGAGGGGATTCTTAAAAAATGTTCGCATGTCGGCGCGAAAACTCACCACCCCCCTTTGATAAATAATGACCACTCCCTAATAATAGAAAAGTGCAGGCTGTATTGACGGGATCTGCAGGCTGTATTGACAGGAAACTGCAGGCTGTTTTCATGGGAAACTGCAGGCTGTATTCCCAGGAAACTGCATGCTGTATTCCCAGGAAATGGTGGCCCATTTCACAGGGAACTTTGGCCCATTCGCACTGTATTAGCATTGCTTAGTGACGCTGCCTAGTGACATGACGTTGCCTAGTAACATGACGTTGCTTAGTGACGTGATGTTGCTCCATAAAATCGCTGGACAGCAACGTCACTCCACAAGCAGATACTCTTGGAAGATTCCACTTCAAAAGATAAGGGAGGGATATTTCAGTGAATCCTGTGAATTATAACATAGTATTCGAGAGGATGGTAGTGTGGGTATATGGCAAATATTCTAACTAACATTTGTGAATAGATATTTTGGAAATGGATTAACTAGTCGTCACTTGGACCGGAAAACAATGGTGGATTTCTATAAATGATCTGCTCTGTGTTGCTAGGCTCTCTGGCAAGAGTATGTGTATAAATTAATACTTTTTCGTGAAATATACCTTTATTCTGAGGATATTCAAAACTCTGTAAATATAAATGCTAAAACAAATGGAGTAAAAAGTCGAGTTAACTCAGGCGTAAATGATCTGCACAAATGTATATTGGCCTTTGGGGTTTGGTCATGGGCGCAGACATAGCCTAAGTTACCGCCGATTAAGAGGACATCTATTGGGCAAAGACATGAGAGTAAAATGTTCCTGACCAGGTAGCCCTATAGGTACTTCTAAATACTACTATATATATAGCCAGCCACCAGTGAACAGTCAGTCCCTGGGATGAACAGTGGACAGAACCAATTTTCGACTGCTCTGTGATCTCGGGTCTGTGATGTCACACAGCCAAAATGAGGCTAAACCCTCGAACACAGCACCATCTAGTGACAAAGTCAACAACAGCAATCCTCCCTATTGAAAGCGATGCCAGCCGTTACATGGTAGAACTTATAACTAAGGTCGGTTTATCACCCTGGACCAGGTGGGTGCCATAATCTCCTAGCTTACTTCTAGGATTTATCACTGTTTTTACCATTACAATTTTAATACACAATAGTGTCATTACTGTAAGTGGGTTTTTATGCAAAATTAAACATATTTGGGAGTTTATCCTCCTTTTCTGGATAGTAATTTTTGAACATTTTCAGTTGATTTCCGCCATTTTTTCTTCCTTGATTTCCTCAAAAATGTGGTCTTTGGTTGGTTACTTTACTGGCACCGACTAGATTTCGTTCCTTTCTTTTTTTTTTTTTGGGGGGGGGTGTGTTAGTGCACTGTTAGGGGATGAGGTCCAGCTTCAGTCAGGAACTCGTCAGCAGGGGCTCTGAAGCCTTTTTTGGACCCAATTTCAGAGGCATAGGAACATCATTTTTCTTTCTTTTTTATTTGAGGTAGGAGGGCAATGGGAGGGGTATTCAAGCTATATTGATTCATCTATTGTCAGGCATAAAAGAAGGACATTCTTGGATGGCTTTCACTTCTGTCCTCGGCCCATTTTTCATATTTGTCTAATGATAAGTTATCAGGATATTTTCTTTTTAACTTAATTTGGTGTGATGAGCTTTCCGGGCATTGGTCCCTTCCCTATGCCTCTGAAATCTTAACAGTAGTTTTAGTATTATGTCCTTACCTAAAAAAATAAATCACTAAATTCACAGATGCCTGTCTATCAATGGACTATCTATCATCTAGACCTGCCTCATCCCACACACACAGTATACGCTGTTACATGGCTGCCTACATCTCATCTAGTGGTGAATTAAAGTACAGAAAAATTAATAAGCAAATTTGAGATAAGGGGAGAAAGTATTGAGTGGGGATAATCATAACGAATGTCCGAAATTTGCTGCGTGTACTTACCTAGCAAAACTGGGTGAAAATGTGTGATGTCCTGTTGTGCCAAAAATGAGTATTGCATTGAGATGTTCATGACTCAATAGAGATGCCAATGTTGTCCTTGTTCGCCAAGTGGATATTCATGAGTCACTGCGCTAGCCATCTGCCACAGTCATGGTATTTCTTTATGGCCGGTCTCCAAAGTAAAAGACTAATCTGTCTCATCTTAGGATTCTAATCCATAACGGATCTCACAAAGGGAAGCTATACCTTGTTGTCCCACATGATGATTATTGTGTTGATGTATGCCCATACACTGCTTTTCTGGTCACTTGAGTTAAACAAGTACTGGCAAGCCCTCATGCACTTTCTCGTCCCTCACTTTGAATAGGAAACATGTGGTACTGACATGCTCTAATACACTTTCGAGTCATTCATTTTGAATTGGAAGCATGTTGTACTGATATGCTCTAATACACTTTCTAGCCATTCATTTTGAATTGGAAGCATGTTGTACTGACATGCTCTCATACACTTTCGAGTCATTCATTTTGAATTGGAAGCATGTTGTACTAACATGCTTTCATACACTTTCTAGCCACTTATTTTGATTTGGAAGCATGTTGTACTGACATGCTCTCATACACTTTCTAGTAATTCCTTTTGAATTGGAAGCATGTTATACTGCCATGCTCTCATACACTTTCTAGCCATTTATTTTGATTTGGAAGCATGTTGTACTGACATGCTCTCATACACTTTCTAGTCACTGATTTTGATTTGGAAGCATGTTGTACTGACATGCTCTCATACACTTTTGAGTCATTCATTTTGAGTTGGAAGCATGTTGTACTGACATGCTCTCATACACTTTCTAGCCACTCATTTTGATTTGGAAGCATGTTGTACTGACATGCTCTCATACACTTTCGAGTCATTCATTTTGAATTGGAAGCATGTTGTACTGACATGCTCTCATACACTTTCTAGCCACTCATTTTGAATTGGAAGCATGTTGTACTGACATGCTCTCATACACTTTCTAGCCACTCATTTTGAATTGGAAGCATGTTGTACTGACATACTCTCATAGATAGATGTTCTAAAACATTTTGACCCCTCTTGAGGGGGGATGGCCAAAAAAGAAGTCACCCTCTTTTCAGCAAAAAAGCCTGCATCCTACTATAGATGAAAGAGGGGTGCAAAAACTCTTCGCGCCCCTGGCGTGGGAGGCGCTAGAAATTTTGACTGCTGTCGAGGGGATTCTTAAAAAATGTTTGCATGTCGGCGCGAAAACCCACCACCCCCGGTTGATAAATAATGACCACTCCCTAATAATGGAAAACTGCAGGCTGTATTGACGGGATCTGCAGGCTGTATTGACAGGAAACTGCAGGCTGTTTTCATGGGAAACTGCATGCTGTATTCCCAGGAAATGGTGGCCACATTTCAGGGAATTTTGGCCCATTCGCACTGTATTAGCAGTGCTTAGTGACGCTGCCTAGTGACATGACGTTGCCTAGTAACATGACGTTGCTTAGTGACGTGACATTAAAGAAGGATATTGTTGGATGGCTTTCACTTCTGTCCTCGGCCCTATTTTCATATTTGTCTAATGATAAGTTATCAGGATATTTTCTTTTTAACTTAATTTGGTGTGATGAGCTTTCCGGGCATTGGTCCCTTCCCTATGCCTCTGAAATCCTAACAGTAGATTTAGTATTATGTCCTTACCTAAAAAAATAAATCACTAAATTCACAGATGCCTGTCTATCAATGGACTATCTATCATCTAGACCTGCCCCATCGCACACACACAGTATACGCTGTTACATGGCTGCCTACATCTCATCTAGTGGTGGATTAAAGTACAGAAAAACTAATAAGCAAATTTGAGATAAGGGGAGAAAGTATTGAGTGGGGATAATCATAACAAATGTCCGAAATTTGCTGCGTGTACTTACCTAGCAAAACTGGGTGAAAATGTGTGATGTCCTGTTGTGCCAAAAATGAGTATTGCATCGGTATCCTCATGACTCAATAGAGATGCCAATGTTGTCCTTGTTCACCATGTGGATATTCATGAGTCACAGCGCTAGCCATCTGCCACAGTCATGGTATTTCTTTATGGCCGGTCTCCAAAGTAAAAGACTAAACTGTCTCATCTTAGGATTCTAATCCATAACGGATCTCACAGAGGGAAGCTTTACCTTGTTGTCCCACATGATGATTATTGTGTTGATGTATGCCCATACACTGCTTTTCTGGTCACTTGAGTTAAACAAGTACTGGCAAGCCCTCATGCACTTTCTCGTCCCTCACTTTGAATAGGAAGCATGTTGTACTGACATGCTCTAATACACTTTTGAGTCATTCATTTTGAATTAAAAGCATGTTTTACTGCCATGCTTTCATACACTTTCTAGCCATTTATTTTGATTTGGAAGCATGTTGTACTGACATGCTCTCATATACTTTCTAATCACTGATTTTGATTTGGAAGCATGTTGTACTGACATGCTCTCATACACTTTTGAGTCATTCATTTTGAATTGGAAGCATGTTGTACTGACATGCTCTCATACACTTTCTAGCCACTCATTTTGAATTGGAAGCATGTTGTACTGACATGCTCTCATACACTTGCGAGTCATTCATTTTGAATTGGAAGCATGTTGTACTGACATGCTCTCATACACTTTCTAGCCACTCATTTTGAATTGGAAGCATGTTGTACTGACATACTCTCATAGATAGACGTTCTAAAAAATTTTGACCCCTCTTGAGGGGGGGGTGGCCAAAAAAGAAGTCACCCTCTTTTCAGCAAAAAGGCCTGCATCCTACTATAGATGAAAGAGGGGTGCAAAAACTCTTCGCGCCCCTGGCGCGGGCAGCGCAAGAAATTTTGACTGCTGTCGAGGGGATTCTTAAAAAATGTTCGCATGTCGGCGCGAAAACTCACCACCCCCCGTTGATAAATAATGACCACTCCCTAATAATAGAAAAGTGCAGGCTGTATTGACGGGATCTGCAGGCTGTATTGACAGGAAACTGCAGGCTGTTTTCATGGGAAACTGCAGGCTGTATTCCCAGGAAACTGCATGCTGTATTCCCAGGAAATGGTGGCCCATTTCACAAGGAACTTTGGCCCATTCGCACTGTATTAGCATTGCTTAGTGACGCTGCCTAGTGACATGACGTTAACTAGTAACATGACGTTGCTTAGTGACGTGATGTTGCTCCATAAAATCGCTGGACAGCAACGTCACTCCACAAGCAGATACTCTTGGAAGATTCCACTTCAAAAGATAAGGGAGGGATATTTCAGTGAATCCTGTGAATTATAACATAGTATTCGAGAGGATGGTAGTGTGGGTATATGGCAAATATTCTAACTAACATTTGTGAATAGATATTTTGGAAATGGATTAACTAGTCGTCACTTGGACCGGAAAACAATGGTGGATTTCTATAAATGATCTGCTCTGTGTTGCTAGGCTCTCTGGCAAGAGTATGTGTATAAATTAATACTTTTTCGTGAAATATACCTTTATTCTGAGGATATTCAAAACTCTGTAAATATAAATGCTAAAACAAATGGAGTAAAAAGTCGAGTTAACTCAGGCGTAAATGATCTGCACAAATGTATATTGGCCTTTGGGGTTTGGTCATGGGCGCAGACATAGCCTAAGTTACCGCCGATTAAGAGGACATCTATTGGGCAAAGACATGAGAGTAAAATGTTCCTGACCAGGTAGCCCTATAGGTACTTCTAAATACTACTATATATATAGCCAGCCACCAGTGAACAGTCAGTCCCTGGGATGAACAGTGGACAGAACCAATTTTCGACTGCTCTGTGATCTCGGGTCTGTGATGTCACACAGCCAAAATGAGGCTAAACCCTCGAACACAGCACCATCTAGTGACAAAGTCAACAACAGCAATCCTCCCTATTGAAAGCGATGCCAGCCGTTACATGGTAGAACTTATAACTAAGGTCGGTTTATCACCCTGGACCAGGTGGGTGCCATAATCTCCTAGCTTACTTCTAGGATTTATCACTGTTTTTACCATTACAATTTTAATACACAATAGTGTCATTACTGTAAGTGGGTTTTTATGCAAAATTAAACATATTTGGGAGTTTATCCTCCTTTTCTGGATAGTAATTTTTGAACATTTTCAGTTGATTTCCGCCATTTTTTCTTCCTTGATTTCCTCAAAAATGTGGTCTTTGGTTGGTTACTTTACTGGCACCGACTAGGTTTCGTTCCTTTCTTCTTTTTTTTTGGGGGGGGGGTGTGTTAGTGCACTGTTAGGGGATGAGGTCCAGCTTCAGTCAGGAACTCGTCAGCAGGGGCTCTGAAGCCTTTTTTGGACCCAATTTCAGAGGCATAGGAACATCATTTTTCTTTCTTTTTTATTTGAGGTAGGAGGGCAATGGGAGGGGTATTCAAGCTATATTGATTCATCTATTGTCAGGCATAAAAGAAGGACATTCTTGGATGGCTTTCACTTCTGTCCTCGGCCCATTTTTCATATTTGTCTAATGATAAGTTATCAGGATATTTTCTTTTTAACTTAATTTGGTGTGATGAGCTTTCCGGGCATTGGTCCCTTCCCTATGCCTCTGAAATCTTAACAGTAGTTTTAGTACTATGTCCTTACCTAAAAAAATAAATCACTAAATTCACAGATGCCTGTCTATCAATGGACTATCTATCATCTAGACCTGCCTCATCCCACACACACAGTATACGCTGTTACATGGCTGCCTACATCTCATCTAGTGGTGAATTAAAGTACAGAAAAATTAATAAGCAAATTTGAGATAAGGGGAGAAAGTATTGAGTGGGGATAATCATAACGAATGTCTGAAATTTGCTGCGTGTACTTACCTAGCAAAACTGGGTGAAAATGTGTGATGTCCTGTTGTGCCAAAAATGAGTATTGCATCGAGATGTTCATGACTCAATAGAGATGCCAATGTTGTCCTTGTTCGCCAAGTGGATATTCATGAGTCACTGCGCTAGCCATCTGCCACAGTCATGGTATTTCTTTATGGCCGGTCTCCAAAGTAAAAGACTAATCTGTCTCATCTTAGGATTCTAATCCATAACGGATCTCACAGAGAGAAGCTTTACCTTGTTGTCCCACATGATGATTATTGTGTTGATGTATGCCCATACACTGCTTTTCTGGTCACTTGAGTTAAACAAGTACTGGCAAGCCCTCATGCACTTTCTCGTCCCTCACTTTGAATAGGAAACATGTGGTACTGACATGCTCTAATACACTTTCGAGTCATTCATTTTGAATTGGAAGCATGTTGTACTGATATGCTCTCATACACTTTCGAGCCATTCATTTTAAATTGGAAGCATGTTGTACTAACATGTTTTCATACACTTTCTAGCCACTTATTTTGATTTGGAAGCATGTTGTACTGACATGCTCTCATACACTTTCTAGTAATTCATTTTGAATTGGAAGCATGTTATACTGCCATGCTCTCATACACTTTCTAGCCATTTATTTTGATTTGGAAGCATGTTGTACTGACATGCTCTCATACACTTTCTAGTCACTGATTTTGATTTGGAAGCATGTTGTACTGACATGCTCTCGTACACTTTTGAGTCATTCATTTTGAATTGGAAGCATGTTGTACTGACATGCTCTCATACACTTTCTAGCCACTCATTTTGAATTGGAAGCATGTTGTACTGACATGCTCTCATACACTTTCGAGTCATTCATTTTGAATTGGAAGCATGTTGTACTGACATGCTCTCATACACTTTCTAGCCACTCATTTTGAATTGGAAGCATGTTGTACTGACATGCTCTCAGACACTTTCTAGCCACTCATTTTGAATTGGAAGCATGTTGTACTGACATACTCTCATAGATAGATGTTCTAAAACATTTTGACCCCTCTTGAGGGGGGGGGTGGCCAAAAAAGAAGTCACCCTCTTTTCAGCAAAAAAGCCTGAATCCTACTATAGATGAAAGAGGGGTGCAAAAACTCTTCGCGCCCCTGGCGTGGGAGGCGCTAGAATTTTTGACTGCTGTCGAGGGGATTCTTAAAAAATGTTTGCATGTCGGCGCGAAAACCCACCACCCCCGGTTGATAAATAATGACCACTCCCTAATAATGGAAAACTGCAGGCTGTATTGACGGGATCTGCAGGCTGTATTGACAGGAAACTGCAGGCTGTTTTCATGGGAAACTGCATGCTGTATTCCCAGGAAATGGTGGCCACATTTCAGGGAATTTTGGCCCATTCGCACTGTATTAGCAGTGCTTAGTGACGCTGCCTAGTGACATGACGTTGCCTAGTAACATGACGTTGCTTAGTGACGTGACATTAAAGAAGGATATTGTTGGATGGCTTTCACTTCTGTCCTCGGCCCTATTTTCATATTTGTCTAATGATAAGTTATCAGGATATTTTCTTTTTAACTTAATTTGGTGTGATGAGCTTTCCGGGCATTGGTCCCTTCCCTATGCCTCTGAAATCTTAACAGTAGATTTAGTATTATGTCCTTACCTAAAAAAATAAATCACTAAATTCACAGATGCCTGTCTATCAATGGACTATCTATCATCTAGACCTGCCCCATCGCACACACACAGTATACACTGTTACATGGCTGCCTACATCTCATCTAGTGGTGGATTAAACTACAGAAAAACTAATAAGCAAATTTAAGATAAGGGGAGAAAGTATTGAGTGGGGATAATCATAACAAATGTCCGAAATTTGCTGCGTGTACTTACCTAGCAAAACTGGGTGAAAATGTGTGATGTCCTGTTGTGCCAAAAATGAGTATTGCATCGGTATCCTCATGACTCAATAGAGATGCCAATGTTGTCCTTGTTCACCATGTGGATATTCATGAGTCACAGCGCTAGCCATCTGCCACAGTCATGGTATTTCTTCATGGCCGGTCTCCAAAGTAAAAGACTAATCTCTCATCTTAGGATTCTAATCCATGACGAATCTCACAGAGGGAAGCTTTACCTTGTTGTCCCACATGATGATTATTGTGTTGATGTATGCCCATACACTGCTTTTCTGGTCACTTGAGTTAACCAAGTACTGGCAAGCCCTCATACACTTTCTCGTCCCTCACTTTGAATAGGAAGCATGTTGTACTGACATGCTCTCATACACTTTCGAGGCATTCATTTTGAATTGGAAGCATGTTGTACTGACATGCTTTCATACACTTTCTAGCCACTCATTTTGATTTGGAAGCATGTTGTACTGACATGCTCTCATACACTTTCGAGTCATTCATTTTGATTTGGAAGCATGTTGTACTGACATACTCTCATACACTTTCGAGTAATTCATTTTGAATTGGAAGAAGGTTGTACCGAGATGCTTTAACTTGTTGTCCCACATGATGATTGTTGTGTTGATGTATGCCCATACACTGCTTTTCTGGTCACTTGAGTTTAACAATTACTGGCAAGCCCTCAAACACTTTCTCGTCCCTCACTTTGAATAGGAAGCATGTTGTACTGACATGCTCTCATACCTTCTAGTCACTCATTTTGAATTGGAATCATGTTGTACTGACATGCTCTCATACACTTTCTAGTCATTCATTTTGAATTGGAAGCATGTTGTACTGACATGATCTCATACACTTTCTAGTCACTCATTTTGAATTGGAAGCAGATTCTACTGACATGCTCTCATAGATTTTCTAGTCACTCATTTTGAATGTGAAGCATGTTGTACTGACATGCTCACATATACTCTCTAGTCACTCATTTTGAATTGGAAGCAGTTTGTACTGACATGCTCTCATACACTTTCTTGTCACTCATTTTAAATTGGAAGCATGGTGTACTCACATGGTCTCAAACACTGAAGTCACTCACATTGAGAAGAAAGCATTTTGAACTTATATGCTAGCATACGCTATCTGGTCAATTAAATGAAATGGGAAGCACGTTGAACTTTCATGCTACCATACACTGTAATTTTGATCGCTTTCAATTGCAAATACATTGAGTTTACATGTTCTCATACACCTGATTTTTGATCATTTTGGATAAGTGTGGTGGTATGATACACTCGCTCTGGGATAACTTTAAATAGGAAGTATTTTAGATAAGATGCATGTTGTACTGACATGCATTTATAAATTTATATACTTTCTAGCCGATTCATATATAGCATATTGTACTAACATGCTCTCAGATACTAGCTACAACTGGCTACACTCTGGTTGCAGTCGACTAGTGAGAGGTAAACTAAAAGGTTTACTTTAGTATTCTCTTGAATTATGCTGTCATCCATTGTTGCTTCGATGTACATAGTTATTACAGACCTTACCTGCACGTTTCCGCTGATAACTTAAAAATTGTAAAAAAAAAAAAAAGTAAAAAAAAGTAAAAAAGTAAGAAATAAATTGAGCGGAAATACCCTTACCTTAATAGGTCGTGTGTAAAAGTAGATAGAACCGTTAATCTGTTACCCCCATCGCCAAAGACCTTACCTGTAAAATCAAGAGATAACTATACATTATCGATGCTGCAAGAATAATTGCTATTCATGTCTGCATTTGGTCGTTAGATGCAATAAACAAGAGCTGAGTTTTGTTACAGTCGGATAAAGGTAAAAGTAAAATGATATGGTTGCATATATTTGTGTAAAGTGCACTGAGTGACTAATGCCCGTTTTATGCGCTTTCTTCAACAGCTTTTAAAGATGGACTAAGAAGGACTTGAGTGAGTAATAGATGTTTAACGCCATTTCGACAGCTAAGGTCATATTCATGGCGAGAACCTCATTACACAATTTCACAGAGGAATGTGTCAGTGCAGGCGCACATGTGCACCACACACATCCTGAGGGGATAGGAAAGAGAAGATACAGACCTTTTTAAGTGGGCTAGGGAAGCCCAAGAATGACTTGAAATAAGTGCATCATTCATATGTATGCAAGTAACAATTCACTATTGAAAATTTCTTATCGACGAATAACAATGAGCAAAACAGTACTAGGAAGCAAATGCAGCTAACCTTAAGTGTAGAAATCGTCAGCCAAAGTAGATGTAGCTGGAGGATTTGACTTGCCTGTGGTGAAGGTCGAATGAGGTGAGGAGCTAACCTACAATTGACAATATGACGCATTACCGAACACATTATGTATTATTACAAATGGGATTCTTAGGAATGAAATAGCAGGGATATCAACGTAAATGTCGGAATTATTTTCCCAATGACAAAGTAGTCCAAATTAATCTCAATAAATACGAATTATTTCAAGGAGTATAAGAGTTAAGAGTGAGCTAGTTTTGGGAGTGAGTGAGTAATAAATGTTTAACGCCATTTCGATAGCTATGGTCATATTCATGGCTAGAACAGCATCACACAATTTCACAGAGGAATGTGTTGGTGCCCATGCATATGTACACCACCCAAACCCGAGGGGATAGGAAAGAGGAGAAATAAGACCCTTTTAAGTGGGCTAGGGATGCCCGAGGAGAAATAGACCCTTTTAAGTAAGCTAGGGAAGCCCGACAGTTTTGGGAATATTACCACCTTTTCAATTTGTCTACATAGATATTCTCTTATTGAACATGTGCTGGCCACTACCATTTGATAAAGCAATAAGTAATAAATTTATACTTACAAGGCACTGGCATGGTATGAAGACGCAATGATCCTTCAGAAGTAGTGTAATGTCTTGTTGGTCAATTTCAGAATGTCACCTAAGAATGGAATTGAAATTAGTTGAGAGTTAATGGCGAAAATGTATGTATGCTGGATAGTATTGATTATGTTATTGTTGACAAGGTATTGTATCTTTAATGCCAAACAGGAAGGTATGAAATTTGTAACATTTTCGAGAATTTCTGGCGAAAATACTGGTTATCAATATCAATTTAGAATTTTGTTGGTTGGCATGGCTTTACCTACAGGAAAAAATTGAGGAAAATACAATTATTGATACAATAAAGATGTTGTTTTTGTTTCAATTTTGACCATTAGATCCATGTATTGCAGTTGGATTACTGAGAAATGAGTACTATAAAATGTTTTCTGATTGAATTAGACCGAACTTTTAAAAGTCTCTCGTTTGAACGTTCATACTTCAAGTTCTTTGATAAACATTGAAAATGTATTGAATGAACAACAAGGAGCCTACAATATTTAACATGATGCAAATGAAAATTACCTAAAGTTTAGAAGTCGCGGTGAATTAGATGTCGCTGAAGAATCTCACGATGTAAGGCAGCACTTGAATTGTGGCGGACTCCTTCGTCATTGGCTCCTCACCTATAAACCTTACCTACAAGGTAAAATGAAATGCAATTTTTAATACTGTAACCTCATTTTCATATTTTGGCTGAAGGTCCATGTACTAGAACTTACGCAGTTAAGTAACAAATAAAGTTACAGTAGGCGTAATTTGATCTACCATACCCCTCAATGTTCACTCCTCATCTTCATTGATTATTACTCTCAATGGAGATATCTGAGCAACAAAATGTGCCAACAAAACCACAAATATAGATCACCTTAATCTTTGAAGTCGTGGGCCAAAGTAGATGTACTTGGGGGACGTTCTGAAGGATCCACTGGCTGCCCCCCTGAGGGAGTGCTAATTGTCCATGTAAAAGTCTGAGTGAGGGCAAGGGCATCCTACACTCTTAGAATGATCCTATAGCCATCAGGAGTAGAGTACTAATCCATGTGAAGATCCAAATGATGTTCGGAGATCGAGATAATTTTAGGAAGGCATGGTCAGCATCTAAAACATCAACTGTGTTCTTCCTCCCTCCTTGGGTGATGGGGCCTTTGTTTGAATGACAGAATTCTGTATCACTCTTGTCAACACTGGTTGTATGTTGATAGTTTACTAGCTACTACCAATCAGTGAACTGTTCATTTAACTCATTGTGAGCTCTATTGTCACTAGTTTTATGTCTGCGTGAACTTAAAGAGTGCGTTTGGGTGCATTTAGATGAGTAGTAATGGGCGGTTATTGGTGATACTGTACATAGGCAGAGATATCTGCCTGTGTTGTCAGGACCCTCAGAACTCTACGGTGCTGTACCTCTGGTGTACCAAAAACAATATCTGTAAATAAAAGTTGGGATATCATAAACAAATGCAAGTTATGTGCCATGTAAATATGCGCTAAGTAAGGCACTGCCACGTCACCTCTTATTTTGTGCACGAACTAAAATGTCACTTCTCACGGATATGTAAAATGTTCAATACCATTGTAGAAAGGATAGACCCTTGCTGTGCACTATAGAATCTGAAGTCGGGAGGCACCTTACATGCGAGAATTTCATGCAATAGAACAGTATTAAAATGGCGCCTAGTATAATGTAAGTCTTATAAGAACTGTGGATGCTCCCCATACATTTGGCTAGACACAAGCCAGTATATTGAGGACATTTATGCCCACAATACCTACAGGGCTCCAGCTAGCTATACTCCAGTGCTAACTAAACAGCACGTTAGCGGTGGCAGTCATTACCCACCTGAGAGGGTAGCTGTGTCAAAAAGTGATCATTGTGGAGAAATGGCTACTCAAAAGTTCACTAAAAGTATATGTCTTGCATTATGGGATATTAATACTCAGTGCTATCTACTTTATTTAGTCCCCATGTATAATTTTAAGTAACTCCAGGGTATTTTAGTGCATTGCTAAGGTATTCTTGATGCATTGCTAATGTATTTGTGGTGCATTGCTAAGGTATATGTGGTGCGTTCCTAAGGTATTTGTCGTGCGTTGCTAAGGTATTCATAGCGCGTTGCTAAGGTATTCGTGTTGCATTGCTCAGGTATTTGTGGTGCATTGCTAAGGTATATTTGTCGTGCGTTCCTAAGGTATTTGTCGTGCCCAAGACCAAGCCCCGTTTCCTATACCTCTGCCCTAATAGAGCCCTTTTTCCTCCCCCTGTATTACTCCGTAGACGCTCTGAGGGTATTTCGGCCTACCCTGTATTGATCTAAGTTTCTTTTCAGGTGAATGGATGGTATATAATACTCCGACATTAGCCCCCTCCCTGACTAGATTACTCCGACATTAGCCCCCTCTCTTACTTTAGCCCCCTCTATGACGAAAATACACTGTTATGAACACATATGAACTACCCCAAAAAGACCAAGCCCCGTTTTCCTATACTAATTCAGTGACATTATGATATATGCATTCATTTCATTTTATTCAGAAGTTAAAAATGGTTCCTTCCTTTATATAATATTAATAAATTCCCGTTTACAATGTATAGTGAGTGCCGTCCCCCCGGGACCTCTTCCCACTACCGTGCCAGACACGTGGCAGCCTTTCAACACACTCGATCATGACCGCCGGTATCAGACCCGACGCTCCTCTCTGCAGTGGATTTCCCGAATGAAATAGTGATTTCTGTCGGTTCTTTAAAACCACTTGTGAAAGTAAATTGATTCCTTGTGTCTGTATCATGTCATAAAAATTGATGTACCCCGGGCATGGGCCATGGGAGGGAGGGCATGGAATGACGCCACGCCACGTACATTCTCGGTTTTGGCGACTTTTTTTACACACATTTAAAGACTCACAATCTTTTAACAATTATACATCTAACACTTCCACAACTGTATACTACTGACCTTAGGTTTACTTGTCACATCCCTTCTGTGAGAGAGCAGGGTCCATCTCCAGTTCCTACAGCAGTGGGAATGGAGGTGTGGAGAGGTGGACTGCCGGTGGATGAATGAGGCAGGGGTAACTTTAGAATTTACCAATGTCACATATGTACCTGGCCCTTACTTCCAGGTATAGTCACCCACAAGGCACTGCATCCACCTGCCACACTGCCCACCGTGCCGCCTCAGTGGACACAGCCAGGCTTTGATTGGTGCAGCCAGAACTAGACATTTCTAGGCTATGTACCTGTTTAGTAGCTGGCGCCTGCAACACTCATTGGGGCTAATTAGCAGTGCGTAAGGTCTTCGACATCTAGTAGGGTGTCCTAGGAAATAGAGGGGGGGGGGGGCACTGAAGGCACAGCTCAATCAGCCGTGCATATCGGAAAGGACCTGGTAGGTTTTTTCCACCATTAAATAGGTCATTTAGGGTTTAGAGAAGATATGGTTGGGGAAAGTGTTTTGTATGCAATATACATACGTGTACACTAGCAAGGCAGGCATTGTTTACTATAGATTTCTTCTCAGGGTATCAGGGGAAAGTTGCTTACGAGGTAGGATTATTTCAGTAACACTGACGACAGCATAAGCCCCAAACCATCAAGAAACTCCCCACAGAGACTATGGAATCAGGACATAAACTGCTGTAAACTACAGTAGGATGTTGTACAATAACCCCAGCCTCAATCATGTAGCCTCCATGGGCCACCGTCATTCACATAAATCCACTGTACACAGAATAGTGAATTTGAATTATATGTCTTATGTGCCCACGGTATAGTTTATGGTCGACATAGTTGATATTTTTATGTATTTTCATCATACATATGAAGGCGTCATTGCTGATCATGATTATGGTACGTAGTAGTGTTATATAACATGTGTGAGAGAAGTGATAAGTTTAAATCATGTCACTTTTATCCTATCCATGTCCTTATATTTCATGTTGCACATGATTCTAATATCAACGCCTCCCCCATGACACCGAGACGCCCCCCCCCCCCTCCATCCCACATAGAATTATGAGAACTTTTCCCCAGTAAAGAAGATAACGATTTATGGTGGATTTGTCAACTCATGATGCTTAGTTGAACTCTGTATTTTATCTTATCTGACCTAGCCACATGAGATAACGTGGCACTGGGCAGTATTTATTGACACTGGTTTCTACAGTCCGCACCACAACAGTGCAGTACACCCGACAGTCGTAAGTAGCCTATCTGTATAAATGGTATTTACCGTTCATGCATTGTCGTATTCATCGTTGTCAGGAAATGCAGATCTGATTCTGTACATAGTTTTGTGATTTCACTGAGGAGATTTATAATTAGTTTTGTACCTATAGCTATGTACATAGTTCTGTGATGTTACCGAGGAGATTTTTGAGCTCCATTTTAGCCTATAGTGGTGGAGTGATTGACCTAAGCCTAAGCATGCACTATGATGATGTCGAACTTCATTCTTGTATATGATGTTAAATTTTGCCACCGAGTTAGAACTGGGCTCCAGTTTTAACTCGTGGTAATCTGGGCAAATTCTAACAGCGTATCTTCCTGCACATTTTGTACCTTTAATAATAGAATGATAGGCATAATTGACCAGCTGATACAGATAACTCTAGCTCATGACCATTCTATTACATGGCAGTGTAATATGAGTCTTGCATTGATTGTGGTCTAGACAAAATCAATGTTTATTTATGCATATTCTAGCACATGATATCACATGTGCGAGGCCATCCACAAATGGCGTCGTGCTGGAGGGGGGGGGGTCAGGCCTGGCATGACGGGATTAATTCTCCATAATACCTTCAGCATTATAAAATTGGCAAAAAAAAAAAGAAAAAGAAAAAAAGAAAAGAAAACATGATAGGGCGGGGGGGGTCGAGGGTCAGAAATGGTCAAATTTGGCATGACGTCATTTATGGATAGTCCCATAGAACCATCGTGGACTCCACTTGAGATCACAGTTTTATTCATTTATGCGATCACAAGTTAAATGAGTTCATGCCCATCTAAACAGCGTTAGGTTAAGTCATAATAAGTATTTATCTTTATAATGCAAAATACAATGTCGAAAATGGTCCCATACAGATTTGACGCAAAGATGTTGACCTTACTACTGAAGTATGCTGTCCTGACAGTAGGAATATTAGCTTCTGTCAACTGCCAAATCAACCCACCCATACCAATCTCTGTCCCCTCACCAGGTAGGTGGTCAGCAAATCTGTGCTTTTTTCTTGTATCTAACTCCGAGGAGAGGAATTGCTCCATTAATTTGCAAATAAGGAGATATGGAAAGACAAATGTATGTATACCTATTTTATAACAATTGAATGTGCATAACAAGGGCTCCAGAGGTTTAGGTAGGGGATCACTTTCTGGAGAAAATATAGCGTGTATTATACATGCGCACGTTAGGAGGGCCCCTCAAATGATCAAAGACACGGTCAAATGGAAGAGACTTAGCCCTAGGTCTCATGAGGTGAACTGCCTGTTTTGAAATTTTGTAAATTTGTTAGCCTCTTATTTCTTTTTTTTCTTACAAATAGCATCTCTAAATTTCTTCCAACACAGGTTTCTTCCTGGGATCTGGTTCTGCTTCTGCCAAGATCGTGATCGAGGCCTTCCTGGACATTAACTGTCCGGATAGTGCCGCCATCTGGAAGGATATTCAGGAAGTAGCCTCCCACTACTCTCCAGACAAGGTGGCCGTCAAGGTACTGTGGTGCCCCCTGCCGTACCACAGGAACACTATGTTATCTACTCAGGTATGATAACTTACGTTTAATTCAATCAAATGATTACTCATATTCATTCGGGTAGCATTCCATTGCATGCCAGAATATTCATTTATTTGACATCATATTGCAACCTCAATCAGTTCAATCAAGTCCAAATGACACACAATAAACCTGCCAAGTACCATTTTAAGAGCCAGGTTCTTCACGTTCACGCATACAATAGGGGACAAGGTAGATGGATGTGTGAGGATAGATCCATATAGATCCATCTATCCACCCAGAACAGCTGCAACCCTGACTAGATAACCCACACACCACACCAGGAACCAGCTACCCAAGGGTTGCAGCTTGTTCCTCTTGCCACACTACCTTGACATGGATGAAGCACCTGTTACGATTCTTGAAGCACACACCTTGCTCCGTCCTTAACAACATTATCATGATTTGATGCTTCAATGCAGAGCAAGCGAGTCCCTTGGCTAACCTACATTGCTGCATCATGGCAGCCTTCTGGGTGAATATAGATCCAGCACAGTTGATATGATGCATAACACACACACACACACACACACACACACACACACACACACATATATATATATATATATATATATATATATATATATATATATATATATATGCATCCTGATGAGGCTTCATCCATACATCATGCCAAAGTAGATTAAAACCCTATAACATGGCTCTTAGAGGGTTAATGGTCAGTATTTTTACATGTACTACACTGCAAAAAAGGTGTTTAAAGATGCACACCAAATTTTCTCAACACCAACATTTAAACATCTAAACACTTGAAGTGTTTAGGTGTTTAGCTTTTAAGCTCTTATTCCCAAACACCTAAACACTTAAGTGTTTAAGTGTTTAGCATTTAAACACTTGGTTAAACACTTCCTAGTTAAACACATTTAAAATTGAACGCGTTTAACACTTAAGAAGCGTTGAGAAAAGTGGGACAAATAAGTGTTTAACCAAGTGTTTAACTTCTAAACACTGGTGTTTAATCCCTAAACACTGTTTTTACAGTGTACCATTATGTATTTTCATTGTGTTCCAGGGTTACCACGCTATCAGTGCTCATAAACCTAATATGGTGATCCCGTACATTACCACTGTATTTAATCATGTGTTGGAGTGGTCTACTGCTGCCACTGCTAACATGACAGAGCCCCAGGTTATAGAGTGAGTAGCCTTGATTGCATATCTAAAAATTATAGTAATTAATCCATTAATGCCATAATGGCTTTGCTGGAATGCTATAGGATGATGAGTTTTTCCCCAAGACATTCCACTAATTCTCCAAAGTTGCCATCACATAATTATCAATCTATTTTTGCTATCGATTTATAATAACAGGAAAAGGTCAACAAACTACACTGCTACCAACAATTTCAGTGAATTTCATTTTCAATCAACCACAGGAAATTGGCCAAATATACGGAGCAGGCGACTGGAATCCCCGCAGCAACGTTCTCTGGCTGGCTGGACCAGTACAGGAATGACGTCATATCGGAGTGGAAGCTGGCCGTAAGACGTAAGGACACAATGATCCATTTTTTTTATTTCATCCAGTGGCGGATTTAGACGGGAGGAGCGGGCGCACGCGTCCCCTCACTTTTCCCTGCAGATTAGGATTTATTTGGCCTAAAATTGCGCCGAAAATATAGGCCAAATGAGGGTTGCAACCCCTCTTTTTTTCAAAATCCTGGATCCGCCACTGTACTCCGCATTCTTGACATAGTAAAAACAATTCCTAAGCTTGGACTTCCCAAGCCGATTCCTCTCCCCTATTACCCCAATAAAGGAGCATAGTAAGGATTCGTAAGGCTGGTAATGACGTTGTTGTTTTCTGCTTTTTATGAGTTGCGTCGTGGGCTTCCCTAGCCCACTTAAAAGGGTCTATCTCTCATCTTTCCTATCCCCTCAGGATGTGTGTGGTGCACATATGCGCGGGCACTGACACATTCCCCTGTGAAATAGTGTAATGTAGTTCTCGCCATGAATATGACCTTAGCTGTCGAAATGGCATTAAACATCTATTACTCACTCACTGAGTTGCGTCGTGGGGAGCGCCACAGAGTCCTACTATATTTTCATTTTCCGTCATGGGCACCACCGTTTAGTTAGTGACATCTTTTGTGAACAAATTCAAATTTTGTTGTTGTAAATACTTTACGATTCGCTGGGTGATACACAGTTCTCTGGAAGAAACATTCATAATTGTCTAAATACACTTGGTGGTTGATTAAGATCTACCCATTTTCCCCACAGGGACTGTTGGTGGCACCCCTTGGTACTTTGTTAATAGTATTGATGTAGGCAATGGACAGAACACCTTCGACGTCTGGGTCAAGTTCATAGATGGCATGCTGATGGTAAGCGTTAAAATTGTTTTATATGACTTTGATCTGCTGACTACGATATTATTTTTGGTCAAGCAAGCATAAAAGATTACCCATGGAGCAGGGCACGAGATATCCCTAGTGATTACCTGTGCATAGGTATTAGATACATGATAGATACTTGTAGATAGATTTAACTTAGTGAACGTGACCTAATAGGATTTCACATAGATTTTCTGCAGTGATTTTGTTCTTCGCGAACACTAGACTGCAAGTAGTATACAAATACGCAGATTTGCGATGGGTTAGGTCTTTACATTGATAGTGTGGGTCGCTGAGTTGCTCCCCACGAACATCGGCCTGTAAGAAGTATACGGACATGTTGGTTTGCCGTAGGATAGACCAATGATCCCGATGATTTACCAATAGCGTGTGAAGAGATTCTATTATACTAAACTTGCTTTGTGGGGCATATGAGAAGTATATAATCATAATTTATATAAAAGGGTTTCGGCAATTTTTCTTAACTTTATATATGTATTACATACTTTTATTATTAACTTTATATTTACAGAATGTACAGTCATCAAGGCAATTAAAGAAGGTACCAGTGGGTACAGCTGAGGTCATAGCCAACTACCTGAAGAACGCTCAGCAGCAAAACTAAACTGATATCTATATGTACCACGTCTTCTTTATTTTCATTGTTTAAGCGTGTCAGCGACATTAAATGATAATTATAATTATCAACAATTGATCTAAGCATCAGGAGGACTTTCTAGCCTGATATTATTAAGTTGATGTGGCCATGAAACGTTGCCTTTTCTCATGAGGGGGTATTCATGTGTGTTACCATTTAGGGTCATTTGAGAATGGCATTTCCATGTAATTATAATTACTCAAATCTGTTGCAATATCACAACTTAATGTGGCATTATGATAATTTTGCACATATATGCCGAGGATAGACCTCCAATACACGAACCTGTAAAGAAAGACTTTAGGTAGCTTTGATATTGACATTAAAATCAAGGTTTACATTAGTAGAACCCAGTGGAATCTAATTCTATTTTGTTTGCGTTTCTGATGGAGAATAAAATTTATTTTACGAGCGTGGCGTATGATTAAAGCCTATCTTCGAAAGTTCTGTCTATGTTTCTCATGTTCACTTCGGCAGTCTAATTGCCTGTAATTTGAATAATGTCATTGCATGCTCATGACAATTCAGTAAAAGAGGAAATATTTAGAGATTTTCAACGTACAAACTTTATGATGTCATGTCTGGTTATCTCGTAATAAATCTGTAAATATACAGGGTTGGAGATAATAATACTACGCTAGTTTGAAAAGATTAACTAATTTTGGATTCAAATGAAGACCACATTATCAATGCGATACAATTTAATAGTGCTCTATAGTTCTAAACTTACATTGTCAGACTGATATCGCCTTATCCATGTCAGTCCAAAGTAACGTATCCCCGTCTCCAAATACAAAAGAAAATAAGTAGATGAAGAATGTTAAAATCTATGCTGATATCGCCTTTCAATTGCCCTTAAACAGTGCATTGATTAAGCGTTGGAGGAGAGGTAGCCTAGACCAAATCCAAATGCATAGTAGGGATATAATATTCTACTAGCATAGATTCCATGAACTTTTCCAGTGTTGCAAGATACTTGTAGGGTCTGGTGGGTAATGCGTGCTGCCCCCTGGTGTTTTACACACAAACAATGCGTCATGCATGACTGGCTTTTATAATGCTAAATGAGACATCGAGAGAGGATGTTGAGAAATCCCTCTATCGTGTTATGTAGATGTTTATAGGGACAGGAAAATCATTTTTTTGTGAATAATATTGATTTATCTTTCCTGGATCAATGGCTATGGCTATTTTTTTTTTAGTTCGGAGTTGGGACAATTGCTTTAAAAAGGTTATTCGTCTTCAGCTGGATCACGAGTTTTCATATTCTTCTTTCAAACCGAAAGATCTTGATACAATGTGTTAATACATAGATTGATTGAAAGGACTTTCAATACTTGTATGAAAGTCTTAAATCCCGTTGACATAAAAAGCGTATACTTTTTGAATGGGCTCCCCTTGATTGCTTAAAATTATGATCAAACCTGAACAATACTAGTGTTTTTTTTGTGTGTTTTTTTATCTCTATTCATAGCCCACCTTGTTTGCATTTTCACAACAAAGATTTTATATTCTGGTTCCCTAGTTACCAGTTATCCAAAAACATGTCACTTTGAAATAATCCTCATCAATCATTGGAAAAATATTAATACTCAAAAACATTGTCCAGGAGAGTTTCTAAAGCTCGCCATCGATCAAAATATCGATACATGCCCTTGTTGTCTCCAAGTAGAGTCATGTCCTCATGTTACCTCAACACAAACATCAAGAATAATTCGGGTAGGAGAGTGCACTTTCTGACCTGAAAATAGGGGTGAGACACGAAAGGCATCACCTGGATCCCCCAAACTGGAGCAATTCAGGTCGTATGGGCGTGGTCTGCTGAAAAGGGCGGGGTCTACGTGTACTGGGCGTGGTTTGAGCCCATAGAGGGCGTGGTTTAGGAGTGGTAGGAACCTGTCGGACGGGGTGTTGGAAGCCCGTCCCAGTAGCGTCGGCCGTGTCGCCGTCCTCTGCCCGGCTCGGTCCCCCTCACCTTCACTGCCGCGCCGATCCTCCAGGTGTTGGGGTAGGCACAGGAGCAGGAGAGGGTGGAAGCTAACGTCTGAGGTATATAAACCTGCAGTAGCTGCCGCGCGGTGCTCAGACCCGCCCACAGGCCATACCCGGGTACAGGGAGAGCTTGGAGCGCGGTGGGACAGCACGGTTTCACGTAAAAGGCGGCATCGCCATTCCGTATACGGAGCGGAGCAGGCCTAGCTGTACCCTTTTCACCATGATGGGCCCTGCCGCCCTACGGGGCAAGGTAAGGCTGCAGATTGCTTTAACTTTATTCTCTGCTTTTAATTATTTGAATTTGCAAGGATTGAGGAGTGGCCTTTTTATTTCCTAAACTGAATTGGATTAACATGAGGAGTGCTCAAACTGAATAGCAACAAAGTCTGGAGTTACCAACAGCTACAAAAAAGCCAGGCTAATAGTTACAACTAGGGGCAGGACTGCTGTTATTGAGATTCCTATTAGTTTTAAGGGGCAGCTATGTGCTTTCTCATCAGAGTTCCTATATACTGATTTATGTCATGTGATACTAAAATCAGGAGAATACCAATGTTAACTCTAGCATTAACACCATGCAGTTCCAGCTCTGGCTTTTGAGACAGGCAAGAAGACATGGGTTAACAGAAGAGTGAGAGGTGCTTTACCCACCCAACCCACCTGCCCCTCTTGTGCTGTACTGACTCTGCACTAGAGCTAAGCTGGGTAGTCTGCCTTCATCTGATACACAATATTGATGGAACTGAAGGGTATGCATGTACAGGTAAAGGGAGGGTATGAGAGGGGGTGCTCTAGGTAGAGAGGTAGCTGGATGGTTAGGTAGATGGGGGGCCGCAGGTCCACTATGCAACATAGGGTGCGATCTTGAGCTAGTTGCATAATAGATGCACATGGAATGAATTGTATGGTCTGTTGCATAATGGACCCTACTATAAGAGTTATCATTCCTGTAATCAGTTGAACAGCAAACTTTAATGTGATCTGGCAAAATGGGTCTTAGTGCAGAGTACAATAAGACCCCTTTCCCAGTACATGTCACATGATTATCATCAATGATTAAGTCTGATGTAACTGAAGACCCAGTGCAATCTCTAGTTGCAAAAAGATTTAGTCTCACAGTGGACTTTGGCCTAATGCCTCTTCAAGATGCTTGTGGGTCTTGGATCCCGATCCCTTGGATCCCACTTGCCTGCCAACTCACTGGAGCCGTCCCTAAATGTTCATTCTGCACCTGAATGATCTCCTAATTCAATAAGCGAGAGTAACCTGGATTGGTTTGCTGGCACAGTATATATATTGTCCCAAAGTACAGTTTATTCTTGCCCCCCTTACAGTTATTTCTTTTTTTCTGAATTACAACTTATAACTTCATTATACTTATTTAGGCAATGGGGGGGGGCATATATGCTGTGGTGTCTTCATATGAAGCTATTAATGTGTAGGCCAGCTTTGGCTATAATAGCTTTTTATACATGGGATACATATAGTACCGTAGAAATGTCTAGATATCACCCCACCATAAGAACCACAGACATGTAGCTACTATAAGCACCCACTATAAGCAGCCAAGTTGAGCATTTTGCTAACAAACAGATTCATCTTATAAATGATGAAATTCCTTACAAATGCGCCAGTTATGAGAATCAATGAAAGCTGTAAATAGCATTCATAGTATACAACAAATCAGTTTCAACCTGCATGTGTTCTAGATTGCACCTTTTTCGCTTACAAAAGAAATATCAGCCTATATACAGCTTTTACCTGACTGCTAAATGGAAGGTCCATGTTTCTTAAAGGAGCTTTCTTAAAGGCTATGTAAGGTGGGGACAGGACAGACGCCATGCTCTACTAGCCACACGTTGTAGTAAATGCCTTAGCACTCATCCTGGGGCAAAACCAGCAGGAGGAGCCAGCGAAGCGCAACCCAGCGTTCCCATGCAGTGGTGCCACCAGTGAGAAGTTAGTGAACTAAGAGGGATCAGTGAAGGGTGGGGGTTTAAGTGTGTTTGTGGTAGGGGGCTGGAGATTGTGGGAGAGTGTCTGGAAGGGGGGGGGGTGGATATGGGTACTGGGGCTGTGGCTGTGTGGTGATAAGAAAACAAAACTCAATAGGATTAGAGGATTTATAGTGAGAGCTGTCTTTAGCTGGTGGGTCTATATGGACTTAATGACTTGTGAGATGTGACATCAGGGTTGTGAGTGGGAATATGATCCACTGATACGTGAGATAGACAGTGACATGGCTACATATTATCATAGTATGCATACCTTGTCACAGAAGTGAAACCTTTGCCAGCAAAAATTGATTCATTGACCATCGCTTGCTATCATTATGTTTTATCTATTATACTGGCACTAAGCAATGCTATCATTATGGGTGATGTCTAATGGGATAGCAAATACCCAGGTAGCAAGGATACATTGAGCCAATGTCGGCTTATATTGGTTCAATATCGGCTGATATTGGGCCAAGCATGGCCCAATGCTCCATTGCTGATTGGGTATGGCCTAAAGTTTACTACTGGCAATATTTTCTTATTTATAAGTTGCCTTTTTTGCTTCTTTATATCCCAACTGCGGTCATCCATCATATCTTATCAATTATGTATAATAAGGGACCTGCTGTGCAATACACATGCACGATAGGAATAGTCAATGACATGTGAAAATATTCTTCGCTGAAGTTTTATTAAACACTGAGAGGCAAGTGCTTCAGTTAGTAGATTATACATATCTTATTAAAGAAATTCAACCTTCTCTCAGATAAATTTTCAGAATTGACTGAGAAGGATAATGCACTGGAATAAGAATAAAACACACATAATTATAGGTTAAGTGCTAGTACAGACAAGCAGAACCATGTAGGATGTCACCCTTTTTTTTCCATGTCATTTTTCTTTTTCATTTTTTTTATCTCCATACTCCAATGGCCCAGATAAGGATGAGTGCAGATGGTAAAGACGTGCATCTGCTTATTGCATGCCCCCTGCCCCTTTACTACACTTGTCTTCCTGTAGTTGGGGTATGTATGTTTGGAGTGGGGGTGGGGGTGTTCCAGTGACAGCAAAGGGAACCGGTTCCCAGGTTTGCTATTCAGTGCATGCCGAATAGGTAGACAGCGTTTTCACCGGTCCCTTCTCCACCCCAACCCCTCCTACATTACCCCGGGCCTGCTAAGAGGGGGGGGGGTTACATGTGTTGATCCATTGGAAGTCTAGAATTGTGTATCACCAAGGCAATATTAAGGAGAAAAAAAAAAAGGATCATTTTATTTGCCCTTGTAGAAAATTGAAGCTTAAAGGCCCTCAGTCTATAGCATAGAAACTGGGTCATCCAAGTACCTACATACAATGAGATATATGTCTATAGAACTGCACAGTATTGTCAAACCTTTATTGAATTGTCAGCGTTTGTGTTGGCCCTTTGTATACAATTGTTATAGTATAATTGTCTCTTCGTAAATCAAGTTGAAAAAAAGAACGAAGAAATACTACCACCATTCTTTATATCATACCATTGTTACCAGTTACGCATAGTAATTTAACCTGAATGGGCAGGTAGAGGTGAATTAATTTTTGTTTGGTTTTTAATGCCAAGCTGTTTTTATTTGCAAATGTCACTCATCTTGTGGCATCTACTTATAAATATACACTGTATACATAAAGCAATGCCTTTTTATTCACAGTAAGCATCAAACAGTCATCTAGGGCAGGCATATACCTTTTCTTTTTCTTCAGAATAGATATTTTCTGGGGCAGTGAGGGATTTAGGAGTTGGCCATTGAAATTCATAGAGTTGCCTATAGGCATCTTATTTCCAAGGCGTGAAAGAATATGCAGACTAGTATACGGGCCATCCTAGCAAGTCTCCGGGCTTATCTAGACATGTGGACCTAATTCCCTCCAGTGTATATGGCCTAAAATAGGAGTAGTATTTGCATACCATGGTAGGAGGGGTAGGAAGAGGAACAGGTAGGGAGAGGATCCTCTCCTATACCAACCCATGCAACAAGAAAGGGTGACTTTATCGAACTAAGCCTTTGTCTACATTTGTTGCAATGGAACAGTCAAAACCTTGTTTCAAGATTATTTGTTTATGTATGAAAGCTTTTTGATAATTGTTTATTCAGTGCAGCATGGTACTAATCTCTCCATTGGTGTACATTAGTATACAAGCTAGATATGACAGCTTAGAGCATTATACTGATTATCTGATTATAGGAAAGAACAAACTCTATATCAATATGTTTTATGAAAAGCAACCATGACTTGCAGCTTAGGCTCAGAGTCATTAGACACTAGAACTTCAAATGCTACAGGCAAAAACTCAATACAGCGCCATTGAGACGTTTTGAATAGCAGAAGACATTTTGCCACAGGCTAAGTGTCCTCCACAGCGTGAGCACGGGTAGCGCTGTGAGATTAGCCTTCTCCAGAGGGCACCACCTACACCAGCTTCCTGCAGGCACAGACTAAAAACAAAGCTCAATACGAGTCCTCCTGGTGTTGAACAGGCCTAGAACTTGGAGAAGTTGTCGTCTGCACCGCTCTTCTGGTGGCGGGAAAATGAGATCACGTCCTGCTTTGGTTTCAGCGAAGCCTGGCGCTTGAAAAGAAAGAATACATTGTTTGGCTGTTACTTCCGCAGTAAAAGAAGTCCTGTTACAGCTAACATGGCATGATTGTACACGTAGACCCCCTCTATTATCAACAGGAACATGCGTGGTGTGATGTTAGTGAGCGATAAATCGTGTATTATTGGTGAAGTGGTGGCAAAGGAAAGCTCTTTTTGTAAGGAATAAATTGAGTTTCAAGAAGATTGCATGAAAGGGTGGTGTAACATGAGGTTGAACATGTGATAGCTGTCATGTTCCAAGACCCTCCCTTTGTTAACTGACTTCTGGACATGCTATACAGCATGTTATCCTGACAATAGAGAGGGTGTGTTTTATGAGGGTGTGACACCTTACAGGGATTAAGCTATCTCTGAGCAGTCATCAAATATCTTTCTAGGCTCCCAACCCATAGACTGATAGAGTGTGTTGTATAGCCCCCCCCCCATAAACACACAATCACTCATCTTCTCGTTTCTGCTCATCCACTGTACTCTCCTAAAACAATCTAATCTACAGTTGGCTTTCAATTCCCAGCAAATCTGTGTCAACTTTTGTCATGCTGCGCCCGCCTCACCCCATGCGCTCTTAGGACTTGACGCGTGGGTGATCACGGACCATGACAAGATGTGACGCATGCGTGAACATCCCAACCCAATTTGTGAAGTTGAGTCAACATGCGTGAACCTTCACCAACAATGACACATGATGACATCATGTGTCATCACACATTATCACACATATTGACACATGGGTCATGACACAGTATCACATATATTGACGCACAGACTAATTTGTGGGTGGGGGATAGGCAGGGGGGGTTGCAGGTGGTTGTGGATTTCTGATATTTCATAACTTTATTAACATCAATTCAGCTGTTCATGCTGGTTCCCATTGAAGATATCTCTCCTCTGCATGTCATGTGTTGCCCACTTTGCTTGAAAATGGATAGATATTCTGTCAGCTGTGTGAGTTGAATTTTCCTTGTATCAGTCTTGAGAATGCCTGTTGAAATGATAAGAAATGGTCATAAACAAACAGCAGCAATCTAATTTTGACCACCCACTCACATCCAAGTTGATAAACAATGACCACTCCCATATGGCAGCCTGAATCCCCCAGAATTTCCCTGAGCCTTGCTCACATAGAAAGTTCTACATTAATTTGGGGTGTTGAGACAAATAGCTGAATTCAGCAACAAGATAGATGTTCAGGGATTGTAGATAATATCAATGTGTTACTGTATAAATGCTTATCACATAGGATTTGAAGTCAAATCAATCTAGAACAAGATCTGTTCTCCATGGCTGCCTCTGCCTGACTGTTTTGAAAGCAGGAGGAGAACAAAGGAATGGGAGGGAAATTTGAAATGGACCAATCAAAACACAGAATAGTACATAATGTGTCATTGTGCGTGAAGTTCTGTCATGGTGGGTGAGAGTTGGCGAATCTTGACGCATGCTCACATCTCACATAGTCTGTCATGCTAATGTTGGACAAAGTATCTGCCCCTATTATCACTCAATACAGAGTTTTTTAACAGCCTACGAAGAGTTCCTGTATATTTGCTCTAATCAGCTGTGACCTAGCTGATCAGTAGACATTAAACCTTCATATCCCATCAAACCAGGACAAACAGATACTTAGATATCATGTAAAACATATGCAATTCCAATTCAGTGCTATGTCCCATAGACAAAACAAATGAACTATTATGTCTAATGTATGCACTAAATCACATATACTTGGCTATCATTATGTTCCTCATTCATATGTATTTCATGCCATGTAAGAAAGGAACTTGCTCTGTGAAACATAAATTCTCATATTGACATTTACTCAATAGGCCCACTCTGCAAAGTACAAGCCATGAGAATCCATACAGTTTCCATAGTCTCTTATTGTTGAAGGCTTGGTGAAGAAATGTCATGCTAGGTGAGAGTTGACAAGTATTGACACATGTTGACATGTGCTCACCCTGGTCCCCTCACATCTTTATTGAAGTAAGTGAAGACATGTGAAGCTGCCTGAGAGTTGACAAGTATTGACGAATGCTCACCCAGTTCCCATCACATCCTTATGGAAATGAGTGAAGACATGTGAGGTTGGGTGAGAGTTGACAAGTATTGACACATGTTGACATTTGCTCACCCAGTTCCCCTCACATCTTTATGGAAATGAGTGAAGACATGTGAAGCTGTGTGAGAGTTGACAAGTATTGACACATCTTGACACTTGCTCACCAAGTTCCCTTCACATCTTTATGGAAATAAGTGAAGACATGTGAAGCGGTGTGAGAGTTGACAAGTATTGACACATGTTGACGCATGCTCTCTCAGGTCTTACTGAAGTAAGTGAAGGTTTGTCAAGCTGAGTGAGAGTTGACATTGTATCACACAAAATGACATTATTCGTTATCACTCAATGTACTAACACATTCCTCACCCAGCATGACTCATGTTCACTAGGATTTGCTGGGTTACCTCACTTTACCCCTTACAACCTCAGTATCCCTTAGCTGCCCACACATGACCAATCAGTAACTTCTGTCAATCCCATGATTGTCAGCAGGGGTCAAATTTTGATAGTTTCACAATGATTCTCCATTCTTCATCATGTATAAGGTGCATCCCAAGCTTTGGCTGTCCCGATGAGGTACAGTAAATTTACTGTACCTTTTTCTGTAACAATTTCTTGGTGTAGTTCTGGTGTTTTATAATATTTTGTGACTCACGCTGAACAATTTTCGAAAGGTTTTACACCACAGGCTATAAAAACTGACCCGTTTGGAGTTGGTGACTTGAATCAACCTTTCTATATAGCCAATATATTAGTCTTTCAATAATATAAAGTGTTAAGTGTTACATTAAAGTGTAATAGTGAGTTTGCAAATCCATCAGTCCTGGGCCTAGTATACATTAAAAAGTGAGTTGCCCCAAATAGACAGAGTTGCATGGTAAAGTACCAACACGACCAGTTTCCTTACGCGTGGGGTTGATTCTGTTCCAAATGAAGCTGGAGGCTCAGTTAGGAACAGCAACAACCCCATAAGTGACAAAATTGAGAGTTGAGACACGTTTAAAGAGAGTAGACACGATCTACTCAAACAGCACCGGGTGGCAAAAATTTCATTTTGCTTGTGACCCCCTACTTTTTGGTTCCAAAATGTTTCTAATGATCTTAGATAAATACTCATGAGGTTTGGTTAAGAAATTGTCAGAAGATTTTTTTCTATGGAATTAAATGTAGGAAAATTCAATTCTCATAGGCGGCCATAGTTAAAACTGGTCCATCAAACTTCAATACCCTCCAGCGGAAAAACAGGCATCATGACCTATGGTTTTTATGCTTTCCTTATGTTACCTAAGCACCAAACTAACATCCGTAACAGTTACTAAGAGAAATTGTTGGTCAATTTTATGCCAGCTGGTTTGTATCTATACTCCCTTTAAGTGTACTCAGTTTTCTTTTAAAATTTAGTCAGACCTGGTTATACGCCATGGTCAGAGACAGACATCTTATTCTCACCCTCTAAAGGTCCCAATGTCTACATCCAAGCACATAGTTGCCAGGTCATTGAATGAGCTTTTAAATCCCAAGTCTCATTGGTCTTCCTAGCATAAAGTTCAAGGCTTGCCTTTCTAAATGTTAAAGTTAAACATATATCTCACATCTTGCACCAGGTATTTCTATACAAGATAAATGTATGCAATCGTAGCATGAGTCTAGACAACACATCAATGTCTGGGCTTTGATAAAGAGGTACCGACTTCCCTGTATCCACTGTAGATAGAGTCTGCGCACAAATCTTACAAGCAGAACTCAACTAGGTATATGTGGAACCATTTAGTCATGTTGATGGATACTACCATAATTTCACACTACAACTGTGAGGATAATTATGATAACTGGTTAGAATGCCCAAAATGTCCCCTTCCTGGTATATCTCCTCTATTTTGGCAGTTGATCCATATTTCTACATAATGGCTATTGGTAGACTTGATAAAGCATCCCTCTTTAAACACATTATAACGGTAATATCGCCTTGGTCCATAGTCAAAGTAAGGACTAATTGCAGTGGTTCCATGGAGGGAGGCCACTTATAACGTCATTTCATATTCAGGTCTGACTGTGTATTGAGAGTTCAAGGCAATTAGTCCAAGATTCTATGAGCAGGCTGCCATGAAGTGTATTTAGGAACACACGTTAAATGAATGCCATTATTGCTGGTGGTGTAATTGTGTTCACTGTTCTAGATCTCTATAGTTCCTGTTTTGTCTGGGTCCGGTATTCAAGAACCTACCTATAGAAATACACCTAGGTGCCAGGTCTTTAGTGTTTACTTTGAAAAGAAATTGTACCTTATTAGATTTTAATTTATCTTACTTCCAAGTTGTCATTTCAACAATAATAGCACTTAATAGAACTTCAAATTGAAAATGTAAATAAGTGCCAGACAGTAAAAGTATAACCAATGTTTTCTTAATCAACTAGCACACTTCAAATCGTAGCTCCTTTTTTGAATCTGTCCTGGTTGGCTCTCTATACCTGTCTGTGTTTATGTACACACCCTATATTGCCCCCTTTACACCCTAACCCACATCACACACACCTGCTGACATTATACACATCCCTGACCTCAGACAGAATGATACACTCACTGAGACCTCCTCATCTCAACCACCTAAAGGTCTCAGCCATTAAAGGGTCCCACATTGCATTGTAGAGGAATCCATTGGTGACCTGTCCAGTACTTAACAGTACTCACCAGTGCTGTATTTAGGCAGCATGCTGATCCTACAGGTTTGATACACTCCTAAAGGGTTGGCATGATGCTCCAATGCAGTGCTTCGGAGCAAGTTTGCCTTGGTGCATTTAGGGACATGCACCTGGTGGCATCATGTGGTTCATAAGGGGTTAAGGATCTAGCCCATCTGTACACACATAATTGTGTATAGAGAAGGCTTATTCACAGATATCTGTCAATACCTAAAAGTTGGTAGTCTCAGACCACAGAGTCAGGCAAGTTGGGGTCAGCTCCCACCAGCCACTGGCGCCACCTGGATAGCTAAACATGTACTATCACTCCAATTGAAAACTAGAGTGTTCCAAAGAACCTTCACTTCTGCCTTTAGGTCTAGAAACATCTAGGAGATGGAGCACATTTATAAACTCTTACCTACCTTAAGATATACTTTTTATGGATTTAACTATGAGCTCTGGTACCTTTACTATGAAAATACAATCTGCTAAGTCTAGGTGGTTAGCACGGGTATGGAAAGTAGGGTGTCCACCACGCGCCACGTTGAAACCAAAAATAGCTTAGAAAATCTGAAAGAAAACCTAAGATCATCGAAAAGAGGTGTAAGGGGTGATCCACACTTTTGAATTCACCCCTGCATGATGGGGAGATATAGTTACTGGTCACAAGGCAGATTGTTAAGTAGAACGATTTGCACAGCCACACACCGGACCTTCTAGACTAGGACATGTGAGGTCATGCATGACTGTGAAAGATGACCACACGCACATATCCTTACACAGAGTGTCCCTAACTACACCAGGTCTATGACCACTGGCACGGCAAGGTTCCATTACCGACCAGGTCAACAGGATGACCTTCCTGGCAACATGGCCCTCCATGTTATTACCTTGCTTCTAGGCATACATGCTCATGTTTTGTATTGCTAATAACATGAACTCAAAGTGTGAGGTCAAGTGTTTTACAAATAATATCCAATGCTTTTCTCACCAAAGGGTGCTCTCAATTATAACAGATAATTATATAGAACTGGGCAAATGCCAAACCTGGAGAGCAGTCTACGATACTTGATGTTTTACATCCATATTAGGGCTATTCATATATGCTATTGTAAAGATCCGTACCATTATATGGCACATATATATATATAATGGTAAATGTAATACTGGACACATCTGGTGGTCCTCCAGTGCTCATGCAGGTCTCCAGCAACGTGATGTTATGGATCCAATATCCCTTACCAAAATCCTCAACTAACCTGCAAAGGAATGTCCTGGTTTTTAGAAACGCCAAAAAAGGTTTTGGCTCTTTGCATGTCTGGGATATATGTACCGTAATCTCTCGCGTAGAAGGCGCAGCCCGCGTAGAAGGCGCACCCCCAACTTAGGGAAGGCAGATCCGCGTAGAAGGCACATCTGCTGCTCCTGAGTCTAATATTTGAAAAACCCGCGTATAAGGCGCACCCCTAACTCAAGGAGCATGGTCCACTCAAAGGACCCAACCCATAGGGGCATTTCAAATATTGTCTGCAACTAACAATACCCCAACTGGTCATGTATTTTCTTTAACCAAAGAAAAGGTGTAGTCTATACCATGGTGCTCTATATACCCTTAAACTGCTGAATGAAACATGCCATTCTGCTCACCATAAAAGTTTTTGGAAATATGTGTACACCCCACTCACTGAGAGCTTTGTTAATTACACTATTGACCTTTTAATCAAGAGAATCCATGCAGCATTATAATCAATAATCCTGCCATAGTGTGTGCTGCCACCTGGTGTTGTATGAGCTGTATGTCATTCTCTGTTCTCTACATTACAAACTACTGGTGTCCCAGCATGCCATGTCTCTAGAAGAGGGGCCTATTTCCCTGTTATAACAGTGTGGGCCTAGATAATCAATGGGAGGGTATGATATCAACAAATAACAAATTTGGTTTGAACCTGTCTTATCTATAACTTGTTAACAAATAATGCAAATCAGAGGATTATTTCTTTCAAAGAATGAACAGAATTGTACCTTTCAAAATGATGCCAAATAACATCAGTTGAGGGCCATATGAAGACAATTGGCATCAATAGTAGTTAATGAGTTAAATGATTCCTAGAATAACACCAGGTGGCAGCACACACTATGACAGGATTATTGATTATAATGCTGCATGGATTCTCTTGATTAAAAGGTCAATAGTGTAATAAACAAAGCTCTCAGTGAGTGGGGTGTACACACATTTCCAAACACATTTATGGTGAGCAGAATGGCATGTTTCATTCAGCAGTTTAAGGGTATATAGAGCACCATGGTATAGACTACACCTTTTCTTTGGTTAAAGAAAATACATGACATTGTGGACATAACTTTGGATTGGTAGTTGGAGATACCCCGCGTATAAGGCGCACCCCCAACTCAAGGCAGCCTTGCTCCCGCGTACAAGACCAATGAACGATCTGATTCGCGTATAAGACGCGCCTTATACGCGGGAGAATACGGTAGCTAAAAAGCTGTCAAATACAAGTAGACGTATAGGTAAAAGGCATAAGACGCTATTGAAAGGAGTGAAAGGATATGTCAATGCTGTCTGGTTGTCGGATTCGATATAAATGTGTAGCTAACTCAGAATCAACCTTAACAGATTCTTGACCTGAAGCTTCACAATTATTGCCTGTTGCTTGCTGTGGATGTACCATTGAGTTCTTTGCAATTAAATTCTTTAATTCCAATTGTAAATTCATACCCCAGCATAAAAGAATTGCTTAAAATAAAATGAGGCGTACATAATGAGGAGGGTGTGGTCCTGTTTACTAAAATCTTTCTACTTATTGATTGATAGTTACACCTCAGGATTAAACTCTACAGGATGTAAATTAAACATTCAGGATCATCTACGAGGTCTGTTGATGCCAAGTAGCTGATCTTCTATAGTTTAGGTGATAAGAAATGTAATACTATATAAAAAGAAAATAATTAGCCTAGGTATTTTATTTGGATATTTCTCCTATATCTTATGTCCCAGAAAGTCAAGATCGTGCAATGCGATTCAGCTGTACCAAGCGGTGATATCTCCTAGTATAGCGTGTGGGAGGTGGGTTGCTTATTGTGGTGGGAGAAAGTTGTAGAAGCAGTAGGAAGTGGGGTGCGCTGTGGTAAATGTGATGTGTTAAAAGAGGGGTGGGGGTATACAGGCAGGGGTAGGATGAGGAGTGGGGTGGGGTACATATCTAGGGCCAGGGACAGAGCTAGACCTAATCGTGACCCATCCGAGTTTTATGCCTCCTTATTTCCGCCACAACCACAATCTGTCAAGAACTCACATGATATACAACCCTTCGTCTAACTTAATCACAGGACAATCAGTGGGCACCCAGCCTAAGCCTAATTAACTCAACAATTTAAAATGCCACTTAGTATGGGGAGCCTTACCTAACCTATCCAGGGGAGCTCAAGGCAGCATGTGCTGGTTTGGACATGTATGCTCCTAGGTTATGGCCTGAGGGAAGCAGCATCTTTTTGTTTTCATGTTATATTATTTGAGTAGTTTCCAAATATTTAAATGTTTTTATATTATTATTGTACGGGGTTACTGGACTAGTTGGCAGTTACCGCTGGAATGACACCAATTTTGAAAAAGTGCCCTTATATAGTGCTTGACATGTGACCTAGTTTGACCAATCAGGAACAGCTCAGAGTTGCTCCTGGTGTATCTTGGACAATGATTGGTTGCCATGTGTATGGGTAACCGGGGCATTGTTTACTCTGACAACAGTATAAAATGCATAATATTTAAGAGCTACAGACTACAGAGTGAGATCACATCCTGTTCTTTTGTCTTAGTGAATGGAGGTATACAACTACATATGTTATGAATGGCACGTTTGCCTCGTCTGCTCACAGTTTTTACCAGAAAGCTTGGTTTGAAGAGACTTTCTGTAACATGCATGTTGAGCGCAATGTGACCACAGTCACAGTATCTCCCGAACATCTATTTTTAACTTTTAAATGTCCTATAACAGTAAGTTCTTGCCCAAACCCCTAGGATATCAGCCGCGTGGTAGGCGACAGCATTTTAAACTTCAATGATAACTATGACATAGGGGGTCGACATTGGCAATTCAAGCTTGGCGTAGCACAGACTTATATGTTTGCCTGTGCATGTCTATATATAGAAACAATCAGGAAAGCGGACCTATTGATGGCGACCCCAGTCAATGTGAACTGCATCGCCACCCCATATAGTTCTACTTACCCCTCTGGTAGTCTATCAACATGGCGGTCGTATTCCGAGTCTGACAATCCCATGACCACAAAATGCATTTCCTACATAGGCCTACCTTATTCAAGAGACATGGGAGACAATACAGGTATTCATTGGTTTTGTAAATACAAAATAACTAGGTAGTATATTGTGGGTATGTATACCTACGCCAGTATACTAATGATACGCTGGATACTCAGGGTGGTCGTGCACAAGTACAGGCTAGCATAAGGACTTTATGATGCCTTCGTGATCATGCTCTTTTGTCGCCATGATGCAACAATGAGTGTACTCGTGTTATGATGCTTCAGGAGTGTATCAAACCTGCAGGGTTAGCATGATGCATGGCTGCGGCTCTCATGAGTCTACTCACAAGGGATACATGCATACATCATGAGTGGTAAATACACTGCAACTTACGTATTGACGTCTTGCTATAGACCTTAGTATGGACTTCCAGTGGGTCAGCCATTGCTTGATCTGGCACCTGGCAAGATAAGCACTTATAACAACCAGTATGCTGGGTACCAGATGTTACATAATATGCCCAATTAATCGGCAGTGAATACAGAGATTTTTCCGATCGGCTGATAATGCATCCCGCATCTGCCCTATGGGGTAGGTGTACCTGAAGTCGGCCACATACCTAGAGGTGGTCACACCTCCAGGGAGCACAAAATTAAGTATAATGCGGAAAGAACATTGCCGACTGGTAGAGTAAGACTGCCTTGTTATGAAGGAAGTGTTCATTCGAATTTATACACTTGCCTGTACTTCCTGAAGAGGTGGCTGACTCCAGGTATGTGGCCGACTTCAAGTGAACCTACCCAATAACTAAGACGTGAGTCTACGCAAGTCTGGGGTGCGGATGTATTGCTGTTAACGCGGATGTAGCACACGTAGAGATCTGATAGTCACGACTTTGATAAAAGATAATCTATGACAATCCTTCATTAAAAGAATCGAACAAGTACCCTTACTTTACAACTTACAGTTTCAACTGAATATCAATAATTCCAATATTGTTTGAAACACCATGTAATGGTCTTCCTATTTGCCTTACACGACTCTTAGATTGGATCATCAACGTCACTTTTGTCTTCCTCCAGAGCAGCTGTTCTTACTGAAAAGGTAGTAGGAAGAGAAACATCCGCCTGGTTATGGTGTGGTAGACCACACAATAATATTACCTGACTACAGGTAGACCAAATGAGGTGGAGGGGTACTGGGGACATAATGTATGTGTGTGAGGAGGGGGGGGGCACCAGCTTGCAGTCAGAAGGAACCAGATCGTGAGGCAGACACATGGGTTCATCAGGGTTACTCCTGAACACAAGGCTTCCTAGTTCCTTAAGTCCACCCACCTTTATGTAGGCATGACAACAGTAAATTTTCTTCCAAGAAAATTCACCACCAGAACTCATGCATGATTACCTGTGAATATGACTGCCCAACCAGGGATCATACCATGCATGGGTGTGACCAGAAATGGGTGTAGCTATAAATTGGTATGAACTCAACGACTGAGTTCTTTGTTAGACACCGGCTGAGGTCATCTATGAGTTTTATTTTCTTTTTAATTCAATTATTTCTAGGCAGTCCTATAGTTACACCCGAAGGTTGAATAATAGCACGCCTTAAAGATTGATCACCCATTAAAGGACCCGAGTGAGCTATTATGGTCACCATTTAAGCTTGGGCGTTATATTATGAATTTCCTATCATATAATTATTTCAACCAATCTTTTTTTTACATGGCCAGCGTGTGCTAAGGTAAACCAGCTTCAACTTCAGAAAATCTAAAGTTGGAAATCAATAACTATTTATTGAAGCGGTACTAGGCTTTGGTCTGACAATGGGTAATTGAAGCCATTGTCAGTTATAATAAGCTATAAGCAATTCAGCACCAAAATATAATTCCAATCTGACAGGTTAATGCACTCTTGGTATGATACATTAATGTAGGCTGGCCAGCACTGTAATTGTACACATGGTCCTTTGGGGGTTAAACTCTTATACAGGGTATTGCATGTAGACAAGTACCCACTTTAGGTACAGGCACATACCTTGGCATGGCCTCCTACCGCCCCCGCACACTCTCCCCAACAAACACCCATAGCAACACCACCCACTGACCTAAGACCAACAGGAAAGAAGGGGATTCAAAAGAAAAAAGGAAGAAACTACCCTCCTTATCAAGATATTCTCTATAAGGTGGAAGGACACTCAGGGAAAGAGACATTAAATTGTGCAGACGGAGTTCACGACAACCACCCCCACAAATATCCCAGAACCAAAAAGGTGGCACAAATTGTACCTCTCTCGTCACGATGGATCGTATATTATAGAATTCTTCTCCCGGCAAAATGCGTATTTACAAATTGTGACAATCAGTCACTCTGAAATTTGATATTAACCAGGAAGAATGGCATTCCTTAAAATAACACATAAAGGGTATTTCTAGGTGATTTCTGTTTGTAATGTCTTAATTGTTCTAACTTTTTTTTACCCTTCTCTTCATTCTAAACCCAGCTCTATGTAACGGCATGGCATAGAATTAAGCAAGATCATCAGAAAATAATGATAATAGTAATGATAACGTGCTTTTCATTTTGATAGATTGTGCGCAATACAGATCACTTATGATGTCACCAGGTCAAGTCAATTATGCATTATATAACGTCCTGCAATTAGAATTCAGAAAGGATAACAACTCATCAAGATGATAGGCATACTCCTTAGGCTTTAGTTCATTAAGTGTCTTGATTTATTGATCATTAAGTAATGAACCAGTGCCTGAACTCTCTGTCCCCTGTCCGCTATAATGGACACCTTAACACCCCTGCACACCAGATAACCACACGATCACGTGCCTCAAGTAGATGCCCATGGTACAGCCAGGTACAGCCAGGTCTCATATAACAAAAGAATAAGTGTATTAAACTCCCAGAGAGTTAGGCTAGCTCCTATCACGACGCTAAATATTTTGCCTTCTCGATTATGAAGAAATGCCTTTTTATGTGTAGGAACTAATAACATAAAACATATGCCTCCAAATCAGGATGTTTTCATGTCTTGAGCAGTAATAGGCTATATCAAAGACACATATTGTCGACATAGTGCAAAAAAAGGTTGTAAGTGACACCGGAAAGTTTTGCAGTTATAACCTTCTTGCACTAGAGCAGCGATACATTATGTCCCCAGGTCCTCGTGTGCATAAAATGCATGCATGCATTGATGTACATTGTATTAAGAAGCACTGATATGGTTAGCAACTTATTAGTCGACTAATTACCCTAATTTGTTACTACATGATTCCCAAAGGATGTTGGCATTGGCTCATAACTATAAACATAATATAGGACACTAGGCGAAAAATAAATCTGGTCCGCATACTGTTTTCCAAAGTTACATCAAGGTTAAGACAAGGGAGCAAGAACACACTTAATTTTTGTCAACTCTTCTGATTTTTGTGCACAACATTCAAATGAGACCCAACAAAATAGAATCCAGATTGATATAGAACAGTGTAAGAGTTTCATGAGGGTTGGGGTTTCCAGTATGAAATTTTATATATATATATCTGAAAAGAAGCAGGGTCCTTGAAAGATGTAGCCTAAGCATGTCATGTGCGTATAATATCTGGCTCCTTCTACATCCTCACATGATGGGGCTCATTCTGGAAGGTTGTCTACACGACCTCTCGTGGAAATAGAAAGTGCTTTTTGTTCACTGAGGTGATGTCTCTCTCCCCATCACCATAGTTCTTACAATGCATTTGTAAGCCCTTCCAATGTGTACATGTATGCATATAGGATGTGCCACTATGGAGTGCGTATGGACAAATAACCCCTTTCAAACACAACTGCATGGTAAGAATATTGGGGAGACCAGCAAGGATTCATTATTGTAGGGACTGGAGAATCAGCTCAGGCAAAAGTACCATGAAGCTGAAGTAGTACCCATGTTGAAATGTTAGGCTTGGCCGGTCTTGACATTTCCCCTCTGGTTCACATTCATTTTAAATGAAATGGTTGAGATCAAATTACAGGGTTCCTTTTGAATGCTTGCTCAATGTACACCGTGCTAAATCCATGCCTTTTAAATGAAAAATATCCTATGTGTAGGACTAGAATTGACCAACTTCAGTGGAGATTAATCTTCCAAAATTGAGGCAAACAAAAAGTGATTATCAAACATGTTAGAAAGAGTTTACACCTGCCCAAACACTATTGGCCACTAGCTGGTCTGGAGCTGGTTACTGGTGACACACACTGATAAGAACTGATAAGATGGGACCAGCATGTCCCTGGAAGTGGGTGTTAACCAGGGACAAGGTAGCCATCATGGTATGTCTTATCAGTGGGTTTTAGCTCAATCAGCGAAATTCAAGATGGCGGCTCCACTAGGCCTCCATACTGAGTCCTATACTATTAGGGTGCAGAGGTTGTTGTGCACATGGATAAGTGGGGCATATATCTCACAGGCAAATGTAGTAGCAGGGTTGCCCTTAAGTATTACGAATCCTGATGATTATCTTAGATCACATTATCTATCAGCTGTACAGAAATATACCAATGTTGAGAATTAATCTTCTGATATTCATATCTATAAGTTATAATGCTTTTCAAAAGTATCTAGTTCCCATTGCAAGTCTTTTAACGTTTTTCTTTTTTTTTTCTTTTTGGTTTTAGCCACGAAGAAAAGTATGAATTTAAATAGGAGAGAATTGTATATTGTGGGCATGTAGCATTTGTATCATTGTGAATAAAGCTTGATGTATATCTTGGCCCTGATGGTTTATCTTTATCTCTTCTTACATTACAGCCCCGCCTTGTCTTGGCGTTTGCAGTTGTTATTGCTATTCTGGGTAAGTAACGCCCTAACACTGAAGTCATAGCCTAACGTACTCTTCAATATGGTGTTAAAATCCAAACCTTCAACCCACCAACCCACAAAATATGTATAATCTGTGTACTTTCATGTCCAAAGTTTCAAATCAAAGAGACACCGATACAAATCATGACAATGTCATGTATAGGCAATAAGGTGTTAATCATTCCTTTTTCCACTATTTTCAGGGCACACCTCTGTCGAGGCCCAAACAACATTTGTGAATGGTGAGTATCTTTATGCGATACATGTATAATGAACATAGAGTCAAAACCATAGTTACAATATTGTGGCGCTCGATGGAAATACCAGTCTTACGGCTTTACTTTAAAATATTGGTTTTCCCATGGACTGCCACAAATTAGGAATCCCATTAAGCCGTTAAGACAGTTTAATGAACACATGATGCCTCTCAGCACATGTATCTTTGTCGCCATGATGCACCGATGCAGCTCTAGTGAGTCTACCCTCCAGCATTGTATCAGTGCATCATGCCAGCCATTTGAGAGTTTGTCAACTCTGATTGCGTTTCCTTGATGCATTCCTTGATGCAGTCCCTTATGCGCCCTACCAAGCATCATCTGGGGCTATATCTTACATGATAATAAGGAATAGACATACCGTATTGGTTGTATAAGCACCGGGTCTTTGAATGAGCGCCGGTTGCAAGGTGTTTTTTTTTAAATGAAATTCACACTGTAAGCTTTATCTTGAGTACCCGGTAAGCGCCGGTCTTGAATAAGGACTGGGGATAGAGGGATATTGAAATCTATTAGCACTGACGTGCCTTAACAGGTACGGTACTGCATTGAGGCTAGACCTCATCCAAAGAGCATAGGGGCAGCTCACGAGTATTGAAATCTTGCTATTTTCTTTCAGCAAACACTGTGGATCTTTGCGTGGTAGCACTCACGGCTGGTCAACTACAGCAAAATGATAGAATCGTCTACATAGATAGTATCATCCGCTATCTCCGCTCTTGGAACCAACAATACCGGCAGACCACAAGGCTGGCTCTTATCACCTATACCAGCACTCCCGTTGTGAGATTAAACTTTGCCCAAGTCGCCAATTTAAATTTCGAGCAACAGTTGAATTCACTCAGGAATGGCCTTAATGCCGGTTTTGTGCAGCAGCTGCCGTCAAATAACCTCCACCTGGCTTACGATCTGGCTAGGGCTAGTGTAAGAGATCTTTTTGATACAACTTTCCAGGATATTCTGAATGTCATTTGAGGCAATGTTCAATTAGCCTATCTTTATTTTTGTTTTCTTTTTCCCTTATATGTATGTCTGGGTTTAGACTAATGGAATATTCCATCAGATTATTTTCTTTGTTATTTTCTTTTTATCTGATATGTATGTTGAGATGGAGCCTGATGTAATACTGCAATTTAAGCTTAGCAGATTCATTTTATGAAATATTTTAGCTAAATAACGCCGTGTTGTTCATTCGATATTGATCCTTCTGTGACCTAAGAAATGGAACAAACAGATAATATATCATGTGAAATAGTCATGAGGATTGCATCCATTCCTGTTAAAATTATCCTACTATATTATAACCATAACAACATTGCATGTTGGTATCATTGAATTATTTATCCAGTAATGAATAATGAGTTATTCACGGAAGTCAACTGTAGTCCTTTTCACAAATCTCACTCTTCTGTTCAACCCTGCAGGTGTTCAATCAAGTTGGAAGTGTCTCCCAGGTTAATGTGGTGATGACCTTCCTTCATCAGACTACCTTCCCCGATCCTTTCAACCCTGCAGTTCAAACTCCGTATGGCTTCAACACCAATACTTTAGTCCAAATTGCAGCTTCTAACCTCAAAGGCGTTAATAACAACGTGCGAATTGGGGCAGTCACCATGGGGCTCCAGGCTGAAGGAGTGGCTACTACATTCTTCCTGCCTGGCACAACCGGTGTAGTCACTGAAATCACAGGATGTAGGTTGAGCTTATTCATATATCCGAAATTTATGCAGAATCTTTAGTTTTAAGGTTCAACACTGGAATGGAATTGCAATAAAGGTCAGCCACCAGAATATAAATATAGCGATAAAACATTTTTTTTTCTTTGATTGGCCAAAAAGGTAAGGTGACATGCCTTCTGTATATCATCTATTCACGCCACAACTCAAAATGACCATGTGAAAAATCCCCTTCGATTGATTCGTATCTATAATTAAATAGCTTGCAGGCTTATGTGCAGTTGGTTAAGACAGAATTTAATCCTTGCCTTGTTTTTCCTTGCAGTTGGTAACCCTGCACTTCAGTTCTACCGGGCTCATTACAGACAGTATGGATCCTATGCAATGGCACAGGGTCAAGCTGAAATCGTCCAGGTTAGAGAAACTACAGTCGACTTGACACGCATCGGACAAACTGTCAGCCCAGTAGGTATGTAAGCTAGCTACTTAACCACTCTAAAACATTTAAATTTGATGCTATGTGTGATACCTTATTAGCAAGAATTTCGGCTAATCGGCTGAACTGATTGAGTTTATAGAAGAGATTCATTAGATCAGGGTTAGTTGATCAGAACCAAGACAAACAAAATACTATAAACAGTATTTCTCCAGTGCATACGTTATCCCTAAATCTGTTCTGCCTAACCAGATGGTGTTCATTCCAGTGAAAGGAAAGCCTTACCAACATGAAGATACATAATTTGGTTATACATGTATAACAGCAACTTTGTCAGAAACTTTTGCTTTTGTTTAACTCTTAATATCCTCATTTACAGGACCTCCTGGACCCCCTGGTGCCCCTGGATCCCCTGGATCCCCCGGTATCCCTGGAGGACCAGGAGTCCAAGGCCCACCTGGAGTTGGCCCTGCTGGCATCCCTGGAGGCCCTGGCTTCCCTGGTGCTACCGGTCCCCCTGGAGCCCCTGGTAGGTGTCATCTTGTGAAATTAAATTGCGGACTTGAAATAACCTTATGGTATTCAAAATAGTGCTTTTTAATACAGAATACCCAGTGATTTAGAATATTTATTTTTCTACATCAGTATAGAGTATCAGGACATAATATGAGTATTGTTATACCCTAGAACATAACATCAGGAACAATATGAAATCCAACTTTTGATGAGAATATCCTTCTCAATGTAATGGTTTGTCTATTTGAATTTAGGTTTCCCTGGACAGCCTGGTACACCTGGCGCCACTGGCTTCCCTGGAAATCCTGGAAATCCTGGAACCAATGGCTTCCCTGGAGGACCTGGTGCTACTGGACCTGCAGGTACTTCATTTTTTAACTTAACTCATTTTCTTTACAATTGCAATAAGTTACAGTAGTACAAAACATTGTGGAAGAAAAATAAGGTTTGGAGCTCTCTTTATATATATATATGTTATTCAACGAAGTAAGGTGCTGCTCTGACTTTTCTACAGACTTTTAAATCAGAAGCACCATTTAAAAGCAAGGATTTAGAATTGCCCAGCCATTATAGAAGGGCATATTAAGGCTATGCTGTACAATACTAGTAATATAATGTAGGAAAATTAATAGTGATAAAGATGATAAATGTACATTCGGGTCTTTCGATGTCATGTGATAATCATTAACAGCTACATTCTTTATAATCAACTAGGCACACCCGGATTTCCTGGAGGGACTGGATTACCTGGATCACCAGGAGGTCCTGGATTAAATGGTTCCCCTGGAGGAACTGGCTTCCCTGGTGCACCTGGTAACAACGGTCTCCCTGGAGCACCTGGCCAGACTGGAGCAACAGGATTAGCTGGAGGACCCGGACCCGCTGGAGGACCAGGTAAAATGACTGCAATGTGTAGATTTAGTGATTCAGATGAAGTAAGTGATAATGACCTTCACCATGAGATAGCATCATCAGAATGATAATGATTTACAATAATTATAATATTGGCACCGGCCAATGGCAGTGGTGTGTTTTGTGTCATTCTTCACAAGTAGGAGCTTTACCAAGTGGGCAAAGATGCTAAAACATATCCCGTGAGAGCATGGGATACAGAGCTCGTAATGCTCTGTTTATATGATATATCCCCCAAGTAATAAGGTTTGATTTTACTCTAATTTTTTTAACTGATATTGGTGGAATATTGTGTTAAAGCACAACCTTTTATGTACCTTGACTCTTTAGCAAACAATAATGGTACACATATCTTATCTGTTCTTATCTAGGTTTCCCTGGACCAGCTGGTGCCACTGGTGTGAGTGGTTTCCCTGGTGGTCCTGGAGCTACTGGTTTCAATGGTTCACCCGGTCGGCCTGGTAATAATGGGGCCCCTGGATCACCTGGGCTCCCTGGACTACCAGGAGCAACTGGTAAGAAGAGTAATACCCTACATCCTTGTGTACAGGATAAACTGGAGAAATGAGATACCCCTTGAGATCAGGAAGCTTATTTTAGGTTTAGCTTAGGTCATATAGCTAGCACTTAGATACTCCTCCATAGCATAAATCCTATAAGGTGCATCCTAAGTTCAGAAGGAGTCAATACCATGCTGCGATAGTTATGCTTATAGGTATTCTCATCTCATACATAAGGATTTACTCTCGTACGTGATAGTCAATTACATTTTAAATCATTGATCACTTGGAAATGTTGGACTGAATTAGAAATATTGTAAATTGTGAATGTCAAAATCTATATTCTGGTGATGATTTTATGAAATAACGTTCAGTGCTCAAAGGGAAGTACCTGCATGATATGTATAAATAGTTTCTAATCATATAACTCATTTCCGGTATTCAGGTTTCAACGGTATACCAGGAGGGCCTGGAGGACCTGGTGCCACTGGCCCCCCTGGATCAGCTGGTTTCCCTGGATCACAAGGTGCAACTGGTCTCCCTGGTGGACCCGGTAAGTTTAGATGGTATTCAATTTTGATGATTGCATTCTACCATAATGATATTGGTTCAATGACATAAGAAAATATGATGTAATCCCATTTCAACTATCCTGATATCATGTATAGTGTATCGTCCAACGTGGATGTCAAGATATCAAATAAGCATTAGGTTCAATTTGATAAGCACTTAGCATCATATATGGAAATATTTTAGGTCTCTAATAGATATACATTTCATATAAGGGTTTGCTATGAAGCACCGTCTAAATTGATAAGGACCTGAGTGCTGATGTCTAACATTGCACATTCATTTAATTTTCAGGATTTAATGGAGGTCCCGGAGCTACCGGTCCTGCTGGAAACCCTGGAACACCTGGCTTCCCAGGACCTGTTGGAGCAACTGGTTTCCCAGGAGGACCAGGGGCAAATGGCTTCCCTGGCTCACCAGGGGCAACCGGATTTGCAGGTATGTCAATATGAGCTAGATGCAGTTCTCAAATATGTTAAGATAATGAGTTAACAAAGCCATCATTTAAGGAAAATAACAATATAATTATGAGGAAGTGATCAAGTGAGTAATAGATGTTCAATGCCATTTCGACTGCTAAGGTCATATTCATGGCAAGAACTACATTACACAAAGTCGGTGCCTGCGCATATATGAACCACACATCCTGAGGGGATAGGAAAGAGATGTAGACCCTTTTAAGTGGGCTAGGGAAGCCGGAATTATGAGGAAGTATAGGCCTATCGGTTGAATATGAGTCAATATGAGAAACATTTGTGCTTATAAAATATCAAATGCCACTTCGTTCTCTTCTTAGGAGCACCTGGTCAGCCTGGATTACCAGGATCTAATGGTTTCCCTGGTGGCCCCGGAGCAACTGGCCCTGCTGGTTTCCCAGGAAGTCCTGGTGCCACTGGACAAGCTGGTAAGATTATACTACCATTATTATCAAGATTAAGGATGATCATGTAACTCTTTTAGTACAGCATCCCATGTCTATATCTTTACCTTAACCTATTGTTAATTTTCTTGCTCTCTATTTCCGGCTGATTTGATATTTTTATTCAGCAAACCACAAAAGCTGTTTGATAAACAGAATACAGCTTGGTACAAAACTTATATGAATTTCTGTGTCATGATAAACATAGTTTTTTTTCTGGTTTTACTTTGATAGGATTCCCTGGAGGCCCTGGTGGACCTGGAGCAACTGGTGCTCCTGGTTTCAATGGAGCACAAGGAGCTACTGGCCTCCCTGGACAGCCAGGATCAGCCGGTTTCCCTGGAGCAACTGGTAAGTGTGCAATACACATAGATTTTCTCCTCTTCTTATAGAATGGTCCCCAAATGAATTAAGCATGATATATAGAAACCTTGTTATGTGATGTCCTATATTGCATTTCAGAGCACATATTCCTGTACAATTCACATGACATCAAATTAGTATAAGTGCAACTGCACACCCATATATCTGTTTTTGTGTGTGTTTTTAACAGGTTTTTATTGGGCCAAAATACATACCAGAATTTGCTCTGGCCGTTCTGCCATCTGGACTCACATTTAATATCTTTTAAATAATGAAAACAATTTTGTGTATTTAGGACAGCCTGGTCTGCCTGGTTCCCCAGGACAAGTTGGATTTACTGGAGCTCCTGGTAATGCAGGCCGCCCTGGCAGCCCGGGCTTCCCTGGAGGCACTGGTCTCCCAGGTAAGTGATTTCATGAGCCAATTAAATATGTTTTGTTTATGGTAAAACTAAGTATACTGATTCATTTCATGCCTGGATTGAGAAGAATTATGACTTTGCTAACCTTTTTTTTGCAGGAACTGCTGGTTTCCCTGGAAGTCCTGGAGCTACAGGTTTCCCAGGTAGCCCTGGATCTGCTGGCCTTCCTGGAGGTCCTGGTCTTCCTGGTGGCCCAGGAGCAACTGGACCAGCTGGTGAGTTTATTATATCATGTACTTGGGCAACTAAATGTAGCCGACAATTTCAAACCAAAATATAATCCGATTTTCTTTCAAATGTGAAAAATATATCACTGGTTACATGACTATCATAGTTGCCACTTTTCATATAGGTATCACATCACTTTTAAAGACAAATAAGAAGTATGCATGATTAAGGTAAATCTTCAATAAATCACTACACTAAAAATATTGTTTTCACTAACAGGTCAGCCTGGAACCCCCGGATTCCCAGGAGCACAAGGCGCAACTGGTTCAGCTGGATTCCCTGGAGGGCCTGGAGCCACTGGACCTGCAGGATCTCCTGGATTTAATGGTAAATAAGTGTATACATTGAGATATGTCCATTTTAATGTCACCGTGAACAATGTATTTTTTGACATAGGTAATGACCCTATATATATATATATATATATATATATATATATATATATATATATATATATATATATATATATATATATATATATACGTTTCAATATGAATGATAAACAGGTATCACTGAGCAGTATATGGTTCATATGACTTCATACAAGAGATTCTGCTTTTGATTTGATTCATTTTATATTTCTAGGCCCTCAGGGGGCAACTGGTGCTCCAGGAGTAAACGGCTTCCCTGGTGGTCCTGGAGGGCCTGGAGCTACAGGACCAGCAGGTAACCCCGGTCAGCCTGGTACCCCCGGTTTCCCAGGTAAGAAATCCATACCAATCCTAAATCAACATGACAGATTCCATCAACAAAATACCTATACACAGTCTCCCTTTAGATATCACTACATTTGTCATACAGACCTTCACATTCCTCAGATTCTCTGGTAATTGTGCATTTATTGCATTGGAAATCTAGAATAATGAAGGAACAAGATTTCATTGTCAGAAAAAGTGTACAAAATAGGGGGAAAACCATGGGTTTTACCTTTATGCAGCCACAGAATAAAAAATACTTATTGAATCTTGTCTTCCATGGTCTCATCTTATAGAAAACACTCTAGGCTTTCGGGGAAAAAAGTATCAAATTGGGCCTGCCAGGTACAATTAATTGAGTTATGGGGATCCCAAAGTTGTAAAAAATCACCAAAAATCCTGTTTTTTGCAGTTTGGTCATTTTGCATGTCCTTATGTCCACTCAAAGACTAGAAACCCATCCACAATTGCATCTGGTACTAGGCCTGCAATATTTAATTTTGTTTAGGTGGGTGATTATTTGCTAGGATCACTTGTGTGTGGTATTTTATGGCTGGATGGCTAATGTTACAGGTAGGACAGGAGCCCCTGGAGGCCCTGGAGCTAATGGCTTCCCTGGAGGACCTGGAGCTACTGGTCAACCTGGTGCACCTGGTTCAGCTGGATTCCCTGGAGGACCTGGTAAGGAGATCAGACTTTCATTCAACACTTCAAACAAAATCAGTAGATTTATATAACAATAAATCTGGAAGTCACATACATAAGCCACTACAATCTTTAGCAACCCAAATATTAATAAATTGCACAAGTTAGAGGCTGTATTCATGCCATTCATGTTTGTCTTTTTTTCAGGTGGCCCTGGAGCCACAGGACGTCCTGGTGGCAATGGCTTCCCTGGGGCACCAGGTGCAACTGGTGCCCCAGGCAACCCTGGACGTGATGGTGGCCCTGGCACCCCAGGCTTCCCAGGAAGTCAAGGAGCTACAGGCCCCGCTGGTTTCCCTGGATCCCCTGGACCAAGAGGATTCGCTGGCACACCTGGCGGTACTGGGGCTCCTGGTGGTGCAGGGTTCCCTGGTGGTCCTGGAGCAACAGGAGAGCGAGGTTTCCCTGGTAGCCCTGGCAGCCCTGGAACTAATGGCTTCCCTGGTGGACCTGGAAGAACTGGTGCACCTGGTCAGAATGGAGGCCCTGGGTTCAATGGTGTCCCAGGTAATGTACATCATAAATGCCTTTCAACTAAAGCTTTTATAAAGCCAGATGATCTATATAGTGCTATAGATGTTATTACGTAAGTAATAATGACATAGGATGTTTATCGTTTATTTGAAATCCTATCTTTCATGCGACAAATTGAATTGGGCTTCATATTATATATGTACAAGGTAAAAAGGTAAAAAGGTAATGTGCGAGTTGGATAAGTACAAGTAAAGTCATCAAAATTAATGGTTAGGAAAATGTTGTCATCATAGAGAGCTTATATATTTTATACAATTTTTCCTTTCTTCTTACCTTGGACCTACTCAGGAGCTACTGGAGCACCTGGTCCTTCTGGTTTCCCTGGATCCCCTGGTGGGCCTGGGGCACCTGGTGGTTTGGGAGCAACTGGACTGCCGGGTCCTGCTGGCTTCCCCGGAGGCCCTGGAGGAGTAGGAGCAACTGGTCGACCTGGTGGCCCTGGATCTCCTGGAGCCACTGGACCAGCTGGATTCCCTGGCTCACCAGGTCGCACTGGTGCTGCTGGAACCCCTGGCTTCCCGGGAGGTCCAGGCGCAACTGGACCAGCAGGTTTCCCAGGTAGCAATGGACAACCTGGATCACCTGGCTTCCAAGGTCCAGTTGGTGCAACTGGCCCTGCTGGTAAGTATATTCCAATACAATTCCCTAGACATCTTCTTTCAATTAAAATATCTGCATCAGACAGCATCACATTATCGATACAGTTCGTTCTGAATGCACTGCATATTCAGTGGTTGTTCCTTATTCAATTATTTTATGTCTACATAATGTTTTAATGATTTAGACAGATACAATGGCATGTTTATTTATTCAAGGATTCCCTGGGAACCCTGGAGCAACTGGTCAACCTGGTCAGCCTGGCAATGCTGGATCCCCTGGTAGGCCAGGTACAAATGGCTTCCCTGGAGGTGTAGGTGCCACTGGAGGACCTGGTGAGTGGTGAAAAAGAATAACCCTAAGGAGGCAATTTTAACAGTCAATAATGTGAATTAAAAAATATACTAGAATTGTTTCACTAATAATAATGAATAGTACTTATTATTCATTTTGGTATAACTATAAAAATAGACCATAACTATTAAAAAAGGTTATTTTGAAAACTTAATTTGGCAAATCACACATAGGAAATAATTATTACAATATCTTACAGACACAATGACTCGTACTATTATCTAAGTGATACCAACTAATATGTTTACTATAATATAATATAATCCTCGACTCATCTCTGACAATTCACTGACAATGTCTTTGATTCAGGTCCTGCTGGATTCCCTGGACCTCAAGGTGCAACAGGTTCAACTGGTTTCCCTGGTAATGCTGGCGCAACAGGTTTACCAGGTAACCCTGGTAATGCTGGATTCCCTGGACCAGCTGGAAGGACCGGAGCACCTGGTACACCTGGTTTCCCTGGAGCCCGTGGAGCCACTGGATCACCTGGCCCTAGTGGAAACCCAGGAACACCTGGGTTCCCTGGAGGACAAGGATTCACTGGAGGACCAGGAGGCCCTGGTCCTCGTGGTTTCCCTGGAAGTGCTGGATTCCCTGGACGTACTGGTGTTCCAGGACCACCTGGTGTCAATGGTTTCCCAGGTGAGTGTGCTATGTCTCCTTGTCTTAATTAAGAAGCCTGTAGTTTTCTGATATATTATATCTAAATGATATTAACTCTTAATGGACTGCCACAATTGTGCAGAAGTTGTTGCTTTCCATTAAAAAGAACTAATTATAGTTAGTCATGGATGTCAATCAACGAAACAAAATGGGTTGTGGATCATGGGTAATAGATGATACTAACTGTTTGATGGTTATGTTTGATAGGTGGCCCTGGTGCCACAGGAGCACCTGGTTCGGCTGGTTTCCCAGGTGGCCCTGGAGAACGTGGCTTCCCTGGAAGTCCTGGAGGACCTGGATCCCAAGGGGCAACTGGACCTGCTGGTATGTAAATCAGATGAATCATATTACTTTGTTTGTAAAACTGATTATCCACCAATCATTGTTTCAGCTCGAACCCTGAACCCTAATCCTTTCTCACTTATTTGTCACTTTTATAGGTGTAATTTTGCTATGGTCAGATTCCCACTCTAAGTTGTAATGATATAAAGGTTGATGATTGAATATTTTAGCCCATTGTTGTAATACTTGCTTATACTTTATCAAGGAATCCCTGGCACCCCTGGATTCCCTGGAGGGACTGGGCTCCCTGGAGGGCCTGGCCGACCTGGTGGACCTGGACCTGCTGGAAACCCTGGATTACGTGGACTCCCAGGAAGTGCAGGCCGCCCTGGAACACCTGGGTCAGCTGGATTCCCTGGAGGCCCGGGAGCGACAGGAGCACCTGGATTCCCTGGTGCTGCTGGGAGAACAGGAACACCAGGTAAATGCTTATTAAGTTCTTCATTATTGCTACATAGTTCTAATGTTAAATTGATGGCATTGATTAATTCATTCTTAATTCAATAATTATCATTTCTGAAGCACTGACTTATGTTATATCATACACATTAGCAGTTCTTACTGTTCAGTTACATAGGGCTGAAGTATTGATATAGTAAAAAATCAAATCTATCTTTTAAGATGATCAATACAACTATAACTGATATAGTATATGAATTTTAAAAACATGTTACTTGTGTGTTTGCAGGTTTCCCTGGTGGCCAAGGAGCAACTGGTCGTAATGGAGGTCCTGGTGCCCCTGGACAGCCAGGAGCAACTGGACAGCCTGGTTTCCCCGGAGGCCAAGGTCCACCTGGAACACCTGGATTCCCTGGCTCAGCAGGAGCCACTGGTTTGCCAGGAAACCCTGGAACTCCTGGATTCCCTGGATCACCTGGACGCACTGGTGTAGCAGGAGGTCCTGGTTTCAATGGACCACAAGGAGCAACCGGTCCAGCTGGAGCACCTGGACCAAGTGGATTCCCGGGTCAGAGAGATGTTCTCTTTGTTTCCTCTTTTATATTCATTATTAAAAAATGTGCTGTTGACTTCACCAATGACTTTTCCCCTAGCCAAGGTGATTAATCTCTCAGACGTTTGTTTCTGTAGGTGGACCAGGACGTACTGGAGCACCTGGACAGGCTGGATTCCCAGGATCACCTGGTGCCACTGGCCCTGCTGGAAACCCAGGAACCCCTGGATTCTCTGGTGGTACTGGTGGCCCAGGAAGCCCTGGAACACCAGGGTTCCCAGGCCCTGCTGGTGCTACTGGCTCACCTGGAACAGCTGGATTCCCAGGTGGTCCTGGTAGACAAGGAGCTACTGGACCTGCTGGACTCCCTGGTGTGTTTTTATCTTCATTTATCTAATAGTTATAGTATCTAATTTTCGTATGCAAACACACACTGAGAACACACAAACAGATGTATTCAAATATAGAGGGTTCCATTAAGTGAGTCTATCATACAAATACCATGATTATATTTCTTTTTTCTCCAAATTAGGTTCACCTGGAAATCCTGGATCAACTGGTCGTCCTGGTGGTCCTGGCTTCCCTGGTGCAACTGGACCTGCTGGATTCCCAGGATCTCCTGGCTCAACCGGTCGTCCAGGAAATGCTGGTTTGCCTGGAGGACCTGGTGCAACTGGATTTAATGGAGGCCCTGGTAGCCCTGGAGCAACTGGACCTGCTGGTTTCCCTGGTTCACCTGGCCGCAGTGGTGCACCTGGATTCCCTGGTTCAGTAGGTGCAACTGGAGCACCTGGTATGTACATTAGACTGCCTATATACATTTTTTGTGTACAAGATATTTTCACAAATGCCTTACTGTGCTGTTTCACGAATAATGCCATTGTATTAATTTCAAAACACAGAAAAGTGCCTTGTAAAAATCAATTTGCCTTTCCCTTTTAGGGTTCAATGGATCACCTGGTGCCCCTGGTAGAACAGGAACTGCTGGAACTCCTGGTTTCGCTGGTGGCCCTGGAGCAACAGGACGACCCGGAGGACCTGGTGCACCTGGTGCAACCGGTGTGGCTGGTAAGTGTGTTGTATATTTGCATGTGACACCAAAATCACCATTTTTTATGCATAGGTCATATAAATATCCTTATCGACTGATACAGAACTTTCAATTAGCAGGAATCCAGTAAGTGATTTCACAGATTGTTCCTCTGCTCTTTAAGGGTGAACTCAAATTATCACATTGCCAATCATGAGACAATAGTTGGTATAGTCGGGGATATTGCGTCAATATGAATCATGCACCATAATTTGCCATGTAAGTCTCTGGTTTCTATTTGGGATACCTATCACACTGTTTTGCAATTGATAGGCCGACCTGGAAGCAATGGCTTCCCTGGAGGACCTGGAGCCCAGGGAGCAACTGGACCTGCTGGATTCAATGGACAACCAGGAACTCCTGGCTTTCCTGGTCGAACAGGTATAGGAAAATGTTTTTGCCATGTCAATATAATTATTTTTATGGGTGATACAACAATGCTGCAGTCAGCATAATGACTGTTATTTCTTTTTGTCTAGTTTGTCTCTTGTTCACTTTCAAATCAACCCATAGATATCATCATCAAAACAAACTCTTTTTTACAACCAAAACCCGTCATATATATCATACAATACATCCAATGTTCTCATTATTAGGTGCACCTGGACTTCCTGGTGGCCCTGGTAGAGATGGAAGCAATGGCTTCCCTGGTTCTCAAGGAGCAACTGGACAGCCTGGTTTCCCTGGTGGACCTGGCCAGCGTGGCTTCCCTGGAGGCCCTGGCCCAAGAGGCAACACTGGTTCTCCTGGTTTCCCTGGATCTCCAGGACGCGCTGGTACCCCTGGTTTCGCTGGTGGCATAGGAGCTACTGGAGCCCCAGGAGGTCCTGGATTCCCTGGAGCAACTGGTTTACCTGGCCCTGCTGGTAGACCTGGCACAAATGGTTTCCCTGGTTCCCAAGGTTTCACTGGATCGCCAGGACCTTCAGGTCAGCCTGGACCAGCAGGGTTCCCTGGTGCACCTGGCCGCACTGGTGTACCTGGTAAGTAATGCTACATCAATTCAATATTCAGTAAAAAGGTGGCCGAAAAGGCCATCAAGTCATATAAAAATCCCTAAATTACATCATTATCTTATTTTGCATGAGAATGTTTTTTCATACTGCTCTCTTGTAGGTGCGACTGGTTTCCCTGGAAGTCCTGGAACTGCTGGATTCCCTGGAGGAAGAGGAAATGATGGACCTCCAGGACCAAGAGGATTCAATGGAGGTCCTGGAGCAACTGGTCCCCCAGGAGCTGCTGGTTTCCCTGGTCCTGTCGGTGCAACAGGAGGCCCAGGTGGTCCAGGACAAGCTGGTTTCCCTGGATCCCCTGGTGCAACTGGAGCACCTGGAGGACCTGGATTCCCTGGAGGTCCTGGAGGCCCTGGAGCCACTGGACCAGCAGGAGCACCTGGTATTAAAACTTTGAATTAAACGTTATTTGGCTACAGCTACCTTCTAGATTTAGGCATCCTAGGTTCCTACACATATCATGTGCTGACTGGTATATTGTTCGAGAATAAATCTAAGTTTTACATCACATCATACTAAAGAAAGGCCAATAAGGCAGGATTAATTGAAAATAAAAGGTCTGTCTCAAAATCTCAAGTATTATAGAATATATATGTCTGCATTTCAGGTACCCCTGGCTTCCCTGGACCTGTTGGAGCAACAGGAGGGCCTGGAGCACCTGGAGGACCAGGAGCAACTGGAACACCTGGATTCCCTGGCCCCGCTGGTGCTACTGGTACTGTGCCTTCTCTGCTTCTCTCTCGCCTTTGTGTGTTTAACAATAATGTATATCAAATCCAGTGAAAGCATCAGAGCTAATAAACATCTAATCGGAAACTGCTAATCTGAATATGAACTTATTATTTACAGGCAGGCCAGGAGGGCCTGGTGGGCCTGGAGCAACTGGTCCCCGAGGTAACAATGGTTCACCTGGACAACCTGGTACACCTGGTTTCCCTGGAGCAACTGGTTTGCCTGGAGGCCCTGGAGGACCTGGTAAGCATTGCTGTAGACATGTTACTATAAGTGTAGTTTTATGCTCTTTGCAAGTATCGGTAAAATTTCTTTATGTTGTAAAGTTAAAGGTATCCCTTTGATTTACGCACTCCTTCCCTTTATCAATTCAGGACCTAACGGCTTCCCCGGTAGCCCAGGCCAACAAGGAGCAACTGGATCGGCAGGTTTCAATGGAGGGCCTGGAGGACCTGGTCCTGCAGGAGCAACTGGACCAGCTGGTTTCCCTGGTCCTGCTGGTCCTCCTGGAGGTCCTGGTGGGCCTGGAGGACCTGGGCAACAAGGAGCAACAGGACAGTCTGGTTTCCCTGGTGGACCTGGAGAGCGTGGTTTCCCTGGTGGGCCTGGTTCACAGGGAGCAACTGGAGCCCCAGGTATTCAACCTTTACAGTGCTTTCCAAGACTATAATTCCTAGTCATATTATTGCAGCAATTTCTTTTAAAATATGCATATTTTGACAGAAATCATTTTGGTTAATGACAACAAAGTGCTGAAACTCGCCCTTTCATTGTGTTTTACAGGACCTGCTGGTGCTACTGGACGGCCTGGTGGACCTGGTGGCCCTGGTGGCCCTGGAGCCACTGGTCCCAATGGAGCACCTGGAAGAACCGGAACTCCTGGCTTCCCTGGCAGTCCTGGAGGTCCTGGTGGTCCTGGAGCCACTGGTCCTCCTGGTGCTAATGGACGCAATGGACAGGATGGTTTCCCCGGATCAGCTGGACGGCCAGGAGCAACTGGCCGACCTGGTATATATTGTGTTTTATAGTTGGTAATGTCTATTGATTCAACATTATGTGGCTTAGATCCTCCCTTCAAGTAGACAACTGTTATCAACAACCAGGTACAGGTCAGGAAGGAGTATTTAGTACCGCATGGGTTTATAAAGTATTTAGCTTCCCATTGGCAGTGCTTGTAATATATCCATGTTTTACCAGCTACATTAACATTAAACAGGTCAATACCAGTGGTGTTTGTATTTCATGTACCTTTTACTTCACAGGTGGACCTGGAGGACCTGGTGCAACTGGACCAAATGGATTCCCTGGGTCTCCTGGACGCACCGGTGCATCTGGACAAGCTGGACCTCCTGGCGTTCCTGGTATTGGCCCACCTGGACCACAGGGACCCCCTGGAGGCGCTGGAGCTGCTGGGCTTGGATGTGAGTGGCCTTGTGTTTTATCTCAGCCATGGCTAGATGATGGTCATATATGAATTCCAACCAATGTCATGAAGTCAGTTAAAGCACTTTATTTGGTATCAGCACCACATAAAGGGTAGCTCTATGACTACATTTAGCAAATCATTTTAGTGAGCATGTCCATTAATTTTCAGGGGAAAGGAAAATGCATATATAAACTTTCAGGAGTCTCTAAGAAATCCCCCTTTTCTATATTACTTCTTCTAAATGTTATTCACAGAATAGTAATAGGTTTAGTCTTATTATTTCAGCCAACAATGAATGTCTCAACAACAATGCAAACTGTCAGCATCTCTGTATCGACACATACGACTCATTCTACTGTGGCTGCCGTACTGGTTACCAGCTCATCCAGCGCCAAAACAGCTGTCCAGGTAAGGGAAATTTATTCCTATGTCTTTCTTCTGGTTATATGTATGTATCACAATAGCTCTTGTATAGGGCTCAAACCGCGTATAAGATACAACCTGTTCTATAATATAATATCCTACATATAAGGTGCACCCCAAGAAATCCTATGAGGTGCCCTAGGTGTCTACCCTCGGGTATGAGCCACACTTTTGTGGGTGCAAATAGTGATAAGAGAATAGAAGTATATGACCATTGTTTTTTCAATAGAGGCAATGTTTATTATTGTCGGGGTTGTCATGTAATTATATTGACATCGACCTGGTCCAGCGGGACTTATCATCAGTAACACATTGAAATATCTTCTCGCTAGATCATGAATTGATGATGCAAACATCTGCTCGTGAACATTTTCTAGGAAATTTCTGACTATTATAAATAAACCATTATTCAATTCAATGCAGTCAATGGCAGGCGTAAGAAGAGACAGGCACCAGCAGGCAACTATGAACTGACTTTCATATTCAGCATGCCAAACAATGCCCAAGAGCTTAACCAGATTCAAGCATTCATCAGGGATATCCTCAATCGGCTGCGAAACGACAACCCACGTGTCAGCATCATTAGCTACACAAACACTGCACAAGTAGACATTCGGCTACGCTCCCTGAAGTAAGTTCATGTATTTGGCAGATGGACAGATGACCCAATGGCCATTGGTTGGCTCAAATGTGGGTGTTAACATCATAAGGGGATTGTGGAGGAAAAAAGGGAACTGAAATTTCTATCATAATGAACACATGTCTGGCTGGACTTGAATAGTTCAATTGTCATCTAGCTTTATTTTCTAACATCTGGTTAAAATTGTTTCAAGTTTTTTTCTTTTCTTATGAAAATGAGACTCATTCATTGATGATAACTCTCTAGCTACAAACATCAGAGCACATTTGTACTTTTTTATGCCATTGGCATAGATTATGATATTGCCACTCTATTGATGGATGCTGTTTTAGATCATGACACTAACATGTTCCTCTTCCTTTTTCACAGTGATGCCTTTAACCAGGTATCATTTATCAATGTAAGACAAACGAATGGCCAGTATAGCCTTGGTGAGGCCTTCCGGATCTACGAGTCACAAATTCTACCACAAGCGGTAAGTGAACTACTCCAAGGCCTCACTTATATAAGGTGCATGCATGTCACATAACAATGCATACTGAGTTTATTACAGATCTCTAATGTCCATCTGGAGTCTATTTATGGCATTTTAGTACTGTTCCATAGTAAAAATTGCATTCTTGCATGCAAAATTTGCTCTTACTTCAGAGTCGAAGCTGCAGTTATCATCAGGCACAAGTTGTCGATTAACAGTAACACTAACTTTGAATCAAAAGTAAAGTCTGTAAGCTTGGCATCATTTGCCTGACTGTTTACGGCATTATTTAGCTCTTTGAAAGTTGTAGTGATATTGCTATCACTAAATAGGTTTTTTTTTTCAATTAACAGGTAGGACGTTCAGTTATCTACCTTATATCAGCCAACCTCCAAGATCCTAGATCCGATCGCAATGCAGCCGATAACTTCAATAGGATCAGGGTAAGTCTACTTAAAATTTAGCTTAAATTTCTCATCCTCCTTGACATGAATTAGTTGTTACTGGAACATTATTAGTGAGCACAATACCTAGACGTACTTATTACCAGCTGCAGGTATGGGTTACAGGACAAGTGCCCTAAATGATTATAGATATCAAACATCACATCTAAAATTGCAGTTTTTAGTATAGGTTTACCTAGAGACGTCCACATAACTTCAGACGCCCACCTCACAAATTGGCCCTGAATATGGCTTAACTCCTGAATCAATTACATAAACAGCAGCAATCCTATTTTATGGCTATTTTCTGGGGTTGGCATCTCAAGGTATGTGGATGTCCCTGGGTTAACCTACCCTAGCTATCTTACACCGCAAGCTGTATGCAATAAATATATAAATAGGTATGAACTCAATTGTTCTCTGCACCTACTGTGATATAAGATAATAATGAGTAAAATCTGGATGAGGAATCGTATTTTTCATTGGACATATGGAGGAAGAAATATTCATTTTTCCTTTACATCATAATCCTTGTATCATTAACAGAACCGAGTGGAAGCTGGAGGTATTGCTGTTGGAGGCGGAGCCCAAACCAGAGGTTATTTGGAACAAGGCTATTCCACCAACAGGGCCGCTGTAACCGTCATCAACAGTTATTTCGACCTAAGCTCTCAGGGCGATATTGGAGCCAGAACCATCAGACTGCTGGCCAGTGGGCCTGTAGTTGTTGCAGGTAGTATATATTATATGTAGACAATGTACCATGCTTGATGTAGATATTGGAAGTTTCAGTGTGTCATATATCGATAGAGTGAGTGATTAACCCTACCATGCCCGGAACATTTTGACAATTTTCTATTAATTTCACTGGTATATCATTCTGTTGTTAAGTACCATGTACTGTTCCCATCTTCTGTTTTGATTTGGGCTTTTTATCATATTTGTTGAATGTCCCTGATTTAGACTTTCAGTTCAAATATGAGATACCAGGTACAGTTCAGTTGCCATAGCAACTAAACATTTTATTTCTCATTGTTCAACAGTATTTAAGCCATTCTGTACAATGTCCCGATATTCCTATCAAGTATTAAATTTAAATAACTATATCAAACAAGTTTTAATGTATTGTTCCTTCTACTCAGGAAATAGGGTGTTTTAGTAACAAACTATAAAAAAGATCTTTATGGATATGAAAGATTAATTGATATCAATGAATAACCTAGAACTAAGGATAACTTCTAATTCTAGTGTGATCATTGGTTATATAAGCCAGCAATAATTTGGTACCATCCTATCTCTTTAGAAGGCTTGCATCTAATTGACAACATTTTTGACAACATAGTTTCATCTTTTGACTCATTGTTACTAGACGAATTAAGACACAGTACTTTGGATAGTCTCACTGGAATTGTGAGGCCGTGACAGTTCTATAGAGAGTATTTAACTTTGTATATTCGACCAGTAGAAGTGTCTCAATGATAATTATGCGTCAGTGTATATGTATCTAAGACCAAAATTATGCATTTGAGCGCGCCTGGACATGTAAGGGTTAATGGATGTTCATAGATATCACTGTCAACATGGAAAGTCATATCCTCTACCAAGCATAAACAAATGGCGACATTCAGTAGAAATACCAGAGTGCTATTGAGAATGAATAGCACTACATCTAGAATTCTCTACATGTTTTACAACTGTGCTTGCTCAAATTAATTTTAATTCAATTCAATTCATATCTATTTTCATTGATTGAACTTATAATTATTTCATTGTATTGATATTCCAGGTACATACTGCAGAACCACAGTGGACGGTTACATTTGCTGGTGTATTACCAATAACCAGCCTATTAATGGTACAGAGTGCCAAGGTAAGTGTATTCTTTTACAAATTATATTTGATTAATTTATAGATATAGATCTGTGCTTAAGTAATGTTGGAAAATGATATTTTATAATCATTTTCAAAATAAACAGGTAAATACATAAATAGGTAGACAGATGAACTAGCTCAAAAGAAACTAGAAACCTTCGTCTAAAATACCAGACCATAACTGTATCTAGCATTCTAAATTTAAATCTTCATTTTGAATCTTCATTTTTTATTTCAAGTGAATTGATTATATTTGCATTGCCTACATTATAGATACCAACGAGTGCAATGTGAATAACGGTGGGTGTCAAGATACATGCCAGAACTCTGATGGCAGCTATCAGTGTGCTTGTCGGTCTGGCTACAGACTTGCTGCCAATCGTCGGGACTGTGACGGTAAGCATGGTTGAATCTATTACTGAAATAATTATATTGTTGATTCCCATTAAGTAAGCAGAAACTTTGACCGACAAAAAGGGAGCATATTGATATACTCATTTTAAGAGAAACCAACGTTTGTAATATCCCCATGATTGCTTTTGGTGGAAGTCTACTGTTTGCCCCATTTTCCTTCTTTTTCCCTTTTTTATATCTTAGTTATATAGGCCTATATATCATAATTCTTACAAGGCAGACTAGGAGAGATTCAAATGTATAATATAAAGAAAACAAAAAAAAATAAATTAATACATTGATCGATTAACCCATTCACTTGAATTTTTCTCAAATTGATTAGTGGTCTTAAAAACCCATAAGATAACAAGCAGCGGTTTTGGGTAGAAAACCACTTGGCCAAGAACTGTACAAATTACGTGGCATTTGTCCTCACTCTCTTTACAGATGTAAACGAGTGTGATAACAATGTTTGTGGTTTTGGCGTTGACTGTATCAACACCCGTGGAGGTTTCTACTGTCTCACCGGAGTTAACAACCCTGGAGGTGGGTGTTTCATAAGTTTAATTCTACTTCTAAATTATATCACTATTCTTCAGTTTAATAACACTGCGAGAGGATTCATATTAATTATGTCACTTTCTCCACATACTCTCAACCTTCAAAATGTTCTAGTAATTTCTGACATCAACCATTTTATCCCGGCATGCTACCTAACATTCCAGCGGCACATAAAAAATGTGTTTAGAAATAGAAATGTGGTTTAGCCACCAATTATTCAGAAGAGGTTAGTCCATTTTTCTTTTTCATTTATAGTAGGACAGCTACTGTTGTGTTATAGATATTTATTCGATCTAATGTTTTATCTGTCCCTACAGCACTGGTCGGTGGTGCAGCGGCGTCAGTAGGCATGGGAACAACGACGACAGTGGTGATAGCAATAGTCGTATCTGCAGTGAACATCATCATAGTCGTGGCCGTCATTATCACGTGGCGACGAAGGCTAAGGCAATTATAATTAAATACTATCTTCTTTTTCATTGATTAAATTGGACTACGCACAGATTGTGTTTATGTATGTATTATGGAGAATTTTTGCACCCCTCTTTAATATATAGTAGCATGTGGGCTTTTTTGCTAAAAAGAGGGTACATTTTTTACGCCCCCCCTCAAGAGGGGTCAAAATTGTTTACGCCCCCCCTCAGCAGGGGTATGAATATTTTACGCCCCCCCCCTCAAACCCACTACCCCCTGTTGATAAATAATGGCCACACCCTTGATGATTTAGGAGCTAGTGGGGTACAAAGGGAAGGGGGTGTATGGTGGTGGGCGGGGCCAGACCTAGGAGCATATTACATTGGGATATTCAAAAGTGGAACAATAAAGATCTATTTTTTGTCAAGTTCAAATGTTTATGTTTCCTGCATAATTTGTTCAATTGCTCTGGAATATCACATATAGAGAGCACTCCCTACGTCTACTCAATTTAGCATGCAATTTATATGATAATCCCATAGAGAAATTTTCCTACAAACATGGATGTACTTAGTATGCCTGTTAAATTTTGGCTAATTTCTTATCATTTCCTACTTTCATATTTTCCAGGGCCGACAAAGCCAAAAAGAGCAAAGCGTCACTCCCTAACAATTGCTACGACAATAAGGCAGCAGAGATAGGCACAGTCAAGTCCTTCAATTCACTAGCCTCCAAATTTACAGGCTCTGTTGTCTCTAGCATAGACGAGGAGAGTCTAGACACTGTTTCATTGGAGTAGTGTAGTATAATATTATAGCGTTAAGTGAGCAGCTCGTAGACTAGTACAAACTGCTCGTATTAACTCAACATAAAACTGCCATTCATCTGTTAATCATCAGGTTCTTCTTGTCCAAGAGTTCAGTTTAGTATCAAGTGTGGAAATATAAAAAAAAGGATGTGTATGCAGACAGGTTAGGTGTACCCTCAAAATGAGAAGTAGGTCACAGTAACCTTGATAGCAAACCAATAGAAATGATGGGAGTTTGTCACATGAGTCCTGCTGTCCAATCAGAAATCGGAGGGCACCTAGTTATGCTCATTCAGTTAACTTTAGCTTCATTGAGGGCTGAAAACTGAAGTTGTAATTTTTGTAGAACTTATCCAATGAATGAATATTTAACTTACTGAAACCAGAGTGCATATGATTGTAGATAATGCCGCCATAGGCCAATGAGCAAGAATCCCATACTTCCAGGCAGGTTTAGTGTTATATCTATCAGAGAACGAGATCCAGTTCTGAGAGCCCGGCCACGCACACAACACTGTGATTTGAATTGTTCAGGTGTCGTCCATATAATTATTTTGTACGCGTTAACAAATTATTTCGTGTCCATTCATGCGAACTCCTCCCCTATTGTATAATTAACCCTCCCCCTCCTCTATCATCATTCAGCCTAACACCATGTACATAACCGCTGTGGTACAGAAGAGAGCGTTAAATACTAACCTAAACTAATTCTTCTGCTGCTAAGGTCCTTATTGCTCTCTGCTTGTATTTCCCAATCTTATATGTGGTGTACCCTACAGCCCCTTAATCATTACCTACTTCATTTAGGGATATGCAAGGACGTGAATGGTTAAGTAATCCATATAATATTATATGTTAGTCTTTAGAAAAAAGGATGTATGAGCGTTAATGTTGTGTGAGATTCCTTTTTTCGGTATGTAAGCTTGGGTAGACTCGGCGCATGCTATACCCTTGAAATTAAGGGGTATTTTGTATATTTGGGTGTTCAGCGTCTTACTACATAGCAAGTACAATAAAGTTCTATCCAGATTATTTTTCTAACTTCACATGTCCATCGCATTGATTGACACAGTATTAATAAAGAAAATACATGTTTAAACAAATACTGAAGTGTGTGTTGTTTTTCACATGATATATGATGGCAGCAATAGCCAGTCATGGGATGATGGTCCAATAAAACATAAGAGAAAGGCAGATGATATTACCAAAATTGCCCATGTATAATGTATGGGCTGATCCATAACTTATGTCACACCTTTTAAGGACTTCCTGGAACCCCCCCCCCCCCACCCCATTTGTCACATTCTAACAATAGCAATGTATAGGAACCATGGAAACCCCCCACCGCCTCCGATGTGACATAATTTATTGATCCTCCCAATCACCATATCCCTCGATCTGCCTTTTACTAGGATTGGGGAAATCTAGGGGTGTGCCTAATAGCATTTATGTGAACTCAGGGTTCGACTTATATTCAAAGTACGCCATATATATATAATCCTATTCAGATTTGTTTACTTGACATTCCACCTTATTGTGGCCTGATTTAGTACAGGAACTACACACATGCCTATACTTGCATGGATCCCTAGAGCAACCCTCTGCCCTGTTAAATGCATAGCATGAATTTGTCGAGACTTTAGATCTCCCAGAATTTTTTGGTTTAGTTGAATATGCCTTCTGGGCTTGCACTGTCCCATCGTAGGACAAGTGACGGAGGATATCAGAATTTTCGATTACTGCAAAGGCATCCAAACCATCGTTATTAGCACTGTCCCTAACGGACTTGTCATATGCAACCAGAGCTTTGACAGTAAATATTTTTGTATCAGATTTTTCAACCAACATCTGCAAGTGTCTAAGCATTCCCTCCACATCATCTCCATCCTTGTAATAATCTATAATGAATTTGATATTGACAAGTACAAGTTTCTCAATGCTATCGACTTTATCTCGTTTTTTAACAAATTGTTCATGGTCAAACTCACCAATTTTTTGTTTGGCATGATCGCGAGGAATTGACGAATCCAATGACAACCCTCTTGATGAGCTAGGACTCCTGTGATGAGCAGTATAAGACGATTTAGATCTCGCTTTACGACCTTTCCGTCCTCCTCTGATCCACTCGCCGCCATCTTGGTTGCTATGGACGCTGTCGTTGTCATGCTCCCGCTGCAAGCCACGCCCCCGTCGCCTTGGTTTCGCGTCTCTCGAATCTTGTTTGTATACAGTAGCACGTGCCTTCCTCGCCCCACTGTCCAATTCGCCAATTGTCCAAAACGGATTCATCTCTTCTTTACTGGACCCTTGGTTAGCGATAACATCACGTAACATTTTCTTTATATCCAAGAGATCCTCCTCCAGCAAATCCAGCCTCATCTGGTCAACAATCTCACTCTTTATAGCCTGTGGCGTATTAGGCTGTAAGGGCTCCAGACCCCCATCCAGAGAAGTGAGACTGCTCGAAAATCCCAATTTGGCCAATTCTTTGTCCATCTTAGCCGATTTAGCCGATCTTTTCGATGAACCTTTCTTCTTAGCACCTGTAGTGGTTTTCTTCCCCATATTCGGGCCGATATCTAAGCACCAATCCCGAAAAAACCACTTTAAAATTTTTAAAATCCAGGGAACACCCAGCGTAGTGTTACCTGCACAGGTGAATACGAGCCAATTGACGGTTACTTTGAAACTCCCCCTTATATAGTGGTGGGTTATTTACCATGACATCATTGATGACCTCATAGGTATTCCTACGAGCTGCAAGTAGTCCCTAACCGTCCGCGGCTAATTATATAAATATACACGAGTGTATATAGTTCCATATATATATATATATATATATATATATATATGAGGTGCTATGATCACAATGATTAACGTTGTACATAGTCACACCTATTATAGTCATGGTGAGAGAGCTAGCTTTTTTGTGGTGTCAGGACAACCTATTATAGTCATGGTGAGAGAGCTACATTTTTTTTGTGTTGTCAGGACAATACCTCCCCCCTCCCGGTCATTAACCCTCCCCCCTAGGACATTAACCCTCTAGGACATTACCCCTCCCCCCTTTCCCAGCAATAGGGTTATGTTTTAGGTAGGGTAGGTTACAGATGGGTTACAAATGGAGTAAGAGGATAAGGGTAGGGGTAGGGGTAGGGTAAGGGTAAGGGTTTGTGTTCTAAGGTTAATGGAAGGGTTAGCGTTAGGGTAGGGTCTAGGTCTAGGGTTAGGGTAGGGGATTGGCTTAGGTTTAGAATAAGGGTTATGGTTAAGGTTAGGTGTAGAGCAAGGGTTAGGGTAAAGATAAGGATAGGGTAAGTGTAAGGGTAGGGATAGGGATATGAATGATGAATCTGTTGGTACATGTTGTGTGTTTAACTATTTCGTTCAACACATCTGAATAGGGACTGTGGCATGCAGGGGGAATGGGGGGGGGGTGTGGTATTCATAGTATTCTTTCCCACCCTCCCCACTATCTAAGTCTGGACACAGTTCTCTTTGCCTATGCTTTAAAGGGGCATAAAACCATGATTCTATGAATGCTAATTACTTTTACAAGCTAATAGATCTTTACGAATGTAATATATGATGATTATGCTTGCACTAGTGCCTTTTAGGTACTGATAGAGGCACGAGGCAGAGCACAAACCCTTACCCTACCATAGGGTCCTAGACATATGACTTATCTAACCCAATACTATTGTCCAGCCCTGTGGTCTAATGGATAAGGTGCAGAACTTTATATCAGAAGGTCCCTGGATCAATCCCAGGCAATGCTGAGCTTTTCCGGTATGAACCACTGTCAAAGCTATGTCATAGCTGCTGTCACATATAAGAACAGTATAGAAAAATAACACTGTCAATATTCAAGTGTCAACTCTCAGTGCCTCTATCCTCTAATAAAAACACTCAGATTATCCAGTTTGGGCACCCAAAATCGTTCTGAAATGTGATAACCGTGGTATAATCAGAAATAAATGGGAGTAGTCAGAACTCATCCCCTGATGCTGTCCAATTAACCAGACTGTACCAGGACTGTAACGATTTCTACTAGAATATTCTTTTCTTAAAAACCCTGATAGAGTCAATGCTTAAAGATGACCAAACATCCATGCTACACCATCCTTTACCAACCAGAACGAAGTATCTAACTTTAGAAAAGTGTTTTTTCAAAGAAAAGAAAACAAAACAAAGAAAGGGCAGTTGTGATCTAATCATCAAATGCCTAAATGATAGTCGCTGATGATTTTTGACGCATGTTAGTATGGAGGGTGAAAGTTGAATGAAGCTTTGTTGATATCCTCTGTTAACTTCATCAGCTGATCAATGCAATTTCGAGTAGTCAGAATGATCAGTTGGAATATATGTGGATCAACATGGTAAAAGGTACGCCTATGTACCCCCTCGTGGGCATACCTTTTACTGTGTTGATCCACATATTTCATTGACCCAGATCATCATACTGCCCACATGCAAGAAGCTATATTGACATATGGGAAGTTGTCTATATACTGCAATAAAATTGATAGGTATGGAGGAAAAATGTTTTCATCCTGTAGCCGAGGCTTCAAAACATGTCCCATAGAGGCTTACTTAGGTGCGTCTATGAAGTTACACACATGTATACATGTTCCAAATCACCTACTTCTTAGTATTATTATTGCTACCGGTGTAAATTCTCACCTTTACAGATGGGATAGATGGCCAACTCCTACTCTCCTATATAGATAGAGCACAATGCTTATCTCTGGATCTGCTGTAGGTAAAGGTCCAAAAGGCACTACTTTCAGTTTAGGCCTGAAGGGCAGTAGCGCTATGTTCTACATGTAGGATAGGAAAACCCTTGGTTTGGTTCTCATCAAAGTTCTCCTCAACTACCACTCTCCCTTTCATATTTCGTCGCATTAGTGCAAGAATATTGTAACTACTTTTTTTTAATCGTCAGATTAGAGATATTCCGACCGATTGTATGCCCCTGGAACCAGTGTTATTGCAAAAGTATAGACAAAAAGCAGTTGATTAGCAAAGATTTGTGCAACTGATAACAGTGGAACCAGCACTTAGATGTAATGGATGTGCACCTACTCCCCTTTAGACAGAGGGGTGAGGGGGGGGGGTGGCCAGATGTGATGAGATGGAAAGTTTGGTACATCCAGTTTATAAATTTGCAGACAGATAGACTCCTGATGATGGAGATCACCCTGTCATTCATTTTCTGAAGTAGAGGCTTTATTAGTTTAGGGAGATTTTGAGATGGATAGGTGCGCCAGGGCTGAGAATTATCCATATAAAATATAAAGCAATTAACAGAATAATTTTCCCTCATCCTCCACACCAATTTGTATACTTCCGTTTGTTGTGCCTGTCATAGACCTGTGAAAGCTATGCATGTTTCATCCAAGGCCGGATGTTTTAGTTCCTAGTTTTAGAGCTCTTGAGGGATACAGAGGCAGGTGCTAGGGTTAAGTAGTAGGCGTTGTATCTACTCAACCTTTTGGGTGCTATCCAGCAGGGTTCTATAGGGGCCCTTCCAGGGTCTCATGTGTACCTTAAGGGCCAAGACATGTAAACATATGTATTATCCTACTTGTTAACACTCACGTCACAGATGCTTTAACAAGCATAAAACTGACAGGTCGTAAGTTAAGTAAATGTAAGTTAGTAATTACCGGTAATAATTCTTTATGTAGGGTAGTTTTCCTAAATGGATTCCTGAATGCCATAATAAACAATTTAGTTTCAGTTAATCGTGAAAGGCAAAGTATTCTGCAATATGTCGGCATCTGCTTCAGGGAATGTGGAAAATAACTTTAACCTATCGACTATGAATGTATGATTTGGGTCCCTCTCCAATTTAGATTCTTACACAGGTATACGTCTTTGATTAATTATGGGGATAGTAGTATCATTTGTTGGTAAATAAATGTGGAAAAGATGCAAGGATTGCATGTTGACATTAAACAGTCTGCAGAGATATCATGCACCATGGCATACCCCATACCATTTTACTAATGGACTTGAAGCAAAGGTGTAACGTAGAACTATATCCCATGACAAGCATCTTCATCACTTCAAACAGAAGCTGTTTTGAGTGTTCCCAACTATGTGGCCCTTCAACAGCCCAATGACTTGACACTGGTCGCCAATAGCACAGGTCGTCACCTTTCACATGGGTACTTCCTTTAGTATAGATACCTTGGCAGAGTTATAAATACTATAGCTATGAACAGGAAGTCGTAGACATTTGCTCAGATATGGTTATTTCTCTGCCAGACGTCAAAGCAGAACTTGTCCATCAAATGTCATAATCTGAATCTAATACAAGACTCTTTGAGCATGCATGCTGTGTTGATATGGTTACAACACTTTCTCCAAGGCAGGTGGGCATTTTGTATGTTTCTTTCTTTGAGATTTTGACCAACTTAATCTTCTCCTGGTCTTTCCTGGCCCATCTCAAAAGGTTTCATTTTCGTCTTTTTTTCTGTTATTTTCTCTCAGGACCTTACTTTCTCTCTTTTCCTCTCAGAAGCTATATTTTCATGCAGGTGGGATATAAAATGATGTACTTTATCGAACACTTTCCTTTTTATTCTGATATACCATCATTCTATCACCCAGCCTCTCATTCTAAATGAACCAATGGCATCTGTTTTATTTTAGATTGATTCAAATATGAGTGATTGTTCATCAGGGGAACTATTTTTTGAATCATTTGCTTGGCTTGCACGAATGTATTAAACTTAGCTCTTGAATCCAAATCAACTTTAGTTGCAGCTGACCTATTCCTTTGCCAATTTTCTTTTCACTAGCCTTCCTTTAAATGGGTATTATATTTTCTACTTCCTTTCTGTCCTCTCCTTCATCTGAACCCACCACCGCTTGGTCTGTTGGCTGAAGAGCCGCTGAAATAGCGTATACCAATAAAGGTGGTTATTCCAATTATCATCGCATGGTATAATAATTCATAAAATAACTCAAGCACAGTGCCACTGGTCATGAACTGGGATAACTGCAGGCCTGTGCTTACAGTCATGTGTATAAAACACAAAAGCAAGAAAGCAAATAGGGACAAATATGATAAATAGGAAATTGAGATCTTCTGGACCATCTAAACGACATTGTCACTCCATTACGAATAGGAGGGGGAGGATCCTACCATTGATCTACATGGTATGATCCTGACTGTGTTGACATGGAAAAGGGTGAGGGGGATGAGGGGAAAAGAGACCAAGATTCTAGATGCACAAGCTCACGGCAGTCAACAAGTGTAAAGGCTAAGACCTTTACTTCGACAGGGAGAGAAATCAACCAGCATGTTGTGAGCACGTCCTATCTAACAGCATATTATGCAAAATGTCCGGGAGTTTTATGCAAATGAATCTTAGCTCTACAGATAAAGAACTTAGTGGTGAGAAATGTACCCACTTCCTTAATCACCTACCCAACTGTATAGCCTAAAATTGTCATGGGGTACACATGGTGTGTGATGCTGTGTGAGTTGTTTACAATGCGTGGAGCTGTATAAGAAGTGTGACCATGTGTAGTGTCATACTAGTAATTGGCATGATCAAGTTGTCATATGAGAAATATCATATGGCTAGTGGTGTATAGTGTAATTATCTCAAGGCTCTTATAAAATAGTGTTATTTCCAGTTGTCACTGGTTTATTCAGCTTTAGGCAACATGTAAGAAATATCAATCATACAGTAGTTAGTATGTAGGTAATTTGTACATACAGTAAACATACAGTAATTTATAAAGTACAATGTTCTGTTCCACTCCACCTGTGAGGTATTAATAATACAATGTCCAGCATAGTTCTAGGTGGGTTCCCACACCTAGCTCCTGACCTGCTGTTTAGAGGAATAATGTAATAATGAATAACTTTACCCTCTGGTGGAAGTCTTGAAGAAGATAGCCCCTGGCCACTAATGATAGAAAACCAATGCCTGTCTAGCATAGTTTCACCATAGTGCAGTGGTATAGCAGGTAGCAGGAGATGACTGGAGATGTTACCTCTAGAGCGGTTCTTGGTGATCTGTCTTCCTGGAGGTGCAGACAGGCTATTTGTAGCAAATCTTGGAAAAGCACCTCCAGACTGACTGGAGCCAGCAGCATCTGCCTAACTCTACAATTGTTTGAGGGGTGTCTTTCATGTGTCACAGGGGGACAAAGGACCCCCATGGACGCCGCTATGCCCCCCATTGTCTTGGTCGGTTCTGCATCTTCAAACCCTCATAACTCGGTCGTTTATGCGTGTATAACCGCCATTTTGGGCATGCGCGGAGCTGAATGTGCCAAGATTACAATGCCTGCTGGATAGGCGCGTAACTTGCGCTGGTTCGTCTGTAGCGCATTCGGAGGTTGATTCAGTCTCCATGGCGTAACTTCCTTAATAATGGGAGTTCTGCCTTGATCTTGGGCTCATTCTAACCGTCTAATTATGGGCTTTCCATAGATGCTTTGATATTTGACCTAGGTTGCTCAGGAGCGACGCTAGAGCGACCGGAAGGTTATAGCGTCGTGCTTATGTAACCCATTGTTCAGTCATTAGGGTGCTCAGACACTCATGACGGCGTCAGCGGTGCTCAGGCACCCGTGACGGCCGGTTGCATTCACTTACAAGTTATTAATTTGTGCATTGGACCATGAGGTCGCACACTGAGACCCTTATTCTTATTATATTGTGCAGTGAACCATTAGGTCGGAGCCTTTGATGTCATAAACTCTGTCTAACTGACTGTGGCTGGTGTGCAGTGGGGCATGAACGCTCTTTATATAAAGTTTGAGCGCTCTTATAGCTCTTAGAACCAACCTATGTATTAATTTCATAGATATTCTTTGATTAATACAATAATATGTTAGAATTTATGGAATAATAAAATGGTATATCATAGTAGCGTAATATAATTTTCTTTGACCAGCCATGATACTGCGTGATGCTGCAAAACACTAATGCTGTTTGCCGATTTATGAAGCTGTGCTCCTCAAATGCTGTGTGATAATCATTTTAATACTTATGATGCTGTGCAATGCAGCATTGTGTGATATTGTGTGGCAATTGGTGTAGTGGTCTGACACACTGTTTCACGAATTTGTGGACGGCCGAGTTTGAACATGAAAAATTATGAACGTGAACAAGTCCTGTAACTTAGGGTAAAGTGAAGCTAAAGGGAAGGAGGATGAAGGGGATGTAACGATAACTGAATGGGTATTGCTTGTTGCTGGGACAGTGTGGTGTTCATCATAGATAGGAGGACCACGTGCATGGTATTGTAATTCAAATGTTCTATTTATTGTACCGGCGAACAATGCATAGATTTAGCCACATGCTGCAAGATACAGAATGTATAACTATACACTCTTAGGCGCAATTGTAAATGGGCTATAAATACCCCTGCTCTGCCTACAGTAGAATGCACATCAGGTCGTTGGTTTTATACCTGCAGCAGGAACAACTGTATTTCAGAATAATAAGTAATCTACTCTATATCCATGTAGCGGGCAGACAGTGCAATGCGGTTGATTTTGGTCAAAACTTGAACTGAGTTACCAATATTTCTTTACAGATAGAAACAAATTGTGAAAATGGTCGATGTATGTGTAGGATGAGAAGAAGGACAGTTGTGATGTACAAAACCATGCTTGTATGATGCAGATCTCTGTAGGAAACTCTCAAGACCTACCCATCCTATACAAACAGTGGCAGAGTGCAAGTCTGGGGCAGTGGGTTGAGGGAAAATGAATAGCTTGTTTAAGATCACATGCACCCCATCCTCTATGCATGTTTGTCAATGCGTAATAGTATGTCATAGGATGCTCTAAGACCTACATCTCTATTATAAGATGGCTATACACTATGTCACAATCCTCCACAATGAAGATAAATGAATGGAAAGGTGTACCCACCGCAGGCAAAGCAATGTATTATAAAATTATGTTCTCCAGCTATCAGTTGTTTAATCTTTCAATGGAAAGCTATATATATGCCATATAAAACCGCTAAAAATCGCAAGCTAAAATATAACGACTATGCTGTTCCCTATGTTGGTACCTGGGGGCGTTACAGAAACAACGATTCATCGTTATGTCATTTCATCGCTGCAAGTACGACTCAAAGAAAGTTTATTTTATCTTACCGTTACACAATAGCACACGCATGTAACAACGAGAGTCGTTGTGGTAACGATGATTTTGTGTCTTTATAAAAATACCTGCCCCTAACGATTCTCACATACCAAAGTCAACCAGCGTACCTTGACCTAGTTCTGTTACAATGTCACTTCCGGTACGAGTCTCTGCCTTCGTTCAGTTCAGGCTTCACCTCCTTCTTCAATCGTCCCAAAGTTGTCTAAAATGGTAAATAACCTTTTCTTTCTTTTGTCATATGACGTCCCATGCCCGTCTTCTCCTTATGTAGAATCAGTTTTATCTTGACATTGCGCATCTTCCCTTTTTCTTCCCGGGTCGGCGGGCGATAAAAGGGGAAAAACGCTTCTCGCTGTGGCGATTCAGTCAACTATATACATTTTCTCTCCCTTTTGTCGTGCTATAGGGGGATTGTTAAGGGAATGGGCCCTAAGGTTATCTCTTTCATACTTCATGTCATGTTAAGACAGTACAAGAAAGCCGATTTATTTTTTCTTGAGTCTAGACTCACATTTTTCCTCCTGAGAACATTATGTTAATCCTTTCCTCTTTGTAACACAGATAAATTATTCTTTTTTCTGCCTTTTCTTCAGGAGAAAGACCCGTACGTCCTCTCTGAAGAAGAGGACGACCCGGAGAAAGAACTAGACAATGACAGGGACATAGATTACATCCCTCCTCCACAGTCCTCTTCAGATGAGGACGACTGTGATGACAGCGAGCTTCCTGATATCTATGTACAATGAGCTCCTAAATCCATTGTGGGTGAAGGACCTTGCGACAAAGGGAAGAGTACAGCCAGGAAAGAAGACCCTATGAGTCGAGCGAATTGTCGGAAAGCAGCGGCGAGCAAGAGAAGCAAGTGAAAAAAAAAACAAAAATCAAGGTGGAAACCTCTCCCGAACCCAACCTGTAACTCAAGTTAAAATCCCACAACCCACAAAGGTAGAGGCCAGTGTGTATTCTGGAATGAGTGATCTGGAGTTAAAATTAATTTTGCACAATGCCACTCCTATTTTCAAAGAGACAGTTATGAGTGGCCGACTCAATGCAGTCAATAAAGACGGTACCATAGTTTCACCCGCTAAGCTTACTCAGAAGGGGACAGAGCGGTTGAGGAATGAGTACTGGACTCGCGAGGAGCACTGCGCTCTGTTTTTCCAGCTGCTCCAGCAGCGACACCTGATAAAAGCCAAAGGAGCCGGATACCCTTGTAGCCGTAAAGAGGGATGGGACACTGTCCTAGGTACTTATTTATCATATTATAATTTCTATTTCATTTCACTGAAATGTATGATGTACAATAAGAAGATGCGAGACACAACTAAATCCATGTCAGAACAAAACATTTCTCTTTTATAAATCATCATGTGTGATAACTACCAGACTCCAAGTAACAGAAAAGCTTTGTTCTTCTAGCAATGAAATAATTTATTTGGTCCTTATATTACAAAAAAGAATTGTAACTCGAAATACTTTTTTCCCATATTGCAGCCACATTGAACAGCGTCAGGAATACAGAGTGGAAACTGGAGAACCTCAGACCACACATAAATGACTTCTTTTATAAAGCTAAGAAAACGGTAAATCTTTTTTTTATTTTACTTTTCTGTCTGACATCTAATTTTTTCTTATATCTTATACTTTTATGCTTTCGGGTCTGGATGAGCGCAATGTTGACGTCTTTTATAAATCTTTTTTATTTTTTTTTTAACTTGAAATTTCTATTTTCAGAACTCCGAGTACCTGTCCCTAATAAAGGCGGGAGAGGACTGCCCGGGCTTGCTCAGTGAGGAGATGATGTGCCTGCACTACAAAGGCAAACCTGAAATAGCAGGTATTTGAACTTATATTTAGGCCGTACTTTTATAAACTATATTAAAGATATCTTTATAGATTAATTCTATTGTTGTCTTTCATGCAGAAAGTTGTAAAAGTATAACAGCGTTAGCCGTCATAAAGAGAATTCTGTCCCGTTTTAGCTTTTTAACTCCAAAAGTTTTTTGCTTCTTCTGTTTTTCACTTAGGTCCTGATGGTAAAATCTTGAGCGGGATCCCGACAGCTGCTGCCAGCAACAACGACAGTGGAGAACAAGATGGACGGGCTGAACCGAAATCTTCCACTTCCTCCTCCAAAAAAACTACAGTACCTAAGACTTTAAAATCAAACCACGATGGCAAGGAAACCAAAGGAAAAAAAGAGGTCAAAAGTAAGGTGGTGGCTTCTTCCTCGGTCTCCAAGGGGGCCTCTTCCTCCTCCCTGGCCAAGAACGATCTCAACGACACTCAACTGATCAATGTTATAGACCTAACAGCTTCTTCAAAATTTCTTGTTACGTCGACACCTGACATATCATCCAAGTCCTCCAAAGAGCCTTTGAGACGAAGTCCCAGGTTGGTATCAAGTAAAGGGAAGAAAAGTCTCAGTTTCTCGGACTCCATCGACAACAAAAACGAGGCTTTTGCTCTCCCAGAGAATGACGATGGTTCAGCTGTCGATCTTACTGAAGTCCCAGGGTCTGAGGACATGGATGTACGACTAGCCAAAGTAGAAGCCATACTATGCTCCATGGAGGTCGACAGGCAGGACAACAAAAACCAAACGGATGACTTAGTAGGAAGACAGTTGGACTCCTTTATCCATTCTCGTGGTATCTTTGGTACTACACTGGCCATTAGGGAGTGGCCATTAAATATTGTTAACTGAAGATGAGATGGTGGATCTAGTGGAGGTTGGAGGGGGTGGGGCAAAAGGAAATTCAACTGCTGCGCGTTTTAAGCCTTCCTACATGTATTAGATAGATAGAGCAAGACCAAATACTCGTTTATTTCATGGTATCATGGGTAGATACTATTTATAATTACATTAATTTACTCAGATAAAGATATTCTAACATATTTATACCTGTACATAAATTTAAAGCCAGAGGAATATGTGACCAGGTTATTCTAGAGGGGGTGAGGAATACAGAGTTCCTATCTCAAACCTATGGGAGAGCCCTATTCTACCATAAAATAATGACTAGTCCCCGATTTTAGACTTGCAGAGTCGTTTTTGTGAGTCTTCCATGTATAGCGAGATCTGTGATTATAATACCAAAAGTTTCGAGAAAAAACAACAACACAAATACTGTAAAATAGGATGAGTGATCTTAACAATAGAAGATATATGAGGTCTAGATCACTGTCGGCAAGGTGGTGGGCACAAACATGGTCTTTCACCTCGAGGCATTCTCGGATTTTTTGAATGTAATTCTTTTTTGGTTGACAGCACAAAGTGCATCAAGCCCATTTGTTATGATGCGTGAATACAGCCATACCGACCAAGGATCTGTGATGTATTTATGCACTATCGTCCTGATGGGTTAGAATGAAAAGATCGTCACAAATGAAAGTGAAAAAATCGTAAAAAAAAATCTTTATTTTTTAATAATTTCTCAATTGCAATGGAAAATATAGGTTTTTGGGAACATGCACATAAAATTTCATGATATAGCTATGAATATTTCTCAGAAAATAATATTCCTGAAAATATCATCCAAAATCACCTCTATTCCTGGTTGTCAGTAAAGTTGGCACGTTTTCAAATAAAAAGGCCTGTTGTTAAGCAACCATTTGGAATAGAACAAAACTGATAACCCAATTGGATTCCTTGGTATCGATTTAGAGGGAGGAGTTATCCTTATATTTTTCATAGGATGAATATTACCAAAGCTAGGGCCTACAATATATCTAAATTACCTGTTAATCATATGGCCTCCATATGACCTCATATGACTCCATTATTATGGTGTAACGGATGCGTAACATGGTCGTTTTGTGCCTTGCTTTGATAATAGCTCAAGCCCTTGAGTTTGCAACAAATGAAAGTGCCTTGCTTTGATAATAGCTCAAGCCCTTGAGTTTGCAACAAATGAAAGTGAAGAAATCGTAAAAAAAAATCTTTATTTTTTAATAATTTCTCAATTGCAATGGAAAATATAGGTCTTTGGGAACATGCACATAAAATTTCATGATATAGCTATGAATATTTCTCAGAAAATAATATTCCTGAAAATATCATCCAAAATCACCTCTATTCCTGGTTGTCAGTAAAGTTGGCACGTTTTCAAATAAAAAGGCCTGTTGTTAAGCAACCATTTGGAATAGAACAAAACTGATAACCCAATTGGATTCCTTGGTATCGATTTAGAGGGAGGAGTTATCCTTATATTTTTCATAGAATGAATATTACCAAAGCTAGGGCCTACAATATATCTAAATTACCTGTTAATCATATGGCCTCCATATGACCTCATATGACTCCATTATTATGGTGTAACGGATGCGTAACATGGTCGTTTTGTGACCTAGACTTTAAAAGCTTATTATACAGAAAATACATGTATTTAAGTTCTAAAAGTGTCTATCAATATGTATGGATAATTTCCTATCGTTTTGTGTCATTTTGTCATATTTTACTACCCTTTCTTTAAATGTGACCAGGCACCCCTCTGCAGGGAAATTCATTATCAAAGTTCATCTCAAGATCTTTAAAATGAGACATCATTGGCCATAATATTCCTAGTAGTTATGTCAGAACCCCTCCTTGAACATAGGTCGTTATTCATATCTGAAATTGATGATTAAGCTCTAAATACATTATAAACCAAAATGGTGTCTAAAAACACAATAAATCAGCTTTTTTCATAAAAAATACATAACATAATGATGATTTTTATCATAGATTTTGATCTAGAAGGAATTTTCCATTTCTGTTTTCAGTTTTGGGTTGTTGGTGAGTATCCCCAAATATTGGTATAAAAATCTGCAAATTTTGATCATTGGAATGGTTGCCATGGCAACCAGGAACAGGCATATAGGTAGATTTCTCCTGAAAAATGTTCATTTTACTGTCCAAATATAGGCCATTTCTCCTGAAAATGGTGTATTTTAAATGAAACCATTGAATTCTGCATCAAAAATTAGCTCAATGTATTTTTATAATGATTCTAGAGTAATTTTGCCCCTCCAATGCCCCCTGGTGGCCAAATGGGGAATCAAAAATCCCCCGTGGATGGGTGTTCTCCCTTGATGGGTCACAAATTGTGACTTGACAATGAAAACCTTTAAACCACAAAAAAAAACCTGATGGGACTTTGATGTTGAAAATTCATGGAATGTCAATAGAATACTTTTTATTGTTAATCTGAGTATACTGAGTATACTAGAAACTAGACTATTTATTTAAAGAATTTATTCCATTGAAGTTAGTGTTTTCCATGAAAGTGTGGTGGTCCCGAGTCATCCTCGAGGTACCTTCGTGGTCCTCGTGGGCGACATCGAGAGCACCTCTCTTACCCGACGCCTGGGGGCGCTGGAGTCCAGCGCCACGTCACCACATGGTCACGTGGCCCTCGACTCTGGTGTATATAAGGCCGTTGTACGGCCTTCCTCAGGGTCAGTCCAGTCATGATGAACCATCGTGTGCGATGGTTGGCGGCTGCCCGACTACCATGTTGTAATACTTCTCTGTGCTGTTGCACAGAGAAGGTATATGTGGCTTGATAAATATAGACACTAGAAGGCTGGGCTAGTCATCTAGTGTCGAAAGTGCTTGGTAGTTCAAACACTACTACCTGTAAACTGTCATCGAGAACGGCTGATGCCTATGCGTTATTGACAATAAAGTTTTAACTGGAACCTGAATAGTTGTTCTTCGTTGTCTATCGAGAGATTCGATTAGCATCGAGGGGTAGAACACTACACTGGTGCCATGACCAGTTGTTAACTTTAGTCCGCGTAGGTACTGCGAGCTTAAGTTCAACATGCAGGGCCACTTGGATGAAGGTGATGACCCCGATCACCAACATCAAGCTTCTGCGGGTCCGTTAGTGGATACAAACGATCCACTAATTGGTGGTGGTTTGAACCACTCACTGATCACAGGTCCATTGATTGACCCGTTGGGCCTGTATCAAAGGAGTCGACTACTCAACTGGCGAGTTTCGACTCAACTCTCTCCGGCTGCTGAGAATTTCCTAAGGACACAGAGTTTGTCCTATGTGGAAAGGACAGCATCGCCCGTGGGAACTCCAATGGGCCTTGGTAGTTGGTCTTTTGAGGGTCCTTCTCCCGTTTCTATACAAGGAAGTATAGACAGCGGCAAGGGACTCTCCGAAGAGTTGTTGCAAGAGCAAGAACGCCAACTACGACAAGGTCGTCAACAGTTGGATACTCTCATGAGTAATACCACGAAAGCTCAGGAGAAGAGTACAGAAATAGAGCTGAGGTTGGAGCAGCTTAGGCAGAAAGCGCTGGAGACTTCAAACAAGACTCAAATCGCTAATAGAGAGCTTGTTGATCTTCAAGAGAAGGTCAAACAACTCTCGAGTGAGAAAGAGTCTTTGCTTGCCACAAAGTCTGAGATTGAGCGTAGTCGATTGACAGCTGTAGAATGTCAATCACTAAAAGCAAAGATCAACCGCCTTGCAACAAGCCACCGAGAATGCGTCGAGAAAGCTCGAAACAATTTTCGGGATGCCCAACAGGAACAGACGTCCCTTAAACATAAGTTGAAAATACAAGAAGTAGAGAAGACTATGTTGGAGGAACGACTGCAAGAGTTGAGGCATGAGCTGAGCCGAAAATCAGCAGAGCATTCTGAAGAAGTAGCTGGTCAACTTACTGCTTATGAAAAACAGGTCGAACAGCTACGTCAGGAACGTGAATCGTTACTCTGTCAGATGCAAGCTGACGAGGATGCTCGAGCCAGGGACGAGGCAGAAATGCTTCGTCGCTGTGAGGAGCAAATCGTGCACGCAGATAAGATGGCCGAATATCAGATTTTGATGGAACGAAAAGTGAGACATGAAGCCGAGCTTAATTCCATAAAATCTAAAACCTTAGTAGCTCAATCTCTGAATGACCAGAAGGACTTGAGTGCTTTGGGGGCCATGCGTGGAGAAATCGACAAACTCCGACGCGAGATGGCGTCTCGTAGACAGGCTGATGAAGCCAGGGTCAATCAAGAAGTTTGTAATGAACTCGCACTTGAAGGACGTCTGCAGGAGCAAACAGACATGAAAGTGCGTGCCGCTAGACCTTGAGAGAAGCAACAGAGTAGTGAGTGCAGCACTGCTAGGGTTGCTACCCAAGGGGACCTAGTCAAAAATCCTGACTACAGGGAGTGGCTTAACCGTGCCATGATGGTGGTTAAGCAACTCTTTGCCCTAAGCGAGCAACGAGATCTCTCGAAAGCAGAACGTAGCCGACTGGAATTCCTTGTATCGGAATTGAAACAGGCAGAACGTTCGGAACAACAGTCGGAAATCGATCGAATGATAGGGGCTATCGAGGACATCTCTAAAGTAGAATCAAGATCACGTCGGACCCACCCCATTTGTTTGATGGTCTAAGTGATGTGATCGGACAATTTTCGACCCCTATCACTGCCCAACAACATGTTGATCCTCCTAAGTATAGGGATATCAGGTTTGAGGCTTCACACATGAGTGATGTCGAGACTGGTAATACCTGGGGGATGAATCATAGTCGTGCAGACACCACTATGAGAAACATGGGGATGGACCATCAAATACCTACAAGAGGTACAACATTTGCCCTTGATCAGGTCAGAAGATCAAGTAGGATGTTTGATAATACTTCTATCGGGCACGACCCTGCCCGGACTAGGTCGGTCGAGTGTCCTGCATTTACATGGAAGGATGATTGGCTCCATTGGTACCACGGATTCAATCATGTCCGTTGAGTAAATGTATGGACCTCGAGCATGGCATTGGCTCAACTCCTCATGCTCAGAACGGCCCCGCAGCTGATACTGTGTGGTTGTGGGAGGAGCATTGAGATGGGACTCTAGAAGGGCTAGTGGACATGGTAACTGAAGCCATGACCTCGAGCCTGCAGGATCCCATTGTCACTATGAAGAAGAGACGCCAGGGCAAGAACCAAAGCATCAGAGCTTATGGCTTTGCTTTAAGACGACTTGCCAGCGATGCCTATCCAGGTGTGGACTTCTCGGTTGAATGGCTAATAACCAAAGTCAACCAGTTGTTCATAGGAGGATTATATGACACTGATTTGCAACAAGACGTGTTATGAGAATGGCGCACTTACATGTCCCTCAAGGATATCATGGACTTGGCAGATGAGTTGTTGAGGAAACGACAACTACTGCCAAAGTTGGTGAATCGTACTTCGACAAACGCAATGTTGGCACTGGCTGACAGCGTTTTGGTTGATGAGGAACAGGGTGAAGTGTCCTCATACTCGAAGCCCATGGCGGGGAGTAAGACTAAGAAAAGTCAGAAACCAGCTGGCCGATCAAAGGTGTCGAATAAGGCCTCCAAACCCAAGGTACAGGAACAGACCTTCTCACTGAGTCAATTGCAGAATTTACTCAGGGTGATCGAGGGAAGGAATGTTCCTGCTACTAACTCGGAGAAGCCGAGTACCCCTCCGTCCGACGCCAAGTGTTGGAATTGTAAGAGGCAAGGGCATTTTGCACAAACATGCCCCGAGCCTATTAAATGTCTAGCACCTGACTCGACGGAAAACTGAGGCGGGCGGCTCAACGTGGCAATCGAGCTGCCCGACCATCAAAAAGCCAAGGTATCAGCACCTCTGGCATTCCTGATCAAACGACAGTAGATTCGAAGGAACTAGGTAAGGTCCCGGTAGGGCCGTCCAAGCTCTCTACCACAGTGGCACCAGTTGACCACCGGTCGGGTTCCAAAGATGTCGGTGTAGAAAAAGACTCAATCACCAAAGAACAGGGCGCTGGCAGCCCGAAGTCTGAGGTCGAGGGTTCGACTGAAGCGAAAGTGAAAGTCGACGCCGGGAGAGAAGCCCTGGTGCGGCAGCTGGCCAGAGTCTGCACAACAGAGCTTCCCTTTGATGATCCCTGTCTCTCTTTCCTAAAGAAGAGAGGGATCGATCTGAGTACTGACGTGGGATTGAGAATGCTAGCAGGAACCGCCCCCTTGTAGGGGAAACGATGGTACCTGTCCGCAGAGATTCAAGGGCTTCCTTTAAACTTCCTGATAGATACTGGTGCCAGCCACACCATTGTCTCTCGGGAACTCACGAGAATGTTAGTGGTGCCGTCAGATAATCTCTACGAGGGAATAACGGCGTGCACTGCGTCTGGAGCCGAAATGCCGACAGTCGAACCTGATCTGAAAACTCTGAAGTTTTAGGTTGGTTAGTGAGGCTGCCCTTGTCAGCAATGTCTGTCGAACAGTGTTTCCCGTCTGTAATCCACTGAATTAAGACATTGTCCTGGAGAAAGGCCAAGTGGTCGGTACCGTATAGTACGCTGACAGGAATGGTGAATTCTCTTCACCAGAGGTAGGATCTGTAATGATGCGTCTCGAGCAAGAAGCTGCAGACGTCGAGACAGCAGAAATTGCGAGCACCCACACGGGGGAGCTCCCTACCTGGCTGTCAGATATGTATGATGATACCCACTTGACCCAACCAGAAGAAAGACTGAAGCTGTCCACCTTACTGCGTAAGCACATGGATGTCTTTAAGAGTCCAGATGAACCATTAGGGCGCACCAATCGATATCTGCATAACATCGAAACTGGTGACGCACAACCTATCCGAGTCCCTTATAGGAGGATTCCTCTCAGCAAGAAAGCTGTAGCGGATGAACAACTCAAAGAGATGTTGGATACGGGGTTGGTTAGGCCAAGAACTAGTCCCTGGTCCAGTCCCGTCCAGATGGTGACGAAGAAGGATGGGACCATGAGATTATGCATCGATTATCGATGTCTAAATGGAGTGACTAAGAAAAATGCTTATCCTCTCCCAGGCATCGACGAATGCTTCGATGCCTTAGGAGGAAATAAGTGGTTTAGTTGTCTCGATCTCCAATCTGGGTATTGACAGATCGGGATGAACCCCGACGATATCGAGAAAACTGCTTTTTCTTATCAGAGGGGGCTCTATGAATTCGATCGCATGGCGTTTGGTTTGTGTGACGCTCCTGCCACATTCAAGCGAATGATGGAGGAGATGTTAAGGATGTTTATTAGGTAAGATTTGCCTAGTTTACCTCTATGATATCATTGTCTTCGGCAAAACGACGGATGAAGCAATGGCAAATCTGGCAGAAGTTTTCAACAGGATTCGAGCATGGGGACTGAAGTTGAAACCTAAAAAGTGTCAGCTTTTTAGGACTTCAGTCGAGTACCTAGGCTGAATCGTGTCTGAACAGGGTATAGAAGCTAACCCAGGGAAAATTAGCGACGTAATGACTTGGGCTAGGCCCACCACAGTGAAGGAAATTCGATCCTTCATTGGTTTTTGTTCCTACTACCGGGAGTTTATCCCAGGGTTTGCTGAACTAGTGGGTCCCTTGCAGGACTTAGTGGTCCAGAAACCTAAAGGTAGTAGAGGTAGTTACGAGGCATTGGACAGAAAAGACTGAGCATGCTTTTGTTGAGTTAAAACGAAGTTTCAAGGAGACTCCTGTGCTTCGATTCCCCACACCCGACGGTCGTTTTATCTTAGACACTGATGCTAGCAACACGGCGATTGGAGCTGTTCTATCCCAGATTCAGGATGGAATGGAGGTCCCAATCTCCTTTGCTAGTAACACTCTAAGTAAAACACAACGAAACTACTGCACAACCAAAAGAGAACTGTTGGCAGTTGTTGTGTACACCAGGAAGTTTAGGCACTACCTCTATGGTGGTAACTTCACTATCCGCACTGATCATTCTTCTTTGAAATGGCTCCTGAATTTCAAAGAAGCTGAAGGAATGATGGGTAGGTGGCTGGCCCTTTCGGAGTTCGGTCTCGAAAACTCTAAGATCGAACATCGAAGTGGTTGGGCATAGAACTATCACAAACTGTCGAGTTGTTGCAACCACAACCTGATGATGATTCACCTTCTCGTGGGGCCACGAAAAGGGCTAAGTCTGTTTCTGAACAGGTCGAAATAGAGATCGAAAGGTCGCGACCTGGAGTTCAGTCTAAAAAACAAACTAAGCAGGGTCATCAAAAACGACAGGACAGAGCTCGAAAGCTGAGCAAGGTGGAGGTGTTTGATGCTAGTAAACCATCAAAGCGACGCTGTGGTCGACCGGCTCGTCGAGATAAGTCGAAACCGTCTAAACCGCCTTTGAAGGGGCATTGAAAGCTCGACCCCCCCTCGAAGGTGCAAATGACTGAACGAACTTCACATCGAAACGTTTCGATTGAAGTCGAGGATCAGTCACTCCAGACCGGACCTATGACTCGAGCAAGGCTTAAGTGCCAAGGCTCATCAAAGGGATGATCGACAAGTGTCGAGGATGAAAGAAAACCCAGAGCAAACACTCTTTTGAGGTTTGAAAATTTTTTATTGTCAAGTCACTATTCATACAGAAAGTGGTAAAATTAGACAATAATGTGAATCCTCGCTCAGTTATTACATTAAGTGGTTGTTTGCACACAGTTCAATGAATAAAGATGGGAATTTATACAATGAAGGATGAGAACAATAATATAAACAGAAAAAATGAAATCTATATAACAAATAGTATGTACTATGTACACAAGTAGCAACCTCAATAATCTTACAGTAAAATTTCAAAAAGAAGGGAAGCAGGCATGGTACACCAGTTTGTTACTATCAACAAGTTTTATACTAGCATGTATTACACTATACCAACAGGATATATATGGACAGATGAGTAGGTACAAAACATATCTTAAACAGATGATCAGCAGATATACGGCATGAGAGTATAGTCACTGTGAGCTCATGGATGAAATTCATGCAGTGTAGTCTTTCAACAGCTCCACATGAATAAAGTCTAGTAGAGGGTGTAGTCAGTTAACAACAGCTCCCTCTACTCAATCAGGATAAGGTGTAGTCTTTCAACAGCTCCCTAACCTGTATCTTCTTCATATTACTCATCCAGCTCATTCAGGTCATTACCCCTGAACATCATCTTGGACAAGTCTTGTATCTGCCTAATTCTTGCTTTAAATTTAAGTTTACTTTCACTGTGTTGGACATCAGCTCGGAGATTGTTCCATAACTCAACTCCTCTATATATCTGGCCCCTTCATCCATGCCGCCACAAGTGATGGGAGGCCGACGCCGACGGAAACGGGCTAATAACACGGTCGGCCCGGCCACATCAAAGGACGGTGAGCCAGGAGGGGGTAACAGTAACCCGCCCCGAGGCTCAACACTTGTTCCTACAGTTAGGGTTAAAATCAGGAAAAGTCCTAGATTAAACTCAACTCAGTAATCGATGGATCGCACAATAATAAACAGCAGATTTACCAACCTGTTTTTAATAAGGAATTAAATAATGGGTGACGTTCTTGGGTAAATCTGTCTGTGGACGTGAAGCTGACGGTGAATAAAAAAATTACACAACGAGAAGTCATGAGATTGCCTCTTAGTTTGAGACAATCCTACACTGAAAACATGAAAAACTTGGGCCCCTTTGTTTAATCGGACTGTGTGGATGGGTTCCCAGCATAGGATGATGGATTCTGCCTGATAGGCAGGTCCATATTGGAACCATTTTAATCCCGGTAGTCTGGTAGAATGGGGGTGCCCTTGGTGGCCATCTTGACAGTGTTGGAGCCCCATAGCCTGCATAGAACAACGGCATATGCAAACAATGCGACTGGAAAACCAGAGCGTGACGGTGTGAGGAGAGTGAGTCGTTCCATTTTTGGAGCATTACCTTATTTGGTCATGGCGTGATGTGCATTGAACCAATAGGGGGTGCTCCCCTCAGTCATGTGCGCCGTTCCTCCAATCGGAGATGTGCGCCGCAGGGATAAAAGGCTGTGTCGCACACCCAGGAGGTCACATTTGCGCCCTGCTCATGAGAGTTGGATGCAGATAAGCTGGACTAAGCCCAGCTTAGGTCAGCTAGTACACCTCTACGTGGGGACTTCCTACCTGAGTGTAGGAGGTCACCCACAACATAGCCTCGAGAGACACGACCTGCCTGAGTGCAGGTTTGTGTTCTCTCGAACCTTTATCTTCGGTCCTTCGAGCCGCCTGAGTGCGGTTCGAAGTACATCGAAGACCCTTCGAGGCTTCGACCCGCCGGAGTGCGGATCGAAACCCCTCGACGATTCCTTCGACGCTTCGATCTGTCTGAGAACGGTTTGAGGCCCGAAATACGTTCTTTTCCTCTGAGTCCATCGTTCAGGAAGAACTATGGGGTCCTCATCCGAAGAAGAAGAAGAAGAAGAAGAAGAAGAAGAAGAGAGAGAGAGAGAAGGAGCTCCGTCGGAAGGCAAAAGAGGCCACAAAGCAGCAGAAGCGCGACTTGAAAGTCGCGGCTGCTGCAGCCTCGAGAGACTCCTCCCCCGATGAGATGGAGGTCGACGAGCCGTCGACTCCAGCTACATCAAAAAGTGCCGCCCCTCCCGGTTCGAAGAGCAAGAAAGCTCCTGAATCGAAGGCATCTAAAGGGACCTTAAAGGACTTTAAGATCCCGAAGGTGCCTAAGAAAGAGGGTGGTAGGAAGGAATCCGCAGCCAAGAAGGCTCCAGCCCGTGAGAAGAGCAGTGAGTCCACTGCTCCCCCGGAGCCTGGAACCGAGCCAGCGGAGGTCGAGGCAGGTGCCGTGGAGAGTACTGTAGCCTCATCCCCGGACACGGCCAAGGCTGTCGACAAGTGGAAGCGGCTGTCAGGGATCACTGCCAAGCGACGTACCGAGTACGTCGATGACAGGCCCTTGACCAAGCTTCAGGATTACCACAAGAATGGTCAAGTGGTACTCCCCAGTCTTGTCGGAAAGGATGGAAGCGATGACGAGGAGTGGTATTCTGATGATACACATGCCATTGACTGGTATGTCTCGATGATCGAGAACATCACGAATACCTCGGACTTGTCAGGGGTGTCGCTGCCCGAGAGACAGCGGATTGGTTTTGCTTGGCGCATCTTCAATCCCGGCCAGCAGTGTGCTTTCGAGAACTGTACACGTAAGGGGTTCCCCCCTCGTGTATATGCGACTGATGGCAGGTATGCTCGACACTTGGTGGAAGAGCATCGAGCCATCTGTCCACAGTTCAGGTATGTTAAGGTGGAAAAGACCATTCCATGTTATCAGGACCCCGATGACCTGACCTCTCCTCCTTTCGTGACTGCATGAAGAGGCTTGATGGCCGAGGGCGCCATACAGCTAGTGGAGACACTAGTTGGCAAGTTTGAGCGGAATGAGAAAACTGGCGCGCCGACTAGACCGATGGCACCCGCACCTTTGTCTACAAATCGCCTGATTACCAGACCGGAGCTCATGCCCGCTTTCTACGGTGCCTATCCGGAGTTCAGGGTGGAGCAACGAAAGAAGCAGGAGGCAAGACATCCTCGAGACCCAGCACCGACAGCCTCTACGACTTTGAACCCACTCTACCGACGCTGGAAAGTCTGCTGGTTCGACTGAACCTAAGAAGCCAAAGTCGCAAGTGGCCCCCTCGAAGCCCGTACAGACATCGAAGCCCACTCCGGCCCTGGCTCCTAAAAAGTCAAAGACTGCTTCGACTGGTTCAGCCAAAACCAGTACCAGCGGTGCTAAGTCGGGAGGCAAGGTGGTGGAACCTCGGAGTGGTCCTGACAGACAACCCAAGGTCACCACTAACTCTTCCCCTCCTATCAAACCAGTTACAGCAGCAGAGGGCAGCACCCCAGCTGCCACGCCACGTGTTCATGTAGGTGGTGTGACACTAACCTCGGGAGCAGGAGCTACCTTCTCCAACGTTGTGTCAGGCGCCGACACCCCAACAGCAACCCTGCGTTGGGAGTTGGCCCAGCCTGCGTACAGCGAAGGCGTCAAACGTGGAGTCCCCAAATCGTTCGTGGAACAATGCAAGGGACTTCTACAGATGACGGGTAGCCCCGCTATCGATCACTTCAGTGAGGCATTTCGCGAGGAAGCAAATGCCTACTTGTTTGGCCTGTTTGATAGAACAAACACGGCCATCCGTAACGAGCTCCTTCCGGCTCTTAGGGAAGAGACGCGTCAGACTGTGCAGATGGAGATGGACTCTCGTCTGACCGATGTCCGCACACGACTCAATAACTTCGAGTCACAAGCTCAATATGATATCACCAAGAGGGATGCTATCATAGAAAGCTGGGAGGAAAAGGACCGCAAATTCTTTAGAGTCTTTGGGGTCCAACTCTCGGAATGGATGAAGGACAAGCACCATGACGTCAGAACCTTGAAACCTGTTCGTACCGAGGCCTCTCGCGAAGCGCAGAGGTACCTCGTCGAAGGTGGAGCCGTTCCCGGCGTCAGGACGCTGGTGGCACAGTCTAATCCTCTGAGAGAATTATCTCCGAGGATCGATAGCCTGAGCTCGGCTATGACCATGTTGGGTCGAGAGCAGGCGGTGCAGGATAAGCCTGACACCCCTGGACGGTCTCTCGGCGCTTCCATCTACGGATCAGCAACCTTCCTCATCGGCTCCCCTGGTCGACCTTTCGGGAGCCCCTGAGCCTGCTCCGCCAGCTGTTCAGAGGGTGGTGTCACCGAGGATCCATCCGGGTCTTCAGGGCATCAAGCCTCTGAATACCACAGGAGCAGCCGTCTGCCCGGACCAATCGGCATCCACCAATGCAGTAGTATCTGCAGAGGTGGAACAGTCGATGGACGTAGAAGGAGACGTTGATGTTACCGGCCACTCTCCGAAGGCTCCCTCTGACCAGGGAGACCAGGACGATCTTGACGATCGAGAGAGCGACGGTGACAACGAGAGTGACTCTGCAGACTCGGCAGTCCTCCACTCATATGCTGAGGGAGACTCTTGAGATGCACCCGAGACCTCTAAAGAGGCTTGGGGGACGACTGCCAGGCTCCATTGCCCGAGTCGCCCATGTTTTCCGGCCAGTTAGCCACCAGTGCCTTACGTGATGATGATCGCACTGACGGGGAGCAGGCGGAAATCGATGCTGCTACCGGGTCCATCTCGGAGGAGCAGTAGTATGATACTACTGTTCCCTCCCCCAGTTCGGACCGCTGACATCAAACAGAGTCTCGATGTCAGCATGGAACCCCCATGAACTTGTTCCTGGACGACAGTGTACCCTCCATGAGTGGGGGTACCTTTCCTGTCCCCAGACCTCCCTGCGAAGCTGTGTGGATCCGACGCCACCCTGGTTCTAGGAACCCGGTGGTGCCACACATTCTCGGCCTCATGGTCGAAGGACCATCGTAGTTGTACTTTACACTACTGATGGGCTTCCTACGCTGGAAGGAGCTTCTCGACAAGACAGGGAGGAAATGACACGACCCCGGTTACCAGACCCGGTTGTGCCTCCCTCGGATCGACCAGGAACCGGTCGTGAAGCAGTGTTGTTGACACTGGTCTCCAACGTTGGATGGAGCAGCACCCCTAACTAACTGTGATAATTTTTTTCTACAGTACAGTAGAAACTTTATATTCCTATATATCTCTACTGTGCTCCTCGACTAAGTCGTCGGGTACAATACCTTAAATTATTACTTTTTGTTTAGACTGATCTGGGATCTCTGAATTTTTTCAGAGACCTCGTTTCAGTCTAGGGGGGGGGTGGTGTGGTGGTCCCGAGTCATCCTCGAGGTACCTTTGTGGTCCTCGTGGGCGACATCACATGGTCACATGGCCCTCGACTCTGGTGTATATAAGGGGTATATAAGGGGTCCTCAGAGTCAGTCCAGTCGTGACGAACCATCATGAGCGATGGTTGGCGGCTGCCCGACTACCATGTTGTAATACTTCTCTGTGCTGTTGCACAGAGAAGGTATATGTGGCTTGATAAATATAGACACTAGAAGGCTGGGCTAGTCATCTAGTGTCGAAAGTGCTTAGTAGTTCAAACACTACTACCTGTAAACTGTCATCGAGAACGGCTGATGCCAATGCGTTATTGACAATAAAGTTTTAACTGGAACCTGAATAGTTGTTCTTCCTTGTCTATCGAAAGATTCGATTAGCATCGAGGGGTAGAACACTACAAAAGTATCGACTGAAAAAGTCCACTTCAGTCAACTGACATAAATGGATTCAGCAAATTGTTAACCTTTCCCGTCAGATGAAGTCTGACCTGGTCTCACTATTTTTTTCCATTATATTTCTATAAAGGCTTATTGCAGTGAGACTTTTCAGTCAAAGTTGAGTTTTAATGTTTCTGTAACATCTTTCGTCGACTTTTTTTTCATTATTCAGTCAGCTTTTATCAGTTAAGGTCTGAACTTTTTTCAGTAAATCTTTTGTCTGCTTTACAAAAAAAAGGAAAGAAATGAAAAAAAATAAGGAGAACTGACTGAAAAGGTTTACAATCGAATGAGGTACACACACCTATTCCGTCAGACCTTTTCCATCGACCTATCTGGTCTCTAACTTTTACAGATTGCAATGGAACAAGGCCTTGAGGGTCGCATGGCGTATCAAACATTTTATCTTTTATTTGCCACCCTGTTGTGGGCTTCCTTAGCCCATCCTAAAAGGGCCTTATGACATTTATAATTTTCCCACGTCTATCTGCTGTACACATTCTGATAGTCAGCTCTTCCTATAGTGCCCTTCTGATAGTCAGTTTTTTCTTACTCTGTGCACAGTTTTCTTGTTGTAATAGGGATTCCGTCACCATTCGGTCAGTTAACAACCTTAGATTAGTGACGCAATGATTACTGATGGAAGATGGGGTTAAGGTCTAATAGTGATTGATTTGCACCTCTTTGAATCAAGGCCATCCATGGAATTCCTGGCATGCAGAGCATGATGTATATTTTCCTTTGCCTTACCAACAATTTCATGATATGTGACATGTCTAGCATGTCACCTTTTATGAGTAGAGTTATATCTTTGTTCCAATTGACACATGTTAGAATAGACCAAATACATCTAGTGGCATTACCTTTAGTTATGCTGTCTATATTGTATAGATCATTTCATGAGATAACGCTATAATAACCCCCAAACTTTGATAATGAGGGTAGTTATTTACGCAAGCATTAGCAATGATCCGGCCATTAAACTCAGTGCAAAGCTATTAATCTGGCACTTAATGAGGAGATGGTTTTTTTCTCATATTGGGAAGAAGATTTCTTGACATGTTTTGAAAGAAAATCGCGGGAAAGGTCCATAACATTCCTGCTAATGGATATACAATATAAATAGTACCAAATGAAAATGCTTGCAATATGAATGAGGATTAGGCCAGGAATGACAGTAGTATACATAGTGCCGGCACTGACCATTTGGTAACAGTGCAATTCATACCTATTTATTAATTTTAATGGTCTCTCCATGATAACCGTGAACGGACCACATACAATTTTTGTTTATATATTGGGAGGAGATGAAATCATTTTGAGAATGAGGACATTTTTGCTCCTTCGAATTTAACCCAGCCCCCATCTCTGTCGGTCAGAGATAATCACCTCCTAGCCTAGTTGCATGGTCTAGTGCCTTCTCTGAAAATGAACAAATAGGACATAGGGTGCAGAGGCTGTCTTTATATTCCATTTCGTATCACTCCACAGTCAGCATGTACACCCATTTCCTTATCCCTGAATAATACAGAGACACGTGAGAACACAGCCCCATGTACACATGCCTGACCCCTACCCCAACCCAGCCCACCTACCCCGTGTTCACATATCATAGTGACACAATCAGACCCATGCAGGCAAAGGGAAAGTATAATCCTTGCACTGTCTCATAGGGCCTCCTTTCTGCTTACTTGCTGAGATATACATTGCCTTCTCCATCCACCCACCCATTACACCAACCTGTCTGACAGGTTCAGAGCACAACATGCAACCAGTGACCCGTATGTTCCGCCTCTCCCTCTTTAACTTGGGTTTGGATAAGTCCAAGCAATGATCAAAATATGCAATATAACTTTGCAAAATTAATTGTATAACAATTTAATGTCAACAGTTTTTTTTCTATAGTATGCCCGATCATAATGAGGATTACATTATATTATCTCTAGAGAGCATTCAGCAATAACTATATTTAACTTTGTAACTATAATACTTTAAATGTATACAAGTGATCCGCACTTAATTTTTTTTTGGTCAGCAATGAAACCCGGTCTTCAAAAGTATTTAGGGAACAAGTAATTAATGGATATGTTATTTTATTACACGATTAATCAATAGATAATCAATAGAAAATCAATAAATATAATTTGAAAAAATCGTTCCTCCCCAAACCAGCCATAAAAAAAAACATACACCGTGACTAGGACTCCTCCCACCAACACCTGTACCAGACCGGGGATTGAATGCCTACACCTTGGGTTTGGAGTGCTACTCGCTGGCCACTATACTATCGGTACACTCACCTTGGCACCAGGCAGCTGCTCGCTTGGTTTGAACATGTCCAGCAGTACTGTATATCCTCCAGGGGTAGACATTAAAACTTGCCTGGTGGCCAATGGCCAGTAATCTTGAGTTTTGGCCAGTGATTTTTCAAAAAACAACCTTCCTACTGGCCCGGATGGCCAGAGGATTTTCACCCCAATAAAGTCTACTGCATCTTAGATAGGAAAAAGACAACATCATAACTATGAGGGTTTATTCTTCAAGGTCGATAGTTTTGATATCTATCCCAAATAGCTCAGGGACCATGACCTTTCTGATATTATTTGTGTCAGTAGGAAAGAAGGATATACTGTTTATCTGAATATAGAAGAGGTGCCTATAATTATAGGGATTAAACTGGGATTGAGTTAGAAATCCTGGACATTTTCTAATTGTTTTTTTTATCACATTGCACACGATTTTCCACATACAAATCCCGGGCCAACAGCTTTGGCTGCGGGCCTTTAGATTTCAGAGGCTGGTGGCCCGGGTGGCCAGTGGCTAAAATAGTTAGTGTCTACCCCTGTCCTCTATAATTTTAATGCTATTCTAACCATGCGAATGTGAGAGTTGCTGGGGTCGCTACTATCCAGGTAGGGGCTATGGCTTTATACATATATATAGGCAAACACACACACTTTCTCATCAGTCACTGTGGCGCAATGGATAGGGAGCTGGTCTTTCAACCAGGAGGGTATGGGTTTGACCCCTGCCCTTGGCAATAGAATTCTCGAAGGTTTTAACATGTGACATATGACATGTAATGTGTGTCTGTTATCCATGGATAACCGCACTGGGTGCCTGTTATCCTTGGATAACCATGCACACACTTTACAAAAGTCATGATGCATGCATCATGCCATGCAATATCGACAGGTATGTGCATGGGAGTATCCAGGAAAAGCATTTAAAATATTTATATTATCCTATTATGCAAGAATGCCTTTGGTAACTGGTTTCACCACTCTGGGGCAAACTGACTCTCAGAATATGAGGTACCCAGTCTACTTTTGTTAGGAATAGCCAAGGTTTTGCCCAAGCCATGTCCCCGAAGTGGGCATGGCTTAGGCAAAACCTTGGCTATTCCTATACAGTCATCAGATTTCGTAGTAAGATTTGCAGATTCGGAAATTACTTTGTAAAATACAAGCAGGAATAACCACCATCCTCCATCAAAGTGAGCTGATAAGTGATAAATACATCAATCAGCTTGTACATACATAGCCATCTCAAAATACTCACTATTTCACCAGTCAGTTTCTAACGTGAAGTGCTGTAAAGCTATCCAAAACACAGCAGTCGGCCATTTTGTACTTCATTTTCACATTCTTTAATCACATTTCACTATGTACAGTCAACTAGTGTTTACAGCGTACACAATCCTGCAGGATTGCCGGGTAGCATGATAATGATGACTGATGCTAGATTGTCTGCTGACCGCAGGATACCGATGACGGCGGTCTAGCTAGTCCTGAGGACTAAGGTGACTGGCGCGTCCGCGCTGACCTAAATACGCGGACTCTACGCGGAGCCTCCCACGGTGAGCGTAGGTGCGCGGGCGTAGTGGTAGTCCTCAGGACTATAGCTCATAAAAATGCGATGCTTAAGTCCTAAGGACTAAAGCCTAGTCCCCAGGACTAAGAATATGAGAATATTGTCCTAGGGACTAATTGTACATTCCCATGAATTACCCTGCAGACCAGACCCCATGATTTTATATAAGACTGTGCTGTTAGTCTCCAGGACTAACCTTTTAGCCCTGGGACTAATTCATAGAATCAGGGACTACTTGTTTAGTCCTGGTGACTAAAAAAACATTTGCCTAGTCCTCTGGACTAATGCATGTGGTTCTGAGGACTAATACATTGATTCATGTCTAAGACCAAAAAAAAAAAAAAGCTTTGTTTCCGGTAACATGGTCCAAAAAGTCGAGGTAGGTAGGTCGGATTTTTCTTCTTTTTTTTTTTGGTCCAAAGTCTCATATAATCATTCTTTCCTGAGTTTTCACTGGTGGATGTTGGAAATGTTCATTTCCTGCATGTGATATTAGAAAGCCATTGGGAAATATGTCCCTAAATATCGAATAACAATTTTGGAAGAGAATGTTCGAAAATTTTGAAAAAATCTTCAAAAAATCTTCAAAAAATCAGTAAAAAATTGAAAAAGTCTTTAAAAAGTTCTGAGGTCGGCCCTATTTTGCTGAGGACAGTCGGGTGACCGGAAACAAACCTTTTTTTTCTTTTTTGGCCTAATGTACTTGTGACTAGGGATGTAGTCCCCAGGACTTCAAATTTAGTCCTGAGGACTACTTCTTAGTCCCAAGGACTGCTCTGTGTAGTCCCAGGGACTAAAGATACAGTCCTAGGGACTAGATTATAGTCCTTGGGACTGAGACCCTGGCTCATAATCATCCAAGAGTAGAGAATAGTCATGGTGCCCTGGGGATGAGATTCATATAGTCCCAGGGACCACCTGTTTAGTCCTGAGGACTAAAGCATAGCACGCATAGTAAGGGCGCATTCTAATCCCCAGGACTAGATGTCGGCGTGTGGCTGCTGCTGGCCGCTGCAGCGTATGCGGCAAACAGGGGCAGTGCGGACGTGGCAGCTTCTTTAGTCCTCAGGCCTAGCTAGACCGCAGTCATCGGTATCCTGGACCCCTACCTAAGCAAGGTAAACCAAAGCTCATGGCCTCGTTTATCCAGACTGTCCCAGACAAAGACTGGACTGATTCACTGAATGTTTTTACGTCATGATTAGCGTTTCCTAGCAACTAAAGTGAAGGATGCCATGCAGAGCAAGTGAACGCTGCATGCCTGTCTCACTGGCTACGTTTCCCGGCTGCAGTCCATGTGTCCAAAGTTGTGGTGCTGACCAGTGTTTGTGTGTTTGTGTGTGTGTGTGTGTTAGTGTGTGTGTATGTGTGGGAGGGGGGTTTAGGCCGAATCTCGAGTCTCTTAGCTGTAGAGATGAGAATCTACCATGTCCAAGGCTATTCCCTTTTTCAGTAGTAACAATTAAAATTTCAATTGTCCTAGATCATGGGGACTGAGGCAAAATCCTAACCATAAACCTAATTAGTTTCATTTCCTGCCAAATTACCCCTGATCAAGACAGCGCAATCATATAATTTATATCAAATAACTCGGTCTTTCTTATGGGCCCTTCATTATGATTTTATCTGTCTGGGGGCCCTACACCATGACCCTATTCATAAAGCATGTTAGTCTGATCTTTTTTCACAGTGAGACCCGCTATTTGGCTAGCATCTGGTATGATAATGGGGCGGAGAGGCTATGGTTAGAACAACGTTGGAGGGAGGGGGGTTCTAGGACAATACCCCCCTGGACATTAACTCTCCCCCCCCATATTACCCCTTCTCATTCACCACCCGGACATAACCCTTCCCTCCTAGGACATTACCCCCTCATAGGTGGGAATGTAATAGAATATATGCCCGAATTATTCCTTCAGCATGCCCTCATCCCTATTCAAAGTTTTTAACAATGTAGAACTTCATTCATCAATAGTATATCCCTAACACTATTCCTAGCCCAACCCTTACCCTAAACTATAATCATAATCTTAACCCTGTCCTATCCCTTGCCCTCTAACCCTACCCATTTATAACCCTGCGCCTTACCCTACCTTTAAACCTACACCCTACCCGACCAAATCCCCACAACCCAAACTCTATCGCTAGGAGGGGGTGATGTCCTTGGGGTGTGTGTGTGTGGGGGGGGGGGTGTAATATTCAGGGAGCTATTGAGTGGGATGGGGGGGGGGGATGTTGGAAGGGAGGGTAATATCCAGGGTAGTTTGCCCCTGTATTTGGAATACTTGGAGCAGGAGTATTATATAATTCTGTTCACTACAGAGGAACTTTTTCAGTGACACATGTAATAATAAAACTTCCAAATGTATCGTTCTTGTTTGTGGCTAGCACTGACCCAGTCTCTTTCAATTGGGAATATAATGGGTGCATGAAGGGCACTGAGCTATGGAGAAAGATGCGTTCCAAGAAGCCTGCAGGTGATTTACATGATATAATGGGGAGTAAATTAAGGGTGGTTGAGCGAAATCTGTCATTGTCCAAGGAGGCGGGAATAAGGTCATATCACCTGGCTATTCTGACACACATCGTAGAACATAGTAACAAATGGGGTAGTTGTCTCCTACGAGAAACTGCAGTACATGTACTCAAAATGACAACTTGGTATTATGGTCTACTCAATAGTTAACTTACCCAGCTAGCAGAACTTGTACAAATTACGTCATTTTTACGAAATAAATCATCCAATTTACGCATGAAAGACGTCATTTAGATGGGTTATGCTAGCAGGGTAGTAGTCAGGTATATGAAAAGGAAATGTTATGTATTTGTGTGCAAAGCATGCATTGGGCTTCCCTAGCCCACCTTAAACAATCTGTTAAAGGGGTCTTTATCTCATCTTTTCTGTCCCCTCTCTCTGTCTGATAAAAATACAGTCACATGCATTCTTTGACTAATAATTGATGTTTAAAGCAGTTTCCCCATTTGACCTCAGTTTCCCCAGATTTGAGCATAGCATTAAACAGGCATCATTCACTCACTCCTTAGACCCATATTGCTCAGCCTGCACCATCAACACCTCCTGGTGTTAACCAACCTCAAGATGGGGACATCTCCTCAAGATGGGGACATCTTACTATTCAGGTTTTAATACTGATCTCCCATTCCTCACCTATACCAGCGTACTTCTCTATGACAGTAAGGTCCTGTAGAGTTCCCTTTCATGTAACAAGGAGAGCACGTCTAGTCACTGAGTGTCAAGTGACAGGTTTATTCCCACGGGAACCTAAGGACTCATTGAGCAAAGGACATGATAGCAAGGCGACGCAAGTACTTTTCCCTTCTCCCCAAAGGCTTTCCAGGAGGGCATTTCCTAATAATTCACATTTTGTTGGAGATATCCTTTTGGTAATTTGAACTCCTACTCCATGTATTACTCTAGAGGGCATAACCTCCGATTGCTCTATGTTATACATGGGCCTTGTAGTAGTTTTATAGTGATGTAGGGTACAGATATAGTATGTCATAACTGTACAAATACCCTCCCCCCATTGTGATTTGCAGTGAGCTGTCATAACCTCTTATGACACAGGTTCCTGGGGTGTTTTTCGGTTATTATGTTTTATGACTTGCCAACAGTTTTGTCAACTGTCTAATATGACGGTGATGACGAATGATAACCAAACAGAACAAACGGAGTGAGCCAGGTGCCAAAGGTGACCATCCTAACTGTGTGTGTCCTCCTCACTGTATCTTTCATGTTATTTGTTTGTTTCATGATCTATTTATTTTTTTTTCATTGTATTTGCTGTTGTTGCGGAATTGCATTCATTATTCAACAGGGACTCCTGCAGGTATACTGCCATCCGGATTCTGAGTAAGAGGGTGCAAAGTGCTGACAGAGATGTTCCAAACAACTGACACACGCAGTCCCCGAGAATGGATTTATTCCGATGTGTAGACAAAATAACGCTGGGGAAAGAAAAGAGAACTGGATATATTACATATGACTGTATGTGTGTGGGTTTGGGGGGTTTGGGGTCGGACTCCAACTGGGAATCTTACCCACCTTCGCACTCCCATAAAGATTTGGATTTTATGTCACTGTATATTGCAGAGTAATTACTATACACACTTCCTAACACACTTAAATTTATCAATAAAATAAGATAAATAATGGTATCACATAAAATACTTCTGGCAATTAAATGGTGTATATATCAAGCAGCTTTTTTTTCTCATAAGCATGTCGGTACTAAAGAGGTATATGTTTTTGGTTTCACCCTTTTGGCCTTCGTTTCTGATCATGAAAGTCCCTTGACTGAATGTCGACCCACACCAACCTTTTATATGGATCCTGGCTGCATTGGATAGTCGAACGTTGATGTTTACATGATGAAATGTCATGTACAGATATACAAGACAGCACTGAGGATGAGGAGTACCTTTTTTGGCAGTGCTTAATCCTATAAGGGTTGCATAGTGTATTGATGTATCATGTGGCGTTAATTCTTCCCAGGTGGCTACTTCATTAATGTACTACCAGGCAGAATGTGGCATTTATGATAACTTTCAGGAATGTTAGTTTGATGCTTAGGTAACAGAAAGAAAGCATAAAAACCGTAGGTCACAGTGTCCATTTTTCCACTGGGGTTTGGTAGCCGTAACTATGGCCACATATGAGAATTTGTATTTTCTACATTAAACCAAAAGTTAAGGGGTCACAGGCAAAATGAAAATTTTCTGAATAAACTAAAAATATTACTAATTGCTTTAGTATAGCAGTCTATGAGCATGGGAAATATAAAAGCCAGTGATAAGAATGGGTAGAATGCCAAAATATCACACCTAAAGTGTTGATTAAGATGTAGTCTGGTAGCGGAAGGCCATATTTAAGCCTAACCTCAACTTCTCTGATATAGTGTTTTTCTCTGCTGATTATTCATCTATAGGGTCTAGGTGAAAATATCCAGGTGGATGTGGAGCTCTCACCCTTGAGCAATTTGAGATATTCAAGATGACTCCCAAATTGCTATTGAAAACTTTACATCTATCTATTTCTGGTTCTAATCAACTTAGAGTTTTGAGTTGGAGTTTGAAAAGTTTTTATTGGTCAGAATAATCATATGAATACATAGGTTATTCATATCGACCAGTGGAAATAAACAAATGTTAACAATATAATTTCATACAGAACCTAATTAGCTGCCCTAAAGAGTACATTCAATACCCTCTTTACAAAACAATAATTATTAATTATATAATCATATATATGACTGATAGTCACAGATGATTTTCAAATGGGTTGTCTTTGCCTCCCACTCAATAAATTGTTCAAATCTAGGGGTTGGGGGTCCATGCATTATCTTTCGTGATAACTGGGTGCATAAATCCTTTCGTGTATTCGCCGTGAGGAAATGTCTATGACCTTTTTTGGGTTGTTTTGCACCATGAAAGAAACTATGGATGGACTAATAAAATTTACCACGTAGAGACCTTACATGTACCTATGTAGCCCACAAAAAGATTTGAACCTGCCCGTTAAACTGTATGTCCCAGAGGCTGTTATATGATTTAGGGGTAGTTTATGCAAGGACAGGTCTACGACCATACATGTACTCATAGCTGCTAGGTATCTTATATTTAAATATCCTTATTATATGGGCCTTATACCTCCATATGACAGCAAAAAGCCCTGTAAGGTTGGTTAAAAGATTCCACATAGAACCAGATATATCATAAGAAAAGTATTGACGAGGACACGTCTATGACCGAGGACACATCTACAACCATAGACATGTCTACAGCTATATTGCAAGATGCCTGTTATTTGACTGACCTTGTTATGTGTGAATTATACCTTGATATGAAAGGAACATTGAATGTTAATGAGATTATTCTGTCTTAATACAACTCTGAGCTATGACACTGAATACAAATGCAAGGACACGTCTACGACTAGGGATGCGTCTACGACCATACATGAAGTCATACAGCAAGCTGCTTTGTATATAAGTAAAACCATTATATGTTAGTTGTTCCTTGATATAAAAGGAACATTGCATGTTAGTGAGGATATTCTGCCTGACTGCAACTCTGAGCTATGGCATTGAATATATAGTGCATGGACATGTCTACGACCATGTAATAAGGCATTGTACTGTGGGCATCCTATGAAATATATTTAACCTTCCCTCATATATGGGCATTGTAGCCCAACATATGTACATTATATACATAAAAGGATTTTACAATACTGCCAAAAGATATTTTGGCCCCTCTGACCAGCCATTTGATGATGATCCATGACTATTGATCATATATATTCCCGTGTTTGTAGAAGCACACCATATGTAAATTGTTGGATAGTAGGGCTTCATTAACTTAGCAACTGCATATATAGTGATTCGGTCAATCTTAGACTGGGGTTCAACATGACATATCACATTTACCACTGGTATATCAGGTTTACATCGTTCAAACTTTTCAGAAATTCATCTTCGTCAGATGAATGATGCACATCCCCACTCAATTGATCCCAGAGCCATATTCCCCTAGCTAATGGACTCTTGTCAAACTGGGCTCTAGTGGATCTGGCAATTTTCAACTTGATTTTAATATTACTGTGCAATCAATGTTTGTGGCAGATTTTGACAGTTTATGCATTAGACATAGTAGGGATTTAGTTCTGCGCTCAAAAAGCCATTTACAACCACTGTTTGAGTGCAGATCCACACGTGACATTTCTATAGGATTACGTACACCAAGACACAGTCGCAAGCAGTTTTTTTTGAGTGTTGGAAGGTATCTTCTTAACCTCTTGGAGGCACCCTCCACAGAGATGTCACCACAATCAAACGATGGTAACACCATTGCTTTATATATCTTCAGACCTAGTGGCATATCAACCACTTTGCATACCTGTCTTGACTGCTATAATCTACCTAGCACATTATTCTTTATGTTATTACAGTATTTAGTGAACTTTAGATGTTCATCAATTGTTACGCCAAAGTAACATAAGTCAGTAACAGTTTCCAGGACTTTTCCATGGAGTGATAAGGACCGGTCACTTAAGTCAAGGACATCACAGTCATTATAATACCACATCACTTTGCTCTTATCAGCATTAACTGTTAGCCTTCTGTAGTCACACCAACTTGCTATTGCATTCAAGTCCTCATGCAGTGACCGTCTTATGGAATCACAAGATTGGCCACATATGTATATTACTAAATCATCAGCATAAAGGATGATCTTACAGTTTTGTATTACATTATCAATGCTATCGATATACGAGGAACAGGAGGGGCCCCAATACTGATCACTGTGGGACTATGCACTTGATCTTCATTGGGGATGAAACTGTATTATTAGCACAACATGTTTGGGTTCAACCAACAAGATAGGATTCAAACCAGCGCAACGCTTCAACCCTGGCAGCCAAGCCTATCAAGTTCATCCAACAACAGGAAGTGGTCCACTGTATCAAAAGCCTTCCTCATATCGAGGAAGGTCATGACAGTACACAATCCCAGGTTACATCCCCATACAAGTCTTGGACCAGGTGATAAACAGCATCAGTGGTTGAGCGATCCGGTAGGAAACCAAACTATCTGTTACTAATAAGGTCATTCCTTAATAAAATATCCGACTAATTGCTTATGAACAGCCCTTTCAAGGAGTTTAGACAACAAATTCAACTGACTAACAGGTCTCTAGTTTCCCACACATGAAAAGAAAAACATATGAAAAGGCAAAAAGTATGTTTTGGAAGTCAGGGAATGCATTCCTGGTATTTCAGAGAAGATATCTGGTCTCCATCTTGGACTTTTGACCTAATTACCTGTATAAAGACCCTAAATTTGGCCAAAAATCATTTTAATCCTGGATCACGTTAGAACTGTCAGCCAAATCTGTTTTAACCATTTTGAAGCAATACTTTTGCAAGCCATGACTCGCTCAAGTTACTTATTATCCTCAGTTATCATTGTATTTACCCTTTAGCTTTGATTAATAGACCTGCATAAAGAGATATTACTGGATAAGTAAAAGCCTGAATGCTAAGGTTCTGTTCAGCTTTAAGACACATATGAACAGTCGAGAGATATGATTCCAATGTTTTTAATCCATTTTTGTCACTTCTAAGAAGGCAGCTGGCCTCCCCTTGGGATTTCTGGCCTATTGTAATGCCTTACATATAAGGTGCACCAAATGTATAGGGCATAACCTGAGTTGAAGGAAACACTACAGGGTGCAGCTGGGCTTATATTTAAAACTTTAGTAATGTTTTAGAAGGCAGAGAAGGTGCACCTCCAGCTCATCATCATCATCATCATCATCATCATCATCATCATCATCATCATCATCCTAGTCCTTGGTGTAAACAAAATAAGGAACATTATATTCCTGAAATGCAGCAGCCATTATTGTATGTCTCTTGCAAAAATGCTAGTACATCATCTCTTTGAGTGGACCCACTGCAGCCAATACACATGAAATCATTTTAAATCAGTGTATGCCATAACATCTGTCATTTCTTCACCTTGTACAAACTAGTGTTGAGTGGTTGTATCTTGGGGAGTTTGACCTCTATTTCTTGTGTTCTACTGGGAACTTCCACCTTTTGAGAAACTCTTCATATCTAAAGTTAGCAAAAGTTAATCTGTCCATCTCTGTGTAACACTTTGACCCTGTTTAAGTTCATGGGTAAAGGTTTCGTGTCCAATGAGTTGGGGCCTGTTGGTAAACTTGTAGCATTAACTAACCTGGTTCGAATGTCAAATATCATAGGCATGAAAAGTAGGGGACAGGGGGAAAGGGGGATCTGTCACTTTGGACCTATCTCCCTCTGAAACTGCTTTTGATAACCCTCAATACATTATTGTGTCCATGCCTTTGTGCTTCCTTCTGTCCATACACTGACATTCACCTCTTTGGGGTAGTGTTTTTCTTTATATACATTCATTTGCACCATCCACATTTTCTGTATCTATTACATTTACAGTATCTATGTAGCCATAAACAAAACCTTCATCATGATGCTGCTACAGTCTAGTTGATCAATGCTCACATTTAGCTGTCTTAAAGTATGCCTGTCTACTCCGGCTGTCTTGATCATTCTGTTATTTCTTTACCATGATGAGGTGATCTATTCCAAGTATGAAGTGGGATTCAGAAATGTGAAGTGGGATTCAGAAATTTGAAATCAAAAGGCCCATTCCAGCGGTAACTGCCAAACACTACAGATACCCCGTGAAAACATCATGTCTCATATAAGTGGATCAACACGGAAAAGGTATACCCGGGTAATGCAGGCGTTATTTTACCGTGTTCATCCACTAAGTCAGATTTCCAGCAGCAAAGAAGCATTTGGCTTGTACTCACCAGAACTTTTATTATTCATGCAATGCAGGTTAGGTAGATCAAAGACAGAATGGGGCCTTCCTTGATGCTGGGAGAACTCACACATTTAATTTTTTCCCTAGCATTCACGTTTTAAGCAATATTTACATTCAAGAGATACATCAATCAAAGGTAAAAGGTAAATGATATGATTATAGTTATAACAAATGACATCAGCAAGCTGTGGCCTGCAAAGACATTGCACTAAAATGGTATGAAGACTTTTGGCTCATAGACCTAGGGCGGCCAGTTCCAGACAAAAGAGGGTTGTTAGATAAGTTTAGGTCAGACCTCAAATACATACTTTTTGAAACTTTGTCTGTGTCTCCAATTGTAACAGAATTGCAGATTTCAAGTGTTCATTAGCATTAAGACATACTGAACCAGTCATAACTACATCTGGAGATGAATCAACCAAAACTTGATGGCTTGCAAAATCATTGCTTCCATGGTAAAAGCACATTTGGCTGAGAGTTCTAGGATGATCCAAATTTACAGTACTCAAAGAGATTAGATAATCACAAAACCCCACATTCAAGGCACAGATTATGAATATAAATTTACCCTAATGTGGCTTATAGTATTAACTAGAGCTTGAGGTGCACCCCCTAGGCATTCTAAAACAGTACTCAAGTTCTCAAAATAAAGACCCAGCTGCACCATGTAGTGTTTCCTCCAACTCAGTTTATGCCCTATACATCTGGTACACCTTATATGCAAGGTATATTGTCCTGATGGCAGTACCAGGTAGAATGTATCTATGGCCAGGGCATATTGTATATTTTTGTTATATAGGTCAGGAATCCTATAGGGAGGCCAGATGCCTTCTTAGAAGTGACAAAATGGATTAAAAAAACTTTGGAATCATACCCTTTGACTGTCCATATGTGTCTTAAAGCTGAACAGAACAATAGCATTCAGGCTTTTACTTATCCAGTAATATCTCTATATGCAGGTCTATTAATCAAAGCTAAAGGTAAATACAATGATAACTCGGGATAGTAAGTTACTTGAGCAAGTCATAGCTTGTAAAAATATTGCTTTAAAGTAGTTAAAACACATATGCTTGACAGTACTAACGTGATCCATGATTAAAATAATTTTTGGCTAAAATTAGGGTCGTTTTACCGGTAATTAGGCAGAAATCCAAGATGGAGGCCAGATATCTTCTCAGAAATAGGAAGAATGCATTCCCTGATCTCCAAAACATACCTTTTGCCTTTTCATTTGTGTTTCTAAGTTGATTAGAACCAGAGATAGATAGATTTCAAGTTTTCAATGGCATTTTGGTGGCCATCTTGAATAGCTCAAATTGCTCAAGGGTGAGAGCTCCACATCCACCTGGATATTTAGACCCTATGGATAGATAATCAGCAGAGAAAAAAACTATAGCGAAAAAGTTGAGGCCACCCCCCACGGCTATCATATCAGATAGGAACATGAGCAAATATGAGTCATATTTTGCCACCAGGTGCCATTTGAGTAGATCGTATCTACTACCTTTAATACAGCTGGGCGAGGGGATTCAATCTGCCACATTCTAGGGACCTTGGTAGAATTATATGCGGACAACCCCGCCTTACAAACTTATTGATATATTTGATCGAATAGAAACTATTGATTATGTATGATTACCTCGAAAGATTAATTAATGACCAGAATAATTTGGGATACAAATCCTGACTGGATAACATGTTGATGACCACATTACAACATTTACTGTAACCCTACTATTATCAGTATGTAAAGGAAGTATGTGCTACTGAGAGCATGATTATAAAGTCTAGGGCAGGAATCTATTTTGCAAAGGTTTGATAATGTGCATCTTGAACAATGTCTCTGTGATGCAAGGTTAGGGAGTTCACTTCAATTTTATTGAGGTTTGCTGAAGATATTATCTATGGGGATAACATTGCCTCAGATTTCCATTCTAATTTAGCCACTATAAAACATACATTTTCATGATAATGCAGTAGCCTAAACAATGCCATTTTGTTGCATAGTTACGTGCAACACCTATCCATTTTTTTTAATTGACAGTTTAATCCATAGGGCTTTATTAAACGGATGTTTCTTAGGTGGACGTCTCAAGGCAAAGTGGACATCTCAAGGTGAAAATGGAACAAATAGAATGTTCTTAGAAAGGGTGAAAATCTAGAAATAATGATGTACACATGATTTTAATGAGATGAAACATATGTGAAAACCCAAACAATTATCTTTCATTCAGTACCTTTGGGAAGTCTGAGAGGTATTAGCCAATACATATTTCTTAGTGAACACCTGCACAGGAATGGCCTTCTTTTGGTGAAGCTACCCTATAGGCTTGATCTTGTGCAATGTTGTTTGTATTAATTGGCACTGCATGAAAAGCTTTATGACTGTAAGAGATATTTTGCCAAATATCCAGGATGTGGTACATATTATTGGCTGTGCCAAATCCTAAGAATTCTAGGGCAATAACCCCTGCCATTACCCCCTCTCCTGGTGGCCAATCCCCTGAATTCTTCCCTTGCAATCGTCACCACCCCCACCTCCTCCCTTTCATACTTTCATTGGCTAACCCCTTAGTGAGAAAGACCAGGTATTATGGTATTGTATGGAAGGGAATTACATATAGATTTTAAATCAGTCATTTAAGAACAATTCATTTCTCAAATACCGATTCTTTCCCTATGGTCACTCTAAGCACATGCATTAATACAGCTGGGTCAGGGACCTCAAACTGCCGCATTACAGGGACCTTTAACAAAGATAGAGCTGGCTGGAAACATCTAATGCATTATGAATAGAATGCTTGTTCGAATTTATGCGGCCTTCATGTTACCATGTTGAGTAACCCCCAGTGTTTCATTCATACCTCACACCATATGATTTACTCACAAAGCGTCGGCATGATGCTCCAATGCAGTGCTGATGAGTCACTCACCAGCATTGCATTGATGCATCATGATAATGAATGGACATGGACCTAGAAGCATCGTACAATCTCGAAAGGGTCAAGCATACTTTCCTCATCTGGCTGAGTAGTATAATATGTATCAGAACAGGACTATAGCTAATATAAGGATATTACTCACTGGGGATGCAGCCAATCAGAGGCCTCCATTAAGTCACGTGACCCGTTACCATGGCAACGTGACCTACTGAGGGGATTAGCGTTGACCTCTCAGCCAACCATGGTAACGTCACCTACTTAGGGGATTAGCAACCACCGCTCAACCAATCAGAGGCCAGCATTCTGGTAACCATGGTAACATGACCTAATTAGAGGATTAGTGCAGTCACGTGACCCCTTGTTTGTAAACAACAATGCATGGTGTAGCCACGTGTTCCTTTGTTTGTAAACAAAAGGGGCGGAGATAATTATGCAAATGAGATACTCCTGAATTCTTTGGGCGTGATGATAATGATAACTCGACTAGTTTTTTTTTTAGTTTTTTTTAAATAAGTTATGTATGAAATAAAACACAATAAAATTAATCATTTTCAATTTTTTTTATTCTCATGAAATCAGCATTTTTAATCAATCATTTTTTCTTTCGGCTGAACAGACTGCAAAGTCTTACTTTGCCAGTTTCACAGTCACTGACTCTCTTTATCATACATTGCACTAGTTTGGATAAATTCAACACTATTTCGGCCAGATATAGGACCTTTGTCTGCTGAATTGTAGACGCTTGCAGCATCCCGTTTCCTCTTTTTTCAAATTCTTTACATCATCATCATTGCGAGCCTCTGACTCACCGACAGGTCGCTCAGTTTTGGGTTTTTGCTCATCCGCATGACGCATTTCTTGGGGTTTCTTGTTCGACATGCTTCAATCAGGAAATGTATGTAATGAGGGCCATAGGTGTCAGCAGTAGTGTCTTGGAGTTGAACACAGTTTCTTTGCTACTTGAACAGAGTAGAATGCTTCAGGAAAGCTAAGAACTCTGCGCTCAGCGGAGGTAAGCCGAATCAATAAAAGTGGTACGCCTCTCCTGTCCTCGACACGTAAAACGCCACCCAATGTTGACCTGGTAAATGTTGAGGATCCGTGTAACTCATGAAACAAGTGTTCTTGACAGGGTGCTTGGGGAAAGTGTCACAGGAGAAAACACCTAGGAAATGATGCTTTGTGTGAATGTTATCCTTGTCTACTTTGTCTATTTCAAGTGTGTTCATGCACTTTTTTCTTGTCTTCAGTTCATGTGGTAGTCTGTGATGGGATGTCGATCTCTGGTCAGCTCGATGACATTGTTGTACACCAAGTAGAGCTGTACCGTTGTGGTCTCCGTCAGCGCAGCGCCATAACTGAGCTCCACCCTCAGCTGACCTGCCTTTATAAGGTGCACACCCATCGTGCAATCTGTCCAGAGTTAAATCCAGGGGGAACAGCGTGTAAACGTTCAGGAAATCGTTGTAGGAAATGTCGCAGGAGCATGAGCCCTGGTACATCCCCGTTTCCATGTGTAGTGCTAGGTACTCCCTCACCGCTTCCCTTTTAGTAAAGTCAGGGACATATGCATCGTTCGGCACCTTCTGATCATTCACTATCACTTGAAGCGAGTTGATGTTGCAATGTTTCAGTTAGAACGGGTTCTTAGCGTAATTTCCGTTGAAGGCATCATGGTCTAGGAAACAAATCATCATGGACTTGGGTAGTTGACCTGTGTTGGAGTGTGTAGGTGTGATCTCTGTTGCCCGCAGTGATGGCGTGGGTCCTTACCTGCACTCTGTTCACCGGGTAGTCGAAGGGACCATGTTCTATCATGGAATTTTTGTGTGTTTCCACCATCAGCTATGACCACTTGACGCACATAGAGCTTAGCTTTATAGATCTTGAGTTTGTATGCGGTGGTGCCCGCGCTCATCAGATAGAAACCGGGGGCATCTTGTTTCAGAGTGAGGTTGATTTCCGTCTCTCCAGCTATGAACTTTAGTTGATGAGCTGGGTCAAAGTGGAGTCTCGACATCAGCGAAAAGCGTCCGTTGGAGATGAGTTTCTAGCGAGCCTTGAACCCTGGGTTGTCATTGTTCAAGGCGTCGAAGTGACCAGCCCTGTCTTGGTGCCTACCTTGGACGTTCATGATGTTCTCCTTGACACCTCTGTCGTAGTTGAGTAAACCTTCCAGGTAAGCTCTGTAGGGGTAGGTCTCGGTGTTACCAGACACTTTGAAACCTCCGATGGAGACTTGGACATCCTTGAAGAGCGAGTGAGCCAAGTTGTTCAACGGAGCCACCACGTCCGTGTCGTCCAGTGCGTTGCCGTTCAGTTTCAGCACCTCGCATTCCAGATGGGACTTACTGATGGTGAAATTGATGTTGCTTCCGTCTCCCAAAGAGTTTTTCGTTTCTAGCCCGACAAAGGTCGACTTTAGGATAGTAGTTTGAGTTGGCGCTACGGCGTGCAGGTCGAGCTCAGAGAGCGCACACTTGCTGCTGTTTTCATGTATGTAAGCCATTGTGTTCCCTCTTCACGTTGGTGGTAGACTGACACCGGTGACCTCTAGTCCTTTTATTTATAGGCCGCATCCCTAGTGATCGAAAATGTCCCCCTGCTGTTTCTTGCAAGAACCGCTACCCGTTTGAGGACTTCCACTCATATATTGTGTCGTCATCAGACACATCCTCTTGCACACGGAATTTGGCCTCCCTATCCCACTGAAAGGGACTATTTCTCACCCTAGTCTATACCACTCATAAACCAATTTGACAGGGATGAGAATAAACTGTTGCACAGGGCCTGAAGCCGATGTGTTCTGAGGGTAGTTCCTTGCGGCGGGCTGAGATGCATCAGCAATGTTACAGCCTTCAGGGAGAAGGAGGGGTAGCACTTATTCTAGCTCTTGGCCTTGATGCTCCGTGAGATAGTCTTGATACTTTAAGGACTGGGTGGGTACTGTTTTCTACCACATTGCTGACATAACACTTGCAAATCATTATAATTTTCATTTATTCTATCTTTTCAATTTTTTTCTGAGGGTATATTTTCTTTCGGGAGCAACTGCCATTTCTTCTCTTATATGGGCTGAGATGAGCCAGAGTCTGTGTTCTCTATCGACCCAAAATTGTGCATGAAAATGGCAATTTCAATTTTTTATGTGTCCCTGAGAATTTCTTTTATAGGGCTAACCAAATAGCATGTCATACATGGTCTTCTTGAGGGCAAGTTACTAGCAACTCCACTTTATCAAAAATACGCACAGGTCTGATTCCTGTGAAGTCCACAGCAACGCCGTTATAATTGTTCAAAAACCCATTTTTCATTCACTGGGTTTCCTGATAGTTGTATGGATTTTTTTGGCGGGAGAAGGAAGGGCATATGACTGACCCAGTAGGAAGATCACCGGAGCTATGAGTAAAGTCTCCCTACAACCTGTGTGTGTGATTGAGTCCATTGTAGAATGGGAGATCGGGGGTCATCGGGCTCTAAGGGAACTTATTCTAACACAATGGCACTGTTGCTCGGCGAGGTTGGACGTTTTGAACTGTTCTGAAGCGGTTCTAGGTGTACTTCCACGATTGAGTCTTAAGCGGATCAATGAGGAACTAGTGGGATATTGCTTCAAGTTCTTTCTTAACATTTGCATAGAATATCAACTGGATTTCAAATTTGTGTCTTACCTCTGACAGATGGGTTAGCTCCACCATAATCGACAATAACTGTATGGAAAGGGTTTGCCATGACGACGTCTTTTCCTATTTCTTGGTATTAAGATCTTCTCATCGCTCTTTTCTTGAGATGCTCCGAATGGGTATGGAGTGCCATGGTAGATGGCTGTGAGGTATAAAGACTGTGGCACCACGGGCCTGAGTATGACGCACCGTTGTCATGATAGGGGTTTTGTTAATATATTGTTGTCTTTTCTTCAGTATTCCTTGAAGGGTACCTTTGGTTCCTATATATATATATATATATATATATATATATATATATATATATATATATATATATTGCAACCTCAGTTGATGATTGTTCATTTGTCTTTTCAGTCCTGTGCCAGTTCTAACAAGTGAGTCATTCCACTTCAGCGATGGTAATGGGTGTAGTGCTACACACAGTAAGGTTTGAGTAACTTCTCATGTACTTGACATCTCCAGTGAGGCACGAGAATAGATTCTTTGTGTCGAATAAGAAATTGTTGGATATGGAGCTTTCTGTTTTGGGAATATCTAAATGGCTTAAGGGAAAAGGGGAACAGAACTGTCGATTAAGCCTATGAGAAAACGGGCCATGGCCAAGATCATGACACAAGTTTTGGAGGATAGCTACAAATTGCCCTTCATCTAGGGGATTAAGGTAGCGGTACAGGACTACCAATCTTTGCCTTGACGGTGACTTGCTCCATTTTGTGGAGAAACTGTAAGCACAGCCTTTACTGAATCATCATGAACCTTGGTTGGAGAGAGGAGTCTTTCCTTCTTCATTTTCTTTATGGTGTGGTCCAATTACGTTGCTGTTTCATCCATTGTTGGTCTAAATGTCATGGTGATGAAGGTTGGATGGATGCCAGGGAAACTTCCAGACAGTTGGGCCTCTCTAGGAACCCCATATCTCTTATAAATGGGGTATTAGTGTTTCTAAACGCCATTGCACCACACAGTCCACTCCAGCCCCTTGACCTATTTCCCTCATGTTGAAGGTGATATCTTCCGAAAGTATGCTACTTTGATAGCATCATCCACACATTTTGATCTTTCTGTCTTTTCAGAGTGTTTTTTTTATTTATCTCATATGCTACTTTGAGTCTGAATCTGTATTATCATTGAATTAACAGGAAATGGTGTAGGAGTAGCCTCATAAGGGGGCACAATGATATTTGATTGGCATCAGCAGTGGGTAGCTCTCTTGGACCCTGCCATGTTAGCGAAGTGTATAGGTCCGATTCCTGCGGGGCAGTGACAGCTGCTACAGGTAATGGTGCCCAAGTTTATTCCCCTTGCTTATGTCTTATTCTTTATCGTCCTCATCTGTTGTCGGAAGCCACTTGGCTATCTTTTCCCTCCGGCACCGATTCATAAAACTGATATTGTTCCAACTTGTGTCTCCACAGGGAATTTGCATATCCTCCACAATTTGAGAATCTTTTTCAATTTACCAACAGCAAGAGAATCTTCATCGATTGTCCGAAATGATAAATGACTATCTTACAGGCCGGACGAGCGACTACCTAGACAGGCATGGGCGAATATGGATGACAATATATATATATTGCTGTCTGTCCACATCTACATGACTGCCTTTTTTCCATCTCTCCGAATTCATGTAGTGTAAACAATGGTGATGACAATAGATTATAGATGTTAAAATAAAAGAAAAAAAAAGGGAAGAGACTTACCTTGGAAAACGCCATGGGATGGGCATTTTTCTCCACGATTGAGCTCATTTCATGTTCGATTCTGTCATAAAGTCATGCAGGTATGGTACATGGCACTGACAATACAGGAGAGTTGGTATCACTTCTTGTTGACAGAGGGAGTTATGGTCCTGTAGTGCCGTAGCCAAAGTCGAAACTCTTTGAGAGAAAGGGATGGAGCATTTGTTGTTGGGTTGAAGGGGCATTTTTTCTCAATCAAACATTTGTGTGGAAGATGACGCGTCTACAGTGCTGTTTTATTTTTGTTGTGCAGCAAGGATCCGCGTGAATATCAAGAGTCCTTATATACCTTGAAAGATTAGGTGGCGCGAAAGTATTCGTCTCACCATAGCGTCATCTATATAGGTGAAACTAAAACCTGCCATCGAAGAGTTCGGAATTCATCATGCAGCTAGAATATATTAAAATAGGAGGCGTACTCCAAGTGTCTGTGACAGATGAAGAATTTTGCATAGATGAAGAACTGGGCTGCTATGAGTGGGTGTTGCCAGCAGCTGAGAGAAATAGGGTAACTACCTTGGAGGGTCTATTTACAGCGTGTAATAGTTTTGTTTCTCTCCCTGGTGGTGCTTGCGCCTAGGGGAGATTAAGATAAATTACACCCTAACGGTCCGTATCGACAGCTGTCGATACCATACATATCTTAACTCGACAGAGCTTGCTCTAGAGTATTGTTGATTGTTAATAGCCGAGACAACTCTGGTGCTATAAGTCGACTAACATCGAAACTTGTCTACTGGTGTATACGAGAGACGAATAAAGAACTAGCTGGAACCTGAGTAGTGTGTCATTGTCTTTCTTTATTAGAATACAATCGATGTGGGTTTGGGAAACACTACACTGGTGCCCTGACCAGCGGAGCTTTCTTGTCCATATACATTGCAAGCAATGGCAAGTAACGACATTGCAAAGGTTGATGCGTCAAAGGAGGATAGTAAGGATGAACCTACCAACATCCTTACTCCCCCACAGACTATAGGACCAGCAATGGCTAAGGCCAGAACTGGTACCAGAGAGTTTTCTGCAATCATGTCCCCACCCGAAACAGGAGGTAGCCACTCCTTTAGTACGAGGGGAGTCCATCAAAGGTTGGGTCAACCTGTATAGAGGAGTCCTACAGTTGGGATAGGACTCGGGGATGGAGGTGCCATGGGAGGTCAACGACTGACCTCCATTGGACACCCACCCAGTTATGGAACACCTTTTGAACTGCACTCTTGGTCGTTTGATCAACCACCTTTCAACTGGGATAACAGTTTCGATAGTGGCCGAAGGATAAGCGATGAATTGTTGAATGAACAACAATCTTCACTCCGTGAAGGGAGGAGACAGTTAGAGGTGCTGGCTTAGAACACCGAGCACTCTCGGGTAAAGAGCCAGGAAGCTGAACTTCGACTGGAACAACTACGACGAGAGACCCAGAATGCCACTAGCCTAACTCAACAGAAATTATCTGAATTTGATAAAGTACACAAAGAAGTGGAAATAAAGAAGAAAGAGATAATCTGTTGAAAGGCAATCTCGACATGAAGAAAATGGCAAACGATTGTCAAATACTTTAGAGTAAAATCGAGTGCATAAGTGAGTCTTGTCGAAAGAATTTTGAGCAGGCTCGGAATTGGCTCAGGGAAGCCAAAGAAGAGGCAGATATGACAAAATTGAAATTACAGGATTCTGAAGTCCAGTAATCAATTTTGTTAAATGAAGTAAACCGGCTCAGAAAAGAAATGTATGCCCAGTCAGAAGAGCACTCATCTGCTGTCTCAGGTACCATTGGATCTTATGAAGACCAGGTACAGGGACTGCGAGAGGAGCGCCAGGAGCTTATTCTTCAATTACAAGCTGAAGAAGAGGCTCGTTGAAAGGATGAGTTGCAAATGAAAGAACATTATCAACTCATGATCAATAAGACGGAGGAGGATACTCGAATCTGATTGGAACAAGAATTCGAAGCTGTGGAATCAGCTGAAAAATTGCGTCTCCAAGAGGAAAAACTCAAACTTGAAGAACAAGTTCAAAATCTCTTTGATAGCCACGAGAAAGAAAATGAGTTGAGAAATCTCCAATCATCTATTGATGGTCTCAAAAGACAGGTATCAACTGGAAGGGAATACGACGAAGCCCTTATAAGGCAGGGGACGAGACAAGAACAAGAACTCAGCATAGCTCTGAAAGAGGATGCAGAAGTCAGGTCTGTCGAGGCTCGAAAGAAGCACGAGAGGGATCTCGAGCAGAATCGGCCTTTGTCCTTTAGCCTTGATAATATGGATGAAAAAAGTCGTGATGAATGGTTAAAATGCGCTCATATAGAGGTGTTGGACCTTTCCAAAAAGGAGAATTCCCTAGGCTTGTTGAAAGACGAAGAGTTCAGATTTAAGTTTTTAGTACAAGAACTAAAAAAAGCTGAGCTAGCAGCCCAACAAAAGGTTATATCTGATATGTCGGCACACATCGACCGCGTAAGCCAGGGCTTGCCTGGACCATGGTCAAGAACACCAACAGACTCAGAATGATCATTTGCTGGCTGTAATCCATTGAGTGATGTAGTAGACCAGTTTACTATGCCTCAAAGAATCAAACATCCCAAACAAAATCCTCCTAATTATACGGATATTAGAGACCCCTTGAAGGTAACTGATATCTCGGGGGGGGGTAAGAGGAGGCAAAGACGATACTACGCGGAGAATAAGCGGAGTGGCATCGACAATGCATAATTTTGGGATGGATTGTGAAGTTAGTAGATGCTCGAATGAACGCGCAATCGACAGGGCTTGTCGCTCAAGTCAATTCATCTCGAGTGGAACTAATTTCGAACCTGCTCGACGCAGGGCAGTGGAGTGTCAGGCATTTACAGCTAAAGACGACTGGCTCGAGTGGTACAACAGGTTCTGTCGTGTAGCTAGAGTAAATATTTGGGACTCGAGTGAAACCTTAGTCTGATTGCAAATTGCTTCTGATAATAGTCCTGCTTCACATACCTTATGGTTATGGGAAGAACATGGAGACGGACTACTGGAAAGTCTCGTCGAAATGGTGACCGATGCACTCACTACAGGACTAGATAACTCGATAGCAAAGCTGGAAAAGAGATGCCAGGGGAAAAATGAAGGCATAACAGCATTCGGGGTATCTCTGAAACGCTTAGCATGCGATGCTTACCCTGGTGTTGGTTTCACTGTGGATTGGCTGATCACAAAAGTCAATCAATTATTCATTAACGGGTTGTATGACCCCGACTTAGTGACTGAAGTCTCCCGAGACTGGAGGACAACAATGTCCCTCAACCAGTTGATAGAATTGGCAGAGGAGCTACTCAAGAAGAGACAACTCTTGCCTAACTTTACTGGTCTGGCTTCTTCGGCAGGGGTAGTTAATGCTGTTAGTACAGGAGACGCTACCTTAGCTGAGGAGGTGCAATAGGATGCTATTGTTGCAGCCTGGTGAGGTCAGACAAGTGGGAAGAAGAAAGCTTCTCAGCACCCCACTGGTAAAGCAAAGTCAGGAAATGAATCTGTTCCAAAAGACGTTGTTAGTTCAGATATGGTCTCAATAGAACAGTTGCAGAAGATTCTGGCTGGGCTAGGTGAAACTATTAAGAACAAACAATCTAGTTTGGGAGGACCGAAGGCTGCCGATGCCCGCTGCTGGAGCTGTAGAAAGGTTGGTCATTTCGCACGAAAATGTCCAGATCTTGGTAAGGTTTTAGCAGCGAAATATAAATTGGAAAACTGAGGAGGGCGACTGGTAACGGCTACCCGGCCGCCCTATCAATTGAGAGCCGAGAAACTGACGACTCTGTCATTTCCGGTCTTGTCAGAGTGAATCCTGGAGATACAACTAAGTCCATTAAGGCACAGGCTGATCACCGGTTGGTATCGACAGGTGTCGACATAAAAGGGTGTGAACAGACACTAGGACAGGGATCTGGCGGCCCTAATGCCGGTGGTTCTACCTCCACAGAGTTGTCAAACTCTGAGGATGTCGGGAGAGAAGTCCTAATGTAGCATCTGGCCAGAGTTTGCTCATTGGAACTTCCCTCAGATGATCCTTGTCTGGATTTCTTAAGACAGAATGGGATGGATCTGAGCACTCGGGTGGGATTGAAAATGACGGTAGACAATTCTCCTCTAGAGGGGAAGCAATGGTTTCTGCTTGCAGTAATTCAAGAGTGTAAGGTTGATTTTATGATAGATACTGGAGCTAGCCACTCCCTCATCTCCAGAAGATTGGTACCTTCACTGGTTAGTCCGTCGGATGATCTTTATAAGGGAATAACGGCGTGTACAGCCGCGGGTTCAGAAATGCAGACATTTGGACGATTGGTTTTACCTCTTAAGGTCGAATCGAGCAACTTTATTGTTAGCCCAATAATTGTGGGCAGATGAGGGGAAAGGGCCCTCCTTGCGGGATTTTTAGTACTGTGTTTGGCCATTGGGGGAGCTACAAAGGCCATAAATGTGAAATATAGGCCAAAATTACTATTATATAATTTTTTTACATAGAAAAAGATGGTTTTCTCAAAAACGTTCTATTTCCGGCACTTCCTGTCTATTTGGAATGTAAATGGAATGTTTTGAATCCTAAAAGAGGCTAAATAGGGGTTCTCAGGTAAATGTGTTACCATGTCAACCAAAATAAATGTTCCAAATAGAAAAAAAAAAATGTCAATTGATAGAATGATCCACCATGATTCATATGCTGAAAAAAGCATATAGATACCATTTCTAGATCCAAAACTGTGCCCAAAAGTATGAAAATGTTTGGTCATTTTTGATTGATTATTTAAATCAATACGCTAATTAGATGCCAAATTCAATGCAAACAATGAATAATACAGCTAATTGCCTATATTGATACAGTTATGTCATTCCATTTTTGTGAAGCATTATCTCCAAGACCAAAAGGGCTATCTGCAAGGGTGATACCTCATTTTAATGCTGATAACTTCAATTTTAAATGTCACATTTCACCTTGGAGGACCCTTTCCCCTCATCTGCCCTCAATTGCTGATACGGCCAACGATGGCATCCTTGGTTTGGACTTCACTGCTCTTTATAGAATGACACTCGACCCAAAGTCGGGGGGGGGTGGTATTTCTGGAGTGGCCCGTGAGACAAACCTTTCAATGCATCTTGAAAAGGGTGTCGTCCATAGCTAGTGTAGGGCAGACTTATCGAATACCAGCCAGACATCAATGCGATGTGTTGGTTCATTCGACTGGTCTTGAAAGAAACCGACAGGGTATAATAGAACCCGACATCGCTATGCTTACCAGCATGGGATTACAGGGCAACAATACCTTAGTCGAGGATATTCAACGTTCAGTGGTTCCAGTCTGCAATCCACTGAACCGAGACATTGTGTAGTAAAAAGGGACTGTTTTTGGAAAAGCATTTTATGCTGATAGGAATGGGGACTTCGGGTTTACTGAAGTCGGTGAAGCACTCGTGCGAGTTAGTGGTTTAGTTGCACATGCTACTAACGATACCCATGTGCAAGCTCCTCCCACGGCAAGGGAGCTGCCGACTTCCCTATCAGAGATGTTTGAAAACACCAATCTGGAAACTCTAACCGAGAAGGAACAGCTGTCCGCCTTACTCTGTAAGCATGCTGTAGCCTTCAAGTGTCCAGATGAACCATTAGGGCGCACTGAGCGAGTCCTGCATAGGATTGACGTCGGTATGCCAGACCTATCCGTGTTCCTTATCGCCGCATCCCTCTCAGCAAGAAAGCTGCAGCAGACATGCAATTGAAAGGAATGTTGGATACAGGAGTGGTAAGACCAAGTTCTAGTCCATGGTCCAGTCCAGTACAGATGGTTACTAAGAACGATGGATCCATGAGATTCTGTGTAGACTATAGGTCTCTGAATGGTGTAACCAAGAAAAATGCTTACCCACTTCCACGCATCGATGAATGTCTGGACGCCTTGGGCGGGAATAAGTGGTTTAGTTGCCTTGATTTACAGTCGGGTTACTGGCAAATGGGGATGCATCAGAATGATGTAGAAAAAACTGCTTTTTCCTACCAAAGGGGTTTGTACGAGTTCGATCGAATGACGTTTGGTCTTTGCAACGCCCCCGACACCTTCGAGCGTATGATGAAGGATATGTTGAGAGGTTTGCTAGGTATAAAATGCTTAGTATATTTTGATGATATCATAGTCTTCAGGAAAATGACAAAGGAAGCAATGGAAAATTTGGAGTTGGTGCTGGATAGAATTACGGAATGGGGATTAAAACTGAAACCCAAAAAGTGCAAACCTTTTCGAACTTCAGTAGATTATCTCGGCCGAATTGTATCCAAGTCTGGGATTAAGGCAAACCTGGACAAAATCAACGCTGTAATGACATGGGCAAAGCCTACTAATGTGAAAGAGATCAGATCATTTATAGGCTTTTGCTCATACTACCGAGATTTCATTCCAGGCTTTGCCGAGCTGGTAGCTCCTTTACAGGAACTCGTTACAGCAAAGCTGAAAGAAGGTCGAGGTCGTTATGCAGTATTTGACTGGACTGAAAAGGCAGAAAAGTCCTTTGCTGAGTTGAAGCTTATGTTCAGGAATACTCCTGTACTTAAGTTCCCTACGTCAGACAGAAGGTTTATACTTGATACGGATGCTAGTGATAAAGCCATCGGTGCTGCCCTGTCCCAACTTCAGGACGGAGTAGAGGTCCCACTGGCTTTTGCGAGCAATACTTTAAGTAAAACCCAATGAAACTACTGTACAACTAAAAGAGAATTATTAGCCATTGTGGTGTACACTCGGAAGTATAGACATTTCCTTTATGGAGGAAATTTTATTATCCGAACCGACCATTCCTCATTGAAGTGGCTTCTGAACTTTTAGGAAGCAGAGGGAATGATGGGTCAATGGCTGGCTGACCTCTCAGAATTTGGTTTGTCTAACACACAAATTGAGCATCGAAGTGGGTCGAAGCATCTGAACGCAGACGCTTTAAGTCGAATCCCTGTTCGACTATGTCAGCGTTTGGATTGCACCGACTGTGGTCTACATAATTCTGTAATAGCTGCCACCAGTAGTATAGAAAGTAAGATGATAGGTGGTATATTTTGGTCTCTTTCTGAACTTGTGGATGCTCGGTTAGTGGATACTGACATTACAAGAGTAGCAAAATGGCTAGTATCGGGGGCTAAACCAACTAGACCTGAAGTGTCTATAGAGAGTGCAGAAACTCGAAAGGTAATTGGGCAGTGGCCTTTATTAACCTTTAGAGAAGGTCTATTGTGTCGATGGAAGATTACCCCAGATAGAGCTAGACGCTTGATACAAGTAGTGGTACCACATCAGCTTAGGGCTGAGGTATTAGCTTACTGTCATTGGCATCGAACAGCGGCACACTTCGGGCGTAAACATACTCTTAAAAAAGTGAAGAGAAGGTATTACTGGCCTGGAATAGGAAAAGACATAGCTAGATAGGTACGCCATTGCCCAACTTGCTGTTTAGTCAAACCCGGGGAAGGTCTGGGTAAATCTCCACTTCATCAAGAAATGTTTGGTGTTAGGTTTGGTAGAATTGCCATGGATATTATATCAGGATTTCTACCGACTCCTAATGGGAACACTTGTATGTTAGTAATCCAAGATTACTTCACCAAGTATGTCTAAATGATACCTTTACCAAATCACACAGCAGTAACGTGTGCTGAGGCATTTGTGGATTATTGGGTTCTTACCTTCGGGATTCCATTGCTTCTACATTCCGACCCATGGAGAGAATTTGAAACTCATCTCTTTACTGAAATGTGTGATTATTTGTCGATAGTCAAACAGAGAACTAATCCATACAGACCTCAAAGTGATGGTCAGGTGGAAAGGTTCAATCGTACTTTGATTCAGTCCCTTACTATGCTGGTCGACAAACATATGTGACCCATCAAGGGAGAACACCCCTCCACGGGGGATTTTTAATTCCCCATTTGGCCACCAGGGGCATTGGAGGGGCAAAATTACTCTAAAATCATTATAAAAATACATTAAGCTAATTTTTTATGAAGAATTCAATGGGCTCATTTAAAATGCACCATTTTCGTTAGAAATAGCCCATATTTGGATGGTAAAATGCTCATTTTCATGAGAAATCAACCTATATGCCTGTTCATGGTTGCCATGGCAACCATTCCAATAGTCAAAATTTGCAGATTTCTATGCCAATTTTCGGGGATACTCACCATAAACTTAAAACGGAAAACAGAAATGGAAAATTCTTTCTAGATCAAAATCTATGATAAAAATTACCATTGTTATGTATTTTTTATGGAAAAGGCTGATTTATTGTGTTTTTAGACATTAGTATGGTATATAATGTATTTCGACCTTAATCATCGATTTCAGATCTAAATAACGACCTATGTTCAAGGAGGGGTTCTGATATGACTACTAGGAATATTTAACCCAATGATGTCTCATTTTAAAGATCTTGAGATGAATTTTGATAATGAATTTCCCTGCAGATGGGTGTTTTTGTTTGCCTGGTGACATATGGATGATTGGGACAAACAATCTAAATATGTAGTCAGCGTATACAATGGTACGGAACATAGTTTGACTGGTTGTAGTCCAAATATGATGGTATTTGGTGATGAGATTCTAATGCCTGCTGATGTTATCTATGGGACTTTAGATGGTGGCCTGGATGTTCCATGTAGTGTCACTTATGTGGAAAATCTTAGGGATTGTCTCAGAGAGAGCTATCAGCTAGTCAGAGAGAACTCAGGTAAAGCAGCCCTTAGACAAAAGGTTGGTTACAACATTAGTCTAAGGGCTTGACGTTTCTCGGTTGGGGAGCAGGTGTTACAGTACTATACCCCTAAGGCAGCTATTAAGTTAGCACCCAACTGGGATGGGCCTTTCACTGTTGACTCAGTGATATCAGAATCCACAGTGATACTGAGATCGGCCTATGGTAGGTTGTATAAAAGTAATGTGGATAGACTCCGCCGTTGGTTGGGGGTGGAGCTTACACAAACTGTCGAGTTGCTGCAACCACAAAAGTCTGTAGACAATGACTCTTGGCTGAGCCGAATCGAGGTGAGAATGCTGACACTGAAATTACCTCAACGCCTCTTGTAAAGGCGCCGGGTGGTGCAAAGAATAAACATGCTCCCTCTCGTCATAGACAGAAACAACAGAAAATTGATCAAGAAGTAAGAGGAGTGGAAGTGTTAGATACCTTAACACAACACAGACATTGCCGGCGTAAGCCGAAGACCTGTGTGAACGGTGACAAATCTACTTCTGAGACCAAACCTGATAACAGCCGAGACTTACCGGCTACTATTCAAGTGAAGTCGAGACAGTCAAATAATGTAAACAACACTGCGTGGCATAAGCCCGGTGCTGTGATACATAAGAAGACACCTTTGAAGCCTAAAGTATGGCGGTAAAAAAGGACCAGAGCCCGGTCCCTTAAACGCCAGACATAAAGGAGGAGTAAATAAGCCGAACTTACCTTCAAAGGAACCTCTAAAAAAAACTTGAAACGAGGCACACATGTACGTTGACCAGTTATCTTCTAATTACCAGAAACCTAGGCACAATGAAAAAAAAACACAACGAGAAGTACGATACGATTGATCTCTAACTGGGTCTTACCTACGATTGATCTCTAACTGGGTCTTACCTACAAGGAAGGCGCCGAGTTTTCATGAATTAAAGCTGAAAATAATCCCGTGGACGTCAGCCCTGTGTGTCTCTGAGCTTCAGCCAGAGTCACGTCTGAATATCGGTGTCCCTCGAGGGGTCATCGACTAAGGTAGATACCTTCATTACCTGGGAGCTTGCTCCACAACAGGTATAAAAGTGCTTGCACTCGACCCTCGTCGACATGGAGTCTTCGGAATATGACTCCGACACCAGCGCTGGCTGGTCTCGGAAGAAAAAGAAGAAGACCAAGTCAGAGAAACAGGCTGATGGAAGCTCGTAAGGCATACGAGAAGGCTTTGGAGAAACTGCAGCGCTCAGAAGCCAAGGCCGACAAAGCTCGGAAAATCTCTGAAAGGGCAGCAAAGCAGTCTAAGAAGGACAAGAAGCACGATAAGGGTGGAGGTCCATGTTTCTCACTCCAGCCGGTCGTCGTTGAAGGAACCTTAATCCAAAGCCAAGGAAGCTGCGGGTAAGGTTGCTTCTACCGGCAAAACGGGCTCAAAGGGTTCTACCTTTAAGATTCCAAAGAAAGGTGGAGCCCCTAAAGCCGTGGTGTCTAAGGAGAAGGCACGCATCAGTACCTGTGCTCCACAGTCTGTTCCGGAGCCGGCTGAGACCGAATAGAGTGCTGTCGAGACTGTCAATGGTATCTCTTCACCTCCCGAACAGACCAGTGCGCAGAGGACTTGGCAAGAATTAATGGCCAGGACCAGGGATCGTCGTGCTAGTGAGCAGGACACCCGAGAGGTCCGGAAATTAATAGACTATAAAGTCCCAAAGGAGGGTATAGTCTTGCCACCTCTGGTTAGTGATGATGGCAGCAACGATGAGGAATGGTTCTGGGACGAAGGACACCCTATCTATTGGTACGTGAGGAAAATCGAACAGGTTGTCAACGCTTCCCCAGAATCAGGTATTCCCCTGGAGGAACACTACAGGAGTGTTGCTTTGTCGGTTGCACTCCAGATGGCCACACTCCTCGGAAGTACAGTAGTGACCCTCGATATGCCCGGCACCTGGTCAAGCATCATCGAGCCATACGACCCCAGTTTGGATGTTCTTTCCGGAAAGGACAGACGGTGTGTTTCCAAAACCGACATGATGCCACAAATGGTCCCTTTGTCACGAGTCGACGGGGATTATTTGTGAGGCATCTGAGGGAAGGTGAACCACAACCTCACCGGTATTCCACCAAACTGGTGGTACAGTTGGTCCAGAACCTCATGACCAATGTCGAGGAGAACAGTGCTGGTAATCTTCTGTCCAAAAAGTTTTACTATCAGTCAGAAAGTAACACTAAGGACAATCCTTGACGTCTGTACCTGAAGAAGGAACTGATGCCGGCTTTCTTTGGAGCCTATCCTGATTATAGGAAGGAGCTACAAAGAAGACAGTTAGGCAGCATCCCTCGACAGACCCCGAGTGCTGTTTGTGCTACCGGAGGCGGATCCAATAGTGCCAAACGAACACACTTGGTGGGATGTGATAAAGCTGCGGCAGGGGCTGCTAGGAAACAGCGCCCTGTTGTTCCTCCAGAACCAGTGGCTTCAACTAGTGCTGGGCAACGGGAGAGTCGTAACAGACTTCCTAAACCCTGCACTTCGGGAGCAACTTCTTCTGTGTCTCGAGGAGATCCAAAAGTAACTGTAGAGTTGGCTCCATCCCCAGAAAGAGGTGTGACCTTCTCGTAAGTAGCTTCAGGTCAGGAGAAACCTGGCGCTGCTCGCGCCGCATCCTTTCCTGAACCTAACTTCGGTGAAGGAGTGACTCCAGGAATCCCTTATACATTTGTAGAACAATGCAAAGGGCTTCTGGAGATGACAGGTTCATCAGTGGTAGACAAATTTGGGGGTGCTTTTTGGGAAGAATCGAACGCCTACCTGTTTGCACTCTTCACCCGAGTCAGTCAGTGCCTGCGGGGCAGTTTCTTCCAGGAACTTCGACAGGAACAGGAGCGAGTCGCTAAGGAGGCTGTGCAGGGCCAAATTAATGACATCGAAGCTCGCCTGTCTGTTTTCCAAACAGATACTGACTACGAGTTGTCTAAACGAGATGGGGAACTCGCAATATGGTAGTCGATTGATCAGGAATTCCATAGAGTGTTTGGCGTATGCCTTCACCAGTGGGTTGCCGATGAAGATCGAGCCATAAGACCACTCAAGCCTCACCAGCAGATAGCTTCTAGGGGTGTACAAAAGTACATCCTCGAAGGAGGCCGGATTCCTCAGGTTGAAGAATTGCAGCTGTAAGACCACTCTAATCTCGCCCTGTCACCCGGCTTTGGTCCGCTGTGTGCACAAATGTTGACACTGGGGCAAGAGTCTCCATCGAAGGAGACTCCCAGGACCCCAGGCCGAGACCTGGAAACACTGCCACCTAGCACCCTAATGGTCCCAGTTGTCCCTGGACCTTCAGCTGCTGTGGGGAAGCCACCAACACCCTCTAGGGTTGTTGTCCCGGCTCAACTTGAAGGTATTACACTGTTGCCTTCGGCTGAACTGGGAGTTCAGGTGGCCCCATCCATACCATGTACAGTCACTTCTGAGACTGTATCTGATATGGAGGTGGATGATGACATTGTCTCCGTGGGATCTGGTCGACAGATCTCCAGTGACAGTGAGGAGGAGGATGATTTCCAAGCGGTAACCCAATCTGAGGATCAACTACTGCACAGTGATTCCGAGGACTCTCAAGATGCCCCGCCCTTGTTGAAGGATTGGTCATCAGAGATGGACAAGGCCGACCCCCTTCCATCTCCCTCACCACCTCCTCCCCCTGCTCCACCTAGTGAGCAGTCGACAGAACCCGAGGGTAAGTGGACTGCTGAGAACGCTACGGCGGTGGCAGGGCTGCTTGCAGCCAATGACTTTGTGGCCTCAACAACAGAAACGGTAGAGACACCATCTACTGAGACTGTTGTCGAGTGATTAGGATATGGATCCCCCAAGGAGGCTCAGAGTTAGAGCTCTTGGACGGGGGTGTGCAGCCCCCGAGTGGCTGCACCATCCAGGAACGCCCCCAGACCATGAGAAGAAGACTGCGGACTTAAACCCCGATCCCGGAAGCACCGGTCTCGACGAAGCAAAAGTGGAACCGATATCACCCTGGTTAGTCTTAAAACCCGGTGATACCATTTTTTCCTCGGCCCCTTGGTCGACGGACACCTGAAAGGTGGCTTCTATCACTAGAAGGAGCATCTCTTCGATGTAGTGTGGACTCGATATAACCCAGACAGTTTGTCCGGTTATACCACACTTAGATTGGTCAGGAACAGACCATGAAACAATATTTTCATATTGACCTCCTATGTGGGATGGATACCCGGCTACTAGCTGTGATATGTAAATTAAACACTACACTGTTTATATAATTGTTGTCAAAAGGTGACTCTCATAGTCACCTATTGTATATTAACCTGTTCTTACTATAACATGTATCGCTCAACCTGGAGCTCTTGTTAATGTATAGACTTTATTACTTATTGTACATGAAGTCTAGGAGGGGGTAGTGTGGCGGTCGGTTATGACGTTGGACCACCGTCGAGAGTTATAGTATGCTCATCCATCCATATCGAGGTATTATTGGATACGCATCGAGGCACCCGGTTGTAAGACCGGATCCAAAGTTATTTATATCATATCACTTAGATCCCTCCGCTACTATAAAAGGGAAGTCTCCCTGGGTTCAGTCCTGAACTGGCCACTCTGGTGTCCAGTTCTACTGATCCTGTGTAATAGTTTTGTTTCTCTCCCTAACAGTCCATATCGACAGCTGTTGATACCATACATGATTGTCTTAACTTGACAGAGCTTGCTGTAGAGTATTGTTGATTGTTAATAGCTCTGGTGCTATAAGTTGACTAACGTCGAAACTTGTCTACTGGTATATACGAGAGATGAATAAAGAACTAGCTGGAACCTGAGTAGTGTGTCATTGTCTTTCTTTATTAGAATACAATCGACGTGGGTTTGGGAAACACTACACATTCAAAAACTCCCTAAAATTTGAGAGAGAAAGTGAATGAGTATTATCAGAAATATGTGGTGGGAAAGCTATCAAGTATGGGTGCTGTCAGCAAGTTTGGTTTCTTTGTCAGTCTTTGGCTAGAGTTCCTAAGGATTGTCAAGTATGTCAATGACGAAGGATGGCTATAGCTGTCCATCAGGAGAAACATGAACGAAAATTGAGAATGGAGAACAGTATATTTATGCAAAAGCAGTAGGGACAATGTAATTCAGACCCATTAATGTGGCTGGTAATCTGCCGTGAGTAGATTACATTCTGTAATAAGTATCTCTATAATTCCTTGCTAATGTTTCAGAGAAAATTGGTTCTGAGTATATCACATGTGTTTACAACGATAGTGTCGTTGCTCAAATATGTGCATTATTGTTTGTTTTGTACATGAGCAACGTAATGTGTTATGTGTAAAAAAAATGAATGATGAATGAATGATGAGTTAACTGTCGAGACTGAGAGCCTGAGATTTGAATGAATGTACATGTGGGTATAGATTCTCCTTCTTGGAATAGTCATGAGTTTTCAAGTTCATTATTGAGAGTTTCCTGATTTTCAAATGGGTTCGTCTCCTAACCCTTGTTTCTCTTTTCCTTTTCTTGTTGAGTGTATTCGAGTATGATGGAAAGGGGAGATGTCTTACCTGTATTTGAACGAAGTATAATGCCAAATCTTCAATATCTACAGAACACTGGTGTCGAATTATGAGAAAAGAAAAACTTTTATTTTATATTCTCTTTTCAATGTATAGGTCTATAATGTAGTCATATTATTTTTTTGTGTGTGGTTTTGAAGTGAGGTGTATGCCCTTAGTTAAACACGTAGTGAGCCCCATGGTATATTATGGTATTTCTGAAGCAATGTGAATGATAAAAGGGGTGATTGTAAATAAAAAAAATAACATAATAAAGAAAAAGGGGTGTGAAGTGTGACCTGTCCATAGCGGAAGTGACGAAAGGTTTGGGAGCGATTTGGTGAATTGACGATCCAATAGATGATCTGAAGAAACCAGGGACAATCAAGGAATTCTCTATTTATATAATTCCTGACAATAGTCTTGATCGGTTCAACTACCTGAAGAACTTACCTACCCGAAGGACTTATCCACCTGGTGAAACCTGTGGACAGGAGCTGTCTTTATGTCAAGGACCCATAAAAAGAAAAAAAACAAATTATTCTACAAGATAATAGACTGTAACATGACATTGCCCAAAACCCTTACATTGCCGTCAGGCAAGACTGAGTCTGGGCGCCTCAGTTACAATTTATTTGGGTTGATCGTTTGATGAAATAGTTTGGAGGAATTGTGTTAGAAGATACATCTGTTACGCAACGACCAATATTATCCTGTCTTTCGTTCTTCTACTTTCTGGTCGGATGGCGTCATAGACAAAGGTATAATTCATTGACACTCTGTCTTCACATTCCTTGGCCGCTTCAATTACATATCAGAGTAGTATGCCCAGAGTCACGGTGACTGACTGCTCCCACTGTGATTTTAACCTTATGCTGAGATTCTGCATCTTTTTGGCTTGGGGTTTGACGTGTTCTGACCGGCAAGTCCATGAGGCCATATGAGTGGCGTAGACTATCAACAAGAGACGACTTGCTCAATGATAGACAGTTGGACCACCAGCGGTATGAGTGGTATCAACAGCCATTCTGGTTGTTGCAGGTTACTAATGCGGCTCATCACTTCATCGCAGCGCCTCAAACTACTCATTGTAGCTTCTTGAATCACATCAGCATCTCTCTTCTGAGGTGAAAAACTTTAATGCTTCTGTCATCAAGAGATGCCAAACTCTTATTTTCCCGGCTGTTTGTAAACCTGATCAGTTCACTTAACACAGGCGCTATGGTACCGGTCATTTTCAACCCGTACAAGGTATGTTTTGAATCCTGTGACAAACTTGTTTCTCTAACTTTACTTGGCTAGTGTTTATGTCTTAGGAAGCCAATTTGATATTTTCCAATTCTCCATGACCAATTCTATATGAGCATTAGGTGTAAGGTATAATTATCATTGTGTCGGATAGAGATCCTTCTAAGTTCTCTCATTGTTGCAATTGGCCGAGTGAAATGGCACCTTTGACGATGTTATATGCTTTAGTATCCCTAGTTTCACACGTGGATATGTATGACTATTCATTTCTCTCTTGTCTGATCACTTCCCATCCCAAGATGGTAGCATGATTTAACTCTGCCATGGTTCTTTTCTTTGAGTCATTTGAGTAAGATTCTTATCATATTTTTGGGAGAAAATATATATTTGCGAAATGACCATTCTTATGATTGCTTAGTGGGTATGCCCATGGATATGAGTATAAACATTGATCCAATTTATATGACCAAAGGGGGCATTAGTGTGTACCATGAGGCCAGTGAGTAAAAATAAATTACTGCATATGCTGAGGCATGAGTTAAACCACTGTATATGTGTTGTAGTACCGTATGTTATTATACCCTTTGTCATTTTTCATATAAACACATAAGAATGTTTCATGATATTTTGACACACTCTAGTTTAAAGCGAAAAGTATATGTTTATGTATTATTATAATGTAGCTGTATGGTATTGGAGGTCTTTGATGAATGTATCATGTGTATTATGTTTAGTCATGTGACACACCTTGGTCGGCTGATATCTGTGACATGTACTGGGAATAGGATCCTTAATGCACCTTACACTAAGGGCCCTTTTCGCAGATTCTGTCACAGATTCTATTGTACTCCATTCCCAACATAACAATCTGAAAAGAGTATAAGGGACTATATACTCCCAGGTATATATAATTAATGAATGATACAAAAGTACTACTTTTCACCAGGGGCATGGATATCTATGACGTCACACTATTTCCTCCTGTATATAAGCCCCAACAGTTGAACTAACGGTAATATTATTAGTTATCGCGAGGAGTGGAGACCGATGGAGAGAGACTATATAATAGCAAAAGATCACATTTCTGTTGACAGGGAAGGCAATTTGGGTGAAAGAACCAAAGCAGAAGTATTACTCTGGTGTGCGTGTGTGCGTGTACATGCATGGTGGGAATGTGCATGGTTAAATTTGGTAGACGCTACAACCAGGTCCGAATGAGGACCTTGGCTGTAGTTGTGGGGGGCCTTGTGATTTAGAGGGATTTCGCTGAAATGAGAGTAAGGTTAATATAAAAGTTAATTGTCAGTGAGTTCCAATAGCTAGCTTGAGGATGATAGGTGAGTGTCTGGGCCTTCCATGCTAAATGGTCAGAGTAGGAATACACACTGACAGAGTGAGTGAGTGAGTGCCTACTGGAGCTAGCTACGAGTGATAGGCATTACACCAGTATAGAAGTAAAGAACTGGTAATGGTATGTGTAATCTTGTGGAGGCCCGGGAAGCGCAGATGTAAGTGTTTGCTGGAATAAGTGCTGGCTGTGACTTGCTATTTAGAGAATAGACAACGACATTCTGCACGTCGAGACGTTCTGTTGTCTGATAAGGCACGGACATCGAGACTTTCCCTGGCAGGGCGCAGCCCTGCCGGGAAAGTCGAGATGTCCGTGCCTTATCAGACAACAGAATGTCGAGATGTGCAGAATGAGTTGTCTATTGTCTTTATAAAAAGAAATGAAAGTAAAAACACAATTTATTTACCATGAAATGTGATGTGAACATCTGGACATGGAGGCGGCCATCTTGGAAACTGCATCACAACCCTTCCTTCCGGTTTGACCATGCAGCACAAAAAAATAGTTCCCTACATACTTTGCAATAAATATCATGTTTCTGTTGAAAATTCTGTTGAACATGAGTTATCTCTCATAATTAAGTTAAAACAAATCATATTAGAACCTAACAATGCCAATTTTATTGATTTTCAATGGCTCGTACTTTCCCCATAGACAAACAGTGCTGATTCGGCCAGCCAGACATCAAAATGCTTTATTTTTGTTTTACCCGTTTAGGCTCCACCCCCCTAAAATTCCTTAAGAGGCTAAAAACTAGAATAGTTAAACTAATATTTGGCGCAATCCCCACCCAGAAATTCGAAATATTAAGCCCAGGAGAAATTATTTAGTTTTAGCTTTGTTCACGTAATGATAACTCTATGGGGACTGTACCGGTAGAAGCACTGAATGGAACACTTAATATACGAATTTTTTTAAGCTAGTTAGGCCTACATCTCAGCACTGAGGTTAATACACATTAAACTTGGGATATTTTACTTCGTTCACATCATATTCCCATTAAAAAGTATTCAGGATTTATTTAATGACAGCTCATTTACTTGTGGTCGACATGGGCCTATTTTAGCATAGTAAGACCGACAATAGGCCTAATATATTAATTCTACACTATATGTCACAAGCAATACATGAATTAACAATATTTGTCCTTGTTCAGGTGCTTTAAAAACATTATAAAACGAAATTCCGTGTATTGGGGCACGGCATGAATGACCTTGCGTGCATTATAGTGTAACAGTGCATGGCGAGTAAGGTTCTCTAAGCAGTACCATTTGATTTAATGAATGGTTCATAAATAACATTTAACAATTATACAAGGACTAGTATCAGCTCTATAACAAGTTCCGGACTACAGGGTAATGATACCTTGTGAGCAGTGGTCAACATTATAACATCAACTCCACTTCATTGAATAAGTTAAAAAAAAAAAATAGTAAATATTTTACATAGTCTACAGTAAAATCTGTAGTAGGTTAAATATATTAATTCTATACTATGTTTCATATATAATAAATAAACCAACGCTATTGGTCCCTGTCCAGTAATGCGGCCATCAACAATTATCAAACGATCTACTTGGTAAAGGTGATGTTAACTGTTGAATTGTTGAAGATCGCATTGCTGAACAGGGTCCTCGTCATGTCCATACTGCTGCTTGATGCAGCATTAATCCTGATTTGTGAAGGAGGAGCCTCTTCTGCAGGACTTGGCACCATCACATCAGTGCACCCAGATGTCATTGCAAGTACATTTGACATTTGTCTCCTTTTTTCTATGGTAGGTCCATTGGAATAGCGCTCGATGCTCTCAGTATTTTGGTGGCCGGTGACTGCTTTAATGTCATTAGCTGCCATTCCAGCATTTCTCAGAACGGTGACACAAGTCACACGCAGGCTGTGGTTGGTGTATATCACATCCAGCTTGGCAGCAGCACTAATTTTGGGCATCATTTTACCAATATTATTTATACCCAAGGGAGCATTGCAGAACCACTCATCACTGTCAATTTTGACAGATAGAGTTTTAGACTGTTTATGGGGCATAATTCGGTGCCTGTCGCAAACATTATCTGTTCATGCTCAGTTGCATTTACAGAAGTGGACTGATGATTTTTTTCAAGGGGGTTATGATCCAAAGTAGCATACTCCACTCCATTTTCCTCCTTAAATACAATTTGGTCCTTTTGCAGTTGACGTAATCCTTCACATCCCCTCCGGCCAAAGTGGAGAACAACTTCGATGAACACTTTATTCTGAAGTGTCTGTGGTTTGTTGGTAGATACTGCTCCAGATGAATATATTTGCATCATGTGTTCTTTTGTAATGGGTGGGTATTGCTTCGATTTGTCCATGCCTTTTTTCTTTAGAACTTTTACCTGTCCCGTCAGAACATTGTTTGCCTCGAGAAATAGAATGTCCTTCATAATGTTGATGGTCAGGCTATGTGGAGGCATGGTCAAATGGCGATGGAGAGCTGACCGTATGGATAACAGACTTGATTTTGAATACGGTTTACTATCCTTGGACTGAACTTCAGCATAGAATCTGCGTAACCATTGCGCCAGCACATCAGACCGTTGTATTTCGAAGTTCACTGGCAGTCCATTCTCCTCGAGCCAAGCTGAGTGAATAAAAATGAATAATTTGAACATAAGTTGAATATAAACCCACCAGCCACCTCCCTTATTATGCCATGGCTAATATCGACAACACTTTAGATTAGGATCACTCACTAAATGGTAAATATTTTTTCTAGGCCTACTATTATAGAACATGCAGCCCCCCCCCCCGCCCCACAAAAAAAATTAAATGAATAAAAAAATTCTACTCACCTCTGAAAACAGACACACCCCACTTTGTTTGAAAGTGGGTCTTCTCGCTTTTTGAGGCATGCGCTAGATCTGATATTTCATCTTCCGTATGAGAAGCGAATCTCTTTGGCTTAATTTCAGCTGGGATGACCTGAGCCTCAGGCTGACACTCATTATTTTGTAGGAGAAGCTGGGCCTCTTCAATATCATCAACAAACATCACACTTGTGTCAGTCTTTTCAAGCTGATAGCTGTGAACAATGTGAATTTCACCATCTTCGGTACTCTGAACCATGTATGTGTTGTATCCTAAACCTTTGTTTATATGAAGCAAAACTCCCAAAAACTTATTACCATGAATGTCCGCGTAAACCAGATCATTGACCTCATGCTTGTCGTCTGCTTTTGCTGCCATTTTGCGAACGTTCTGCTAGAATATTGACAATCTGTCACGAGTAAAAGCATGGCGAGATTTTGTAAGATAGTCTCTGTAGGTAGACTTCTCACTTCAATTTTTGAGAAAGGGGGATAGTATCATCTTCATTAAATCAGGGGCTCTGCACCCGAACCCCCCTTTTAATTTTTTATCTACATTTGGTCTCCACCCTGTATTCATGACAGGTCAGATACTACTTTAGATCCACTGCTCTCGATAAGATTACATACATGTAAAGTAGTACCACTGCCCCATGTGTTCATACGCATGTTGGTATGTCAACTGCTCCCAGTACCGTGACCTTGGTACACACGTTCACTGTAACTCTATAACGCACACAAGGTCGCTTCTCTCGCGCCACAACGCACGGCGCACCGTTTTATAAATCCCTATAGAGTAGCAAATGTCCTCGAGATGTGCTGGTTTGCAAGTGTCCCTGGTGGAATTTGTCCATGCGAATCTGGGGGTCACGGTGATAGAGGCCATGGTCATGGGGATGAAACCCCTATAGGATAGTGGTTGTGTTCCTCTCTAACAGATCCTTTAGACTCTCGCCCAGGGTGAAAGTCCAAATGGTGTCCGGTGATGAAAAGTCAAAACCAGGATTCGGAATTACATTGTATAGGTTTCATTTTTAAATATTGGTGGAGTTGTGATTAAATGTTTGTCATGTGTGGAAATTGATGCATGTATTCGGAATAACCTTGCATATGTGTTATTAAATTGAGTGGAGTTATGATTGAACATTGATTGTGTGCAAGCGATTGATGCGTATATTAAGAAGTACATCACATTGGAGTTATCATTGAAAAAGATTGACGGAGCTGGACCATTTTTAATAAAAAAAATACTTGGAGGTGAATTACCTATTCATGTCTCTTTCCCAAATGGGCAGTGGGATTTAAACATGATTCTATCACTTAATGCTAGCCAATAGATTCCCCAACATAATTAGTTCAAACTTGAGTGGAGATTGGAAAAGGGTAGTAATGTAATTGATGGAAACTCGAGTACTAACTATATTTTACATTGATAACAGACACCACTTTAGCACACAAAACCCCTCTTTTCCTTCCGCCTGTAATAGCCAACAACTATAGGTAAGAATAAATCTATCACAGGATAAAAGGTGCAATCAGACCAGAACTAACAGTACCTTCCCCCTCCCTAAAGTAGGGCGTATTACCCTTCAACGATTTATATGACAACACAATACCTCAAGCCTCCTTGCTCATGTTCCATGATTAACCTCCTATTCCTTCTCAGCTGTCAATTTGCAAGCACTGCATCATGTCCACACACGTGTGTACCAATTCTCTAGGCCATTGGCAAGCTACTCAAAAGGGCTGCATTTAGGGAGGCCCATTTCATTCAAAAAGAGCATAATAAATGAAGGCACTTTGTAGACTTTGGAGGCTTAAATAGTACACAGGAATTAGACCATGGAGGGGGGATATAATGAGACTGAGGTAGTTATCAAATAGTTTTTTGTACCTCAGCATATCCTTTAATCCTTTAAGGATAGTTTAGGGCATTGATATAACATGCCCATCGATAGTAGTATAACATTATTATTAATGTAGTCCAAAAATTCAATTTTCCAGGCCCAGGGCTACATTCATGCATCATGCTAATCTTACAGGATCGACACACTCATGGGGAGTCATCACCAGTGCACAGGGCTGGAGAGTGGGCTCACTAGAACCGCATTAGTTCATTATGGTGGCACATAAAGCTAACTGTACAGGGGTTAAGCAGGGACCATTCAGTGTGGAGGGCGGACATGTACCACTGAATATCTTTGTCAGTGATAGAAATGTTGCTTCTTGAAATGGTTCTCTTTTGTAGACGTGCACCTACCCCTTCCAGCAATAGGGAAGTGCGAGTGTTACATACACACGGGTCAGGGATATTATAAAATGAAGATATTTCCAACTATTTCACCTCTTAATCCACATTATTTTGTAACAAACTCTGCCCCTTTTTCCTTTCAACCAAACTTCTTTAACTTCCATAGCCACCTTGAATTAACCTTTCTTAAATTGTATACTGGTCATGACACACTTGGTTATCTGTTGTCAGACATGTAAGATCGCAATATGCAATTTGTCTAATACGATTTCTGATGAAACTAGACACATAATTTTATCATGTTAATCAGATATCACACCATAAATGATTTGAATAAAAATATTGGGGAAGTCCATTAGTTGATAAGGATAACTGATCATGATCATCATCTTATCATTTTGAAAGACAGTTTCATGAGAAAATGGCAATAGCATTGTTATTTTAAATTTCACCAATTAAATACACTACACTTGAGGGCCAGTCTAAATAATATATGACTTAAATGTATTCTCTAATAGAAAGTAACTTGTGGCTAATGCCTTACACTCCAGGGAAATTGATGTGTGTTTTAACATCTTTAACATAATTATGGGAGCATGTAATAAAGCTATGGACTGAGAAAATGGCAACCTAATCACCCTACTACCTAACAGTAGTATTTCTGAACTGAAATAACCAGAATTGCAAGTACTAGTTGATATTGGTTAATGGAGTAATGAGGGGGGTTGGCGGGTTTGCGTACAGACACGCAAAAAAAATTGACCCCTCCAGTAGGGACCTAAATTTAGCGCGAACACGCCCTTTTAACCTATTGTAACAGTGGGGGTTTTACACTGAAAATAGGTGAAATCATTTTGATCCCCCCATCAGAGGGGTTGAAAAAGATTCTGACCCCCCGGTCAAGGGGTCGAAAAAAGATTGGTCTTTATTGGCACAAAGTATCTTGTCCCAGTGTGAAGGTGTGTGTGTGTGTGTGTGTGTGTGTGTGTGTGTGTGTGTGTGTGTGTGTGTGTGTGTGTAGGTATGTGCACCACAAGTCGTGATATTAATGTGAATAGAATGGAAACTTTTTGCCAAATAAACTGATAAATAAAATTATGTAAAACCTATAATAGACTCTGATTCTCTTCCCTCCAAACTAACATGAGGTCGTTTAACACCATGTCAGTCCAAATTCCTGAAAAAAATATTATGGTCAACTCACCAATTTCTACTACTCTTTGGATTATCAGTCACACAATACTCAAAGTCATAATTCATTTACGCAACTTCATGACACTTGCAAAGGGACACCTTGCCTGCCAGGAAAACCTCATTATATTGACTTTGGCCCAGCGGTTTGTTTTTTATAGCTTTTGAAATAAAACTTTACATAGAAATGTCACGTCCGCCACCTGTTATCTCATGATATATAGTGACACTTAAATATTTCTCATTGTTGACTTCTAACCTTTTATATAGCTTAACACAGCATCTATTAAAAAGTAGAAAATGCATTATTTGGAAAAGATTTGAGCTGTTACACATAACTGAAAACTGTAAATTGTGTGCATTTTTTACAATAAAGGCTTAACTTTACTGCTGTGTACTCAATTATGTTCTTTTAGACATAGAAATTGTTACCGGTACACAATAACTTGTCTTCTACCCAAAACCTTAAAGGCATACAAACACAACTTATGTTATACCAGGCATTTTGAGCTTCAATTTTTTCATTTGACTTTTGTGTCATGTCCACCACTTTTGGACATAAATCAATCCCTTACACACTTGATATGAATAGAATATAGGCTTAACTCTTGATATGAAGAGAGGTGACCCTTATTCACCAAATGGACCAATTAGACATGCCAAATGTTACACGTCTTTTGATTATGTGGTAGGTCATCGAAATGTAAAAAAGCGAAATTAGTACTTATTTTGGCCAGATACCATTATTCAGGTACAAGGATTCAATACCAAAAGCGAAAGTGGCGGACGTGCTCAGGTACAAGGATTCAACACCAAAAGCGACCAATGTGACAGACATGACACTACCCACCAAACAGTATGATATGTGTACTCATGTGTATCCTCAATTTTTTAACTCAGGTGCCTCTGGAGAAAAAGTAGACTTGCTTTTCTGAGAGGCACTCAAGTTTTTTCCTGTGTCTGATACTTAAGTTTGAAACAAGTTATACTCAATCCCTATTCTTAAGGTCACAAATCATAGAAAGTGTGCATATGGGGCCTCATATGTCATTCGCCCAGACATGTGCCCAGAATCATGAAAAATAATTCTTATAAGTATACTTCTTTTATGATAGCAAGGACACATCTGACATGAATGATAATGTGATTTTCTTAATCTACAGATCAAAATAGTCTGGACCTGAGATTTTCATGGAGGTATGATGATTGTTTCTGTAGGAAATGAAGCCCCAAACATGGCTTGTAACTTAGGCCCCTAAATGTCATTCGCCTAGACACAATTTCGCCCAGACAATTTTGGGCCCATTTTACCCCCTGGAGCCCAAAATATTCATATGGGACCATCAAAACCCATATGTAACACAAAGATCTCATCCAGCCTGACACTTTGAGCCAAAAAAAATAGAGGGGGAAACTAAAATTCGAAGAGTAGGGGCTGGAATACCTCCAAATTCGTCATATGCAAACCTTCTATGATTTTCGACCTTAAGTTGGAAATGGTATTTCTCACAGGATTGGCATGAGCCTATATCTCAGAAAAATAAGAGAGAGTGACTTGAGTTCCACTCATGTCTTTGTATGATCTTAGGGATATTTACTCTGATGCCTCTCAAGAAAATGTAGACTCACTTTTCTTGGAGGCACTCAAGTTTTTTTTCTGTGTCTGATACTCAAGATTGAAACAAGTTACACTCAACCATTATTCTCAAGTTGGAAGTGGCGTTTCCCACAGGATTATCATGAGCCTATATGTCAGAGAAATTAGAGCAAGATGGATTTAAGTTCTAGTCATGTCCTTACATGTGTAAAGAATTTAGTGTGGCTCTCTGGATGCTCTCAAGTTATTTTAACATCCAGAACTAGAGATTACATGAGAATATGTTTAAATATTCACTTGAGATTTGGTCCCCCAACACACCCCTGTTCTAACCCAGTCTAAACACCCAGCTTTACTTGTTTGCACTTCCTGTGTTTATGCATGTTTCTCCTTAGTACCTAGTATGTCCATTCAGCCATTTTGAACATGACTAAGGTATTATCAGAAAAACTTGCCTCCATTGAGGAACTGGTGTATTATCCACGAGGACAAATTCATCAGTTGTAAACCAGTTTCCTCACAGAGAGGTAACACATTACTCCTAGCCAGAGGGCCCAGATGTAAGACAGATTTAGTACTTGCTATATGGGTCAGGTCGCCAGAAAGCAGTAGATTTAGTGTTTTTGGGGTTATTTTGGACTCTTATGGCTCTGGAGAAGGAATTTGTGAACCAGTCTTGTCTTACATAGACTCCTTTGGTCATGCATCAAAAACTCTCAGACTTGTAGCCTGCCTTAGTGAAAAAAATGGCCAAATTTGTTCTATTTTGACTTTTTGTATTTTTTACAAGTGTCCTGTATTGAATAAAGAACATCTGGAGTATCCCAAAGTTATTTTTTATATTGTATATGATTATAGGTATCATTTCCATGAGGCTTGGACATGTTACTGAATGAGAATTTTTCATCATGTGTCTTTGAAAATGGAAATCTGTAATTTGTAACGTCCGGTATCTAAATCTAAATCAGTTATATTACATGGAAAAAATAAAGCTTCACCATTTTTGTTATTACCTATATAAAGGGACCTATTAGCCCCTACTTTGGTGAAAGAATTGTGTGTCTATCAGCATTTGTTTCCATGTGAGAGCAGCTTATGTGAAATAATTCTGATAAAAGTACCGGACGTTACGTAACGTCCAGTACTTTTATCATCATGTAAGAGGCAGTCTACTGTGCATGCATAACTCAAATTTTGATCCATTTTGTAATTGAAGTCAATAATAGACATATTGGCCTTGCTATTGCATGTGTTAGCTATGCATAATGGGACATTCTCTATTACTGACAGCAACTTTAATTACCTCCATATTTCATCATACTGGTACCGGACGTTACATGACACAAAGCAAGCAATAAAAATGGAACCGGATGACCTAAGTCGGTTTTTTTTTTCTTTTCTGAGCTGAGGGGATGTCCCTTCACAAATGTGTTAAGGTTATATAAAGCAGTTAAAAAATTAATTTTTAAGGGCCTTCAAGGGCAAAATCTTACACTTCCTGACGACCTGACCCATATATTCTGTCCAGAAATGGTGTATTAGAAATGCCCTGCCTAGAGTTCATAAAGATCCCACTGAGTCCACAAAGGTAAAAACATGTAAATGTGACTCATCCTTACAAAGTGGTTCTGAGGCCACACATTTAGAAGCTTAGATATTGCCTTTTAAGAGGTATAGGGTCAAAAATATAAGATTTTTCAAAATTGATATTTTAGCATTTTTCAAACGTATGGGTATATAGCTTCCGGAATCCTTGCTTACTAAACTGAAATTAAGCCCCAAGTGCCTAAAAGACATAGCTATAGTTTTCAGGGCTATTAAGAATTACATAGGAATCATATAGGATTCATCAATTCTTATTATGGTTATTATGTCAATTATGTCAATTTAATCAATTTCAAATTGATCCGACTACATTTACAGACAGAAGATCCATAGAGGACAACCTGGTTCAAATATGCAAGTGTTATATACCAAATTAAAGCTCTTGATGAGCAGTAAATGAACATGCCAATAACCAAACATTTTTTATATGCGACTTCTGAACCATTTGGTAAGGATAGGTCACATATTTGTCCTATTAATCTTGATTAACCCAAATTATACTAAAGCCAGAGTTTTTGCATAAGAGGATTAAAAATTTGTATATAATGTCATGTATGCCTAAATATGCACCGTTTCAAATTTTTTGGTGATCGAATGATAATGTCCAGTGATATTAGGTTTTCAATACTGACCTACATGTAGGTTGTTAGGAGAACTCATTGTGTGGAACTGGATAGGCCATAGGCATCACCTTATAGTGAAGTGTGTATATACAAGGTCAAGCCTCAGGACCTTTACCTTGAGCAAGGTCACTGATATTACATTCAATTATGAGGGTCATATAGCATTACCAAATAATTTTGTAATGGTTTAGGATTACCAGCTAGGTTAGAGTCTTGTTATTTGGAAGAAACACAAAGACAGTATTCCGAGTGTATACCAGTGGTTTTTATTTGGGGTTTACACTTTCCGGTTACCCTGTAAGTGGTCTTTAGGGAAACATGTCATCACATGTAGCATGTATGGAGCCCTACATGGCCTCTGACGTAGCAGGTGAGCACAGGGCTTTATATAAGGAGCCCTAGGTTTGTTGCCAGGTGTCCCACAGGTCTGGTTCAGTGCTTCCACCTCAGGAACACCAGGCAACAGGACTCACCCACGACGCCAGACAGCACCAAACATTACCAGTATAACTATATGCCTCTACAGTACTCCACCAGACAATATATATTAGGTACTATATAGGGATAACATATGTGGCATGTACTTAGAGAAGGGGTCTTAAAGCCCCCTGCACTAAGCCCCCTTTTCGCAGATCTTGTCACATATACATTATGTCTGTCTGAATAATAGAAGAACAAGTATAGATATACAACGATACCGTAATAAAGTATCATAATTTTCATTTCGACATATATTCGATAGTAGTATTAATGTTATGGATAGTTTACAAACTGGAGGTCAAAATAACAAACGAATTACCCAATCAGATATGTGTAACTGATCTGATTACAATTATATAAAAGTCCTGAGAGGGACTGATATAGATTATCAGGTTGGGGACGGGAATATCTTTTTTGGACACACCAAAATCATAGTACAGCAGTCTTAGTATTCTTAGCGTGCACTGTACCATGATACTCACCTCTACAGGTGTATGGGCCAATCAGAGCCCTGGTCACTGGACCATGACACCTACCTGTGCATGTATACATTATTGGGGTCAAAGGTGGGATGGTGAAACCACTCCACCATTTGGTACTTATATTTGCAATAAATGATACAATTACTCCCTTATCATATATAACTTGGCTAAAATGAAAACATCAATTTGTAGGCATTTATCTATTTTTTTATCTTGTGGGTTCATATTTATTAGGAAATTTAACAACAAATTTGGAAATGGATTTTACTATACTGGGACTAAGGGGGAATTTATACATATAGCCATTTCTCAGAAAATATTCCGATTTTAGTTCTGTAAAAAAGTGTATATATGAAATATAGATTCCTTCTACTTATGGTGTTATCAGAATTATGTATTTTGATGCAGAAGCAAGAGAAACTTTATCAATAAACAAGTGTACTAAGTTCTTAGTGCACACCATGATCCAGGGACTATCATTCAATCTTAGGGCGTACCAAGAAACAGGTCAGTCCTGAACCTGATTATCGTTTACAAAATAATATCATATGACCTTATAAGTCTTGATAAAGGCTCTAAACGTAACACTACTATATTCTGATACTTATTAACCCCTAGTTCTGATAAGAACTATTACATTTCATCAATATCAAGTTATTATAATACACTCGAAAAAAAAAACGAATTGTTTATACATTAGTATAGCCAAAGCGAGTTTTTTTTTAGAAAAATATATACATGTTCACATCACTCTTATTTACAAATTAGCTGTCTACTAGCACCAGGTAATATTAAATCTTTATACCATGCATAATGAAAGTACAATATCCTGGGGTGTTAACCATGATGATCTGTTGAACACATTTGGTGTCTATACTGATATATAATAATCACAGATCTGAACCCGTATTTAGCTAAACTTATAATAAGATTAACCATTTTATACTAAATACGATATACAAATAGAACATGGTTAATATTAAGCAGTAGTCCTAGTGATGTGACAATCTTCATCCATCTGAATAATATTTAACATAAAGTAATAATGTTTTTGTAGTGTCCGGATGCTGTCCTGATGGTAAAGTCTGTGTAGATTAATCCATAAGTGATCAGCTAACCATGGGATGGATGTGCTAGTATCTTATAAAACATATCAAGTAAGTTGATAGGCCAGCTACACTAATCCTCTAAGTAGTGCTACAGTTCCTTTAGTAATAGTAGTATATATCCGGATGGGTTGTAGAATAGTATCACATGGGCCAGCTAGCCCTGAAGTCTGAAGTGCTAGTCCATAAGTATCCTAATTGTGGTAGTTGGTATGTAGATAGTTCGAAACATATATCCAAAGCTAGTGTAGAATAGTTCAGTTTCAAATAACATACTGGACTAAAACGTTTACATCCGGGTGTAGTTTAACATCAGTAGTAGTAAAACAGTGATTGGGAACAGGAATCGTAAATCCACATCCGACAGCATCAGTAGACATCATACATATCTATTCGATACTTCTAGATAGTATCCGAGGCTAGGTCGTTAGAATGTATGGAGTCTCAGATAGTACACTTTAAGCTCTTGTAATGGTTCGAGTTCTTGTATAACTTCAGTTTAGTTCGAGATATGTCAATATCAAGTAAAACAAGACAAGTTAGCTCGGGTTAGTGCAACCGGCACATGTTTATTTTAGAGTTACATATGTTTGAAGTGGTGCTATGAATATAGCTCGGTTCTCTTCAGGTATTGTCCTGGCCGCAGACAGAAGCCAACTGAGCTCCCTATGCGGTCCCAGGTAGGGACTGGAGCAGCGAAGACTAGTGCTGTCACCTCATAGTGGCCAGAGATCGATGCGACCTCTGGTCCTACCAGTGGTAACCGCACCGATCGACCTGCCCTCTCGAAAAGGGAGCAAACACTATATATAACGCTCCATGAGCCCCTACACTGTGTATACATTCCAGGTTAAGAACTGGTTATAAATGGAACCTGGGAACACACTAAGCTAAATGCTTAGCATGTTTCTTTTTCAGAAGAGCTAGACCAGATTCTGGAGTACCATCCCACTCATCTAGATCCACTCTGAGCACTCTCATGAACTTAGTCTTCAGTTTAGTGTTCCTCTGTACTTCCACGTTAAAATGCTTTTTGAGTACATGTACATCCATAGCTGATTGTTCTTTAGCATCCATGGCCTCCTCTTCGAGTGATTTAACATCAGCTCGGATCTTTGTTTCCAAGCGTTGCTTTTCAGCATTACTCACTTCCTGGAAACACAGCAGAGTGTCATTCAGAAGACCCTGATGGTAATCTGTGGCTCTCTGCTTCACACATTTTCCCAGTGAGTGTAGATGGCATTTTGGACATCTGCTTCTCCCTGGCGAGACTTATCAAACTAGATTTCTGCCTGACTGGTTTTAATGGTTATGGCATTAGCCAGTTTTGAAATAGAGGCGGTAGCAGGTGGTGCAGCACCCGGAGGAGGTACTTGCACAACTGCTGGAGTGTCTTTAATGGTTCCGGGTGTTGGAATAGCCGGTATGGAAGGCATACCTGGATTCTGAACCGTAGGGATACAGTTTCCGGGTAGCAGGTTCTGTCTCATACCCAGAGCCAGGTACTCTGGTTACTGTTCCTGGGTTATTTGACTTCCTGATCCAGCAGCGGCAGCAGGGGCAGGCTTCTTTGTTACCAAACGCACACCTCTGCAAACAACTAATGAATGGCTCTCAGGTTTCTGAGACATAGCCAGATATGACTTTTTGTCCAGTTTCCCCAGATTCTTTGCAGCTGAGGAGTAGGATCCAACAGGCCCAGGCGTTTTGAAGACAAGAGCTGCCTGAGACTGTTCATGCAGGGGGCGTGCCATGGGGGATCTGAAGCGTTCCTCCCTGTCATGGCTACGGGTCTGAATCATTACTGGATTCGCCCCGGTTCTGATCCCTTTGGTTTCTCTCCGTGGCATGTTTGCCCTCCTGGCCAGACTCCTCACACAGTTTCTACAAGCTCTCATGCATGTCTAATTTTCCTTGCCTGGGGGTGAGGATGATCTTTGCTCTAAGCTTAGATTCCATAGACTTCTGTACCTCACAGAGGACCTGGTTGCCTGGTTCGATCTTAGACCAGGCTTCCGTATCTAGCTTGTCCAGTTCATGCATAAGCTCCCTGTGTAATTCCATCACTTTCTTCCAGGCATGTTCCAGCCCCTCCGAGTGACCCTTCTTCTGGTGTCTTGCCAGATCACTACGCCGGTTATAAGTAACCATATAGTAGAGCAGCAAGTCCTTCAAAAGAGCCATATTTTAGGAGTTTAATTCGTAAGATTACTGAAAGCTATAAGTTGTTTTTTTATGTTGTCAAATGTCTCCAAGAGCTGATTTTAGTTAGCAACGGACCCTTTCCGAGACAAAGAAAGACCATTCCTAGGAATGAATTACAGAATGGAGATCATGAACACTGTTTCTAATTTTGCTATTCAGAAGCTCAATGCAATTGTAAAAAAGGCAATATTGTACTAAAATACAGTGTGCTGATCAGAAAATATAGAAAAAAAGATAGACCTATAGCAAGTATGATGAAAACATGCGACTTCAGCATTATCCTCTATTGGCAAAATATTCTGTACTAGACAATTGTATGAATGATGAAATGAGAATACATCTGAGGTTTTACTCTACTTGTGGGGCAGTGAATCCTTAACAACAAATTTACATATCAACTTATACAGAGGAGCTTGTTCATAGACAAATATGTATTATTGTGAAGAGAGTTAAACATCATTGGACTCAATTTATTCAGAACTGAGTAGATCTTGTTAGAAATATCCCTAATGTAATAGGAAATGTGTCAGATAGTTGTTCAATACTCAAAGAGTTGGCACTTGCTTAAACCTTGCTAGCTTTTGTTTAGCAAGTGGTGAAACCTTGCTAGCTTTTGTTTAGCAAGTGGCTCACCAACAGACAACTGCTCTACTCAGATGATTATGGAACCCATCGATTTATAAAAAAAAAATAAATCTGAAGTTGTGCTGTCAAAGCCTTATTGCTAGAACTGTTTACATCTTAGCAATTAAATATTTGTTAAGGGGCCATTCAAATATTACGTAACACAGTAGGGGAGGGGGGTCATGAAGTTTGTTACACTTTGTTACAGAGGGAGGGGGGTCTGCCCAAGTGTTACATGATAAAAATGAGGAATACATCACATGGCTAAAATTTGACAATTTACAAGCATTTTAATGTGATTTTAGAGATCTTCCTATAATTCTTGTTAAATTGAGAAGGATCAAATAAATTTAGGAATATTGATTAGAAGCCCCATATTGTTACAAGGGGGGAGGGGGGTCAAAAAGTGGTCAAAATTGTGCCAAAGACCCTACCTGTGACCATTCTCCTTGCTGGAAGGTCATGTTACAAGACATTAGCTAGGACTTTATTTTAGGCCATAGATATGTTCTTAACTCTTTCCAGCCAGCTCTATCATTGTTAAAAGTCCCTAAGATACAGCAGATTGAGGTCCTGGGCAAATATATATTGATACATGGTGTAAGGGTGACCTCAGGAATAGAACCAATGTTTGTGAAATGTATACAAAAATGACTGATTTGTAATCTGTATGTAATTTCCTTTCATATGATACCATGATACCTGGCATTACTTATTGAAAATAATCATTGATGGGGCCCAGAATAATGTTATTAGATACTTTAAATGCTCTCCTCATAGTGCATTAATGTACTAGCTATATTTGACCTGGTAGTGCATTAATGCACTAGCCGGCTGGAAAGAGTTAAAAAAGACATAGACCATCTGTCTGTCACCAGTGATCATCATCTACATGATGGAAACATCCATATAACAATTAACATTCTATCCAGATATGTTCAAAGTGAAGTGATGGAACTATTATAGCCTACATATTTCAGGGCATTGCCACATGTACATTCATAATATGCTTTAGCATTTGAATATTCATTTTTACACTCCACCTTCTCAGTTGGTACTGAGGTACTTGGAAGGGTTGGCATGATACATTGATGCAGCATTTGCTAAAGGACTGACCAGCATTTCATTTGAGAAGAATGACATATGAAGCATTGAATGAACATAAGGAGGTAATTTCATCACCCTCTACACACACCCAAAGTCACAGACCAATACTGTAAGCATTGGCCTAAGGTAATTGACGTGAGGCTAAGGCTACGAGGCACAGGGGCATCCTACATTGTATATGACAAGACAAGGGTTGGATTCATGTAGAAGCCATGCCATTTACACATGATTCTATGGTAGTATTAGGTACATAAGGATTCCCTTCTTGTTACAGTTCCTATAATTCTAATCCTGGGTCGTTAATTTATTCTAATAATGTTGCTAAATATCACTCAAAAGGATTAATTGATAGGTAGATACATACTGGAAGCAAGGTATTTACCAAGCCTCAGATGTTCTTTGTATGCTTTAGAATGAGAGAGTTCAAGATGGTGATTATGTGTTCTGTAGGATGGCATGTAACATCACACAGGGGCAATATTTAATTTTAGCCTAACCATTTTGGTGGGAGAGCTTTGATCATTATCAGTACTTTGAATCAGTCTGTATATTTGATATGACTTTGTATAGACAGATATATGCCTTGTGGTTGATTGAAACTATGGTTAATATAGCTCTTGATAGCGACTTGACTTAACATGTTAATGTTGGTAGCATTCCTTGACTTCTCCTTGACAGGAATGGAATGATTATCACTGATAGTGGGTAATCAATCACATAGGCTTTATGTCACACTTATTATAACAGCAATTACTAAGGTATGGCAGGTTACCAAATGACACCCAATGAAATATTAGGATATCATCTGTGTTCTGAGACTCACATGAGATGTACATAAATCACAGACTGACCTGTCACCTCAACCTGATACAATAACTGCTTTCAATGATACTTTGCTGATGTTATCTTTAGCCAAAGTAGTGACAGTTGATTTTGTATTTAAGTCTGCAGAACCTGTATGAAGCCCCCGTATAAGGTGTTGCTTATAGGTCATTTCAGGCTCTGGCTGCAGCTCAAAGTATATTACTCAAAGTACCATACTATAGAATAGTAGTAATCTGAATATTTGTAGGCTGCTAGGTATGGTTTATATTATTTTCCAAAATAGAAAAAGGAAATGAGTTGCTGGGTGATTTCTTCTTTTTTTTCTATGGGGACATTTTATGATAGGATCATATATTTCAAGCAAATATAGCTGACTAATATTTGAATCCCATCTCATTGGATCTACATATACACATGTACATGAACCTGACTATCACATGGTCCTTGGAATGTGGTTGGTTTACAAACAATACACTCATGATGTCTCTTGCCCAGCAATAGACATCTTTAGTAAAAAAAAAACAACCTGTGATCACTAGAATACCTGGCGGATATCTTGTCATATCTGGAGCATCTGTGTGTCAGTTGGTAGGCTACTTGCTATGCAAAAGCTAGTATTTTCTAAACAATAACCAACTGCACAATTGTTAAATATAATTATTTCCTATTTTGGGGGATATTTTGAGGTATAATTGTTTTCAAATTCATTGAGTCCATGGATGCTTAATTCTCATCAAATCCAAATGTCTTTTTATGAATATACTTCTCAATTTTCTTAGGTTTGAAAAAGTGTTTATTTGAACTTCTCACAAAATTACAATGTGGATAATTGAAGTCCAGCTTGCAGCATAAATCTCAATATTACAATTAGTTCTAATTTTAACTTTATAAACCACCACATCAGCTGTTACTTGATTTTCATTACATCAAACAATAGAATTTTATATACGCACATGAGACTGTCAGTAGACCATTATAGGTATTGTACTTATCATATTTATTTTTCACCTTTGACTCTACCATGTAATATTCAATAACCTTTAGTTAATCAGTAAGTAGTACAAAGGAAAAAGAAAAAGAAAACAAGATTACTTCATGATCAAAGTCATCATAATTCACATTCTCCAAATAACTTAACTATATGTTGTTAGTACAAATCCTACCTAAATTTTTAATTACTGTCAGTAGACCGTTATAGGTATTGTACTTATCATATTTATTTTTCACCTTTGACTCTACCATGTAAGCCAGTGTCCGAGTCTACCCACAAGCCAAGCCATACCCATAGACCAAAGGCTGGTGGTGTCAACTGCACTCAGTGACCCCGCCTCCTCCCACTGGAGGATACGCCCGTTAATCACGAGCAGCTCACTGCATGCCAGGAATTCCTAGTAGCTATGTTTAGACCAACTCCTCCCGCTGGAGGACATGCCCATTGATCATGAGCAGCTCACAGCATACCGGGAATTCCCAGCAGCTATATTTAGAACCATACTGAACTCTGTGACCCCCAGTGCTATGTTCAGGATCCACCTACACACCTGCACTGGAGTTCCCCAGTTACTATATTTAGCTCACCTGATACTATTTTTAGGATGAGCTGGGTGAGCAGCTCCTACTATAAATACCTGTAGGTGGAGCAGCTCACTCATCTTTCTACCTTCATACTTCATCCCTCACACACTCACGTGAGAAAAGAGCCCACAGCTCAAGGGCTAGGCTTGGACACTGTTGGGCACCTTACACTGTATCACCATCTATACCTCGTGGACTTCAATGAATAAAGTGGATATCAAACTGGATCCCTGATTCGTCTGTATTCATCCTCATTCATCATTTACGGACTCGTTGACAATGGTGGAAAACCCTCACGTATCATCCCACAGTTACCACCTCTCATGAGCCATGGACAACAGTGAGACCCTACCAAAGGAGCCAGCCCCTAACATATCCAGACAAAGATCAGCAAGAAGCCACCAGAACACAGTACACCACCTCAATAGACTCCTCGCCAGACACGCTCCAGCTGGACCCAGTGCTGCCAATCCACAGACATACACATAGACAAACACCTGTGAGTTCAAACACCTTACATTTTTCGTCCACCATAGTGGACACCAACACAGGTGCACATACCAGCACACCAGCAGGAGCCCCACCACCAGGTTTAAACCTCACCCTACCTGGTTATTTACCCTCAGAATCACCACCCCTAGGATTAGGTGGTCTTCAAAATACCACATACAGCACGCCTGAAAATCAATCACCTGATCATAACGAAGAGAGAAGAAGTTTCCGGGTAGGCAACCAAGCTTTTATTTCATAAGCCTTTGTTACATACGATCACAGCCTTAGAGGACTACATGCTACCAGAGCATTCGGTTACCCTTTCAGGTAACGACCAGGTTGAGCAGTGGGTAAAACCACTACTGGAGAATGTGGGGGTAGAACCAACCTTATATAGGGGAAAAGCCCGCGGAACTCAGACCGGCCACGTGACGTGTGGCGGACGAGTGGTAGGCCCCCTGGTGTAATGGATACGAATGCGGGGGCAGGTGCTGCCACCTGCCATCCGGATTCCCCCACTACACCCGAAGACCTAGGTCTGAGTCCCACGGGTGCATGAACGTACAAGTGTAAATACCATACCCTTACATTAATATGACATTAAAGGGGCATTATAAATAATATGTACATAATAATAGGCATCGTCATATATAAAGCGAAGTAACTATTAATAACAAAATAGGAGGTGGTGCACCATCAACCCATGGTAAAGTGGTAATGGTAACAGTGTTGCATAGTTATTATAGTTATACACGACGTATATATATATTAAATTTTACAGTTAAACATGTAGTAGTGTAACATAGACACATTATATCAAATATACACCGCAGTAACCAAAAAAAAAGCAGAAAAGTGTAAGTACAACGTATGAGGTTTTCTACAGATGAATTGTCTTAGCTATTTAGTAGTACAACTGAGACAGGAGATTCGTGTGACGCCCAGGTGTTTGGCCATTTCTGTAGTCTTAACCCTCCTTAAAATGCTTTACTATGGGTGATACCTTTACATGTTAAACTCAAAGTAATTATTATTAATTTCCTTTTTTCAGCTGCAGCAGCTCAAGATGATGAGGGGGCCACCGGCAGAGCCACCCGCTGGGCCTACATGCTTGTCCTTTGTCATGGGATTCCCCCTCAGTGAATCATGTCTGAGTGATCAAAGGCTGTGGTTTGTTTGGCCCTGCCTATGGGACCAGGCAAATAAAAGAACACTTGCTATCCTTCGAGAAGAGTAGGGGAATGAAGCCCCGGTAGCGGTTTTCCCCCTCACCCCTCCTCATAGATTCGGTCATTCATCTCATAGATTCGGTTATTCATAGATTCGGTCACTGCTGTGTCGGGCAAGCAGCATATAAATACCTGTCCAAAAAGAAAAGAAAGGACTTAATGTCCGAGAACCCTTAAATGTCTGAGTTCCTCGATGGCCCCCGGACGTAAAACTAAACAAACAAACAAACCAACCCGCTGGGCCACCGGCAATGCCACCGGCAGTGCCACCGGCAGCGCCACCTGCTGGGCCACCGGCAATGCCACTGGCAGCGCCAGGTAAAGGCAAGCTCAATCTATATGAAGAAAGGTCTTTTCCGGGAGCCTGTGGCCGGTAAAACTATCACAGTACCTTTGGCTTGCTGGCAGAGACTGTTCAGATGTCCCGAGATTACATTTGGAAGGAACCAGACCATGCAAGAATAGACAAAACAGAGGCAACTAGGTCTTCCATGATTGAATTTATGAAACGAGAGGACAATTCTTACATGCTGCCCGATAAGAAGCATCAGACCAAAAATCAGCAACGGTATGCTTTGGGAGACACTCTCATAAATCTTCACAGGAAGTACTGTTCCGAGCACGAGAGCATGATGATTGAGTATTCCACCTTCCGGCGAGCTAGGCTGTGGTATATTAAGCTCAATCATTTTCTCAAACGGAGTGTGTGCCTGTTTAAGGCACATGCCAACATGTCGCTGATGATGGATGCCGTACCATCTCTACCTAAGAGCACCGCTCAAATGGCAAAACACTTCACTGATGAGGCCATACAGGTAGAGCTGGAGAAGATGAACAAGGAGACAGTGTCCTACAAGCAATGGGAACGGGTGACCAAGAAGATAGAGAGTATAGTCAAGAAGCTTAGATACTTTAGGAGAGGTCACTGAGAGCATAGTCTATGGGTAGAGTGTGACAGGCCACCCCCCTTTGCCCCCCCCCCATGAAACTAGGTGCCCCTGTGTCTTCCTTGTTGATTTCTATAGAGGATAAGGTGTTTTTTTGAGCTGTGGTATTCCTTTATGAGGGTGATACTAAAGGGGAAAAAGGAACCTCCTAGACCAGGAAATCCTGGTGATTCCAAATTTTGTGATCATGATTCTCAGAAATTGACTAAAAGTACCCGAAAATGAGGTTTGATGAAGAAAATATTTTAGAGATGTACAAAAATAATATTCAAAATGATTAGGAGTCTTTGTAGACACAACATGTATACCAGAGTTAGTACTTCAGTGCACATATCCAAATGTCTGCCTATCTCCCAATTTGACAAGTATTCTAACTGTGCGTTACTCTGCCTATCTCACATACTGCCTATCCTTTAGTCTACCTATCACTGATACTGCCTATCTCTTAAATCCAAAGCATCTTGAAATAAGGCTATCTCTCAAAAGACCTAGATACTAAAGCTTACTCCTTAAATTAGCTAATCTTCTCTGGCTAAAGCCTACCTATCCTTCATTATACCTACCGTAATCTCCCACATATAAGGTGCATCTTATAAGGGGGGTTATAGTTCTCATTGGATCTACAAGGGGGACACCAAGACCTTTCTTTTGATATCTTACATGTCCCCTTGGTCAAAATAGGACAAAATGGGGCCCAGGAGGGCCCAAGGTGGCCCAAGCTACCCATAGGTTTTTGAATTTCATTCAGTAGAACCAAAGTTATGAATTTTTCATTTTTTTGAGAATTTTCCAAAACTCTAGGTGCGCCTTATACGCGGGCTGAGCCTTATACGCGGGAGATTACGGTATCCCCCAACTCTGCATATCCCTCATATTTGACTTGCACATCTGTCGCTAGCACCCATGTTTTTTTTTACATTTGCTCATCTTACAAGGTACTCTCTATGCCTATCCCTCATACTAGATATTGTACATGCTACCTATCCCCCTTGCTACCAATCCTTTTGAATGCCTATCCCTCATGCTCTCCATATGGTTTTCTTACCATGTCAGGTCAGTCAGTCTAACCTGCTCTCTCTATACATATCTCAGCTTGTGTTCAATTTCTTCCACCTGTCTCCAGGTCTATGCCTTGTGAAATATACCTATCCCAGATTATGCCTATCCTCCATTCATGAATATCATTATATAGGTAAACTAAAAGATATGCAGCATGAATGATAGGTAGATGTATGAATAAGGTGGACTGTAACCAGTATGTTAGGTGATAGGATGACTAAAAAATGGTCATCATAATGAAGGTTGGTTGTGACATTGGTAGGTTAAGAGAGGTGAGATGGGTAAGAGAGCCATATAGAGAGCATGGGGGATAGGTAAGGATGGGTAGCAAGAGGGATAGGCAGTATGAGCAATTAGCAATTTGAGGAATAGGCATGGAGTACCTTGTAAGATGAGCAAACGTAAAAAAAAGAAAGGAAAACATGCATTCTAGGGACAGATATGCAACTCAAATATGAGGGATGTGCAGAGTTGGGCAAAAGGTACAATGAGGGATAGGTAGGCTACATGATAGGCATTATCAGGGATAGGTAAAATTGTAATAGTAGACATGGTAAGGAATGTACCGTTAAACAATAAAGGCTTATATAGCAGACAAACAGTGCAGATTAAACATGATGGTCTGAGGGATAGCCACCATGAGTGATAGGTAAAATGAATGATAGGCAGATTGAGGATAGGTAGACTAAAGGAAAGAAGGAACAAATGAGATAAGGTAAGGTGAGGGGTAAGAATTATAAGTTAGGCCTTTTAAGAGATAACCAGATTGAACTGTAGATGTCTTGAATTGAAGAGATAGGCAGGATGAGTGATAGGTACACAATTGGTATGCTGTATGTGGGATAGGCAGAATAATGCACAGGCCCAGAACTTGCCTGACTGAGAGATAGGCAGACGTTTGGGTATGTGGATTGAGGTATTAACTCTGATTTATGTGTTCTTTATTTAAAGATTTGCAATCATTTTCAATATAATTTTTGTACATTTTCAAAATATTTCCCTCATCAAACATCATTTTCAGGTACTTTTGGTCAAATTCTGATAATAAAGACCAACATTTTTGGATTCAGCAGGATTTTTTTGGTTTAGATGGTCTCATTTGGTATCCCTTTCATGAAGATACATGATAGCTCCATAAACCCCCTTATCCTACATAAGGCCCAATACTGAACACACAAGGTCACCAAGTTTCATGGGAGGGTAGAGGGGGTTGGCCTTCACTATAGGAGTGTATGGGCTGACCTATCATATACTGTACAATCTTTGGTATAGTGGACAAGAAAATTGTGACCAAGGAAGTCCATCATACTAAACTCGTCACCAAGTCACAACCTAAGGAGGAGTTCGTAAAGACCTTCCTTGCTGCCCTGCGAGGGTTTCACATTGTGGCAGAGTTGAGGTGCAGTACCGTGAGATGAAGAGGCTGGAGGAAAATCTGCCAGTGGGCCATGCTATCATACTAATGGACTACTCCGAAAACTGGAACTCTGCCTAGCTGTGTGAGATCACCTCAGCCTACTATTTGAAGGATCAGATAACCATACATCCTATGGTGGTGAAAATCAAATCACCAGAAGGCCTCCTCATAACTTGCACGTACGTAGGTGTGACATCCGTTACCTCCCACTCCTTTCCAACTACCTTCATGTTCATACAAAAACTGATAGAAGATATCAAGGCATCATTTTCATATGTGACATCCATACACTTCTGCAAAGTCAGTCCCTCCTCGCAGTACCATAATAGGCACATCATTCAGATGCTTCTAAGGTTTACCAGCACCTTCGGCCTCTTCGCAGCATGGAATTGGCTCAAGGCCGGGCACGGGAAAGGCCCCTGCGACGGGGTCAGAGGAGCTATGAAGCGCCTGGCTGACCGCATCATAAAGACCAATCAGATCATCCAACTTGTCCAGGTTACATCCGAAGAAGTGATGGAGTCAACAAAAGAGGTTGAAGACTGGGACAGTCCAGGTATGGCTGGGCTTATGGAAATGGCACCAAGCTTGTTCTTTCCAAGGTGCCATCTATGTCTGGCGCACCTCATGCTACAGGGCTTGCTGCATGAGCACTGGGCAGCTTGTACCAGGGTGTGCCAGATGGTGCAAGACCAAGGTTGTGGCAAAGGAGGAGGAAGACGTCTGCGAGGACTCTGACGCAGAGTTCGACTTTGAGGGGGACTCAGGCTATGACACTGAGGACGAGCTTCCTCTAGCCCATCTCCCCAACTCTGAGGACGACTCTGAGGAAGACACCCCCAATTGCCAACCTCAAGGCCAACATGTAGGATGACCTCTCTTTGTCTGTGGTGAAGGCACGACTTGCTGCTGAGAGTGACGATGATGTCCCCCTCCCTCAGTTAGTTAGGTCGAGGGCAGCCAAGTCGAGGGCAACCAAGTCGACCTCCGCCAAAACCAAGGCCACCAAGGAAGTCCAAGTACCTCTCCGCAGGTCATCGCGGAAGAAGTAGATGATGCTTATGCACTAGTGTATAAACCTTTCATCCATCCTGAGCATTTCTCCACGAGCCTCCACTTGTATTCCCTGGTGGACAGGTAGGTCCGGCTTCCCCATTTGTGTGGTGAGGCCAGGGGACAGGTGGAGACTTATGAAGGAATGCTCAGAATGGATGTAAAACTAAGTAGCTGTAGAGGCCTGATGGTTGCATATATATTAGGAGATTTGTGTGACACCTGAACGGTCCAAAAAATTTGTTAGAACCATCCTTGTTACCTTCATAAAATAGTAGAACAACAGCGGAGGAGATTTGTGTAACTCCCGGGGATTGTCCGTTTCTGTAGTCTTAAGTTAGTAATTAAGAATGTAATATATAATGATTAGACTTTGTTGGCTTCATGGGTGTGATAAAAGCATTCGCCTCCGGCTCATGCTTTTATCACCCCCTGAAGCCAACAAGTTCAAGTCTAATCATTACACATTGCGTTTATAACATGGTTTCCACCATTAATTCTAAGTATTTACCTTTAAAATTGATAGAATCCATTGTTTTCTCTTGCGAGTCGACGAGACGGCCCTCCGCCATTTTGGTTTCATGTTGATGTATGGTTAAGCTGGCGAGCTGGTGCAACTCCCATTCTCGTAGGCCTACTACCGTGAATACGTTGAGACAGAGCTGTGCCAGTCTATAGCTTAATCCATTCTTTATACGTCAGATGGAGGCAGCTGTAGAATTGACAGAATGGCGAAGACGCACAGCCAGTCACTCGCTTTGAAAGTTTACAATTTTTTTTTTATATTAAATACAGCCATAATATCAAGGAATCTAGTCAAACAGGGAGGTAGAATAAGGTTTATCTACTTTCAGCACTCAAATCAGTGCGTAAACTCGATAACCATGTTATAAGAGGAGTAAAGGTGTCACACACCAATGTTATATTGTAGGGGCTGGGTGGGGGTATGAGGGGAGATAAACAACAATACCAGGACAGCCAAAACTAAAAATATATGGGAGGAATTATAATGCCCCAACATACAACACCAACAATTACCAACCAATGATATAATATTAGCTGGAAATTGATCCCAACAAATTAAAAAAGAACTGAAAATAGGTTGAAATTCCCTTCTATCACATAATTCCCAAACTTATACAGTAGCCAATGTCTATATTTTGAAGAATAACTACAAAACTAAGGTAGGAAAAGAGAATGGATAGTGTGGAGATACCTAGCAAACCCTATGCTTAGGAACCATTCGGGCGTTACACGAATCGCCTATCGTGGCGATTCTTGTGACGCCCTGTACAGGGCCTCTGCCGGTCTTATGCTTTAAGGTGGCCCTAACAATGATATGCCAGGCTGAACTTACGGTAATGCATAACCTATTCATGTCAAATATGGTAATATAAGCACCTATGGTATTTGATAAGGAGGGGTGTAAGAAATGCAGCATGCTCTTTCTACCGCACAATTTCACAACATTTTCTCTCGTACTAGAAAATAATTAAAATCAGAGTCAATCTTAATGTTATATGGTTCATATTACAGCCCAAGGTGTTTATTTTGATTATCATTTATAAAATTAAAGTTAGATATATAATATTATATGCTATTAGGGTAGTCTACTCTGCAAAGGTTAGGGCATCAAATGAATCGCCCCCGTCATTTTTCAGTCTCGGACATGCCATCTTTGCTGTGGCTGTGTTTTCATATTTAACCTACCCCAATATATGGATGTTATGGCCCAATCCCTGTAATATACACACAAAAAAACATTTACATGTCATACTATATTTATTCTGGGGCCCCTCCCACCCCAAATGACGACAAGTGGTGCTCATGCTGTGAACTTGTCCGGGGATTTGTGTGGAGTTTATGGAAAGCTTAAGCTAATCCACAGGATCATCCATCCACTTCCCACTGGTACATCATGCTTGACCTTGTTCATTTCCCTGAGGAAATTTTTCTTGGCACTTCCTCGAGTCCAGTTAATCTGCAAAGGATAACTGGCTCTTTTCCGGATCAGGCCTTTATTACTTCATTTGAAATGATATGGCCCAAATAATTCATGGACTGTTTAAACAAATGACACTTCTTAGGTTTCAGTTTGAGACCATTGGAAATGATTCGTTCCAAAACTAACTTAAGATTATGAGAGCATTCTTCTAATGACTTTCCGAATACTATCACATCATCAAGGTACACAAGACACCTTTTCCACACTAGATCTTCAACAGAGTTTCCATCATTGCTTCAAAGGTGGCTGGTGCATTGCACAAACCAAAAGGCATAACATTGTATTGAAACAATCTGATATGACTAGAAAATGTGGTTTTCTCCATATCCGTAGGATTCATAACTACTTGCGAATATCCAGATTGTAAATCTAGAGTACAAAACCAGCTATTACCACCTAAGGTATCAATGGTTTCATCTAGTCTAGGCAACAGATATGAGTTCTTTTTCGTTACTCCATTTAACTTCCTGTAATCAATAAAGAATCGAATGGTACCATCTTTTTTGGTTACCATACATACAGGACTACTCCAGGGACTATTAGACAGGACTATCACATCATGTTCTAACATCTTATTGATTTCCTCTTATGCAACTCTTTTCTTAGCCAGAGGCAACCGTAGATAAGGAATCTTGAAAGGTTCCGCATCACCTGTATCTATACTATGCAAAACCTTCATGGTTCGCCCCAAAGGCTTACCAGGTTTGACAAATGCATTTTTGTATTGCTCCAACAATTCAAGTAAATCCTTCTTATGTTCCGGATCCTCAAGGAAGGTGCCACAGTTTGTGCCACCAAGGCCATACTGCTTACTTGCTGTAATACACACCTTACTTTCACAGGATATGGTTATTTCACACTCAGTACTCGGGACTGTGGTTCCAACATCACACCATAAAATGATGTGAAATCTAACCATAATATCCCTTTATCTGATATATCTGCAATGGTTGCACTCATGACGAATCCAATTGCAACTTTAAACACTTTCTACCATACGTCTGCATTCTACTGACATCGGCTATCTGAGCACTTACTCCCGATAGGAGAATTTCATGCACATCCGGGATAAGATCATAGAATTTCTTGGAAACACAAGAGTGGCTAGCTCCTGTATCATCTAGAAACTCAGCAGACCTTCCGTTGACAGTAAGGCAGACATACCACCACCTTCCATTTAGCGGGGAAAGTGTATCCATAACATCAGGAATCTCACATTCCCTAACCTTCCGGATCTCACTCTTCGCTCCGGTGTTAGGCGAATCTGCTACAATTTGTGAGTCTGTATCACGGTTGGTGACATTGTAACGGTTCGTTCTCTGTATTGAATTGGGTGGCTCTTGGGCTCGCTTAAGTATTACAAGCAGCACCCAACACGAAAGGTTCGGGTTGGGCAAAGCCCTTAACTTCCCATCTGTTCGGATGGACTTTATTGCGAGAAGGTAAAGATATACGTCTGGACTGGACAGGTCCAGTCCCCTTCTGCGGATTGTCCGGCTGTTTAGTAGGAGCTGGATGCGAGGCGTGGTGCTGCCCCCTCTTGTACCAAACGGGTATCGCAAAGTGACACCTGGTTGGCATAGAAGGAACGAGCACCACACGAGCGTATCTCTCGGATGATCCACACTAGTATATATACAACGATGCCGGCCCCTACACCACCCCCCTAGACTTTACCTAGGGTAGGTGTTACAAAAGACTATTTAAACCTGATAATATGACATATAACAATTATTTACACAGGTAAGTCTAATATATAGTAGTTTAGAAAACTAATATGACAATAGAAGGGCATTATAAATTTTATGTACATAAATAGGCATCGTCACATTTAACCCGAAGTAACTATATATAACTAGATAGGAGGTGGTACCTTATGTACCATCAACCTACATTATGAGGTAACAATGTTACGAAGTTATAATAGTAAATGACGTACATAATTAAATTTATACAGTGTTTTATAGACATGTAGTATTAATTCAAAGCATCTGAGAGATAGGATGAAACTGAAATGTTTCGTATTAACCCGAAAAAAAATTTGTTTTTGTTTTAGATTTAATGATTTTATATACAAACAATTCCATAGAGAAATTAAGAGGAGTCCTATCGGGGTAGCAGAATCACCCTTACAATAAAAGTTTGACTTCCGGCGAACCTGGAATGACTGGTTTCTGCAGCTCTATCCGGCGACATGTGTGTGGTGGCAAGCCACATATTGTTGTGATGTGCCCTGATGAAGTTGTGTAGATGGAGCCCCCTTTCGAATGGTGGTCCACGAGTGGTTCGGGTAGCGTCCATCTAGCTGCAGGTCGTCATTCCAGTCTGTAGGATCCGGGTGGTCATCCGAAAATAGTCTCTGGCATATAAAGGATGCCTTTACCCTCGGGTACTAAAACATGAATGGCAAATGGACAATTACAAGTCGCCAGACTCTTCATCCGTGTCCATCTTCTCAGTCGACTCTGGGTTTGGAGCCGAGCTGCTGCGTTCCTAGTCAAGGAGCTTAAGGGTACCAGTGCTCGGGTCCTCGTCAAGTAGACCCAAGGCACCCACACCCTCGGACGAACTGCCTCCTACTGCTCCAGTGTCGGCATCCGAAGGGACGGCTAAAGACGACAGTTTGCCGTCCCAGTCGTCCAGATGCTTGCCGAAGCAGAGGAGGAACTTAAGGTCTGCCTCCTTGTACCTGGTAATGTACTTCAAGTTCTCAGTGGCATGGAACTCCTTAAGCTTCTCGACTTCCTTCCTCTTCTCAACGCAGGATATGTAGGCCTCATCGACCCTTTTCATCTCCTGCTCTTTGATCCTGTCCTCCTCACGCTTCTGTATCTCATAAACGAGATGGAAGGTGGCTTCAGTAACATCCCGAAAGTAGTCAATAGACTTCTGACGGTGAAGTGACTGCCATTGGCTCATGAGGTCGTTCTGGATATTACATGTATGTTCGTCATGGTGGTCGACAAACATTTCTGGATCCTCGAGACCAGCCAACATGTTCGCTTCCAGCCCCATGATGGGGATCAGAGGGTCCGCAGATGGAGCAGCAGCTGGTACCGGAGCAGCTGGGGGTACAACAACAGGTGGAGCGCCTGCACTAGGGACCACAGAGCCCTCAACCGTGGCACCTCCTCTTTCACGGCCATAGCCAGGGAGTGGTCGGGTGGACTTGCATCCACCAGGGCCCCTTCCCCGAGCCTTAGCTGGGGCTGTTGGTCACGAAGGTGCCATCACACAACTTGCTCGGTCGATCGCCAGAGATACACCTCAGCAACGGCTTGTGGTGCATGTGGTGCTCCAAGTTATGCCTGGCCAACCAAGGCTTGGTATCGAATACCTTCTCTCCGGTAAACGAGAGCTGACACGACTCAAATGGGCAATTGCGAAGGTTGCCGCTAGGTCCCCATTGGGTAATAGCCCACTGAACCTTGGTTCTCGCCTCATAGTTGTACATCAACCCTAATTTGGATTTTAACTGATCGATCCAAATCAGATAAAACTTCCCCACTGGTGTATCATTAGAGTCGGACTTCATCCATTCCTCATCATAACTGTCACCGTCCATGTTGACGGTGCCCGGACACATGTAATGGATCCTGTCGTAGGCACAATCGGCGAAGCAGCAGGAGACGCGCTCTTTAAAACCCTCGGCTGCATTCTTCCACATCCATTTCTGGTTGTCATCCTTCGGTACGTCCGTGGTCATGTCCTCCCACGTCGTTACCACTTCCAACTCCGATTTGGCCGACTCGGGCAGCTCCGGGTCGCTTTCGCTCCCCGACTCGTTGCTCGATCTGTGCCTCCTGGGGTTGGACTGGACTGGTGGTGGTAGTACCAGTTGTAGTCACAACCGAGGTGACAGCAGACGACCCGCTGGTAGTGACAGTGGGTGCTACAGTAACCGCGATGGCTGTGGTGACTGCTGTGGTGGTAGTGATCGGAGGCCTCGGCTGGCTTTTTTCCCCCTTCTTTGCAGAAGTAGGAGTGGGCACAGCCAGACTCTCCTTCACCACCTTCTTCTTCTTCTTCTTCTTACCCTTAGCGGGCTGCTTTGGGGCTTCAGGGCTCCAGACTCCTTTCCTTTACCCCGGGTACTCCTTCGGCTACTGGTGGTAGAGTCAGTCTCCAACGAAGTTCCCGACTTGAGCTGGGCCTGCTGCTTACGATGAGTTCGGTGAACAGCAGTCAGCTCCTTCTGCTGGGCGGCAAGCTCACGACTCTTTTCCTCCACAGCAGCTTGTTGATGGGCTATGTCCTCGTCCGAAACTGAACCAGCTGCCTCTGGGATGTTGGCACCCGGCTCGTCCTCGGACTTAGGCCTCTCGACCGCAATCCGGATATCCATGTCCTCGAGGTCCAACTCGGTCAGTGGTCCCCTTGGTGCGGGCTTGTGAACTAATTTCTCAGTTCCCCCGATGGTGACCGACTGTGGCATGATGGAAGAGTCGGTGTCTATGTCGGATTCGGATTCCTGCAACTGTGTGGTCCTCCGGGAAATCCCTTCGGATACCAACACAGCCCTTTCTAGCTTCTCGTCTAACATCATGGCTCCAGCAAGATGCTTGTAATTCCGAAGCCATGACACTGGCATGTTTTCTGCCAGCTCATCAGAGCACGAGTTGATGACTAGTGCTTTGAAATCATCGGGTATTTCTCCAGGCTGTCCAGGAACCTCGGCTCCCATGCCACATCCAAACATTGAAGGGTGCATTAGGATATAGGTTCCCCAGTGCTTGTAGAGGATACCAGCCTCCTCGTCCACATAGGCGAGGCGCTCGATCCTCGTCTTAAATCCTAGAGGATACAATGGGATATTCAGAATATCCAAACCCTCTGCCATCGGGTCGGTTAGGTCCCGAGAACCCGAAGCGGAAGCTACTGGACCCGGAGGTGGTGGAGGAGGCATTCGGTCCCTGTCTGTCGCTGCTGTTGACAATGCACCGATGCAGTTAGCGGCCTCTCCCACTTCTGGCTCGCGTCCGAGGCCAGCATTGGAGGTCTCCATTGTTTCCTCCACCCGAGACCCGGCTGCTGGGGCCTCGTCTTCGTCCAACTCAACTTTGGTGGCTTGACGCACAGCTTCAATTGTTCCCTGTGCCATTACGGCGGAACAACTTCCAATGTAAAATTGGCGACAATAAAGTTGGACTCCTCCCTAAGGATTTGTCTAACCACAAAAATGTAGGGGCTGCGACTACTAGCCGCTGGAGAAAGCAAAAACAACCAGAGCGAAAATCAATGGCATGTAAGCACCACTATTCTGCCTTAGTTATAACCAATATGGCGTCAAAACTCTTGTCTCGCGAGATCCTGCTGAGAGCTATCCGGTGACCTAGTTGTCCATTTTCCCGCCACAACCGGTGGCACCCTTAGGTAGACTAGATCCGGACTGGGGTTCGGTACACCAAACACATGCTACTACCGGGGTGCTATCATTTGGAACTTGGTGGTATATACATCGCTAAGTAGCGAATGTACCGGGTAATCCGACCACCACTCACAGGATACGCCACCCAGGGAACATACATCTGATGCCCCTACCCGCTACAACATATGTCATTAGCCTACAGCGAACCACACACAGGTACTCGTTGTGTACTGAGTTAGGTAACAGCAGCCCTTAACCTGGGACTGCGTCTGACGCCCTCTGTCAGCATTTTATTTTTCCTGGCATTACCCACGGCCTCCTCCTGGTCCTGCGCAGCCACGGCAGGACCTTTCCCATGTGTAATGCCTTCACTCAGCGAGACATTTTTCCATTTCTTACGATTTGGCTGTTTCCGACCCGTCTTCCTCTTTTCAGAAGCTACATTAGTCCTCGGACGCTTCCTGGGTCGACCTCTGGGGCGTTTCTCGGTTACTGTCACCTCAGGCCTCCTCTGGGTCGGCTCTGGGGGTCGGTATCCATACTCCCTCTCTGCTGCTTCGCGTTCCTTCCAGGGCCTGACCTTACCTACATTGGTTTTCCATTCCCTACCTTCATTATCACCGTGGACAATGTGTATAATCTTGAACGGACCCTTACAAGGTGTCACGAGCTTCAACCTTTCGAGTGGCTTGTAATACCTTAGTACTTTGTCCCCTAGATTAAAATTTATCATTTTAGCATTAGTGTCGTAACCCACCTTTTGCCATTTAGCATTCTTCAGTAGTTCATTTCGAACTACTTCGTATGCCTGTTTAAATCTGTCCCGGAGTGATTCCACAAAGAGCACAGTGCAAGGAGCTTCCGGGTCAATTCCAACCACACCATACACCAGGTCGGCCCAATCGTCCTGGTGGCTATTCACCAGAGGCTTCAGAACTTGTATCAGAGTTCTGTTGAACCTTTCCACCTGGCCATCAGGTTGTGGCCGGTATGGGTTGGTTCAAGTCTTGCATATAGCTAAGTAATGGCACATTTCCTGCCATAACTCCGACTCGAACTCCCTACCTTGATCACTGTGCATCATGAGGGGTACACCCAAATGTAGCACCCGGCCTTTTACAAATGCCTCAGCACATGTAGCGGCCTTATGATTTTGAAGGGGGAACACCCGAGTATACTTTGTGTAATAGTCTGTTACGACCATCATACATGTATTCTCATTTTGAATCCACTTATGATGTCGATTGCTACACCAAACAGCTCCTGGGTCAAGGGTAACTTGCAATCCACCGAAGTAGGTCGCTCCTCATCCCTGGCCAATAATATCGTCTTTGCAAACGTTCAATGGACCTTTTCTTCCCAGAATGGCCACTCGTTTGGTGTCCATGACAATAATACATGATATCCCTCCTCATCGAGGTAGGAATCATGATTTGCAATAGCCTATTGCCAGTGAAAGTGGTTTTCCATCTGCACAATATGCCATCTCGGATCTCTAGCTCGGTCCATTGAGCAATGAATCGCCTCGTCTCTCTGTCTTCCAGAGATAACATTGGCCTTACCGGTTTAATACCTTTCCAAGATGCGTGTAGTGATGGGATCCGACTGTTAAAACTTCTTGATGGTCGCTAGGGACCAATTGAGATAGCTACACACGGCCTCCCCTATTTGCTGTTTATCTTCCGTATTCTTTAAATCTGATTTATTTATCAGCTTCTGAAATTCTTCATCCAAAGGATGCTTACTAACAAGGTTTAATGGTTTCTTGAATTCGGCTTCGGCGATGTGTTCCACTGAACTCATCACCCTTACGCCGTCACGTTTCAAGTAAATCACTGAACCAGTTTGGTTAGTCATGGGTAATACAGTCCATGCTGCATTCACCCTAATGTATCCACTGAGTCTAACCCAATACTCGAAAAATGTATCGTGTCGGGTTCAAAAACTCCCCTCTCACCCTTCTGGCCCATTGATCCGCCACAAAGGACATCACAAGTTGTTTGCTCCATTCAATCACCTTGGTTTCATTCAAGGTTCGATTGCCTCCCAGCCCACTAAAGCTACTATTATTCGGCGGTGGTGGTGGTGCTTGGCTATAGCCCCACTGTGACTGACCAGCCCCAGTGTTTCCACCTCCACCGCTGCAATTAAGGGTAGTACCCAAGGTACCACGTGCCCCTTGACTGCTTGTATAGGCAGTACCATTCTGTCCGCTCGCTAGCATGTAGCATGCTGGTCTGCTTGACTTTGCTGGCCCCCACTCTGTGTATTTTGCGAAGTGCCTGGGTTGCCAGCATTCGTTCCGACATTATCAGTCTGATTATGTTATGTGGAACCCGCCAGTTTTGGCACTAGCGTCCGAACTGTCTCTTTGGACGAAGTCCGGATCCAAATTATGGATGATTGGAACTTCGCTAATGTGGACTCTACTAGCCCGGCCTTTTAGATCTTTGGTCCTGACATAGACCCCTTCTTGGTCCACATTATGAGTGGCATTGTTGTTCACAAACGGGTTGTATGCACTCGTAGGCTGCATCGGTGTTGAACAGGTACCGAAGTCACCCTGTTTAACAAAGGTCTGATCTGTGCTCGGGTCAGAGCCCACTGGAAGGGATTAGTTTTCTCCTTTTCCTGCAAGTAGCTTTCCATAACAGACTTGTTTAGAGTCAGAGTCGCAACATCAGTTGTCAGATTCCTCTGTTTCTCTCTTAACTGAGCGTTTTTAGACAAGATTTCGGATCAAATCTTTTCATTGTCCTCAACCGCTTGGTTGTGTTCTAGTTGAGCAGCCTGCATTTCTCTTTTCAAAGTATCCTTAAGTATCTGATACTTCTCACTCTTTTCCTTTTGAGATCTCTGATACTCAGTCGTTTCCCTACGGATCTCGTCTTGTTCAGTGACACGTCTGGCTTTGCGTAATTAAAGTCTTCAACTTTTCTTCCATTGCACTTAACTCAGACTGTAGCCTATTTACGTCTCAAGTTTTAGCAACTTCTTTGGATCTAGATTTGTCAATAGCTCTCTGCCTATTGGCTTCCTCCTTTTCGAGTTCGGCCAACTTACTTTCCCTTCCCCTTTCCTCTGTTGATTTCAACTCCACCCTATGGGCTAGAGAGGAAAGTCGATACTTAAGGTCAGATTTCTCAGAATCTCCTCTTGCTCTATAGAACGAAGTTTGTTGATTCGTTCTCGTGTCTCATCCTCGATTTTCTTTTGAGCAGCCATGAATGCCTCAAGTTGCTTTTTAGCTTGTTGCTCTACCTGGTCTCTGGCTTTTAGATAAGCCGTAGTTGACTTATATCCGGGGCCCATCTGACGACCATGTGTGGATTTACGGCTCCCTCCCGGATTAAATACTGAATCCAATAAGGCTTCATCTAAGGATAATCCCAGCGTATACATTTCCGTGGATTTCGGTAATGTATTATGTTTGGTATCCCGTTGGGGTGGGGCAGACCCAATGGGAACATCGTCTGCCTCTACACTATACTGTTTACCATCCCCTCCATCGTCTCGATCGCTATCGTGATCCGACGATGTCATTAAAGGTAGATCTTGCCTTATTCAGGTAACTTTTCGTACCCCATGCTCGCTTTGCATTCTTGTCCTTTGAATAGGACTTTGGGCCTTTGGAGTCTTTATAGTACTAGTAGCGCCCACCGAGATACCGGCTTCTAGTCTGCGCCTAATAGTTATTACTTGAGACCAATCGCTCAAGTCCAACCGAGCGGGTTTAATCAATCCACTCAGCAGACCGGTATGCGAGGCCGTATGGCCAGGGGTACTTGGGTACAGATTCATGACCCCATCTCTGATCCTGGTTGGATCAGTTGTCATACCGGGTGTAGAGAATGTTCTCTGTACACCAGCCGAGTCATACAGAAACTGTTGACCTGGTTTCAAGGGTAGCAACAATTGCTGAGAGGCTATGCCATCCTCTTCAAATTCTTCAAGCCCTAAGCTTGAGGAACTCTCATTTCATCTTCCGCGGCTTCCGGCCGCGCACCACCCCCGAACCAACTGGTCACAGCAGCAGTGTAACGGTTCGTTCTCTGTATTAAATTGGGTGGCTCTTGGGCTCGCTTAAGTACTACGAGCAGCACACAACACAAAAGGTTTGTGTTGGGCAAAGCCCTTAACTTCCCATCTGTTCAGATGGACTTTATTGCGAGAAGGTAAAGAGATACGTCTGGACTGGACTAAGTCCAGTCCCCTTCTGCAGATTGTCCGGCTCCTTAGTAGGAGCTGGATGCGAGGTGTGGTGCTGCCCCCTCTTGTACCAAACGGGTATTGCGAAGCGACACCTGGTTGGCATAGAAGGAACGAGCACCACACGAGCACATCTCTCGGATGATCCACACTAGTATATATACAACGATGCTGGCCCTACAATATCATGGAAAAATAATGTCACTGGGATCCCCTTGTTTGCCCATCAAGAGACCCTTCTTCAGTTTTCCTCTGTATTAACACCAGAAAAAAACCACCCTGTGATCTGGGCACAGGTTTTCCTCCAGTACATTCAGCAGCATAATGCCCCAGAGTTTGACATCTAAAACATCTCCTCTGAGATTTATCCACCCAGGGGTGTCTCAGAGCTTCAGTTAAGTGTGTAACCAAGGTCTCCACTAAATCCATAGGGGTAATATTTACCCGCAATTTGGACTGCGCTAATATGTTCTCCATTCTCATCAGAGACATATTCTTCATCAGAATTGACATCCTGTAACTCTACAGGAGCTATCTGACCCAATCCAGGAGCCATAGTTTTTACTCCTGAATACTGTACGGGTGCCGTCCGCAAAAGGTTGTGGGGTAAACCCACTAATCTTTTCTTTCTATCGTAGCCATCAATAGCAATAAAAAGATCAGTAAAGGAAGTTTCATCCTTCCACGAATCCCATACTACTTGCTTATGGTCATTATCTTGCAATCCCCCAAAGAATTGTGTAAACAACTCTTGCAGGTAACAATCATCATCATGAGCCCAATTAGGTTGAGCTTTAGACAAGAAGTTCTGATCCGAAAACCTTGTGGGACTCTTTCGGCTTCTGAGTTCTCTTTTTGAAAGTGACCCATGGGTCTTCTCTCACAATCAAACCCAATAGGTAGGCGGCACACTCGATCAGTTGGTCATAAGTACCGGGTATCCCATATGCGGTTCTCCATTGGTTCAGAGCAGCCTTTCCACCCTTACTTAACCAACAAATCAGGAAAGGTAAGGCTTCTTCCTTAGTCCAACCACTACAGTTGAATTCATCCCCGAAGGCTTGATATTGATCCTTCTATGGCTCATTAGGATCATAGGGAGGGGGATCTTAGCCATTCTCCGTGCCAGATTAGCGCACCCTCGAAGCCTATCAGCTCCTCGCATACTCCAATCCATAATTTCCATGCCATCAGCACCCTTTTGGTAGCAGTCAATACCCAAATTTTGGATACACTGGCTCCTATCAAACACACTATGCATTGCAGCAGGCATAGAGGCTCTACGGTTAGGTTTTCTACCATCCCCTCCTGATCCGGAACTTCCGGCTCCTGATCCTCCTGGTTGTCCCCCAGGGGGTCCATTTCACCCAGCTCCAGGAGCTTCTCCTGCAGAGCCTCCGGAGCCACCAGAATAGCCGGTAGATCCTTGGCTATAGGATTGATTATCAGTATAACTAGGACGGTAACCATTTTGGTTTTGCCCTTGGTTATACCCATTCCCAAAGTAAAAGAACCCTGCTCCAGATCCTCCATACTGTGTGCCCGAATAGTAACTACTCTGGCCATTTCCAGTATTGTTCCATTCAAAACTTCTGGATAGGCCTATGCCACTGGATACGGATTGTGCAATGTAAGTATTTTGAGTCACATTTTGAGGGAGGCGTTACCAAACCTCTTACAGGAGCCACTACCTGCGTTACAGGTGGTGGAACCATACTCTGTGTAGTCACTACTACAGAAGCACTGGTCCGAGGTGAATTCAATTTGCCACTCAGATCAGGTATGGGTGTTGCACATCCCACATACAGATTGCGTCTCGGATTCACAGGTGCAGGCGTGCTACAATTAGGTGTCTTAATGGCACTGACTGTTGTAGTTGAACCATCACATCCGACTCCCCCAGAAACATTACCATCTGGTGAAGAATCAACTCCCGAGTTAACATTTCTATCTGCACCACTGTTAACAAACGGATTAAATCTGACTGGTGTGCTTACTTGTGGTTTAGTTGGGGTTGCAACTATCTGATCCGATGGTATTGCTACTATCTCATCACTATCATTTAACATACGCGAAACTATATTTGGGTCTATATCTATTACAGACTTTTGTACTGCTTCTATGTATTTATCTAGTGCCAATGCAGTTTCCTGCATTTCCTGTACATCTTGTATCATACTTTCTTTATCTTGTTCTACTTGTCAATTATATGTTATAATCCCCAACCAAACTGCCTCATTATTCTGAGCTTGCTTGTTACATTGCTGTTTCAAGTCTTCTAGCTCAGTCCGATAATGTACTACTTCAGCTTCTGTATTTACTTTTTCACTGCAAAGCTGATCATTTGTATCAATGTATGGAACAAGTAATTAATGGATAATTCATGACGCGCGTGTGTTAGCAAAGGATAATTACATGAGGGTGCAGCCTGTGTGTAATTATCCTTTGCTAACACACACAAGTCATGAATTATCCATTAACTACTTATTTTATTACATGATTAATCAATAGATAATCAATAGAATATCAATAAATACAAGTTGAAAACAAAAATCATTCCCCTCCACCGGGACTCGAAGTCTGCCATAGTGTGTGTACAACAGCGAAAAAAAAAGGTTCACCCGGACCGGGACTCCCACCTACCTGTAGAAGCTGAGCGCAATGCGCTAACCACTAGACCATTGTCACGCACACCTCGGCGCCCGGCAGCAGTTGGTTTGGTTTGAACGCATCCAGCAGTACCGTATACATATCCTCGTGTTAAGGCCTGGTCAATTTGCCACTTAGTAAGGAGGTTTAGGTAGTAGACAGTACTAATACAAGCCTGGGCGTATAAACGGGGAAATATGGTATGTAGCTATGGGACAGGCAGCTCTGACTACTGTGGTGTAATCCTAACTTAATTCTACTGCTGCTGTTCTTGTCAGTCCCTCTGGCACACTGCATAGGGAGTTAAATTTGGGAACAGGAGACTGCAGGTTCGACCCCTACCCTGGCAATGAAAATTTTGTAGGTTTTAACATGTAACATATGACATGTAAGGTGTATATGTTATCCATGGATAACCACACTGGGTGCCTGTTATCCTTGGATAACTGCACACCTTACAAAAGTCATGATGCATGCATCATGCCATGCAATATCGACAGGTATGTGCATGGGAATATCCAGGAAAAGCAATCAGAATCACAGAAATCATATAATAATCTTTAATACGATTATGTCTAGAATCATACTCCTTTTGGAATAAGTGTCTCATTTCTCGGAGTTTTGCATTTTCATTCTGAAGGTCTTTCTGATATGCGTTTTTCTTCTGTTCAAATTCCTTTCTTAATCCAAGAAGATCATCTTCCAATTGCTCCTTTTCTATAGCAATTTCATCTTTCGCCTTAACCAAAACATTGAGTGTTTCGTTTAAGGTGACATAGGTGTCATTCATTAGGAAGACATCAGGTTTTTTAATTGTTCACCTTCAGGTATGTTATATGTTACATCACCTATAGCACTATAGTCCCAGACTGGTAAACCTGGTCTTGGGACATCATACAGAAGTTCTCCAAATGTCACTCTCTTGACTGGCATTGGAGCCTGATGTTCTGGGTTAGTGCTATCGCCAGCTTCAAACATCGAATTGCATAATTCTCCAGTAACTGAATTATTCCCTAATAATGCAGTCCTTCTCTGTATAGATTGCTGTATAGAATCAGGAATGTTTTCCTCTCTGTCAATTCGGTAGTGAGAACAGGATTGTCTCCAGGTTGAATATCCATCATCCTGGGGATTCAAACCGGGGTTTACACTTTCCGGTTAACCTGTAAGTGGTCTTTAGGGAAACATGTCATCACATGTAGCATGTACGGGGGCCTACATGGCCTCTGACGTAGCAGGTGAGCACAGGGCTTTATATAAGGACCCCCAGGTTTGTGGCCAGGTGTCCCACAGATCCGGATCAGTGCTGCCACCTATCCGAAACCTCAGGAACACCAGGCAACAGGACTCACCCGCCACGCCAGACGGCACCAAACATTACCGGTATAACTATATGCCTCTACACTTTGATAAACCTAGACTAAGCCATAATGGAAATATGAAGTGATAACAATCATTCTAATTAATATCTGTACAAACTACATACCTTTGCATAGGAAATCAGCCCCCTTGACGACCTACATGTAGGCCATATCTTAGGAAGTTATGTCTCCACAACAACCAAATTTAGCATGCATAAGCTTGTATTATACTTTTCCAAATCAACTAACTTTTGAATAACAGGCACTAAGTTATCTGATAAAATGACCAGATTCATTTTTCCAATATGCCTTTTTGCTTATTTTCAGATTTTGTAATATTTTGGTTGCCATGGCAACCAAAAAAATAATTGGTAAGCAACTTGAGTTTTGAGTTCTATAGAATCTTTAAGGGAGGAACTTTAGAATAAGACTGCAATATATAATGCATCTTATTTTCTCAAGAGGAGGGGTATGTGTCTTTTGTGGTACTGAAAGTGACCTACATGTAGGTCGTTAGTATAATCTGGGTTAAGCTATGCCATTATTGATGGAAAATGCATCACAAGATACATGCTGGATTACTTCAGAACTTCTTATTCAGAACTAAAGATGGATCCTCGAGACTCTATCCAGAGTACCAGTGCACATAGGTGTTACCCCTGTCCTTTGTTTGTCCCCTATTATCACTCATTGATCATTCTTTTTCTGCTCTCTGCTAGCAAACTATAGTGTTTTATCACACATTATTTTGCCATTTGATTCTTTGCCTTTTACATTTAGTACATTTTATATCTCCTAGACCTACAACTGTTCAGATATTACATAAAATGTGCATATTCCAAAAACAGTGTTAATCTCCATAGACAATAGAAATATGGGAGTATTACTTAAATTGTAATTCAAAATGTACATTTTTGCTTTAAACTACAACCACCATGGTATGCAGAATACTTGCTATAAGTTTTAGACCCAGTTGTAATTCTCCAGTATCAACTATGTAGTATGAACTAGTGAGACACGCATGATCCTTATGAGTGCTACTTGAGTTAAAACTGCATTTCAACCTTCATGTTTCACATAGATACTTAGCTCAAAACACACCTGTGTTCCTCTCTAATAGAATAATGTGAGCATCTGAGTGCCAATGAACTGGTCTCACTCAAAGCTGTTACTCAAGATGGACCTGTGATTCTCCTAATTACAAACATTCAGAAACTGAGTGTTGATAATACTGGTTTCACACAAGGTTCTAGCCCAAGAGGCCCTTGTGTTCCTCCCAAGTATGATGATATTAACAACTGTGTGTTTGTTTGCTTGTTTTACACTAAGTTTACGATATAATTGTGTTCCTCCCAAACATAATGATGCAAGCTCTACTGTGTGTCAATTTCCTGGTTTCACACAAATTTCAAACCCGGGATCACTCGTGTTCCTCCTGTGTACAATGACCTGAGTAACTGTGTGTCAAAGTACTGATTCCACATCCGTTTTGACTTGAGATCAATACACTTAAGATCCAGTGGTACAATAATGTGAGCAACTGAGTGTCAAGGAACTGATTTTACACAAAGTTCTAACTTAAGATGAACTCATAAGATGGGTAACTGACTGATAATGTATTAGTTTCACACAAAGTTTTAATTTAAGATACACTTGTGTTATGCCCTGGCGCAATGATGTGAGCGACTGACTGGTAATGTATGGATTTCACACTGATTCTAAACTCAAGATGAAGGCGTGCTCCTCCTGATTTAGATGATATGAAGTGAGACAGTTGATTCACCGGATTCACATATATTTTTTTTTCATGATGCACTTGTCATCCTCACTAGTACAATAATGTGAGAAACTGAGTTTCAGTATACCAGTTTAACACAAATTTCTAACTTGTGATGAGCCAGTGTTCTTCCTAAGTTCAAGGAGGTGAGATATTGTTTTACTTTCACATGTTCTTAGGATGGGATCGAATGGAGTATCTCCTGAGAATCTACATAGGAATAATTATATGGATTCAGATCAAACATCTTCTAAATCAGGCATGCTGATTTCACTAGTGCATGTTATATTTCTCTCGTGAGCACATCACCTCCCTGTTCCCACCAGTTATACCTTGTACACCGTGCGTAAAATGGCCAACCTTGTGACTTTCAATCACCTACAATGGGTTAATACATGGTAAAAACACAATACATAACATTCCACTAAGCAACCTGATTTTTTATTTTCACTTCAGACAGGGGTCAGTGGTCTTGGCAATGTTACCTGAGGCAATGATACCTGAGACATATACAAAATGTTAAGTTTAGGACCCTCTCAAACTGTCATCCTGAAGATGAAGTGTGATACAGGGGTACTTTAAAACACCCCGTGATAGCGAGTGAGCTCTGTTCATATGCCAATATTGGATCAACTCCCTAGGTCAAAAAGCAGGCAAGGGTGTATTTTACACATTATTCAGTTCCATCAAATGGCACTAAGAATACTACCCTAAAATGTCAGTAGACTTACACCATAACAGCTGTTTCTATGTTAACACTTCCAATTCACATATAAAAGTTACCCTGGAGTATCCTTCACAACCATTTTGTATTAATTTCTTACCTTATAACCTCAGAATAAATCCAGGAGAAGACATTTTGAAAGTGCATGCAATCCGCTTGCTTTGTCAAGCCACTGTGGCCATGTTGTTACTCTGCCCGACACACCTCCACCTTTACACACATTTTTCGGGTAGAATCCAAGCATGTCAAGTCCTGCACTTCTAAAACCAACAAATATACGATCTCTAGTTGGTGTTCGCCTACATTTTGTTTCCATTTTCTTCTAAATAAATAATAATCCAATGATTTTAGATAGTGATTTATCGCCACACAGCCATTCCTTCTTGTTAATAAAGCGAGGTGCCCGGATGTTACCTGCGTACTTTCGGCTAAAGAACTGGGTCAGCAAGCCGCAATGGCGGGTGGCGCGATGTATCGCTTTGGAAACTGATAGGAATCTTATTTATTTGAACAATATGGAGAATTTAGGCATGGCATGTTCATCTAGGATATCTAAGGATGTTTTACTATTAATAACTCAACATGGCACCATTGGATTCTATGATAACAAGGTGTGCAAACATTAGGTATGTCGGACAACTTATTCAAATCCTTCATGTACATTGGTTTCTAGTACCGTTCGGCTTGGTGTAGTGGATAGCGAGTCTGTCTATTGCCACAGCGGCCGAGGAACAATTCCCATGGAACCCTAAATGGTTTTAACTGGAAATGTATGGCAAGGTATACTTCTGCAATTTATAAACATGTCCAGACTCTAACCAAAAGCTTCTTGAAGATGTCTAAAAGGTACTATAGTAGGGTTATGGCCTGATAATGCACTGGGGTTATAACTAAAAAAGCACTGTCCAAGCCAAAATCGTTAGATAAAAATGCAAAACATAATGAAATGCATATTGTAAACATCAATTCATGATGTAATACTTTCTAAAATGCCCATTTTTCTGAATATATCCATTGGCCACAGATAAGTCGTCAGTTAATATTATGATTCACCCTCCTGAGAAAAATATACAACTGGCAGTTAATGTTTTGTCAGGTCTGGAAGGGTTCATCAAATTTCACACCACAGTTAGGAGCTATAGGATATAAGAGGGTACCAATAAAACTAACTAACACTTTTTATTATACCTATAGTCCACGAGGCCTCTTCGGCCAACTTTGGCCATACATTCAAAGAGGTAGAATCTAGTATAAGAGATCCCACTCCGCCGTACTGGGTGACGAGAGATTGAGTCACAGGAGCATGTTATGAATAAGAGACAGGCCAGCTTGCGCCAGGGTGTACTCGCAGCTGCTCCCATAGAGCGCAGTGTTAAACATGCCATCTTGACTGGCTAATTAAACCCAATAAACCTCAGAATTATGAAATCATTTTGTTACGGTTAGATAGCTTGAGACATGAATTTTTTCATCAGATAAATCAGTTTTGATTAAATCGATATTGTATAACCACTAGAAGATCAGATAGAGCAGAGAGTTGTGACATTTTGAGCCCTGCAAGCCCCATTCTACCCTCGCATGGTGCACACAGTGCCGTATTTCTTACTCCACTTTCCACTCTCCATGTGGCCAAACTAGACAATTTAACAGGAATCAAAGTACAGACAATTAAAATCCAGGTCTTCCTTTGTCATATACTCGAACTTAAAAGCTGGGGAAGAAGGGAAAATCATTATTTTGACAGGGTGAACATGGGTCGTTTTCGCATGTTTCGGTAGAAAATGCCCAAAACTCACAAGTTTCATGGCCTATCCAAGCTTCCCCCGATAAGACGTTTTACAGAAATTATATTTAATCCTAAGAATAAGCATCTTTGAGTCCTGCCCTTTCACCCAGTGGTCGAATTATTTTATTATTCCAAGGATTAATATTTTTTAATAGCTCTTGAAAATGTGTTGTTTAACACTGTGCTCTATGGGAGCCTGCGATTCTACACCCTCACGACACACTGGAGCCCTGGGCGCGCCGAGACCCCCGTCACAATGTTAAACCTATGGGAGACAGCGGGAGAGCTCTGTCTTACTAACCCCAATATTCATCCGTCGGTCTTTGATACATTTCCTACACAAAAGTCGGCCAAAGAGGCCCAGTGGACTATTGGTATTACCAGAACAGACAGATTGTGGGTGTGGTCCCGGATATGGCATCTACAGATATCTTCATCAGCTCGCCCATGCCTCATGCAACCAACCCTCCTCTTAGGCATCTGGAATCATCCCAATTCACAATGAGATATATGCTGACGTGGTACAGCCTCGGGGTCCTATCATCCATGTATACTTAAGGCCACCATGGACTCACCCTTACGCTTCGCTCGCCACCCGCCACTTGGTCACAGTCTACAGTTATGTCCATTATCCGCACCCAAAACCATGTTTATAGGCAGAAAATGCCCCCTTAGGAACAAGGTCCTGAGCTTCGTGATAGTTCATTTATGTTAGTGGTATGATAGGTTGTTACCCTCTTAAAGGTGAAGCAGGTAGGATTATCGTCATGTATGTTGTGGTGCAGGCACTCGTTGCAGACATCTCTTTAGAAAGATATATAGGCTTCGGGCTGGATGCATAGAAAGTGATATTAAATGATAGTAGTGAGTTATACCAAGTAGGTCTTACATTCACCTTTCTTGACTAAGAATACCATAGGGTGAAAGGGAAATAAAAGTAGTTCAGAACTCGCATCAATTACACAATATTGTGTAAAACGTTCAGGACTGTCTAGAGAAAAGACTTTGAAACTCAAATAGAAAGATCATGAATATCGTATTCACCAAATAGCCTCCATCTATTTCCATGCATATGATATTGGCTTTTAGGTAAAACAACTTCTACATAATCATATTAGGTGAGGATTCTGTATTGTTCAGACTTATAGTACAGAAATGCTAAATGAAATCGAAATAGGATAGCTGACAAGAAAAAGAAGTTTTATCTATGAACACTGGGCAGAATCGCATGGTTGTGTAGTAGCTATGACATAAAGAGGAGAGCGAAAAGTACAGACATCATGGCCTACTTAACAGGTGTTAATGATTGATGACACTGGGAGTGGAAAGCCTAAAGATGTATATATATATATATATATATATATATATATATATATATATATATATATATATATCACCACTAATCACTGACGCCACATATCTCTCTTAAGGAATGTACATTGAGGAGAAGATCAAAAGATTAATTAGACAGAAACGAGATAAAGAGAGGAAATATGTGTCCAGCCAAGGCAAAAAGGGTCCCCCAAGGGGAGAAGTCAATTTCTAAATTCAAGTCATGAGCTTTTCAATGATGTTTTACATTAGAAAATATCTCCGCTAGTTGTTGAGTTATGGCTCTATGAATTTGGGTGGTCAGTAACATATCGAAATACCAAATAAGCTCTAACTTGCATATTTCCCGAGATATCTTGATATAAGTATAAGCATGCATAATTATGCAAATAAGGAAAATTATTATATTCTTTAAAATCATTTTCTCATAGAATTTGACCTAAAAATTGGAATTTTACCATTTTTTGAGTATATTCATCCCTGTGAGAGGGGCTATCAATGGGCTTTTTTTATTCCTCTATTTTGAGAAGAAATCTTGTTTCCATGGCAACACATATCAACAAATACACTGATTTATGCCCTGAAATGCCCTAAAAACGTTCTGTTTGCATTCCAAATTTGGAAGATTTGGACCAAAAATGGAAATTTCCCTGTAGGACTGTTGAAATCCTCATGAAAAACTAGTATAATACAATTTTCAATCTAGCTTCCCCTTTTTAAGCCTTAGTGGTGTCCCCCTGGTGGCCAGAATTGGTACTAACCCCCTTGGACGGTCCTTTTAGCTTGCTGGCTCACATATAATAATAAACAAGAAAAATGTGGCAATGACCACAGATGGAGTTGCCAATCCTATCCATGGTCCGAGCCACATTATTCTTGAGCCCGTCTGTCACCCCCTCACCTCACCCTAATCTTACACCCATCTAGCAACCCCTCACCCCCTAGACTGAGCATCATCTGTGTCAGGTTTGCCCAGAGGGCTACAAAAAGTGGTGTGGCTACCTGCCCCCCCCCCCCACCGAGGAGCGCGCGAAAGTGGCCACAGCTACCAATGAGCGTCTGGGCACATCTACGCCTTTAACCATGGCTCCCGTAGAGTGAGCCTGAGATCAAGTAACGGAACCTGGCCTGGATCACTGAAGGCAGTCGGGCCAGGCTTCCGAGGCCAAATCATCTCAATGGCTGTAACCATGGAGATGATCTGGTCGCGTAGTATTGCATCACAAATTCACCAGCGATGTTGCTAATGCAACATTGCTGGCCACTTCGCGGCCTGGCAACTTCTTAAAAGAACAAGACACGTACATAATATGTAAGTATCTTGTTTAGTATGATTGTCCATAAAGCAGGTAATTGTGGCATGTGGAAGAAATTTAACATCACAATTTTGATGATTTGTATCATTTTATTTTCTACAAGAGTATTATTTATTTTAGTCGCATTATGAAAAGATATTACTTTTAAAGCTTTATATATGGTAGTTTTGCCTCTGCATGCACACACACAACATAAAATATATGTGACAGGATCTGCGAAAAGGAACCTTAGTGCAGGGTGCATTAAGGTCTATTTCCCCTGTCCATGTCACATATCAACCTGCATAACAACTTGTACAATCGGTATCTCTTTTTTCCCCTGTCTTTGAACTGGGTGTTCTTGGCTCCTCTCTTTGCACTCAAAGTAGTTGGCACATATAGGTGACTTCGCCGTAGCAGAGCAGAGCTAAATAGAATAGTCTCATATACTGACTGCCTTTCAAGCCCAGACATTGACAGCAGTGTCAAGCCTTTTCTCCCTGTCCCTCATGTACACCTACGACCCCCTCCTGTGCCTAACCACCATTGAGTGTAAAACCATTAAAAATGTACTGGAGCCCTCAGTATCTGCTCCTCTATATTCAAGACTATCCATCACTTACACCCTTACCATGCCAGTTTTACACTGCATGTAATACCTTAACCATCTAAATGCCTTCAAATTGATACAAATGGTCACCAAAACAGGAAATTGAAAATGATTATAGTTATACATTAACTGAGGGCAACTCAGTGATAACAGCTCAGTTGAAGGAGGGAGGTTATATTATTGAGCAAATAGGTGGCCAGTAACTCAATAAGCTCAGTATTATTTTAAGCAAAAAACATCATTGTTTGCAAAGTCACTCATTTTACACAAATCTATGCAAGCTACCATTGTCTACTATATGCTGCTTTCAAGACTGTTCGTATGCATGACTAATATTATGATTTCTGAGTGTGATGACGTGGTCAGATGTTAGTCATGGTCTATGTGACACTATACACGCATTATCTGAATGGGCACACTGTAAGGAAATGTCCGTGAAATAATGGTGAAGCCCTTTTCTCAAAGTTGCCAGAGATATATAGTCATTTTCTTGTACCATCGTACCGCCAACTGGGACTTCATTGTAGAAACCAAGCTGCATAGTAGAAACCATACCGCCTCACTGAAATATAATTACGGTGCTCAGTTTTGCAAGGATACCTAGTAGATTTAACAGTTGCTTTTACGAGGGCATCTACTTCTACACTGTTAGACTGCAGCAAGGGTTTTTACAGTAGATTGCTTCTATTTTTGGAAAACAGCGGTAGTTGCTGTCAGTACAAATCCAATGCCCCGATGTGGGTTGTGCTCTACCCAGTACAGTGGTCTTTATAGCCCATTTATTACTGTGGATGAGAGTGTATCTTACGGTACTTGGAGGAATGAAAGCATAGGTATCCCTCCTGTACCCCTTTAGGACATCATCGTCTATGGTATGTCTCAGCTTGATCACCAGGGGCCTCTCGTCTTCGACTAATTAATAAATGTAGATTATAGAAGAATAACTAGTCATACCTTTAAAACTAGCACTGGTCTTAGCCTTTGTGTTTGTAAAAACTGAATCATGAGACATGGCGTTTTTGCTCATAGACTGCTATCATTCCAATAGAATAAGAGCACTCTTTAGAATCAAAGCGAACGTGACCATTTTTCTGAACCACATAAAAAACTATGGGTTTATAAATGTTTTTAACCAGAAAACCCCACGTGCATGCATGATCAATATCTTTTCTTTTTGAGAAGCAAACACACTGAGCACTTTATGTAAAGCACAAGGCAATATACATCGGCCCTAATTGCATACATACCAAGTTTAGGCTGGACTACAGTACAGATGTAAATCCAACACCCTTATCCCTGAATCTATGTCTTCTTTATGCACACCCATCTATGAGACCTTCAAGGTGAAATAGGACACCCTTCTGCCAACCATCCAGATAGTACACCATATGACAGGTTTTGGGTCAAAATCTGCTCTCATTCTGCATCAATTAATATCTTCTCTGGTACCCTTGCCCATGCACATGTGGATCTATCTGTCATTTGACAATACATCAATACATAAGATTATGAATTACCTGAAATCCCAGGCTAAGAACATCTATAACATCTTTCATATCTGCACCCTTGAATCAGATACTAACTTAATTGTCTAACTCCAATTAAAATAGCTATTCTCATAATCAAAAACTCCAGCGATAAGTAAGGTAAGTAGAAGATATGCCGCCTGTTTTTGCTAGTTGACCCCATACATCACAAGGTTGAGTGATTGTTTAATATCACTTTGCGTCTCTTCTAGGTTGAACTTCAGATCGTGTTGCCCATACTAATCTAGTATGGTATGGGCAGGTACCATGTGTCCCTTTATCCATGTCATTCAAAAAAAGGTACCTGATTCTAGAACTTCGAGTATCATGGAGGTGTACTGTATTATACAGGCATGGGATTCTTTAGGATGTTTCCGGAAATGTGAAAGTCAGACAGGTTATTGTTATTTGCACAGATCCACTAAAAAACTATTTTAACATAAATGGGGAGGGGGGGCTCTTAGCTTTTTGAGGGGCCTCATCTCATGAAAGTGCTCTCAAATACCACCTGCGAGAAGAAGTTAAATACCCTCAGAAATTTCTCCAGAACCCAGTCCCATGCCTGATTATATATGTTACCCCGTAAATGCTATGCATCCAATCATAAAGGTTGGTTTCTTTAGGATACTATGGTATGACGATATTAATTCATACCGTTCTTTTTTCTGCATACACTTCCATGGAAAATCCCATGAAAGAAATTTGTATAAAGAGATTGACATTACATGTTGTAGTGCCAAAATGTACATTGCCTTTTGGCTTTCTTTCTTTTCTTCTCTCATTGTCCCTCCATTCATTCCTTTCATGTTTTGATTAATGACAAAGCTAGAATTTTGAGTTAATAAAACCGAGAAATCTGTGAGACTGTTTAGCTGTGCTTAGTTTATGAATACCTCTTCGAAGTCAAATCTTTATGATATTATGCTTCTAAAACCTGCCAGACGAAAATTTTGGCTTTTTAATTGTTTGCGCCTTGTGATATTTAATCGATTGTAAAACATATTATTTGTGGTTAATTTTTGCCAGATCATTTCCATGACCAGATCTTTACACTTGTATGCATACACATGGATGTAAACCTTTGCAAATAAAGGTTACGTAAAAACAAATGTTTGAAAGCCCCCAACAAAGAACTTAGAGACCAATATCTGTCTGCCCTAAAAGCATTGAAATCTAAACACAGAACCTTTTTAGTCAATAAAGGAACCCGGATTGTGAGAATATGCTATCTAGTCTAGCTAAACATGGGATGTCTGGGATAACGATTTATGAACTGTTGTCCCAGACATCCTCCTCTTTAAACTATGTGAATAAATGTGCACTTTGGTCATTTTAGGGATGTTTGATATAGATGGAAAGAGAGCTAGTAGACGCAACTAAAAATATATGAACCTTAATTAGTACATTAAAGGGGTTTATAGATCATTTTGTGAACGCTCTGGAGTATTTCAATACTGCAGAATTTCATTTCATTTATCCTGTGATGGTTCTTTGCTAGACCTGTGTTCGGTTCTCTGCAATGCTATCTGGAAATACAATTGTAGCAGTCATTGTATTTTTGCCTGTCCAAACAAAATGGTATTCACAACTCAGGTGTTTGAGTATAGTTATCATGTAAACGTATTCCCTAATGAATATGTCTGGAATCCACTCAGCCCAGTGTAAAGATTATATGAATAGTAAATAGAAAACACATTAAAAGAGACAACTATGTTAGCTGTCTACTAACCTTTACCGAAACTGTTTTCTTTATTGTTAGGGCTAGACCTACAAAAAGTGGGATCCCCAGACAGAAATAAAACTTTGGTAAAAAAGGTCCAAAAAGGTAAAAGGTGAGTCAAAACTAACACTGGATCTAGGGGCCTATTTATATCTCATATAATGTTGCCATCTCATAGTATATAGCTGTATCAAACATAGCACCTCTCGGCTGGGAGTGTATCAGCGGGTGACGGAGCTGCAATATGTTGACAGGTAGTGCTAGATCTTACAATCACACTACCTGGTGTTAGCACAGATCCTAGGGTAAATACAAACAAAAATGTGCTTTCAAGTCTGACCTTATTTCCCCCTGGGGTAGTTGCTGGTAGCTTTTATATAGTACCCAGGTACATTTTCCAGACTATTTCCTTTTATTTACATCTTCTTTTTTCGTGATTATTTCCTGGCCCAGTCTGGGTTGCGTATTACAGACACATTAACAATAACCTATGTAATATATATTATAAATCTGTCTGTCTGGGAATTTGATACCCAAAACATAATTGTCCTACTTTCATGGCATAAAGAAATCTTTGGAGATGAAAGTCCAAAGCTGAGCTAAATACAATCACTTAGATTTTTCAATAGGTCTTGATACCATGAGTGCTATGTGGAAACAGTAATTTGATTTTCCTACTTAAATTGCAAATTTGTCAAATTCCACCTTTAGGACATAACCTTTGGAATCCGTACTTCCTTCTCCATATGATCTACAATAATTTAGAATAGTCAGATCACGTCTATCCTGACAATACTTTTCCTATATTCCATCTATCGTATGTTTAGTGCATTCTGTAGATGTTGTCGACGTCCCTTAAAAGGCGCCAATGCTCCCTTCCCTTCCCAAGAGCATAAACAGAGATATTTTCTTCTACTTATTTGTAGAAAGTAGGATTTTCAGGGCTTATTTTGTGATGACAGTTTAAGGAGACTGTATCAGGTTTCTCTGATTGTTGACTGTTGAAACTGCAGGTTGGAGACGTCTGTTGCTCCTCTGAATGATGAACTGAATGCCAGCAGACAACTTAAGGGCATTGCCTTTATCTATTCATTTTTCTTTTTAGTCATTTTCCTCTTGTTTTCATTCTAAAGTTTATTCAATACAGCAAAGACTATATATATATATATTCCAGGTTTTACTGGTCAGGTGGCTTCTTGGGCATATAATAGCAAGGGAAACACTTCTACACCACCAATAATATTTTTATTCCTTAGTGGGGGGTCACAGCTAAGATTTCCATATGGTTTGGGTGGGTCTTGGGGCATAATTTATCTTCTATATGCATTTAATTATAAATTTTCATGTGGGGTACGTTAATGATAGAGCCTATCTAACCTGGTTAGGGAATATTATCAGTGTTCTTATTATATGCAATTAAGAGGTACCCTAGGGGGGAGTCTTCCATAAAAAAATTTTTCATGTACTCCGGGAATTACCCTTGCCAGACACATATAAGTGATTTTCAATGCACACCGCGATCATTAACGTACCCTGGGCTTTTGCCTCTAAATAGAATAAAATAAACCAAATACATACAATTCCCACAGTCTATGGCCACTTTTAGAGTAAATACATCACGCCTGAACAAGAATTGTGGCCAAATACAGTCTGGTTTGGCTGTATGGGGGGTCTCTTCGTAAGTGGGGTACGTTAATGATCGGCGGCGGGAAAAACAGCGCGGGAAGAGAAAAACGACTTCCTGTTGCCCGGCGGAAGTGGCCTGCATCCGGGTACCGTGTTTCAGCTCAGAGGAGGTCACAGCTTGTTTATAGCAGAGTTCTACTGCAAAAGGAACCCCAAATTCGCGAAAAAGGTAAGGAAATTCCACAAAATTCCATGAAATTCCGATGAAATATTGTTGGAGATGTCTGTGGGGGGCCGTAGATCGCTTTTTGTGTACCGAAACGATGTATTTTGGATGCTAGGGGGTAAAATGTGTTGCCGGGTGAGGCCTGCGATGCAGCCCGGGGCCCCAGGGTGAAGCTTTGGCCACCCCGGGCTGTATTTTCAAAATTGGGGTACGTTAATGATTTTTCGCTTGGCAAGCACAATTTGGCCTCTCCTGGCCGAGATGATGTACCCTTGGGTCTAAATTATTGATAATCCTTTAGAATAGGACCCCCTACGTGTGTAAGATGCATTTTGGGCCATGTTTGGGTGTTTTGAGATGACCCCCCACCCCAATTTGGGCTTGAATTGCCAAATTTCTGCCTCGTCGTGAACTTTTAGGCCCCCTCACGGCCAAAATTGTGCTTATCCCATGGTTTTTTGGGGTTATATTCCTTCTCCTACCTCTATTTGGGCATTTTGGTGTGTTAATCCTCCTGTAGGATCGAAAGCATAGCCATAGTGGCCAAATTTAGGGAGATAGTGCTCGTCGGTCATTAACGTACCCCGGTGGCAAGATGCCTGCCTACTGGTTGCCATCTTGGATTCAGGGGAATGTTTTATAGTGGGTATGTTAGACATGTCCCCCCTCTGTTGTGTTGACCAGGTAAGCTCACCCTTGCACAAAGCCCCCACTGCTGAGTGGTTATAAACCTTTGCGATCATTAACGTACCCTCCCTTCTTATTCTGTATTTTCCACACAAGTGGCACTTTCAGTGCACATAGCTCCATCATATTTCACCATGACATGCCCCTATGGTACCTCTAACTCACACAAGTGCCATTGGTTAGATACTGAATACTTTTTTTCCAAAGAATTTTTGTGGTGGGTATATTTCATCATTTTTCTTATAATTATTTTGTCAGTATAAATTTCCATATTAGCAATTAATCAGCTGATTGAACTTCCGGGGTTACTGTACATCATTTGTAAGCATATAGGAACATGATGAATATTTTTTTCCTATTTATTTATGTATATCTTATCAGTATTCAAACACTAAAAAATTCCTTATTATCTTAAAATCTACTGATTTCCTCACTATGAATTACCTTATCAGCATAAAAACCTCTGATAAAATCTTTGGCGTTGTTGTACATCCTTTGTCAGCATATAGGAACTTGTTTAATCACTATTTACCTTTTTATTTAATGTATTTCTTCTCATTTTTGCAGATGGCTGACGTAGCCCCCAGTGGCGGTGGGGGCGACCCCCCCCCGTCGCCCTAAGAGGAGTGTGCGGGAGCCCGCTGATGCCCCGGACCTGGAGGAGGACCTGGAGGACCAGGAGGACCTGGAGGACCGGGAGAAGGCGGCCCGGCTCCATGCCGCAGTTTGGCGCGATACGAGACCAAGCTGCGGCAGGAGATGCATTTTAGCACTCCATGACATGCAGACGTTGCGTGAAGTGTAGAAATTTTGTGATTTTTAATTTTCAAAGTGATATTGGACACCCAATATGGGACTTATATATGTTGAAATGACTCTAGATAGGTGGTACAATCTCTTTTGTCATTGTGTGTGCAATGCCAATGGTATATGATGGTGTATAGTTGAGCTGTGGCCATTATTTCATAGGTTAATGACTAGGGTACGTTAATGACCGGTACGAGCGATGAACAATGTTACAATTATATCTTTTCAATCTGTGACCTGATATGGTTTTTGTATCTTTTCTATTCAATAGTAGTGATGTGTGGCTTATTATAAAAGAGTATCTGAATGCTATATGATGATGATATCTGTGGATTATCAAAAAAGGAGTGCATTAGCACTGTAGTGTCGGCACGATGCACTAACGCGGTGCTCCATTTTAAAATGATATTGGACACCCAAGATGGACCTTATGCATGTTTAAATGACTCTAGATAGGTATTACAATCTCTTTTGTCAATGTGTGTGCAAAGCCAATGGTATATGATGATGTATAGATAAGCTGTGGCCATTCTTTGACAGGTTAACGACTGCGGTACGTTAATGACCGGTACGAGCAATTTTGACATTAACAAAGTAAAAATTATATATTGTCAACCTATGACATGGTATGGTGTTTCTAACATTTCTATTCAATAGTAGAGGTGTGTGGCTTATCAAAAAATACTATTTGGTGTCTATAAAGATACATTTTAGCACTCCATGACATGCAGATGTTGCGAGAAGTGTAGAAATTTTGTGATTTTTAATTTTCAAAGTGATATTGGACACCCAATATGGGACTTATATATGTTTAAATGACTCTAGATAGGTAGTACAATCTCTTTTGTCAATGTGTGTGCCATGACAATGGTATATGATAGTGTATAGTTGAGCTGTGGCCATTCTTTGATAGGTTAAAGACCGGGGTACGTTAATGACGGTACGAGGATTAAGAGATGAACAAAGTTACAATTATATTTTTTCAACCTGTGACCTAATATGGTTTTTGTATCATTTCTATTCAATAGTAGTGATCTTTGGCTTATTATAAAAGAGTATCTGAGGTATGTAGAGGCATATTACTGTACGCCATGGCATGCATGCATTGCGAGAAGTGTAGAAATTTTGTGATTTTTAATTTCCAAAGTGATATTAAACACCCAAGATGGGCCTTATCAATGGTTAAATGACTCTATAAATGTATTATGATCTCATTTACCCTCAGGAAAGAGTATTTAAGGTATATAAGTGTATATTTTTGTACTGTGCTGCAAGTGAAGGCCGCGAGAAGTGTTGAAAAAGTATGTGATTTTTAATATTCAAAGTGATATTGAACACCCAAGATGGGCCTTATGTATGTTTAAATGACTCTAGATAGGTAGTACACCCTCTTTACTCATTATGTGTGTGATGCCAATGGTATATGATAGTGTATAGGTGAGCTGTGGCCATTCTTTGATAGGTTAGCAAATGGGGTACGTTAATGACTGGTAGGAGGATTTTGAGATGGTTAAAGTTCTATTGTTATAGTGCCAGCCTTTCATCTTGTATGGTGTTTCTATTATTTGTATTCAATCATAGACATGTTTGGCTTATGAGAAAATACTATTTGGTGTATATAAAGATGCATTTTAGCACCCCATGGCATGCATGCTTTGCGAGAAGTGTAGAAATTTTGTGATTTTTAATTTTTAAAGTGATATTAAACACCCAAGATGGGCCTTATGCAGGGTTAAATGACTCTAGATAGGTAGTACAACCTCTCTTGTGATAGTTTATGTGATAACAATGGCATATGATGATGTATAGATGAGCTGTGGCCATTCTTTGAGAGGTTAACAAATAGGGTACGTTAATGATAATATGTGTAATATAATGGCCTCTACGCAAGCACCAACTATGAAGTATAGGTATGATATATCAGGCCAATTCTAATTATTATGTACAGTAGGTCTACTAGAGACAATGGACAGTTAATATAGTCATTGTATGAAGGATTTTGAATGAGCTAGGCTAAAGTTAAAAAATGGTAAAATAAATTCACAAATTTTCACATTTTCCAATTTATCCACCTATGCATAACTTCAAGAGTTTTCGGGCCTCACTTTAGTTTTTTGGTATACATAAAGTCATGTATTGTACCAGTCTGGCCACAATATTTGGTGTTTTCAGGCCTCTTATTAGTGGTGTTATTCATGTTTGATTGATTACGATCATTAACGTACCCCCTTTTTAGAAGGTTTTACGGCATCTGCGATAAAAACTGACCCCCTAGGAGTTGGATCCTTGAATGAAACTTTTTAATAAGCCAAGATATAGGGCTATCAATAAAATATAATGTTATTAAGAAATACTGAGTTTGTAGATTCTTGATCCAGGCCCCCCCTGACCAGTAAAACTTGGAATGATAATATTATTGTTGGTTCTAAATGATCGTTATAATTATGGAATGGAAAAAATGAAGAATGTAGAACTAAAGGAAGGCATCACGTGCATGCACTGTTGAGAACCATAATACTCCTTTATGATAGTGTTACTGTGAGGATATACAATGCCATCGTAAGCATATGCAATCTGTACATCGCATAAGAATTGTTTTGAGATCAAAAAGACACTTCCTTTTTGCCATCAGCCATAAAATCTGAAATGAATATTATCATGTAATACCATCTTTTATTACTAAGTCTACAACCGAACAATCAATTCTTTGTGGCTTTAGGTAAACTGCATATTCCATCCTGAAACCCAGAATCATCTTAAAGCTAATCGAGTTGGGCGATGGTAGGGCCCACTAGTGACAAGTTTCTGAAATTAAGGTGTAAAAGATCCTTGGAGTGGTTAATAGAATGCTGTTGATTCAAACAGAAAGAAAGTCTTTGCAGCATTGAATCAAACATTAAACTACTTTCGATTTTTTGATTTTGATCATCAGCTTACCAAACCAAATCTAAAAAGACAATGGTTTGATCCATGGGGATCTAAAAGCAGTTGGAAATGTCCACATACAGCTAAGTTTCTAATGAAGGACAGGTTTGTTTTGTATAAAAAAAAAAACGGACCCCTTGTGTTGATCATAATATGAAATGGGTATAACCCATCTTTAACCTGATACTTTAGGCCATCATAGGATGAAAAGGAACATCCCAAATTGGGAGTTAGAGGGGACCTTCAGGAGCAACTTGTCATTATGTATCATTTTCTGCTCACATTTTTTCTCTCTCCCCCCTCTCCCTCTCTTAATCAAGCCAACTTCAGGGGATGTGAATTGATATGTAGCATGGTTTAGATAATATGAGAAGAAAGCGTACAATTCCATTACAATTCCATGCAAAGCTATTCTAGATATGTGAGGGATATCCATTCTTCTACCTATACATTAGGCCAGGTAAGTCTACCCTATTATAGTGTTCTGGGTCTGACAGTAGCACTTTTATTGAAGAAAATGTCATTTAATGGTTTTTTTTGTTGTTTTTTTTTTGTTTTTTTTTTGTAAGTCGTACGTTTTGTAAGTCATTTCTGATTTGTCACCGCAAGACATAGATCACTGCTGCATTTCTGGAGCCGACTCTCTCTTTATACATTTATGACCAATATCCTCCCCTTTCTTCTTAGTAATTGTAAACTAAAAACACTGTTTTATACCTAACATTCCTAAACTACACGAGGTAATATCTGATTGAAACGAGACATCATACATCTTTTTGCCTCTATAAAAGGGACTTAACATGATATTTTTCCTGATACTACTATCTGTAGCATGCCATTCTGCAATTATCTGGCTATGAAGCTCGTTGTAGCGTCAGTTGTTATAAGAATATTTATGACCCGTATCCAATTAGACATAATTCACACTTGTACATACATAACACACAGTAAATTATTAGTGAAGCCTCACCTAGGTTTAACAAAGAGCATCCTTCTGCTTGGAAACCCCTGTTTACTGTACATAACCTCTGTGTATAGGGTGGCATCTTGAGGGATGCCCAAATTGGAAGGTTGTCAATGCAGTAAGGCAATGTTAACAATCAACACCAAGTCAACCTATTCTAAACACAGACAGAAAGGATGTGGATTTTCTCTAGTAGTCATTGCCAAAATTTTTGCGTTAGGGTCATGAACCCTATTTCCCTGTCATAGAAGGGTATTCTAGATGCTATCAGGAGCGTTTGTTCTTCTAGAAACTTTATATATGAAGAGTTTGGTTCCAAAACGCAATAAACACCATTTTGCAAAAAAAATGGAGTTGATATGAGAAAACTATAGGTTGGGGTAAGTGAAAAAATGTTGCATTTGGCACCAAGGGCCCAGCTATAAATCCCACACCTGTATTGTTCCAAAATGCAATAAAGCCACTCAGGCAAACATTTTCATGATATGTATGTTCATTAATAACCTTATTTCCATGGAATGAATGAACTGCTAATGTCATATCATTGTGTTTTGTAAGTTTTATAACCTTTTTCTCAATAAAAAACAACTTTGCTGGTGAGGAGAGGGGTATAATAAAAATATAGATGTGAAAGCTGTTGTGATGGATTTATTGCATTTTGGAACAAAACAGCATGGATTTATTGCATTTTGGAACAAAACAGGATTTATTGCATTTTGAAAAGAAATATATGATAAATCACCTTTTATCTTTGAAAGAACCATCAGTGTTAAAAAAGTACTTGAAAATGTTTCATTTACATCCAAGTAAATGAGGAAAGTCAAATTTAGAAAAGAAAACTTACTTTTGTGGCTATTATATTGATACAAAAAAGAGAAATGTTGGATTTATTGTGTTTTGGAACAAAACAGTTTGAGGATTTATTGCGTTTTGGAAAAAAAAAACGGGATGAAACCACTTAATTTATCCATGAAGGAAGACTCAAGGATTTCAAAACAAAATGTGGAGATGTTTTATTTATGGTCCCCTAGATATTGGAACTTACAAAAATGGCCACATCCTCTTCATTTTTTTGGAATGATAAAAGTCTCATTATCTTAAAACACCCAAAATGGATTTGTTGCGTTTTGGAACCAAACTCTTCATATACATCGTAGCCAGATGAATAAATCACATGACAGAGCCCCCCATACATCTTGGGTCATACTAATGCATTAGATGATGGAAGACACTCGGTCATCTAATGGAGTAAGATGACAATTACACACCTTGTAACCTGATGACACAGGGTCATCTCACATATAAGATGATTTGATTTCTGTTCTGATAAGTAGAGAACTTCACCGCTTTTACTTCATTACTATATTGTACATTAAAATACATAATTAGGTCATCCATTATCGCCCACTACACTGTAATTTCCTTTATAAAACGGCTGGCAGTGCTCTGCTGCACGATAAAAGTGACCTTGAGTGCATTATAGGAATACAGTGCACGGCTTAGCAAGGTCACCATAGCTTAATTCCTTAATTCCTCTAGATATACATTGATTGGGTACTTGATTGATTGGAATGAAATGTAAAACGTCTTATAAAGACAATAGACAACTCCTTCTTCACATCTTGACTGTCTGTTGTCCTATAATGCACTCAGATGCATTCATGCATTATAAGACAACAGACAGTCTTGATGTGAAGAAGAGCGTTGTCTATTCTCTAAATAATGTATGCAGTAGTACCACACCCATTGTCTTCCATTGCACACATGGTCTTTTGGACATATCGTCCATATAAATTGATGCCCCAGTTTGGTTAGATTTTTGGACAATATGGTGGGAAAAATGCATGTATATGTCCCAGGCTAAAATGATGTAGGCCTTTTAACCTATTGTAACATGCAGGCATTTTCCCTGAAACCAGGTGAAGGTATTGGTCAAGGGAACAAGTTTGAAGTTTTTTTGTTATTGAAAAATCTTTACAATGAAGCTTTTCATAACGATAGAAGGATCATACGGTATACAAATATAGAAATGATTGGAAAGTTAGGATGGTTTCATAGGCTATGTGAGGATAATAGTATGGTTTCCATGAGCATCTGGGATTACATTCATAAGCTCCGATAGTAATACAACTCAAATTATTCAAAAGAAAGAAGAAAATTCTGACCCCCCTCAAACCCACCAGCCCCCTCTCCCTGTTGTTAAAAATGATCACTCCCTAAATAGGTTAGTTATAGAACCCTTGTGATACTGCATAGTCCAGAATAGACTGCCATCTAGTCTGAAAGTAGATCGATAAGCATACTCACATTAAAATAACATTTTTCAAATGTTATATATTTTCAAATAGTTTAATACCATGAGACATCAGATTATAATCCCCCTTTTTTCAATCACAGCAGCACACATTGAACTTGTACATTTTCACAATAATATTCCACTTATTCCTACTCTCATAATCTATGCATTGATCATGGTAGGGTGAAACCACTCCCCCTCTACTGTAGCACCATACCTCAGGCTTTTATACATTCATAGAACCTGCATATATTGTGACAAGGCAAGCAAAAACACCCCTCTGCAGGGAAATTCTTTATCAAAGTTCATCTCAAGATCTTTGAAATGAGACATCATTGGCTTAAATATTCCCAGTAGTTATGTCAGAACCCCTCCTTGAACATAGGTTGTTATTCATATTTAAAATCGAGTATTAAGCTCAAAATACATTATTAACCATAATAATGTCTAAAAACACAATAAATCAACCTTTTTCATAAAAATTGGTATCGAACAGTAGTCATACTCACTGTTCGGGGGTATTGGTCCTGTAGGCCCCCCCACCTGTGTTCCAACCAGGGTGACCCAGTTCTACCTGTCACCTCACTCTCCAATCACCTTCACAGGCAGGCCCACACGGTCATTCAGTCAGCTCACCGGTGCAGAGACAGAATTTCTGTTTTTAGTTTTGGGTTTTTGGTGAATATCCCCGAAAATTGTCATAAAAATCTGCAAATTTTGATAATTGGAATGGTTGCTATGGCAACCAGGAACAGGCATGTAGGTTGATTTTTCATGAAAAATTTTATGAGTCATTTCTACTGAAAATGGTGCATTTTAAATGAGACCATTGAATTCAGCATAAAAAATTAGCTCAAAATATTTTTATGATGATTTAAGAGTAATTTTGCCCCTCCAATGCCCCCTCGTGGCCAAATGGGGAAGTAAAAAAAAAAACGCTGGGTCACATATTATAGTTGTACATTGAACAGGGCAAGTCGAAAAGTTGTCCAAGTGCCATTAAGTAAGAAGGTTGCCTTTTTTAAGTAACCAATTGCCCTGGCTCAACTGCATAGGTCTTAAACATTTCCAGCCCCCTCCCAGTAAACACAAATATGTTATATATACGCAGATCACACATAGATATTTCAGCCTATTTAGTAATTTCCTCAACGTAGATTAACGTATAAACATGTATGCAGATGCCCATCTTATCTACGTATAAGTAGATTTACGTAAATATACCTCCTTTTCATAGAAATTTATGAAGAGAAAATATGTCATTTAGGCGTAAATGATTGTGTATACTCCCAAAATTAACATAAATGTATCTCCCCTTAACTTTTGATTATATAGGTGTTATGTTCTCAAAATCATCTTTTCTTCCTGGTATAATATCCAGGGCTTGGAAACGTTAGGTCCTTCAGCTATAAGTTTCATCATTTGAAGAGTCAAGTATATTTAACTCCTGCTTGTGTATTGAGGATTCTCTAATACTGGCTATAGATGGTTTTTTTCACAATGTTACAGAATGGGTGTTTGCTGTACCTGGATCCAAATTAAAGGAGATATTACTCATTATACTCTATTCCCAAATCAAAGGTTGACACTTGTTTCTTTCAAATCATTTGTATATTACCACCACAGCTGGCTAATTAAGACAATAACACTGATGGAGATGATGATTAAATACAATGACATACTACACTGCCATCTGTTGAGATGAGCTGAAAGAAATATTTGTAAAAATACGTCTTACCCACGTAGGTGATCAATCCAGAGACAGAAAGTGTGTCTAGTATATCTTAAAACCTGTTTTTTTCCGAATAGATCCTATGTTTCCACCACTTACATGATTGCCTGCGTTATTTATTTAGTATTGTTCGTTGTGACTGTGATCAAGATTGCAATAATTGCCTCCTTATAGTCATATTTATTCGTCTGAAAAAAGGCAAAACCGTATATATTAACCTCAAGTCAAATGCTTCTTCTATCATGTTATTGTAAACATTTGTGTTAGCCTTTGGTGTCTACAGTAGTCACATACATATATATGTGCACTAGTCAGAATTGCATTTACACTGAAACTGTTGATAGGAATTCCTTGAAACACTAAAAGTCAAACACCCTACAGGGCTAAAAGCAAAAGACTCTCTTAACTACTGCGTGTAGCCAAGGCAGTTCGTTTTCACACACTGAAATATACTTCTCCCCCACAACTTCGTGTTCAAAACTATGCTTCAAAACATCAGAAACTCTGTCAATGGTCCTAATTTTTTTTATGTAATAAATAAAATGGGCAGATAAGGGGAAAGGGCCCTCCCTGTGGGATTTTTAGTACTTGGTTTGGCCACTAGGGGAGCTACAAAAGCTAATAATGTAAAAAATAGGCCAAAAATTGCTCTTATGTACTTTTATACAGAGAAATAGATGGTTTTCTCAAAAGCGTTCTATTTTCTGACAATTTCTGTCTATTTGGAATGTAAATGGAACATTTTGAATCCAAAACAAGGCCCAAATAAGGGTTCTCAGATAAATGTGTTGCCATGGCTACCAAAATACCTTCCAAGTAAAGAAAAAAATAATGTCAATCAATAGAATGATTTGTGGAGATTCATACACTGAAAAAAAAACATATAGATACCATTTCTAGATCCAAAGCTACGCCCAAATGTATGGAAAGGTTTGGTCATTTTCAATTGATTATTTAAATGATTATGCTAATCAGATGCCTGATTTAATCAAAACAATGAATGATAAAGCTTATTGACTGTATTGATACAGTTATGTCATTCCATTTTCGTGAAGCAATATCTCCAAGACCAAAATGGCTATCTGGAAGTGTTATACCTCATTTTAAAGACAATAATTTCAGTTTTAAATATCACATTTTACCTCGGAGGACCTTTCTCCTCACCTGTCCAGGTATCCTTTCCTTCTAAGATAATGCTCACAAACGAGCTCATGATAATTACAATGCTTTTGTTTCTACTCTTTTTTTCTCTCAATGACCCCAATACACAGTTATGCACTGTGAAGAAATGTCTTCAAAATAACAGTAAAACCCTTGTCACACAGTTACCAGAGATTTGACATTATTTTCACAGAGATTCCTTGTAACTTTACTGGGTCTTCCTTGTCGAAACTACACTGCTTCACTGTTTTACAATTACAGTGGTTCACTATTAGGTGTTATGAGGATGCCTGATAGATTCAACAGGTTTTTTCTTAAGTGTGTGTAACCTTAGGGCAATAGGGAACCACAAGTGCTCGTACATTACATGAGTTGGGGGACACCTGGAAGGGTGGAGGTCATTAGATATTATGATGGTCTAGCGTGAAGTTGTGGTCTTCCTACCTGTTATTCCCGACTGGTGGATGTCTAGTTACTTTGTCTGCCAGGTTAAGACTCCTACATTTAACATGCATAGACTGAAGGCAGAGAGTGCATTCCTGTCAGCACACATTAGGCCGTTTAATATGTATTTTTTCCTTATTTTCTCATGTTAGTGCACCTAGCGTAGAGTAACCACATATTCTATAACTCAACTGAATGAGACTTCATACACTATACTGAGCAATAGATGATTTGCTTGGCTAACATCAATATTTTGTCACACAACGTTAATTTCTACACTCTTAAATCGTAATACCATAGAAGAAAATAGATAATTATTATGCCCACCAGTTCCTATCTTTTAACTACATTTTTTTCCAGATAATGTTTCTAGCAAAAATATAAGTTGGGCATTTCATATTGAAACGTACAAAGGAGAGCTAAAATATTGGTAGTCATACTGGAGTAAATATGCATAAAAAGGAAAAAGCCTATTAGAACGCATTACCTATCGTAGATAAAGTATGTACTCGTATGTTCTTGCGAAATAACCTCCACAGTACCCAAGGTGTAAAAACAGGGTAATTTCCACAATTAAGTGTGGGGAAATTGAGGGTCACTTGGTACTTATTGGCAACACTTTCTGCATGTAATTGTGTGGAACGGAAATAAATGCTTCTTACAATCTTCTTAGACTAATGAATGGAAGTGAGTTAACATGGATAACTGTGTCCACAGAAATGTGTACGATTGGTTATCCCCAGCTTCATCTTGATATGCTTGGGATTGTGGATCAAAAGTGATGTTGTTTCATAAAGTTTTTGGCACCATTTATAGTACCTACTCAGGAGAATATATCAAACACCCAAAATGTATGATTACCTTTCATTATATTACACCTATGTTAAATCTATTCCACTTATTGGGTTTTGTGTGTATTGTTCAACTTTTCACACTTTCATTATATGCCAAAACAACTAATGGTTGAGTTTAATTTATATATTATTTGTTGCCATCTCTAATCAAAGATATGATTTATACATTTCGTTAAAACGGCCTAAGATTTAAGCAAATATGTTAAATAAAGATGCAGAATGATATTAGCCAATACACACATCATATTATGATATACATATATCAAGTTTCAAGTTAGGAATTTCATTTACTTGGCCCTTGGTTTATAATAAGACGGATGTTCGACATTTGACTTGAAATGGAAATGAAATAGGCCACTTAAGGAGACCTAATTGCATACCAAATCAATCATAGTGATTAAATTCTTAAAAATTGTACAGGTTGTACAATTTGTGATAGATCACGACAACCTTCCTGTCACCTGAGTTCAGGCAATTAGGATTAAGTATCTAAATTACCTGTAATCTAAGTCCTGTTTATAGTGTTGATTAGAGAGGTATTGGGCATAGATCATAGTACGGGAAGGTGCAAAGGATGTGCCTATAATATTACAGGGAGATAGAAATGGCCCCTGATGAAGTTAGGTTTGTAGAGGTAAGGCCTCCCAAACAAATGCAGTACTATAGAGAGTTTCTTAATGCTTTTTAAACAAACACAAAAGTGAAGGGAAAGGCTGCTGAATCGATAATATGATGGCAGAGAAATAGCTTCTTTGCCAATAGAAGGCTGCTAACACAATACAATGATAGGGAGAATGTTACCAACAAAAATTATATTGGGATAGAATGCGTCTGATGATGATAGTGAGAAGGCCTCTCAGACAATTGTAGAGAAAAAGGAAACTCCTTGCATAATGAAATGATAGAGAGAATGTTTCTTAAATAATACAATGATAGCACCTTACATGTTACAGTGAGAGAGACAATGGGAGGTTATGTATATCTCCAAAAGCCAGGGTCAGGGTTGACCTGTCACCCTCCCTCTACTCCCTGTATGCCGTGGAGTGAGTGCTCTTTTTGTTTGCAATAAGAGGAAAAGGTACGTACAGTAATAAAGTCATGTGAGGTATATTTAAATTAAGTTTAAGATTAAGATGTTAATCTGCATCCTGTCAGGACTTTTCCTAACCTACTCTAACGATTCCATTCCTCCAGTCCTACCACGTCTTTTGAAGGTCCATGACACCACATGCAACACCTAGCTCCCCTTTTATTACCTTTCCCTTATAATGGACTGTGGTTACTGATACCAGGTCCAAGAAGGTCTTGGCAGGTGTCACAGCTAATTCTCCTCCAGGGGCAGTTTAGGAGGGCAGACAAGGTGCCCTTCAAGGGAAATGGCCAAGAGACACGTGATGCACAATGTGTTCCCATCTTACTACCTCTGTATACAGCCATACTACAGCCTTTCTGCTAGAATGATTCTACTAAAGTGTCGTCCCTTTAAGGCAGCCATAGGAAATGTTTAGGATATGTTGCTGTAATGAATAGGAGGTTCTAATACATTATATCAATGATAGTCTTCTCATCAGAGCTCCATGTTGATGGGGAGAAAAGGGTCTTGTGTTATGTTTGATGAGGTGACAATTTATTGTGATATATCTTTCTTCTCTTGCCTCGTTTCGGCATCTCATGAAAAGCATAAAAAGAATGTACAATTAAGATGTTACCAAATTAAACTTCTCAAAAACATTACAGTAATGAGCTCGGGGGAGTTGTTTTTCAGGGGGGGGGGGTCGCAGGGGGCAAATCCTTTGGTTTGAGAATTCTGGGGGGGTGGCTTGCATAAAGGGAGGTGATTTGTCTGTAGACATGGATCTGCAGGATTTGGATATGAGGAAGACATGTGCCCCGTCGTAATCTGCCATGCCATGGTTGATTTATCTCTTTGGGAGTTTAGCTTACCTAAGTACTATACTCCATTCAATTAAACAATCATGGTACTTTTAGCCAACGATCCATAATTATGCAGTTAAGCTTCTTTTCAATAACAATTACCAAAGAAAATGTACTATAGACATGGGTAAATCAGGGGTTACACTGCAGCTAAAAAACACATCATGACAATTTTGGTGTTTTCCATTTGTTCATTGAATGTTAGAGGTTAAACTCATTAGGTGGCCTGTATCCGCCCTAACCCCTGTATACCATTCATATGTGTGAGCCTCCTTTATATAGCAGGTGTATATCTTCTATGCACTGAAACACACCCTAGCCACCCATAACCTCCTCAGGCTCTCTTTAATCAATGGTCATGGTATAATGTTTACCCCTCCTCTCTCATCTCCTATAACATTGGTGAAAGATCCCCTCCTCTTTATATTATACAACATCATTTACATATCATTGTAAGAGCTAAGTAGACCTATACTGTATTGGCAAAATATCGGGAGACAAACATTAGTTTTGTACCGAGATTACATCATGAAATGCTAATACCTTATATAGATTATGAGTACAATATTAAGTGCATGGTGTGCAACGTGATGCAGAATAAAACGATGCCCTGTGAGGTCGCTGAGGCTACCAGACCTTAACATTCCTACCATGTGTGCACTACAGATAGACCTTAACATGACACCATAGTAATACTGGTTGAGTCTATCAATGGCTATGCTAAATAAAAGGTAACCTAGAGATGAGTACTTTATGGTAGACTGAACAAGAATTAATCGAATAATATCTTGAGGAGATGTTTGTGTGCAAATATCATATGACATTGGGTTTTTTTTTCGTTCAGAGGATAGTGAAAGTCAACATTCAAAACCATTTTGCCTGAAAGTTACTGCTGATAAGTAGCACCTTTTTATGTAAGATACTAGAGTTCGGGGCAACACCATCAGTGATACTAACTTATGTGCCTACTGGTCACGGCAAATGTTCCTACTGTTCACGGCAAATTGTGCCTACTGTTCATGGCAAATTGTGACCCATTTTACAATGCTACTGACATTGCCTAGTGACGTGACATTACCAAGTAACATGACGTTGCCTAGTGATGCACTGTTACGTCAAAAATAGATAGCAACCACTCTCCAAGGAGTTTTTCTCGGAGGTGCCCAATTCAAGATTTAGAGCTTGAATATTTCGACCATTTCAAGTCATTTTGAGATGATATTTGGGTGGCAATGTATTTTGGTCATTCTCTTTCCATTTGCGCCCTAATAAGATAGATATTTCTCTACAGATATGTTATTTTGATGCTTTGTCTAAGTTGTAGAAAGCAATGGCCGACTTTCAAAAGTTGTTCTGCTTGTTGTTGTCATGCACACACAATGAGAGTATTTGTGACCAGGTGAGGGAAAACATTCCTCCTGGGGGGTAATGGCTTTCTAAGGTTTGAGTCATGGGCTTTAAAATGAGATATCTTGAGCTAAAATATCCTCGGTAGTTTTGCTGTAATTGCTTGTCAAACATAGGTTTGTGTGTACAAAAGAAAATAGTAAATAAGCTCTAAATGCATTATATCCTATCATAAACACTAAAAATGTAAAGAAATACAGTTTTGTGGAAAAATAACCAAAGAAATGTGATGTTTTTGTCATAAAATTGGTTCTAGAGGGAATTTTCGAGTTCTGTTTTCAGTTCTGGGTTCCTGAAGGAATTTCAAAATGAGTTTGTGGCAAAAATTCACCATTGGAATTGGGGAGTGGTTTCCATGGCAACCAGAAATTGCCTTATCTATCAATTTTTCTATGTTTCCATGGCAACCAACGTTCCAAAAATGGAACATTTTCAGTGGAGAGGGAACGATTTTAGGCCACTGGATTCCTTATAAAAAAGTTGGTCTAAAGCTTTTTTTAGCATATTTGTCAGTGTTTTACCCATATTCTGCTCCCCGGTGGCCAAAACCAGTACTAAAAATACCCCCCCCCCCCGGAGGCACGTTCTTCCACGTTGGGCCACATTTGTTCAAAATGTTGTATGAATTTATTTACAATCATGTGCTTAAATTTAGGTGGTGGTGAGAGGTTTTATTGCATATGGGCCCATCAAAATATTAAAACTTTGGAAACTTTGGAAAAAATCGAGTTAACTTTGAATAAAGTCCATTTTAATGGGCGGGGTACCACGACGAACTAATGCCTTTTTATATATAGGGTAATCACTATACTTGGTACTAAACATTAAACAAGTTGTAAATAAATGATAATCCAGCCTAATCGTCTACCTATTTCCTGTATGTAAATAATGTTAGAGAGCGCGCGCGCGAGAGAGAGAGAGAGAGAGAGAGAGAGAGAGCTCTATTCTCAGAGAAAGAGATATCAGTTTCTGCTTAATTGTGTGGTCCTTATTTTTTATATTTGGATAAGGTCATTTAGATATAACTATTGTAAAAGAGTCCAACACTGACCATAGGCGCATGCCAATACATAGGTTTTGCAGGTTCATGAAGATGGATTACTGAAAGAGAACCAGTTATGTGAAATAGTAGATGAAAGGAATTGTCTGAATTATTTCAAGCTCATGGGTGTTCTACTATCATCATAAAACGCATCCCTAAGATTAGATTTGAATGTTCTGTAAGAGGAAAATGTGTGTTTCGCTGTATCCCTTAGTTATAAAGCTAACGTAAGAGTGTACACCTCCTGCCTTCACACACCTCCCAAAGCAGCGCCCATATGTACTCAATGCTTCAATATAGAGTTTAGAATTTAAAGACAATAATACCACATATTTGTAGGCATATTTCCCGTCAGGACCCCTTCCAGGAATGATAAATTCAAAGGAGTTGGCAAGATTGTTGTCTGCAGATATGGCAAGCAGAGTCGTCTTTTCGAATTCACCCAACATGAAGAAAAACCATGGGAAATTAATGCCATGTTTGACATTTTAAGGAGGTATTGCTTAGGATTATTGCAGATAAAACGATTTGCTTTAGAGAGTGGTCATTTCTATTCATAACCACACAGTTGTAAGTACACCCAGTGGACCAAAGCTTTTTGGAGTTTCAAATCCTTTAGACTTCAGCATGCTTAAAACCTGTGTACCTTTCTTATAGTGCATCTCTCCATACAACAGACACCGGGTACTAAGGGTATGGTTAGTGTCCTATTTATGTCATATGAGCTGTGACAGTAACTGACAATGCATACACTTGTAACATACTTCTTTTAGCCTGTTGATTCAGGAGTCTCCTTGGGTCAACATTGGTCTGGTTTGTACTGAAACAACCACTTTACAGGTAAAGACCCTTATACCCTGGTTTCTCACGTGCCTTATGTATTATTCTTACACCTTATGGTAGTCCTCAAATAGCTTTGTCTATTCGGCATAACAAAGGAAGATCAATGGAATCATTTTTATCATCATAAGTTATGGAAGAGGTATAGATGAAAAGTCATACTATAATATTATAGTATGTTTAACACCATTTATTCACCATAATTAAAACATATTAAAACACACATTCACAATCGGTCATTAAAACGTTTCTTGTCAGTCTTAAGGGTGCTTCCCCGTCAGAAATGAAATAGAGAATAATTTATGGACGCTTAGAAGGAAATTACTTTATTGATTCCTGTTGATAGCCTTGACTAAGATTCCAGCCTACAAAAAGTACCACTCTGGAATGCCTGAGAGCGCAGTCGACCTATAACTTGATTTTTTCCCCACACAAAAGAATATTTCTTGATGTAAATGAGAAATGTAAATGAGAAAAAACACATCAGTTCCAATAGAAATATCACAAGAGGATCCCCTGCTAGATTTATTTCTACACCGTTAATTGCAGCTTTCCTTTTAATATTTCTGCAGCTTCTCCTTTTACCTCAAAGGGCTAATTATTGGAACAAGTAAGGCAAAAAGAAGCCAAGGATCATTGCCAGACAGCTTCTCAAAGTGCCATATAAAAACAAGAGGAAATGCTTATAAATAATTAGCCCTAAGTTATACCATAATTCCCGTCAGCTCAACTTGTTTATGATGTCATGACATGTAGTTACCAACATACCGAATTCGAGTATATCAATTATGAGGGCACAACCAAAAGGCCTTAACCTGCGGACCAACTTCCACGAATAATATTACAGCGCTAGAGTTTGCCTATAATCTTTTCTTGCATTTCATTATTGAAAAGAAAATAAAGCATTGGCATAACCAGTCAGATTAGAGACTGAAGTACATTTCCAGGTTTACAGCCATCACATATAAAGAACTCAGTTAGCATGATAAGGCTGTTTTAAGCGTTCTGATGAGAGGCCTAAAAGAAGGAGGTCAGCTATGCTACAACTTAGGCTATGTGACAATTGCCTTGTTGAACTGAGTATCCTATGACATCCGCTATGTGTCGGTGTCCCAGACGCTGTCTGCATGATTATAGTCATTTACTGATGTACCTGTATCAACACCAAATACCCCCTAATGAGGACAGATGTCATATGTCATTCTTTACACAAATAGGGACCATTATTTATAATTATGTTAAACCTGTAACCCCAGAACATGTAATTAAGCCATGAGAGAGATAAGCCACACATGTGAGTTTGATCCCTATGTCTCCTGAAATAACAGTTATATGCTGCATATATATTGTGGAGCACTGCTGTAGGTGATAGATCTCTACATGTTGCATTACAGTAGTTTCATACATTAGCCTTCAATCATGTTCAACGTGCAGCAAATATACATGGTGATGCCTGAGTATAAGACCTGGGGGAGGACTCGGCCTCAGTCTAAGTACAATGTACCAACTGTTTTATGGACCCCTAGCAGTGTTGGCTGTCGGCACGTCTATATTTAAGGGGGGGGGAGGGGCCTGTAGATTGAGTTTGATCTTAGGATCAGGCAACTTTTGTTACCTGTTATAACATTAATGACATCAACAGAACCTAACTATTTTATATGTTATTTATTTCAGGGCTGCGAAATTCCTAATTATTATCACCAAACTACTTCATTTTACCTGGCCCCAAAAGCGTAGACTGAACATTGTCAGACGTCCTGAGAAAATGGGGGGCTGTTAAAAAAAGAGGGGGTGTTGTAGGTCCACAGGTGATACCCACCATCAAAAAGTCAGCAGCCCCCCCCCCCCTCCACCACCAACAAGGGTACAGGTTTGGCTTCTTCTAACGTCAAAACTCTGCTATAATAACCCAGAATAATTTCTATATTATGATGCACGTGCAATTATGAAGATGTGAAAGCAGAGTCTATAGCAATTACAAGACCATCTCCTTTATTAGCTTCTGTGTGTAAAAAGCAAAAAAGGTGATTTGAATTGGGTTTACCACTCAGCTACATATGCTGCACTTGTAAGTGACAACCGTAAAGCTACCTTAAGTACACTAAGAAGGACCCTTCAGCCCCTTGAGCAAATATTAGGTAATAACTGTCACCACTTCCTCATTGAATGTCATTAATTTCTCCCCTTTCATTGGACTTCTGGGGTAAGTATACATGACAGTATTTTGAACTCTTGTGAATGGAATGATGGTGGCTTATAATACACTGCAAATGGTTACATTCAGTCACTGTCAATGGCCGTGACTGTGCATCTCCTCAAATGGATATAACCACTTGCATTCTATAAATAACACTTGGTATGGAGATACAAATGGTGAATAGGTAAAAGGGGATCGGACTGACATCTCTGAAATGATGTTTGACAAATAAAACCACTCTTCCCACACTCCTCTAGAAAGTGGAAAGTGTTTCATAGTAAATAGGACTTATGAGGATGGGCTGTCTCCAAAGTCAAATTCACTTTCTGACGGTTTGGATACATAAGACTTATGAGGATGGGCTGTCCCCTAAGTCAAATTCACTTTCTGACGGTTTGGATACATAAGGGTACAGGCTATAGCCTTACTTCAAGTCTTTTTGTCAGGATCCAAGTCAACTTTTGAGGGTCATTATGGTCATTATGGATACTCACAATTAAGACATGGTAATATAGAATTTACCTAATATACTGTAATAATCACAAAAGACCAGACGCAGTAAATAAAGTTCTATAACAGTCGAAGGTGTTTTGTTTATTCCTTATCAGCCTTATGACTAACAGCTCTCATGAATTCTGGTAATCTCATCAACTTATTCTTGCTTGTTATGAAATGCCCGCCCCTACAGACTGTCGCCAATAGGAACCACTAAACCCCGGAGCCACTGACAGTACGTCTGCCACCTGGAAGTCTTTGATTGCATCTGATGTCTCTGACCACCGATTCCCCTTTTACACGATGCTACGGTGTCGCCCCCAGGCGGGCCAGACCCTTACTTGCACTCCCGAGCTGGTGGTTGCCACTGGACCGCCCACCTAACATGAACGATACTCATATAACTGTACACAATGATCACTACACTCTCCCCTCGTTACTTTAAACTTAGTATCTCAAAAATAGTAAGAACTAAACTTACCCCATAGGCTGAAACATCCCCAGAACTACTGATATATTCTAACTATCCTAACTCATTAGAACCACCTACAGTGGGCCCCCATTTCTATTGTGAATTTATACATGTCCAGTGATGATTTATTAATAACCAATAACTATGATACAGGATCAGGCGCTGTAATGCAGACTCTGACTGTTGGGCACCTCCCCGTCCGGCTCTACTCAGGATCCCTTCCTTGTCCCAGCCCTCCGGTTAGTGTCTCCTGTGCCACTGCCACTCTAACGTAACTGGGATGGGACCAGGGTTTCTCGATGGTCCACGAGGAAGGGTTTCTTGGCAGGTACTCAATCCCCAACCAGTACTCCCCTACCCCGCAGACCACCATACTCCCCACCTCCTCCTCCTCGCTTGTCTCCCAGTCCATGGCCTCTCTCCCTCCCCCTCATGCGTCCAGGCTGGACACCGAGTGGAAGCCCGTCGGCTCCTTGACCCCAACCACGGCTGCCTCTCCATTCCTGACTTCACCTTCCCGCCTTCTCTTGATGACCGTGCGTCCTCGGCTGATTACCAGCTACCCTATTTGGACTCCCTAGGCGTCTGGGTGGGGCCTTGGTTGGGGCTTCGCGGCAGCGCTATCCAGGCATGGCCAGGGTGTATTGCAACTAGGTGGTTTACCAGGTCGTCCCATCATCCCCCTTTTACTTGAAATTTACACCCCTCTACGGGGCAGTTCCAGCCTGGTCTGCAAGTCTTGTGTAGGGCCAGCACATGTCGATTAAGCATGTCTTTCTGCCAGAAAACACGGCCACACTCCAGACAGTTGAGCAGTCTCTCTGACTTCCTGATGTTGTCTTGGTCTTCAGTTACAGCCTCGTTCTCATGCGGCGTGGTCGGTGGCCCTAACGCGGTCATGGTGTCTTTCCTGGTCACTATGCCAGGTGGCCTCATAGTCCCGGTGGTCGCCTTCGGTGGCCCCGTCTTCCCGCGCCCTCTGTTGCTCCTCCCACCACCGGTTCTTGGCCGTGAAACTGGCCTGGACTACCCTACTCATGCTTTTAAGTGTTTCCCCCTTTTTCTTTGGGATGACATTGCAAAATTTGGGAGTTTCACCCCTAGGATTCCACTCCACCACCGTAAACTCCTGCTCCCGCTCCTCAAGTAATAATGTATGGTGTCCCTCCCACAGATGAGGCTCAGCTTCTCTTCCCCCTTTTAGATGAGGCTCTTTTCCTCTTTTCTCTGTCCTGTTTCCCACTAATGTCTCTTTTCTTTCTTTTGCAGGTGAACCGTGTCCCATCGGGGCCCTTGGGATGACCAACGCCGAGACCACTGACCGTCCTTTTCCAGCTCCCGGTAGGTGACTTTCTTTACTTTGGTACCTCCTAATGACTTCCTGGGGGTGGTTAGCTATAAAGGAGGGCTGCAACCGTCTCCCTCTGCCCACCCACACCTTCTTCTGCCCTTTTTCTTGTCCCCCTGTGGCTATAGAACCGTCCTCCTCTTCCTCTTTCCCCACCGTGGTGGCAGTTACCAAGGTAACGCCACCGGAACCCGGATGTGGTGGGAAACCAACCGCTGCCTCCAGGTGGCACCACCGGAGGCCAGGACCATCGATCGGGGGCCCACACCATGCGAGCCTCACCCTCACATACTTCCTTGGGTGGGGGTACCTTCTTCAAGAGGTCATAATGCATGACAATCTTTTTGTGGCCCAATTGTATCTTCCACACAGGGCCTCCTAGGCTCCTTGTGACCTTCCAGGGTCCAGACCAAGGGCACATAAATTTTGGACACTTGCCCACCGCCTTCTTGGGGACCATGTAGTAGATGGCGTCTCACTCTGACAACTCCTCTCCTCGTATCCGGGTCGTATAATTCCTCTCCTGTCTGCAGCCAGCTTCCCTCATCTGTCTGAGGGCATAGGCATGTCCTTCAGCCACACGGCTCTGCAGTTTGGCTGTGTAGTCTTCGTAGTCATTAGGCTTGCTCCCTACCCTCTCTGGTGCGGGGTACATCAGACTCCCAGGCAGGAGAGTCTCCCTACCCAGCATTAGAAAATTGGGGGTGGAGGCAGTTCTTTTTGGTCTTCCGCTACCGACATCGCCAGAATGGATTCCACTGTGCGATTGCATCGCTCCACTAACCCATCCCATTTTGGGTTGTAGGGGCAGGTCCACGATTGGGCAACCCCCAACAAATGATGAACCTCCTGAAACATCCGCGCTTGGAAGTTCCGCCCCTGATCTGTGTGAATGGTACCTGGGGGTCCTAGTCGACAAACCACTTCAGTGATAAAAGCCCGAGCTACTGTCTCCGCCTCCTGGTCAGGCAGTGCCCCAGCCTCCACCCACCAGGTAAAATAATCCATATCGATGAGGATGTGCTTGTTTTTTTGCAGGGTACCGGGGAGGGGGCCCATTAAGTCCATGGCCATCCTCTTTAAGGGGAATGCCCCTTGCAGGTGCCGCATCATGGCCCGGGGGGTGGGGTGCCGACTTCCGACTTAAGGGCATGAGGCCAGCCACTGTCACAAGTCCCTCCTGTAGTTGGGCCAGTAATAAGCTTGTTGGACACGCCTCAGACTCCTGGCCCTGCCGAAGTGGCAACTCAAAGGAGCACTGTGTACACTGGACAAGACCTCATCCTTCCAACTTTCCGGCACAAACACTTGTAAAAAGGTCCGGCCACCGGGTTCCCACCACATTCGGCCGAGCACCCCTGCTTCTAGGCATAGCCAGGGGCCTGTACTGCTAACGTGCGAATATCATATGCCTCTTTCGAGGGTGTGTCGCCTTCTTCCACCCTGTCCGGATGCTTGCGAGCATGGGGTCCTCCTCCTGAGCCTACCTCCAGCCTTCCCTTTGATCTATGTAGGGCTCCGCTTCCGCCACAGGGCCTTCCCCCTCCCGGGCCCTCTCGACCTCCCTCTCTTCCGTAGCCCTAAACGCGGCAGCCCAACACTAGGACAACTATTCAACTACTGCCCCAGCTCCCCCAGAGAGGTCCTCGAACAACTGGGATCCCATGGGTTCCCCCATACCGCACTGACTACAGGGCCTCCGAGAAAAGCCATCTGCATTGCCATGATCCTTCCCAGGGCGATGCTTTATGATGTGGTCGAACTTTTCCAATAACTGCAACCACCTCCCACCTGTCCCTCTGGCTCTTTGAAACTGGCCAGCTACTTAAGGGCAGCGTGGTCGGTCCGTATCTGAACCGGGCGTCCCACCAGATAATGTCAAAATGTTTTGACTGCGAAAACTACTGCCAGCAGCTCTCGGCACGTCAGGCAATAGTGTCTCTTGCAACAACTCAAAGTATGGCTCGCATACGCCAATGGTTACCCCTGATTGTCCTGCACCTGAGTCAGTACCGCGCCCAAGCCCAGATCACTAGCGTCCTTATCCAGGAGGATGCACCCTTCAGCTATTGGGTAGGCCAGGATGGGAGCACTAACTAGCTTATCTTTAAGGGTCTGAAAGGCCTCCGCACATTCTCAATCCCAGCAGAATCTCTTATTCTTCTTGGTCAGCTCCATCAGCAGCTTAGCAATCGAAGCAGACCCTGGTACAAAGCTGCGATGATAACCGCACAACCCCAGGAAAGAGTGTACCTCAGTCGGGGCCGGCCTGTCTGACACTGCCGCGATCTTCCCTGGATCCGTGCTGATGCCTGTTTTGTTGATCTGGTGGCCCAGAAAGCTCACCTGGTCTCTTACCAACTGGCATTCGGAAGCCTTTATCTTAAGACCAGCATCTTGTAGGCATTCCAAGACCAGGGACTCTGAGACAACTATGATGTCATCCAAGTATACGAGGCATACCGTCCATTGGAGCCCGCGCATGACAATCTCCATGAGTCTCTCGAACGTCCCTGGGGCGTTACAGAGCCCAAAGGGCATCACCCTAAACTAGAAGAGGCCACGGTGAGTGACAAACACAGTCTTTGGTTTCGACTCATCCTCAATGGAAACTTGCCAGTAGGCCTGAAGCCAAGTCGATGGTACTGAACCAACGGGCACCCAACATTGACGGCACCCAGCACCGTAACGGCATTCAACCTCCAGTAGTCAACGCAAAAACCGAACCCGGCCGTCCTTCTTCTTCACCAGGACCACGGGGCTCGCCCACTGTCCTGTAGCCGGCTCAATCACCCCTTGCTGCAGCATCTTATCCACCTCTTGGTCAACCACTTCTCGCCTATGGGGCGTTAACTGCCGGGATGCCATTTTTATGGGGGCCGCGTCTCCCGTTTTGATTGCATGCGACACCACGTCCGTATGACCCGTATCATCGTCCCCCTCCTGGAAAGCAGCTTTGTGGCGCTCCAGTAGACCACAGTCCCTTCCAACAGGACCGAGATTAAGTCGGCACACGAAGCACTGGGAGTTGCCCCTCGTGACTCCTGACCTCCTGACATCCTAACATGGGCATGTCCCCCCCCCCTTTGGCCGGGATAGCTTCCGGCAGATACATATCCCTCTTGAACTCTCCACCTGAAGTAGGCCCTCCACTACCACCTCCTCCCCCTCAAATCTTGGTGGGACTCGGCCCATGATATCCCTCTCCAAGGCCCCTCCTACTACCTCTGAGGCCACACTGATTATTCTACAGCTGTCATTAGGGACTACCTCTGGCCAGAGGAGCCTGCCCTCAGCCACATTAATGGTGGCTCTTGTTTCCCTCAGGAATTCAGCTCTGAGTGCAGCAATGTCCGCTATGACAAACAATGTACTCTCCTTCCTCGCCCCACACTGTAGGACTGTGGACACGCTACCCTACACCTGGAGGGGTTTTCTGTCAGCGGTGTGAAATGGGTTCTATGGTGACCAACAGCCTCTGGCCCTGGGGCTGACTTGACCCCTCCTCTCTTCCCACGTCTCACCCCTTTCCAGGTCACTACTCTCTTGTGCCCTCATGGCTCCACCTTGCTCCTACCGCCGACCGTTCGGTGGGTCCGGTGGTACCACTGGACTGCTGGACACCGGTAGTACCACCAGACCCACTGACCGCATGACTGGATGCCCCCCTGAATGAATTATATCCTCTTCTGGGTGGATTTTCAGTCGGAATCCTTTGTGGTTTGACCATAAATTCAAAGAACTCTCCTGGACCCCTCTTCATAGGCCTTTCCTCCTCCCTTCTCATCCTCTGCCAATCCAGTGGGTTTCTAGTAGCCCCAGACCACCTTTTTCCCTGCCTGTATATTCGGTGGCACCACCGGACGCCTCCGGCATTTCCCCTGGTATCGGTCTCTGGAAAACAATCTCTTTGTCCACTATTTCCACTAAGGATCCTTTCCTCCCCCGACTCATTCCTTCATCTTCTCCCCCACTAAATTCCCTGTCTGCCATGTTCTTCCGTGATTAGGTGGGTCCATAAAGTACCAACACTGCTCTCACCAATGTAATAATCACAAAAGACCAGACGCAGTAAATAAAGTTCTATAACAGTCGAAGGTATTTTGTTTATTCCTTATTAGCCTTATGACTAACAGCTCTCATTAATTCTGGTAATCTCATCAAATTATATTTGCTTGTTATGAAATGCCCGCCCCTACAGGCTGTCGCCAATCGGAACCACCGAACCCCGGAGCCACTGACAGTACATCTGCCACCTAGAAGTCTCTGATTGCATCTGACGTCTCCGACCACCGAGTCGCCTTTTATGGTGTGACGTCACGGATGGTGTCGCCCCCAGGCTGGCCAGACTCTTACTAGCGCTCCCGAGCCGGTGGTTGCCACCGGACCACTCGACTAACATTAACGATACTTATATAACTGTGCACAAGTGATATGATCACTACAATACTCTTTTGGCTGGAGCAAGCACTGTGCCTAAAATAAAGGAAACTACAGAAGTAAACTCCTTGCTCAAATGACCACAGGCTTTTAATAGCCAAATGTGGCCTTGGAAAGAATACCAGGCACTAAAATGCCTAGTCTTGTATAATAGTCAGGGCCAAGATCTCAAAAAGAGCCCTCTATAAAGGAGTGTAAGGCATTTTTGAGTAGAAGTGTTCTGAGAGTTGGATTAGAGTAATTTGGGTATGCTGAATCCAAATCTGCCAGATGACATTTGATATTTTCAGTCCCGAAATTGCAAAAACAAAATGGCTGCAATTTTTACCCGAAACTTTTCAGATATGAGCAGATGTAAGGTAATATACACTGCTGCAATTGGTGATATAAGCCTGAAAATGAATATGCTGAGTCTTCAGAGGTCACTTAACATGTCTGTGTTATTAGACTTTTGAAATCCAAGATGGCTGCCATTTTTTCAAGATGGCTCCCAGAATAAGAAGTCAAAACTTCGTTCTTGGATAGAAATGGATGTAGTTCCTCAATTAACTTGATCCTGGGGTCAATTTCTTTGTTTCTAAGTCTGCTGAGGCTGAGTATGTAGCTAAAATTCACCTTAGAGCAGTTCAATAGTGTGCAATTAGATGTTTGACTAATAAACTAAATAATTGATTAGATCTGAAATTGTAATTTTTTTTATAGGTTCTTCTTGTGCTAATTCTTTTCTGATGCTTTAGAATTGATAAGATAGGTCCTTCTCAGATTTCATGTTAAATTTCAAATTTTAAGGTGGCAGCTGCTTTTCAAGATAACAGCCATTTTCCAAGATGGCTGCCCATATTCACGACCCTCTAAAGATGTTTGGTAGAACTAGATGACATAGACCTGTAACACATTTTCAGGTGCACCTCAGCCAGCCAGGGATCTTGCATACATGTGTGAAGGGGGCAATGACTAGCTGGATTGTTGTTTACACATATCAGTGCACCCCCTTGGCTCAGAAGATTTACTGTAAATGGAACTTTGCAGATCCCTTATTTGTCGATCAGTTTCTTTAAGTATTTCTTAACCTACTGAACTGAATTTGACTATGGGTTATAATGCTACTATTGGCTATGATTTTTCAAAGTTTATACCTCAGTTATTTAGGGATACAACCAACAACAAGAAACAATGCCTGTCATGAATCAAGGAGACCAATCCTAATCAGAACCCTTTCTCAATTCTGTTTACTAGGTCTCTGAACATTGCAAGATACTCAAATCAGAGAGTTCATAGACCATCACTGCCTATCACTTGAAACCTGATTTTTGGAGAGAAGGATTGAAATGGAATGAAGGAACATGTCTTCAATCTGAATAGGAAGGGGAGGGGTAAGCAGGCATCAGGATCAGAGGGAAGGACTCTCATAGTATAAGAAGGAACGGAAATAATTTGATCATCACATTCTGACCACAAAATGTAATTTAAGATGAATATGGCTCTCAACCCTGTCAACGTAGATTAGTGGAAGTTGCCATTATGGGGAGGATAAAGCAATTAGTATTGCATGATTTTCATAGACAAAATTAGGGAGTGACTATTTAATTACTTGAGAATCAGGCACTGGTAAATGATATACCAAGCTAACCCTAGAGTAAACTATGAATATTGTTTGGTATTAGGCTCTTTCTCATTAGTTCTAAGCTCTCCCAGGTGAAAAATTGTTTTGCACAGAAAAGGAAATCACATTGGGATAAGGCCTGAAAAACATTGTTGTGTTCAGGTAATGCTACCTACCCTAATCACTTGGCCTGACCCTTTTTGGGGCATTTTGGGGGGAAATCTGATATTTTGGGACTTATTGAGACATTAAAGTTGTTCACGATCTCACACATCAAATCCGCGTTGCGTAGGGGCGAAAATTCACAGCTGGCCTAAAAATGAATTTCAACAAAAAAATCCCTACCTATCTACCCTAATTTTTTCCGCCCTGTTACATGAACACAACAATTTTGTTTAGGCCTAAGCAACCTGCTGTATCATCAATGACCAGATAGTGACGAGAGGTTTGCAAGTTGTGTAGGCTCACTGAATATAGCTCTGTCAGCTATATAACATATTTCTACTATACAGGGCCAATGTTGTAGCATGCCATTTATGTCAGGGTAGTTAGTTTCCTTCAATACGCCATCAATAGAAAGGATGTTTGCAAGGTCAAATCAGACTCCGACAGACATCATCCATGTTGATACTATATATAACTATATAAGATAATTTTTAAACCCTCACAGATATGTCAATCTTTTCCTATTTCCTGAACACCTTGGAAAATGTTGATGTAAAGTTCTTCACAATGGAGGCTTTGAACTGTTTGTGTTCCTTATTTCTGCCCTCTTGGAGAGTAGCCTCTCTCATACAAATTTATTCTTTCATATTCTCAGATTACAGAATTTTACCTGTTTATCATGCCATTACATATGATGCAGTTCAATATGATGTACAATCTGAGAGGAACTCCTGATCACACACAGCCCTAGTCACAGCCACAACACCTCAGAACACCTTTAGTTGTGCATAGCAAATGTACAAAATAGGCTCTACTGCACATGTGCATAGAGGGGAAGGCAGTATATACTTCCAAATTCAGTGGACACTGACAATATACTGATCAACCAGTGCACATTTCAGTAGCCACTGATAGAATACACCCAAAACAACTGACTTTACACTGCCTTTTTCAGTACAGATTCAGTATTCTACTGACTCTCAACTGAATTTACAGTGTGAATACAGTAGTCTACTGATCCTGTATTGGTATCACTCTGACCATTCATTTGTTAGTGCAGGTGAGCTAGACTAATTTCTGTGATATATTTGGGCTGTGTAAGAAAGAGAAGCGTCTTCACCAATTACTATGTAATACAAATCTCAGCACAATCAGCCTCAGCAGGCTTAGAAACATAGAAATTGACCCCCAGGATCGAGTTAATTGAAGAACTACATCCATTGCTATCCAAGTAACATGTTTTGACTTATTTTGGCAGCCATCTTGAAAATATTGGCAGCCATCTCGATTCTAAAGGACTAATAACAAAGACATGTTAAGTGATCTCTGAGGACTCAGCATATTCATTTTCAGGCTTATATCACCAATTGCAGCAGTGTATATTACCTTACATCTGCTCATTTCTGCAAATTTTAGGGTAAAAATTGCAGCCATTTTGTTTTTGCAATTTCAGGGGTAAAAAGTGAAAATATCAAATGTCATCTGGCAGATTTGGATTCAGCATACCCAAATTGAGTAGAATCAACCAGATGACAAATTCTACTCAGAAATGCCTTACAAAGTTTGATTTTCTGAAAACTGGCCCTGACTATTAGAATAGCTGATACAATGGCATTTAAAGCATCAATTACTGCATAGTAAGTCCTCCGGTAGGTCTTACAAGTTTAGGGTTCAGTGGGACAAGATGTAATAAGGGCGAAGAACCCCATCCATCAACCCAGTTAGCAGAACACCTTCAATCATCCTGCCAATATTATATCTAGATCACACTTGTACATTGGACCCATCTGAAAATTCATTCCCCCATAGACCTTCCTCTTCAGAGTTGAGAATGACACATGATAAGTTCAATGTCATACACAAAATGTATGAAACTTTCAGGCTAAATGTCAGATACTAGCCTTCATTACATTCACCCTCTAGTGAATAGGGTACATTAAATTCCCTTGCATTGTACCTAATATGTAAGAACTTTAGGATATGAATTAGTATCAGAGACGTAGGAAGCAAATCTTCACTAGGGGGGCCCCACCCCATCTTAATGACATATTTGTGCAATTTGAGTGCTGACCTGTGGGAATCTTGTAGATTTTATAATGGGGCTTGACACATTTTGGGGGGCCCAGACATATTCAGTTTTTTTTCTGCCATTTGTTCGACTTATTCTTCTATGAAACATCATTATCTTAGGATTTGGGGCGTGAAGGATTTTTACTTTTAAACTCTATTATTTTGATAATGTCGTACGTGTATGTTTCATTGGACTATGACAAGTCTCGAGCCAAATACTTCGTCCCCTTATCCAGGAGAGAGGTCCCTCTATTAAAATCACTCCCCCAGAACCATCACCCCTACATACACGTCGGTGTAGCATTAAATAAATTCTGGGTAGAAAAAAGTTCCGGGGTAGTGGTCTGCATGTACACGCAATACTAGGGCAGCTCTAGCCATAGATTCATCTCATACACACACACACACACACACACACATATATATATATATATATATATATATATATATATATATATATATATATATATATATATATATATATATATCAAATATTAGACCGAAGGGCCTACAAATAGGGTGGAAATATGGTCCAGGGTAGTGGTCTGCATGTAGGAGCGATAAAAAGATAATTCTAACATCAGATTTATCTGATACATATACATAGCACATATTAGGCCGAAATAAATTACAATTTAATGACAATTCATGACAAAACTAGTGCATAATGCCGTAGGGCCTACAGATCATACCAGGACATGTGTAGTCTTCATATACTGAACTGGCTGCGTCATAAAATGTCACTTGAGTTTATTCTATTTCAGTTAGGTACATGTTTTCTGCTTGTATAGAGTGGATCTAATGTTAAAATTATCATAGCATTGCTGATAGGTGCAGGACACAACCCCGGAACTTATTTCTACCCAGAACTTATTTAATGCTACACCTGTAAGGCCATGAACCTTTTCCAACCGGTTTCCCATCGTTAAGGTTATTTTGATATATAGTAGCATTAGAAGCATGCACCCCGTGTCAAGGCCATTCAAAGCGAGGGGAACGGCAGTCGGAGAAACTAATTACCAGCTCTAAATCTCAAGTCCTCAACTTCAAAGAATGTGTAGGTATTATACAGATCTCCACTCACAGATCTAAGAGATAATGTACTTACCATTCCAATTTCTACCATACTTCTGACCACATAAAACATGGCCTAAAACATTACTGAAACAAATATGTGAATCAGACTTACATTTTGATTGGACATTCATCATTTAAAGCATGTCGTTAGGGCTGGGTGATCCAGTAAAGATGACTAGAAGGTATGACATTATTCTATCACAATAGTAGGGGTGGATGAATGGGGGGGCATACCACTAGATCGGGGTACCACTGGTGATATTGCTATAAAAGAAAACAATAATAATAAAGAGTACACGTGGAATCACGTAAAATAAGGCTAAATGTGCGCATAAAGGGCTGAACCTATGGCCTACTTTTTGCTTTGTCTAACTGACGCATATACGCCAGAAAAATGATTATGGCCAAACTGACTGGATGAATGAGCTGATAAATGGGCATTCAATGGTCAAAAAGCATGGGTGGATTAAGCCCTTAATACTCCTCTCAAATAGCCAAAACCACCCATACAAATGCTGCATAAAATGAATGCAAAGTTTTACAGGTATTAAGTCTTTATTTCGCAGTGGAATCGGGGCTTAATGGTAATCAGGGTGGGTGGTGCACGAGGAGGAGATATAGTGTTACACTGCATGTTACACTTGCTGTATTTTTGGTATTCCACATTGTGTCAAGTCTAACTTGGATTTCAATATAATGGTGGGAACGGCGAGGTCTATGAACTGACCTTTAACACTGTATCTGAGTGAGTGAAAAGAAGACTGTTCATAAGGATAACTTGTAATTTTTAGTTAATGCAATTTACCAATTCAATTCGAAGCTGCATGGCCATTGAACTGGTGCCTTATCCCCTTTACTGATCTAGAAAGTGTAGGGGCCGGCATCGTTGTATATATATTAGTGTGGATCATCCGAGAGATGTGCTCGTGTGGTGCTCGTTCCTTCTATGCCAGCCAGGTGTCGCTTCACGATACCCGTTTGGTACAAGAGGGGGCAGCACCATGCCTCGCGTCCAGCTCCTACTAAGGAGCCGGACGATCCGCAGAAGGGGACTGGACTTGCTCCAGTCAAGTAGTGCACTTGATATAGAGAATACGTGAATAAAAGGCCTACCCGAGCAGTAGGGGTAATCTGGGGCTTTGCCCAACCCGAATCACTCGTGTTGTGTTGGTGTCTCTAGTGATAAGCGAGCCAACGAGCCACCCAACATTTAAGTCGATACGAACCATTACACTGGTGCCGTGACCAGTTGGTTCAGGGGTGGAGAGCGGCCAAACGGCCGAAAGCCTCGGTAAACCTGATGTGGATCCCTCGAGCCCTGGGCTGGAGGGATTCGAAGAGGATGGCTTCACATCCCAGCATTTGTTGTTAGACTGGAAACCGGGTCAACAACATGTGTTTAACCCGGAGGGTGTCCAGACTGTTTTCTCGACACCCAGTCTAACAGACGGTGCCACCAGAAATGGGGACGGTATTGTTAAGTTGTATCCGGGCACACCTCAACAGTTCGCCACGGATACAGGATTATTCAGGAGGGTACTGAGGCCCCCAAGTTTGAACATGAGCGATTGGTCCCAAGTATTGACTAGCAGATGCCAGCTGGGACCCATTATCCCTGCAGGCTCGGCTAGTACCTTGGATACACCAAAAGCCCAAGGCCCAATGCAGCGTACCGCGACTCCTACGGGCGCTGCACTAGATGGGGCAACCAGGGTGGCCCCACTTATGACATCATCTGATCATGATAGTGACGATGGTAAGGCTGTAAAGGATCCAAAGGTTCCTTCAGCAACCCCAAGACTAAGCTCCGAGAGACATTGCCGAGAAGCTCGGAAAGGCACTCTCTGGGCCTATCTTTAGATGAAGGCTTGTCTGACTCCATGTTTAACCCTGGAGGCAGCCGCAGGTCAATATACGGATGTCGGATGGTCCCCGGGTATAGGACTACGTCGGCCTATTTGAAAGCAAAAGAACAGGTAGAGCTACAGGCTAAGAGGCAGCATGAACAATTCATGGCAGCCCAAAATAAGATAGAGGAGGAGACGAAGGCACGGATCGGTAAGCTCCGTTCTGTCGAGCAGGAGGCGATTCTAAAAGAATCGGACCTCAAGTATCACTTGTCTTCATTAGCCCATCGATTGGAGCTAAAAGAGAAGGACGAGAGAGAAAAAGAAAGTAAGTTGGCTGACCTAGAACTCGAAGCCAATAGACTCAGAGCAATTGACAAGGCTAGAGCCGAGGAAGTTGCTAAGGCCTGGGACGTAAGCAAATTACAATCTGAATTGCATGCCATGGAGGAAAAGTTGAAGAAACTTCAGCTCCGTAAAGCGGAGACAGAAGCCAGGTTGGTCTCGGAACAGGCCGAGATCCGAAGGGAGACCAGCGAATATCAGAGGTCTCAAAAGGAAAAAGGTGAAAAATATCGCTTACTAAAGGATACTTTAAAGCGAGAGGCAGTAGCTGCCCAAGAAGAACGGAACCGAACTGTTGCAGACAATGAGAAGATTAGATCCGAGATCTTATCTGAAAATGCACAGCTAAGGGAGGAACAGCGAAACCTTACTACGGATGTAGCTACCCTCACAATAAATAAGTCTGCCATGGAGAGTTATTTACAGGAACAGGAGCATGCGAATGTTCCCCCAGCGAGTAAGGACCTAAACCCTAACTCGACATTTGTTAAACAAGGAGACCCAGTTTCCTGTTCAACACCGAAGAATCCGGTGTATAATCCATTTGTCAATGATAATGCGACACGGAATGTAGATCAAGGGGGAGTATATATCAGAACCCAATATAAGCACGGCCGAACTAGTAGAGTCCGGATAAGTGAGGTCTCGATAGTCCACAATTTAGACCCGGACTTCATGCCTAGGGATGCTTCCGACACTAGTGCGGAAATGAGTGGGTTCCACATACATGTGGATCAGACAAATGATGTCGGATTGGGAGCAGGTAATACCAGCAACCAACAGAATCCACCTGGCAGTGGCAACCAACCGAACCAGGCTAGTCCGCCGCCCAATGATGGTCATCAGGGCGGCGCTAACTATACTAGTGCCCAGGGTGGGGATGGTACTTCGGGTAATGGCCCCAACGCAGGTAGCGATGGTGCCTCGGGTACAGGCCCCAACCAAGGGGGTGGAGGCTATATGAACTACAGTGGTTCACAGTAGACGTATAACCAACCACCACCACCACCACCAAACAATACAAGCTTTGGTGGGATGGGAGGCAATCGAACCTTGAATGAAACCAAGGCGATTGAATGGAGTAAACAACAATGCACTAGATTGATGTATGCTCACAATTCAGCCCGAAGGGTAGCTGTCATTCCGAAGGAATACGACAGTACTCGACCATGGAAAGAATGGTTTGAAGATTTCATCGATCTGATGAATTGCAATGGTTGGACCCCATACGAGGCCAAGCCACATCTTGTAAGATGCCTAAATGGTGGGCCGGGTCGTATGGCTGTGGAGCAATAGTGCACCTGTACTGTCTCGTCGGAAGCTTTGAGCAGTTAGTCGAATCTGCTAGCGGACTATTGTGTAATATGGTCAAGGAGGATCCGATGGTCCGCTTTAAAAAACGGACCCAGAAGCCTAACAAAGCTTTCAGGGCATACGGTATGGAACTGCATGCGCTGTTAAGTAAGGCCAGACCCGGTACAGAAAACCAGGACTGGTATATGGACGATTTAATTACTCAATTCGTCAAGGGTATGAGAGACCGAGATGAGCAGATAGCTGCTAGAGATGCCTGGAAATAGGGTATAACACTACATGGCATATTTAATGGTATAGATATGGCTGTGAAAAAAACGAACGATGTTAGCTGGAGACATCCCGAATACCACGGGTTCGACTCCAGTATCGTCGGTAGTTCAGCGATCCAAGGTAGAAAATACCCCGGATGACTTTGAACTAATCGACATCGAGCAGGAGGACGGCACCTTTTGCTCGATGCAGCTTAGGCAAAACACCTCAGGTAGGAAGTATATTCCAAGAAAGGCGTTTAGTAAATCGAAGGATTCTAAATCGCCATCAGAGGTCAGAGGTGACTCGAAAGCTGGTAGCAAGGCTGGACAGCGGTGATAAAGCGAGGGGTCAGTCTCCAGACATGACCAGACTGATGGAGGAAATGTGTAAAAAGATTACAGATGCCCTCCAAGCCAACCGGCAGAGACCCAGAGTGGACCGCCGGACGGTTAAGTGTTTCAGGTGCCAGCGCATGGGACATTATTCCTCTGAGTGTACCGCTGCAAAGTCGGTAATGGCGGCTTTCTGTGAAGCCAAGGACAACGGCGAAGAAGGCCAGAACACTACGGATTCCACGGATGTAGTGGGAAACTAGTGGGGGTTGTATCCACGGCATTGGGTATAACCCCAGGAGAGAACGAATGCCAAAATGCTACCGGGGGTAATCCGGTGGAAGATTTCGAATCAAATTCACCTGGAGGCCGGGTGGCTGTGGGTGCACACCCCTGCATTACGGCCGGGGCCAGGGACCCTAGTGCTTATGTGTATGGTGGCGAGCATATGGAGGCGAGTGGCCGCACTGGGGGAGAGGAAGGATGGATCAAGGAGCTGATTCGAGTGTGTGGGACACGCTTTCCCCCAAGTCATCCGTGTCTGGAGTTTTTGAGAGGGCTCGGATTGAATCTTGGTGATTCGGGAGACTTTCACCAGTTTACCAGCAACCCATCCCCTTTGGGGGGGAGACGGTGGTATGTACCCATATCTGTGGAAGGCCGGGTAGGAGAATTCTTAGTGGATCCTGGAGCTAGCCATTCCTGTGTGTCCAAAAGATTCTTCGACTCGGTGGCCAGCAGTCATTTGAACCTCAAAACGGGGGTAAATGCTTGCACGGCCGATGGAAGCAGTATGCGGACTTTTGGTAGGACGTTTATGCCTATCCCTATAGGAGGCAAAGAGTTTGTTCTTTCGCCGACTATAGCAGAGGTTAGTGATGACAGAATCCTCGGATTGGATTTTGCAAGCTTGCATGGGGCCGTCTTGGACCCAAGGGATGGAATGATGAGTATTCGGAACCCGTATGGCTTGCATGTCCAGTGCGTTTTGAGACAGGTGTCTTCGGTTGCATCGGTGATACACACGGTGAAGATCCCCCCGGGTACCACTTGTGATGTCCTTTGTGGCAGATCAATGGCCCAGAAGGATGAAACCGGAGTCTTTGAACCCGACACGGTATATTTATCAAGTATCGGGTTGGACTTAGTGGACACATTGGTGGCTAATGCAGCATGGTGTGTATTACCCATAACTTACCGAAGTGGTTCAGTGGTTTACTTGAAGCGAGGCGACCGTGTGGGGGAGATGAGTTCGGTAGAACACGTCGCCGAGGCCAGGTTCAATAAACCATTAAACCCTGTTAGTAAGCATCCTTTGGATGAAGAATTCCAGAAACTGATTGAAAAATCAGATTTACAGAATACGGAGGATAAGGAATGCCTAGCGAGACTCTTGCGGAGGTACGAGAGTGCTTTCGGTAGGGAAGGCAGATCCGATAAGGTGTTGCACACTATAGACGTGGGCAACGAAAAACCCTTTAAGATCCCATATCGTAGACTTCCTCTTAAGAAGAAGTTAATATGTGAACAGGAAATACCAAAGAGTCCCTGGTCCAGCCCTGTTTGTATGACCACTAAAAATGACGGTACTATCCGCTTTTGCGTCGACTACCGAAAACTGAACGGTATGACAAAGAAAAATTCGTATCCCCTCCCAAGGATGGAAGAGACTTTAGATAGCTTGGGTGGGAACCAATGGTTCTGTACCTTGGATTTGCAATCCGGGTATTGGCAGATACCGATGCACCCCGATGACATGTAGAAAACAGCATTCTCTAGTCATATGGGGCTATTTGAGTATAATGTCTTGCCCTTCGGATTGTGTAACACCCCTGCTACATTCGAGGCCATGATGGAATCCCTGTTGAGTGACCTTTTGTGGAAGAAGTGCTTGGTCTACTTGGACGACGTTGTCGTGTTCGGCAAGTCGTTTAAGGAATGCCATGCGAATCTGCAGTTGGTACTCGACCGTATCCTATCCAACGGTCTAAAACTTAAACCCAAGAAATGTAATCTGTTTAAGAAAACAATTACATACCTGGGAAGGATCATCACCCCTAACAGAGTGAGAGCAGATCCGGAGAAGCTGGAAGCTGTGGAGAATTGGGAACAGCCCACGAGTGCTAAGGAGGTGAGATCATTTTTAGGATTTTGTTCCTATTACCGTGATTTCATGCCGAATTACTCTCGTGTGAGCTTCCCGATGCAATGCTTAGCTCACTGGACCCCGGGTAGGGCACAGGACCCATTCCCATGGACCAGCGAGCAAGAAGAATCTTTTAATAAAATAAAGGATTTGTTTAGAAACACACCCGATGGACATTTCATATTAGACACAGATGCGAGCAATGATGCCATTGGGGCAGCTCTCTCTCAGGTCCAGAATGGAGTCGAGGTCCCATTGGCCTTTGCTAGCAACACGCTAAGCAAGACCCAGCGTAATTATTGTACCACTAAACGAGAGCTCCTCGCGGTAGTGGTGTATACGAAGAAGTTTAAGCATTTCCTATGGGGAACTGACTTTACTTTGCGAACCGACCATTCGTCTCTGAGGTGGCTCCTTAACTTTAAGGACGCCGAAGGGATGATTGGAAGATGGTTAGCTCATCTATCCGAATTCGGATTAGAGCATAAACAAATAGAGCACCGGCCTGGTGCTAAACATATTAATGCGGACAGGGAAACGAGGCGATTGATAGCTCAGTGGACCGAGCTGGAGATCCGAGACGGTATACTGTGCAGGTGGAAGACCACTTCTACCAATGGTAGACTGTTGCAAATAGTGATTCCCACTTCGATGAGGAGGGATATCATGTATTATTGCCATGGCCACCAAACTAGTGGTCATTTCGGGAAGAAGAGGTCTATAGAGCGTCTGCAAAGACGCTACTACTGGCCTGGAATGAGAGGTGACCTACTTCGGTGGATCGCCACTTGCCCGGATTGTTGTAAAAACAAGCCGGGACCCGGCCTGGAAAGCTACCTTTGTCCCAGGAATTATTTGGTGTCAGGTTCGCTTGAGTAGCGATAGACATCATCAGCGGAATAAAAACGACACCCAGAGATAATACTTGTATGATGGTCGTAACTGACTACTACACAAAGTATACTCGGGTATTTCCTCTCCCCAATCACAAAGCCGCCACATGCGCTGAGGCGTTTGTGAAAGGCTGGGTGCCACATCTGGGCATCCCCCTTATGATGCACAGTGACCAAGGGAGAGAGTTCGAGTCAGAGCTATGGCAGGAAATGTGTCATTACCTAGCCATCTGCAAGACCCAAACCAACCCATACCGACCACAGTCGGATGGACAGGTAGAAAGGTTCAATAGCACTTTGATACAAGTGCTAAAGCCCCTGGTTAATACCCACCAGGACGACTGGGATGAGCAGTGTGAGTTTGTGGTACACGCCTACAACAACACTGTCCATTCATCTACTAATTGTACTCCAAACATGCTAGTGTTCGGCGAGGACATCATAATGCCCGCCGACTTAGTGTATGGAGTGGTTGGGATAGACCCGGAGGCGCCCTGCACCGTGTTGTTTGTAGAGTCGTTAAGGGACAGATTCAAACAGGCATACGAGGCCGTTCGTAAAGAACTGTTGAAAAGTGCAAAATGGCAGAAGGTGGGTTATGACACCAATGCCAAAAGAATTCGTTTTAATGTTGGAGACAAAGTACTAAGGTACTACGAGCCGCTCGAACGGTTAAAGCTCGTAATGACTTGGGAAGGTCCATATAAAATTATACGCATCATCTCCGAGTCCATGGTGATGATGGAGGACTGCCTAACTGGTAGGAAATGGAAGAAGAATGTCGGAAAACTTCGGCCCTGGAAGGGACGCGAAGAGGCGGAGAGGGAGTTCGGTTACCACCCACCTGAGCCTGCGCCGAGTAAGCCCAATGTGGTGGTACCTGAGAAATGCCCTAGAGGCCGGCCGAGGAAAGTGCCGGAAGCAGGAGGAGTAATTAAAAAGAAGACGAAGAAAGAAGCTGCTGCGTGTTGTCCGCCGTAGGCGAATAACATACATTCCATGGCTAGGGATGCCGAACGCGCCCCCCGGGTAGCTGTATCCTGTGAGCGGCGGAGGGATTAACCGGTACATTCGCTTTATAGCGTGGTATATACCGCCAAGCTCCAGACGATAGCACTCGGGTAACAGGCCGCGTCTCGCATGTTGAGTCGAATGTTAGTTCGGATCTAGACCGCTAGGTAGCGCCGCGGGTGCGGCGGGAAAGCGTAGAACTAGGTCACCGGATAGCCCACTGCGGGATCTCTCGAGACGAGAGGTCTGACGCCATATTGGTCATAACTAGAGCGGACTCGTGGCGGTAAGACGTCACCTGTTTCGCTCCAGTTATTGTTTGGCCTCCGGCAGCCTTTAGCTGTGCGGATTGTTCCCCCCACCTTTGTTGGACGAATCCTTCGGGAGGAGTCCAACACAGGTGCCAATTTTTAAATTGGAAGTCGACCCACTGTGATGGCACAGGGGACGATTGACGCTGCGCGTCAAACTGCCAACGTTCAGTTGGAGGAAGGGGAGGACCCGACGGTCTCGTCTCGGGCTGAGGAGAGTATGGACTCCTCAACGGCGGTTACTGCAAGGGAATACGAAGTCGAGGAGGCTGCTCGCACGCTCTCTGGGCTGTCGACCGAGGTTACAGACAGAGAGAGGATGCCTCCTCCACCTCCTCCTCGCCCGGAACCATCGTCTACAGCAACGGCTCCGGGTAGCCCTATTGATGTCTTGGACATTCCGCTGTATCCTCCGGGATTCAGAACACGCATCGAACGCCCGGCCCACGTGGACGAGGAGGACGGTGTCATGTACACCTCTTGGGGGACCTCCATCCCCATGCATCCTTCCATGTTCGGATGCGGTCCCCTAGCGGAAAAGCCCGGCCAGCCCGAGACCATCCCAGACGATTTTAAAACTCTGGTGATGGACTCATGCTCGGACGAGTTGGCAGAGAGCATGCCCGTCTCCTGGCTCCGCAACTACAAATGGTTGGCGGAGGCAATGGCGGTCAACGAGGGCTTGGCCCGAGCTGTGCTGCTTTCCGAAGGCATTACCTGGAAGGCCGCCCAGCTAAGAGAGTCTGAATCCGACATGGATAGAGACTCCACCGTCACGCAGTCGTCGGTGGAATCCAGACGGGTCAAGTGATTGAGCCGTAAGCCAGCACCGAAGGGTCCTCTCACCGAGTCTGATCTCGAAGTAGAGGACGTTCGGATCGCCATCGAGAGGTCCAAGACCGAGGAGGAACCGGGCGCCAACATACCTGAGGCGGCTGGTGGAGGAGGACATCTCACGACAACAGGCTGCTGTTGAGGCCAAGCGACGCGAGCTGGCCGAACAACAGAAGGAGCTTACTGCCGGCCGTCGGGCCCACTGAAAGCAGCAGGCTCAAAGCAAAGCGAAGGCCGCCTCCGGCTCCGACTCCCCGGTCAGTGGCAGGAGAAGCCCTCGTTCAAGGGACAAGGATCCACGTCAGTCAGATTCAAGTCCCAAGGTACCGGCGCACCCCCCACTACCAAGATGAGGGGTAAGGGCGACCCGAAGGCTTCCGCCTCCAGTGCCCCATCAACCTCAGTAGTCACCCCGGTTACTGCAGTACCCTCTGCTACCACCAGCGGGACGAGCGCCACGACCTCGGTCAAGGCTTCGACTGGTACTACCACCACCAGCCGAGCCGGACGGAAGGGCGAGGGCATCTACACGGACAGTGAGGGAAGCGAAAGCGACCCAGAGCTGCCCGCGTCAGCCAAATCTGATTTGCAGTCCGTGACGACGTGGGAAGAAATGACCACCGACGTTCCGAAGGACGACAATCAGAAGTGGATGTGGAAGAATGCAGCCGAGGGGTTCAAAGAATGTACCCCACGCTGCTTTGCGGATTGTGTTTCGACACAATCCATTACATGTGCCCGGGCGCCGTCTTAAGGATGGTGATAGCGATGACGAGGAGTGGATGAAGTCCGGTCCCTCGGATACGCCAGTAGGGAAGTTCTACCTCATTTGGATTGACCAGCTCAAGTCCAAACTGGGGTCGATCTACAACTATGAGACCCGGACAAAAATCCAGTGGGCAATGACCCAGTGGGGACCAAGCGGCAACCGCCACAGGTGCCCATTCGAGTCCTGCCAACTCGCCCTCACCGGCGAGAAGACGTTCGAGACGAAGCCTCGCTTCGCTCGGCATATTGTGGAGCACTATATGCACCACAAACCACTGCTACGGTGCGTACCCGGAGACCGTCCGGGTAAGCTCTGCGACGGCTCATTCACGACCCACCAGCACTGGGACATGGCTCTGCATTTGCAGAAAGCTCATGGTACCGGCCTGGAGAAGACCCGGAAACGAGCTGTTAAGTGCTTCAATGAACTCCTGGCTAACTGGGCATCGTTGAGCGTTAAAGATGTCAAAGAGCAGGCGTTCGAAACCGAATTCTGCTCATGGAGGAGTGGCAACCTCATGGTTTGCTTCGCCATAAACTTCTCACCCACCAAGTTCGGGATGCCCACCGAGGTGCACCTGAGGGTGAAGAAGTGGCGGGGCGACGACAAGCGGGACAAAGGCAAAGCCCGCTCGAAGGGACCCAATGGAGGTTCGGCTACGGCCACCAGTGCCTCCAAAAGGACCCGCGCGGACCGATCCGTAAGCCCTTCGGGTAACAAGGATCAGCCAAGACCAGCTAAACCAGCTGATCATCGCCAGTTGGGACAACAAGTCTCGGCTTTGGACATGCCTGGCAACCAGACCCATCGGGTGGTTAGCCAGGCAGCCGCTCCAACACCACCTCCTACAGCATCTACAGAGCACCCCCCGAGTGAAGCCACTGGCAGTCCGGATGATTGGAGCACCTACTTTGGTGCCCCATCCGGACACGGTGCATGGTGGGCCGGTGAAGGGTCATCCGGCAAGCGCCCCACGTACAGTGAATACGCGGCGAAGTTCCCTGCAATGGGACCAGTGGGACCCGAATCACAGGTCCTAACCCCCTTGGGCAGGGCCAAGGCTCCGGGTAGAGGCCGTGGTGGCATAGAGTCCACCCGAGCTCCCCCGGGAGGCGGCCGAGGCCGGGGAGGAACCACTGTTGAGGGTCCCTCGGTCCCTCCAGCAGGCGCTCCGCCTGTCACTGTGCAGGCTGCTGCACCCCCACCAGCTATAGTCCCACCAGCGGCCCCTCGGGTGCCCGTTATGGGACTCATAGCCAGCACCCTGTCAGGTCTTCAGGATCCGGACACGTTCGTCAATCACCGCGACGTCCATACTGCCGAGATCCAGAATGACCTGATGGCAGAATGGCAGGCACTTCATCGCCAGAAGTCTGTCGACTACTGGCGGTGTATGACTGAAGCCACCTTCAATCTGGTCTATGAAGTCCAGAAGAGGGAAGAAGAGAGGAAGAAGTTCGATGAGGCCCTTCAATCCTGCCGGCGGCAGCAGTTGGAAGCTGAAAAGCTTAAGGAGTTCCACCGCGCTGAGAATGCCGGGTACATCCATAGGTACAAGGAGGCTGACCTCAAGTTCTTCCTCTGCTTCGGTAAGCACCTGGACGAATGGGACGGCTCCGCGTCGTCCCTGTCCATCTCTTCGGGTGCCCCAACCGAGGCCGAGGCTGTTGACAGCCCTTCTGAGGGTGGGCCGGTGAAGGGTCATCCGGCAAGCGCCCCACGTACAGTGAATACGCGGGGAAGTTCCCTGCAATGGGACCAGCGGGACCCGAATCACAGGTCCTAACCCCCTTGGGCAGAGCCAAGGCTCAGGGTAGAGGCCGTGATGGCATAGAGTCCACCCAAGCTCCCCCGGGAGGCGGCCGAGGTCGGGGAGGAACCACTGTTGAGGGTCCCTCGGTCCCTCCAGCAGGCGCTCCGCCTGTCACTGTGCAGGCTGCTGCACCCCTACCAGCTATAGTCCCACCAGCGGCCCCTCGGGTGCCCGTTATGGGACTCATAGCCAGCACCCTGTCAGGTCTTCAGGATCCGGACACGTTCGTCGATCACCGCGACGTCCGTACTGCCGAGATCCAGAATGACCTGATGGCAGAATGGCAGGCACTTCATCGCCAGAAGTCTGTCGACTACTGGCGGTGTATGACTGAAGCCACCTTCAATCTGGTCTATGAAGTCCAGAAGAGGGAGGAAGAGAGGAAGAAGTTCGATGAGGCCCTTCAATCCTGCCGGCGGCAGCAGTTGGAAGCTGAAAAGCTTAAGGAGTTCCACCGCGCTGAGAACGCCGGGTACATCCATAGGTACAAGGAGGCTGACCTCAAGTTCTTCCTCTGCTTCGGTAAGCACCTGGACGAATGGGACGGCTCCGCGTCGTCCCTGTCCATCGCTTCGGGTGCCCCAACCGAGGCCGAGGCCGTTGACAGTCCTTCTGAGGGGATGGGTGCATTGAGCTTGCGTAGCGAGTCCTTCACCGAGACCCCTGTGCTGCTATCTACCAGTAGCTGCAGCAGCTCGGCTCCTGCTGCCAACCCGGAGCCAGCTGAGAAGATGGACACTGATCCCGAGGATCTGTAACTGTCCATCTGACGGAGTACATCGTACCCGAGGGTAAAGGCATTTACTATGCCAGAGGTTCATATCCTCGAACTGGACCTGCCGAACTGGAACCATAACCTGCAGCGAAGGTGGACGCTACCCGAAACACCAAATGGATTACCACACCAAACCGGGGCTCCATCTTCCCATCTTCATCAGGGCACATCATAACAGCAACGTGGCTTGCCACCACATGTATGTCGCCGGATGGAGCTGCAGAAACCAGTTATTCCAGATTCGCCGGAAGTCCGGTATATTGTAAGGGTGATCCTGCTACCCTGGTAGGATGCCTATTTCATCAGTATTATATTTTGTATAAATCTGTTTTTCTATCCGATAGTATATTTTTGTAAAAAAACAATCTAAAGAAATTTTTTTTTCTCGGGTTATCTACCCCCCTCGGGTCACGTATCTTCTAATGTAAATATTACGACTACTGTATCGCTCCATGTAAATCAATTACTTTTAACACGTCATTAACTATAATAACACTGTAACATTGTTACATATTAATATACCACCTTAGGTCGATTGTGCATAAGGCGCCACTTCCTATATTGTTATTATTTAGTTACTTCGGGTTATATGCGACAATGCCTATTATTATGTACATATTATTTATAATGCCCCTTTAACTCTTTCTTTACCGATTACGCATTTATGCGTAGTTTGGGCCGATTTTGGCCGATTTTTGACAGATTTTGATAAGTCCATAACTTCCACAAAATCCACTGAATCTCTCCAATATTTTTCCTCACCCCACCTTGAGTTGGGTTCTCCATATAGTCTAAAGAACTACTCTCTACCTCTTACAGTTTTTATGTGGCAGTCTAGCAAACTTGAGACAAAATGTTGAATAGTCATAGAAATTTCCCATAGATTTAATCAATATTTAAGTAAAAAATCATGAAAAACCTCAAATAATATCATTTTGTTGGTGAAAATTGACTTTGCACATATTTCTCATGCTCAACCAAATGGCATTGAAATTGTCAGTTTATTTTGAGCAATATTGGCCATTTGGACTGGTTACCATGGCAACAGATATGCTAAAAATGCTGATTTTCCATAGATTTGGTTTCCATGGCAACCAAGAAGAACGTTTTCTGAAAGTCATACTTTAGCAAAATTCACCGTTTACCGAAATTCCAGCAATTTCCTACAATATGCACTTAAGTTCATGAATACCATTTTTATGATCATATATCTCACCACTTAACGTAGATAGAGAAATCTTGGGTGCTCCTCTTTCTGATTGACTAACCTTGTTTAAATCATCACAACTTCCCTTCTAATTGAAATAATTACTCGATTCCAATAGTTTTTGAAAGCTTATGACCCCTGTTTCAACCCCAAATTTGCTCTAAAATAGCCTGGTAAAGGAAGAGTTAATGTCATATATTCTATACAAACATATCGTTATAGACTTACCTATGTATATATTATTGTATAAACTTTAACAATAGGTATTTATTAACACCCAACCCTAGGTAAAGTCTAGTGGGGGTGGTGTAGGGGCCGGCATCGTTGTATATATATTAGTGTGGATCATCCGAGAGACGTGCTCGTGTGGTGCTCGTTCCTTCTATGCCAGCCAGGTGTCGCTTCGCGATACCTGATTGGTACAAGAGGGGGCAGCACCATTCCTCGCGTCCGGCTCCTACTAAGGAGCCGGACGATCTGCAGAAGGGGACTGGACTTGCTCCAGTCAAGACGTGCACTTGATATAGAGAATACGTGAATAAAAGGCCTACCCGAGCGGTAGGGGTAATCTGGGGCTTTGCCCAACCCGAATCACTCGTGTTGTGATAGTGTCTCTAGTGATAAGCGAGCCAACGAGCCACCCAACATTTAAGTCGATACGAACCATTACAAAAGTATGGGGATATCTATATTTTCAAAACTTATTACAAGAAAAAGATATCACAAATGGAAAGTTGGAACTTCTTTCTCGGCAGGAAGGTTTGGTACAGGACTAATTATTATTGATATTTAGACCTTAGAACCATTAAAAGGTTGTTCATAACCATTGATTAAATCGTTGGGTGCCCTTTTTGTTGTTATTTTCTTTTCGCCAATTCCAAAGTGGCCAACAATGTCTTAGTTCAATATATCAATCATAATCCGTTCCAAAGTATCCAGGAACCTAGTTATTGGAACATAGAACAGCTTGATGGGCGATGTGTAATTGTGTCATATCTGGGTGTTCTAATAATGATACGACTTAACGGCAAGACCTTGAGTAAGTTGATAATGCAGTTTTATTTATTCCAGCATATTGTACAGAGTCTTAATGGTTACTAGTGTCTATGAAGGCGGCCTATGCTGGTCTGAGCATACAGGTAGGACGTAGCCGGCAGGTAAGGTAGCGACTAGGGTGACCCCTATGAGCGGTATGTGGAACTATGGGGGTGTGTGTGCAAATTTATGCAAAACATGACCTAGTTTTCTCTTTGGGCATGTGCAGAGGTAAATTCAAAATGGCGGACAGCCAACAAAGTTTGACATACGTTGTCATCGACTTTGTGCATGCTCAGAGAGATTTTAAATCCAAAATGATGGATAGTATGTTAGGGAGTGTTCATTAATAACAACAGGGGGTAGGTAGGTAGGTAAGGGGGTAGATTTATTTTTATGCTTTGGTGGAAGAATGTTATGATGTAAGTGCTAAGAGTTATTTTTAATAGATTTTGCATATGGCGATGTGTAAACTGTACTTTGTACTTGATAGTCTTTAGAGGCACCATTTTGATCTAATTTCACAATTTTATATGGGTTCCATTGTTTAAGCTGTTCATGTAACCCCAGAGGGCTGTCTGTAACCCAGTGCCCCACTTGTTTTGCTGCCAGTAAATCCAAGTGATGTATCCTTGGCACCACTGTCCAGCTGCTCACCTAGTGCTGTAGAGTTAGTAGGATCCTTTAACAGTTGGTTCAGAACCATGCCTGCTTCCGATATTCTGTGGTTTGTCTGGCTGCTTGATCCTTGACCAGAAGGGGTTATGTCCTGATCATTTTCAGGCACAGTGGGTCCCTGGCTAACTGTTAACCCACTAGTATCTTCAGTGAAGTGGGTGTTACCCAGTTGTCCCAGTGCACACTTGAGGAGCATTAACTGTCCTAAAGTTATGTCAAGGGCTGCTACATCAGCAGACAGGAGTGCAGTCAAAACCGGCTCAGAATCCAGGTCTTGCTTTCTCAGTAAATCCATGGACTTTTTTTAAGACCAACTTTTTTCCAGTGAAATTGAAGGGGCCTCGCTCCCCTTCTTGGTTATCATCCCTTGCTTACTCATGGTGAGGTGAGCTCCTCAAAGTTGCTGCTGCTGAGGCGCGCTGGACACTGAGTGAGCGAGTGGGCCGTGTGAGAGTGCACCCCCCTGCACCAAGGTTTTACACCTTTTCCTGTCCTCCACCCCAGAGAGGGGACGGGCTACAATTAAGTTGTGTCACTTATTTAAATTCCATCAACAAGTTGATGTCCCTTACTCCCTGCTTCCTTCTTCACTCACTGCTCAACTTCACTGCAGGCACGCCAGACCTTTTGTTTCCATGGCCAAGCAGTCTAAATTGCTGGAATCACCATGCACCTGGCACCTCAAGTGTGGAAAGCAAGAGGATGCGGGTTCAACTCCTGTACGGTATCACCTCGAGCAGCGCTGGAGTACACAGGTTTGAATCCTGCTGATGGCACGCAAAATGCACGGCGTTTTGTCATCTGCTAGTTTAAGGGAGCACTGGAAGATGCAGGTTTGAATTCTACTGACAGCGCTAATAAGTATCAACTGGAAATTTTTAAGAAATTAATGGGAAATTTAAGCTGCTTATTGTCTCCCTTTGCATCCCTGTTTTTATTTTTGCATATATTCACCATGCCTCCTGTCTGTAACAAATGGCACACCAGGGATTACAGTATTTGTTGTTTTGTAGTTAGTTAGGTAGGTATTACCTTACACACCTTCCTACCTACCTACCTACCTACCCACCCAGCATAAAAGTGTTTACCATGTTGATAGGGTCATTTATTTTTTACATTGTGGTGGGAGAATGTTATGATGTAAGTGCTTAAAGTTAACACTTTTTTCATGCCAAATTTGACTTGTGCTTTTAGTCCCTAGCTATGTGAAAAAAAGGGGAGGTCCGAAGCCCATGATATGTTTAGTAATGGTAAGTTCATTGGCTTCATAAGTTCATTGGCTTCCAGTTCATTGGTGTTCCAGTTTACTGGTGCCGCTGTACGATGTACTTAGGACCTTCCGAATTATCCAATGAGGACAAGCTTGTTTATATACCCTATCACCTGAATGGAACTACTGATAAGGTGTGCCACATAACGTCGCCGGTCTACTGACAATGAGTTTGAATAACATATGCAGTTATATTCAAAGTCTATAACTGCGTGGGTTGATGTATTTCATAATGTTCCAGATTTTGCTTTCTTTAAAAAGTTGGATAATTGAATTAGAAAGTTGAATGTAAAGATATCTTATTGATTTGTCTTGGCTCGTAGTGGTGCACCGTCATCTAAAAGGATAAATTTTCACAAATGAAGCCTATAGATATTTCTTGTTAAGTATGGAACTCAAAACTTAAAGTTTCCCTGACCTTTTTTGATAATTCCCTACCTCATTAAGCTGAAATAGTGATCTATTCTGCTTCGAAATGATGTGCAAGACTTCTACTGTGTGATCAAAACGGAAACGACTGGCAAAGCTACATTTGAACATAGCTTACGCCAATACTTGGTAGGAAAGTCTATAGTAACCACCAACACTTTAGTTGGTTCACTTGTATCATGTCAGATGGCAGCACTGAGTTGCCACTACACCACTGATGCCGAGAAAGACGTTTAAGTTATGATCGCTCGCTATTCCGCTGGAGTGAGCCCATGCAAAAGGACATCATTGCATCATGCTGGATCATTATGGGATTAGTTGGTGTTGGAATCAGGGACCCTACTCGATTTTTTTATTAAGTTTCGGGTCCACCATGGTTGAAGTACTGTGAGTAGTGATGAGCTGCACCAGGTGTGTTACACACGTGTGTACATGGCATGTGACCATGTGAAGATGCAACAGAAAATGGAGACGATGGTGACAACAGGTGTAACCAGGGTGAGAATTTGAGCTGCTACCCTGGGTGTGTTATTGAATCAGTGGAAAAAATTGATGATTTATCACGAATACCTACCCACTGCAGCATCCCTGAGGGTGAGTACATTGTTTATGATGATCCTTAAGACGCTGAAAGTTGGGTAGCCTTTTAGGGTGGGGGGAGTGGTTGCTATGATTACATCAGAAACATTGACAAATTAGGGAACGTTCAACAATTATGTCACTGCTGAAGAAATAGGGTTTTTTGGGTTCCTTTATATGTTCCATACAAAACAGTGACAAAAGGGGTGGGTGGGTCCTTGAAAATGACTAAATACCAGTGACATGATTGTTGAATATTCCCTTAATGGACACTTGGGCGATAGGGTTTACAGGACAAATTGGAGCATGGTCAGTGGCAGGTTACAGCTTATAAATGCACCAACTTCACACATATTTATATCCATGTGATTCATCTCAATGTAAATGTGAGTGAGATTTTTGACATGACTATATACAGTAAAACTTGGTTAGAACAAATACCCTGTTACAAGCTTGAAAAGTTTGTTGTTATTAAATTTCGTTGTAACCAAGTTCACCATTATGGGGGGTGGAGGGGCTTTAATGGTAATAAACAATGGAAATCTTTTACAGTGAATCCTAGTACAACAAATTCCATTTACATCAAATTACATTGGCCCAAAAACAACTCCTACATTCATATACACACATGTAGAATAAAGGAATCCCATTACAATGAATCTAGTTTGATCTAAACTGGTTTACAAATCGTTCACTCGACCCTCTGAGGTGTTAGATGATGTAAAAGGGCATCTATACCTGCTTCTATTGAACCCTTAGCTACAGTAGCGGAATGAGAGATCAAAGATGTGTCAGGGAGTGTGAAATGGCATATCTACCTGCCTGTGTTGAACCCTTAGCTGTAATAGCGAAATGTCAGTTTAAAGAGGTGTCAGGGGGTGTCATAGGGCTTCTGTGTATGGCTCTATTGAACCCTTAGCTGCAGTAGCGGTCTGATAGATCTGAGAGGTGTAATGGGGTGTGATAGGGCTTCTGTGCATGGCTCTATTGAACCCTTAGCTGCAGTAGCAGTTTGTAAGATCTGGGGGTGTCAGAGTGTTTGATAGGGTTTCTGCACTGGCCAAGCATTAACTTCTATCTCACATTTTCTCACCTTGGGTTGATAATAACTTCGTTCTAAACAAGTTCCTATCAAAAACACTTCATTCTAACCAAGTTGTGTTACTAAATAAATGTATAGGAAAGGTTTGTGATAGTGTCAGTAGACCATTATAGGTATTGTACTTATCATATTTATTTTTCACCTTGACTCTACCATGTAACCCAGTGTCCGAGTTTACCCACAAGCCAATCCATACCTATAGACCAAAGGCTGGCGGTGTCAACTGCACTCAGTGACCCCGCCTCCTCCCACTGGAGGATACGCCCGTTAATCATGAGCAGCTCACTGCATGCCAGGAATTCCTAGCAGCTATGTTTGGACCCACTCCTCCTACTGGAGGACATGCCCATTAATCATGAGCAGCTCACTGCATGCCAGGAGTTCCTAGTAGCTATATTTAGACCCACTCCTCCTGCTGAAGGACATGCCCATTAATCATGAGCAGCTCACAGCATACCAGGAATTCCTAGCAGCTATATTTGTGACCCATCCTTACAAATTGGTACTGAAGTATGGGTAGATATCTTTTAGAATCCTTGCTTTCTTAACTAAATTAAAACCCCAAATGCTTTAAAGACATAGCTATAACTTTTGTGGTTATATGGAATTACATAGGAATTCTATAAGAATTATAAACTACCATATATTTAATATGTTAATTATCTCAGTTTAATCTATTATTGATTAATCCGACTACATTTACTGCTAGAAGTGCCACAGAGGGCAACCTGGTTCAAATATGCAAGTGGTATATACCAAATGAAAGCTCTTGATGAGCTGTAAATGGATATGGCAATATCTCAACATTTTCTATGTGCGACTTCCGTACCAATTTGTAAGGATGGGTCACATTTAGAATCATACTGAACTCTGTGACCCCCAGTGCTATGTTTAGATCCACCTGCGCATGCACACTGGAAGTCCCCAGTTACTATATTTAGCTCACCTGGTACTATTTTTAGGATGAGCTGGGTGAGCAGCTCCCTACTATAAATACATCCTAGTGGAGCAGCTCACTCATCTTTCTACATTCATACTTCATCCCTCACACACACGCGTGGGATAACAGCCCCCAGCTCAAGGCTAGGCTTGGACACTGTTGGGTACTGTATACTGTATTATCATCTATACCTCGTGGACTTCATTGAATAAAGTGGATATCAAACTGGATCCCTGATTCATCTGTATTCATCCTCATTCATCATTTATGGACTCATTGACAATGGTGGAGAAACCCTCACATATCATCCCACAGTTACCACCTCTCATGAGCCATGGACAACAGTGAGACCCTACCAAAGGAGCCAGCCCCACAACGTATCCTTACATCTCCAGACAGAGATCAGAAAGAAGCCACCAGCACACAGTATACCACCCCAATAGACTCCTCGCCAGACGCGCTCCAGCTGGACCCAGTGCTGCCGACCCACAGACATACACATAGAAAAACACCTGTGAGTTCAAACACCTTACCTTTTTTCGTCCACCATAGTGGATACTGACACAGGTGCACAGACCAGCACACCAGCAGGAGTCCCACCACCAGGTTTAAACCTCACCCTACCTGGTTATTCACCATCAGAATCACCACCCCTAAGATTAGGTGGTCTTCAGAGTACCACATACAGTATACCTGAAAACCGATCACCCGATTACCTCCACCTAGATAGCCATCTAGAAGATAGAGCCAATAGCCTGCAGGAAGCCCTGGAAGCGGCTAGACAGTCATCCAGGCCCACCTATCAGTAGCAGACGGTTACTGGAGGAGCAGGTAAGACTCAGCAATCCACAGGTGGAAAGAAAATAGACTCAATACAGGACGTGCACACCAAGTACCCATCTGCACTACACCAAGCTACCAGTGTGATGAGAGCCCCTCTGTTTTCCTAGACAGGATAACCCGTATTCTAGGAGAACAGTGGCCAGACAGTTCCAACCTCACCAACCTACTAAGGCCTCACCAACAACCACAGCCAGGGAACAACCCACCTGGAGGCAACCTCAGGTCTTATCACACCCACTCCACTTCTGAGGAAGACGAGGCAACACCTCCAGTACCAAACTCATCCCTGAGCACACCACCAAGGGCCAGATCTTTCAAACGGTCAAACCCCGCCTATAGGCCCAGGAGATGGGTACAATCATCCTCCCCTCACAGGTAAAATACACCTGTATTTTACAGACTTCAAAAAAGCCTGGACTCTGCAGCTGGAGGAGGCAACATTGTGGCTATCACTCCCATCCTACACATAGACAGTCGTTTCCCTGCCCACTTACAGGCAGAAACTACCTCAGAGGAAGACACAGAAGTAACCTTCCCCAACCTGTACAGAGCACCTGCCAACCAAAACATGGCCACTGCAGCCCCACCCCCAGGGTATAACCAGGACGACATGACCAGGAATATAGTCAGAGAGTGCACTCAAGCAGTAAATGACTCCCTCTCCAACCTCCTCACAGGACAAATGAACTTATTGTCTGCTGAAATAAAAAGGATTGAAGACGACTCCTCCTGCCAGCTGTCAAGAATAAATGACAGATTAAATGACATGGACACCTGGAAGTCACACCTGGAAAATGACATTGGCCATATACAGAGAAGGGCAGCTGAAAACAGTGCTGATGTCCTGAGAAGGTCAGAAATAGTGTCAGCCAATCTGTCTGACAGAATCAATAGAAATATTGACGGCATGAGAACAGAAATATTCAGGGCTATTGACAGGAACAGAACACCATCAAACCCAGTTCAAAATAGTCTGTTCTCCCCCACCAGCACAAGGTTACTCCCCTCAGGCCAACCTTCACATGCCCCAGGCACCTCTACCAGGACGCCAACATTATTGCCAGCAGGATATGGGCTCAGTCCTCCAAGCGCCTTCCAAAATACAGCCTGCATCACAGCTACAAGTGCCACGCCCACCTACCAAGGCACAACATATGCAGGTTTTGGTAGTTCAGCCACGACCCACCAGATGGCGGCCTCTACCACCCATTCATTACCGGTAGCCGCCACCTCAGCCTCAGGCAGTGTGTACAACCATGTATACACACCACACCAGGCACACACGCCCTACAACAACCTTATACCCATGTATAGTTTGTTTACAAACACATCACCAGCCCAGGCAGCTGCCCACCATCCTGCAGCTCAATCCACCCCAATGATACCAGGCTTGGGACAATCCAACTTCTCTGCCACCACTGGCCATAGAATTCTTGACCCTGAGTGACTCACATCTGCTCAATTAAGCTGTTTCAACAAACCAGAACCCTTTGACAAATCCTCACCCTACAGGTCTGCAGCCAGGTTCCTGGCAGAATTCAAATTCTATATAAGAAATGCATACCCCTGCACCCCAGCTATGCATGCATCCTGTATGTATACCTTCTTGAAGGGCAGGGCAGCTCACTGGTTTTTCACCAATGCTTTTGAAAAACCGATCATGTATGACACTGAGGCAGTCTATACTGCTTTTCTCAGCAGGTTCAACCAACCTGACCCTGCCACAATATTCAAAGGGTATAGAAATAGAAAGCAACAGCCCAAGGAAACTGTAGAGGACTACATAGCAGATATGACCTTGTTGTTATCCAACAGCAACCTAGATGAGCCTGTACAAGTGGACTTTCTTATAAACGGACTCAAGGATAAAATAAAAAATGTTGTACTCTCAGACACCCCCAACAGCATTAGAGAAGCTGAGACTGCAGCATTAAGACAAGATTTGTGCGCCATAAACTATAATAACTACAATGGGCAAAAGAACAACAGTTACAGTAACAACAACAACAACAACAATAACAGATCCAGAAAGGACCAGTACAATAACAATAATTATAACAACAACGGAAGCAACAACAACAAACAATATGACGATAAACCTAAGTCAGGATACCATCAGAATCAGCAGGGTTACAACAACAACTCTAAATCTGGCTCAAACAGCAGGTCAAATTCCAAAAACAGATACCAGTTTTCCTACTCCTTCCTCAGAGCAGATGACCTTATGCAACAAGTTGGCAGAACAGGTGCTAAATATTTTTCCAAATTGGATGTATATAGTGCCTACCATCAAATTCCCCTAGCAAAGGAATCCAGACCTCTAACAACCTTCTCTGCAAATGGTACAAGGTACATGGCCAAGGTACTCCCCATGGGATTGAAAACTTCTGGTTTGTCATTCATGAATGTAATGGAACAGTTACTCATGAAGTGCAAGTTCAGAAATGCAGTAGCCTATGTGGATGACGTGGCCATATACAGCCCTACATCGGAAAGGCACCTCCAAGACCTAGATGAAGTGCTAAAACCTTTCATCAGGGGAAACATCAAATTAAAATCTAAAAAATGTGAATTTGGCACCACCAAAATGGAATTCTTAGGTTTTACCTTAGATCAACACGGCATATCACCTTCCCCAGACAAAATCTGGCCAGTTAATACTTTCCCAGCACCTAAAAACATCCACGACCTTAGGTGTTTCAATGGTATGGCACAATTCTATAAGAGATTCATTAGAGGCTTTGCCCATATAATGAAGCCCTTATATGAAGCCACAAAGGGTACCTTGAAATGGACCACTCAATGCCAAAGGGCTTTTGAAAAAGTCAAGGCATCAACTTGCATTGAGGCAGTCCTGAAATTCCCAAACTATAACAAACCTTTCATTATCTTCACAGACTCCAGCAATTTCAGCTTAGGGGCAGTGATTACACACGTAGATGAACATGGATTTTAAAGACCCATTGAATTCTCTGGGAGAGGCCTAACACCTCAGGAAACCAGATATGGAATAACTGACAAAGAATTACTAGGAATAATCTTCGCTGTCAAAAAGTTCCACCATTATGTAGATGGAACTCACTTCAAAGTATACTCAGACCACACAGCCCTAGTCTCCCTCTTCAACAAGAAAGAAAACATTACCAATGAAAGATTGGCAAGATGGGTAGACACTGTGATGTCTTATGGCTTTGAAGTGAAATACCTACAAGGCAGAGCTAATCTTGTGGCAGATTGTCTGTCCAGAAGAAAATATCCCCCTAGTTCTGACGATCCCATACCAACTAGATCACAAGGAAGAATCATTCTCCCACCAAAGAAATTAAAATTCTCAGATATATCCATGACCAAAGTTTTCAGATCAGACGAGCCAGTTCCCAATAACCTAATCTTCATTGGACCTCCTAGATCAATATAAAAAGGAGGCAAAATTTGGGGAAGCACAGATAAACCACCCAAAGGCATCATAGCCAGAAAAGGCACCCCAGAAAGGCAGCAAGTTATGAATCCTGACCTGTGTGTACTCACTCGAGCACAGTCCCAGTCCCAGGATGACACACCCCCAACCGCCAGCCAATCAGCGCCCGGTAAACAGACCCGCCCACTCAAGCTTAAGTGCAGCAGTCCTCGCCCCAGAGGCAGGCCCGCTAAATCTAGGTCACCTAGGGTCTCTATCAAAGCTGCTAACGCCAAGAGAGCTAAGCTCTCTCGCCGTGTGCTACCTCTAGCTGAAAGGGCAGTTCAGGAAATCTGTAAACATCAATCCCTGACACCTTCTAGAGAAATTTTGATTAAAAACCAAAAAGAAGACCTTTTTGCATCCTCCAGGGCAAACTACATAGAAAAAGGTAGCTTGCCACACGACTTAGGATTAATGAATCAAATACTATATAACCACGACCAATCTTACTGGATGAAGTCCTTTTCAGAATTACTGATACCAACCTAGGTAAGGCCCTAGAGCCCACCCTACAAATTGTAATTCCAGAAAAATGGGCAGAATCTTTAGTGGAAGCAACTCATTGTTCTCCCCTAGGTGGCCACCTAGGTGCAGTCAAAACCTATACAGCCATAAGAGCTAGGTATTACTGGAGATCAATGTTTAAAGAGGTTTTTGATTTCTGCGGCACCTGCCATACATGTCTGACCACCAAAAAGAGACCCAAACACCTGAAAACCCCAATGAAATTACGTGACCCAGTGCTTACAGCATACTCTTACATCACCGTGGATACCATAGGCCCTTTTTCCAAGGCCACAGACGGCTCTCACTACATACATGTAGTGACTGACCATGCCACTAGGCACATAACTGCCTGGACCAGCGAAGAAAATACTGCTGCCATTGTAGCACTTGGTTTCTTCCAAAGAGTCCTATGTATCCATGGCACTCCCTCAGTATTGAACACAGACAATGCCCAACAATATGTCTCAAAATTATTCAAATATTTTTGTGAAAAATTCTGCATTAAACATGTGACAGGAAGTGCACACTGGTCCAGGTCTCAAGGTCTCTGTGAGCACCAACATCAAACCATAAAATCATCCCTCAGAGCTTTTGTATCAAAATCACAAAAGCATTGGTCAACCTTCCTACAGGCTGTAATTTTCAGTATCAATAATACCATAAACAGCGCCTTAGGTTACTCACCGAATTTGCTAGTCTTTGGCAAGCAGACACACCTGCCAACAAAAGCAGCTTTGTCCTTCATTAAAGCCGAGAAAGACTCAAGCACCAAAGAGAAAATAATGACCAGCCTACTACAGTTCAGGGATGAAATTCAGATGAAGGCAGCAGAAAATATGATTTCTGCTCACAAAAAGATGAAAGCCAGACATGACTCCTCAGCAGAACTCAGCTCAGACAACACAGGCCAGTTGGTATACTTACATATACCTAACCTGCTGGTCAAATGTAGATCAAAAAAGTTGCAACCCACATACTCAGGCCCTTACATCATAATGAAAATGACTTCACCAATCATAGCCATTTTAAAAAGGCTACAAGATGGAAAAGTACTGAAGAAATCAGTACATGTATCCAGGCTAAGGAGACCAATTACAAGAGCTAACGCCAAAGCTATCATAAAAAGGCTGCAATCAGGGCCCATAAGCACACTTCATGACCCTGACCAGGATGACCCCTCCAGTGTGAGTTTTACCACTCCCAAAATAAAGAAAAAGAGAGGAAGGCCAGCCAAGAAGGGCAAAATCTCCTTCAGCCCCATGCCCTCCAGAAAATCAAGAAAAATTCCTAAGAGTCCATTATAAATCACAAAGACACTGCGTCAAATCACTCCCCAGCCATAACCCCCCCCCATTAATCCCTGTAAGGCACCATGCGCCCAAACCAAATTAATCAACCATTAATACCCCAGCCACTTAAACACACTGACAGCAACAGTCACACCACAACACCTACCCCATTAATACTAACAACCATAAAAATCCCTATGTACCCAAAATCCACACTATCTTGATTAATTACATATAAAACTACCTTCCTCTCCTAAGTGGAACGCCAAACACTGGCAAATGGATTATCAGATAATTAGGTTAGGTTACCCACGCCACATACCGACCGCCCAAGGCAGCGCTGTATCCTTTGTGTATAAACTTCAAAGCACACATGCTAAGGCTTGTTACCATTCCAGGACCACTATTTCCAATGATAAACCTATTGTAGGAAGATGGATTTCTGACACCCTTATCCCATGTTTACACCACTGTTTTCCGCCAAATTTTAAGTGATGTGGTGGCACATATACAAATCAATAGCTGCCACCCTCAAGGTCTTTAAAACCCAAAGGGTTGCCTTAGCAACCATATCACCTTGGCTAGGGATAAACACCCCCTGCCAAGCTCACCAATATTCTATTTTTAGACAAAACTTAACCACCAACCAATCCAGGCCAGGATAACCCTAATTTGCATAAGGGGCAGATCAACCCCCTTGCACCACCCAATAAGATTTGGCCTATGCCCTTTTAGGGCAAGACACACCATCTAATGGGAGATCTAGGACTGAGAAATAGCCAAACCCAGTCTTAGGTTTACAATACCACCACACCTTAAAATAAGGCAACAAGTGTCTGGAAAGGGATCATGCCAGACCCATCATGCAACCAGCCCAGGTATGACTATCTCATGGGTCTATTTTAGCATTAAGGATATTTAGCAGTCGTTCTAGCATTGTACATGACAGTATTTTTTATTATCATGGTGCCCAGGTACCCCTATTAACCAATGGCGGTGTGAGCCTAAAGTGTGTGTAAAATGTGGAAGAACTTCTCCACTATCCTATAATTTTTAACACTGATAATCCAACATACTAAACCAATTCAGGCAAGCAAACTCACCACCATTATCTCTCCCCTCACTCACAGCCCTTCTCCCTTTTCTGACTTACAGCCTGGACCCACTGGCAGAAAGGCATGGTCCAAATGCAACATGGACCATACCAACCTCCTTGGACCACATGGGATCAGGAGCTTAATCATGGAACAGCAGCACCTTATCACCGTCCTCGCCTATGAGTATATCAAACATTACCTCAACAGCCCTGTATTGAGACAGGAGCTGGACTTGAACAACCACACCACAGCAGCAACCCTCAAAGCCTTCATGGTCGCTGTGGCTGGGGACAATCCCCGCCGGCCTCCATGGGGAAGGTTTAACCATAGATCTGCATCATATATAGCACTGTTATGTGCTCGCATGCTATTAGCGTCAGAACACACCCTCAGGGACTTACCCCAACAGTACTCCAGAATTGGAAGTGAACTGGCCATAAGGAATACAGCCAGCCTAGTATTCCAGTTTGCTGTTTTTTTAAGATAAACAGATAAACAGATTTGAAGCTCAATCATCAACCCCCCTTTGTAAATACTTAACCCTACTAACCTCCCATGTTTGTGACTAAGCCAGTGTTATTTTAAACAACCCCACCTTCCAAAATTTTCACAATCCTCAAAATTCTCAATTCTTTTTTTCTAGGGCAGCAGTCATCTTAGCAGCTTGTATATTCATACATCTGCATCTCAGCTGTGCCTTAGCCCCAGACACCAGTCTGAACACCACTTTAGACCCAACTATGGCACATTGTTTACCAAGTTACCCCAAACACTACTAGCCAATTACATGGACTTTCCATTCACCTTTAGCCTTAACTTGACCTTTGACCAAAACCTAAGTCGGCCAGAAAAACTCAGCCCACTTATCAGCACTGATGCACCCCCATATATTAAGCACACAGCCCATGCCCTAGACAACATGATACAAAGCCTATTCTCCAAATCGAAAACTACACTGGAGACCTTATCAAAATTAACCTCACCTCCAAACATCAGGCAAACTAGAAATGCCCCTGGCCAAGTCATTGGAGATATCTTAAGAGCCTCAATTGGCCTCGGGACACAACCAGAAATTGATATGTTAAATTCTGAAATGTCTGACCTGGATAAAAGACTAGCTACTAAAATGCGCATGGTAGAATTGGCTACTCATTTTCTGTTAAATATTTCTGAGTTCAACTACAACTCTGTAAACATCTTTTCAAAATTCCAAAATGACACTGATGACGCCCTATTCTGTATCTCTGGAAAATTAGAGCATTTAAATTTAAACATCTCATCAATAATATTAGAATTAGAACTGCAATCCAGGCAAGACACCTTCTATTCCATGTTGTTCTCAGCAGCAAATTCTCAAATAGAATCTTTAATTGATCTTCAAAATGATTTGGAAAATCTGTTTTTAACCATTAAAAATCTACTTGGGGGCACCCTACCCCCATCCATTATTACACAAGATGACCTCACTTTAGGCTTAAATAATTTATCCAGCCTCCTGCACAAGGCACATCATGGCATCATATTAGAAGGCCTACCCATAAGTGCCGGGTACATGCACACTGAAGTCATAACTCGAGCCTGTTAATAACCATACCAGTACCCATAACCAGATGGGGAAGCACCTTTTCTATCTTTAGAATAGAAACCTTCCCCGTTCTTTCGACACCTCCAACACTAAGTCAGTAGGTCACATCCAGCTGGAGCCACTTCCCGGCTACTTGGCCATGTCCAAGACCCACTCACACTACATACAGCTTACACAAGCTGACCTGGGTATGTGTGACCTCGGCCACCTTATCAGCTGTAACCTACCCCTACCTCTGCTGTCGGCCACCCACCCCACATGCACCCTATCCCTACTTTTAGACCTACCAGATGCCGTGCATCATACCTGTAGCTTTAAAGCACATATGGCAGCGCCTCTACCAAACCTTATTAAACCTTTATCTCACAGTACCTTTCTATTAATAACTGACCATCCCACCTCCATGCTCCAATGCACTGACTCAGGCAAAGTCAAAATAAAAAATAGTGCATACTCATTTCAGTCCCATGTCTGTGCTCCATTAAAAATGCAGGCATGATATTAATCAATTCTGATTTATCTTGCACTCAAAATTTCACCCTAGAACCCATATCAAAGGCTTATTTTAGCTTACCACTATGGCGACATTTTGGTAAAACTCCAGCAAATGTTTCCGGCATCACCATAGCAACCACGCCCCGGACCCTTCACCTACCAAATTTTGAAAAATTAAAACACCTACACAACCAGAAAATAGCCCCACTTTTTCAGGAAACCCTACATCTAGGCTACCATCTGCAGCTCTCACATTGGCTACACTTAGTGTCCCCCCTTTTGGCACTACTTTGCTGCGTAATAACTCTTAAGAATCACCTGTATGTCAATATATTGGCGTGCTATATCACACTAGACTCAGCAACCCGAACACCTAAGATGGCCAATGCTGAAAGCTGGAATCGGTTCAAGGACCTCATACGGCAAGCCAACAAGGATTGGCCCTCATCATCTACAGACCCACCTGCAGATTATGTGTATACCCAATCTCCAGGCCGCTATGATGATATGTTCATTTGGGTTTTTGTACTGATTTCTCTGTACATCACCTGGATCATCGCCAAAAGGTGCCTTAGACACTGGCCCTACTGTAGGCAGGACAACCACAAGACACCCTCTATTGTTGCCAAGATCCATGCAAATGGACAGATCTTTGACTTAACGGTTGGCAAAATGATCTACGGGCAGAACCTTTGGGCCCCCACCATCACGGCCCCCAAGGTATCTCCAGCCCGCCTTACAGTACCCTTCGGCAGGCATCTGGATCTCCACTGGAAATCCGATATCAGAACAATAATTGGGGGACAGATCAGGCAAATCCCACTACAGCGCTACCCCCCTGTACCTTTACTGTGGAGAGTACCGCTATACAGGGTCTTGAAAGGAGCCCACCACATGACAGTGGTAATCTCCTCTGAAGGACAACCTGACTTTCAGTTGGCCTCCAGCGACACTGACTCTGCCATAGAGCTACCCTGTGAGTCCTGGCCGGCAGATCGTTACGACTCCCCGGCAGAGCTCACAAAATATACCCCACCCCTGCACCAACCAAAAAAGGATAAATGTATTTATAAGCCGCAGGAGGAGATACTCACACCACCTACAACATCCAAACGCAGTAAGTTTCCTTTAGAAACCTCATTTGATCCTCATGTGGGGATCAAGACAAACCGCCGGCCACCCCTGCCATCCCTGAATAATGGACTTTCCCAGTCACCCGAATCCAACGGATAGCCCCACCTAAACCTTCGTGTGGGGCTCACCTCACATCCTTTATAACTCTAGAACCTGACCCCACCTACAATTACACCATTTTATGACACCTCACACTCCCACTGCACAGTTTTGACCCACAATAACACAGTTTCGACTCACAGTCAAGGCCCACCGCACGATGGGAGGTCGCCATCTTGGTTCTGACGTTGCATCTGGGTTCCCCGCCAAACGCTGCGTCAGAACGTCGGCACAGCGTCTCACCAGTGCCGTCGGCCTTCCCAACGTCAGACCTTCGCACATCCTCACGTTGGTATGACAACATTAATGTCACTTAAATGCCCCCACTCAATATTTGCATCAAAACAATAACATAAGCATGTGTTTACAATAGCATTAGACTTGTTTTCGCCTCAAGCTAACAAACACCAGCCCGCACGTAATTTAACACATCCATGCAATTTAGAAGCCCAGCATAAACAACAAAACTCTTAACTGGTGGTGGACTTTCAGGTATATTATAAATAAATCACAGTAAATCAAGCTCCTGGCAAACTAGTAGTCATCACAGTTCATTATCACAGATCATTTTTGAATCACAATTTTCGCATTAGGCCGGCCACCTTCTGGAACTAGTCCTTTTATCTTCTTTTTCCTCCCCCCTCACTGGCGCATCTCGTTTTGGTCCTTTTTCTGATAGGTACACATCTCCGCCTCAACTTCTGAAAAACATAATTTATGACCCCCTTGAAAAAAATCATCACTCATATCAAATTCAAAATTCAAAACTGAAATCAAAATTCTAAATTTTTAGATGAATCTTCCGGCAAATTTCAACCAATTTACTCAAAATCACACGTACCAGCCAGAAGCCATCAGTACACAAGGCAGGGCCCACTGGCCCCTCCTTCAGGGCCATCAGGCGGCCCACAGACACGGTGGCATTCAACCTGGACCGGCCCAATGTTGATCCACACCAGGACGATTCTGAAATAAAACCACACCCAGGACGATTCTGAAATAAAACCACACCCAAAATACCCCAAACCTTCCAAATTTCCAAATTGAAAACCTAATATCAATACTTACCCAAACAGACCCACCAGCACCACCAGGACATACATCAGTCCCGAAGATATGATAACCAATCGGGCTCAGACGATCATGATTCCTCCTAATCCTTGGTTTTCGATGTTTGCCATTGAGGATCACAAATCATGTAACACCGCCCTTTCAAAAATCTGAGGCTCTTATGACGTCAAAATGATCATCCACCCCTCTTATAGTAGACCCTACCGCGGGAACGACAAGTTCCTTTCTAAACCATATTTTCAAACCAATTTTCATCCCCAAAATTTCACATTTCACTACCCACAACCCCGACCTTCAGGCCCCAAACCCCCCCCCCCACCATAGTGTCGCAGCAACACCCACACATGACTCCAGGTCATGGCAAGTCTACACCATTCACCATACCATTTCCCCATACCATTAACATGGACGCTGGGCAAAAGCTGCCTCAGTGGCGCCGACCAGTGTCTCACATAGGAACTAAAATATGAAAGGTCCCCATACAGTGGCGCCATCCACGCCACACGCCAGAACTAAACCAGAGTCCCTAGCAACCAAGCTCCCGCCTAGCTCGTCACTACATCCTAAGACAACTGCCCTTTGATACAACCTGTACTGCATAAATCACTGCCTTACTTGTCAATTTGGTATTTTTGTTGGTCGCCTTGTGAACCATGCACTATTGCCGACCTTGTGACTATTAATTCCCCCTTTCTTCTTGCTCTGTTTCTCTATATAGAGGCCAATGACCTGATGAAGGAGGCATAGACGGCACTGACAGGTCAACAGCAAACGACCTCAGCAGTAGTAGAGCAGGCACACCAGCCCCGTTCGGTTTCCCCAACTGGACCACACAAGTCTGCTCTCCAGTAGGGCCACCGACCGGCTCTATTGCCCTGGGAACAACATGCCCCCACCTGATGTATAGCTACGGCTGCCCATGCAGCATTCATGATACCACCAATAGACCTAACACCTTTACAACCACCAAACCCCCCCCAGGTCTGGCGAGCATTACCTAAGACACACACATCCAAATCATCTGAGGAGGACAGCGACTCTGACGTTTCCCCTCTAGCAGAACCATCAGACACGGACTCCGTGGATGGTTTTGACCAGAACTCGCAGTCTGACTCAGGCAATCCCGAAAAGATGCACCTCAGCAAAATTGTAAGGTTTTTCCCCAACAATAAGAAGCCCAGGTCCAGGAAGAAAACCTCCCTAGGTCGCTCCCTTAACCTGGATGTGTTAAGCCACCAAGACTTGCCACCAAAGGGTCTTGTAAACAACAACCGCCGCAGAAAAAGAAAATAAACTCAATATTAGCTTCTATAAATCTTTAATATTCAAGCTATTGTTAAACTTATGGACTAAAAGTGTAGAGACACACTTTCCTTTCTGACCACCCATGGACACTACAGACACTGACCCAGTCAGCCTAGTCAACTGATTTTAGAGCCAGTTTTCTTGTTTTTCACAAGGCTACGATACATGGCCAAAACAACACGCTGCATTTTATTTTATCTTTTTTTCTTTTTAAGGACCTTATGAAGGCCACAAGCCAGGCAGCAGGTTTTTGTGATCTTAAACTGCTATAAAGTCCTCCTTTCACACTGTACCACTTTCAAGCCCAACCATGTCAAAATATTTATGGGTTTTAGCTAGTTTATATTATCAGCCAGAGCCACCTTTCATTCCTGTAAATCACCTTGTCACTCATAACCCATGATCACCTCAGGTAGACTGAAGACTAACATGCTAAATTCTCCATCGACCAAGAAAAAACTTTTTACCAAATAAGCAATATTTCTACAACTTAAGTCAATCACGACCAAAAATTCAATTTTTTTTTAATTCTTTAACAATACTACTAAAGCCTTCAGACTCCCTAGCCTTATCAGCATTACAAGAATTGATTGATAGACATTACCAGTCATCAGTTGATCTATCCCTGTTTTTATTTATTATATTGTATTATGTATTGGCACAGACCTAAGTCATAATGCTTACTGGTACGGTAGCAAGCCTCACCAATAACTTGTACTTATCTACCTCAAGGTCTGCCACGGAGCCAACGATTGCATGTCTTAGGATAGCTTTTTGTTTTATTCTTAGAAAACGATCCCACTGTCACCAATACCAAATGATAGACAGTCCTTTTATTTTTGTGTAAACCCTAGAATTGGATATATAGCCAGTTCCTGTATCCTACCACGATCTGAATTATTCATGCTTTTGCCAAAAATTAACAGACAATACTTCCTTGGCACAGCATTCTTTTGTATTATCTTTTAATTTTATTCATGTTTCGCCAAAATTCAGCATTTGAATGCTTCCTTGGCACAAATAATTGTAACTAATCTGACAAGATATAATACCTTTATACTACACAGTCATAAGAAAATTGTCAGTAGACCATTCTCACAAACTTCCTCCTTAAAACCTCGCATAGAATTGAGTAGGAATGTGGGGATTTGTCCGTAGACCATTATAGGTATTGTACTTATCATATTTATTTTTCACCTTGACTCTACCATGTAACCCAGTGTCCGACCCACAAGCCAATCCACACCTATAGACCAAAGGCTGGCGGTGTCAACTGCACTCAGTCACCGGCCCCCTCCCACTGGAGGATACGCCTGTTAATCATGAGCAGCTTAACTGCATGCCAGGAATTCCTAGCAGCTATGTTTAGACCCACTCCTCCTACTGGAGGACATGCCCATTAATCATGAGCAGCTCACTGCATGCCAGGAATTCCTAGTAGCTATATTTAGACCAACTCCTCCTGCTGTAGGACATGCCCATTAATAATGAGCAGCTCACAGCATACCAGGAATTCCTAGCAGCTATATTTAGAATCATACTGAACTCTGTGAACCCCAGTGCTATGTTTAGATCCACCTGCACATGCGCACTGGAAGTCCCCAGTTTCTATATTTAGCTCACCTGATACTATTTTAGGATGAGCTGGGTGAGCAGCTCCCTACTATAAATACCTCCTAGTGGAGCAGCTCACTCATCTTTCTACATACATACTTCATCCCTCACACACTCACGTGGGATAAGAGCCCCTAGCTCAAGGCTAGGCTTGGACACTGTTGGGTACCATATACTGTATTATCATCTATACCTCGTGGACTTCATTGAATAAAGTGGATATCAAACTGGATCCCTGATTTGTCTGTATTCATCCTCATTCATCATTTATGGACTCATTGACAATAGGGTACTTTTGTTTGTTATAAGCAAATTTCATTATAAGTGTGGAGCGTCTTATATGGTTTCAGCTCCCTATTTGAGAGGGCGGGTCAGTCGGTGTGGTTACCATTGGTAGGACCATAGGTGGCTTCGATCTCTGGCTGCTATGGGGTGGTGGCAGAACTGGTCGTCGCTGCCCTGTCCCTACCTGGGACCGAGTTCAGTCGGCTTCTGGCTAGCAACACCTGCTGAGCACCGAGCTATCCTTATAGCACTACTTCAAACTCATGTGACTTCTGAATAAACATGTGCCGGTTGCACTAACCCGAGCTTACTTGTCTGGTTTTGCTTGATATTAACATATCTCAAACTCAATCAAAGTTATATAAGAACTCAAACCATTACACTGGTGCCATGACCAGTCTTGGTTTTAGTGCGCAACCCTGGAGGTCGAACCGAATCATGACAAACCGACCCAGGGAGACTTGGGGTCCGACAGTGCTGAGTCCACTGAATCCAACTTCAGCTACTTTAGGTTATGAAGCAAAGGTACCACCATTTACGGTTGATACAGACCGAAGCCTTACTATTGAAACCGAAGATGGTTATACAACTGTAGTGTTCTACCCCTCGATGTTCAATCGAATCTTTCGATAAACAACGAAGAACAACTATTCAGGTTCCAGTTAAAACTTTATTGTCTAATAACACATAGGCATCAGCCGTTCTCGATCACAGTTACAGGTGGCAGAGTTTGAACTCTATAACAAGTTTGACACTAGGCCTTCTAGTGTCTACAGCTGATATTCCACATACACCTCCTCTGTGCAGCAGCACAGAGGAGTATTAGAATATGGTAGCCGGGCAGCCGCCAACCATCGCTTACGATGGTCAGTCGGGGCTGGACTGACTCTGAGGAAGGCCGTACAACGGCCTTATATACACCGGAGTCGAGGGCCACGTGACCAAGTGGTGACGTGGCGCTGGACTCCAGCGCCCCCAGGCGTCGGGTAATAGAGGTACTCTCGAGGTCGCCCACGAGGACCACGAAGGTACCTCGAAGACGACGCGGGACCACCACACCACCCCCCACTAGACTGAAACGAGGTCTCTGAAAATTCAGGGATCCCGGATCAGTCTAAACAAATAGATAATAATTTAAACTACTGGATCCGTCGACTTGGTCGACAGAAACAGTAGAGGAATATATAGAAATATAGTTTCTACTGTACTTTAGAAAAAAATTATTATCACAGTTAATTATAAGGCGTGGCTCCATCCAACGTAGGAGACCAGTGTCGAAACACTGCTTCACGACCTGCTCCTGGTCGATCCGAGGGAGGCACGACCGGGTATGGTAACCGGGGTTGTGTCGTTTCCTCCCTGTCTCGTTGAGAAGGTCCTTCCAGCGTAGGAAGCCCATCGATAGTGTACAGTACCACTATGATGGTCCTTCGACCGTGAGGCCGAGGATGTGTGGCACCACCGGGCCCTAAGACCGGGGTGGCGTCGGATCCACACAGCTTCGCAGGGAGGTCCGGGGACAGGAAAGGTACCCCCACTCGTGGAGGGTACACCGTCGTCCGGGAACGAGTTCCCGGGGGTTCCATGCTGACATCGAGACTCTGTTCGATGTCAGCGATCCAAGCTGAAGAGGAGGAGCAGTAGTATCATACTACTGATCCTCCGAGATGGACCCTGTAGCGGCGTCGATTTCAGCCTGCTCTGCGTCAGTGCGCTCATCCTCATGTGAAGCACTGGCGGCTAGCTGGCCTGAAAACGTCGGCGACTCCGGCAATGGGGCCACACGGTCCATTGTCGTACTCCAAGCCTCGTTAGAGGTCTCGGGTGCATCCCGGGAGTCTCCCTCAGCATCTGAGTGGAGGACTGCCGAGTCTGCTGAGTCGCTTCCGTCGTCATCGTCGCTCTCCCGACCTTCAAGGTCGTCCTTGTCTCCCTGGTCAGGGGGAGCCGTTGGAGATTGACCGACGACATCAACGTCCCCGTCTATATCCATCGACTGTTCCGCCTCGGCAGGTTCTACTGCTTGGGCGGAAGCCGACGGGTCTGGGCAGACGGCTACACTCGCGGGGACCAGAGGTGTGATGCCATGAAGATCCGGATAGATCTTCGGTGACACCACTCTCTGAACCGGTGGCGGTGTAGGCTCGGTGGCTCCCGAGAGGGTTATCAAGGGAGCCGATGAGGAAGGCGTGGCTGCTGGTGGGTAGACGGAGGCACCGAGAGACCTACCCGGGGTGTCAGGCTTGTCCTGCACCACCTGCTCTCGGCCCAACTTCGTCATAGCCGAGCTCAGACTGTTAATCCTTGGAGATAACTCTCTCAAAGGATTCGACTGAGCTGCCACCGTCCTGACGTCAGGGACCACTCCACCCTCGATGAGGTACCTCTGCGCTTCGCGAGAGGGCTCAGTTCGAACGGGCTTCAGGGTTCGGACGCCATGGTGCTTGTCCTTCATCCATTCCGAGAGTTGGACCCCGAAGACTCTAAAGAATTTGCGGTCGATTTCCTCCCAGCCTTCTATGATACCATCCCTCTTGGTGATATCACATTGGGCCTGTGACTCAAAGTTATTTAGACGCGTTCGGACATTGGTCAGACGAGAGTCCATCTCCATCTGAACGGTCTGGCGCGCCTCTTCCCTAAGAGCCGGAAGGAGCTCGTTACGGATGGCCATGTTTGTTCTATCAAACAGGCCGAACAAGTAGGCACTTGCTTCCTTGCGGAATGCTTCACCGAAATGATCGATAGCAGGGCTACCCGTCATTTGTAGAAGTCCTTTACAACGTTCCACGTTCGACGCCATCGCCGTATGCAGGCTGTGCCAACTCCCAACGCAAGGTTGCTGTCGGGGTGTCGGCGCCTGACACGACGTTGGAGAAGGTGGCTCCTGCTGCCGAGGTCAGTGTCGCGCCTCCCACGTGGACACGCGGCGTGGCAGCTGGGGTGCTGCCCTCTGCCACTGTAGGGGGCTAGACAGGGGAAGACGAGTTGGTGGTCCCCTTGGGTTGTCGATCACGACCACTCCGGGATTCCACCGTCTTGCCTCCAGTTTTAGCACCGCTAGGTTTGGCCGAACCGGTCAAAGCAGTCTTCGACTTTTTAGGAGCCGGGGCCGGGGCGGCTTTCGCTGCCTTTTCGGGCTTCGAGGGAGCAGCCTGCGGCTTAGGCTTCTTAGGTTCAGTCAAACCGGCAGACCTTCCAGCATCTGTAGAGTGGGGCCTCTTGTTCCCACTCGTAGAGGCTGTCGGTCCTGGGTCTCGAGGACGACTGGCCTCCCGCTTCTTCCGCTGCTCTACCCTGAACTCGGGGTAGGCGCCGTAGAAAGCGGGCATCAGTTCCGGTCTGATATACAGGCGCTTCGTAGACGGGGGTGCGGGTGCCATCCGCATCCAGTGTCTAGTCGGCGCGCCTGTTTTCTCATTCCGTTCACACTTTCCAACCAGTGTCTCCACTAGTTGGATAGCGCCCTCGGCGTTGTACTTATGGGGCTGCTTGTATGACTTGAGATGACGCGCCATCAAGCCCCTTCGTGTGGTCATGAAAGGAGGAGAGGTCGGGTCATCGGGGTCCTGATAACATGGAATGGTCTTTTCCACCTTAACACAACCGAACTGCGGACGGATGGCTCGATGCTCTTCCACCAAGTGTCGAGCATACCTGCCGTCTGTCGCGTATACGCGAGGGGGGAACCCCTTACTTGTGCAGTTCTCGAAAGCACACTGCTGCCCTGGATTGAAGATGCACCATGCGAACCCAATCCGCTGTCGCTCGGGCAGCGACACCCCCGACGAGTCTGAGGCATTCGTGATATTCTCGATCATCGAGACATACCAGTCAATGGCATGAGTATCATCTGAATACCACTCCTCGTCGTCACTACCATCCTTCCCGACGAGACTAGGGAGTACCACTTTACCATTCTTGCGGTAGTCCTGAAGCTTGGTCAGTGGCCTGTCATCGACGTACTCCGTACGTCGCTTGGCAGTGATCGCTGACAGCCACTTCCACGCGTCGACAGCCTTGGCCGTGTCTGGGGGAGAGGATACGGTGCTCTCCACGGCACCGGCATCGACTTCCGACGGCTCGGTTCCAGGTTCCGGGGGTGCAGTAGACTCGCTACTCCTTTCCCAGGCTGGAGCCTTCTTGGCTGCGGATTCCTTTTTGCTACTCTCCTTCTTGGGCACCTTAGGGATCTTGAAGTCTTTCAAGGTCCCCTTGGATGCCTTCGATTCAGTGGGCTTCTTGCCCTTAGAACCTGAAGGGGTAGCAGGTGTCGACGGCTCGTCGACCTCCATCTCGTTGGGGGAGGAGTCCCTCGAGGCGGCAGCAGCCGCGACTTTCAAGTCGCGCTTCTGCTGCTTAGCCGCCTCCTTCGCCTTTCGGCGGAGCTCCTTCTCCCGCTCCTGGGACTCGGCCAAGGCTTTCTGTGCATCCTCGATCTGCTTCAGAAGAGCTGCACTTTTAGCCGAGGTAGACTCGAGCTCTTGCTAGGGTCTGGTCCTCTTGGACTTCTTCTTCTTCTTCTCCTTCTGCGACTTGTGGCTCGCCGAAGAGCTGTACCCTGACTGCTCGTCGGACGAGGACCCCATGGTTCTTCCTGAACTGATGGGTTCCACTTTGAAGAGAAGACTCCGGGTCTCGAACCATTCTCAGACGGGACGACACGGCGAAGAGGATCTTCGAGGTGTTTTGATCCGCATTCTGGCAGGTCGAAGCCTCGAAGGTGCCTTCGATGTACCTCGAACCGCACTCAGGCGGCTCGAGCGACGGAAGACTTGAGCCTCGAGAGAACACGAACCTGCGCTCACGCAGGTCGTGTCCCTCGACACTAGGCAGGGGAGACCTCCTACACTCAGGTAGGAAGTCCCCAGGCGGAGGTACTAGCTGGAATAAGCTAGGCTTAGTCCAGCTTATCTGCGTCCGACTCTCATGAGAAGGGCGCAGATGGTTCCAATATGGATCTACCCTTCGGACAGAATCTACCAGCCTATGCTGGGAACCCATCCTCACAGTCCAATAAAAAAATCAGAGGCCCCAAATTTCCATGTTTCCAGCGTCAGGTTGTCTCAAACTAAGAGGCAATCGCATGACTTCTCGTTGTGTAATTTTTTATTCACCGTCGGCTTCACGTCCACAGACAGATTTACTCAAGAACGGCACCCGTTATTTTAAATCCTCATTAAAAAAACAGGTCAGTAAAGCTGCTGCTTGGTATTGTGTGAATCATCGATTACTGAGTAGGGTTTAATCTAGGACTTTTCCTGATTCTAACCTTTACTGTAGGAACGAGTGTTGGGCCTCGGGGCGGGTTACTATCACCCCCTCCTAGCCCGCCGTCCTTTGATGTGGCCGGGCCGACCGGGCTATTAACCCATTTCCGTCGGCGTCTGCCTCCCATCACTTGTGACGGTGTGGATGTAGGAGCCAGAGTGTTTGCTCTGGGTTTCCTTTCATCCTCGACACTCGCTGACCGTTCCTTTGATGAGCCTTGGCGCTTAAGCCTAGCTCGAGTCATAGGTCCGGACTGGAGTGACTGATCTTTGACCTCAATCGAAACGTTTCGACGTGAAGTTTGTTCAGTCGTTCGCACCTTCGAGGGGGGGTCGGGCTTCCGACATCCCTTCAAAGGGATGCTTTCGACTTATCTCGACGAGCCGGCTGACCACGGCGCCGCTTTGATGGTTTACTGGCATCCAACACCTCCACCTCGCTCAGTTTTTGAGCCTTTTGCTGTCGTTTTCGATGACCCTGCGTGGTTTGTTTTTTAGACTGAACTTCAAGTCGCGACCTTTCGATCTCGATTTCGACCTGTCCAGAAACAGACTTAGCCCTTTTCGTGGCCTTACGCGAAGGTGAATCATCATTAAGTTGTGGTTGCAACAACTCGACAGTTTGTGATAGTTCTACGCCCAACCACCGGCGTACTCTATCGACATTGCTCTTTTGCAACCGCCCGAGGGACAATCGAAGTAATAATGTTGACTCAGAGAGGACAGAATCCACTACGAACGGCCCATCCCAGTTGGGAGCAAGCTTCATAGCTGCCTGGGGGGTGTGGTACCTCACCACCTGTTCCCCAACTGAGTACCTTCTCTGCTTCAGCCCATAGTCATACCCGACTTTCTGGCGTTCCGCAGATTTCCGTAGATTTTCTCTTACCATGCTGTAACTCTCTCTCAATCGATCACGAAGCTATTCCACGAAAGTGACGGAACAAGGGACTTCGAGCGGGTTCTCGATTGAGCCAAAAATCACATCCGCTGGCATGAGAATTTCTTCCCCGAATACCATCATATTTGGACTGCATCCAGTAGAACTGTGTTCAGAGCTGTTATATGCGGACACCACATATTTAGCCTGTTCATCCCCGTCGTCCATATGTTTGTCTACCAACATAGTCAGACTCTGAATCAATGTTCTATTGAACCTTTCCACCTGGCCATCGCTCTGTGGCCTGTACGGATTGGTCCTCTGTTTTACAATCGTCAAATATTCACACATCTTAAGAGAAGAGTCGAGACTCGAATTCTCGACCTTGGTCGGAATGCAGAAGCAACGGGACACCAAAGGTCAAAACCCATTCGTCCATGAAAGCTTCTGCACAGGTCTCTGCTGTGTGATTTGGTAGGGGAATAGCGCGTACATACTTGGTGAAGTAATCCTTGATTACTAACATGCAAGTATTCTTGTTTGGCGTGGGTGCAAATCCCGAGATGATATCCATAGCTATCCTCCCAAATCTCACCCCGAACAGCTCCTGGTGTAAAGGGGATTTACCCATGCCCTCACCGGGCTTTACCAGACAACAGGTAGGACAATGTTGAACCCAACGACCTATGTCCTTCCCCATTCCAGGCCAGTAATATCTCCTTTTCACCTTTTCGAGCGTTCGTTTTCGACCAAAATGTGCCGCTGTTCGGTGTCCATGGCAAAAGGAGAGTACCTTGTTCAGACACGATTCGGCCTAGGTACTCGACCGAAGTCCTAAAAAGCTGACACTTTTTAGGCTTCAACTTCAGCCCCCATGCTCAAATCCTGTTGAAAACTTCTGCCAGATTCGCCATTGCTTCATCCGTCGTTTTGCCGAAGACGATGATATCATCGAGGTAAACCAGGCAAATTTTACCCAGCAAACCCCTCAACATCTCCTCCATCATTCGCTCGAATGTGGCGGGGGCGTTACACAAACCAAATGCCATTCGATCGAACTCGTAGATCCCCCTCTGGTAGGAAAAAGCAGTTTTCTCGACGTCGTCGGGATTCATCCCGATCTGCCAATATCCAGATTGGAGATCGAGACAACTAAGCCACTTGTTTCCTCCTAGGGCATCTAAGGATTCGTCGATGCGCGGGAGAGGGTAGGCATTTTTCTTAGTCACTCCATTCAGACATCGATAATTGACGCAGAATCTCATGGTCCCATCCTTCTTCGTCACCATCTGGACGGGACTGGACCAGGGACTAGTACTTGGCCTAACCACCCCCGTATCCAACATCTCCTTAAGTTGTTCATCCGCAGCAGCTTTCTTGCTGAGCGGAATCCTCCTGTAAGGGACTCGGATAGGTTGTGCGTCACCAGTGTCGATGTTATGCAGACATCGATCAGTGCGCCCTAACGGTTCATCTGGGGATTTAAAGACATCCACATGCTTACGTAGTAAGGCGGACAGCTTCAGTCTTTCTTTTGGCTGGGTCAGGTGGGTGTCACCATACATGTCTAACAACCAGGTAGGGAGCTCCCCCGTGTGGGTGCTCGCGATTTCTGCCGTCTCGATGTCTGCAGCTCGAGACGCGTCATCACAGATCCTACCTCCGGTGAAGAGAATTCAACGTTTCTGTCAGCGTACTGTATGGTACCGACCACCTGGCCTTTTTCCAGGACAATGTCTCGATTCAGTGGATTACAGACGGGAAACACTGTTCGACGGACATTGCTGACAAGGGCAGCCTCACCAACCAACCCAAAACTTCTCAGAGTCTTCGGGTCGGGTTCGACTATGCCCTGTCGATCTCTTTCCAGGCCTTCGGATTTCACCAGTACATCGCACCGATGTCTGGCGGGTATCCTCGTGGTCTGTGCTACTGAAGCTATCGATGACACTCTCTTCAGTTTACACTGATGGTGCTCTTCTACCGGCTCGGTCATGACCAATTGACCCGTCCTTGGGTTCAGGATCATACCGTATAATGCCGCGAAGTCGAGCCCCAGAATGCCATCGTCAGCCACATCGGCCACTATTGGGCTAAACACATAGTGGGTCAATGCGACCTTAAGAGGTAGAACCAATCGACCATAGGTCCGCATTTCGGCTCCAGACGCAGTGCACGCCGTTATTCCCTCGTTGAGATTATCTGACGGCACTACTAACGTTTTCGTGAGTTCCCGAGAGACAATGGTGTGGCTGGCACCAGTATCTATCAGGAAGTCCAGAGAACGCCCTCTAATCTCTGCAGACAGGTACCATTGTTTCCCCGACAAGTGGGCGGTTCCTGCTAGCATTCTCAACCCTACGTCAGTACTCAGATCGATCCCTCTCTTCTTCAGAAAAGAGAGACAGGGATCATCTGAGGGAAGCTCTGTTGCGCAGACTCTGGCCAGCTGCCGCATCAGGGCTTCTCTCCCGGCGTCGACTTTCACTTTCGATCCAGTCGAACCCTCGACCTCAGAGTTTGGGCTGCCAGCACCCTGTTCCTTGGCCATTGAGGCTTTTTCTACACCGACATCTTCGGAACCCGACCGGTGATCAACCGGTGCCGCTGTGGTAAAGGGCTGGGACGGCCCTACCGGGACCTTACCTAGTTCCCTCGAATCTACTGTCGTCTGATCAGGAGTGCCAGAGGTGCTGATACCATGGCTTTTCGATGGTCGGGCAGCTCGATTGCCACGTCGAGCCGCCCGCCTCAGTTTTCCGTTGCGTCAGGTGGTAGTCCTTTAATCGGCTCGGGGCAAGTTCGTGCGAAATGCCCCTGCTTCTTGCAGTTCCAACACTTGGCGTCGGACGGAGGGGTACTCGGCTTCTCCAAGTTAGTAACAGGGACATCCCCTCCCTCGATAACCCTGAGTAAATTCTTCAATTGACTCAGCGAGAAGGTCTGTTCCTGTACCTTGGGTTTGGAGGCCTTGTTTGGTGGTTTCGATTTACCAGCGGATTTCTGACTTTTCTTAGTCTTACTCTCCGCCACGGGCTTCGTGTATGAGGACACCTCCCCCTGCCCCTTCTCGATCAAAGCGGCGTCGGCCAACACCGACAATGCATTTGTCGAGGTAGGATTCACCAACTTCGGCAGGAGTTGTCGTTTCCGCAACAACTCATCTGCCAAGTCCATGAGATCCTTGAGAGACATGTAAGTGCGCCATTCCCGAAGCACGTCTTGTTGTAAATCAACGTCATACAATCCTCCTATGAACAACTGGTTGACTTTGGTTATGAGCCATTCAACCGAGAAGTCCACACCTGGATAGGCATCGCCGGCAAGACGTCTCAAAGCAAAGCCATAGGCTCTAATGCTTTCGTTCTTGCCCTGGCATCTCTTCTCCATTGTGACAATGGGATCTTGTAGGCTAGAAGTCATGGCTTCTGTTACCATGTCGACCAGTCCATCCAAAGTCCCATCTCCATGCTCCTCCCATAGCCACACAGTATCAGCTGCGGGGCCATTCTGGAGTAACATGAGGAGTTGAGCTAATGCCATACTCGAGGTCCACACCTTTACTCGACGGACGTGATTGAATCTGTGGTACCAACGGAGCCAATCATCCTTCCATGTAAATGGTGGGCACTCGACTGACCTAGTTCGGGCCGGTTCATGCCTGATAGAGGTATTTTCAAACATTCTGCTTGATCTTCTGACCTGATCAAGAGCGAATGTTGTACCTCTTCTAGGTATCTGATGGTCCATCCCCATGTTCCTCATAGTCGTGTCTGCACGACTATGATTCATCCCCCAAGGGTTACCGGTCTCGGCCTCACTCAAATGTGAAGCCTCGAACCTGATATCCCTATACTCGGGTGGATCGACATGTTGTTGGGCCGTGGTAGGGGTCGAGAACTGCTGATCACTCCACTTAGACCATCGGTGCGCGGCATCGAAGGAACAGGTCGGGCTCGACGTGATCTCGAATCTGTATTCGAGATATTGTCGATAGTCCCCACCATTCTGTTTATCTCTGCCTGCTGTTTTGAACGTTCCGCCTGTCTTAATTCTGATACTAGGAATTCCAGGCGGTCATATTCGGGCTTCGAGAGATCTCGTTGTTCGCCGAGGGCAAAGAGTTGCTTAACCTCCTTCATGGCACGGTCAAGCCACTCCCTGTAGTCAGGGTTTTCGACTAGGTCCTCTTGAGTGGCAACCCTAGTAGTGCTGCATTCACTACTTTGTTGCCTCTCTCGAAGTCTAGCGGCATGCACTTTCGATTCCGTCTGCTCCTTCAGACGTTCCTCGAGTGCGAGTTCATCACGAACTTCTTTATTCACCCTGGCTTCGTCAGCCTCCCTGCGAGACGATATCTCTCGTCGGAGCTTATCGATTTCTCCACGCATGGCTCCCAGAGTATCCGAATCCTTCTGATCCTTCAGTGATTGGGCTACTAGGGATTCAGATTTCAAGGAATTAAGCTCGGCTTCGTGCCTCGCTTTTTGTTCCATTAGAATCTGATATTCCGCCATCTTGTTTGCGTGTTCGATTCGTTCCTCACAGCGACGACGCATTTCTGCCTCGTCCCTGGCTCGAGCATCCTCGTCAGCTTGCATCTGACAGAGTAACGACTCCCGTTCCTGACGTAGCTGTTGGACCTGCTTTTCATAAGCTGTTAGGTGCTCAGCTACTTCTTCAGTTTGCTCGGCTGATTGTTGGTTCAACTCATGCCGCAACTCTTGCAGCTGTTCCTCCAACATAGTCTTTTCTACTTCTTGTAGTTTCAACTTATGTTTAAGGGACGTCTGCTCGTGCTGGGCATCCCGAAAATCATTTCGAGCTCTCTCGACACATTCTCGGCGGCTAGTAGCAAGGCGGTCGATCTTCGCTTTTAGTGATTGACAATCCATTGCTGTCAACCGACTACGCTCGATCTCCGACTTCGTTGCAAGTAAGGACTCTTTTTCGCTAGAGAGCTGCTTGACCTTCTCTTGAAGATCAGCAAGTTCTCTATTCGTGATCTGAGTCTTATTCGAAGCCTCTAGCACTTGTTGCTGCCTAAGCTGTTCCAATTTCAGCTCTATTTCTGTACTCTTCTCCTGAGCTTTCGTGGTGTTACTCGTGAGAGCATCCAACTGCTGGCGACCCTGGCGCAGTTGGCGTTGCTGCTCTTGCAGCAACTCCTCGTTGAGTCCCCTGCCGCTGTCCATACTTCCTTGTATCGACACGGGCGAGGGAACCTCGAAGGACCAACTGCCAAGGCCCATTGGAGTTCCCACGGGCGAGGCTGATTTTTCTACATAGGACAAACTCTGTGCCCTCAAGAAATTCTCAGCAGCCGGAGAGAGTTGAGTCAACACTCGCCAATTGAGTAGCCGGCTCCTTTGATACAGGCCCAACGGGTCAAACGATGGACCTATTATCAGAGAGTGGTTCAAACCACCACCGATTAGTGGATCGTTCATATCCACTAACGGGCCTGCAGTCGCTTGATGTTGGTGATTGGGGTCATCACCTTCATCCAAGTGACCCTGCATGTCGAACTTAAGCTCGCAGTACCTATGCGGACTAAAGTTAACAACTGGTCACGGCACCAGTGTAGTGTTCTACCCCTCGATGTTCAATCGAATCTTTCGATAAACAACGAAGAACAACTATTCAGGTTCCAGTTAAAACTTTATTGTCTAATAACACATAGGCATCAGCCGTTCTCGATCACAGTTACAGGTGGCAGAGTTTGAACTCTATAACAAGTTTGACACTAGGCCTTCTAGTGTCTACAGTTGATATTCCACATACACCTCCTCTGTGCAGCAGCACAGAGGAGTATTAGAATATGGTAGCCGGGCAGCCGCCAACCATCGCTCACGATGGTCAGTCGGGGCTGGACTGACTCTGAGGAAGGCCATACAACGGCCTTATATACACCGGAGTCGAGGGCTACGTGACCAAGTGGTGACGTGGCGCTGGACTCCAGCGCCCCCAGGCGTCGGGTAATAGAGGTGCTCTCGATGTCGCCCTCGAGGACCACGAAGGTACCTCGAAGAAGACGCGGGACCACCACACAACGATTGCAGACTCCTTTATTGAAAAGGTAGTTCAAACTCCTAAGGTGACAACTGCCCATATATTAATGACTTCGAATCTGAAGAAACCGCATTTAGCAGGACGGTTAAATGATTTATTCCTACAATATGAACAAAAGAAACTTGAATTAACTAGAGCCGAATTGGAAAACAAGAAACAATGGGAGGCCAATCAAGAAGAGAAAAGCAACCAATTGTTAGCTGAAGAGGATAAGATCAAAAAGAACATTGATCTTAGAAAAACTGAAAATAAAAAATTGTTACAGATTCGAAATGCTATGATCAAAGACAATAAACAGCCAATGTTGGAGATAAAGGACAATAATGAGGACCTAATAACTCACCAGCAGGAACTGTGTTTACAGATAGCCCAGCTAACTAAGAAAAAGAATGCTCAAGATTGTTATATAACAGGTATAGAGAAAACGGTACCACCACCAAAGTTGACTACAATACAACAGGAACTGGCGATACAGTCCACGAAATGTCAACTAGCAGATGACAATCATTTAAACATTGAAAATGTTCATATTGACACTGATGAAAATTCTTTTCATACAGATACTACGGCAACTTTAGCTTGTGATGTAGCTGATGAAGCTGATTTAGAAGAGTTTGAGGAAAACAAAGAGATACCTTCTGATCAGACAATTGTCAAAGGTGTGGTACCAACACCTGCAATGCTGCTCAAAGAGTTGTCATCATTCCTAAAACCTACGATGGGACCACCACCTGGAAGGAAAGGTGTTTGAATTTCACAGATGACATGCGTTGTTACGCATGGTCTCCCGAAGAGGCACTGCCACATCTGATCAGATGTTTGAAGGCCTGACCAGGCAACATGGCAGTGGTCAAATGGAATGAGGTGTACAACGAACGTGGCACCTTCACAGACTTGGTGGAGTTTGCAAGTGTACTCCTGTATAACTTGGTAACCGAGGACCCTATGATGGCTTTTAAGAAGCGAACCGAAAAGCCTCATGAGACTTTTAGGGCTTTTAGAATCGATCTGCAGACCCTGCTGCATAAAGCCCGTCCTAGTGTCGATTTGAATGAGGAGTACTTCGTCTCTGATCTATTTCCTCAGTTCATACAAGGATAGAGAGACCAGGAGCAGCAACAAGCTGCCATGGCAGCTTGGAAAGGAAAGAATGTTGGGCTGACCGACCTTTTTGAGGGAAAAGACAACTTTAATAAAGTTCGAACCTTAATGGCTGGTAAAGTCCCCATCAAGGCTGCTGCTACTGCTATGGCCCCAAAAGGTCTTGTCTCTTCCGTGCACCAGGCCAATTGGGGTGATTCAGATGTTGAGGTAATAGAGATCGAAGAAGAAGATGGAGGCATTTCTGATGTCCAGGTCAAACGGTGTTACCAATGTCAAGAGATGGGTCATTATGCCCATGAATGTACTGCTCCAAAGCCTGTACAAGTACAAACCTTTAAGTTTGCTCTTGTTACAGCTATCAAAGAGGGTGAGAAGGAAGCAAGAAATGAGGAAAACTAGAGGGGGTAACATTAAGGATAAAAGATATGATACCTGAAAGGAACTGTCAGAATACCGGAAACAGCAAGATCGAACTGTCCAAAGAGCCAATTTCTCCCGGGAGTCTGGTAAACGAGAAGGATCCTCTCACTCCAGTCGGGGCCGGGAGCTTTGATGTGACGCCGGATCAGGGGATCCGAGGCCGGAGTAAGAAATCCTGCATCGAAGACGAGGAAGGGTGGGTCAGGGAGTGGCCTAGGTGAGTGCGATACACCTTCCCCCAGACCATCCATGTGCCAGCCATTCGTGCATCTCCAGGAAGTTCTTGAAACGGATGTTGGGTAAGCCCAATGCACTCCAAGTGGGTGTAAATGATTGCACGGCAGATGGTAGATGCATGCAGACTTTTGGTAAAACCATCATACAGATCAGAATGGGTAGATATGACTTTGTCATGTGCCCCACCATTGCCAAAATCAGTGATGATGGAATAATTGGGATGGACTTTGCTAGTTTGTATGGCGCCGTGTTGGACCCACGGCACGGTTTATTGAAGGTTAGGCATCCATACAACTGTGAAATCCGCTGTGTGCTAAGACATGTATCTTCTGTTGCGACAATAGTGCAGACTGTCATCTTTTATGGAAATGCTGGCTGGTATATCTTGACAACATAGTCGTATTTGGAACAACATTTGAGGATTATGCTAGCAACCTCAAACTGGTCTTGAAATGAATCCAAGCCAATGGATTGAAGCTGAAGCCTAAAAAATATAATTTGTTCAAAACATCTATTACTTATTAAGGCCGAATTATAACACCTGATGGCATACAAGCCGACCCTGAGAAACTCCAGTCAGTTTCAGGATGGGCTAAGCCTAAAAATGCCAGGGAGATTCGATCCTTCCTGGGCTTTTGCTCATACTATAGAGACTTTATCCTGAATTATTCCAAAGTAAGTTATCCTTTACAGATACTTGCACATTGGACTCCAGGATGGATTAAGGAACGTTTTCCATGGGGAAGCGAGCAAGACAAGTCTTTTGAGGCTATAAAAGATCTGTTTGCAAATACGCCAGTGTTGAAACTTCGGATGGGCATTTCATCCTCGATACTGATGCTAGCAATGATAGCATATGGGCTGCTCTGTCTCTGGTCCAAGATGGAATTGAGGTTCCCATTGCTTTTGCAGGTAATACTTTGAATAATGCGCAAAGAAATTATTGCACCACTAAACGTGAGTTGTTGGCTGTGGTGGTGTATGGCACATTCCAGCGTAACATTTTGGTCATATCTTGGGATGGTATGTATACAGAATAATGTGATAGATCTCTAATGAATCCTGAAGTCTCAGAGATATTTTTCATGAGCATTATGATGTCTTAATATGTTATTTTTCCTGCAGTAAAGATGGTGAATGATGGGCAGCCAGTAAAAAGTGCCTGTCCTCAACTCACATTTTCATTTTTGAAGCAAAATGATCTTTGACATTAATGTCTCATATGCTTGAATATGATAAATCATTGTCATCTCAATTTTATGATATACTTTCAATTTTGAGCCTGAGATGAAAAGACAATTTTCTATGAATTTGTTTCTAATGTCATAAGATTTCAGTTCATTTCTGAACGATTAATTATAAAATGCCTTAAAAATATATCTGAATACCCATAGTTCTTTGTGTTTAGATAGAAATGCAACGAGGATACTACCTAAAGGCATATTACATTTGGAGAAAATATGCAAGTATATATGTCATTCCTGACTCTATAAAACTATGAAAACAATTGAGTTTTTTTAGGGTTTCATTTCCGAACAGTTAATTAAAGGCACATACAATCATTCAGTCAATAAAATTTTTCACTCAACTTTGCTTGAATTGTATTGCCCTGAAAACAAAATATAAGAGGGTGAAATGAGGCATTTAGATAACTATATTTCAGCTTTTTCATCAAATTTTCATTTCCGAACGTTCATTTCCAAATATTTAATTATAGTCCATGAAAATCATACATTTTCTCATGTAAATGCTTCTAAAATAATTAATATATTACACATAAAAACAGTAGTGGTACCAAATTAAAGGTGATGTGTAAGCAGACCTGATGGTGATATACATTCTCTGGTTAACTTTATTATTACTCTCCTTATGGACCTGTAAAGTCAAGTACCATATTTCGTCTTGAATGACACACTGTGGGGTGCTGTACCTTCAAAAACGACCCCTAAAAGATAGACTTAACATGGAATATGCCGTATACTAAGAAATTTCGACACTTTCTATGGGGTTCCGACTTCACCTTGAGAACCGATCACTCGTCTTTGAAGTGGCTTTTAAACTTCAAAGATGCTGAAGGGATGATTGGTGTTGGCTAGCTCATTTATCTGAGTTCGGATTGGAGCACAGCCAAATCCAACATCTAGCAGGCTCAAAGCTCAAAGCTGATGCCCTGTCTAGACGACTGATACGAAAGTGTCAGAAACTCAATTGTGATGATTGTGGGGCACACGATGCTGTGTTGGTGGGGGTTCAAACCCGAGGAAAAGCTCGAAAATGAAGCATTTTAAACCATTGAATTTTGCATAAAAAATTAGCTTAATGTATTTCTATAATCATTTTAGAGCTATTTTACTCTTCCAATGCCCCCTGGTGACCAAATGGGGAATTGAAAATCCCCCAAGGAGGGGTGTTCTCCCTTGATTGGTCACATGTAGTAAGGGACATAAACTTGTTGATGGAGCTTAAATAAGTAACACAACCTAACTGTAGCCCAAAAAGGTGCACTCTCACACGGTCCACTTACTCACTCAGTGTCTAGTGCGCAGCAACTTTGAGGAGCTCACCTTAATAATCAAAAAAGGAGCAAGCCCCTTTCAATTTCACTGACTGGGGAAAAGAAATGGCAGAATATTTTAGAACGCTGTCATTATTAACAACAGGGGGGTGGGGGGTGGGTAGGTAGGTAGATAGGTAGGTAGGGTAAGGTAGGGTAGGATAAGGTAGGGTAGGCTATGGGTTGGGGGGGCACCCCTTAAGTGTTTTAGGGGAAAAGGGGCACGCACACCCTACCTACCTACCCTACTCTACCCTACCCTACTCCTACCTACCCCCTTACCTACCTACCTACCTACCTAACTACCTACCTACCTACCTACCCCTGTTGTTATTAATGAACGCACCCTAGCATACTATCCACCATTTTGGATTTAAACTCTCTCTGTGCATGCACAAAGTAGATGAGAATGTATGTCAAACGTTGTCTGCTGTCCGCCATTTTAAATTTAACCTATCTCTGCGCATGCCCAAAGAGAAAACTAGGTCATGTTTTCGTAAATTTGCATAAATAATCTCTCAACCAATCACAGCTTGCAAAAGTGCATAAATTTGCATAAATTAGCATACATTATCTATCAGCCAATCAGAGCTTGAGAAAGTAGGTCACATGCCCATATTTGGACACTTCCTGTTTCAAAACTAGGTCACTCCCACTGTCGGACATGATTTATCTAAAAACACTATAAAAACAACTAATATCTAATATGCGTTACAATATATGAAAAAAATGTAAGATCTTGAGATCCTCATGCAATTAGGAGAAAAATAAGTCCTGGGATGTTGCCTATATGGCTGACATGAGCAATGTTCAACGTATTCACACTGGTGTGTCTTGTTTTTTATAGTTGCTTGGCTATATAAAACCTATCTTTGTAAAATACGAACCAACTATGCAATGTTGGTGTATCAAGAAATGTATAAAAAAATGAACCAACAATGCTACATTGGTATATAACAAAATACACAAAACAAATATACAAAAAATCCTTGAATAAAAATATGATATAAAATGATTATATTCAACTGTACAGCTTTTGTTGTAGGGTGAGTCTGCTTTTTTGCTGATTTTATGGGTTATATAAATAATCCAGTGTCTTTGTAAATGAATGTGAGACGTTGTCTCGGCTCCCAATGTCAAAGATCTTAAGATGAATATTTATATGTCTTCCTTCTGTTAATGCATCGTCTTCTGGTATTAAGTTCATGTATATGTATATGTAGAATGTTGTCTTGAATCTGGATACTGGAATGTCTATTGGTGATTGATTATTGGCTATTGGCTCTGGTGGTTACTGCAGGCTCTTGGTGTAATACAGCCTCTAGTAAAAACAGGACCTTGTGCCCTAAATGTCACACCAAAGTTTGTATGGCTTAATAGCTGATTGTTCACCGTCTGAAACATCCTCGAGACCGTTGGTGTATGTGTAAGTGACTCCAGTCCAATAGTCAAAGTCACGGCGGATAGCGTTTGGGGTAAAGGGGCTGGTAGCAGACTCAGCTTAGTGGTTCTCACTCCTTATAGCAGATGGCGCCACGAGACGGTGGGCGGCATTTAAACACTGAAAATACTCCCACCCCATGCAGAAATTATCAGAATTACCATTTTTGTACTGTCAACCTTTGTCCGGACAAAGAACAAGACCGAAAAACATGAGACGAAATTGAAGTGCCTGTATACTGCTGGTAATTCATATTCTAATTCAGTGTGATGTAACGAATAGTGTGTGGCGTTTAAGCTAAATTTTCATCATTAGTAATTTTGGTATAGCCTGTGAGGCTGTTATTATGGCTAATGGTCGGAACTTTGAATTTTCTCATACTATATAAAACAAAATTTGTATGCTCGTGTTTGGCGGGAATTTTAATTTGGTAGGTGACCTGGTGATCAGATAATGACATGATTTTAGCTATGGCATTAGGATAGTAATACTTTGTTGATTTTACTGCTATATTCAAAGAGTAGTTTCTATAGGTCCCAATAATCAATCAAATTGATCAACTCATCGATGGAAATCAATGATTTTGTGATATATCCTTCCTTCAGATTTTTAAATGAATGGATTAAATCCAGTAGGTATTTAACATGTTTCATCATCTGAATCCACTGAATCTGCTGTAATTCTTTTTGATTGAGCTCTGGTAACTACATTTAATTTGGCTTTGACAGAGCATCTGGTAAAACGTTGAGTTTAGCCTTTAAAATGTTTGATTGTGAAATCTGTCAAAGAATTCACACCATTTCTGCATTCTGCTGTTAGTTTACCTTCCCATTTAGGGTGACTAAGGCTGCATGGTCAGTCAGGACTGTGTATGGTCTACCAATTACATAATGCTCAAGTTTCATTATTGCAAATCTTATACCAACTAATTCCTGGTCGGAAATGCTGTATTTTCTCTCGGCTTGTGATAACTTTCTACCTACAAATGCTACGGGTCTCAAGTTATCTCACAATTCATTTGGGAAATACAAGCACCTATGGCGTATTTTGAACTGTCAGTGGCAATTATGAACGGCTTTGACAATTTAATTTTGTCGAATGCCTGTTGGTGGACGTTAGTCCAATGGATTTTTGCATTTCTCTATGTCAATTTGTACAACGGATCCATTGTGCTTGAGAAATGTGGGATAAATGCCTGATAATAAGTGGCTAGACCATTAAGGCTCTGTCTCACCAGTTTGATGCAACTACATTCGGGGGGGGGGGGGGGTTTCTGACCGAGGTTTTTGACAGAGAAGAGATATGGCCAAATGCACCACAAATATAAAGGGGTGGCAAGAAATTTGTCAATCTAAAACAAAGTCAGGATAGGATCAATCCTATATTGACTGAGAAAAACTATACCTTTCTGTGATGGAATTCAAACTACAGGTCAATAAATGTTTTTATAACTGCTGGTCAGAAACTCCCTGGTCAGAAACCTCCATCAGGTCAGAGAACTTCTGGAAGAAGTGGCTTCCCCTCAAAACAAAGAAGAGAGGGCAAATAAGTAAGGAAAAACAGTAGGAATAGAAAGATGTCCATCTAAGGAAAAGGAAGGGGAGGCTGAAGATCAAAATCAGTTGCACACTAGCACTGTATACGTCATCAAGACATTGATCAGAAACCTCCCCGGTCAGAAACCTTCATTATGTGAAGCTTTCTGACCAGAAAAGAGACAGCCAATTGTGCCATAAATACAAGGGGTGGCAAGAAATTTGTCAAACTAAAATAGAGCCAGGATAGGATCAATCCTATGTTGACTGAAAAAACTATGCCTCTCTGTGATGGAATTCTAACTACAGGTCAATAGATGTTTTTATAACTGCCGGTCAGAAACCTCTTTGGGAGAGGAGGAAGTCAAGAAAAATAATGTTCCTTCTCTTGTTTTTCCTGAGTCTGGAAAGGAACAAAAAGCACAGGGAAGGGTGCCCTGGACCATAAGGAACATGGGAGAAGTGAAAAAAAGTACCTTTTTGTAACCAATTTCAAACTGGAGGGTAAATTAACTCTCTTTAACTGCTGGTCAGAAACCTTGGTCAGAAACCTCCCCGAACATAGTTGCATCACATTGGTGAGAATGAGTCTTAAATGATTTGACTTGCTTGGGTGTTTTGGGTATGGGGAAATTTCCAATAAGTTGGACTTTATCAGGATTTGGGTAAATCCCATCTACTGATACAACAAACCCCAAAAATGGTAGTTTTTTTGTATCCAAAGCTACATTTTTTTTTTTTTTTAAACTTAATGTTTGCTTTTCTGAATGCCTTGAATAACTCATTGAGGTCAGTCAAATGGTCATCCGATGTTGGTGATGCAACTATAACGTCATCAATGTATGGTAGACATGATGGTAAATGTCTAATAACATTTACTATAATGTTATGGAAAGCCTTGGGTGAGGTAGATAGACCCATTGGCATGCTTCTGTACCTCCATGTTTTACCTGGAGTGGCAAAGGCTGTTAAATTTCTGTCGCGCTCTCTCAATGGAATTTGGAAAAATCCAGAGTAAACATCGAGGAGAAATACTTTGCCCACAACCTCCTACTTTATTTAGAGTATCTTGGGCAATTAAAGGCATGCTGATTTTAATGACAAAAAATCGACCACTACCCTAAATGATCATTTACCATTTTCACCTTTATCTTTGGCTACAAGGAAAGCTGGGCTGCACCACTCAGTATGCCCAGGGCATCTCTCAATGATGGCTGCTTTCTCTTGACCATCCAACAGTCTGTTCTACCAGGGGAGGTATATTGATTGACTTATAATCCTTTTTCAAGTCAATTCTGTGGGTTTATTCGGTCGTTAGCCCCAAACCCTCGTCATTTATTATAAAAGAATCTGAATTACTCTCCAATAAAGCTCTGATCTCGGATTTTGATTCTCTGTCAGGTTTTTCTAATCAATTTTGAAATCCCCTTCATCATAAGCTGGTACAGGCTCTTTCTTTAGATCATCAGGACCCATGAAATCCTCTTCCACTCTGAGAGAATATAGGCCTAGAATTGAATCCTTTTTTACTTGATATGTCTTATGTATTAAAAAGGACCAATGGAATTTCATTTGAAGTTTGTCTGGGTTAACAATACCCCTCTTCACACAATATGGGAGAGGTTTAGATCTTAATAAATTCTCTGTAACACCAATTGTTTTATGCATTGACTTATCAGAAAGAACCACTGCTGAAATACAACATCCACTGTTAGGTGGGATTGTCATACAAGACTTAGCTCTAATTGTTAGCACATTAGTATCAACATTTTCATATGAAATGCTAGTTTTCCTTAGAAAATCTACTCCTAGTATGACTGATCTATTTAGTCTAGGAACAACGTGACACACATGCAAGTAAGTGTTAGATCCTATCACTATTGGCAATCTGATTTTAATGCTCGCACATTGGGATGTACTATCTGCTAGAAAAATTCTAAGTCTACACTTTTCTGTCTCAATGTTTCTCTCTTTACAAACAGCTCTATATAGTGACTGGAATAATACATGAAGTGCCGGTATGGTGTATTTACACATATTTTCCAAAGTACAATTTAAGTTATCATTAATCTCATTGCTGGGTGTTCATGGAATTTAGTCTAGAGGGCCTGCATCTACCACTAGACTTTACATGTTTAAATTATCCCTTTTCTTGTTAGAATCTGAGTGTCGGTCGCCTCTCTTGTCATAACTATTGCCCCTATCACAAGAAAGTGATCTGCTGTCATTACATCGGTGGTTGTCATAGTAACCACTCTTCCTATTGTCACGTTTACGGTCGTTTGAAGCTAGAGTGCATATTATAATACTGATCCCTAGTTGATTCCTGTTGTAGTTTCTACCATTCCCATGTGGTGAACTGGAACCTTCTCTACCCCTAGAACTGTCTCTGCTATTATAATAGGAATCTCTCCTGGAATTCCTGTCGCTAGGTGATTTGGATCTGTCATAAAAATTATAATGGCGGTCGCAGCTGTTTGATCTGTCCCTGCTATTATGTCTGTCATACCTCCTGTAACTTGATCTGTTGTCATCTCTGGAGCTTTCATCAAAATTGACTCTTATCAGTTAAAGCATTAAGGCGGGCTAGGATTTGATCATTAGTGTTCTTAAGGCGTGCTATTTCATCTACTTAGCTCTTACTGTTATACAGTGCTAGACCTTTGAGTCTGGATTCCTCCTCCCTAGCCTTGATAACAGCCTCCTGTATTGTTTGAGGTCTACAATCAAACACCACATTCTGCAACTCTTCTCTAAGGTTACTTTTGAAAAAAGTGATGTGTGCATGCAACGGAATGCCCTCTTTATCTATTAATCTGCGCAAATCTGTGGCAAAGCTTGTTACATCTTCATCCTCTTTCTGTCTTCTATGCATGAACCCCTTCTTTATCTCATCTACAGTTAGTCTATCAAAATCATCAATAAACACTGCTGTCCATGCCTTAATATCAATTGGTGCCTTTTATGAGGCTTCATAGGCGTCATGGAAAGTTCTAGCCTTCCCTTTTAGGAATTCACCCAGTCCTTTGAACCAATATGTCTGGTTGCTGTTGATAGAATCTGCATTTTAAATTTCATGAGCCGTGCCAGCTGGGACAACAATACTCTCCCTCCAGATAAATGCAGTAGGGCATTTCCAATGATGGTAAAGTTTTATTTACTGTTACTATACCAAGAGAAATAGGGGGAAAAGGAGAAAAAAACTGAATTTTACTTCCATTTCACAGTCAACATTGTATTGCAAATGAGAAGGTGATAGCAAGGTTTGACCAGTGTATAAACTCTAACTTAACATCAAATCTGTCACATTTGTGTTGGATGGGATGAGCTATGCTTTTCACAGATCAAGGTCAATTGAGGCTCTAGATCACTGTAATAGCCCAACAAGTAAATGTGTGTAATTTCTTTTTGGATTTAACTCAAGTGTACAGGGAAGTTTAACCCAAAAACGTCCACATACCTTGTATACCCTCATGATAAAAGTGATGTCACTGAAAATACAATACTGCTCACAAAATAATTTTGTTGCACTCGAAGATCAGATACACATTTATAGTTAGATTCTTTCTATCGCCTCATTACTTCCCTTAAAGCATTTGAAGTAGAAAAAAGGTCTTCCACCAATTTGGCCTATATGAAAGCATGATATGAGGGTAGTTACCAGTAATGTAACTTTGAGATTCAGGACCACTGCATCTTCTTTTGACGTTTATTTAGATACCTTGCCGAGAAAATACAAAATACTAACTTCATCCTAGGTACCATAGCACGGAGTATGGTGTATTATATAAATGAAATTTCAAATGCTCAGGGCTGACACTCAATCATCCTTGAAGAAGGAGGAGCTGCATCTCTATCACATTTTATGCATATTAGAGTCATAGAACCCATGGAACTATCTGTCGAACCGATCATCTATGTCACCAGTATCAATTTCTGAAATCCCTATGTCACTCTGTCACACTCCGTCTATTTTTACCCACACATAGGCAAAGTATGACCCTAATCAACTCACCCGTGTCAGGCCCTGTGAGGTCAGGCATATGACACTAGATCAGGTCAGCCTACAGGACAGATGAGCCCAAAGACCATGACCCTAGGTGACTTTTATATACTAATCCTCCCCCTCCAACACTGTTTATTTCGTCCAAAATAGAACACTCAACTAAGGCAGGAGGTTGTTTACTGTTTGTCATTGGGATGCTGACACCTTTTCTTTTCAGTTTGATGTTATCTCGATGCATAATAATCGGATTCTACATCATGGTGATGAGATACACTTATCAATGCATGCAATTAGCAATCATTTTTACTTAAAAAGTAAAAACAGAAGTGTGAATATAATAGCTCTCAAATAAACTTTTCATAACTTCATTCAATTAAAAATCAAAATAGGATTCCTACTACAGACTTTACCTTTAGTTCCTATACATAGATAAGAAGTAAGATAAGGCTGGTAATCAACGTTTCACTTTGAAGCCCTTCTCAAAATGCCCCAGGGCAGTGAAATCAAGTCCTAACTAACCCCCGCTAAGGTGAACGTTGACGGGCCAGGTGGTTACAAGATTAATAGATCTAACACATCATGGTTTACCACGGATGATTATAAAGAGGAGCCAATTAGTATTATCATACAATTATATTGAAACAATTCATTCAGATTTGTTTCCGAAAGGGATAACTGCTTGCTTTAGATAAATGGTTCTATCACCATAAAAGTGATTAGAACCATATTCCATCATTCCCTTTACTGTTGAGATATTTTATTTCTTACATGCAGGCAATGGTTTTGGAGCTACCATCTAAGATTCTCCATGTTGAAAGGGTATATTCAAGGTCCGAGCAGACAATACTAAGACCACACCTTGTGCGTAGGGTAGACCTTAATAGATCCACAAGGCATAGAAATCTTGGTCACCCCAACTATACAGGAGGGCTTTGGTTACTGACCTCTCTCCCATTACTTCTGTAGGTAATGGGCCATGGTAGGACCCCCTGCCTGGCACCCTTAGGTCATCCCCTGGTCAACTGTCCACTGATGGTCCAGCAAGAACATCCATAGAAACAGCCAATGCCGATTGGCAATGGTCCCTAAGTCCCAGAGAGTACATGGCCATAAAGGTTAAGGACAGTTTTAGGTATAAGTATAACCAGACACCTGCCTTGACCTTTCCACTACGTTCCCCGTGAGAAAGCAACAATGGCATGGGACAGGTCTTTCAATAACAGTCTCCTGTAAATGATGATTGTAAGCTGTCTCATTAGATTCTTCAATGTAATGCTCGGCCAAAGTAGTGCTCCATTTGCATGAATTAGCATTGGTAATACAAATTATCTATAGAAAATAATCCTTGCCTGGAAGACTATCATTGTTTGGATCATTGTACATGTTAGACGTAATATATGAAAAGCATAATTGGGTGACAGGGGGGACATGATACTGATTTTTCTAGAAGGTAAAAGGAGAGGGAGCTTATATTGAAGTAGTGAACTTCAGGAGCAGCGATAGATGCCTATTATCACTAAAAACCGGGTATGTTCAAAGCTCGCCAAACCTGTGAAGATACAATCTATCAAACACAAGACCTTTGTGCTGTTAAATGAAGGTTTGATAAGGAAACTAGTGACTGTGAATTGAAAGCAGCCATGTTCGCTCGGCATAGACAAACTTCCTGGTTCAGGTGATGTTTCATAATTGTTGTCACCGTACACAGCTTCCCTGGTATACATTACATGTTCTTATAACAAGGCAACTGTCAGGGATTTATGATTGAAGGTGAAAACCGTGAAAAAGAACATTGCATTTTGGAACATTGCATTTTGGAAAGAAAGAAAGACAGACAGAAAGAGGAGGAGGAGAGAGAGAGTCAGAATTAGCTAAAGAAAGAGGGGGAGAGACAGAGAAAGACTCGTAGGACAAACGTACTGAGACACACAGTGAGAAAGACAGAGAAAATGCACATAAAAGCTCAGCTTTTATATCAAAAAGCAGGGAGCAAAATTAGGTCCTCTACTTTGGACATGATAATCATGGCAGCTAGTATTATCCAGTTCTCTAATTCTTGGCATATACCCTTCCCCCTTCCCAAAGGAAAACGAGGATTCTACTCCAACATCTCTTCCAAATTTATACAGACTCTGAGAGGTTCCACCATCCCTCTGCATCTATCTACCCAGGGATGCGTGGTGGGTCTTGGAAGACATGTCAAATACCTTATAAACCACTTCTAAAGTGACTACAGAGAAGGTACAAAAGCCACAGGTCATGTGAAGGTTGGTGGCGTTAACAAAGCTATTTTAAACTCCCACATGTATACAGCTGCCATGTCACCAGAGTTATGAACCCTGGACGGTAATTAGGGCATGTAAGGCAAGCAGTGTATAGCTCTGAGCCTCTTGACTTATGGCCACCTCAGGACAAGAACAGGCAACATTCTTCTCAACATTGTTATATGTATTCCACTGTGTCAGTTGTGTGTAGCATGTATACGACCGATGTTATACTTTTAAGGTGGATGACGGGGATAGACTAAAAGTGGACAGATTTTCGTCATATTTCCATTAGAATCCCAAAGGTATATGTACAAACCAAATTTATGCATTAAAAACATGGGGTTCCGAGACATATATTGGAGATACAGAGCTTTAAAATCCATATAGGATTATATAGGAATTTGTCATTTAAATCCACAAATTCATATCCAAAAGTGGATAGATTATTTTCTAACATTCGAAACACTTAGAGTATAAGCATATCTTTGCAGTAAATGCAATAGTAACATATGGTCCCAGACATATTTCTAATGTTTTGGGGCTTTGAAAAAAAGTAGAAAACATAACACACAAGACTTTAAGTGGACATCTATTAGCACAGTCAGGATGGTGTAGTGGTAACATGTTTACCTTCATATCAGAAGATCCTGGGTTCGATTTCAGCCCAGGGAGGCTCTGTGAAACCTGCATGTTTTCAACCAGACATTTTTGTTTTTCAAATAGTTTTTCATTTTATAGCTTACAAGAAACATTTTCTTTCATTGTCTTTCCATGACTCAGAAGGAAAATACTTCAGAAACATTTCAGTTAGATTTTCCTTTTCCCTATGACCTATAAAATTCAGTAAAGAATGCCTAAGCAGGATTTGAACCCCTAATCTTCTCATTATGACTCTAACATCCTACAGAGTAGCCACTGAATCTGGTTTTGTTGGGAGCACATAAGGCTCTTTTGTACATACCATATCTATGCACAACTGCTCAGAAACCTGTGCAGTAGACCAGTTTTTGAAGGTCGCCATCCACCTTAAGTAGATTGTCAGATCAGTGTCAGTTGGTCAGATTTCAGACCAGTACGTGGAATACTCGCTTTAAGTGCTGGTTCGACTGCCATTGGTCAGGCAGATTTTTGTTAATCTGACTGATTTTTTCTATACTTTACAATATTATAAATCATCATAATTCATCGGATTGTTTTGTGTAAGCCCATTTGTCCATGTTCAAAACTCACTACTCAAGGTTTTTCCAGGATCCAAAATAGTTTTACACTTTCCATATTTTTCTTCCATCTAAATGTATTTCAAGTACTTTCTGAGAGGTCCGCATAAAGATATACACAGGAGTATGAGTACACCCATACAGCTTGGTACTATTAGTGGAGATCCAACTAATTGAGATGTGAGCCAAATGAAAGCAGCCATGGCACTTAGATGAACAAGGTGTGTCTTTGCCTTGGTGTTGGGATACACACAGGAGGAAGATCTCATTAATTAATTCAGCACTGAGATAAGAAGGTAGGCTAAGGGTGACGTGTATAATGGTTGCATTAGTACTGAAAGTAGCTCTAATTGAGGATGCAATTAGCAATAATGAGGAACGAAACGAAGCAAAGGGGTAAAATAAATTAGGGGAAACAAAGTGCCCACATAACCTAAGAAAAAAAGAAAATTATGAAGTCTCTAAATGGTCTCACTAGTGAGATTGCTGGAAGTTGTATGCATAGTATGAGTAATACTAAAGAAAATATAAAGCTCTAGAAGATTTACATGGTCTGGTAATAGCCTACATACTACCCTTGCAACTATGCAAGTCATTGTAATTTGTGAAGAACCAATATTAAAGAAGATCCTGATTTCCTGTATTGTATGTAATGTATACATAATAAGGCTTTCATAGCATTTTTTTTGTTTAAAGTTTTCTAAATAGCCGAAATCAGTTCATAACTGTTATCCTCAGGTCATGCTAGACGGTGTGTGGTGACCTTTGACCTGTGGTAGTGTTTGACCTTCTTGGACCCCCTTTAAAGGTTCCCACCACTTTCAGGTTTATAACCATGGGAGGGACCCTTCACCTCCACCCTGCAGGGTCTTTACACACGCTGCTTCAGCACTGTACCACTGTCAAATTTGGAACTTGATCTGTACAAATTAGACACAGACTTCTACGGGAATAGCATTATATAACAGTATTAATATGTCATAAATACTTTATGGATGCGCTAGTACATGTATTTAAAATCGACATTTACTTGTTCAGAGCAGTGTGTGGTGAGCCAGTGATGTTACAAATGGACACCTTAGTTCATCACAAAGTTCATTCTAGCCCTGTTAAACGAGCTTCATTTGTTCAGTTTTAAAGCCACTACCTCCCAAATTAGCCTCAGGCAACAACGCCATAAAGAAAAGAAGGTCGATACCACTATAATTAACAAAAAAAACAAGGGTAGTCAGGTACACCGTTATAATACATCCCTACACAAAAATTAGTGACCTTTATTCAAAGCTATTCTTCCTTGGCAAGAAGAATTCGCACGTGCCCAGGGCCCTTCTCCCTGACAAGACATATGACCTGTTTGACACCTTTTCACCTCTTGTTTGCATTTGCGGGAGGATGAAGGTTACTGTACCGGTAGTTTCTTTTTTAATAGTTTATGGGAAGGCGTATTCACCTTCTTTTTAAATATGTCTTTGGGTGACTTAAGGTCCCCATAGCGATATATGTATTAAAACTATTGTTCTATTTTCTAAAGCCAGCGCTTTGGAAGTAATTCCTTCAATATTCCTGAGTTTTCCAGAATAAGTGCAATGCATCCCTTCTTAACCCAGGGACAATTAATGTTTTTAAGAATCTAAGAGGCTGATGTTGGTAATCTTAAAATGGGATATTGGTATCAGTTAAAACAATAGTCCCAGACTATTATGCAGATACATGCCCAGTGATAGATGTCTGATTTGGATAACTTTTCCAACAAAATAACAGACACATAGAAAATTATTATATATATATTTTTATTAATAAAACACGAGTCAATAGAAAAATATAGCGCATATTGGATGGCGATTGTGCGCATTGGGACATGGAATACCTGTTTATTCAGCAGGGATTGGCCACACATGACCAATACTGTAAGTGAGGGTGGGGTTAATGGCAAGAGATGAACAGATATCAAAATGTAGTAGTCACAACTCAATGATTACCAGCCCATTCTTTTTTTCATAAAGTAGTAATTCCATAGTTCTTGCCATGAGTGCTACATCTATACACATTTTGTTATACTTAGGATTTCATGTACTGCATTAACCACTTTTAACGCATTTTGTGATGAGGAATCTTGCTACTACCAGAAAATGTCCTGTAGAGACATTCCTCTAGGAGGGAGAATAGAACATGGGTGGCTAGACTTTAATTTTTTTTATCTTATCTATGAAATTAACCAAACCCAAGATAGACTGCGAGAGTGCCTTACCCCTTAATTATATGATATACATTATAAAAAGCTGCTTGTTCATTTGGTGTGGCCCATCCCCAGCCCAACCATACTAACTACATACTACAATACTTGTTAGGACTGGTGAAGAAGGCCCTACAAGAGGGACCAGCATGATGAACATCCAATAGGCACAAAAGAATATAATTCAACATTGAATCAAATGTGACATGTACTGGGAAAGGGGCCCTTATTCCCCCATGCACTAAGGGCCCTTTTTGCAGATCGTGTCACAAATATTGATCAACCATTTTCCAATGTTGATCATTGAATTCTCAATGTTTATTAAACATTCTGTGCCCAATGGTAAGTGATATACAACCTTGGCTTTCAACCCTAGACGTACTCATAAAATAACGCTGAGACAAAACACGCGGACAAATTCATACACATGAAACAACAGAAACAAATGTTGCCTTCCTTTGTGGGAACAGGGTACTGAAAGACCTGGTTGGAAAACAAATCCAAAATAAAATATATCACCAGTTATTGCATATAATTATCTCCATGTGTTATGAGAGGTTCACGTTTTCCCCTTCATATAAAACTGAAGGTATATTGGCTACTTGATGTATGTGGTGTAAAATGAATCACAATAGTCTTGGTTTTATTCTCTGAGTTATGACGTAGTGGAAGACATATCGTCATCTAAAGACTGGTTACTAATGCCTGATGAGAATGAACGAATGGAGTGCCACGCGGAACCACTATGCTTCTTGCCAAAGGCCCCTGGTAGAGGGAGACCGAGCTTATCTGCTTTCTCCTTTTGTTGTCTGAAAAATGATAGAAATGCATTTTGAATACATAGGATTCTGTGAGAACAACTGCTTAAGTTATTGTTGTGATACTGCTATAGCAAATTGGCTACACTACACATGATTTTAATCCTTTAGCATGCTACATGCCTCTCCTCACTGTATCTTAAAGATAATTGGAGTTAGTGTTATCTGGTAAAAGCCTAAAGCTGTGTCTTATTCACTAGCTATATTGCATAACATACAGTCAGCCTTTAGATCGAGCCTAGATCAAAACATAACTCCCTATATACATGTTTTATTTTATTTTATGCAATGAAGGTATATTGTTTACTAGCATCATTTCATTGAAAAGGTAAATATAAATATGCCTCAAAATAGACACAGGACGCTGGTTACCTGTGCTTCCTGACACAGCGGATGGCGACTGCTATAAGTATCAGCATATTTAAACAGGAGAAACTGATGGCAGCAATGACAGCGGCGTTGCCGGTAGCACCCAAACCTGCCACCACCTGTCCTGCGACCAACTGACCAGGCTGGTTAGACTGGCCTGTAGGTGGAGAGAAATGAATGAAAATCGTTGATTATTATATTTCTTCATTCATTTTCTTTCTTATTTTCTTTATCTATTTTAGGGCCTTTCAAAAGACATGATTCAAAATCATGTCAAATATTAAAAATCGGAATGTGCCCCCTTGCTTGATTTTTCATGCCCTGAAATATCCTGATGTTATTTTTACAAAGTAATTTCTGGCCCCTCGTAATTATCCTTGGGTATGTAGAGGGATGAAAATTACATTTTTGGTACATTCATAATACAATAACAACGCAGCATGCTGGTACAACAAACTTTTAACTCAACCTCTTTTATAGATGGAACTTCTTCAGATAACGGCACCTATAGATAGTACTCACCTCTGATAAGAGTGGAGATACAGTGGAATGTTCCCTGTACATTTATACAGCTACCTCCCGTAGGCTCACATACGTTATCGTTATTACATTCGTTAATATCTGAAAGAAAAGAATGGAAAATAGTTACAATAGATTTCTGATATGACTTTTAGTCCAAAGAATTGTAAATGAGTAAAACATTAATTCCTCTCCATCAATAACTGATGCATGTCGAGCTAACAGCCAGACCCGATCAGTGGCACATGCAAGACTATGTTACTCGCGACACTCTAAATCATTTATTCTTCTTGTTTGTTTAGATTTTAATAAGATTTGCATTGCGAAGTATGCAATAGGTAATCATGTCTGAATGTAGCCCTGGTGAGAGCCTCTCCACTTTACTATACATGATATCGATCCTAAAGGTTTATCAATTTCAAGCTATACACTCGGGGGAGTCAGTATGATGCTTCAACACAGTGCTGGTAATTACACTTGGCAGTAATACATTACTGTATCATGGTGACCAAGGAGCATGAGTGTTAAAGCATCGTACTGTCCTTAGTAGATAGATTAGATAAGTGTAAGGGTCAGATACCTGTGCACTGGTTGGGGTCATCCCGATGCCTCTGATAGCCTGGGCGGCAGCTGCAGTCATATCCTCCGTCTCTGTTGGTACAGATTTGGTCACACCCTCCATTGTTAACATCGCACTCGTTAACATCTATATGAGAACCATGCATTGGAAACATAATCATATAGATAGTGATGTAGAGTTGTGGGTCCACTATTCAGTAGGATTCCTCATTTTAACTCTTATCTGGACTAGTCTTATGTACATGATATGAGACTGATGGATAAGTGAGTCAACCAGTTTCAAAATGTCTTTTTTACAGTTTCAAGGCCCAAAATCGGACGATATCTAGCATGCTAGATTCCGGGAGGGTGCCCTGGTGCTGACTGATTATTGTGCCAAAATGGGCTAAAGCTGAGGACCGGCTGTAAGACACTCTTGAAATCAGTATCACATTAAAGAGTGCTCTCATAGATTCCAGATTTGCGAAAATGCTATTTGGTTGCATACAGTATCTAGCAGTGAACCCTCGCCTTGTGACACCGTCACAGGGCCCATGCTATCATGGATCTGCAGGAGTAGGAAAATGCCTCTGTTAGGACCCATAAGCATCTAACATTATGTAAACCATCTATAATAGGCTTTTGCATATAGTCATTTCTACTCACCCATACACCTGGAGCTGTTAATGCTGTTTCCTCCGGTGGCTATACAGTAGCAGATGGTACCGTCAGGTGTGGGGAAACAGTACAGGACCCCTGAAGACAGAAAAAAACACGACTATCAACATACAACGTCATAGGCCTTTATTCATTTGAATAGGACCTCCTCTCCCTCACAAGTCCCAATATGCCACTTGTTGCATAGAATATACAAAAGTAAATTAAAATACAAAAAAAAAATATAAAATAAAATAAGGTTCCTAAGCTTAATTCGACTGTACTGGCCCATCTATTGCCTGCAGTAAATGTCCTTTCTGTTAGTAGCACATTATTATGTATGCATGTTGAGGGTAACACAAAGTGTACACCATAGTGGACAGGGTAAATGTATGCATGTTGGGGGTAACACAAAGTGTACACCATAGTGGCCATAGAACATGTATGCATGTTAAGGGGTAACACAGAGTGTACACCATAGTGAACAGGGTACATACCTGCTGGAGGTAATACGGCAAGGGTGTCCACTATAATAGTCTGTGTGCCAGATAAAATGGATGGCTGCGAAAGATCATTTAAACTGCTGGTCGTCAACACTACGTTTCTTGTAGAGGATGTACTGGATACCTGTAAGAACATGAGAAATGATGTATACTAAGGGTAATAAAATGAGTTATAAATTGCAGGACGGTGGGTCGGAGTAAGTAATTTGCATTGGAGGTAGGAAACGCATGGAAATAGAGAGGAGGAGGCATGGGTATGGAGTGGAGATAGGGGTAGCAGGGGGCGAGGGGACAAGAGGGAGGTGCAGGGTGGGAAAGTGGAGGGCAGTTGGGCGGAGGAGGCGAGAGGAGAACAAGGAGGCAAGGGGACACTGGTGGCAAGCAGATACAGGCGACAATTAGAATAGCTCGCATAGAAAGGTCTCCATCCCAAGAACTGATGTTACCCCATCTACTCATTTACAGTCTCAATCAATTTCTAAAACAGAGCCTGTGCTAGCTTCTGTAGAGTGGCTGATCACAATTTCAACTAATAACTTGAGATTGATATTCAGTGAAAGCATTACCTGTTGGTAGAAGAAGTTGGCATTCTGGTCTTGTCCAATATAGAGAACAGCTATACCGACACCATTACCCTTCAGTGTCTGGGCAGCAGCAAAGGCTCGGTTGGTGTCAAATGGTGCCGCCGACCTACTCACAATCAGTATAACCCTATTCCTGCTGCGGGCAGTCTGAAAAGCAAAATATGTTAATTACATTTAATGTTGTAATTCTATTGAGGATAATTATAGTGGCATCCTCAATATACATACTGAGTTCAGCAATGTGATATTGCATTTCATGTACACTGAGTAGATATAGTGGCAGCGAAGTAAGAATTAGGCTATACAATTTATACTTCTAAACCTAGGCCGTATCCGCCCGTCTGAATAAAGCATATGAAAGTAAAGGGTGTATTGAACACAAAATGTCTTTCTTTAGCCCTGAACTTTAAATCATTATGCAATCTAATTGGGAGATGTGTGCTTTATTGGTCTCTAATTAAAGATAACTTCATAATAAAAATCCCACTGAATTTTTCACTTACTGCAAAGATACGAGAAGCCTCTTCCAAGGCCAAGTAAAGGTTGTTTTGATTGTTGGTGAGGTCGTTGATGTTGATTCTGTTAATTTCAGCCTGGATGGAGTTCCTACAAAATGAAGTAATAAAATATTCACCATCAATCAATATACCTGTTTAACAAGTAGTACATAGAGATGAATAATGCATGCGTAATTGTATTAATAATACATTGGGAGTATCATTGGTCGAGGGAGCATTATTATCTTTGCTAGCTTGTATGTGTCCTTAGCTTATCCTAAAGCCTAGCTTATCTTAAAAGGGCATTTATCCCCACTCACATATCCTCCATATGCGTCCCTGGACAGACATATTCATCAACAGACTGTATTCTTCTCGCCATGAATATGAACTTAGCATTTAGTACATACCTGTCATAGGCCTGGAAAATGTTGAAATTGTTGATATAGGTCCTTGTTGTATCTCCATACGCCATAAGTGTAACGTGAATACGGCCCTGGGACGGGTTGATCTGGTTGATCAGTTGACGAAGGAAGTTCAGCACGATGTTGAAAGTGTTCTGGTTATTATTGTAGTCTCTAGAGAGTTCCACGATGATAAGGAGATCGTATTGAGCTGAAAATGGATGATACTAGTGTTATCATATTGTCCTCCTTTTTGTTGTAAAGGCGTATAATGCGCACCCAGCGTATATGATGCTTAGAGTTCCCCATGCAACCCTCATATCATTCTGTATATTATGAGGAGGGGAATCCTTGAGGATATTCTAGGCAAATCAATTCCCTCACCTATAAGGCGCACCTGGGGTCCATGTTGGGGAATCATGGTAGTTATGGTTTGATATGATACTCAAACATATGACACATTGATACTGAAGGGCACATTTCCTCTAAAAAACTGCAGTTTCCCATTGGCAAAAAGGCAGGAAATCAGAGTGGCACTTACATTTCTAGCTGTTTCAGAGACATTGGGTAAAGACTTTATAAAAATCAAACTCACTTATAACCTGGCGTTTCTGCCTTACGTGAAGATCCCTCTTCTTCCGACCAAATGTTGCTCCAGCAGCTGAGAAAAGAATTGAAAAAAAAAGATAATGTTTGAATGCCTGTCAATAGACTACCCCGCCCGTCTCTTGCCTCACACTAAAGAAAAGCCAATGATCAAGTCATCAAATCACATGCAATCAATCTGCATGATGTATACAGAATACAGTAAATTTCCTATTACTTATTTGGATAGGTTCCTGCATACATTCATAGACCTGGTCATCTTTTTAGATAGCAGTGTCATGTGTTTTAAAGAGAATGGGATTTGAGAGGATAGCGTCACTTTGACACTATCATCCACGGTCTACTGGCTCAGTTAAACATTTCCGCCTTGGTCGTCACGCACAACAGCACTGGAGGCATCTCTGTGGGTAGGACTATCTCAAGCCGGGCCATTATTAAACCTTTCAGGAGACCATGATGTTTTAGGGCATTATAATAGATGGACTACATCTGCACCAATGCGGTGCCAGTACAGTGCACATTGTAAAGGAATGTCGTCAGAAAACGTTGAAATCCTTGTCCCAAATCTGCCAGAGAGACATCATTATTTTCAGAGATGCCTTGTACCACTGTGCTTTACTGGGGCTTCATTGTAGAAACTACACCACTTCACTTCATCACAATTATGGTGGTTCAGTTTTCAGTTTTACAAGGATGCCTCGTAGATTCAACAGTTATTTTTACGAGTGTAGGTACATAGTGTAGACCCTTTGTGGTGGGTTTGAGGCCAAATTCACCACTGGCTATGACTTGCATCATGAAGCCAAATTCAGAATTAAAGCCTTGTGCTGCCCCTGCCATAAAGAGTCAATAGTGCTTTAGGGGTAGCAGTGGGATGGTGTAGGGTCTGATGATCACCAGTATTATACCTATAATAAAAAACAGCTTCCCTAAGAAATGTAAAAGTATGTGATAGTCTCTGCTTTTCGGGAGTTGGTTAAGGGGGACAGGTTCTTCTTAATAGTAGCCAACTGGTATAAATATCAAAATTCGCTGGGTTAAAGTTATACAGTGATAGATATTTAAGAGTAAAACCAAGTTTAATGCAATACCAAGAGTAACCTGGCACAGAGTCACTTTTTACCATTTGGTCCAACTATTAGTGTACTAAGTTAAACTTCCAGTCCATAGTCCAAATTAGAACATCAGATTCACAAACCCTCCCCATAGCCATCCTCACTACTAATTCTTACTGGCAATGCTGTTAGCCGCATTATTCCCTTAGGCACTGCAGGATCCCCATGAAATCGTACAGTGCATGATAGTCATATCGATGTCCTGATGATCAGGATACACCCATGTAGTGTAAATTGCGATTCAACTCCCCAGAAATTGCATTGATGCATTGCAATAATATTGCATAGAAATGACCCCCATTTAGGAAGTGGGGTGTATTACTTATTAAAATCTTCAATGTGCTGCCAAAGAGTTGGGCTTGGTACAGACAGAATCGTTATCAATATGTAGTACGATATAATGCCATGAAATAAAGCTTACTGCATGGTGTAGTGTCAGAGGCAATCCTGTAGCCGCTCCAGCAGCCGCAGTAGTAGCTGTTGTACGTGTCTGTACACGTCTGCTGACAGTTGCCATTGTTGTTTAGACACTCATTAGTTCCTACAAGATAAGGGGGAAATGAATAGTGGTAAGTGAGAGTACATCAAATAGCTGAATAAAGCGGGGATAATTGACAGAAAATTGGCTAAATATCAGCCCGATTTGAATTGTATCAACTCACCAGAAAGTCCTGACGAGCCTGGGGGTCCAGGTGGTCCTTGTGGTCCGGGGATACCTTCTCCAGGATTACCCGGGAGACCTGTGGCTCCAGTAGCTCCGGGTCCCCCAGGTGCACCTGCGAAGCCTCTTGGGCCAATCGGACCAGGGAATCCATTGGGTCCTGATAAAATGTATAGCAAGGGTGGTATATGAAGTGACTCCACCAAGAAAGAAAATTTTACAAAATATCTTGGAATCCTGAGGTGGTCCTGATACGGCCATCTATGCAAAATTATACAAAATTCATAAGGAGAATGAGAATTTATGTAAAACTCTGCCTTCATGCGCACAAGGTCATAAAACTAAATTTTGTATTAAGTGTTATTTCCCTGGGATGTCAAATATGAATCTACATAAAGAAATCTTTGGTAATATGGTTTCATTGAAAATTAGGAAAAATATTACCTGGTTGTCCCATGGGTCCATCAGATCCAGGACCACCTGGCCTTCCATCAGTACCAGGGAAACCAGGGCGACCAGGAACGCCAATGGCCCCAGGAGGTCCAGGTTGCCCAGCGCCTCCAGGTAATCCAGCTTGTCCAGGGCCACCAGGTCCACCAGGGATACCACGTGGTCCAGGTGCACCAAGGAATCCATTTTGTCCAGGGAGACCACTTGGTCCAGGGAACCCTGTAGAGAGGAAAATGTTAAATAAACAAATTACATGGTAGCTTTATTTCGTGATACATAACACATTTTTTATTAAATCAGAAAGATATAAGTTCATCTATATTGATAATAGATGCATACCTGGTACACCAGGTGCCCCAGCTGGACCAGGGAGGCCAGCAGGACCTCGTGGGCCGGGGCCACCATTGAACCCTGGTGCTCCACTACGACCAGGGAAACCGGGTGTTCCAGGATTACCGGGTGATCCAGCTGGACCAGCGCTTCCATTGGGACCTGGCCAAAGAAAAGCATACTTAAATGTATCACTTTAGAATGTTACCATCTGCACAATAGTAATCATTCATAGCTAATCTTATGAAGATTGAATTTATATAGGAGTTCTAGTTTTAAAGGACTCCTATATACAAATGACATAGATGCTGTTGCTACTTATCATTTTGGAGTACATTCAATAGATTAGATAAATTATGTCTATAAAACTACCCTGCTTTTGAATATCTTATAGATTATGTCATTCATTATGATTTCCCAGCCAGAATATAACTATTTGTTCAAATCATTGAATAATTACTGATAGTCAGAGTGTCACACTTTACCTCTTGATCCAGTTCGTCCAGGGGGTCCGGGGAATCCAGGGACCCCATTTGGACCTTGCTCTCCAGTGGCTCCAGGGCCTCCAGGTCCACCTGGGCCTCCAGGGCCACCTGCATGAAAAATGCAATCCTGTGTTTATGGTGTCAAAAGCTATTGGCTATAATATTATATTATGCTGGGTCCTTCCTGGAATAGTTGAGAGAATAAATTAGCATGAACCAAACTATGTAAGTTCTATTACTCACACACCTATGAGAATGGTGTTTTTAAGCAAGATTATATATGCAGGATATAACTGTTTTTTCCCTTCATCTGTGTTTCAAAGATTGCACTCCCAGGAGGTTATTGCAACATTCTATTGGTTTGTAAAACAAAAGTGATACTTTGATAAAACATACCAGGGAATCCTGGTGCTCCAGTAGCTCCACGAGGTCCAGGGCCTCCAGGGCCACCAGGGGCACCATTAAAGCCAGGAGGTCCGGGGAAACCAACGGGTCCAGGGTTTCCAGAGAATCCAGGGGCACCTGGCAAACATTACAAGATCTTGATAAATGATATGATTATGTTTAAGTGTGTTCTTAGAGAGCCTATTATACACAGCATGTTTTTTAAACTTCTGTATGTCCATTGTGTCTGGGACAATGTGACAATAGCATCAACAATCGCTTTATACTTTCTCTAAAAATCCAACATACCTTCATTACCAGGTCCTCCAGGAAAACCTGGCTGACCCTGGTTTCCAGGTGATCCAGGGAAGCCGGGAGCACCAGTTCTTCCAGGTGCCCCAGGGCCGCCATTGAAGCCTAGGTGAAAATGAAGAGAGATTTGACATAGGAACTAAATTACATACGAACTAAACTTGGTTTTAGCTATTTTCATAAATGGACTGTAAAGGGACAAGCAGTTGTAAATGAAGAGAGAATCCACTTACCTGGAGATCCAGCTGCTCCAGTGGGGCCTGAGGGGCCAGGGGCTCCAGCTCCACCATTTGGTCCAGGTTGTCCTCTAACGCCGGGACCCCCAGGGGTACCAGGAAATCCAGGGGGACCTGGCGCACCAGTGTTACCAGGTGCTCCAGGGCCTCCATTAAAGCCAGGTGCACCAGCTGGACCAGGGTTACCACTAGGTCCACGAGGGCCAGGGTTTCCAGCTGGACCGGGTCCACCAGGGGCACCAGGACCTCCAGGTGCTCCTCGGAAACCAGTTGATCCTGAAAAGTTGGTGAAGTGAGGTTAATAATGGAGTAGTGATACAAGGAAAAGAAAATCTTATCTATTGTATTATCAATTACAATCATTATCCTTCATGAAGCATATCTCACCTGCTTGTCCAGGCTGTCCAGGTGCCCCCACATTTCCTGGGCCTCCAGGGAAGCCAGCGGGACCAGATACTCCAGTGCGACCTCGTGTTCCAGGAGCTCCAGGAAACCCTGTTTGATCACACAAGTTGTATTAGGTCATATATTCCGACATCTGTACAATTCAATAGATATGATAGATTTGGAATCATTTGTGATAGACTATGATGGGATGAAACTTGAATGAAGATTATCTTGATGCTCAGGTGTACATATTCTTTGCATGAGGGATTCACACAATAAATATTTTAGTCAAAATCATACATATCAATTGATTAAGCTTACCTGGTGCTCCAGGTGGGCCCTGCTGTCCAGGCCCTCCAGCTCCTCCAGGGACTCCAGGCTGTCCAGTAGCACCTGCACTTCCTGGTGCTCCTGGGTTTCCATTTACTCCAGGTGCTCCAGGTCCTCCAGATACACCAGTCTGTCCAGCGGGGCCTGGGAGGCCAGCTGGTCCACGTGGTCCAGGACCACCAGGGGTACCTGTAGCTCCTTGGGATCCAGGGAATCCTGGTGCACCAGGACTACCGGCTGGTCCTGGTGTTCCAGGTTGGCCAGTTGCACCTGCAAAACATTAGTTTTGAATCATTTTAACTTGAATGTCAAATAGCTTTTAATAATAACAAACAACAGCAATTGCCTATCAATATGTCAGTAGTACCTACGTTAATATTGAAAGGCTCATTTTGGATTTTTGCTTTTTGCATTTTTGGATTTTGTGTGATTTCATGGTTGGTTCAAATGGCTATATATCACAGGTACACTTAATTCTTAAGTGGCTATAGTAGCATCTTCACCTGTACTTGTAATTAAAGGTTTATTTAAAATAGTCAAAGAAACAGCATCATACCCTGATTTCCTGGTCCACCTGGTCCTCCTGGTCCACCTCGGGGACCACGTTCACCTGTAGCACCAGCAGGGCCTGGTGATCCATTCTGGCCGCGGAATCCATCCGGACCTGTAAGAAAATGGCTTTATGAACTGATATCTGAGTGTAGCATAATATTATGACAAAAAAGAATGATGTTACTTGTAGGCATCAGCAGAATTACTGAATCCTACTTATAAGTTCCCACCCTGACTCAAATAACTAACTACGTTGTATTTATAAGCAATAATCCATTTTTGTATATCTATTCATGTATACATATCTTAAGATAAATAAGATAACTGATGGATACCTGTAGCTCCTTGAGAACCAACTCCACCGGGGAACCCTGGTTGTCCAGATGGTCCAGGGTTGCCAGGTCGTCCATTAGGTCCAGGCTGACCATTTGGCCCGGGTAGCCCAGGACCACCAGGTGTTCCTGCAAAAGCACATACATTACTAGCAATATATATATAATTTCATAAATCAGGTTTTACCTGTCTGGAGGGCACAGTAACATTCATGTTATATTGATTCACCCAATAACATGATGAGAAATAAATTTGTGAAAAGTACCACAATTAGTCAAAGGTTCAAAAACTCACCTGTTGCTCCTCTTGCTCCCGGGAATCCACTTGGTCCACGTGGACCAGGGTTACCAGGATTTCCATTTGGTCCAGGCTGTCCAGGGCCACCAGGGCCACCTGGGAAACCAGATGCTCCACGAGGTCCAGGTGCTCCAGGGGATCCTGGAAATCCATCCAAACCAGGACCTCCTGGTGAACCAGGTGTTCCTGGCTGTCCAGCAGGACCGGGTGCTCCAGGGGCCCCTGGGGATCCCTCACGTCCAGGGCCTCCAGGCAATCCTAGGAGAAAATGTACAGCATGAGACAGTGTCTCTATGTTTACCGATCTTTGTTCCTATTCCAAATTGTTTTCTAAATGGAATATGGTTATCCTAAATTAATTTAAGGTGGCTGACGGGGATAGGCTGAAAGTAATTAGATTTTCACCATATTCTCACCAGAGTCCCAAAATTATATATGTACTTTTCATATGTGCAAAAATATTAGCGGGGTCCCATGCATATTTTTGAGATATAGAAGATTCAACCCTATATAGGATTATATAGTGATTTGTCACATAAATCCCAGATTCATATCCAAAAGTAATTAAATCTTTTCATAACTTCTTTAGCACTTAGATTTTATGCATATCTTTACACTAAATATAATATTGATATATGGTCCCATGCATATTTCTAATGTTTTGGACGATTGAAAAAACGAATGTAAGGAAATGGCTAGATTGGTGACATATAGATTATGTAGCCTCTTCTCATATGTAGAGCTTCTGCCTTACTCTCAGGAGATCCAGGCTTCAAATCCAAGCCAAGCCTTCCTGTATTTTGCACAGTGTCAATGTAAAAAAGAGACCCCTGGTGTCTAAATGCTGAACTATCATTCCCCACCAGCCACCTTAATGTACTTACCATTGACTCCAGGTAATCCAGGTGCTCCATCTGGACCAGGTGAACCGGGACCACCAGGACGACCGGTAGCACCAACTCGTCCAGGGCCTCCAGGGATGCCAGGGCCTCCAGGGAGGCCAGGTCCTCCAGTTCCTCCAGGGAAACCAGGGCCACCAGGAGGTCCAGGGATTCCAGGTCCTCCAGGAGTGCCAGGGAATCCGGCAGCCCCAGTTCTTCCAGCAGGTCCTGGGAAGCCTACAGAGGATTTGAAAACATTTTTTAGGGGGATAAAATCAACTTCTCTAAACACTATAAAGTAGTACCAGCAATTAGTGAAGGCCTCTCTCTGTCAGCCATCCTTATAAGTCCATCATAACTGACTAAAGACTAAACACATTTGTAATCTTAATGATATGTAATTTCCTATTTTCTGTGTCTTAATCCTATGAGTAAGTATAATTACCAGGGGCCCCTGGGCCACCAGGGCCACCAGGGAGTCCAACAGGACCAGGTTGTCCAGGCCTGCCAGGTGAGCCTGTTGCTCCTTGCTGTCCTGGTCCTCCATTGAATCCTGGACCTCCAGGCCTACCAGTAGCTCCCTGGGGACCAGCTAATCCTGGGGTGCCTGCGCTACCAGCCGGGCCAGCTGGTCCAGGTCGACCAGTTGCCCCGATACCACCGGGAATGCCCGGACCACCAGGGAAACCAGCCATACCTGGGGCGCCAAGACCTCCAGGTGAACCTGCGCACATAGAAGTAGATATTAAGTAGAATACCTCAAGTATATTGTGAGTGATGAATGGTTGTTACTACCATTTTAATGGCTAAAGTCATATTCATGGCAAGCTAGAAGTAAAGAAAAACAACATTTGAACAGAACATGAAAAAACTAGCTATTGTAGCATAGTGATAAAGTAACATGTTAATGAGTAGCCTAACCTGGTGCTCCTGCTCGACCAGGCCCCCCAGGCCCTCCAGGTTGTCCCACAGGTCCAGGGTTACCTGGAGTTCCAGCATCTCCTGTAGCTCCATCTGGACCTGGGAATCCAGGTGGTCCAGTTCCTCCAGGTTGACCAGCAGTTCCAGGGAAGCCAGGTGTACCAGCTGCACCAGTTGCTCCCTGAGATCCAGGGAATCCTGGTCCTCCAGGTGCACCTTACATTGGTGAGAGGACTTGTGAATTTTAATCATGTTGAAATGATACATGTGATATACAAATCCACTGTAATGCTATATCTTTGTGATTTTATAACCGATGAGTTAAACATTGAAATATAATTTGATGGGACCAATATCCTCTCTCTGCAACATGATATTCAGATTCAGATCGTCATTTATGCCTACAATTATCCACCTACCCGCCACTCCAGTCCTTCCAGGTGTTCCGGGAGTTCCTGCAAAACCTTGAGGTCCACGTGGTCCAGGGCCTCCAGGGGCTCCTGGTCCGCCAGTAGCTCCAACAGGGCCATTGAAACCTAAAGTAAGAGCATTGAGATAAAGATATAGGTGAAAGGTACCTTAACTTCTAATCTTTAATCAAGATAACATGTCATTATTCGGTTCCGCAATCAAGGAACAATTTTTACACTGAAATCAAACAGCATTCTAATGGTATCTTATAAGGGAGCGTTCATTATTTATGACAGGGGGATGACCAAATGAAGAGGGGTCTTTTTTTGGAGGTATTTAGAGAGGGGGGTTCATTTTTTTTTCAACCTATTATTAGCAAATTTTAGGACAAAGCACAATTTTTTTTTGCAACATGTCACAAATTTTAACTGTTTAGTTTTCAGTAATTCTAGTTATAATTCTGCCCAACATTTTGTTATCAGCTACCTCTAATTCATTTAATTATATTATATGAATGGGAGTCTTACTCTTTTGAGTGTTAAAACAAGGATGAGGACAGCCAGTACCATAATGGTATCTAGTTTTCCCTGGGGGAGAACGCTGTTCAGCTCTTGAGATTGAAATATTTGGCCCAATGTTTGACATAATGTTCCATGTTCTTTTGCTGACCCTGCTGATTGTCTCAAAAGATGTCATTATTGTCACATCTGCAACCATTAACTGCATTGATGAATTTGATTATCTAATCAGAAATAATTCCATGAGACGACCATCTTTATGGTCAAACCTGATTAACAATGGTTCCTAGGCTACTTTAGGATGAGGATTACTTTTTACAGATTCCTTGTAACATGTGTTTGACTGTAGTGACACCTGATGCTTTATTGTAAAGACTGGATTGCTTCACTGCATTACAATATGGGGGGAGGGCTGGGATGGGTATGTCACAAACAGGTCTTTGTGGTGCCACCTCATACACATCACTACAGTGAGCAGGGCACCAACAAAGTTCTCAGCAGTAAAAAAAACATTACCCCCAGTACTTGCTAAAATCACTGCAACTCACGATCAGAATTTCCAGATTTAACCCTTATTTTCACCACTTGATGAAATCAACTCTGACAAGACAAGATAAAAACTGAGATTACAGTGAAATCTAAATAGAAGGACAAGCTACAAAAGTTTGTTTCTGTATACACAAGAAAAAAGAAACCAGAAGCAAGTGCCTTAATCAGAACAATTCTTCCATTGGTCAGGAGTAGGTCCCATGGTATAGTTGGCTAAGACATACCTATTTTATCTGCATCAGTAGTATCCCATGCTAGCCCCCCTTTAAGGGAGGAGCCTTCAAATTGATATTTTACCAAGAGGTAAATCAATCAACACAGTGTATTCACAATTTGATTGCTCAAAAGATTAAATGAAAGCCGGCCAACTACCATCCCATGATGACACATATAAACTGGGATGATTCAAAAGCTGCTAATGTCACTTAGTATATTGTATGGCCTGATGTGGATGAGGTAATATAGACTTTGTTGATTGTAGTTAAAGGTGGTAGGAGTCATTTTCTTTCAATCCATTCTGAGGGGGGGGGGTAATTTTTTTCAACCCATTCCTAGAGGGTGGGGGTCATTTTTTTTCAACCCATTCCGAAAGGGGGCTCATTTTTTTCAATCCATTCCATAGGGGGGTCAGTTTTTTTTTACGTATTCATTCTGCCAGATTGTCATCCCCCCTGCCATAAATAATGAACACTCCCTAAGTCCTTTGTATAGTTTTTCACCCTACACACACATATACCATACGTACAGTGCAATATTCTAATAGTGATGGTAAACAAATTATATCTTACCTGGTGCCCCAGCTCTACCTGGAGTACCTGTAGCGCCTTGTGGTCCAGGGCCACCAGGGAAACCTGCTTGACCCGGTCCACCGGAAGGACCAGGCTGACCAGTCGCTCCTATAATGACAAGGTATAGATCAATATTATTACATAATATGTGAGTTTTACTCTCCTAAAATTACAAGCATTCAGAAAACCACAATTCATCACATGCTATGAAATTAAATACTACTGTTTATTGTACCCTGATTCTTACCTAGTGGTCCAGGTCCACCTGGGAACCCATCAACTCCTGGTCCTCCTGGAAGGCCTTGAGGTCCAGGGTTACCTGGTCCTCCAGGGTTACCTGTTGCTCCTTGTTGGCCAGGTCCACCTTGGAGGGAAAATGAATAGATCAACTATAGTTATCCTCATGTATAAGACACATTACATATCACCTATGTTGCATCAATAATTGACTAGTATGGCAGGTAAGTGGCAGTGTCAGTCACCGTGTCAGTCTTGCGTAATACTAACAACCAATGTCATACTGTCACATTTATTATAAATCCCCGGGTTGGCGTCAGTCAGTCAGAATTCAGTCAGGTGGAATCCCCTTTGATAATGACAAGCATTATATGATATATCTCGTCTTTACTTTAACTTACTCTACATGTACCTGAGGTATATCTGGCTGGGGACTGCTGGGGTCCATGTGGAAATTACCTTACAAGATACCAAATTGAAATAATATTTTCAAGTACTTACCAGGTCCACCAGGGCCACCAGGGGTTCCTGGTGTTCCAGGTGATCCAGGGAAACCAGGTGGTCCACGTTCTCCAGGAACACCTAGGCCTCCAGGGATACCAGCTGGTCCTATAAAGTAAAACCAGGTAAATGATAATCAAATTAACAGTTCTGACTATGAGGCTGCAAAAAGGAAACAACTTCATTGATCCAGATATAATAATACATCATGATGTATAGCATTGAACATGCTTCTGGTTTTAAATGAATCCATCCTTTGTTGTATAAAATCAAATTGCTCTAAATGTTAAACTGTTTTTTTTTATGTGCATTATTACTTCAGTAATGTTGCCACTACCATAGTGGTAAGTTTAGTTGAGGTATTACTAAAGGAGAATATTAACCTGGGAATCCAGTAGCTCCTGGGTTTCCAGGGGCACCATTCTGTCCTGGGTTTCCAGGTGCACCATCAAATCCTCGTGGGCCAGGAGATCCAACTCCTCCAGGTCCTCCCGGGAAGCCTGTAAAATTGCGAACCATCAATGATCTGTCTGCACTGAATATTCATTATTGTGCTATTGTTAACTGCATCAATACTGATTATGCATTTGGCCATTCGTATATGTATATATGTTATTTTCTTATAATGCTGGCATCTCTTACATAAAATACTGAGTATTTAAACATACCTCTTGCTCCTGTTGCACCAGCAGGTCCTGCACCACCAGGCAGACCAGGTCCTCCTGGACGGCCAGGACCTCCAGGGAGACCAGTTCCTCCAGGGCTTCCAGGGAAACCAGCTGAACCTGTGGCTCCAACTTGTCCATTGAAGCCTGGTGAACCAGGAAGGCCAGGACCACCCGGTCCTCCTGGGAATCCAGGGGCTCCAGTGGCTCCTGGGCTACCAGGGAATCCAGCAGGTCCAGGGCCTCCAGTAGCTCCCTGTGCGCCAGGGGAACCAGGGAACCCATTGTTGCCATTGTTACCAGGGGCACCACGAGGACCAACTGCCCCTGTCCTGCCTAAAATTGGAAAAAATGAAAATCAATTCAAATAATTACATTGAATCTCACTGCTCTCAAATTTGAAAGCATTGATTAGATTTATGCCCGGGGAAAGTGTTTAAAACCTGAAAATGTCTCTCTATAAGTGCACGTACCAGGCCCTCCAGGTGTTCCAGGGAATCCAGCAGGCCCAGGCTGTCCAGTTGCTCCAGGGTTACCGGGTGCTCCATTGTTCCCATTTCGGCCAGGAAGGCCAACTGGGCCTCGAACTCCAGGACCACCAGGCGTACCAGGGAATCCAGGTGCTCCTGTTGCTCCAGGTGATCCAGGAAAGCCTCCAGGACCAGGCCCACCAGGTCCACCAGGACTACCTGCGAAGCCCGTTGCTCCAGGATTGCCAGGGTTTCCCGGGGCACCATTATTTCCATTACGACCAGGGGGTCCAGTTGCTCCAACACCACCAGGTCCACCAGGGATTCCATTATTTCCAGGTTCTCCAGTGGGCCCAGGGGATCCTGCATTACCAATCTATGTATCAGTGACACGATTTAACAGCATAATTAATGCTTTGGAACCCTCCATCAATTGCAATGAAGGTTTTGATTTTGACACATGGGAATTTTCAGCTTTAAGAAATATAAAAGAGTTATTGTCAAGAATGATGAAATGGGCTGAAGAGATATTAGAAAGGTATGTGTCGGATCATTACTACATGTTATACATACCAGGGAAGCCAGCTCCACCAGGTGCTCCTGGACGACCAGTGGCTCCAGGGCCTCCAGGTGTTCCAGGCCTTCCAGCTGATCCGGGGAATCCAGTCGCTCCTGCAGGTCCTGTAGGGAAAATTCATAAGACAAATATAAACAATCATGATAAATCATGTGTGCTAAGACTGAAGAATGCAGAAATACTTGAGTTCTTTAAGATCCATACAAATTATATGTCATCAAACCTTCCCTTCAGAATTTATAAACATTAGGTAGGTCGCAGGACCTTCAGACAGAGGTGCATATTGTCATTAAGATCTGTATTTTAAACTAACCTGGGAATCCTGGTGCTCCATTTAATCCAGGCCCACCTGGGAAACCTACTGGACCTGGTGATCCAGGGTTGCCAGGGGCACCTGCCCTACCAGGTTCTCCAGTGGCTCCAGGCCCTCCTGATAGAAGACGAAACAGCATGCATGTCATTTACCATAATGGTAATAATCTCATACAATTAAGCAATGGAAAATGATAGAATGATAGGTGTGAGAGTTCAATTATGAAGTGTCCTTTCCTGGACACTATTAACAACTGTTGGAATCAAGTAGTTAAAACGCGTTTCTACATTCTTGATGTTAGGATGTGACTTATGATATCTCAGCATTAACTTATTCATGCAAAGAATATGAAATGGGCTGTACAATGTATAATCTGCAGCTATAACTTACCAGGGAAGCCAGGGCCACCAGGTCCACCGATTGGGCCTGGGAAGCCATTAGGACCAGGTGCACCAGTACGTCCTGGTGCACCAGGACCACCATTAAATCCAGGACCACCTGAAATCCAATAAATATAACTCAATTCACTAAAGTTGGCGAACCTATGGATCTCACAATTTTGTAAATTGAGGTAAACAGGCATCATTTTGTACAAAAGCCGAAACACTGAATGATTAATACAAATGTGGATGGTAACCTTATACATCTTACTTTAGCTTAGGTGTATATAGTGTACATTGTGCATAGCAATGACTTGCCGTCATTTGAAGAATAATTAATTGTCCTTCTCACCAGGAAGTCCAATAGGTCCAGGGAAGCCAGGTGCGCCATTATTTCCTGGTGCACCATTGTTGCCAGGACGACCTGTTGCGCCTGTACCTCCAGGCCCTCCAGGGAATCCTGCAGCACCTGTTAATATAAGATATAAAATTGTGTAAGTTCCCTGCAAGATTATTGTCTAGACATTATTGGAGGTAAACCTTAGACAAAGGAAATTTTAGGGCAAGATTTCGTTTTGGAAATGAAAATTGTTCGGAGTTCTTTGTACTCGCTTTTCTAAAAGAAGTATAGTGTTCTTGAATGATAAGGGCCCCCCATAGTAACATTATTACCTGGAGCTCCACGGGGTCCAGCTCCAGGGCTGATACCATCAGGACCAGGGGGTCCAGGGAATCCAGTGGCACCTGGTCCTCCAGGGAATCCAGGAGTACCAGGGAATCCTGTAAATGGATAAACATGTACTTCAATGCCGCTGTTCACTGTGATTTGAGTAACAATTGAAGGAATATTATAAGTTTTTATTCTGATAGTATTGTCATTTTGCAATAAAGAAAATGTAGATAGAAATCGAAACACGAAGAAAATGCATGAGTAGACCCATTTCTCCTAAAATTCTACTTATGAATATGTTATTCTTTATATATGACTTCATAAGAAATGCCCTTTGATCTGTGATTTGTTCATTGACATTTACCTGTAGCACCTGCACCACCAGGGAATCCAGGCTGACCCGGTTGACCAGGGACACCTGGTCCACCTGGGGTACCAGGTAATCCAGTGCCTCCGGGGCTGCCATTGAATCCATTAGGACCTTTTAAACAGGGACAGGACAAAACGGTTTTATTTTCTTCTTCATATGCCATTTGTAACAACGTATACCTTTAGCTGCAGTGACAGTAGAGAGTAATACACTGTATATATATATATATATATATATATATATATATATATATATATATATATATATATATTTATATTTATATATATCTGGTAAATGGGCCACATGTTAAACCTTTTAAGTAATGTATATGCTAGTAGAATCCATAAACACTTCAAACGATCCCAAAATGATAATTGGAACATAAGCACTGGTGTACTTATAGGAAATTATTATATTGTAAAAGAACAATAATTAGTTCATCTCACTATGATACAGTTTGAACACTTCATTTGTAAATCCTCGCAAAGAATATACATAAAAATATTAGATGGAATCGGTCCTTGGACTTACCTCGGGCACCTTGGCCTCCAGGGGTTCCTGGACCTCCAGGAAGTCCAATTGGTCCCGGGTTTCCAGGGCGTCCTGCATTTCCAGGGCTACCAGGGAAACCATTAGGTCCTGAAAGGATTTAGATCAGGTCAGTGAGATATCCAACTCTGACACTATTTAAAAAATGACTTTTGTATTTCACTGATTAGATTTTTAAAACTTGCTGGATATTGTAGCTATCGTCAATGAGATGTTGACTTATACAAGTTACTAAAGACATGTGTTTAAAAAATACCATATCAATTAAAGCAAGAGTAAATACATTTGATCTTCAAGTTGTCGTATTCAAAATTTGAGGACAATATTTAAATGCAAATTACTTTATTGACAAGCAGTGTGCCATTTACAGAAGTTAATGATACTCTTTAAAGACAAAAAAGAAAACACGGTTCTTATATGGATTACTTTCCACCTGTTAATCAAAGTCAATTTCAGGCAGTGAAATAGCCCTACTACCTTACAAAGGTGTCTTACCTGTGGCTCCTGGTGCACCTGGTCCTCCTGGGATCCCAGGTCCACCTGGGTTGCCTGGGGCCCCAGTTGCACCTGACGGTCCCGCTCCTCCAGGGAAGCCAGGGCTTCCTGGAAGTCCAGGGCCTCCAGGGCTTCCAGGGAAACCTGTAGAGGTAAAAAATAATATTGGTAGTATTGTGCAAAATTAGGACTGGCTTTATGCATGGTTCCAATATAAGAATTATTCAATTACTGATGATATGTAGCAATGAGTTTTTTGTGTTATTATTATTGAAACTACTTTTATGAGAATAGAAGAATGACCATTAAACAAACTATCAAAAATTGAACATTCCTTCTCCAAACATTGTCGTTTACCAGGTGTTGATAACAACAGTGAATGAGATGAAATTCATACCTGGGGGTCCAGGTTCTCCTCTTGGGCCAGGACCTCCATTGAAGCCAGGTCCACCAGGGAGGCCTATGCCTCCAGGTGTTCCTGGTGCTCCAGGGAAACCAGTGGCACCTGAAAGAAAGATTATGATAATGCTTTACAGATCAGCCTATTCAATTATGTATCCAATAGAAATGTAAGTATATGACGATTCATTAGTTCTAAATACGATTGTCTTGTAAGTTGTAAAATATTAGAATTAAAGGAGATCTTATCAAAATTGTTTGTATCACATATATAGTGAATTGTTTATATCGCATATAGTGAAATTAGATACAATATAAATTGTATTGGCTTTGTGCAATGATAGCATCTCATGAGAAAATGTGTTACATACCTCTGTCACCAGGGCCTCCAGGACCTCCATTCAAACCAGGATTACCAGGTCCTCCATCGAAACCGGGAGCTCCTGTTGCACCACGTGGTCCAGGGCCTCCAGGAAGTCCAGTTGCTCCAGGAACACCAATGCCTCCAGGGAGTCCTGAAACAAATTATATTTAATACTAAAACTATGATATTTTAAATAAAAATATACCGTTTTATTCTTCATCACTTGTACACAATTGAATGTCGAGCTGTCGTTTGCTGATAGCAAATTAACCATTTTTGCATACTTCAGAAAACCATGATATTTTCTTGATAATTCCTGTATTCTGCCAAACTCAATGAATAACTGCAATGAGCACTAAAAAACATGGATCTGCCTCGATAGTACAAAATATCCAAGTTTTTCCTAAAGGTTTAATTATATAGAAATTTAAGCACTTACCCCTTGGACCAATTGGACCAGGCAGTCCGACGACACCTGTTCCTCCTACTACACCAGGTGAGCCAGGGATACCAGGGCTGCCTGGCTCTCCAACAAAGCCTCTGGGACCAGGTTGGCCAGGGGTACCAGGGTTTCCAGGAGGTCCATTGAGGCCAGGACCTCCAGGGCTACCAGGGAAGCCTAAAGGATTACGAGAGAAAATCAGCCACAGTCCCTCCTTATATATAGATAAACAGCATTCATTTTGCAGCAGTATTATATTTTACAATTTTTACAAGTCTGGGACAGAACATCCATTTCATACTTCATTTTGATTAAAGAAACTGATTGCTTGATTTAGCCCTAGCGAAAACACTCTTTGATAAAATCTAGCTTACCTGGTTGCCCGATGGGGCCTGGACTACCAGGTAATCCATTATTACCAGGGTTGCCATTTGGTCCTGTAGTTCCTTGCTGCCCAGGGCCACCTGGACCACCATTAGGTCCTATGGACAAAAAAAAACAAAAATTGCATTGTTGTCTGAATTCATGGACACATTAAAAGTAATCAAATCCAATTGAAGACGTTTTCATTTTATTTGCATCATGCATATTATTGAAGCACTTCTTCAACAGTTTTTTTTAAATGATATCGCTTTTTATCAGCACTTCTAGCATTCCTGTGTAATAGGCATACTACATTGACACCTACAGTCCAGTAGAACATATTCCAGGAAAGGATCGGATGTAAAATCCAACAGCTAGTGATGAACTCATAAAGCTTAGCTTTTCACTTGAAGCAGCAGAACTTTACCTCGAGGTCCAGGTTGGCCGGTTGCTCCAGCTCCACCAGGGGTCCCAGGAAGTCCAGGCAGTCCTGGGCCAGGGATGCCTGGAGCTCCAGGAGAACCAGGGCTCCCAGGGAATCCAGGTGCACCTGGAAGACCTGGAGGACCAGGCTGTCCTGAAAACAAAAAGAGATATATCCCACTTGAATTCCTACATCCTAGAAGTGTTGTTGAGAAATTGAAAAACCTAATTACAATGGAAAAAAAGGGATGAATGGAATACATATGCATTATATTTTCCTTCTAATGACATGAGACATTGTCATTAGATGGAAAAAACAACCTTATATCAATATTTCTGAGCGTTACTCTCATTGTAATAGAAATGATAGAATCTGAAGAGTTCAAAGACATACCCCGAGTGACAGCTGTGCGCGTCAAATCTATTATGATATCAGCTGAATCCTGGGCAAGTCCACCCCGTTGAAAGTTGAAGTCAAAGTGACTGTGCTCCCTTTGGAAGCAGGTACATGCAGTCCGAGGTGTTACTGCTGTGCTAAATGCAGTACCTGGTGCTGTACTTATGGACAAGATCCCCAACCGGACTAGTTGTGTCTGGCCTGAGACACCACGGATGTTCCGCAGCCTGTTGGCCTCAGCTAGAGCCAACTGTATCTCTGCCTGGGATGCTCTTGGCGCATTAAAAGTGTCGATTATGTGGAAGACCACTGTTACACCAGGATTATTTGAATTTGTTATAAGCTGTGAATATAAGATAGAGAAGATTATCAAATTAGAAAGAGCACATTTATAACATTGGAATTCAGGATGATGCCAACTGTGGTCAAATGCTATATTGAAAACTAATGAAAAATTGACAGCCCAATCTGAAGTATTAAAGACCCTTAATGTAAGGAGTTGGCATTTCTATGCCTTCCAGTAACATTCCAAAATTCTCCTTCTGCCCAATCAAAATCCACCCACCCACCACCCCTAGCTGTTTCTTTGAAAGGAAGAAAAAGTCCCTAAAATTATTTCTTGTACCATTTACCTGTTGGGCAACTTGGTAAGCCCGTGTCACATCATTGGCAGCAACACTCGTACCAAATCTGGCCTGAACTAAACCAGGAATCGAACGGATCTGATTCGGATTATTTGTGAAGCCAGGAATCAGATCTGTAGCCACAGCGCTGTTAAAAACAAGAGTTCATCTTCTAAACTAAAGGAAGTGTTAACCATCAATAGAAGGCAAGGTAAAAGGCACCTCCAGGAGGCCCTCATCGGGATTCCTTTTTCTTTTTTGATCATTGCTCTCACCAGTATTGTAAACTTTCTGTTGATGAAGAAATTCCTTAGATAGTAGGGCATGCAAATAATGTTAATGCTTAGCAATATTTAGATGAACACTAATAACAATAATATCATCATAACACCTCTAAAGTTGTATATAATATTCATTACTGCTACCATTATGTCATAGTCTTGGTCTGAGTAGAATGACATTGATTATGAGCAAAATATGGGTTATCCAAAAGTTCCAAAATATTTTATGGTCTAATCAGCATGGAAATGCTAATAAACCATAACCTACTCATAGGTGATGACTGCTACACTGTAGGTCCCACTGGATATCCGTTGATCATTCACTAAGGCATTGAGGTAGTCAATGTAGGGATCTCGTATTGTTCCAGGTGTTTGTGGTCTAGGAGGTGTGTGGACAATTAATATGATGTCTGCAGCTAGCCAAAAGGAAACAAAAGAAATTAGTATGATAGACTTTGTAAAAATAGAAATTAGGATGATCAACATTGTAATGTGTTTCAATCTAGGAGCATCTCTCGCCCATCTTAAACAGGTATTGATCTCATTAACATCCTATAGGTCTGCTGATGAAAAGAACTTAAAGCCAGGTTAGTCATTTATCAAAGTGAGCCAAAACCAATAAGCTCTATGTGCATCTTTTATCCCTTTTGACATTTAAAAGACCCACTTATGCATAGTGGCTGCATAATGCATGAATACAGCCATACAGTTACATTCAAGTATGGGTATAATGCATTAATGCAATATCCTGCTTTTAAACGGTTAATATTCAGACCCTCTTGGGCATAATAGTCTGATGTTATACCCTTAAAGTAGCATTTGGCGTAAGCAAGGTAGAATTGTACAAATTTCTTTTGAGCTTACTCTGGGCTGACGCCTGTTGAGCCAATCCTATAATAAGTGAAATAGAACATCATTAGAAATGAATATAGGTACATGTATAGGAAAGTTACACTGAGTATGCACACACTACAAAATGATTACTTCTTTTCTGGATTAAAGAGGCTTATGAGACACTTTAAACCCCGAGTAAACCTTCATTTAAGAAAATATGGTATGTTGACCAAATTCAAGCAAAGTGAAAATATATCAAATGGTGAAATGAGACAATAGAACTTACCAAGAAGAGTCACCAGTATGACACACAGCACCACTCCGACCTGGAAAGCAGACAGGAGGAAACATTACTTAAAAGTTATATTATAAAAGAACATTTTATAAAAGAATTATTTTAATCCTCATAAGAGAAAGTAATTGTAAATGCTACTGCATCAGATGTGATTGCTTCAGCAGTGTCTAACATAGGGAATCTCAAAGAGAAGCACCCGGTCCTGGGTGAATTAATGGGATCTAAGGAATTGACAAAAGGGGACATTCTGACAGCAAATAATAGCGGATCCCTCTACAGGTTGTGCCATAGACCGTCATGCATGGCTGCATCAGCCAACAGGTTCTCTTCCTAAATGCAGATTCAGGAGTTCATACATCGTGTTAATACAGTATTTGGACCTTTAAAATGTTGTTTTTATCCTTAATCGTATACACAAGTGTTGAGAGAGAGAGGTGATAAAAGTGGACTACCAGATATATCTACAGTCTAGCTTAAAGGTATACTTTCAATTTACCTTTGTCTATTTTACATTATATAAGTGTGTGTATTGGCGGAGTCTGGCCTGTTGTCATTTCACCACTTTAGAAGTAGACAGGGTTTACTATAAGGCTGTACCAATCTGCATGCAGCACCTAGGGTTGTCTTTTGGTGCATCAGGATAACCTTGCATTGGGAGTATCCCTGAATCCTAGTTTTCGCTTCCCTGAGGTAGATCCTTATATCTACATCTAAAACAGGTGGATACCTTATACCCGTACTACTTATCCAGCTATAGTATTCGACTTTAAAGCGTTAAGTTCTACCATGAGGTTTACTTTCTAGTCCTGAAGGAATCTGTTCTGGCTTTCTTCCTTACAATAAAAGGTTATGATCCCCATAAACTTATAAGGTTATCATCAAGGAAAGAATTAGCAAATAAAATCGTATAATGTATGTTCAGAGAATAAAAAATCTCTTCCTCACTTTTGCTACTGGGTTTTTGGGATATGATAGAGGTATAATAGGCCTGTTTATTGAGTAGACATCGTTAGGTAGGATTAGCTGTAATAGCTGTGATATTGTTATCTCCAAGCATAATCATGTCATTATGCACTAAATTAGTCAGTGATATAATCATTAGAACATGCCAAGCATAATAGGGCCATCATCGGGCTGGTAATCAGAGCAACATGCTACACATTTACCTTCTCTGCACCCTCCCCCCTTCATCATACTATGCCCCAACAACCGGACAAGCCACTTTTGTCGACTCTGGAACGTTTCCTTATTCTGAAGCCCCCCACCCTCCCTCCTATAACCCACAGCTCTCGGCAGTCACACCTACAACCCACAGCCATCCCAAGACACCACTGCGCCAATCCTTCTCCCTGTCATCGCTGGTTTTAGACATCAAGCCATCAGCAGTCCCATGTCACAGTGACATACTAGTAGACTACTCTAATACCTCCTGCATAAGGCGCACCTCGCGTATAAGGTGCACCCTGAGTTTAGGGAATTGCTATAATTATGGCTTAGTTGAGGATGGAGTGAGTGAGTGAGTAATAGATGTTTAACGCCATTTCGACAGCTAAGGTCATATTCATGGCGAGAACTACATTACACAATTTCAGAGGAATGTGTCAGTGCCCGCGCATATGTGCACCACACACATCCTGAGAGGATAGTAAAGAGGAGATATAGACCCTTTTAAGTGGGCTAGGGAAGCCCAGTTGAGGATGGACTTCTGATATTTTAGTGTTGACACATACCATCGTACATCTGCCTATAACACACTTAGTTCTAGAGCATTCTAGTCTAAGGCACAACACGGATCTACCCATGTATATAAGCAGCACCTTGTCTATCTGCCAATCTATTCAAATGAACACCAAGCAGAAAAATGCAATGGGTGGCAGGAAGGTGGGTAGGGGTAGGGAGATGTTCTGGTATACTGGCATACCTGTGGTCGCCTGAGGCTCTCCAGCTAAATATGCAAGGATCAAATTGTGTCTAATTTGTGGCTACACTTACCTACATGCCGGAAACAATCAATTGGGGGATACGGAAACAGTATGGAGATACTCTGCTGCCCTTGATAGGTATGAATGTAGTTTCCTTTCAATTATTTTTATTACGAGTAATTGATTGAACAAACAGTCAAACAGACCAGGCAAAAGCACCACTGCAAATTACATGAAAGCCCCACAGACAATTACAAGGTCAGCCAACCATATCATCCACCGATCTCCTGTGACTTACCATGGATTGCACTGAAAGGCCTAGCGGGACAACGAACCCACTATGAAAGGACAAGTTAACCTGTCCGGCAAGTCCTATAAACTATAATAAGTCCAGCCATTGACATGAAAGCATATTGAGCTCCTTAATAGGATGAGCGGTTCAGGACAGGTTGGATAGATCAGATACCCATCAATGCCACGCCTACACATTATTTCCCAGTGGATTTTATCTACCCACCCCCATGATTCAATGCCAGGAGGAGATATTCTACTCTGGACAGGTGTCACCCGATACAGAACAGCTATAGTGGAGGTGAGTGAATAGCGTAGTTTAAACGTTGAGTGAATATAAAGGAAAGTGAAGCATGAGCATTTCGCGCCATGTCTCATCACTGTGTGATATTCAGGAGGTGGAAATCTGCTGTTACTGGGCATGGTTTTCCAAGTAGGTGCACACTATCACAATATTACGAACTCACAGATTCAAGTCTGTATGTTATAACTAGATAGCTATCATTTAACCTCTAGAGAGTAAGAATGCATGAAATGGCCTTTCTGCTTTATATATTCTACTAAAATACCCATTATTCAATCCCAAAGCCGCAAGAGAGGTTTCCATTATTCACATCTGAAAGAAGCTACAGGTGGAGCTTTATAAATTCGTGCTCTTCCTACCAATTAAAAAGATTATAACACGTCACACTGCATGTCGGTTCTTCCACACTATAAACTTTATTTTTTTTAATCAGTCAGTTGTCAAGGAAATGTAGAGCGGAAGTCCATTAAATGAGCATTTATATATGTATATAGTGAAAGTCTACATGCTATCTATTAATAAGATTTTCTTAGGTCAATATGCACTTGGGCTTGTATCTGGTCCTTGATAATTATTTGCCTATCCGGAGATGTATGCTTTGGGAAATTTTAACAGACTATCATTATGGAAGAATGGGTCAAATTTTGTTTACATTTAGCTCTATTTTTCATGGATTCCTCGGGTGTTCTCCTTAACCATTATTGCAAAACAATCGACTTAGATGGTTAGAGATGCATGTAAATGAATAGGCCATACAACATCTAAAAGTATAGTGAAAAACTAGAAACCCACAAACAAATGACACCCTCTCCTGCTGTTGGCTGCCGCCTCGGTTTGAGACTATCAAATTACTCTGCACCATATGGTTTAGGAGACCACAAAAAATTGATTAGACTTGGACCATTAACACCATGGGAACTAACTCACCCTTTCATCACAAATCTAAATCCAATTAAATTCATGGTCTAAATAACAGTGGGAGAGGTTTTGAGGCCCCTAAGTCTCAAAATGTCCATATCCTTCAATAAATTGTGGGATAGGGACCATTTGTGAGATGGTTTTCAAAAGTTACTTTCTCTCAAAACCCCTATCCTTCAAATGGATTATCAATTCATGTTATCTTTCTCTATTTCGGTCAAATATTAGGTCAAAATCTGTGAAAATAGGTAAAAGTAGACCCAATTCTGAATAAAACAGGTCAAATTTGATAAAAAAAAAATTAAAAAAAGGGTCAACTGGTTCAAATAGGTCAAAATCAGCCAATTGGGTCAAATAGGTCAAAATTTGTCAAAATAGGTAAGATAGTATCAATTCTGGGCAATATGGCCTAGAATTAATTAGTCCAATTTTACCGACTTTTAGGCCTACCCGTTTTGACCTACTTTGACCCAATTATCCCTGATTGACCCATTTTTGGCAAGCTTAACATAATATTATTTTACCCAGAACTGACCTTATTTGATTCATTTGACCTTATTTGGCCAAATTTCTCTGATTTAATCTTTTTTATCCAGTCCAATTTGACCATTTTTACCTTGATTTGACCAAATTCATCGATTTAATGCACTTGGCCATTTTGTTTTTGGCCAAATTGACCTGTCTTATCTGGAATCGGTCCAATATGACCAACTTTGACCTGAATTGACCCAATTTCACCTTATTTGCCCCTTTGATGCCAATTTGATCTTTTTTGCACAGAATTGATCAAATTAGACCTATTCTGACCCATTTTGACCTAATCTGACCAGATTTTACATAATTGGGACACATGGACACAAAATATGTGACACGATATGTGAAAAGGGGGCTTAGTGCAGGGGGGACTAAGACTAAGAGGGTTACCCGCAATATACTTCAATCTCGAGGATGTATACTGCCCGGCCCAGCAGTTCATGATTTGGTGTGTCGACGCCTAAAGCGAGACCATACTTTTTGCAGGTCCTGGGGGCCACCTTGACAAAAGGGGTGTACATATCTCCATGGGAACAAATCAAGGTATCTACCCAAATGGCAGTCTGTCAGTGTCGAGATAGGCTGTGGGTGGATGCAGGCTAGTGAACATGTGGGGTAAGGTCAGGTTTAGCCTTTAGTAATATTCCTAAACGATCGCACCTGTTGTTAAGATACGTGAAGAAGAATGGTTCCAATGTTTCACTCTAGGACTGATATGATATCATTTTGCGTCTTTTCTTAAAGAAAGGATATGGTCTCAAATAAAGGAAATGAAGAAATTGTTCTTATTCTTTGGCAACAACAAAAGATCTGTCGGTACCGGTCCTGTAACTTAATTACTTCCTATAGTCACATACACCTTTTTTATGTAGAGGAAAAAGTGCATACATGATGTTTCCCCTTTAAAAAGAATGCTAATTGCATCCATTTGTTTGAACTCCAGAGAGAGATTTCATACATTTAAACCAATTGATTCCTCAAGTAAAAGGTAATAAAGAGTTATATGATCACTATACAAGTACCTCAGCTAGTGCACTGAAGCATGCATCTTTATGGGACAAGGGCGGGATGAGGGGGGGGGGGGGCTTGGGCCAGGAGGGAAATACCTTTACCTATGCAAACCTTAAAGAGGCAGCCAATTCGCCCTTGGCATCCCTTCCCTTACTTAAGAGGTACAGTTAAGTGTACACCGCCATCAAACCTAAGATACCTTGCTGACTGCACTTTCTTTCATTTTAACTACTTCCACTGAAACGCCCCTAATCATAAGAACCTATTATTCAAGTCGATAAGCCTTGTACATGAGTCATGCAATATTTTCCCTGATATGAAAATTGCTCAATGTAAAAGCAATGGAGCTCTAGGTATTTTGGAGTCAAACCCAAACCCTAAAGCATGACTGCTTTTTCTGCATGGCATAAATAAGTCGGCAGAATGCCTTCAGAAATGAAGACATAGCCCCTTTTTTTAGATATGTATTTGTTGTGAAGTTATTCTTCATTTTTGGATCTCTACCAAACACCAATACCCACAGAAAACCCATCCTTCTATGCTTCCGATGTAACCTTATTAGAGTGTTGCAATAGGGAGGGGGTTGGCACAGTTCAATATCTTTCCATTGATCATCTAGCATGATGGATGAATGTATGCATATTCCGTTGCTGGGGAGAGCTATTCAACATAATATAGGTTTTGATATAGAGGTAAGCATTACCATCACTTCAGACAATGGTGCCCATAGAACAAACATTTATGTAGAATTTAACAAGTTTTAATCTATAGGTGGTTTTATTGAAGCTTCTTTATTTTCATGAGTTGAAAGTCATAACAGACAAAAAGCACTTCATTTTAGGTTCTAAAATTTCACATGATAAATAGCTTCCGACAGGACAACAATTATACTATCGCTCGGCAGTAGTTTTCCATGATAGGTTTGTAATATCGTTTAATTTTTGTGTTGGAATGATAAAATCAAGTTTACACCTTTTTAGTGTGCTTGTACGAAAATAAGATTATTCTATGGGTAATAATAATCACAATGATATCCCTGCCTTTGATGAGCACTTGAATTAATCAAAGGATCTTAACACATAAAACATTCACCTGTTTAACTGAATCATAAATCAATTAGAAATAATCAATTTCACCATAGAATGTAGAAGTGTGTGCTTGTATCTATAGAAATACAAACTCAATCAGCATACTACCACTAAAGCTATCGGAAACTGCAAGCGCATTTTCCTCCATCTGCCAATACGGTATTTATTCTTGTTCTTTTTTCCCCTTCTTCATGTGTAATGATTCTGGTTTAATCCGACCACAGACTCGGAAATCATAGATGTTGTATACTCTGTTCAAAACTAAAATTTCTTTCACTGATTAAATTTCACCCCATACACAGTATACAATTACCGTTCAATTGCACAGATTAGAGTGAGTATTCTGATGATATTATAATAGATGAATACAATACTCAATGTTGAACTCAGTAGGCCTCTCGTAAGATATTGCAAACTAGGACTCATGTCAGCCATGTAATTTTACACCAAAGAATACAAGATAAAAAAAGAGATGATACCTGTCCTTCTAGTAAAGAGTTAGATACCAGCCCCAACCAGACCGATATTGTATATTATATTTAAACCACACAGTCATCATGGCTGAATGGAGTATAGAGGGCAAAGGGACGGTTGCATCAGGGTTGAAGGATTAGACCTAAAAACTAGGTCGAGCGAGCAATTGCGAGTTTATGCTAATGAGCAGCAGGCGAGCTTTAACCACTCACCCGTGACGACAATACTTCAACTCTTTGACATCCCCCAAAGGCCTGGGTTTGAAAAATGGTCAATACTCAATAGTAGGAAAATTGGGATCCATAGAGTTCATGCTCACCCTGCCGCCATGTCGCCCTGATGGCGTCACATTGCTTGGCCCAGGAAGTGGTTGCCATGGTGATTTGAATCAACAGTGGGTCTGTTGGCTGAGCAGGTGGAGGCTGCTACCACCCTCTCCCTCGCACATCTCCTGAATTACTTATGGTTTTTACTGAGTCCTTATTATCACATATCACCTACTTTGCTCGGTTTTATTTCTTTTTTTATGTGATTCTCCTCAGGAATTTGTACTTTCAGATCAGAAATAAATCAGGATTACCCATCTGGTTGCTAAGGATGGATCAATGCAGTTCGATCCATTTATAGAACTTCTCTGTGAATGTTAACATAGATGGAAATGAAAATAATTGCATTTCAAATAGCCCCTGTTGCAGTGTATAAGTGAACTAGGAATGTACCCAGTTCTCCTCCACATAACTCTGATAGAACACTTTGAATTTAGTTGTTCATATTGACTACCACAAGGGAACATAGAATGTCACCCAACCAAATTATTATTTGAAAAAGAACGGCCTACCGAATCTTGCACTAGAAGTTAGTATCCAACAGAAAGACACCCCTATTCAACGAGTGCCATTTTCAGAAGAAATTTTTTGTAGTGAATCAGATTAGGATGTAAATTGTAGTGAATCAGATTAGGATGTAAATTGGTAGTGTTATCCGTTTGCTATTCTTTTATGTGACACAATTGGGGGAGTGAGGACAAAATGCCAAACAAAATCATGGAGAGAATTATTAGATAAGACTCAATGCCTCACAACTTACACCACTGTCTATCTGATAACCCACTGTACCCCCTCTCACACCTCTACCCCCATCCTATCAGTGTTTACCTATAGATCCAGCTGTTCATTATTGATCAGCTCTGTGATTATTGGCTGTAGTGGCTGGTGTGTTGTTGATTAAACATGCTGTGTACCTATATGGCCCTATTAACACCAGTGAGGAGGTGTGAGTTGCTCTGAGTCATAAAACCACTAATCTTGTAACACATGCATTACTGTTCTGCTATCAGGGGTTTCATTGTAATACCTACATTGTTTTACTGCATTACAGTTATGGTGTTTCACTGTTCAATTTTATGAGGATGCCTGGTAGATGCAATAGTCGATTCTTAGAGTGTGAGTGATGTATTCAGGAGGGTCTGAGAGTGTGGTTTGTAAATGCGACAGATGAGAGCATAAAATCACTATTTGCTGACAATACAGAACTACATCTGAGAAGGTGGAAAATTTGAATATCTCAGTGTAAACCTCAACGGTAAATATTACAGAAACCCTGAAATGAAAAAAAAAATAATGCATGGCCTAAAAGAGTGAGTGAGTGAGTAATAGAGGTTTAACGCCATTTCGACAGCTAAGGTCATATTCATGGCGAGAACTACATTACACAATTTCACAGAGGAATGTGTCAGTGCCCACGCATATGTGCACCACACACATCCTGAGGGGATAGGAAAGATGAGAAATAGACCCTTTTAAGTGGGCTAGGGAAGCCCTGGCCTAAAAGAACCTGAGGTCAGAGGGTCCTAGGTTATTATGGTGGATGAATCCGAGGCTGGCGATTCGCATTTTTCAGCATTCTTACATTATGACAACCATAGAGAATAAATTCGCATTTCCTGCCAATGAAGGGTGAAGGTTAGGCCCTGGAGTATACAATACACAGGGGAGTGTAACTACAGTTCTGTGAGTCATGTTGGGGTCATGGAGGATAAGCAGTATAAAGAATAGGGAGTAAATCCCTGGACATTGGTCACTCATTTAGCTCAATTATATTATTTTGTATGCACTATCTGGATATCCTTTGCAATGCCGAATCGTATGTGTTACATAACATAGTATCTAGCTAGATTTACCCACTTGGAGATTACATCTAGGATATCGCCAGGTATGGTCACACCCCAGTGAATTGGGGAGATGCCTGATTCTCCATGGTTCAGGATATAACGTATAATTTGATTAAATGCTGACATTTGAAAAATTGCTGCAGACAGAAAATGGATGTACCTATTACCATAGTGACAGACTGTTAAGTCTAATAGTGTATTTTGCTCTACTAGCTGGGTAAGTAAGGGTTTTGTAAAATAGGTGTTATTTTTGGGTAAGTGTACCAGTATCAGACAGCTGTTACATTCAATAGATATGACAAAAGAGGAAGGATCATAATAATGAGGGCCAGGAGAAGAATGAATATGATGGCAGGGACTGTTCATGCTATACTTAAATGATAAAGCAGTCAGAGAGAAGACGAAAATGAGTCTTCTACCATTTCTTGTAGTGTCAGAACCGTGCATATGTGTTCTTTTATTGGACTTCTAAAAGCCCTGTCTGGTTGTATCTTCTATCCGACAGGTAAGCAAGGTAACAGATAGAAGACAAGAGAAATGAATAGAAATCAAATACATTCACAAATTCAATAGAGACCAGGGCTCCCTTTGAGTTCCTTAATTTAACACTGAGGGCAGCACCTGCTAGTATACCGTGCATGGCTTCACCATAGGTTCACACAACTTATAGTCCTTTCCTGAGCAAGCTCACGTTTAACACTGAACTTGCCAAGCAGGAAGCACTAAGGGAACAGCAGAGATAAATAACTACCCTTCTATGTTATTAATTATACTTGTGTCTTGGCTCATGCTTTGCCAACATGTGTTCAGGTACTTTGAGGTCAATATCATGATAGTCTACACTTTGCAGTGTCATGTTGTGTGTGGGTGTGGGTGGGGGTCTATTATTTGTTGATGCTCATCAGCATTTGAGGGGAAATCAGATAATGTACATGTAGCAATAAAACTCCTGAGAAGTCTAATCCCACGCTTCTCAGGATCCATATATTAAAGGGAGCAAGACAATGGGCTTGGCCGAGTAGTACATAATTATGTTCCAAAAGGCAGACCACTGGTCCTGACTGTCTTATATTTTTTTGGCAATAAAACAAAAACCAACCCATGCATAGCTCCTACCCAACTCCTACCACGGCGTTGAAGTGCCAGTCTTAGCTCAATATAGGCGTTACATTACCTTTCATTACACTGTGTTAACTCACTCTCAGAACGAGCCTTTGGAAAGCAGCTTTTGGGTAACAGTTGTATGGGTGAATGCATGCATATTAAAACAGGAAGTGTAAAGTGTTACATTACTGTTTACCAAGGGAATATGTAGTTGTATTCACTTTAATGTGACCGTATAGGGGCCTACATATTTAGCTGGGCTATTCAATATTCTGCAAATCTAGGGCACCAGTCAATGTATTGGTGCACCTTCAGTAACGTCAGTTGAACTATTGGTGTACGTTGGGTAAATTACATTAAATGGGTATAGGTATCAAGCTAGGAACCCCCAGGCTTGTAAATACATACAAACTACACCAGCCCATGTATAGGCCTAACTTCAAAGCCTTGAAATATACAACTTCATAATGGACCCATGTCCTTTCTTGTCCCCACTTTGTCCTACACTTTGCTTGAGACCACGAAAGTTATATTTAGGTTCCCTAGAGTAGCAGCAGTTACCGTGTTAAATGTCAATGCTCTGTGATGATTATTAAAGAAGTCCCCGCTTTCCTGTGGTTTGAGGTAAATCCCCACTTTCCATGTTTTATGAATATATATATATGTTTATAAATATATATATTGGGATGGACAAGCTTTTTTTGACTTGGGAAGCCCAGAAAAAAATGTCTGCAAAGTCCCCACTTCGCTCCCCACAGTGTCGATATATATGTATATTTGCATTATGCAGTGAGGTGGCCATGTAAAATGATTATTTTGACTTGGGAAGAATAGAAAGAATAAACATTTCAGCACAGTCCCACTTTGGTCCCCTCAGTGCTTGATACTTATTATCTGCACTATGCAGCTAGGTGGCCATGACGAATGACATTTGGCTCCTGGAGTGCTGGCTATGGGGTGGTAAGAGCATGTGGAGAGCGTGGAGCGCCTTTGTTCCCCAGAGAGGCTATATCTCAGTCAATTATTATCCAATTTAATCAGGTGAGGGGTCTAAATTGTTCAGAAAAGCAAGGGCTTTCTTTTGAGTGCATTGTCTAAGTCATACAGAGCTATTGGGCCTGGAGTTATGGGTTTTCATAGTAAATGTGCAGATGTCCAAGAACCCCAGTGTTTGAGGTGACTGTCTATCTCTAAGAGCAATGCAGCTTGGGAACCAAGATTGGTAGAGGTGCATATCTCACTGTCTTAGCCTAAAAAAAAAACCATGAGATAGCCAGGCAGATTAGCTTTGCAGCGCACCAAGTCTCAAGTCTGTGTGACTAACGGTTCTTGAGAAACAAATCGCCAAAGTTCTGACCAGTGGATTTAGTACCGAATATTTAGCTCATTTCTACACTGGCCCACTGCATGGTTCTCTGTGGCATGTCTTTACTATGCAACAGTACTGCAAATTACACTCAAAGTGACATATCTCGGCAAACGCTCCACCGATTTGCTCCATCTTGGGCTCAAATCGAAGGCAATAAAGTCCTCTATCTTGCTGTATTACTTATTCTCTGACTTTGTGTTTTGACAAAAGGCCCAAGGAACTTGCATGACATCTCTGAGTCAACCATCTTCAAATCTCCTCTCATAACTTGAAGCTGCACATTTTCCATTTCCCACATGTCTTTTCAGAGCTTTCCCATACAAAAAAAAAATTAGATGGAGATGACAGAGTATCTGCCTGGCTAGAGTAGCACCTGTTTGGGGTTTGATGTTCCTTGAGCATTTTGTCATTATTAGAGTCATGGAATAAGTAATGTGGCAAGATAGAGGACTTCATTGCCTTTGATTTGAGCCCAAGATGGAGCAAATCGGTTGAGCGGTTCCCAAGATATATTACTCTGAGTGTTATTTGCAGTTCTGTTGTATAGTAAAGACATGCTACAGAGAACCGGAGGGCCAGTGTAGAAATGAGGTTTTGATTTGCATTGGCTCATATAGATATATACATACATATATATGTATATATATATATATATATATATATATATATATATATATATATATATATATATATATGGCTCATTCCAAGATTTACTGGACATGGGGGGCCTGGGTCGGTCTGGAATTAACAAACTCAGTATTTCTTAATAATATTTTTTTTTATTGATAGCCCTATATATTGGCTTATTAAAAAGTTTCATTCAAGGATCAAACTACTAAATATAGGTCTTGCTGCACCAAATTCTGTGTACAGACTGGTACAATATATATCCTTATGTATACCAAAAAGTTAGAGTAAGAGTTGGAAACTCTTGAAATTACGCATCGGCGAAAATTTTGGAAATGCTGAAAAATTAGGAATTATTTCTCCAATTTCCTAATTTTAGCCTAGCTCAGTAATAAACACTTACACAATCATGATAATAGCTCTCCATTGTCTCCAATATGTGTACTTTATATAACAATGGAAAAAATGTAAAATTCATGTTTGAATGCACATAGAAAATAAATTATGCCCTAGGACCCACCCAAACCATATGGAAATCTTAGCTATGACCCCCCACTAAGGAATAAAAGTATTATTGGTGGTGTAGAGGTATTTCCCTTGCTATTATATGCCCAAGGAACCACATGTCCAGTAAATCTTGGAATGACCCATGTATGTATATATATATATATATATATATATATATATATATATATATATATATATATAGTGTGTGATGTTCCTTTAGTACACTACCTTACAAAGAAAACCATCCTTTGGTTGTCATTCTACACCCCGTCCCTTACTTTACACACACCCACACACGACATATACACCTCCTTCTCATACCATTATCATATCCACACTATATTTTTTTTTCCTTAACACCTATACTCATATTGTCATTATTATAGTACATCCCCAAGCCCCCTCTACTAGCTTCTGTACTTAAGCCTAAGTTTGTTTTTCTTATATGTCCCTCTCTAAGTGTGAGGGCCCCTGCCTCCTCCTAACCCAATTCACAATGAGGGGATCTCTTCCTTCTTCAAATTCCTCTGCCTCCCCTCTTACTCCTCACGCTCTCATCACCACCCCCTCTCCCCTACACATGTACATGGTGACATGCATATTGCCATCAGGTGCGTGCTTACAGCCTTGTGTGCGTACTAGGGTCAGAGGTCATTGTCTCTCTCCCCTTACAGGGTAGTGGTAGAATGATATGTGTGTGAGTTGAGGAAGGAGGGGTAGCATTTAATGACCGCGTAACGTCTCAAATAGCATGTCCTATGGTTGGCATGATGCACAGATGGAGTGCTAGTGAGTCTACCTGTTAACCCTGCATTTGCTGTATCATGCCAAAACTTCATGAATATAATCATCAATGCTCTATAGGCTTATAGTGGTGCACAAATGCAGCACTGGCGAGCTACTCACAAGGGTTGCATTCATGCATGATGGCAACAAATGGCCATGGGCATTGATGCATTGAACCACTACCCTTGAAGGGTTAGTATCAGGCTGAGTGGAAGGGGTGACGGGCAAACAGTAGACATATTAAGGGTTGGCAAGCATGCCCCAAACCCTGTGTGTTTGTCCTTGTGTGTCCAGGCTGGGGATGTAGGCAGAAGGTGGAGGTAGGAATGGGTGACATGGGGAGGGGGGTCATGGCATGTGAGGTGTGCAAGGGTAAGGGGTTTTGGCAGTGATGGGAGGAATAGGCTTTTGCTGTAGTCACTGTCACTGTTATCTGAGTGACAATACCCCCTCCCCCACCCAACATCATAATACCAACTGGTAGCAAGAACTACCTCAATAATTGCTCTAGATAATTGGTGGTACTCTAATTAATGCAGATAAATTGTGCTCATCAGGTAAGCTTTGCCTGAACAATCCTTGAGTTAGTCTGTTCACCAGGCAATCACACTATGTTACCAAGGCAAATATCCTGCCGCCCTAGCCTTCAGCATACGGTGACATGGCCCCATAACAAGGGCCCTCCCTGCATCGTCACCATTGCCAGCTGTGTCTCATATTTCATGCACAGCCCTCCTCATTCCTCCATCTTTTTAATGTTTGAATTAGACCATGATGGAAAATATCAAGTACCGAAGGTTGTGCAAAGTCTGGCTGGGTCCTGTCAAGACAGGTGCCTGAATGACCTCCTTCAGGATGTATTACATAGGTGGATCTTGATTCAGGGGGTGTTGGGATGGTGGAGGAGGAAGGGGGACTCCTGTTTTTGCCTTCAGCTGGTTGGTGGTATTTGTATGGGATTGGTTGGTGACTTGTAGGTTTCTATGTCAGGGGAGACGTGCCTGATTCATCGTAGTGTTAGTTTAATCAGCCCTGTTGGTTTCCTACCACAAAGTGCAACAGGGACAGACGTTTGATGTCTATACCCAGGTGGGCCCTCTTAGGGTTGAAGTCTTACTAAAAAAAAGAGATAAAGGTATTGTATAGGGTGATTGTACCATCAACGTAGTGTACTGAAAGCATCATGTCCACCACACAAAACCCCTACCTCTACCCGTTTAACTTTGTTGCAAATACCAGTAAAAACTAAAGAGAACATTGCTTTTACCTCAGAAAGTAACACAGACATGAATACTCTGATTATGACAAAGAGACTGACCATTTAAGAATAAACTCAGTAAACTTTATACACCATGAACTGTATACATCACAGTCCGTGCTTCTTCTCCATTGTGCTATTTATGTGTCCTAGTAGACCCCAACACTTACTTCCTGTACAAATGAAACACTGATCTTTTTTCCTTGTTTCTTTCTTATTCCTTTTCCAATATTTTAACCCAGTCATAATCTTTTAAAACTTTTATAAAGGTGTCCACAAGTGCAGATTCTGAGTTATCATTGCCCTCTTTAAAGAAAAACAGAGTGTCACAAATGGGCTCAGGAAAGTACTAGTGCGTAGAATATCTTGTAGATAGTTCCTGGTTCAGTATGAATATCATCCTCGTGTTTCCTAGTTCGAAACGTACTGGATTTCACGAGAGAAAAAAAAAATCCGAATAAAGTTATGTAAAAACAAATGAAATGCAAGTAGGGTTGACCCATCTCCCCTAAGCAGTTAATTTGACTTGAGAAATCTCTATTCATATAGGATTTTTCACAATTGTGTAAACAGAATACATAGATAGTATGATCATGTTCTGGCTGAATTATATCATATTGAATAACTGACTGTTAGAAATATATATGTGCGCAAATAAGTGGCTTATAAATATATATTTACTAATTGTGACATGATCTGCAAAAAGGGGTCTTAGTGCAGGGGTTACTAAGACCCCTTCTCCTAGTACATGTCACAATTTTAAAACTTTTTCTAAAGGCTATTATGTGTCAGTGCAGCCTTGCAGCAGGGGTACAGCTATTAATAACCCTGGCATAGGACTCTTCTTCACTCTCCACTCTCTATTTCCACCCCCCCCCCTCCTGCCTCCCACAGATACTATATCACAATTGTAGACTACCCCCTTAGCTTGACAAACAGTGCATGTCCTAGCTCCCCTTCTCATTTGATTTCCCTGCAGGCTTGCCACATCCAATCTTCCATCCAAAGACAATTTACCCTTCTTCCCCTTTACGTCTTTATACATTCCCCTCCCTTCCCACTTTACTCACTTACTCACTGACTTGTTTACTCACCATTCCTCATCCACTCACAACTGCTTCATGTACTCACTCATTGCTCACTCATTTACTCAACCAGTCACTCACTCACTCACTCTCTCACTCACTCACGCATTAATCGTCCACTCACTCATAACTCATGCAAAAAAAAATATACTCACTCATTGTGTACACTCAGGATGTGTTCAATCACACTTTTAGGGGTTTCCACTTCAATGTTAGTCGGTACTCATAATCATAAACCCTGTTATTTTTTCCTGTGCTTGACAAAAGTTCACACTCACAGGACAGATTACTTGGTTACATATATGCCTACTAGGTAGTAGAAAATATCCTGAAGGAGAAAAAGAAAGAAAGGAACAGTGACAGTATCAGGAGAAACTAAAATTAAGTCCAAACAGGAATAGGTAATAAAGCAATGAAGAGGGTACAGATGCAATTTCAAAATTATACTTTTAATAGGTAGAAGGAACTAATAGGCAGGTCGTTGTTTGGATTTTCAGCGGGGACAACAAAATCCCAAATAGATTTTCACTTAAGGGGATGTTCTGATCCGACACGGTCACGCCACCAAGCGGGTCCCACCTGCAATACCAGGTCGGCGTTGTAACGGGTGGCTGCATGCCGTGATATCACAGGCTGGTTTCAACCATGGCCGATAGAGGGCATGAGCTCTAGGTGGGCCGTAGGCATTGCATGCACAGTTGGCAAGTATTGGCATTGTGCATAAAAATTATAGCAACATGGCAAACACGTACTGTCGGACTATACAAATTGCATATGTTAAGATAGTATGCAAAGGTTTCTGAGGGGAGTATCTTCATGATAAAATGCTCGAGTTATAATGGTTATCAGGTAAAAACTAGATGGCAATGTGCAATATATTCAATGCTGGATTTCAGGAGATCTGAATAAAATGTAGCACATGTACATAATTTCATTGCATGTTCAATCACCCCCAGAGATTTCATCGCATGTTTTAATTGACTTCTGAATCATGAAAAGCGAGGTGGATTTAATTTGGGCTGGAATTAGGCTAAGTGTGCATAGTCTAGTGAATGCATGCATAAATTATGACAGAGACCATGCATGTGTTCTGTCACTAGTTATTCATTTGGGGGTCGGCAAATAAGGAGACAACTGAAATAGGTCATGCATATCTGCAAGGGGCCAGCATTTACCATGTTCTCTAAGCATAAGGGGGAGAAGACCGGTCTTAGCTTAATAGGGTGGGGTATAGCTGTTACACATACGAGGAGGTGCCCAGGGGGAGGGGAATTTTATGCAGAGGCACTACCAAATCCAATAATGGTCGCTTTCCTAGAGTGTTAACTGTTATTGCATTCAGTTAACACATAACATTGAAACAGGGACACTCCTCTTGTGTCACAGATCCACTTTGCATTTAGTTTTGATAGAAAACACTTACCCTACAGATATATGTTGTAGAAAATTTAACCTAAATTCTCTTCCTTTCAGGGCATGGACAGCGGGTCATCTCCATACCTCTGGATGTTACTCAGTACCCCAGGCCAAAATTCATGAATAGGCCTCTTCATGATAAAATTCTTTTAAAAAAAGTGCAAAATAAAAATGCTTTCTCTGCACTGACTATGGGCAATAGATACACTCTGTCTGACCCCCAGTCACACCAAGGGAAGGTCAAGTCGTGATATTGCTTCATAAAGACAAAATGTACTTCCGCCCTCTATGCTGGTACACACTGGCACCCTTTATCTTCTGTTACAGGTGTCTAGGTAGATCGTGGGTGGTGGTAAACCTTGCGTGGGTGTAAGGGTGAAGGGAGGGGTGCTGGACCTGGCTGAGGGGTAGGGTGGGGGTGGAAGTGGAAGTGGCCCCAATTGCCCCAGCTACCTTGCCTCCCCCTGCCACGATCCCCTAGCCGCGAAGCGTAAGGCTCGGCAAAGGCATTGGTGCTAGGTGCCGTTTCGTCTGTATGCAATCCGTTCCAACTTTTACTAGCAAGCCTACACACCAGGACCCATAGGTGGTCAGTTTAAACGCGGAAAACGCACAGAAAATAGCTGGAATTACATTGCGTATTAGCAGAGCGTGTTCCAAAAAGATGGTTCTGTATATTCTGTGACTTTGGTGCGTTTTCTGTGGGTTTTAGTGACGATTATGGGCACATTTGTCCAGAATCTCTCGACCCCCTAAGGTTGTGCTTCCTTACCAGTCACCTCCACTCAGGCAAATGATGTATTGTAGGTCTACTGATAGTAGTATTGTTATCAGTTGTTGCATTTTCCATCATTGTATAATATCCATTTACCTAGCTCCCACACCTCTAATTGTCAAATTGTTAATAATCTGATATTGAACAGTACCTCAGCTTAATCACACACTGTCATATCCAGGGATCTAGCCCCCCCCCCAATCCTTTTCATTGCCTACAGGGTATGCATGCTTATAGATCCTCTGTATAGATCCATCCACGGTGCCATTCAGTTCCTTACATATTTTATGACATTTGGAAGATCATGTCTGAAAATTTAAACTGTCAACCTTTTACTGCACTTTTGCTTTAATTTTAATTCATGCTAATGAAACTACCCCAATTGTTTTGGCCCATGGGGGCTTCCTGCACCTTAATCCTCAGGCATAGAATCTTGCTAGAAATCCAGGATTTTCACGCTGCATTTTGAGATTTTAGGGAAAACTAAGACACCAGACACAAAAAAAAAACCACCTACCTTTGGTGGCCCTATGACGACGTCGGTGCTCGGCGCGGCCATGGCCGGGTCGTCCCGTAGGAGGTACGGGGGACGGGTGGAGGAGGTGTTCCGGAGGTCGTCGTCGGGCTGACGCTACCTGCCAGGCTGCCCAACCACCGCCACAGTCCGTGCCACTATAGGGGACCTTCTGCGGCCCGCCAGTATAGACAGCTTATATACGACTAGTGCTAAAACTCTCTCGTCCCCAGTACCAAAACGTTCCGCACCGCCTCTCCCGCCCGCTCCCGCACCCCTGAAATTGTCAGAGCGTCGCCGTCACCATGCCCACAGGCCACGCCCACCTGTACATCACCAGGATGATTGACAGGGGATAGAGGGCGGGATTTACATAGACAGGTCAATTTTGATGCCAATCTACCTTTCAAAACCCTGCCTTAATGGAGAATTGACAGGGACCGTACCAGAAAGCTTTTGGAGCGTGAAGTTGTATTTATTGAGGTCGTTCTCCAAGCACTGGATGGTTAGGTTGGTCATGGTAGGAGATCCAATGCAAAACATCTGTTTGGAGAGTTTCAGCCTACCTGACACTTGTGAGTGAGTGAGTAATAGATGTTTACCGCCATTTCGACAGCTAAGGTCATATTCATGGCGAGAACGACATTACACAATATCACAGAGGAATGTGTCAGTGCCCGCGCATATGTGCATCACACACATCCCGAGGGGATAGGAAAGAGGAGAAAAATACCCTTTTAAGTGGGCTAGGGATAGCCCGACCTGACACTTGTTGCTAAGGGCCACAAAGCGTAACCATGGACGCATACCTGGCAGCAGACAGGCGCCTCTTGTGTGTGGTGCCACCTAGGGTGGAAGACACGCACTGATTTACAGGTGTAGGTGGCAGATCGAACTGGAACTGGTTCTAGAGGAAGCTGGTCCGAATTCGACCACTAGCGTGAGTCGTCGCTATATATGGGTAAAAGTTGTTTCGCCCGCTGGTTCATGTAGTGCTTATTTGTAGGCAGGTACCTCACGTAGTTATCTTCGCCAGAAAATAGGGACCATAATCCCCAAACACGAGAGAGGTATTCCCTAGAATGCCGACCGGACTAGATTGGTCCGAGAGTTAAAGGGGAAGGGAGGGTATAAATAGGACGGAACAGCCTGTGAACCCACAGGGGGTCTCATAATGGTGAGATAAAGACCTCTGGTCAAATATTTCAATGTATCCTGAATATCTATGTCTTTAGTGTATACTAATTTCTCTAAGATGCAAAGCATGTGTGAGAATACCTAATTGGCAGATATAGCTAATATCAACTACTTTTGATAAGTAAAGCACTCAGAAAATGGGTTTCTTATTTTCCCCAACTGTCAAAACTTTTTTAATCTGGATGTTCCATCAATATACACCAACACCCTGTTGTCCAGTCAGTGTTCATTTTATGGAGCTGCTCCAGCCACCACCCCCAACCCTAATGACTCCAGAAAGACCAAACTTCAATTTCAAACAGCACCCCCTGCAGGGCAATAAAAATTAGTATCTCTGTGTGGAGGCGGCATGAGACCTGCTAGGAGGGCACACCAGGACTCCAGGTCGTAGGTACACTATTTCCCCTTTAAGTACTACGAGTGAGGTAGTGACCTCTGGTGCCAGGTCGGGTGACAGTTATAATACAGGTATTACATGGCTCAGAATGCATTCTGTTTTGCATGTAAAATTGTCACCAGAGCTAATGAATGGGGGGGGGGGTAACAAAATACACTAGTTATCTGCTACGTCGGATAAACACTTACAGCGAGAGTGACCGCAACATCCGCCGTAAGTAGTATATGGAATAGGTAAGTAGGGCATGGCAACAGACGATTACTACCATAACCCGCGTATAAAAGTGCAGCCCGCGTAACAGGCCAGTGGCGGATTCAGCATTTTGAAAAGGAGGGGACGCATCCCCTGATTTTTAGCAAATGTTGGGGTTGAAAATATGTAATTAAACTCTTAAGTACTGGCAAAATAGGGGGGGGGGCGCCCACCCCCTCTAAACCCGCCACTGTAACAGGCACAGCCTGTTCTCAGTAACATATTACTTTTGTAACTTATGTAGGCCTAGGTATTTTAATGGAATGTGGAATGTGGGAATGCGATGTAGGTGCACAGGGTCATGATTGTTAATTTTTCTTCAATGTACTTTCTTTACTTCACTCACCCTCTTACATCTGGAACAAGGCCACCACTATAGTATGCTTTGTAAAATATATTCTTGTGCTTCATCATACATTCACATTGTACACATGTTCTTTCTAGTTCCAGGTATATAGCTTGCAAACTTGTACCTCTTTGTATGACTTTACCTTTGTGATTTAACACAAAATACATAATTAATTGTTGTCATGAAAATCATTAATGAATTTTGGTAATAAAAGGAATTTAAAAAAAAATCACCAGGAGACCAGTAGATGAAGTGTAACACTGTTTTACAATTCAGAATACCGGCACATGTACACAGTATTATCATATTCAGTGCATCTCATTTATTCTGACAATGTTGCTCCCAGACGCATCCAGGGCTCTGTCCTCAAATCTGAAGCAGTGAGTCTGAAGAGCCCTTTTATAGCCGAAGTCACGGGGTCTCACCTGTGACGTCACTGATGACGTCATAGGTCCCGACGAACCACTGGATCTCTGCCAGATCTTTGCCGATGAACCCCGGAAGTCTCACCATTCATTTGCATGTCTTTTACAGTACTGTTCTATATAGTTCAATACCCTACGTAAAAGGCGCACCCCTAACTTAAGCTACTTTTCTGAGGCGCACCAGGGGTCCGTCCTCGTGCATAATCTGTGCCTTAAATGCTGGCCTTAACGGTACGACACGGTTGATAACTATGGGTGTATATATTTTTACTCGCCGGCGGTAATCAGACATGCAAAATATTTTAAATTCCTGGGGCCTATGCTTCCACCTTTTACACCCTAAAGTAGCCGGGCCGACCATTTGGCGCTTGGTGAACGACTGCCGATTAGGGCGAAACCAGTCAATCTGAAACAAAACGTGAGGAAATCCTGGGGATTCATAGATAGCACTATGCACTGCAACTATGTACTGGGACCTAAAGGGCTAAAGACTTAATTTGGAAATTAAAAACATTTATTACAGAAATGAGTAAGGCATGGCTCAAACAACACATCAACCTACCCTTTGTTCACTTCCTTGATGCTAGGTAGAGCCACCATGGCCTCCAATAGTTCCCTTTAGTTTCTCTTCCATACTCTAGGTGGTAGTACCTGCACGTGGTACCTGCACGTTTGTTCAATCTACAAACAATTATTGACTACCACAAGTACTAACACAAGTTAGTTTGCAAAAGTGTGTACTGACCACTAAATTCGACATGGCAGCATTGCCATTTATAAGTATTAAATACTCGAATGGTTCGAATCTCTCATGATGGTTTGATAATAAGAAAAAGAGAGGGAATGATAGCGAAAAGAAACAGAAAAAGTTTGATTCGTCGCCATGCTTTACTGGATTTGCGAATTATGTGGGTGTACCCTGAGATTAACAAGATCCTATATATTAGAATTGATCACTTTAGTACTCTTTGCATATGTAGGGGCTAGTACAGCGTGATTTAGTATAAGGGTCTTCCCTGAGAGGGCAGTTTGAGTGGTGCGCCCATCACTGGGGTGGTGGCAGCACTGTTCATCCTCCTCCAGCTCTTACCGGAGGCCAGGGAAGACGTTAGTAGAATCTTGATCACTGTCAAGGGTAGACCACTGTTACCACCGAGCTAATTTTTACTTTAGCATTGACTTCGAACTAGATGCAATTGAATATGGAATAAATATGTGCCGGTTGCACTAACCCGAGATACCTTGTCTTGATTTACTTCGAACTAGAAAGTATATAAAGACAAACCATTACACATATATATATTTAAGGCGCACCCTGACTTCAATTGGGCGCAGCAAGGGCTTCTATGATTGGACTATCGAAGAACGGCTATAAATGATTACTGTGGTTAATGTAATCCAGGTATTGTGCCCAGTCACACTGAATCTGCCTTATGTTATGGATTAGGGACAGGGACCTGGTGTATTGGAGGTACGAAATTTCAAATAGTTTGCTGAGCACAATACCCGTACAAAATCAGCCACCGTTCCTATAAATTTTGAAGTTTAAAGTTTAGATTGAAAGCATATGAATGTGTGTGAGATATAAAATGGACCTGTACATGATCTTCTTTATTTAGAGAAAATAATTATAAGCTTTATTGATGCACAGGTTGATTTAAGTCACAGATACAATGAACGAGGGCCTCATACGCCCGAGTTCATTGTATCAAGTGACTAAAATCAAGGAGTGCATCTATAAATATGCTCTTTATACCATGGTGTCCGTCATAGTCTTCTGTATAAAGTATTTATCTTGAAAATCAATGAATTCTGATGTGAGTCGGGCCAGACGATGAGGAAGCCCTTCCGCCGTATTGGATTTCTTGTTTGTCAATATGCTGTGTTGTCCGCCAAGAATAACATTAAATTTCCACCATTTATAGGGCATGTGAGTCCTCCTACTGTTCACAGAATCAAGAATAGACCTTCTTCTTAGTCTTCCCAATTTTCAATAGATGATTTTAAGGCTATATTTCCTCAAAATGGTGATAATCCTATCGCTATGCGGTCGCTGTCCGAGAAGAATGGTAGTACTTTCTCTATACACCAGATGGTGGTATCAAGCATCGTTCATTCTAACCATGGTTAATTGAACGTGTTTCATCATTAAACTTGAACGTAAAATTATGCAAATCAGCCATAACCATGGTATAAGTTATTGATATAGCCCTGTACTAGACCCATCGTTATTTGAAGCTCTCATTTCTCTAGTCCAGGTGTCGCCACAGTGGTACATGGAATTAGTTCACACATGAGACAACAGGTGTTCATCTTGTCTGTTACCAACAGGGAAAGGCCATTCCCATTCTTGAGAACCATTTTAGTGTAACGCTGGTGTAATCAGTCTCAGGCCCTTACTACATTGTGCTTCCTCTACCAATCACGCATTTTTGCGAGTTGGTGCCCCTTTACCGGACGCGCATTTTTGCGAGTTACTCGCCGATTTTCGGCCGATTTTGGCCGATTTTTGACCCTCTATAAGTTCCTTAAAAATTGCTCAAATCTCAAGATTTTTTTGGGAGGTAATCTATGGTACATTCTGTCTGGACAGCCCAAACCATTTGGCTCTATGCAGATCTCCCTCTTGATGGTGAGCAGGTAAACATGGATGAGTTTTACTTTTGTGTGCCATGATTTGGGCAATATTAAGGGGGGAAATATGAAAAAAATGAAAAATATTATCAATTTTGGGGTAAAAAGTGACTAAGGGTAACTTTTAATGAGGAAACGGTTGGTGACAAAATCAAAAGCATATTCTGATGCATTTTGGGTAAAATCTTGGTTTCCATGGCAACAACTGTCAACAAAAGGACTAGCAATCACAACTTTTGTTTACTTTAGTTGCCATGGCAACAGGAAAGAACGGTTTTCCAAGGTTCCTTCCTGATGAATCAATCGCTAAGTCTTGAAAAATAGTTATCATATGCAATTTATTTCATATTGATAGACACATTTTTAACTAAAATATTTCAATTTGAAAATTGGTAGTATTGCATAATTGTTTCATTTGCAAGCCATACTAATTATTCAGGTTAATAGGGATGTCTCACCTTGTGATTATAAGTGACAGCAAAACCTTTCATAAGTTGACTTATAATTGGAATATCTAGAAAATTCTTTCAGTTTTTGAAAGCTCTCATGATATTCTATGCACGAAATTCTCATCCAAATAAGGCCAAAAATAATTTGGTTCTTGTAGACTAATCTTTATGCAGAATGTGGTAGAAGAAGAGTTAATCAAAGAGTGTGTTTGCTGGCGACATAATGCTGTCGTAATAGGGATCTGTATAAACAATATTCGATCGGGAGAGAGAGAGACATACAAAGAGGCAGTGACATGGCTGTTTCTTGAATTTGACATGGTGACATGGCCTATTTTTAAGATTCACATGTGACATGGCAAGACTATTGACATGTGACATGGGATATTTCTTAAATTTGACAAGTGACATACAGCTTAGTGACATGAAAAAAAATCTGGCAAAGTACATAGTAAAAAATAATCCCCTTAAAAATGTTGAATCACTGGCACAGGTGGGTGTTGTGGTGTCAGTGATTCTCTCGGGTAGCACTATCGTGCCCCTTCTTTCGATAGTTCGGTGCACGTATGAATGCATGGCAACTTTCTAGCATCGCGTTCATTCATTGTGCATATCCTTCGTTATCAACGTTCTCCCAACATGAATCCATAATGTTGGCCCAATGCAGTTAACTTGAGGTGCTTGCAGGCACTAAATTGGGGCATTATGAAAAAATATAGGATTTGAGGCATCCATATGATTGTGATCGTCTGTGGCATTAGTTTGCACTTTTCTTTAATCTTTCGTTCTTTTTCCCCCATTCTGAGTGGGTTTCCATCCGATTTGAATATGACATCTTGTTCCTGAGAATCACACAGACCACTCTCAATGAATTAGAACACTAGATACCAGTGGTTGTTATGGTGTACAGTATACCTGGAAGTTCATCTGGGCGCCACCCATGTATTATTCTCGCAGTGTACAGACCTCCAAAGGGACAGAATGATGTATCAATGCCTTGCTTTTGATTGGACACGCCAGCACTGCATCGATGCATTATTCCGACAAATGAACTTAAACCAAAACTAAGCCTTAAAGGTCAACTCTCTATATAGACTCCATATCAGACATTTGAGACGCAGGGGAGGGGCCTTATGCTACATAGCAGTAACATGACCCACCAGGTGGGGGCAGTACCGGAGGTTCCCCCACCAGGAGAAGGTGTAAGGTAACCCACCCTGCAGGACTCTTCCTCCAGGGCGGTAAGACACACCTGAGACTCAGGTAACCTGGTACATACACAGGCACTAATGAGGGATACATTACTGTCAGTATATTTGCACTAACATTCCCAGAGTCTAACGGTGTTTCATTAAGGTGGTAATGGGAAATGCTTAGCACATTTTTGCTGGTGTATAATGAATATTTTCCTATGGAAATAAGTATATGTAGGGTAGTGACCACCCTTGCATTTTTGCATTATGTATTTGTGTTTTTTTTTCTTTCATTTCATTTCCTTTTCACTCATTTCCTTTCATAATCTCTCTGTATTGTGACTTATATTATCAGAAGGGATGTGAGCAGACAAGTAGAAAGGAAGCAGACACATGAAAAGGATAGCCCCTGAGAGGGTGCAAGGAACATCTTTCCTCTTTCTCTACTCAGAGATATGTACTTTTGATAAAATACACACATATAAGCACATGCAGTCATGACAAGATTAAAGATCGCAAACCTCATGTGTATGTTAATAAAACAAGCACAAGTAAATCACCTTTATCATTGGTTGGTGCATTAGGACTGCGCTCCATCTGATGGGCTTGATAGCAAACCTAATAATCTCTATTCATCAATTTCCCATTCCTGCCTCTTAAAAAGAACTGCCCAATAATACCCCCGGAACTGTACTGACCAACTGACCCTAATCCCCCTGAATTAATTCATTAAATGCAAAAAAAGTGTGGGGGGTGTAAATTTTGGATATCTTCTATATCTATAGGTCCACCCTGAAAAAGGTTGAGGGATGCATCCCCCCCCCACATCCCCTTTGCCTATGAGACGTTGCCTCACCCCGTTGCACAGGTATAACAGGCTGCAAAATATACAATAAATCCCCCTTTGGAAGTGGCAAGGGGACATCTAGCAATTTGAAACCGAGAGCAGCCGGCATAAGCCTGTTGCCATGACAACAACAATGGCGGTGAGCCTCACTCTCATTGTGATGCTCAGAGTGAGGCAGAAGTCAGACGCTAAGCTCGATCACGACGTATCCACAGGAGTGTTCCTATACTAGTTCCTATACTAGTTCACAGGTGAGTGAATATAAAAAAAAATATCTACTATTTCTTTAATCTAATGTTTTTAAAAACATTCGATAATCAAAATGTTAATCCTTATTCATTTAGGTTTAAAATCTCTAACCCGGTAGTTTCAGAGACTAGTTTGAAACCCATTTCATGTACGAGTGGCATGATGATTTATTAACTAGCCTATAAGTAAACTTAATTAAAATGTTGAGAAATGGCATACGAAAGGGGCAAAGTCGCAGTTCATGCCGTCTGACCCTTCTAGCCAAAGTGGGTGGGTTCAAAACGTTGAGGAAGTGTGAGAGTTGAGGTGCCATCTGTATTGATGTTAATTCCCCCGTTAGAATAAAATTAACGAGTAATGTACGATTCCAAATTTATCCACAAAATAATACAGAATTTTCCTTTTAGATATTTCTTGGCCAAGTCCTAACATAATCGTGGTTTTCACATAATTTTCACATCCTAAAGACGTTCCAACTAGGAAAGACATTAGGCAGCCTTAGGCAGCTTTATGGTACGATTATACAGTACATGGCATTACAAGTCATGTTACCGTTTTGTAAAAGTCCCTATTGTTTTAAAGTACCAGAGTCCCTCATTATACCACAACTGTGTGGATAACTACATTATAACACTCCTTTTGCCTATTTTTTAGTTTATCATTTCGGTAGAGATTGATCATTGACATATATATCGCATTGTGAACAAATTAAGCTATGTGATAATTCACTGATGTGGGATGTGTTAAATTTGTTCTCGCTAGTTTTTGGGACACATTAACTCATTAGAGTTAAGAATAAGAATATTATGTTTTACTGGGCACTAAATGCTCCCCTAAAAGATTGAAAGCTGTGTAGGCTGAAGTCCATCATCACAGTGTAACACAGCAAATATAATGAGTAGCATTGGGAATGCAACTGCACCTCATGGAAATAGTCTAACTTTTGATGTGCATAATACATTGATTATGAATTTCAGAGTGGGACATATTGCTTTTAACCAGGATAAATTATCATTTAATATAAATTATTTCCAATCATTCCCCCTCTGTCAGTACATATCACATTCATATCTATAACCCATGATTATCAAAAACAGTGTAAAGGTTATGCATGTGTAGAAGGAATGTTTAGGGTCGTAGAAACAACTCATGGTCAGAGGTGTAAGGATTCCTAATGATCTTAGCCCGAATGGGTTCAGGGTACTGAAACAATTTCTATACCAATGGTTAAGCTCAGTCTAATAAGAAAACTCCCTGAATCTATTTTTTAGACTCAGTGTTATAAGTGAATCTCTAAAATGGCGCTCCAAGTAACAAAATGAATATCTATATCTTTTGTCACACCCAATACGATCAAATGAATTTCCATGTTTATGGTCACACTTAGTAGAATAAAAGGAACCTTTGTACTTATGTACTTATAAGATCTTGGCCTTATGCATGTGCACAACAACATCGTGCTGGACCAATGTCATCAGGTCCATTTATTTTTCTAATTTGTGTTATTGATACTAACTAAAATGAGAGACCCATAGGGTCTCTCCTCAACTTTATGTGGCAGTAAGCCATTAACATCTAATATTATAGTGGTAGTTGATTATATTAACCCAGATACTAGACTGGTCATAGACAGGTGATAGACATCTTGATCAGTCTTGATTCACTCTATACTGTTGTTGCCTTTAACGCTTACTGATATGCACATGTTTCATTATGATTGTAAGATAGGACCTGGTTCTATTCTTGTACAGTATAAATAAAATAATATCAATTCAATACATGGTCACACAAAATGAAATAACATCAATCTCTTATAACTGCAGGTATGGGGCAACAAACGCGACCCAACATGTCAAAATCTGGCATCTCCCTCACAGCCTCCCAGCTTGATGAGTCGTTCATGGACATGTTAAACAGTAAGCATGAGGCTCCTGGACTTGACTATCTCTGTCAAGGTAATTTCATTTATGTATTTTCACCCCCTTTAATACTCTTACATAGAAGCCACAGAGACTACTTCAGACAAATAATTGTTGTTGCTTATAGGATGACCCTGAATCCAGGGTGTGGCTTATATGTAGGTTGTATGTAGACAATATTAAGATATCTTTTTAGTTTTTAAGATGGCCAGGTGATAACAGTCACATTCTTCTTAATTGTGCAAAATTGACCCAACAATTGTCCGATAGACATGTAGTAAATGTATAGTAGAATGAGTTTTAGTCAATTAAACATCCAATGGGATATTTCAATTAGGGGGGGGGGCGGGGTTATAATATCTTGGTTTCAAGGCTGATCCAACAATCTACTCGGTATATATACCAGTTTAATTTATTGTTAATCTTCAGATTAACATCTTTCATTTGGAAGTAGACTTCATGGAATAATCCTATATAAGTAACCTTGTCAACCCCCTTTATACCTTACCTAGCACCCAGCATAACCTAGGTAACTGTGTAAACCTCATTATTTGCCTGTATACTTTTATACTCCATTAATCGCTCTATTCAACTGTTATACCCTAGGTAAACCCATCACCTTGATGGGTAAGAGGCTACAGCTACTGCGGCTTGTGGGCACAGTGATGATCCCCATCCTGGCTCTTGTGTCCATGGTGGGGCACATTTTTGGTACCCGTATAGAAGAGCACATCCTCAGTCAGGATGTACGCTTCAAGATCCGCTACAGTCTAGAACTCAGGTAAGATCAAAGTACATTTTGCTATTTTTCACCAATCACAATTGTGTAATTATTTCATCATCATGCGCAATGTCTTAGAGAGAGGCATTTTGATCTAAAGACATAATTTCATCATTTTGGGGGTGGGGGGGGGAAAGTGCCCAGTGCAGTTGCGATATCTCTTCTTTTAATTCAATACTTACAAAGTCATGTGGGTGCTAATGTACCTGATGTAATTATGAAAGGCCCGCACTAAAAGTATGGTCATTTCCTTCTTCCAATGCCACTGCCAAAAATCTTTAATAGAGCTTCAAATAAAGAAGTGTGATCATGACATTTCCCTTATTGTAATGATCAATACTTAACTTTCTCTTCTATTTCCCATAACAGCCAAATGATGCATACCCTTCAGAAAGAGCGGGACATGAGCACCCTGTACATTAGCTCTATTGATGCAGAAACTAAAGGTTTCCTTGTCAGGTCCTATCCAGAGACAGACAAGGTAAGTGCATGCTTCTTTCATTTTGTGATACACTCGCTCCACCAAAGATAACATAGCAATCTTAGGTTTTGCCTGAATAATGTGTATTTGAACTGCCTTAGCTGGTATTTCCTGCGCATTTCACTCTCAATTGAGACGAAAAGCAGTCAATCCAAGTTGACTGTGATCGACCTGGCACATGAAATGTCTGAATCTATAGCCAAAGGAAAGCATTTAGTGAAATGACCAGCCTATTGCAAGTGACGTGTGCTGATGGAGACTGATAACTGGCTTAGTGGGTGGAATACAGGTTGATTTTTCCATGGTTTCAAATCTACAGGTTTTGGAGGCTTTGAGCAGATGGCCGAATGTTGGTGACCGACGTGATGAAGAATTCTACACAAAGGAGAACTTCCTGAAGTATCTGAACCACCATCGCTACACCCTGGACACAGAGGTCCCTACCATCACTGAAGAACTTGACTTCTACTCCAACCTCATGAGAGAGTTCATGCAATGGTTCTACGACGCCATCATGGAAGCCAATTCAGGAACTGTATGGAAAGACTTGGTCTCTTTGCAGGAGATTGTGGAAGCCCGAGAAGCATTTGGCATAGAACGAGCTTTAGGAACTATATTCTTCACAACAGGTAGTTTCAGGAACATGGATGACTACCTCCGATTCGTCCAGAGCCAAGATGTCGCTAATGTGACCCTAAACTCAGCACGTGAATACAGCCCTCTGGTAGACACTATCTACAACAACACCATTGCTGACATTGACAGGTAAGCCAACTTGACCACCATTTTCATGTTTAAAAGTTGATTACTATGGTGTGAGGCATAAAGTCCATCGAAGACAATTCCTTGGCCAATCTGTTTTAAATCTTGGGTGATTTCATCGTTAAGTTGGGTCAGAATCCTTATGATGTGATACACAATCGAAAAGGGCTAAATACGATCTAGCCATAAGTATCACTACTGGACATGTGACACTAACTTGTGTGTATTGCAATGATTGACACTTTAAGCACCTGTAAAGAACACATTTAAAAGGTTGGGAAAGGGACCTGTATTATAGCTGATGACCCCTGATAATTTAGACCAAATTGAACTTAGACACCTTTACACAATTTTTATACTTTGCTCTTGCAATGAAGCTGACCCATAGTTCTTCAATACTAGAAATTACCAACTCTTTTTTCTTCTTTATTATCAAGGTCAAAGGAATTTAGATCATTTGTCATCTGGAAAAATCTAGCTCATTCTGATTTCTCTGGATCACAAAGATTTATCTGAAGGAATATGAAAGTTACATCAGCTATAATCAAGGCCTTCCCCAAAATGCATTTCACCACAGCATTTTGCAACTTGGTATCATTAATACTATGGTCATATATAACATATTGAATATATGGCTATGTAATTGTATTCTAGCATATGCAATTTTACCATATGTGGTCAAGTTTCTTTAAGAAGCGATGGGTTATTTGAAGAAAATAATGTCTCCTAGATATAAAGTGAATAGGTAGGAACCAGTGCACCTGTTAAGTCCTTGACTATAAAGATGATAACAAAACAAAATGCACAGGATGAAATCTTACAAAGAATCGACTGTGGGGGTAACAAGTCACATTTTCTCATAATGAACTTCAACAGTTCTATTAAAGTGGAAGGATAATAAGAACATATTCAGCCATATAAACATCTTTTCATATATTCCTCAATTATAAATCTCATTAAGGTTTACCTATAGAAACTTTTGCCTTTCTTCCTTGCAAAGTTAGTGACAGTAGAACCTGAAGTATCTTCAATGTTGGGAAAATCTTTAAAGTTTTCTTTGAAGTAGCAACTGATATGTCAATGGTAAGTCAATCATACTTATTTAACAGGGTACTGGAAAAAAATCAGATTGGAATATGACCAGCATCAAAGTAGTTACTAAGAGTCTGGACTGTATTTTATTTAATACGTTCACTTCGTATTACTATATCTAGGATCGCGACAGGGTGTCAACTACAACGGTGTTCCATAGATTTGGCACAGGACAAGGGAGCAGACACTGCACCAGGCCAGAGGTAATAACTTTGGCAAGATTAGATAAAATTGGAGACTGATCATTTATTAGCATCAGGAGGTGAAAAAAGGGGTTGAATTTGAAGGGTGCAGTCCTGAAGTAATCCTTGAGCCCTCTTGTTGGGAACATACTCCTCTAAGGTGATGAAAGGTATGCTTACACAGAGAAAAGTACAGCGCTCAGTCACCACAAAATTGCCACATAGTAAAAGGGTCACAGTTACTCTTGCCAGAGCCTTTGGGCCTAGTACAGTTTTCTTCTCATACTAGTGCAGTAATCAGTGGACTTGACCCTTGCCAAGTCATTTGCAGCTATAAGATTTGACTTATGAATATTTATCAGTGTTTCAGCAAATACCACTAGATAGGAGAAGGAACAATTGTCGGTACCAGAGTAAACCAGTCTTGATATACTAGCTACGTTTGAGACCAAGCTGTGATGTATGTCATTCTCTTTCCACTTTGCTTCAAAAGAGGCAGTTCCAGCAAGAATGCTACAAAGGGATGGCAATAGAAAATATATAAGAGATGAGCTTGAATCGAACTTGAATGAAATGTAAAATGAGCAAACATTTTCTGTCTAGGACACTGCCCATCTGTCGCCAGGAACTCTTCCTTAGCAACCATAGTCCTCCATACCCAGAACAGTTTTAGCTGGGGTGTAGACATTGGGGGGGGGGGGGGCATTTTAGCAATAAATTGCCTTAAATATCACCAATAGGAATTTCTTTAAATATCGCCCTTTCCCCAATTTTTCAATCTGGAGCTGACACAGATACCAGAAGTGCTGGGGACGGGGACTCTACATATTGATGATGGACATACGCTTATACTTTGAAACATTTCTGAAACATTCAAATTCAATCATATCATAGAAAACTTATAGCAATTCAACGTTGTGGCTGTGTGTTTTCTCTTATGTGTTGTGTGTTTGTTCACATTCTCTCCTTCCAGATTGTACCCAGTCACAGACCGTAGTCGTGGGTAGACACCAACACTGACTCAAGGACCAATGGCCATGGATTTCAGGTTCTGGCCAATTATATTAATGTTGCTGTTTTATCATTATCACAAATGCAAACAATGCCTGTAAATCTCTTCAGCTTTTAGCAATACATATTCTAAAACTATATGACCGTGTGCCCAGATGGCCCATACTCTACAGTGTTAGTGTTTACCCTGAAATAGTTATAACCAGTAGGGGAGAGGGAGCGTATTGAGTCCCTGGTCACTTTGAGTTATAAGCTGCCATTTCGATTTCCTTCAGAGTTGTACACCTTGCAACCACCATATGAGCTGTGTATAGACAGACGTTTTAAATGATTAGGTGAAAATTAAACAACCTTAAATGATTTGTAATCCCAAGAGTAACTTCCTGAGATTAAGCCATGGGGTCCCTTGAGCCAAAAACTTTGGGGAATTTTCAATAATTGTCAATGATCCCCAAATATGTGGAGTAAGCTCTAAGGAGTAATTAAAAAGGTAGTGATCTCTAAGTCAAGAAAAATAAAAGTGCAAAAGTGGCTCAACACGCTACCCTCTTCCCTATTAATTAGTGAAATGGCATAATTCTACACAGATATATCCCTATTCATAGATTGCGCCTTTATTGATGCACAGGGTGTGGTCGCCAATACGCCTTTGAGTATTATCTGGTTTTTTTATTATCCCCATACTTATATATTGAGCAGTGGAGCTGTGGTCCCTCAAATGGCCCTTGAACCCCAAAGAGGTTTCTGTTTGAGGGTTAAGAGCAACCAGAGTATCTTGTCCACAACCATGTCTCTTAAACCTCAACCAGCTCTTACCCTTCAAATGCTCTTATCCATCAACCGCTCTTATCCCTCTAATCTTATAGATGGAAGAATATAGAGATAAATGAAGGGTGATACGGTACATATTATAGGGTCTTAGCAGGATTGATTATTAGCCAATGAGATAATCCCAACTATTAACTGCGGCCCTGTCGGGGGCCAACTAGTACCAATCTGATAGGTCTTATCAGTAGAACTCGCTGGTAACAAGCTGCAGCAATGGCTGTGCCCATGGGACAAGCTGCTACATCGGAATAGGAAAAGGACATATGGAAATAGAAGAGTAGATCTTTGGAAGATGTTTAAATACAGTCCTGTATTCCCCCTGTCTCCCATGTCCCTGAACCTTAAACAGTGAGCAAGCTCGCACTTATTGACCCTCCCCCCCCCCAACATTCCCACTCCCCCATCCTTCCTCACTCCCACAGAAGGTACTAGGGTAACTGGCAGTTACCTCATCCAACCTACATGGTCATATGCAAACAAGTGTGGAAACATTTCCTCATTCTATGCCGTTAATACGCTATTCTACTTCATAATGATATTACAGAATCAAAGCTAGAGCATCCATACTTATTGAGGCAAGACCTGGGGTTACTAGTACTACATTATTTGGACTTCATAAAAATCAGCCAAAACTGAAAGTTTGGTCTAACTCATAGTAAAGTTACACTAGTACTTGTTATTGTCAACAAACTGAGTTACCCTATAGTAATGACAAATCTAAACCTCTCTATGCTACTGTAATTGACAATGTCAGGCTACAGTTATTAGTTCAAATGACTGTGCATTCAATACACCACATCTGAACAACTTAGCATTACCTAAGTCAGTAGAAATACTGTGTTACCTCCCCTTTTAGTTCTCTATGATACACTATAGGATCTGCCAAGTTGGATGGGGTAACTCCAAATGTCTCCTAGTACCATCTGCATTGTGCCTTAGTCGATCCCCTTCTGTCCTTTCCGATACTACCTCATTCCCCTACCTCCCCATTCTGTACTCCTTCCCCTACCCCTTACATCCCGACAAACTCCCCACATTCCCCTATTCTCCTACTCCATGCATACTCCCTCCGTCTGTACACTGTACCTTATCTCCCTCCATCTATCTGTATATATTCTTCCATCAGAGTTAGGAATATAGGACACATGTCTCATGCCTAAATTAGGGAACAATTCCTATACAGTTACCCCAAATGAATTTGAGCATTAAGATCATTTGAGGGATAAGAGTAGTTGAGGCATAAGAGCAGCTGAGGGATAAGAACAGTTTAGGGTTAAGAGACATATTTGAGGGATAATAGCCCCTGGCTGCTCTTAACCCTCAAATGGGATTTCGTTTGACGCTTAAGAGCCATTTTAGGGATAAGAGCCCGACCAGGTCCAAATCCAGCAAATAAGTTTCTTCTTCTTTGGAATCCAGGTGACATGTAGTGCTGTATGACAGTGTCAGAAAGCACACTAACAAAGTTGGGCCTGGTAGAAAATTTAGGAACCTTCATAGAACAATATTGCATAATATAAGTAATGTAGCCATTTTGATACTACAGTTGGATTTCAAGGTCCCAGTTGCTTCGGACTTTCCTTTTTTTTTTTAAGAAAACATAAGATTTTGAACTTCAGGTGATGAGTTTGAGTATGACAAGCAGTTGACTGTCTGATGTCTCTTCAATCTCTCCATTGATTTATCCAATTGTAGGTATGTTGGTGGAATAAGATACATGCGCCATCTTGTAAGAAGGAAGGTACTGGATATCATCGAACCATCACTAGACAACGCTACCTTGTGGTAAGTGTTACCATCCACTTTCTGATCATATCTGTTACTGGTAGTTTCCAAGTTACAGCCATCCTAAGCTCCTGGACATTGAATACAAATACCTGAACTAGTTTGGCTGAACCTGACCTGTCCCTACATAGGTTCACAGGTACATAGGTAATCTTGACCTTGTTTATGTTAACCTTGATTTGAGCCTGTTAAGGTGGAACCTGGTCTCTGATCTGATCACAACCAACCCTTCGGAATTATAGCCGCAGCTTAAAAAAGCTGACCTTGAATTTCTGTGGTTTGACCAAGAACTGACCTCAATTGACCTTGAGCTGACCTTGGTTGTGCTGACCTTACAGGTATGACAACATGACAGTGTACCTGGACGCTCTGCTGTCCATGCAGAATGACCTGTCAGCACTGGTACTGGAACAGCTTGGTGACAGTGAACAAAGTGATGCAGAGACCATCATTACAGTGGCTATCCTCTTCACTGTAGTATTGCTCATGTGTCCACTTGTGTTGAATGCTGTCTACTCCCTCACCTACAATATACAGAGCTTCTCTGCTAAACTCTCATACAGGTAATAGAGGCTTGACTTATCCATGTCTATTCTACATTGAACAATGCACAAGGTTAAGTTTGATGATTGCCTGTTCACTCGTTAAAGACTGACAAAAACTGGTTAACTTATCAACAGTTTGCCTCTGAGAAAGATATTGAATCTATACGAAACTGTGTGTTATTCCTAAATAATACACATCAGCGGTCCCTAAATTGTTTATATGAAGATGCATTCCCAGGGTCTTAATAATGTTGCTCATTTCTGTACCCAATCCCAAGATAATAATATGTATAATTACCCCTAAGAGTTTATAAACTATGGTTAGCCTTGACAAATCTAATTACCTTATTTCTTTCTCATAATTTCTTAATTACATTCTTGCAGAACTCGAGCGTTAGATGCGGAAAAAAAACGGACGGACCTGTTACTATATCAGATGTTACCTCAGCCTGTGGCCGATCTGCTGAGGAAGAATGCAGAAGTGAATGCAGAGACCTTTTCAGAGGTCACTGTCTTCTTCTCCGACATTGTTGGCTTCACTGCAATCTGTGCTCGGAGCTCACCTATTCAGGTATTGGATTTATCTTGGCCTTATGTGCTGGTCTCAAGTGAGCGTATATTCTTAATACAATATGAGTACTGAAAAATTGAAATTGACAAATATAATATGAACTAAGTCTTTAATAAACGCTGGTATTGAATAAGGACCCGGGATAGAGGAAGGCTGATATCCATAAGCGCCAGGGCACATATATATGAGCCCACATGTAATCTGGAAGATAGTCCCCATCAAACACTCATTTCTGAGTTATGCTAGTAGCATTGTTAAGAAAAGTCCACCTGATTAAAACCACTGCCGTCTGTAGCTTCTCCATGTTCTGTGTAATTAATTGCTAGATGGAGGGCTCTTTAATTTCTACTGCATTCTAATAGGTTTAATTTAAAAGAGTTGATTTGTCATTGCAAATGTGGTTAGTTATGAAAGCCTTATTGTAGAAGACTCGGACAAAGATAAAAGTGTATTGAATCAAATAAAATCCAATCATAGGGGAAAGTTGCCTAATTTGTCTAAGATTTTTTTTTCTGTCCAGTGACTATTTCTATGAATTTGAATGTAAAATTAATACACTTTGTGATGGCACATTATAGATTTATGGTGATGGCATAAAAATCTATGAATTTGAATTTCTCTTCTTAGGGTGTGCAATTAAAAATCAAAGCCTAATGGTCTAATTTAGACATCTGGTTGCCTAAAATTTAATTGGACCAGTGTGTATCCTAATTTGGACCAATATGCACTATTGTTTTCCATTTCCTTATACTTTCATTATATTAAAAAAAGTATATAAAACTAGGGAACTTTTAATATGTGATATCAGATGTCCTCTGAGTATTTCCATCAATATCATGTCCATCAATATCATGCTCGGTACAGGAGTAAGAAAAAGGTTACGATTTAGAAATCTAGGCCTAGGCCCCACTGAGTGGTCCAATTTAGGCAACTAAATTGGATCCAATATTACAACTTTAGTCCAACTTAGGCAACTCAAGCTGGTCCAATTTAGGCAAAGTGTGTTTCCTAAAACATGACAATGGTTTTAATCAAATTTCATTTTAGTCTAATTTCATTTTAGTATAATATGACATCTAAAAATTTGAAAGGATTTTGAACAAAAAATTTAAAAATGGCAGCGTTGGAACTTAATTCCTAGTACTGCCACTAGGGGAAACAAGGGTGGTTCAATTTAGGAGCCGCTCCAAATTAGGCAACTTTCGCCTATATTCTAAAAAAAAGAAAGCCCCTTCTGAACTGAGAAATGGGAATTAAAGAGGGACCAGCTAGAAACCTCTTTGGGTATTGAACAAATGGACTCTAAACAAATAAAAAAATGTTTTTTAATTGTTTTTGTAGGTGGTGAACATGCTGAATGCCCTCTACACGTGCTTTGACCATCAGCTAGAACAGCATGATGTCTACAAGGTAGAAACCATCGGGGACGCCTACATGGTCGCCTCAGGTAGGTCACCTTTGGACGGTAAATATTGCTATTTTCCCCTTTCTCATTCTCTCTCTCCTATTTAAATTCTCAATGTTTCTATGTTAGCTTTTCGTGTTTTTTTTTCAGATCCTGTATTTCCAACACATAAATCGTTACAATATCATATATTATAGTGAATTCATTCTTATAACTGTTGGTATTGAGGGGCGAATTTTAGCAAAGCAAAAAGCGCTTCGCAGTTTAAATTCAATAGGCGGAATTTAGGTTGTATTACCATACATCTGTGGATTTTTTTCCTTTTTTGTTACTACTACTGATTCTAAACCTTGGCACCAGTCACTCTTGTATCATAAGGAAGGATAGTCTGTCCATGAACTGACCACATGCTTGGTTATTATCAGAGGTAGACCACCCAATGGCCCCCATTCAGACAGGATGTTCCCCTCATAAACTATAAGCACCATTATGTTTGCGATATGTACAAAGCGTGTCATATGCACATGTTGTTCATAAGATAATACGATTGATTCTCTAGTGGCATAGTTTTTGAAGTATTTAACCTAGAGTAGTGTACCAAATTTCGAGGTGAAGTGTTAGAGGTCCATGGAGACTACCTCATTCTCCTGAGGACTAAAACGGAACACAGGTGTGACTTTACACATGGGCGTGAAGTGAGTTTGCCTTGTCTAGTCACTTTATGGCTCGTTTCACTGAGACTTACACCCCAAATATAAATTATAGAAAGAGGTCCAGGACCATGATATTCAACTGCACTGTTCAATAACTGTGTACCCAGATGTATACCACGGGACAGAACCGAGTGAATCACCATGGCCCACACAACATCATAATTTTTACTGTACCATAGATGTACCATATGTGATATTTATGACACTTTTTCATTTTATAGTGACATGTCAGATCAGTTTTAGGGAGTGGTTATTATTTATCATGTACCCCGCCTATAAGATGCACCCCCTCTTTTGGAAGGCTCTGTAAGGTGCAGTAGGCTTTTGATTCACGTATAAGATGCGCCTTATAGGCGAAAGATTACGGTATAGATCAAATAGGGGCCCGAAAATTCTCCGCGCCTCCGGCGTAGGGGGGCACAAAAAATTTTGACTGCCGTTGAGGGGGGCGTAACAAATTTTCGAGCATCCGTGCGAAAACTCACCACCCCCCTGTTGATAAATAATGACCATTCCCTTTTAAGTCAAAGTCCACCCCCCCCATCCCCCATCGAGGTGTACATGTAAAATGGTCCCGATGAGGGATACTCTGTATAGCGGGGCAGGAGGTATGTGTGTGTGTGTGGGGAGGGGGTTGTATTACAGGTAAACCTCAGGGCACATGGGTGAGTATTAAGCAGGTATTGCCCACGTTGCTACACTCTCCTCAAGTGGGGCAATCATATACAGCACGGCACTAAGCTAGGAGGTCCAGATAACCCAAATAGAGCACAGATTATCTACAGTAATCCCTTCTTATGGATCTTTCTACAAACCTTGTGTGATATAGTACATAGGTGTGGGTCAAAACAGTCCTGAGAGGGGACACTGGATCTATTACCAGGTCTACTACCACAGACTGTTGTGTTATAGCTATACACACTCCACAAATACTCTCACTCAGATATATCTAAGTTGGACAAAAGTCGTCTGCTCATCAGAAGTTGGCACCAAATTGAGTGATTAGCATTCATTATTATCAGTCTGTGCTTCTAAGTAAGGGAAAAAACAAAAAGGACATTAAGACTGGACAGATGCCATAACGGAATTCAAAGTTTCAGATTAAGACTCTTCTTTGTGGAGTTATTCAATGACCACCAGGATTAGTAGTCTTTAACCTACAGGCTTGTGGATTCCGGCCTGAAATAGCACGATACATTTGTTGGCGATTGTGGTGGTACCGTATTCTGCCATGCTTTACAACATTCTACTACTATACCAAGTCAATTTATAGTATGGTATCATTTGGTTAACTGGATAATCGAGGACACACTGGCAGATAATATTAGAAAGACACATTGTATACACCACTACCTACTTTATAGTCTGTGTCTGGAGCCAGATTAGAAATGGATGAATACCCTGAGGACGACCAGGACATGACTTGTATGACTCAGGAGACATTACTGATATCCCCCACGGCACTGGCCTCACCCACACCCAGTATCTCAACCACAGTACACCACAAGACCTTAAATAGTCCCAACCAAGATCAGCACTTGCCCAAACCTCCAATTGTAGACACTGGAGATGACGTTGGTTACAACCTGCAGGCTGAAGCATTGTCTAAACCTGAACATGTGATTCCTCAAGTGCCTCCCTTAAAGTCTTCAAGTGGACAAGGAGAACCCTTGTCAGAAGGGGAAGGACAGGAGGGTGAAGAAACCATTAAGATTTCAGATATGGCAGCTACAGAAGGGGAAGAGACTGAGTCTGGAATGAAGAGCCCTACAGAGGAGACACCCAACCCTCCTCAAGGACCATATAATGTGGATCCCTCGCATCAAGAGGAGAGCAGCCTACCTCCACCGAGGAGGAGTCAGATTGCCCAGGACCTTGTGCGTCGCCAGGAGAAACTCATGGCTAAGCTATGCTCCATGCAGAGAGGCCTAGGTCGCCTGGAGGATGAGCTCAGCAGCCTTAAGACACACCTTAAGTTTAACATGAGCTTTGGGCTCAGTCCTCAAGCTCTGTCTGCTTATACCCGTACATCTTCTCCTGGAACTGATAATCACACCCTGCACTCTATACCTAGTCACCCCTCCTCCAGGCGATGCAGTGGGTTAGACGCTGAAGTAGCTGAGTACTTAAGAACAACTACCAAAACCAGCTCCCCAGCCTACCGACGCCCCTACAAGGATGCTTTGTATATGGAGGAACGCCATCCCAGATCCCTTGCCGCATCCCACAGACCACTGAGTTTTTATGCACTAACCCCCAGTGAGCAATACACCAGAGGTGACACATATTATGCAGACCCACCCCAGGATGCCCTTGGCACATATTCTACGCGTTGGTTGTCTTCTGAGGAGGACATTGGTAGAGCTGGGAGGGATTATTCAAGGTCAAGGTCTCTCGCAAGGTCAATGTGTATGGGATCATCAAGGTCAAGGTCGATTTCACCAAGGAGGGTTCTTGGCCTGGGGAACATGACATTTTCCTACTCTTTACCCTCATACAAATCAACTGACAATCTGAATGTTCTTGGATTGGGGAGTAATTATGATCCCATCAGGACAAATGATTACCTCAGGCGTAGTTGTGGTAACCTGGATCCCTCTTCAAGAGACTTTGATTATGATAAAGAGTGTGGTGCTCAGACAATGAAGAGGATCTACCGAAAGGCAATAGGGCGGTTCTGATCGGATTCATTGTAACCCTTGTTAAACCAGGAGAGGCATCCTCATAGAGAGATTTGTGTCCAACTGTATGAAGGGGCGACTTCTAGAGCCAGGTCTAGATTATGTGCACTTTAATACATTCTGTAAATCCCCCGTCTATAAGCAGCCAGATAATATCATAAGCCACACTACGACCTTTGGAAACAGCTATGAGTCGCAGGTTGCATCCTTATAATTGCTGGATGTGTTACAGCCCATAAGCCACACCTCAAGTTTGCGCCTATCCTATAAATGCCACATCATATTTGGTGAATCATGACAGTGCGGGAAATGTATACATGTTTATGCTCTACGTTGTACATTGGACGTTTATGATTGATATAATGGACAATGGCTTGCTTTGGTTTTCTTCCCATGGATTTAAATACAGTGTCAGCTATATGCACCCCTTGTGAGGCATGTGTAGTAAGCAGTATACATATATACTTAATAACAGATGTTCGTAAGTAGTATACCTCCTATGGTACAGACAGTAAGGGACAATTGCCTTGTTTGTCTATCGTTAAACGACAGAGTGGACGGTCTTAATTTTTAATGCCGACAGTAATCTAGACTAGAATTATAATTACACATATATATGGTCAACCATGATCTTCTCTGTTTGCCTGTGTAGCCCATAATTATGCAATCAATAAATAAAATCAGAATTCAAATCATTCTTGGTAGTTGTAGACCCTTTGTTCAATCTTGACATGCTTGATATCTCCTCTGATGCAATAATGATCATGATGTGTCAGGAAGATGCAACCTGGTCAAATCCCTCAATTTCTCTGTAATCTATCTACTCAGCAGTGTAATGATGACCATGTTTAGCAACTAAATCGTGAGCTTTTTCACCTTGGTCAGTTATTGCTAAGTTAATAAACTAATGATTGTGTACTTTAAACGCCGAGAATACGTTGTAAAATATCTCAGCTCTAGCCAAGCATTAGATCTAATCTATAAGTATGAAATTGCCAGTTGTTTTAAGTAATTCTCTGGCCTAGGTCGGGACTTTTCAAGTAGAATATTGAGGCTGACTAAATCGGACTGCGGAAATGATAGTTCATACGTTATACAGTAAGGAACTAGCAAAGGTAGAGACCTATTGAAATCATGCTTTATTTGACATTAAGTGATTGGTGTATTAAATTTTAACATGTCAGTAATCTTGACAAAAGTTTGGTAAAAGGCATTCGATAAAGTATACTACCACACTTAAGTGAAAATTGAGAAATAAAGAAAAAGAGCTACTATGATCTCTGAATCAATAGATAAAGGATATAAAGTAAGAAAATGTAATTTTGCTCTCATGAATCCTTTGTAATTTTAAGTGTGCCACAGGGCGCAATCCTGGGCCCCTCCATTTATCTTTTTATGAGCCAATATTAAGGATTCTACATCAGCTGATTTTGCCTGCAGGTCCTCTAGCACAGTGACATCCACGCCACTATGCTCTCAAATGGAATATGAGCGTGAAATTCACAGAGCAATGTTTACCTAGAAGTTGTATTGGACCCATTGAATATTATCTTAGAGCATAAATCGACCAAACACATCTTCTTACAAAATTATTGGTAATTTAGTTATCTAGATGAACTATTACTCAGACAATTATGATTATAGTGTAGCTGTGCAACTCCGAGACGTTTCAGAGCATGAGGATGACTCTCCCAAGCACAAGACCTTGGATAGCCCTATGCTTAGGTCATGTGCTCAAACCTCGGTGAGGATTAATTCTTGCAAGCAAAGAGTGGTGTATTCAAAATATAAATGAGAAAACCAACGGCTTTATAAAAAGGCTAAGTGTCAGATCTCCGCAAATGTAAGATTACATCCCCCTCTTATTTGCAAGCAACATTTAAGTATTGCTTTGCACTTGACTCCCGCATGTCTTACATATAGTTAAAGCAATTTTCATACAAAAAAAAGGTAAAGTATAATGTTCATTATAACGTCTAAACAATTCATTTTATATGTACACCATATTGGAAATCTAACCATTTCTTACAGGACTGCCAAAGCCTAATGGGAGACAGCATGCCGCAGAGATAGCCGCCCTGTCACTGGAGTTACTGGACATCATAAGCAACCTGGAAATACCCCACATGCCCGGTGCCAACTTCCGTATCCGAATTGGCTGTCACACAGGTAATGGTGACGTCACTCATCTCTGTATACATGTGAAACTGCCATTAGTTGATATCGAACGGGAGATCCTTAAGCTTTAAATGGTTGCATATTGTGCCAAGTTCATAATAATCATTGTGATGATTCATGAATGTAGCCCTATGGCTACATGTAGTTGATATACATTAGGATTAAATGGTTACGTGGCAATTCACCCACGTGTGATATATCCATGCTATCAGGCTATATGTCCAACATGTGATATATCCATTGATAAAGAATTATGTTTCATTCAGGCACTCTGCAATCTTTAAGGGATTAAGGGGATAGTCTGTGTGTAGGCCTAATATTGTACTCATGTGAGAGGAAATTATAGAACTATTAATCATGTCTTTGCATATTATCTGTATTTTGCAGGTCAGGTTGTGGCAGGTATTGTTGGTGTCAAGATGCCCAGGTACTGTCTATTTGGTGAGACTGTCATCATTGCCTCACGTATGGAGTGTACTGGAAAGCGTACGTATACATGCAGATATCTCATTCAAATGACTCTTCACATAGTGGCTCTTGTATGAATATTCCAAGAGGCATAGTAGTGGCTCCTGTAAAAGTATATCTAGAGACATCCCATTTGACTCTTCACATATTAGTAGCTCCTGTATGAGTATACCTAGAGACATCCTATTTGACTCTTCACATATTAGTGGCTCCTGTATAAGTATACCAAGAGACATTCCATTTGACTCTTCACATATTAGTGGCTCCTATATGAGTATACCTAGAGACATCCCATTTGACTCTTCACATATTAGTGGCTCCTGTATAAGTATACCTAGAGACATCCTATTTGACTCTTCACATATTAGTGGCTCCTGTATAAGTATACCAAGAGACATTCCATTTGACTCTTCACATATTAGCAGCTCATGTATAAGTATACATAGAGACATCCCATTTGACTCTTCACATATTAGTGGCTCCTGTATAAGTATACCTAGAGACATCCCATTTGACTCTTCACATATTAGTAGCTCCTGTATGAGTAAAACTAGATACATCCCATTTAACTCTTCACATACTAGTGGCTCCTGTATAAGTATACCTAGAGACAGCCCATTTGACTCTTCACATATTGGTGGCTTCTGTATAAGTATACCTAGAGACATTCCATTTGACTATTCACATATTAGTAGCTCATGTATAAGTATACCTAGAGACATCCCATTTGACTCTTCACATATTAGTGGCTCCTGGATAAGTATACCTAGAGACAGCCCATTTGACTCTTCACATATTGGTGGCTTCTGTATAAGTATACCTAGAGACATTCCATTTGACTATTCACATATTAGTAGCTCATGTATAAGTATACCTAGAGACATCCCATTTGACTCTTCACATATTAGTGGCTCCTTTATAAGTATACCTAGAGACATCCCATTTGACTCTTCACATATTAGTGGCTCCTTTATAAGTATACCTAGAGACATCCCATTTGACTCTTCACATATTAGTGGCTCCTGTATGAGTAAAACTAGATACATCCCATTTAACTCTTCACATACTAGTGGCTCCTGTATAAGTATACCTAGAGACATCCCATTTGACTCTTCATATATTAGTAGCTCCTGTATAAGTATACCTAGAGACATCCCATTTGACTCTTCACATACTAGTGGCTCCTGTATAAGTATACCTAGAGACATCCCATTTGACTCTTCACATACTAGTGGCTCCTGTATAAGTATACCTAGAGACATCCCATTTGACTCTTCACATACTAGTGGCTCCTGTATAAGTATACCTAGAGACATCCCATTTGACTCTTTACATATTAGTGGCCCCTGTATAAGTATACCTAGAGACATCCCATTTGACTCTTTACATATTAGTGGCTCCTGTATAAGTATACCTAGAGACATCCCATTTGACTCTTCACATATTAGTGGCTCCTGTATAAGTATACCTAGAGACATCCCATCTGACTCTTCACATATTAGTAGCTCCTGTATGAGGCACAGATTGTACACGAGGATAAGCATCCTGAATTGTGATTTGCTTATTTTCAATTTTGCCCTTTGTTGGTCCTGTTCCTGATGATTGTAATCTTTCACAATAACTCACAGCAGAATGATATTTTTGAACTAAAAAAAGTGCAAGGTTTCTTGACCTTAGAGAGTTTAAGATCACGACTTGTACAGCAACGTGTACGTCTAGAATGATAGGGAATGGTAGGCTAGACGTTGCCGTACACGTTAGACATAGGCATATCTTAAACTCTCTAATATCAGTGGCGGATTCAAGATCTGGAAAAATGAGTGAATAATAGATGTTTAATGCCATTTCGACATCTACAGTCATATTCATGGCGAGAACAACATTACACAATTTAAGAGAGGAATGTGTCAGTGCCCGTGCATATGTGCACCACACACATCCTGAGGGGATAGGAAAGAAGAGATATAGACCCTTTTAAGTGGGCTAGGGAAGCCCGAGATCTGGGAAAAGGAGGGGGTGCAGCCCAGTAGGAGGGTCCAAAATGTGTAATTAAACTAAGTACTGGGGAAAAGAGGGTATGCGCGCCCCCGCTCCCCCTCTAAATCCGCCACTGTTGATTAATATGAAGGTATGGGCACAACAAGTACATGACCTGTGAAAAAAAAACAAACCTACTGGGTAGTGCCACTTTTGTTATAAACTGCTGCTTTTCTAATGCATGTTCAGACAAAATTAGCAAAATGAAACAAAGTGCAATCTGAAAGAAAGCCATATATGCATGCATACTTTTGACAACCCTAAACTCATCAGGGCTAATCATGATAATGTTTTCCTTGTGGAATTGGCAATCATGTCAGGCTATGTCTCACTACTGTGAGGGAAGTCTGATTGTGAAGTTTTCTGACCGGTTATAAAGATGCAAGAGACAGTACATTTTTACAAGATTGTGGTGGCATTCAAAAGTTTTGTTCACTTTCTTCTCCAGTTGGGCGGATCCACATCAGTGAAACAACTCGCAATATCCTGAAAACTCTTGGTGGCTACGTCATGCACGAACGGGAGGACATCAAAGCAGAGGTGGCAGGTGGTGTAGCACCCTATGGAATGCCGGTCAGTATGTCCCTTAATTCTTTACTTATATGGAGGCCGTTTCACTGCGTTTGATTAATGAAAATGAATCGCAGAAGTCTCTGAAAATAAAGTCCTAAATTATTATGCTTATTCTGAAATACCTTATTCAGAAACGACCTCCAGTGAGAACCCTGTAAAGTTTCAGGTATGCTCATTCCAAATTATCTCACTCTTAAACCCTCACTTCACCGTTCTTATAAATGGGTCAAACAACTCAAATTTAACAATTTCTTTCCATACATCTAACCTAACTCAAGTTGTCATATCATATACATGTGTGAGTATGTTGTCATCTGACATAATGCCCTTTTGATATCAACCTTCCAAACGCCATGGTAGAGCAGCAAAAAAGGTAATGATCATTGAAGGGGGCGTGACAGCACAAGGTCTAATGCATAATACAGCATATCATGTCATATTCACTAATACATTTCTTATGCAGCCGGGACCTGACCAAAAGCACAACAAGTTCCATGTGCTAATGGACCATCTCCGTAACATGAAGACCTACTGGTTGGTGCATGAGGAGGGAAAGAAGCGAATCGGTAACACCTTTTTGGAGAGCGGCTTGGGGTCCAGTCCTGAGGCTGAAGACCATGAGGCCAACCTCATCACAGCAAGAGGTAGGTGGTATTTTTGTCGCTGGATTAGATCATGGAAATGTAAATACTGTGTTAACTTGCGTACAAGGGGAACAGGGTCACAAGACCAACACCGGCTTTGACAATAGCACAATTGGAACTTAATTTCTTTAGTTTTAGCAAGAGTCCATGTAATATATCATGTTCAAGATGCATTCTAACTCTAGGCTGATCACATAAGGCACAGCCAAGCTATAGATTACCGTAGGATATTGTAGTAGGTGTGCACCAAATACATGTATACCAGCACTGAGAAAATATTCTTACTCACATGAGTCTAGATCCAGACTCGGGCAATGTCGCCAAAATGAGTATTGTTTGAGACTCAGCCTGATCCTTGAATGATACTCAGGCAGATCCTGAGGCAGATCCTGGGGTGATACTCTGGCTTTGCATGAGTATCATAGAAGGATCAGGCTGAGTCTCCAACAATACTCAATTTTAGCGACATTGCCTGAGCCTGGATCTAGACTCATGTGAGTAAGAATATTTTCTCAGTGAGTGTAACATTCTGAACAGTAACATCATGTTATAATAATACTTTTGTTTAGTAGGATTAACACAGCAGAATTACATGTAATTCAGATCATGTACGTTTACTGATCACAGTATAACCTAAAGTATCAACAATTTGGTCTACTTAAAAAAAGTAGGATAATAAATTATATAAATACACTTTGTAATAGTTTTTGTAAAGGGGTAAATCCACTGCCGTGACCCAATTCCATTAAGCCCCACTTCCATTGCCGTCACCCTATTCCGTCAGTGACGATTCCATCACAATTTTGGATGAAATAGTGACGGAATTGTGATGGAATCGCTTACGTGACCGTTCCGTCGCCATTCCGTCACAATTTTGGACACAATCATGATGGAATCGTCACTGATGGAATAGGGTGACGGCAATGGAAGTGTCCCTTTAGTCACACTTCCGCAATGATCCCATGACGGAATGGTGACAGAATCATGATGGAATACAATCCCATCGCCATTCCGTCATGGAATCATGACAGAATCATGAATGACGGAATAGGGTGACGGCAGTGGATTTAGACCTTAAAGTTGTGAATCTGATTTGCATATCAAGAAATTACCTAAAAATAATATAAAAAAAGGCCTTGAATTTTGCCTTATCAAAATATGTCTCTTTACAGCAAAACGGTCGTCCAGACGAAAAGGCGCAACATCTAACAACATAAAGAAAACAAACGCCCTTGCACAGCAGGCAGAACAGCGAGACGTTAATCACGATGTTTGATAGGTCTGCCGATTGTAATGAATATCAATTATGAATAAGGCTTGTGGAATCTAGTTTACTTCCACATGTGAAGTACAGAATGAATTAGTTCAAATGTAGTTGATTGATGTTAGTTATAAAGAATTACTGTATTTTAATATAGATTTTCAGAAATATTTCGATGTGATAAAGCTAATCAGAGTTCCGTCCACTTGTTTAATGTATTTCAATAGTAATACTGTTCATTGTAGTTAACTTAGAGCGCTGTAATTATGTTCTTTATAACCATGTATTTCATAATCATACTATACAATCACCCGTGGAGCATGCATAGTACTAAACCTAAATAGACATGAATTTATTGTTAGTCTTACCTTTGTGCCAACTTGTCACGCCTGGCATAAGAAAAAAAAGTGATTGCTATAAGAGAGAAGAAATAAAAAGGGAAGATAAACTTCATAACAGACATCTATAAGGATGAAGTTCAGATTTAGAATGTCTTTTGTATGGCGGTGAGATAATTTTATTGTACACAGGTCTGTTCCCAAAACCGTAAAAGGATATATCATAAAACTAATTCATTTACCAGTAAAGGACAAAAGATAACAGAAATGGAGCTGCTAACAAAGGATTTTAAAAGAAAATATTTATGATGACGTAAAAGTCTTAATGGTCATACTGGTATCGGTTATACACGCTGTTGTGGGCATGAGCAATTGTATATGTTATGTAGTTGTAATACACGTATTCACGAATATTTCCTGCACGATAGCTCGCATCTGTTAGGGTCACACAATTGTTAATCATTCCAGTTAACTTTGAAACAGACATTATATCCCTTAGTACTGATTTACCAACATGAGATGTAAATTATGTTTATTTTACCTTGCTCAGCAATGTATCCATGTTAATAGATTGTTAATGTTCATAATTTTAGAAATAAAGGATGGTGTTGAATGTTGATAAGATATCGGAAGCGTATTGCCTATCCCATTACATTAAGTCCCCAGAATTGAATGTGTAGCGACTTTGTGGCCACAGAACGTGGAATCAACGTCGAAATAAGGTTTGCCATGGTTGATCAATGGTATATCAACGCTAATTCAACGGTCCATTCCAATTGCTAAGGATCAAATCAGAAAGGCAACGTACTAGAGAAAGTCCGTCCCATTTTGCTGTTTCCTTCTTTGGTATTGGGATTAGAAAAATATGTGATGTAAATTTTGAATGTCCTTCAGATTCTGCAAAACACTGAAAGACCAACTTATGGAATGAATGTAAACAATGTATTTTTGGTCAGTATCTCTGTGTAATCAATAACGTAGCAGATGAAATTTGTGTATGCACCCCTTGCATTAGGCATCAAAACAACCTCTATTTCTTCACTGAGCTAAAAACATCTGTTTATGTTGAGAAATCGTCACATTTCCAGTATGGCTCATTGTCAAATATCCCTGGGTCCTTAGATTCACTTCATGTTGCTCTCCATATTTTGGATAGAATGGTTGCCATACCAACTCATTTTTGGAGGAAATGTAAACTATGCACATCTATGAAATTCTTCTGTGTTGCCAATGACAGTCAGTGTGTCATTTATTATCCTACATAACCTTTTCACCATTCTGTGTGGCAAAATCAGTCATACCACTTAGAAAATAGGCATTTCCAAGGAAAATTGACATTGGGGCTAAATGAATGCCAGAAATGGATCCCCGAGTTCATAATTGCTGAAGTATGTGATATTTAGCCATTACACTTTCTGGGATCACAAGAGCTAAATTTTCATCGGTTTGCTCTCCTACTACTAGATCTTTTCTAATAGGGGTTTTAGCACTGCACTTCTGCCAGAGGACTGTTATCTTTTGGAAGCCTGATAAGGACCACACTGGTCCTGACGACGTCACCGCGGCTCCCAAGAGTACATAACATTTGCTTTCCTGCGATGTGAACATTACTTTCCTCAAGGTGACACTGATGCAACACTAGTGTGGAATTAGGTAGATCTTGCACCCCCATCCCCTATCCAGAAAAAAATAAGAAAAGAAATAAGTAATATTGATAGATAAAACAAACAAAAAAAGAACGCGATTCACTCAATTCTGGAGGGGTAGTATCTGTTAACATTTACATGGATTTAGGGCTAATTCATAAACTTTTGACTTAGCAAAGTATATTGCAAATTGACGGATTTAGGAACCATTTCTGACACATTTCTGAGGACCTTCCAAAAAACAATTTTAGGGTAGTTGGGAGAAGTTATATGGGGTTCATGAGCAAGATATAGGATAACTTTGAGGTCAGTAAGAAATGTACATTTATGAACCCAATCTTAAAACACACTTCTTTTTTCACCTTTATTACGATAATTGACGATAAGGTCTTTGCCTTTTCTGCCCATAGAATTAGTTGTTTTCTGGTTAAGAATCCAATACCTGGTGTAATGGTTCGTATTGGCTTAAATGTTGGGTGGCTCGTTGGCTCGCTTATCACTAAAGGTACCAACACAACACGAGAGATTCGGGTTGGGCAAAGCCCCAGATCACCCCTACCGCTCGGGTAGGCCTTTTATTCACGTACTCTCAGCTCCTGACATACGTCTTGACTGGACTAGGTCCAGTCCCCTTCTGCGGATCGTCCGGCTTCTTAGTAGAGGCTGGACGTGAGGCATGGTGCTGCCCCCTCTTGTACCAAACGGGTATCGCGAAGCGACACCTGGTTGGCAAAGAAGGAACGAGTACCACACGAGCACGTCTCTCGGATGAACCGCACTAATATATATGCAACGATGCCGGCCCCTACACCGGCACTCTCTATTTCAAGGTTATCATTTAGGGGTCCTAAATTGTCAACACTTTAAAGCACCAAATCACATTGATAGTGATTCCCCTCATCTCTTTTTTCAATGTGCTCTATATTAATTTTCAGCACTCACGCTTTATTATTTTCTTCATTGTGGTTCCTTTAAGTCGTTTAGAAGTATTTGAGCATCTGAGGTTCAAGACAGTCCTATGATTTTAGATACAATTTATTCTAATTCACGAGTTTAATCTAAATGTTGATGATGAAAGAGAACTACCTTAAACATCTTAGAATTTACACTGTCAATGATTATAACATAATAAGAGACGCTTAGATAATATTCATTATATTTATTTATATTACATTTTACATATATATGTACAGATAACAGACATACTTTGTCATGGCATTTAAATAACGTGCAGTTACATATAGTACTAGACTAGATAAAACCAGATAAATACAACACACACTCTAGCCAACACCTGGGTAGCGTATTCTGTTGTTAATGTAAAAGCATGATATGTTATCACACACTCCCATAATAACTCAAGTATGAGACACTCCACTTGTAAGACGCACTCTAATAGGGTTTATTGTAATACCTTACATAAAAGGCAGACCTTACATATCAGGCACACCCTAGATTAAAGGAAAGGCTACATGACACTGCCAGGGTTTGATTTTGATGAACTTAGTACAATAGCACTGTTGTTTAATATTGTAGTCAAATGTCCTCACATTACATAGGCCTATAAGTGACACTTGACCTCATGTAGATTCTATAAAGTGCAGTATACGCTAACCGTATTAGGTGCACCTGAGGTTCATTCTAACCAGATAAAGTAAATCTAATGTAAATTTACCCCACCCATAAGGTGCACCCTTCCTTTGCCCCCAAACTATGCTTTGGATTGGTTTCACCTAATAGTATATGCAGCGCATACGTGGGGTACTTTTACATTCTTCATAATAATTTACAATACTATTGCCAATTTACAGAAGGTGCTACGACAATATCCTACTATTTCCTGCTCTATGAATACAACAGTAAGGTTTAACGGTTCATGAGAGCTATAATATACTAGTGACGAGTAAACACATGAAAGTTCCAGGAAATGATGGCACTGAAATTCAAGATACAAACAATGCAAACAATTGTGATGTAGACCTACATAAAACACCCGAAATAATATGATTCTTTCAAAACATACACAGCATTTCCTCATGCTATATTCTGCTCTTTATTATAAAGTGAGAGCAGCCCATCTGCCTCTTCACTGTTCGTTCGTGTGACGACGAATTGGGTGCTACTCATTATAAAGTAGCTTCTATTCTAGCTATATCACTAGTATGCTAGTAGTGCTATAACAATTAATGCCTAAAACATTCTTTACAGATTCTATCTAATTAGATTCGTGCAAATATACACATATACTGATAGAATGAAGTTTACATGGGTAAATAGGTTATAATTGCATATATACGATATCATCACATGGTAAGTGATTTAGATGCATTAGGCCCACAACAACTAACTAGTATACTTATTTTTCGACAATGAAAGCATATCTACTATATTTTGAAAGACAATGTATCTCTGATATGACCTTGAAAGGGGAGAGAAATAATACTTGTGAAGACGAGTATGTCCACTTCAACCATTTAAAAGTAATAAGGGTAACTTATTAGTTCTTGCACAACACCCGTGAGACCTATCATTCAATTTTCCTAGACTTTATCTTCCATAAGTATATTGATTTTGAGTTAAGCAATTATGAAATCCATCTGTTTCAAACACTAAGATCACCAAGGGTCGTGTTTTTCACCCATGACCTCAGTATGATGGACGACACATGATAGCACTGATATGCAAGTCTAAATGGTGCAGTTCTCTTCCTTACAATTAGATGGCATTGTTGCTTTAGATAATTCGCAATGAAACATCACTGATAAAGCTGTACAATTCTAAGACCAATGATGCAATATGCAATAGCCTACACCATTCTTTAGGTAGATACAGCATAATGCTTCTCATGAAGATGTATATGTACAAGAAATATAATAAACAGTTCAGGACAACTACTCAAAAACATCCAATACTAGGCAAGGCTGTCCACTTGCGGTTTGTGGCCGCTAACCTCTATTATGTATTTCCCTAGGTTGAAATACAACATATGGACTAAGGTTCTCACCACATACAATGACATGAATGGGTATTACTCTTCATAGGTTAAATCCAAATCTCCTTCCAATAGATTCTACCGTAATACCTCGCGTATAAGCCTTTGCTCTGCTTATGAGGATGACCAGTTAAATAGACATATAGAATGCCCTAAACCCCAGGGTGCGCCTTATAGGCAGGGTATTTTACATAAGATTAGTACTAAACTGTTCAAAATTTAATGCCTAGCTGCGCCTTTTAAGATTTTTTAAAGTCAGGGTACAACATATACGCAAGGTACTACGGTATAGATTAGTGGAATGGCTGTGGTAGGGATAATATCAATGTCATTATGATATTCTAAGAAATTAAGTTGCTACAGGTTTTGCTGCTAGTTGACCAAAGCATAATGTGCCTCAATAATCATGAAATAATGATAGGCCAGATAAAGAGAAGTAGCATATCAAACAGTTATTAACTAGTAATGGTGACCCTCGACCAGTTCAAGACCAGGGGGTAATTTCTTCCCTTCAAGCTCTTTCTCTAGATCCTCATAAGATGTTGGATTCTCGTTAAGTGGCTGTGGGTCTGGCACAAGCTTCTTTGCCGCATTCTTCTTGTCGTAGTCAACTTCCGGTGCCATTTCTGCCACGGTCGAATTCGTCTCTGGCGTCTTGCGCTCCACCTTCAACGCTCCAGTTCCCCTATAATCGTCCGGGGCAGTTCCAGCGGAAGTATCAGTAGAAATCGCTGTTTCCTGCACCATTGACATGACGTTGGTGGAGGCGCTGGAGGCGGGGTTTTCAAGAGGCTGGCTACTGGAGGGGTGAGTGGGTGTGGTAGCTTGAGGCTCAGGTCGGCCTCCTCCCTGGGGAGGCCCTGGAGCAGCTGGATCGGCAAGGGTAGAGGTCCAAGTGGTGGTAGATTTGGCGGCATCTGGGTTTGGCTTCTGGTGCCTCCGAGCCATGGTTCCAGTAGCATTGTGCTCAAGTAGAGCGTCCTCAGTAGACACAGACATAATCTCATCCTGCTCTAAACCTCTGGTGGCCCTACCTAGAAGCCAATAGGTGACCATTCTACCTTTACCCTGAATAAAAGAAAATTATCAGAAAAAGGTAATTCCTATAATTCTGTGTGTTTTATGATTTAATAAAGATTGACAGATTTAAAACGCCATAGATTCTCGTATACGACTTGCGTGGATTTCTGAGATTGTTTGAATTGTTTTTAGTAGATTTTATGTTCAAAGGGCCTTATTCAATTAGAGGTCTAATAAAGTTTTGGATACTTTAGAGACAACACCCAAGGGGCCTTTTGTTGGGCAATATCGTCATGACCTGCAAAAAGCTAGATTCACGTGGAAATAAGAAGTTATGATAGTCGACAAACCTTCACTTCAATGGGACCTCTCATTTGTAGAACATATCCGCCATTCTTTGCTAGTAACCTGTATGTTGTGACGCTGATATGAATACGGTTTGCTGAAACGATAAGACAAGCCACAAGGTTATTTCATTAAAAGTGTGGGCATGGAGCTTAGTGATAAGAACAGGGAAATTGAGTGGCATGTATTGTAGTGCTTTAGCAAGGAATACTATTAAGACAAAACTTATGAGATTGATATTGCAGATTCTAGAGAAGTAAGGTTAGGGGGCATCCATTAATTATGTACGCATCTAGGGGGGGTCAGGCCAAATGCATACAGATGCGTACAGGGTGGGGGAGGGGGGTCAGAGGCTATGAGTATGTATGCATAGGGTCTAATGAATTAGGAGAAATTGAGGCATTTTTGGGGGGGTAGAGGGAGGTTGATGGTAGGTCTCTTGGTACAAAATATGGTGACTGTAGGAGAACAACCCCTTATTCAAGTAGTCATAAAGGCTACAAAAATTAGGGGAGTTCTTACAAAGTATGCATACCATTTTACATTTACCAGAGGGTAAAGGAAATTTTCCTGCACGCAGGAAAGGGGGGGGCTCCAGGTGGCTTGAGTATGTACGCATAGGGGGAGGGGGTAGACCAAATGCATACAGAGTGCAACACGGGGGTGGGGGGGTCAATTTTCGGCAAATTTGTGCGTACATAATTAATGGAAGCCCCCTTAGGAAATTATTTCTTACGTGAAGGGGTTTGAGGTAATACAATGTATACCATAGTGAATATGGTGGCTACGTTTAGCAGGGTGGCAGGAATTCTGCACTGATAATAAAACCCATAGCCAGAAATGACTATACCCGCAAATTTTGACCCCTGTGGTCAGATGACTACATGTCTTAGTCACTTCTTGGTCACAGAAATAGTCATTCTGACTATGTGTAGAGCTCACAGACTGATGATGTCACAGGTTTCTGTGCACAAGAAAAGGAGCACACATTAATGGATGCCTGATCAAGGAGGCAATACTTTATCAGGACAATCAGACTTTACCTTCATCTTAATGAATTCATCCATGGATAATGACTGTGTCTGCTCATTAGTAGATAAGTTATTCATCTGTTTGTCATGATATTAGCAGGTATTGCAAAAATGTGAGGGTTATTTCTGGCATAAGCTGATCATAACTCAGAAGGTTTATGGTAGCCATTTTGAATTGCGTGGATGCTCTGTATACATTCCTCTGTCTTAAACCTGCATTGGTAGAATTACAGCATAATAGTCAAGGGACAGAGGAGGGAGATAGATAGACAGAGACAAAAAGACAAACAGGCTGACAGATAGACCATGGTGGGCAGACAGAGGGGCAGGCACCCCAGCAGGCAAGCAGATATCAAAGATAGAAACAAATAAGTATGTTTGCACTACAGGGCATACAAACAGACAGGCAGAAATACAATAATAAACTACACAATAAATAATATCTTTCCCTGCCACAATAGATGACGGGGAATGATGCCAGGATGATGGAGAATGATGCCAGGATGATGGGGAATGATACCAGGATGATAGAGAATGATGCCAAGATAGCGAATGATGTCAGGATGATGAGGAATAATGTCTGAACTATGAGGAATGATGCCAGGATGATGGGGAATGATGCCAGGATGGGGAATGATGCCACGATGAAGGAACGATGCCAGGATGATGGGAATGATGACAGGGTGAGGGGGAATGATGTCAGAACTATGGAAAAGGAAAGATGCCAGGATGATGGGAAGTGTTGCCAGGATGATGGGAATGATGCCAGGATGATTGGGAAATGATGTCAGGATAGGGAATGAGGGAAAAGAGGAAAAGTGCTGGGGGTTGCAAAAGGTAGAAGGCCAAAAGGTAAGTGGAGTTGCAAATGCCAGTGGCTAGAGTGTGAGAGGCATGACATGTGTGTAAGTGTCTGCGTGCACACATTATATATAGAGTGTGTTACCTACTTCAGGATCTGAGGAAGGTATAGTCAGTGCTGACTATACATACTAGTCAACCTGACTAAATAATTGATGCCAGGCATCAAAATGGTAGTCATTTGACTAAGAAATTTTACAATGGATCAAAGACATGACTATTTGTTGATTATATGACTTACTTTCATTAGTAAGCAGTGACTATAGTAAATATAGTCACGAGAGATACATTCACTTGACTATAGAAAATTAGTCCGTAGTAACTAACATTTCAAAGCCAGTGTTCTCACTCATCTAGGCCCACTCACCTAGGCTCTGATACTGGGGCATCTTAACTATCTTGGTGCCAACAGAGGTTAAAAGCTCAAGAAATCATAGTTTGTCGTACAGGGCAAGCCTCCAGGCCACTATTAAAACCAAGACATGTGTCAGATGTGTAGCTCAGAAGTCAGGGCCTTAAAGATTGGAACTCAACTTTATGACATTGGGCGTTTTTTGAGTTTGGTTTGGTTGATTTTACCTCCGCTAATAATAATTAAAATTTAGCAGAGAGACTATATTTTGATTCTTTCCTATTTTCCCCTACTTCTTATAGGGTGATGGCTGACTGAGTCAGGCTTCCTTTTATTTCATATTTTGTCAAAGAGCTTGGTTTCCCACAGGAAATCAAGAATCTCCTATTTCCAGTTCTGTGGAAAACACTGTTCATTGTCGTTGGATCTTTCAGGAATTTCTTCCTCATTCTCTTCATTGTCTGACAATGTAGCATGAGATGTTCCACACTCAGCGGAGTGTTGCATGCCTGACATACAGGTGCCACTTCACCTTTCAGAAGGTGGCTCGTGTTGTTTCTTGAGTAGGTGGCTCAGCAACAAAAGTGATAAGAGCAAAATTGTTTGAACTAACCTAGACCTGTAGTCTCCATTCTAGATGCTGTGTTAACGGTGTCTCCAAAAAGGCAATAACGTGGCAGCTGAGCGCCCAACACACCGGCCACGCAGGGACCTGATAGAGAAATTAATTAGAATGTTAAAATATTGTAAAACAGTCAGGATACAAATGCATAACAACAGAAATGCTAAGGGTATGATATGATAATACTTATTTTGCATTATTGGCCTTCAAAGGAGGAAAATAGTGCCCTAACCTGTGTGTATTCCAATACGCAGATTGATTCGCTTCTGAGGAATAATTTCAATCTCTAGGTCGGCAGTGGTAGCCATCAGATCTAAGGACATGTTGGCAATTTCTGAAGCATGGCGATTGCTGTTGTACTTTGGTAAACCTGCAATGTAAATAATATATCAGAGTCCTTAACCTTACAATCAGCACACCACTTGCCCATAGGATACTAGAAAAGTAACATTTTAGATATAATGTTACTGAAATGATTATCATTTTGTCTCTTTGTAGAATATGAATGACATTGACCCGCCAACAATACAATCACACCAGTTAAGTATCCCTTATTCCCCTTACCAAATGTGAAAACCATATCTTGTATCCCAAGATGAGCAAATTACCTTTTTTACTAACAAAAGCCTCTAGCTAGCATCCGTGTAATATTCCCTTACCTGAAGCCACCATATAGGAGTCTCCAATGGTTTCCACCTTGTATACATCATATTGCTCAATGCGATCATCAAATAGGGTGTATACCCGATTAAGTAGAGCAACAATCTCCATGGGCGACAGCTCCATTGTTAGATAAGTGAAGCCAACAATGTCAGAAAAGAAGATGGTCACCTCCTTGTGGTACTGGGCAGTGACATCCTTGTGTTTCTTGAGCTGTTCACCAACAGTCTTAGGCAGCATCTGGTAGAAGAGCAAGTCAGTCTTCTTCTTCTCCTTGTCCAGTTCTTTGGTCTTGTTCACCAGGGTAATGGCATAGTTCTGGATGTCATTGGTTAGGGATCGCACTGTCTTGACTAGAAGTGGACACATAATGACTACAATGAGAATGATGATGCTACTGACCACCACACCAGTGGTGACTACATTTGTGCGGTCATCCAGGGTCTTGACAATCGCCCGAGCCAAATCGTTCTGCACCAAAAAGAGCAAATCGACATAGAGAGTCATGTTGTCAAAGTACCATGTCGCGACTCGCAGGGATGGGTCTGAGAGATGGCGTTTCTGTATGGCAGTCCTGAAGACTTCTATGCTATCGGTGAGGTTCTTTCCTCCGCTGCTGATTCTGGCTTCTGCTATAGGTTTGACAAGTTGTGAGTAGCGGACAGCCGACCTGATGTTAGCATTGTAGACGTGAAGCTTCTCGTTGTACCTGAGTGGCATAAATAGTGGTTGTTAGGAGGGAAAGAAAGACAAGTTTCTGTACGGCACTTACCTAAAACTGCCATGTGTAAGCCCCAACCCCAACTATTTATAAGCCGCCCCTGGGGCTTGGAAATTTCAAAATAACTTACTACTATTCTATAATGTTAAATCTCCAGGAAAATGTTCAGTAGGTCTCAAGGGTCAGGAATATGTGGTTCTGTATGCAATGATGATATCTAATGTCTATCAGTGCTTATAGATGTGAAAATCAAGCCTGAAAATATAGTGTCCTACCATTCATAGATTGTTTGTGAGACGAATCCTCCAAGGGAGAAGTAAGCGCTGCCCAAGGCTCTCTCCACACCCACATCCTCTTTAGCCACAACCACCTTCTGGTAGGCTACAAGCGTCTTCCATATGGTACCGTACTTGGACTCAATAATGGCATCATACAGCCATCGAACAAATACCTGTAAGAGGTTAGATCAGAAAATGCACTGTATTTCAGTTGTTTTTTTTTAATTATCCTGTAATTTGAAATTCAGTCCAAACATTATAAACGGTGTATACTGGTTGCTACCCATTGGTTAGGTATATGGAATTATTAGTGATTTATAGTTGAATAACACCATTATATCAAACATAGTTTTCATAAATCATCATTACATAATCATAGGTTCATGACATTGTATGGGGCCACCTTACATAGAAAAGGAAGATGAAAATTAGGTAAAGACCTTTCTTTAAAGATGCACTATAAGGAAGAGAGTTCGCCAATAAATGGTGGGCTTTTTGTACATAGAGTGGTTGACCTATCATGTTGCATTCCCTCAAACCTACCTTGATGCCATCAGAGTAGAACAAGATTTCATCATACAAGGTATGATTCAGCAGATCTAGCTCATTGCGGTGTTTGGTCAGGTAGTTCTGGAAGGAACGCCTCGTGTTGAAGTAACTGCGCTCATAGATATCGAGGTCAGCAGGCCAATACGGTAGGTTAGCGAGCTGCTCATCTGTGGGGTGTAATAAGTGAACAGTGGGTGTTTGATATTGACAGGTAAGGTCATATTTATGGCGAGAAAACTAATCTTGCCAAATAACTGATGGATGGGTGTGTCCGTGTGCACTGGTCCAGATATACAGGTGGATCAGGAAACATCTCAGAACGCTTTTAAGATGGGCTAGGGCTGATAAGTGAGTATTGCCCCAGTTATGGTTGTTTAACAAAAATGATTAAATTAACCGCCTAATAATCTGTTGGCAGGAAATTATGTCATCGGGCCGGGCCGGATAGTTTTGAGCCCCTTAGAAGTTAAAGGAAAAGACCAGCGTTCTTATACTTGGAAGGTCCAATGCAACACATTCTTTGCCACTTTGTCAAATACTTGAACTAACTCTAAAGGTTCTTTTGTTGACAAAAGGTTATCTAAAGCACATATAATGCACAGCAATAGCCATACACACAGGGTAGTCTTTTCCACTAAGGATGCATCCTATTCTACATCAGATCAACTAGTCCACAATTAGCCCAAGATACGTCTTATAGGATCACCTTAAGTTTGGGGATGCCCCTTATACGCGTGCTGCGCCTTATACAAAGTGTTCACATTATCATGTATTTTTGTCACACTAATTTATCATGTACATAAATGGTTTCACATACCTGTTTCTAGATATCGCTCGGTGAGGAAGGTACGTGTCTCTGGTCCTATGGAGCTGAGGTATAGAACGCTCATATCCCTTTCTTTCTGCATCACGTGCACTAACTTTCCTACCTCCACGCTGAAGAGGATAGTGTTCCTAACCTACAGTAAAATACAAGGTTCTAGAAGTCCACATTTGTAACAATAAAAGGCAGAATCCACGGGAAATTTTTGCCTAGTAGTTGCTGGCCCGGCTAAAAGAAGCAATATACTAGAATGGCTGGATTAGGCTTAATGAGTTGCGGGATAACTAGAAAGTTTGTTATAGGGCGTTGCGGATTTAGCTCTTTTGGTAGTGTTATTTGTTTCACCCATGTAATTGTCCTTTATTTCAATTTCAGCGTTGTGAGTGCAGTTCAACCAATTGTATAGTAACGCAGAATAAGAGTTTATATCAGGTAACCATCAGTTACTAAAAGAAAAAAAAACACATTAATTTGAACATCTTTATCGTCATTGGAAGAGGGTGATAATGCAGTACAGAACAGATATTCTCCAAGATATTGAGAGGATATTAATTAGAAAATTGGTAAGTTGCTCTACAGCTTTACGTTCACTTTTTTCTAGATATATCATTCTTTTCTTTTTCGCGACCTGGTATTAATCGTATCTATACACCAAGGCCCTTTTATCCAGGGTTTGGAGTTCATGGAATGTTAGAGGTCAGGATTAACATAAATTAGAATACATTGAATCTTTTGGCAATGAGAAAAAAAGTTTTTACCTTATCTGCATCCATCTTAGCTACAATGTTATCCGATACAAAGTAGAAGGAGACACACAGGAGGACGATAATTGGGGTAAGGATAAGGGTCAGCATCTTGGCCATCTGCCTCCTCTTAGCGCCCTCTGTGATCCGTTCTTCACGGCACCACCCAGCCATGGGGAAACCTATACAACATAAAAAAAATGAATAGTTGAAATGAAGCCAGATCAGACTAATGAAAACCTTTTCAGGCCAAACAAAATGTTTTCTCCAAGAAAGAGTACCGTTTATATGATACATTTAACGTAAATCTGATTGAAAAAGGGGATCATTTTACCTATTTACCACCCGTGATTAGAGTATCAAATTGAAGTTGGTGTTCACACATGGGAAATATAGAAAAGATAGGTTGTGCCCCCATGGGATATTGCCCTGTACAGTGTTACTACCCCGTCTATCAGGGGCACCCTTACCTTTATTTTTGAGTTGCCCAGTGTTGGGCTCCTCCACCATGTCCTGGAGGGCTGCCTCAAGCTCCTCTTGGCTGACTGTGGAGTCCTCATCTTGTTTGGGCCCCACCTGCTTCCGGTGAGGCATCTTGGTTTTACTGCAATGATATGGTGATGAATGGAAATCTACATGTTGATACTTTTTTTTGGCAATCGTTTTGTAATTGTTTTGTAATTTGAAAAACAAAATCATTTTTATTAATTTGTTTTCATTGATCATGTTTTCAACCTTTGTAACCAATATGACACATGTATTGCTGCATGTTATTCTTCTGGAATGGTGCATCCGAACTTTTGCCACCTGGTGTTTCAATCAGTATGATAAGAAGAGCGACATAGATAATATAAATAGAGGAAAATACCTATGATTAGATAGGAAAAACCAATTTAAATCACGAAGGGTTCAGCAGTAGGAATCATATGTCCTATACCAATTGTTGACCTTACACTATAGGGGTGATTCCATGAAGACGAAATCGTGCACGATTTTGCCATCGGTTTGCATCGTCAATGCATCGGCTTGCATCAGCGATGATTTTGGACCATTGGCCAATAATATAGGCCAGAAATCGTTCAACAATCATTCTTTAAGGAAGCACTCAAAATTGTCCCTCGTTTTGCATCGTTTTGCATCAGCGATGCTCACGATAGGTGGCCGACAAAATCAAATCAGTTTGATTTTATTGGCCAACTATCTGCCTCTATGAAAATTGGCCCGATAATCATGAATGATTTTTCTTTTCCCTTGGTGGAAGAGGTAAAAAATGTGACTTCTTCTGTCCCCCTGGTCACCCGATTTTTTGTCAGGCCAATAGGGGCCCGACAGGGAGCACTGCAGGGATCCAAGACACTTTTCCAATCACTAAAGTTCCCTTTTTTCGGGGGCTTATGCTACAAAAGGGCATTTTGAAGCTATAAACACCCTCCAGCAGTGGCCAAATCACAGCCGTTTCCCGTGATCTCGAAGGAGGGTCGTGACAAAAACTAAATGAGTTTACCCATTTTACCGACTTAAACCAGGATTCCACTGAAGCCGATGATTTTCCTGGTTTTTGTCGGGCCGACAGAGGCCCGATTGGCTCTTTTGAGTTCGTCGGCCTGTTGTCGGTCCGACAAAAACGTCGGCCCGATAACTGGCCGACAGTCCAAAGTTCCACAATCGGTTACCCTACCCCTACCCGATTTCTGCTCTTCCACCAAACTGGCATACTGTTGGATACAGTCTCCGACAGGTGTCCGACAGTCGTCGCCGATATCTAGGCCAGCTCTTCCACTGATCACGTGATCGGCGATGACCTACTTTCAAGAACAAGATGGAGGTCGAGGAGATCGTGCTGCTCGCGAACGCCACTATCGGTATTTTAGCTCTAGAGGAGGGAGACATCGATGTTATCCAAGGGGTGAAAAGGAAGCACAGGTACCATGCTGCACCCTACCTGAAGGACAGGACAGATGAGAGGCAAAGGAACACCTTCACCAAGCTCCATCGTGATCTGATAGCTGTAAGTATCTTGTATAATAAGGGCCCATCCATGTCGGAGGCAGACAGTGGGGAGGAGGGGGGGGGGTTAATCTTGAGCACAAATCGGTGATAAACTGTCCAGTAGACGGGTTATTATCCTTTTCTTTATGGACAGCCCCTGCATGGCAGGGGGGGGATGGCTCTTGTTCTGTTAATTTAGCTTTTCTCTTTTTTTCAGATGGGAGAGGACGCTGAATTCAAGCATACTTTGCGGATGGGGCCCGACTTGTACCACGAGCTGCTCGCCAAGGTCACCCCACTGATTTATCGGAGCGACACCAACTTCAGGCCCTCTGTGAAGCCAGACGAGAGGTTGGACATAACCCTCCGATACCTTGCCTTAGGTAACTTGATATGTGTATTATCTGAGACAGAGCATGTTTTATTCAATGTTGGTAAGGTTCAAATGAACCTCTCCCTTTTATTTTTATTAAAGCCGGAAAAAAAATAAAAGTCATCTTTATATAATTTAATATGTGCTTCAAAAACACTTATTTTATTTTTTTTTTTACAGGTGACAGCAGCCAGACACTCCACCATGGCCATCTGGTGGGCGGGTCTACGGTGTACCCTATTATCCGTGACACGTGCATAGCTTTGACGGCTGTGTTGAGAGAAGAGTACATGAAGGTAAGTAAAAAAATAATTATTTCTTTCTTATAAAATAAAGACCTCGAGGAAACTTTTTGGTTATGCTCCTGCTTGTCTATATAAAGTTCTTATCATTTTACAATAAAAAAAACAAAACTTATGGCCATCCAAGATGAAAAGATCTAAGATTTTTTTTAAATATTTTTGATGCAGGTACCTAGCACGAGGGAGGAATGGCTTGAGATAGCCGACGGCTACGCCAGTTCCTGGCAGGTGCCCCACTGCATAGGATCTGTAGATGGTAAGCACATACGCATCAAGAAGCCAAAGAAGAGCGGGGCCACTTACTTCAACTATAAGAAGTTTTACAGCATCGTGCTGATGGCCGTCGTGGACGCTCAGTACAGGTTCCTTTACGTGGACGTGGGCTCTGAGGGGAAGGCTGGAGATTCCAGGATCTGGAAGGAAGGTCCCATGCACAGAGATATGAGTGACCCCACTAACCCCCTTCAGATTCCTCCAGCCTCTGGGATCAAAGGAATGAGGGACCTTTTGCCCTATTTCATGATCGGCGACGATGCTTTCGGGCTTTCTACCCATCTGATGAAGCCATACGCCCTCAAGGACCAAGGTATGAAACAGGTGGCATACAACTACAGGATGTCCAGGGGTCGTAGGTGTGTTGAGAATTCCTTCGGCATCTGGGTGACCAGATTTCGCCTCTTCCTGAGGCAACAGGACATGGAACCCAAAGGAGTCAAGATCCTAGTCATGGCCTCCCTTGCCCTTCACAATTTTCTACGCACCCGATCCCCCTCTGAGTATATACCTCATGGGGCTGTAGATTATGAAGACAGGGAACACGACCTTCACCCAGGAGAGTGGAGAGAGGAAGGGGGCCTGGAAGGTCTAGACAGGGCGGCGGCACCTAGGAACATGCCTCAGGACGCCAAGACCATGCGCCATAGCCTGTGTGAATGGTTTTCATCCAGAGCCGGCCGGGTCCCATGGCAGGACCGATACCTGCGGAAAAGGTATGGGTATCTGTTTGAGAGAGAAGCTGCCAGGGAGGCTGGTCCAGATGATGTCCTGGACGAGGACAGTGAGTGAAGCCTGTAAAGCATGTGTCTTCTGAAAGGAAATGTCGGACGTACTATGACCAAGAGAACATATTATTGAATATTTTTATGTACCACAACCACAAGATGTTATAACAAATTATTTTTTTTTATTGACAAATCTGAACTAGAACTGTTATCTTCACATCCCTTTTGTCTGATACAATATGTATGGCACTGTCTGAGGTCTCATGCTGTAACATGCATGAAGTTGGATTGTACATAGAAATATAACCTGTGTGAATCGGGCGCAACATTATCGTACATGAACTATCATGTGATATATTGTATCTGATAAAGGCACGATTTTACCTGAGAAGTGATGCATCGGATGAGGCAAGTTTTTTACCTTGAGTATACATACCTAAATCTATATGAAATATAAAAACATCTGATATGTGTTATGTCAGCATCTAGATATATCCTGGAGTACTTGACAGTATTGAGATCTTTACAGGTCCATTTTGATATATCATGAGATCTTGACATGTCCATAGATATGAAATCATGTTACTACAATTGTGTCTGCTGCTACGGCAACACGACATATGCACGATGTCTTGCAAATAAAATATCTTAACTTTCTTGTTTAAAAAAATAAATTTATTTATTCTTTAATCCAACCAGAAAGTTTTTATCATATGAAAAGACAGACTAGAAAACACAAATAAATAATAATCGGCCGCGTCTCCGACAGTTTTATGATCAGAACATATCTCTAGCACGACCAAGACAGACTAGAAAACACAAATAAATAATAATCGGCCGCGTCTCAGACAGTTTTTCAGAACATATAGCACTAGGTGTCCTTACTGTCCGTCCCATTCACCGTTCACAGCCTGCACGGCTGTCAGGTAAACATGGACCTTAAATTTGTCCTTGACCTTTTGGGTCATGCGTGCCATCTCCACCTCTAACATCTTGCACCACTGTGTGTCAGGAGAAACCTCCTTCTCAGGGGGGGGGAGGATGGGCCTGAGCCTGGGTTCTGTTGCCCACTAAGGTCACAAGATCGTTCAAAGATTCCCCGTATGACTCATAAAACTTTTCTCTAGACTGGAGTATCTCTGAGACTGTCTTCTGTTTCTTTTCTCCAGCTTTAAGGTGTTGTGGCTCTCTCTTCTCCAGGTATTCTGCCTTGGCAGCTTCAGTAACCACATTTTTCTTTGGAATATTGTAGTTAATAGTCTTACGTTTTTCACCACTGGTAGAAGGAACAGCACCTTTCTTAGAAGTTTTACCAGACCCCTTGCCCTTATCAAGAGAAGTCGGAGGAGCTGCATCTGATTTTGCAGACCCACCTGCAGAAGTGTTCTTTCTGTGGGGAGAAAACCTTGTCCTACTGGCGATGGAATCGTCGACGATCTCATCTCCAGACTCTGCTTCAGGATTGTAGTCCACATCCTTGACAGTGTCGTCTTCCTCCTCGTCGTTCACCTCAATCACCATCTCATCGGCCTCCTCGGATGGTTCCTCCAGGTGTTTGGGCCGTACGACCTCCTGCAGTGAAATAAATGGTTGAGTATCAAATAAAACAGAAAGAAATTTTCAGCCAGGTGTGTTGTTAAATATCAGGTAAAATCAGGAGCAGAATCGGTGAACTTAAAAATATTACATACAAATCGGGATGGAATCTATTAAACTTTTTAGACAGACAGAAATATTTAATGATTACCTTTTTCTGTGGATAATTGGTGTCACTTTCAAGTTTCTTACACCATGGATCTAAGAACCCACACAGCCGTTTTATGAGGGCTTTCATGTAGGGGAGCTTCCCTTCTTCAGCAGATGACCCCGATTTAATTTTTCCAGACACGATTTTCTGGTAGTCCGATCTCAAAGACGTCATACGGATGTTAATGAAGTAAGCTGAAAGAAAAGGGTTCTTTTTAATATCAGTAACAAAAAGATAAAAAGACTGTATTAAAAAAAATACATTCATATAAGAGTCTGTTACTAAAAACATTAAAAGATAGAATAAATAATTTTACTGCTATATTATACTCAGGTAGCAAGACAACAGAAGAAAATACTGAAATTATTTTTACCTGGAATGTTGAGTTCATCCGAGATCTTAGCTAGAGCTGTCCATTTTGCAGTGGGGTCCTTGTACAAGGAGTGGCTCTTGTCATAAAGGTGGGTGCACTCCTGCCACAGCTCACACAATCGCTCCAGAACTTCTGGATCCTTGAAGAACTGCCTCCCGCTGCCAGCTGCTCCGGAAGGTTTCTTCTTAATTTCTCCTATAGTTTTTTTTGGGGTGACTACAGCCTGACTGTCGTGGATGTCTGCTTCTTCACCCTCCTCACCATCGTCTCCCTGACCTTGACCTTCTTCTTCACTGTCGTCTTGGACCTGCTCGCTCCTACCAGAAAGGGTGTATGGAGGGGATTTAATACAGGCCTTCTTTGCAGGAGGGCCTGATGAACAGGAACTGTCTTGGGTTTTTTCTTGTAGGACCTTTTTCTGCTTCTTGGGAGGAGGTGGCGTCGGAGAACGAGGAGAAGGTGGAGGGCTGACTGACCTCTCCCCCTTTTCCATGTCGGGCAGTAGGTTACGCTTGGTACCCTTCTTGTTAAGGAGACGAGGCAGAGGACCTGAAGTACGGGCACAGGTGGACTCCTCCAACTTGTCACGAGACACAGGAGTGGAAGATAGAAATGGTTCCTGTACACTTAGGTCTAGTGCAGTGTCCTCTATAATGTCAATTTCATCGGAATCTTCGTCCACGACAGCCAGGTCTTTGGTAGTAGTATGTGTAGTACCGGTATTTTTTTTAGACATGGCCGTGCGAGCTTCTCCCAACTCATCTGGTGTCAAGTCGGGCAATCGAGCCTTACCTCTTGCAGAGAAACGTTTCGCTGGAGCCTTGGGTTCTTCCTGCGTCTCTATGACTATGTCTGAACTGTCTTTTTTACTTCTAGGGGGTTTGAAACCCTTGTTTCCTCCCCTTCCCCGACGCCTCGAACCTGCTCTACCCGACATCTTGTTTGTTTACGGCCAAAGCGAAGGTCACATGACTTGCACGTGACAAGCAGCCCGACAGCGGTACCCCAAGCGAGAGAAAAGTGAACTATTTCTGTCGGCCCGACAGCGAAGTAACCCGACAGGTACCCGATTTTTTCTAATCAGTTAGAAAAAATCGGGTACTGTCGGGCACTGTCGGGGACCGTCGGAGATACATCTCCGATGGTTCCCGATGAAAAAAAAATAGGTCTTCCACCGAAGACGATTTAAGCCCGATTCTTGCCCGACAGAAGCCCGATAGTGCCCGATAGCTGCCCGATAGTTCCCGATGCTGCCCGATGCGTCCCCGATGCAACCCGATGACAAAATCGGACAACTATCGGCTTCAGTGGAATACCCGCTTTAAACATCTTCATATTATGAACATGCACTACATGCGTTCATTGGCCCTTCACTGACCTAACCTAAATACAGCATGGGTCACCTTTCTATCTTTTCCATCCCAGCTGGTGTTAAAAAAGAGGGTCAAAGCTGTTGATTTTCCCTCCTATCTAGTGGGATAGGAAAGGAGGGGGTGATATTGAGAGGGCCCCAAATAGAAGCCTGTATAAAAGCATGCCCCCCGCAGCTCCTTCAAATCGAAACCCTTGGGTTACTAATAAGAATTTTCTCCCTATGCCTCTGATGCCTCTCATACATACCCAATATTCAATGAGTGATACCACAAATGATGTTTAGTATAGGGAGGGCTACACAATTGATATGACATGAATGGCACAGAAAATTTAAAGGCGCCATAAACTGTCTATATACAAGTGATCTCCGCTCTACAGGCTCTCAGCTATGGTCACTATTGGAAGTGTTGTATCAACAGAGTGAAACCAAACTGAAGTTTAAGCAGCGTATTAGGAAGTTGGTAAACTTGAAGATTACTAATGATGGTCCGATGTCTGATTCTGTAGATGATGAATTTCAAGATGCGGACAGTATCTGTTTCACTGACATGTCCGATGACTATGAATCTGATAATTAGAGTTTATGTATGTCATCATAAGTGTCAGTTATATTATTGGTTATACTGAGAAAAAAAAGTTACTCACTTGAGTCTAGATCCAGACTCAGGCAATGTCGCCAAAATGAGTATCATTTGAGACTCAGCCTGATCCTTGCATGATACTCAGGCAAAGCCAGAGTATCATCCAAGGATCAGCCTCAGGATGTGCCTGAGTATCATGCAAGGATCAGGGTGAGTCTCAAATGATACTCATTTTGGCGACATTGCCTGAGTCTGGATCTAGACTCAAGTGAGTAACTTTTTTTTCTCAGTGTAGATTGGTAGTGTGGGGTGCAAACCGTTAATCTGGGTTTGTGTGGCTGGGTCCCCCTGATGAAGCTTACTGGTTTGGAGGCACCAATGGGTCGGCCTGGGTCCATGTATCTGGGTTGGTTAACTAGTGTAATTTCTCTGGCTGTATGTTGTCTGGAGCTGGCCGGTTGGAGGCACCAGAATGTGCAGCCCTGCATTTCTCACTGGTTATTTCCTGATTGCCAATGGTTGTTGTACCTGCTGACACTGATTCCTTAAATGTTGCCAAATGCCTACTTCATTGTTATTAGCACCATGTTCGAATGTAATACGGTTAACCATTGAATACTGACTCACCATGTTAAAGGGATCTAAGAGGTGTTAGTGTCATGTGTCATGAATAATATTCATGACACATGACACTAACAGATGAGGAGAAAGGGTCCTCCGAGGTAAAATGTAGCATTTAAAATTGAAGTCATCAGCTTTAATATGAGGTATATCACTTGCAGATAGCCCTTCCGGTCCTGGAGATATGGCTTAATAAACATTGAATGACATAACCATATCAATACAGCCAATAAGCTCTGTCATTCATGGTTTTGAATAAATCCTGCACCTAATAAGCATAATGATTTAAATAATCTATTGATAAATGACCAATGCTTTCCATACATTTGGCCATAACATTGGATGTAGAAATGGTATCAATGTGTGGTTTTCAGCATTAAAACCCCTTTGAATCGTTCTATGGACTAATGTCATTTTCTTTTTCTATTTGGAATGTTCTCTTGTTGCTATGGCAACACATTTCTATGAGAACCCTTATTTAGGCCTTGTCTTGGATTAAAAACGTTCCATTTACCTTACAAATATAGAGGAAATGAGTGAAAATAGAACATTTTTGAGAAAATTATCTTTTTCTGTGTAAAAAAGTACCTAAGACCAGTTTTTGGCCTATTTCTCACATTTATAGCCTTTGTATCTCCCCTAGTGGCCAAACCCAGTACTAAAAATCCCGCAGGGAGGGACCTTTCTCCTCATCTGCCCATTATGTCAATTAGGGGGTAAACGCCCTACCTTGTTTATAATAATCGGTCATTCAGTCATAGTAGTAGCATATTTCCCTTCAGTAGGTGTGAAAATTCATAATGCAATATCTCTGAAACCGTCTATTGTAATACACCATTGGAAAGCTTGTGATCTCCTGTTTAAAATGCATTTTCACTTCGGGGGACCCTTTTTCCTCTACTGTTAACAATGTTCTAACACCCTAATTATCAGCTGACAACTCATGGTGTAATGGTCAGCACATGAGACTCTCGATCCTAGCAATGTCTGGTGCATGGGTACAAATCCCATATGGGTCAGCATTTTCTCAAGAACTTCATCTGCCCTTCAGAAATTACCTTATTCACAAAACCTCCTGCTACGCTTGACCTAATTCACAAAACCTCCTGCCAGATATGACCTCTTTCATAAAACCTCCTGATGGCCCATAGAATATGGAATCAGGAGGGAGATAAATCTATAGTAGCAACAATGGGGTGCACATCCAGGTGGAGTATAATTCAGAGTACACTGAGCCAGGTCATAATCTGCTCCATTCATAGGAATATGTAGAGTTGGAGCCTGTTTTACGACACTCTTAAGGTTTAAACACACCAACACCTTTTCACCAACTGATGCTCATCCATCAGTCAAAAAGTTGGCAGTGGATTTAGCCCCTTATGGAGCTAGTAGTTATTAACATTTGAGCCACTTCAAAAGGTACTGAGCTTTGGGGTGCGTACCTTGAGATAGAATTGGCTAGGTACCCCCCACCCTCTAAACTTCTGCTCTGAATTAATGTTAATATATCGTACGTGGAGTTTGGTAATCAACATTTTTGGGGTTGAAATTCATTTCATTTTTCAAGATCCTTCTTAGTACCCTTTTTCCCCTATTATTTTCTCCCATTTATGTTACAGTATTTGTCCTAGAGCCCCAGCACCCCTACCATACCAATGTATACCTATCGCAACACTACTCCAAATCATAAATCTCTTTTCTCCAAAGAGCATACAAAATTGGTTCAGATTTACCATTTACTGTAATAAAACTATACACAAAAACACAAACATAGCCATAGTAACTAAGCCTTACCTGAAAGAAGTAGCTCGGTAGTGGAGTGGAGAGGGAAGGCTCCCTGCAAAACTCCGTCCTTTCCTCCTACCCCCGCCTCTCACTATCCATCCGCCATGTACCGCGCCGGAAGGAGCCTAAGCCTGTGCGCATGCGCCGATAGATACGCTGGGATTCTGCAACTTACAGGGGGTAATGGCTACAAGTCTCATGGCTCACGTTACAGCCATTTCACTCATTAGGGATGAGATGTAATTAGTCATGCCACAGAGACACCCATGTTTGTGGTTGCTATGGAAACAGCATCGGCCATATTAGTATTCTCTTGAATGTATATATAAAGAGGGGCTTCTGTTTAAGGGTAGGTTAAAATTGGTCGGTAATTCGTATGAAAGTGTACAACGTTGAACTAAAATAAAATCAGCTAGAGATTTTGATTTAATATCATAAAAGGGTATGGTTTATCTGCCGCTGCCTATGGGACCATGGTGTTAAAGAACATGTTAGACAACTAGCAGACATACCCCAATAAACAAATCCTCTATTCATTCTTTTTAAGATCTCCATTGTATGAAGACAGTTGCACCTAGATTCCTATCCATGTGCCTTCAAAGCTGAAGGGACCTATACGTATCACAAATCACCGTTTTCTTTCCAGATGTATAACCAGCAAAGCAACCCTCGAACTTTGATTTGTGACAGCCTATACACTGTCAGCCTGCCCACATAAATAAACAGTGCAACACTTTTTATTGTGCCTTACATACCTTGTATAGGCATGAAGGCCTATACTGGATGTATATTTTACTGTAGTTACCTGTGGTTTAACTGCCTACTTACAGGGGTAGTTAGCACCGATCAACAGTTGGCACTGAGAGTGTAACGTAAATGACGGGCAAAGGATGCTAACCAAAAAAAAACAGCAGGAATGTGAAAGCTTTTTACAAAACCATCGAAGTTTTAGTATTCTTAAATATCTTAATCAATCATTTTTAAGCTAAAATTCAGGAAGTCTATGGCAGTCCGTTAATGGCCATTATTCATCTGATAATGCAGTTACTGTCTCCATTAAGTCCAGTGCACTAGTTGTTCCATACCCCTGCTGTCACCCCTACCGCCCAGGACCGTGGAGCTACAGCTCCAGGGTATAGGATTTAATTGGAAAACTAAGATCTACAATCACCAACTGATACACTGCAGGAGGGCATGGCCGATGGACATTGGATACACATGAAACCATTGTAGGGTTGTGTAATCTGTTAAATACAATTCGCCCATTGGTACCATGCATTAATATAACTCTGGTAAATTATCCATTAAGGGTGAATCACATTGGATCTTTGGGCCAAAACAGAGGCTCCGTGATGTGCTAATGCAGCACTGGTGAGCAACTCGAGAGCGCTTCTCACTCACTCTAATTCAAATATGTAAATCATAAGCGATCGAATCGCCTAATATACTTCATTAGATTTATTATCGTGGAACAGATCACCTTTTCAGATCTTTTAACAACCCACTTCCAGCTAATCCCCGCATTGGATCATTGGTATGAAAGTTATGTAAAATTGAGGTCTTTCGGTATGCGCAAAGACCAGATATAGGCTCGTGATAGTATATTTTGAATAGTATTTAATCGACACAAAACGAGTGATACACTTTCTATTCTATATCTTTTAGTCATGTTATTTTATGATTTGGTTGGCATTCTTCACAGCTACATGTGTATGGAGAACTGGACAGTGGCACCAAGAAGCACACAGACGCCCTCTGATGCCAAACAATCAGACTATTATTCCCCCAATTGATTTATAAGTATGTCACTAGTTCTTGGTATAGAAAGACTGAAACGACAGTGGGGCACATACACCTTGTGGGAGAATCAGTCGTAGAAGTAGTAATTACCAATGAAAACGTATGGCCGAGAACCCTCAGCAGAATACTAATTAGTTAAGACATTCAAATTGTGCCCTGGATTTTAACTGTATGTTTCAGAATAGTCCTGTCAATCCAACGCAAAATATCAATTGGTTGACCTATGTGTGATATCACTTATAGGTGCTTAGGCCCTTAATTATCTTTGTTTCATGGCTTTTAGCTGATATTTATCTCTTTTCTTTGCAACATATGCGATATCCATATCCATTTAATGAGGCCAGTTATTAAGTAATCTTACATTAGTTTCTAGAGCATTTTCAAGCGACAAAAGTGGCCAGCAAAACAAAAAATGAATTTTATATAGGTGTCGATGCAGTTCTGTTTAGTAACTTGGGGAATCAGGCTAACTTTCCCCTTGGTGTGTCTGGTGCAAAGATAATAATATGCGTGCGTTCAGCCATACATTTACATCTAGCAAATTGATAGCTAATGTGTGAGTAAGACTTACGTTGTTTCAGTAGCATTTCAATTTTTTAGGAAGCAGAATTCACTCACTAGCCTGGGAACTCTGCATTGGTATATGATGGTTATTTTGGTAGTATATGAATCTCCTGTCTTAAAAGAACTATAGATTACATATCATAATCATTATACAAATGACATAAGAATCCAGCTCTGCAGTGGCTTGCAGTAATGATTGGCAGTGAGGGGGGGGGGAGCTTGGGGCACTTACCCCCCCCCCCCAACACCCCATGAGAAGTCCTCATGTTACATACATGCGCATGGAGCGGTCTGCAGGGGGGTGGATGGGCAGCTGATGCTAATGCTGCTCGTACATTGCACATTGCTGGTACATTGCTGCTCACAAGTAGCTCTTTGAGCACCTCAGTCATCACACAAGGTCTACAATCCCTCTGTTGGCACCAGATTTAGTTATTGGAAGGACAACAGGTAGGTCTATAATTCTGTGTATACTTGAATGTATCATATCTTATCTAATATAGAGAATTCTTTCTCTGTTCTTTGTAAGGAGATTCCTTCAACACTCAGCATGAGTTATGGATCTATCCATTATATAAGATTGCCCTCCAGGACTGTTATGTTTCTTTTCGATAAGACAAAATTGGTTCAAACGCAGAAGTCTTAACTGATTGTGTATCAAAAATGTAATTCTGAGGTTGCTAGATGAGGTACCGGAATGCTGTATCATTTTCTCTCTCTGCTCTCTCTCTCTCTCTCTCTCTCTCTCTCTCTCTCTCTCTCTCTCTCTCTCTCTCTCTTCTGTGAAAATATCTGTCTATAAGAAATAACAATATTTCAACTTGGGGAAATCACCGCTTTTTAACTTGAAGGGGAATCCTTCTACAGTTTTCTGAGTATACATTGATATATTCATGAGTGAGACCACCATTTCTATCCTGAACAACTTAAACCGATAGAAATACCAAAGCGTGCAGATGACATGTTTTAGCTTGATCAATTTATCTATTTATTTGGGCTAATGTGTATTAGCAAAGGAACATTTGATTGAAATATGTCCTTTAGTACGCATCATTACTATTTTGGTAGCCAGAAAAGAAATCTAAAGATTTATTTTCCACTTCTTGTAATACGTTCTACTGCGCACATTAGTACCTTTTGAGAAAGCACTAGCAGTCCTAATGATTATGCATATCTCTACTGGTATACAAACTTTAAAAAAAAATCCGACCTACGGACCCTGGCTCTTTGAGCCATGTTACTGGAAACACACATTTTATTTTGTTGGTCTTAAGTGCCTAATTCATGGGGAGCCCTCATTGCATTTATTCTGTTTTATTCAGTTATGGTAAACATCTTATTGCTGTATTTTTGCTCACTGTATCACCAATAATCCCCCTGTATAAGCTCTCCAAGGTTTCAAGGTGTGCTTTATCTTCGATATTTACCTTATATGCGAGGTACTACAGCACGAACACATTTATCCTTACTTCATCAGCCAATACAAGATATTTATATTCACCAAATTTTCTAATGACAGCTATTGCAGCCATGATTCGCAGTGTGTTGAGGGAGCGTAAGATCTCCCCGCAGGCGAGTAGCAATGTCCTGGCATCCCAATGTCTGGATTCTGTGGATTCCCTGACCCCCTCTCAGCTCAACCAAGCCATCATGGAAATGTTGAACCTCAACCCTAATGCCACCGGCCTGGAGAAGTACTGCCAAGGTGAGTTAACTAATTCACTGATCTATAAATGACACTGGAGAAAAGGCTGAAACCCTTTTCAAGGTTGATTTAATCCCAGAAGGCACAGAACATTCCCAATCAGCAATCGAGCATTGGGCCATGCTTGTCCATGCTTGGCCCAATATAAGCCGACATTGGCCCATTGTATCCTTGCTATCTGGGTTGAGTCCACTTTGACAAGCGCTGACCAACAACACATCAACATTACTTCACACTGAACAGGTTCTGTGTAGGTACTACCAGGATGTGGTTTCCATAACTTCTTCACTTTTAGGGTCTCAAAGTGTATTAATGCTCCATTGGTTCACTTCCAAGGGCTGTATTAACGCATCATGCCCACTTAATGATTTTGATACCCTTCTGAAGGTTTTGAAGTATGCCAAAGTGCAGAACTGGTCAGTTGGCTCGCCTACATTGTGATGTTTTACCAAAGGTCTCAAACCTGGATGTTTCATAGAGTTCAAATCAGAACACCAGGCTGATGCCCAAGGAAAAAGATAAAACGTGTAGGCCTATGTACATAAACAATCTACTTAACATGATGTGTGGACACAAAGATGATTCGCTTTGTTTCTCAAAATACTATTAGTTCCATAGGGTCAGCATGATGCACGTGTATAGCACCCTATGAATTACTCATGATTACCAAGGTTGTATTCATGCAAGTATTATGGAAATAGGCAAAATAATCTCTCTATATACTATGCTCTATTTGGGATAACAGCTGTCTTTATTGTGCAGGTAATCCATTCACTAAGGTGGGAAAGCGTTTCCAGTTGCTCAGACTGATCGGTACTGTCATGATCCCCATTATCGCCCTTGTCTCCATGGTTGGGCATATCTTCGGCAACCGTATCCAGGAACATCTCCTGGGCCAGGATGTCCGCTTCAAGATTCGCTACAGCCTGGAACTCAGGTAACTGCTCAAGCCAGTAATGTTTAATTTGTCATGTGAAGCAAAGAGTTGTAAAATCTATTTAAATTGTACTTAGGACTCCCACATGATGGCTCCAGGTTCATGTTTTCTAGCTTCCATAATAATGCAATGCAATGTTGGTAAGTCTACTCACCTGCACTACATCACGCAAACCCTGACAAAGATCTGACTCAGGGGAAGGCCTGCGAGATATTGATACACATGTTCTTGCTAGCCGTGCAGGAATGTATCAATTCCAACTGTGTATGTATGATAGCTACATGGAAAAGCTTCTTCTGTTGTCATGATGCAACTATGAAGTACTAGTGAGTCTACTCACCAGCACTGCATTGGTCAACCCTTTGCACATGTATCAACCCAGAGAGGTCGGTATCATGGTGAATGAAACATTCCAAGTGACTTGTCAGGGCTATCTTAACAACCAAAGAGATCAATGTTTTATAGCACTATGTGGCCCTAAATGGTTTGAGGGGTGGTCCACAAACTAAGTGACACTGGAGGGAGTGGGAGATTGCAGGTTTTATTTTTGGTCAAAGTGTAGCAAAAAATGCTGAAGGCATGGCAAAAGGACTTACCGCAGGTAAGGTAAGGATGATCAAAATTATTAGAATTGAAAATGATCAAAATGGAAAATGATCAAAAAATGCATGCTGTACTTTATACATTATGCATAAAGGTAATCTAATGATACGTTTGTGTTCCATGTCCCAATGCAGCCAGATGATGCATACCCTACAGATTGAACGTGACATGAGTGCCCTGTACACCAGCTCCATTGCCTCTGAGACAAAGGGCTATCTAGTCAGGTCCTACCCTGATACAGACAAGGCCCTGGAGGGACTCTCCAGGTATGCTTTCTATACTGAAGCAATTTCAATGTATTAAAGAGTGGGATAATGGGTTTTAGATGGTCACATTGGCAATCTATATCTTTGGAGGGCAAAAGTCTGCTTCCTTATGTTATGCATCCCTTGCCACATGTTCAAATTATTAGATTTTTAATATGATTAGAATCTATACAATATAGCCCCTAATCTGAAGTATCAATCATTTTCAGAGATATCATAAAGTTTGAAATAATTTCTAGCCATGATTTTGGGGGTTGAATTTTTTTTAATCCTCTTATGTCAATTCAACAATAATATAGGTTGAAGGTGAGGTAGTCAGTTACCTCTTGTGGTTACTTTGTAACTACCGATAAAATGAATATTGCGTGCACATACACAGTATAAACTTTATGAATCCAGATGGCCAACTGTCGGAGACAAGCACTTGGAGAAGTTTCAGAACAAGGAGAACTTCTTAAACTACTTGAACCACCATCGCTACACACTAGACACAACAAAGCCAACAGTGACTGAGGAACTTGACTTCTACTCCAACCTCATGCGAGAGTTCATGCAATGGTTCTATGATGCAATCATGGAAGCCAGATCTGGGACTGTATGGAAAGACTTAGTGTCTTTACAAGAAATTGTGGAAGCTCGAGAAGCATTTGGCATAGAACGAGCTTTAGGAACTATATTCTTTACAACAGGTAGTTTTGAAAACATGGATGATTACTTGCGATATGTCCAGAGCCAAGATATTGCAAATGTCACTTTGAACTCAGCCCGAGAATACAGTCCACTGGTTGACAAGATCTACAATAGCACAATTGCTGACATAGATAGGTATGGTTTGTCAATTATTTGTACAGTCTATGAGATCTTGGTTATTTAAACATGTTCATGTATGGTCTTAATCTATTTTTCTGCTTTTGAGATATAGATTTTGGATATGAGACAGACATTCTCTATTTACAGTAATGTGTCCAATATCCCCTTTACTGAACACTAACTACATCACTCTCAAAAGGTTAAAGGTCCATCGGTATGAGCTAAATCATGGTGTGTCCTGCTAACAGGTATGTCGGTGGGATCCGCTTCATGCGTTACCTTGTACGGCGTACAGTGCTTGACATCATTGAGCCATCCCTAGATAATGCCATCCTTTGGTATGACAACATGACTGTAAGTGTTACCACCAAATATGCAAGGAAAGTTATGATCGTAATAAATTTAACCAAATTAATATGCATACTTGCTGAAGTTGTCTACTTGTCTTGTAGATTACCTTGTAACCTAAGGCTAACCCTATCAACTTTTCAGTGTAATTTAATATAGTCTGAACAACCATTTGAGAGAAAACCCAAAAATATAAGCAAAATAAGAAGAGGACCTTACATTGCAAATGACAATGACGCATATAAAAAGAACAAAATGACATAAAACCCATCTAGGTAGAGATAGAGTGTCAGTTAGACATATCCAATATTTATTGACACAGACCACTTTCCCCTTTTAGGTGTACCTGGATGCACTGCTGTCTATGCAGAATGACTTGTCCACACTCATTCTGGTCCAGCTGAGGGAGAGTGAAAGGTCTGATGCAGAGACCATCATCATTGTGGCTATCCTCTTCACAGTGGTACTGCTCATGTGTCCACTCATCCTCAATGCTGTCTACTCACTTACCTCCAACATACAGAGCTTCTCCATCACACTGGCCAACAGGTAGGTTTTGGATTGTATTATGTAGACTGGTCTGGAGATTTTTTTTTTCAAATCTGGATTGAATTAAATCAGTAAGGGAAGCAGACAAAGAGAAAATCATCAACTTCACCATGCTGACCTTTAATATATCATATATCTCATCCTCTGTTTTCAGGACAAGGGCATTAAATAAAGAGAAAAAACGGATGGACGTATTATTCTACCAAATGTTGCCAAGGTGTGTTGCTGACCGACTGCGCAATAATGAGGAAGTGAGGGCAGAAACATTTGATGAAGTCTCCATCCTTTTCTCTGATATAGTCAGCTTCACTGCTATCTGTGCACAGAGTTCACCCATGCAGGTAACAATCCACTGTTGACTTCTTATCATTCTTTCTGTAAACCATTCTGAAAGGACTGATTTCAATTAGATGAATTCTACAACACATTAACTTACAGAGCCAAAACATACCTACTCGACTAAGACACATTACCTGTCAATGTTCGGCAGTATAATTCTGGTGTATATAATGTGTATGTCAGCCATACTCCTTGGACAACACGACACCTAAATTGACTTTGGATCTATACCATGCTTACAGTTAAGAGACAAATTCAGCAATAAGGATTGTTCTCTTTCAGATTGTGAACATGCTCAACAACCTGTACATGTGTTTTGATCATTACATTGGGCTGCATGATGTGTACAGACTAGAGACCATTGGTGATGCCTACCTCATAGCATCTGGTAAGAAAGACCAACCAACTGTATCCTCAAAATAATTACCTTCAACATCAGACAATAAAATTTTGAACCTATAGTCACTGGGCCAGCAGTATAGTATATTATATAGTTGGTATTTCTAAATATTTTACCTGTCGAATGGCCAGTTTTGAAATAGAAATCTAGAATAAAACCACTGGCTTGCAGCTGATAATACTGTTCATTGGCCATCAGGATAGTGTTAATGACTTACCCCTGATCCTCAATAAAAAGATTATCAAAAATGCTCAGAATTTACATGTTTGAGACTGAATTGGTGAAATTTGTTTCAGGTCTTCCAACTCGTAATGGGGATAACCATGTGAAGGAAATTGCTAACATTGCCATCGAACTGTTGGACAAAGTCAGCTCACTTGAGACTCCACATATGCCAGGAACCTACTTCCGTATCCGGATTGGTTGTCATACTGGTAAGTTAACTAGCAATTTTAGAAATTAGTTAAAAGAACAGCATATAAGTCACTTTAAACGCAATATAGAATCAGACAGAGCAACAAATATCCTAGTTAGATCACCAACCATGAATAGGCTTTAGATTCCATGTTATTGTATGTAGTAATGAATGAGCAGAAAATAAAATTTTGCTTAGCCTTGATCATTATTACTATCTTAACTTACTACTGTTATGAATCGAGGTGCAGGTTGCCTTTTGACTTTGGCAAACACAAGTTAACTTGTCACATAGTGAAATCTCAAAATAAGGAGGACCTTGATACATGTACCAAGCAAATCTGTCCTTAATGTAAGCAGATATCCTTATAGCCAATACTATAAATAGCAGAAGGAAATTCCAACCAGAAGGTTGTGCTCCATATAAAAGAGAGTTCATTATAATCAATCTTATGATGAGATCCCCCTGTACATATAGGATTACATACCACTTAGTAAACATTAGTGCATGCCTGGTAAAAACACACTACTGCCTATACTCCCAACACTGGTGCATGCTTACACACATCCTGTTACAAACATGCCACTCCCTACACTACTTATACTGATACATGCCTACACACAGCCTGTTACAAACGTGCCACTCCCTGTACTACTTACACCTTTAGACCTACACACAGCCTGTTACAAACGTGCCACTCCCTATACTACTTACACCTTTAGACCTACACACAGCCTGTTACAAACGTGCCACTCCCTATACTACTTACACTGATACATGCCTACACACAGCCTGTTACAAACATGCCACTCCCTATACTACTTACACTGATACATGCCTACACACAGCCTGTTACAAACGTGCCACTCCCTATACTACTTACACTGATACATGCCTACACACAGCCTGTTACAAACGTGCCACTCCCTGTACTACTTACACCTTTAGACCTACACACAGCCTGTTACAAACGTGCCACTCCCTATACTACTTACACTGATACATGCCTACACACAGCCTGTTACAAACGTGCCACTCCCTATACTACTTACACTGATACATGCCTACACACAGCCTGTTACAAACGTGCCACTCCCTATACTACTTACACCTTTAGACCTACACACAGCCTGGTACAAACGTGCCACTCCCTATACTACTAACACTGATACATGCCTACATAATATTGTTTGTACCAGGCTATATTATAGCCTGGTATAAACATGCCAGTCCATATACTTATTATACTGACACATGCCTACACACATCCTGGTACAAACATGCCACTCCCTGTACTACTTACACTGATACATGCCTACACACAGCCTGTTACAAACGTGCCACTCCCTGTACTTCTTACACTGATACAGGCCTACACACATCCTGGTACAAACATGCCACTCCCTGTACTACTTACACTGATACATGCCTACACACAGCCTGTTACAAACATGCCACTCCGTATACTTCTTACACTGATACAGGCCTACACACATCCTGGTACAAACATGCCACTCCCTGTACTACTTACACTGATACATGCCTACACACAGCCTGTTACAAACATGCCACTCCGTATACTTCTTACACTGATACAGGCCTACACACATCCTGGTACAAACATGCCACTCCCTGTACTACTTACACTGATACATGCCTACACACAGCCTGTTACAAACATGCCACTCCGTATACTTCTTACACTGATGCAGGCCTACACACATCCTGGTACAAACGTGCCACTCCCTGTACTACTTACACTGATACATGCCTACACACAGCCTGTTACAAACATGCCACTCCGTATACTTCTTACACTGATACAGGCCTACACACAGCCTGGTACAAACGTCCCACTCCCTGTACTACTTACACTGATTACACTGATACAGACCCTTATACTACTTACACTCATACATGCTTCTATAATATAGCCTCGTACAAACATGCCACTCCCTATACTACTTACCTATACTACTTACACTCATACATGCCTACACACAGCCTGGTACAGCTGGCCTACCACTCCCTATACGTCTCATACTGGACACAGCTTGGTGCACACTCATCTCCTACGTTATTTACATTGATACATGCATACATGTGCCCGGGTACAGACATACCACTTTGAATGTTCAATACTGCAATCTTGGTACTACTTTCTATTATCATGTCATTGTGTAATAAAAATCACCTTAAAATTTATATACCTTTACAGGTCCAGTTGTTACCAGTGTCGTCGGAACACGAATGCCACGCTACTGTCTGTTTGGCGACTCAGTGAATATAGCGTCCAAGATGGTGTGCAGTGGCAAAGGTAGAAATTTCTACTGGTACAATAATTATAACCGTTTGCATTCATATTGGTTGCCAGAGTGGTTTAACAAGATACTTTCAGATGCTATTGTATGTGAATACTGCAAGAAAAGTGCTTCATAGTTTTGATTTTGATTATGACCATGCATATTGGCTCTTGATTGGCCAATAGTATGGATATGGATTTACATGTCAACGTGTAATAAAGTAGTATATATCAACGTTTTGTGTGCAAGGTAGACCCTAACTCTGGCAGAAATATATTCACTGAATAGAATGTCCTTATGAGTTGTTCTGACATTACAGCTGGACGTATTCACATCAGTCAGGCCACACATGATATGTTGGTGAAGAGTGGAGGATACGTCATGACACAGCGTCAGGATCCTGCAATAGCAGTAAGAATTCCATCAAAAATGAGTATCAGTCATCTGATTTGAACAATGCTATAAATCTAAAGGCTAAGTATAGTTTTTATAACTCAGTGTTAATCTCTAAATATGAACTTGTTGTTCATTATGTGTTCATTATGTGCATGTATTTTTCGACTACAGTTATGTGTGCAGCTGAATATTGAATCATTTTTACCCAATTACAGTCAGGGATACAGCTAAACACTTATAATTTCTCATCTACAGTCAGGGATTTGGCTGAAAATTCACCTATTTTCCAACCACCGTCAGGTGTACAGCTAGATATTGACCATTTTCAGTTATAGAGTCAAGATTAATATTACCTATTTTCCACCTACAGTCAGGCGAACAACTGAATTTCAACCATTTTTGAAATAGAGTCAAGGTTTAGGTAGCTGAATATTTTCCTATTTTCCACCTACATTGAGGGAGACACCTAAAAGATTTTTCACCTAGAATCAAGGCTTAGCTAAATATTATCCTATTTTCCATCTTCACTCGGGAATACAGCCGACCATTGACCATTTTTTACCTACAGTCAAGGTTCAATTAGATAGCTGAATATTTACCTATTTTACACCTACAGTGAGGGGTACAGCTGAAAGTTAACCATGTTTTCACCTAAGGTCAAGGCTAAGCTGAATATTTTCCATTTTCCACCTACAGTCAGGAATACAGCTGAACTTGAACACCTACTGGTTGCTGCATGAGGAGGGTAAGCCACGTAACCCTGCCATCTATGAAGGTAACGACCCACTCTACCTAGACGACCCAGACATGGACGACGACTTCCTCCTCTCAGGTGAGCATTTTGTGAATATATGGCCTGTTATTTGTGTCTTAATTGTTTGTATGTATCATGAATAGAATAAAACCTCATTAGCCTTTAAGGAATAACTCATTATTAAGATAGAAGTTAATACATTGATTAATCATATCTATATGGGGTTACGTCTATTGAATACCCTTGCAATAGTGCACTGAATGCATGATGACTTGGGCCATATCAGCATCACATCCTTAATACGTCCTACACTATTAGGAGCCATCAATAAATAACTTTACATGACAAGGGAGGGGATTCCATGTGCCTATTGTAAAAGTGTAACGAAGGGCAAGAAGGTCAGCTATAGTAAAGAAAAGAGTGACGATTGTCCTTAAGTCATACTCTTAAAAAACAACGCTAGGAACGTTAGGAATCAGGCATGCCACCTGGTAGTTCATAGTAGAACCACTAGGAAGTTGTCATCTGCATGCCATCTTGCGGGTCTTTCAATAACTAGAGGTCTTCATGACTGTCATGTTGATACATTCCTGCATAACGTCAAACATTAACCCACAGCTAATTGATATACTAGGACCTATTTTGTAATGGTGACAATTTATATGGAGTATGCATGTCAGGGTGCAAATAATGAGGAGTGAATCTTTATCTCTTTTTTTGTATTTTAACCTCTAGCACTGCATCATGAGTCAATACACCACAATCGACAGTAAATTAATTGTCTCCAGTTAAAGCAAGCTGGGGGCTTAATTGCTCCATCACTTCTCTATGAATGAAACATAATTATGTATTTATATTCTATCAACAGACAAGCTGGGGGATGGTTCTGACTGTGAGATCGACAATCCATTCAGGGAAACAGAGATGGACAATCCATTCATCTCTGGTCGTGACTCCAACGACCCAAAGTAAGAATAAAAATTAAAAAGGTACTAGTGCACAAGCATTTGGTGATGTGTATACGTTGAAATGTTCAATCTAGGAAAAGTGTGTTTTGCCCTTCAGTACTGAATAGTACAGCACTTGATTGTGGTATCAATTTTCCTCTCCATGGTGAAGGAGTGCAGGAGTGCAGTACCTAAATATTGTAAATGCACTTTCCAATTCTGCATTCAAGCCCCATACTGGCTTGAGAGGTTGATATGGTGTAATTGAAATAATTAATCCAGTGCCTGGTGAGAAACCCGCTAGATGAGTAACCTGCAAGGTGATGCATTGGTGCATCTTATTGAATAATTAGTATGTAACTTTGATATATATATATATATATATATATATATATATATATATATAGTGCCATTATTATTGTTTAAGTTTAAGGTTAAAGACATGTTGCAGCCTATTACAGGGTTAATGTTAGTCCTTTGGTGATCATATATAACTATTGTGTGTTATTATGATTAGAGTTTATTGTTCATATAGTAGTAAGGATAACGTTAACTAATGTATTCTACGTTATAATTATCTGCTCCAGTTGTGTGAACTTATCTGCAACTATAGCTGATTTCCCGGTCACTTGTGGTCATATGCATTTAAAGTGCCTATTGGATGATGAATTGTTACATGAATCCGAAGTAGTTTGACAATTATCTTTGCTGTAAAACTGCCAATCGTTATGGGTTTAGGTCATATCTCTTCAATTTAATTTTATGATTAATTGTGGTGATGTCCTTCAGAATCCCATGTTAGATTTACAAATCTTAACAATGACTTAGCATGATAAATAAATGTCCAATGAGCAATGCCCATTGTCTAGTTGAATTAGTTGGGTTTTTTTCAAATGTTTTCTGCATACTAACCTATGTTTGTTCTGAATACTTGGAACGTGATGACCTTTCATCGAAGTGGAGTTGATTTGTGGGAGGGGAGGGGATGGAGGAGGAATAATCCCCACCCTAAAAAGGAGTCATAATTGTTGTAACGTGTTTCACCAGCCTCCGTGTTGTTAGAATACATATATTCACATTCCTTTGTTTTGTAGGATATTCTGCACTTCTAACGCCAGACTCGAGTGCTTTAAGTGGTAGCTATATCAAACTCTATAGATAAATGGCTTGTGAAAGCTTATAATAGATATTGAGGTCTATCGGAAAAGCAATGTTCGCATTATGTATGGATGTATAGAGTACTTTCTCTACCAGAGTCTTTCATATTTGGAAAATCACCAGTGGAAGAGGTATCAAGTGTATTTTTGCTATCGTCAGTCAGGTTGATAGAACGCACAATTAGATACTACATATAAAGATAAGCTGACAAAAGAACCTCTTATTCAATATGTTAGTCAAGAGGTCATTGGGGCTTAGTCTATACATAGCATAGAATGGTATACGTCCATATCAGCTTGAAAGACATTGCAGGTGTTCCTGTTAACTGATCTGTAAAATCATTTGAAACTGGATTCTAGTATGACCCTAGAGCTGTGGCATCATTATAATTATTTGTTATTGTGTTTCAGTGAATAAATGATATATTTTAGTCAATAACCGAACCTCCAAATGTTTGTCATGTTTTGTGAAATGGGACCTCTTTTTAGCCGATCCTGTCCATGAAAATGTGGGAGATATCGATTTTCTTTCAGTCAATCATAATCATCTCTACTCTAAAAGTGCAGATGTGCTAGTAAATTCTTGTGATGAAGAAGGTATAAAAAGAAGTGAAACGCCTTTAGGACTTTTTGTAGAAACATTGAATATAATGTAATTAAATCCATCACCATGCCACCTTATCTGAAATTGGGAAATACAATTATGTCCGTGTAGGCCTACATGAAATCATGTAATATTATAACCATTTGGTCATTATGCAAGGGATGGTGCAGTTCTCAGAATAAGCACTTGGTGTCGCCACTATATGCAGGTGGTATTGGTTTAGTGGCTAACCACAAGATGGCACTAGTATCAGTGCTGAATATCAGTATTGGGGACTTTCCATATTCTTCATAATTAAAGACCTGCGGAGTAGCCGACAACATAGAAGGGGACTTGATAGCAACAATGATGAAAGGAATAGGCCTAAATTCATGATTTTGTGACTTTATTTGCCTAATAATATGAAAACTACCAAATACTTGTACAGTCATTCTAGAGGTCGCATGTCTAGAGCATAAATAGGCCATAGCCATGAATTGGTTCAATCCCATAATTTTACAATTTAAGATACACTAAAATCTTCTTGCATGTCATTCATTTGGTAAAGGTACACAACCTATACCACACCTAATCTACCCTATTGAAACTAATCGTAAACTAGTCAGCAGTCTCCCTTGGTAGAGGTTGATCAAAACAAACAATGTAGTATTCAACGTTTTGGGTTATTCCTGTAACGACCCCACTCAAGCAGAACCGGTAATCATTTTACTACCAATACCTACCCGCATACCCTTGGGGTTGGCAATGGTAAGCTTTGCCTTCAGTAATCTGGAGTAGACACATATCCTGCACCTTGTGGTCGAGCTTAGAATGACCCTGAGAAACAATCATGAATGCCCAAGGTAAGGTCATACTATTCAAAGTAACCGCTATATGGATTATCACTAATTTTTACGCATAGGTCTGAAATCTAACATCGATGACAGATATGCGACCAGGCAAGTAGTAAGGATAGCCCCTGGGTCATATCATGGGCGACCCCTTCTGTTTGCCTTCTCACCTCTGTGTCTCCTATAATGTATGTTGATCTGCAAGCCTCTCTATTACTCTATACCTCAGTCAGTGGCGGATCTAGATGGGGGGGGCACGCGCACCCTCTATTTTACCAGTACTTAAGAGTGTAATAACATGTTTTGTACTCCAAAGGTTATTAGAGAAAAATAGGTGGTTCACCCACTCCTTTTGGGCCGCCCCGCCCCTTCCCGATCCTGGATCCGCCACTGCAGTCAGGCAGAATTTAGAATGGGTTTCTCAACATAGAATTCCCCGATGGAATCATCCACTATGACAGAATCATCCACCCATACATACCTAAGTAAGTATGTCATCCACCATCACCATGCCACCATTTAAATCGGCACATCTTGTAAAATACCCCTGATTGCACTTGTGAGTGAGTGAGTGAGTAATAGATGTTTAACGCCATTTCGACAGCTAAGGTCATATTCATGGCGAGAACGACATTACACAATTTCACAGAGGAATGTGTCAGTGCCCGCGCATATGTGCACCACACACATCCTGAGGGGATAGGAAAGATGAGAAGTAGACCCTTTTAAGTGGGCTAGGGAAGCCCAAGATTGCACTTGTAGGTGTGGGGGTAAGGTCATTAAGTTGTCAATGGTCGAAAGACACAAGGGTTCTAATTTCTCTGGATTGGAAGCGATGTAACAAAGGTCTCCCTATTTTGATCTGCTTGGGTGTACTTCTATAACTATATTTGTACTTTATCGAACCTGATTTAGGGTAGTCCGCCCAAAGTCACACACCCCTCCATCCCCTAAACATCCTGGGATATTTCTAATTAGACTGATGTATGGTTCACAGTCGCCACGGTGTAAGGGATAGGGAGGCCTTGCAATCTATTTTTGTTTGTAGCTCCTTTGCTATGGACTATTCCTGCTGTCTATTCTAATGTAATAACAACAGTGTGTGTACTTTACTTATCAGTGAAGGAACTTTCTGAATATATCTCATACTTTTGATTATATTCGCAGATAAGACATTTCATCATTTGGAGCCCTATGGCAGATTAGCATTAGAGCATTTTAAGATTCAGAAATGCATCTCTGTAGCCTTTGTTTTAGAATTGTTCGTTCTGAAACTACTATATATATGTAGTACAGGTCTCATCTCAGCAGGTTATGGTACAATTGGATCGTATTTTCTGTATTTGAACAAAGTATTCACTGTTAAAGATCTCTATGGAGAAATCAGTGCTAAAGTGTGTGTTGCCATAATGTGCATTTTTTGTAAATCAGAGGAGGTTGAAATGTAAGGACACCTTGTGGAACTGCTACATTCTTTTCTGTGTAAACTTTTTTAGTTTACATTGAAATAATGCTTTCTCAGAATATGTATCTGCTATTGATAATGAAACATTAATTTAATTACTCCTTTCATTATATAAACGATTTTGTGGAACACTGAATACATGTATGTACATACACTGGTACTTACACTGTGTTCCCCCTTTACAGAGAGGTGGAGTGATCTGGCCGGTTTGCTGACCACTAGCCCATGAGGAGGTACAGACTATTACAAGGTGATTGGCAGTTGGGTGTATGGTGTGTGTGTGGGGGGGGGGCAGGCAGCACAGGCTCCTGGCAATTTGAGACAGTGTACACTCATAATGACACACCTGTTGACTATGGCATTGAACATTGAATAAGACAGGTCCCTGTGACAGCTGAGTGAGGTGCATGCAGAATGGACAGTGTTCTATATACTACCAAAAGCCCAGATGATAGTATGCCCTATCTATCAGTCTCACTAACTGAAACTAGACAAGTTGCCGCGCAATGTCTCACAGGACTATTCTCTACTATTATTTTAAAATCTACAACACTATGGTTTTATTATAGGCCATTGAGGGCAAACAGACCATATGCATTGTATGACCTTAGGTCCGACCAACAAGTTATTTGATGTAAGCCCGTGAAAGCTAACTCGTTGACTTTAGAGCCTGGATGAAAGCACTCTGCTTCATCCTGTGCTTTTATCTTGCCCTGTTAAGTCAACTTGTGCATCCATAATCATCATAAGTATATTACATTAGTCCGTGTGACATTATTCTAATTTTAAGCGTAGTTTGATCGATTCTATTCAGACTGCTGGCAGACACCAAGTCCCAAATCACAGTTTTATAGAGCATTCTCATTATGAGCTAGTGTTCCAAAATGATTATATCCAGTACTTCACATTCAATTCACTCAGCTTCTGAATCGCGTAGAAAGGAAAGGTAATGTGATGTATTTATAATGTAGATAAAACAGAGAGGCAGATATCATGAAAACAGAATTTTTAGATGGCATTCTCTCCTCTGGTCCCTACCTAACTGTCCTACTTTTATACCGCACCTCAATGCCATTATCGTAACAGTTACAATAGTTGATTGTTACTAACTATAATTATCCCTCTGTGGGCAAACAAAGCAATGCACTCAATTGAACTGTACGTTCCCTTATCCATGATATAGGTAAAGTGGGTATGGGTGTTGCATGATTGTTTTACATTATGAAATTTAACATATCAAATATTTGAGGAATTTCTTCTCATGTTGCCTCTATCCCATGATAACAGAACTCAGATTATCCAAAAAGGCCACTCAAGAGAGCCAAATCGTTGTATAACCATGTATAGGCAATGTCTACCCACCCTGTGACATAGCAGGCCTAACTCTAACTCATACTATTTAGACAAGGTAGTCAAGTGAGCTGGAGCTCAGGGATTATTATTTACAGACTTCATTCCCCTAGATAGCTTTCGAAGTTTTATTATTAATAAGCAATAAATGAACAAAAATACCGATTGTTACATAATGGTTTAAGGTACTTGAATTTTCACCAAAGTTCACGAATCATAAATACGTGGGTAATCATTCTCCAGTATTGAATGGTATAGATATGGAAATAAACAAAAGCGATACCCAGAAGGTTAGTGGCATTTCAAGTTATCATAGGTAGCGTTGAATTCAAAACTTAATCTGATATCAAATTAAATACGAGTTGTATTCAGGTATACTTGAATAAAGGCAGGTTAGATCATTTCAATACTTTTGTAATAAGTATCAAAACTTGCGTTTAGATTAAATGAAACTGTAATATAGGTTGAAAATAGGTTGGAAACAGGTTCCGTTTTTACATGTAAATGACATCCCCCCACCTGTTTTGTAGATTACAAATTGAACTTATACAATATCGTCGGTTCTGAGGACAATAGGTGATTTCATACAATATCCATGGAAGGGGGTATCAAATTTAGGGGTGTATTAAATGGCAGACGACATTCTCACTGTTGGTACAGTAGTTTTTAAGTTGTTAACACACGTTATTGCTGTGCTAGCACACGACACAGCTGCACACAATGACGCTATTTAAATGCAATACCCTGTGTATATTATAACCAGATGATTATTGATAGAAAGATTTAGGACATGGAATGATGTCATCAAATATGTGGATCCAAATGTTGGATACTCCAATTAGCATTGCTGTGGATGGACAAGAAGACCTATCAAAATATCTTCTTCACTGTTGTCAGTATCATCCTCTTTCATAGCCTCTATAAGTGACTTTCTGTGGACAGCCACTGATCACTCCGTAGGGATTTGCGAATATCGAGATGATACTCAGTCAAACTCTTTCATATTTCAGTTCTCCAAACCAAACATGGTGATTTCCATATTGGTATGACTTAATGACCTTTGCAATCTACATCTACACTGAAAAGTAAGTAGCATAAATTAGACGAGGCAAAACCTTTTAGATTTAACATATTGGAGCTGGCACAGACTCTTCATAATGACAATGTATGTGCCTAGGATGACAACTTCATGACCAATAGGGTCACCAGGTAGGGCCATGTGCTTGTAACATCTCAAGTCTTCAAGATGAAGAGTCTGTGCCAGGTGTGAAAAGTCAAATTTGGCAAGTTTTGACTCATTTATTTTATGTGGTTCAATTAGAAGACCTTAGTCACTCTTCATTTTGTGTATGTGTTCAACTACTACTACTGTACAGGGTACTATAGGGCTATCAGGAAAAGGGACCATCTGAACTGGGTTCTTTAGTACTTGGGCCATTATGTAGAACTGGGGCCCCTGAGAAATAGGGCAATCCTGAACTGGGGCCCTCTAGATCTGGGGCCGTCCTCAACTGAGACTCTCAGAACTAGGGCCATCATTTATTTAAGTACCCATCAGATGTTGCTATAACAATCAGAATCCGTCAGATTTCTTGCTATATAGATCTAGAGCCTTCTAGATTCAGGGTCCACTAGAATGATATTCACTCAGCACCTGCTAGATTTGATATTGTCAGGGTCTAAAGATTTGATATGTTGTCAGGGCCCACTAGATTACATTTTGTCAGGGTCCACTAGATATCATATGTTATCAGAGTCTAGATCTCATATAGTCCAGGTCCGCTAGATTTCATTGTGTTAGGGCCTGCTAGATTTATCAGGGTCTGCTAGATTTGATATCATCAGGGCCCACTTGATTAATCATGGTCCACTTAGTGGACACTAACAACATATCAAATCTAGTGGACCCTGATACCATTGCAGACATTACTAAATCTAGCGGACCCTGGTAACATATTAAATCTAGTGGACCCTGACACAATATCAAATCATGCAGACCCTGATACCATATCAAATCTGGCGGACTGGGGTCCTCAGTACTTTGGCTATTGGAAGTGGGGCCCTGGGAACTAGAACCATCCTAAACTGGGGCCCTCTGGAACTAGGGCCCTCATTTGTTCAGCACCTGTCAGATGTTGCTGTATATGTGGGCAGATGAGGGATGGGGTCACGAGGGGAGCTACAAAGGCTACAAATGTGAAACATAGGCCAAAAGCAGCTATTAGGTAATTTTTACATGGGAAAAATCACTTCCTCTGTATTTGGAAGGTAGATGGAATGTTTTCAATCCAAAACAAGGCCTAAATAAGGGTTCTCAAAGAAATGTGTTGCCATGGCAATGAAAGAACATTCCAAATAGAAAAGAAAATGGCATCAGTCCATAGAACGATTCACAGGGATTTAAATGCTGAACACCCCATATAGATACTATTAATTCTACATCTAATGTTATAAACAATTGTATGGAAAGCATTGGTCATTTATTAATAGATCATTAAAATCATTATGCTTATTATAATGTTGTATACATGATGTAATCAAAACAGTGTATGATAGAGCTTATTGGCTGTATTGATATGGTTACGTCATCCAATGTTCATTAAGCGATATCTCCAAGACCACAACGGGTATCTACAAGTGTTTCATCTCATTTTAAACCCTTTCTCCTCGTCTGCCCACATAAAATCAGAATGTCTGATCTTTGCTATATCTAGAGCCTGCTAGATGCAGGGTCTGCTAGAATGATATTGTGTCAGCATCTACTAGATTAGATATAGCCATGGTCCGCTAGATTTCATGTTATCAGGGTCGCTAGATTTCATAGTCAGGGTCCACTAGATTTCATATTATCAGGGTCCACTAGATTTCATATCATCAGGGTCTGATAGATTTCATATTGTCTCAGGGTCCGCTAGACTTCATATTATCGGGGTCCGCTCTGTTTATCAGGGTCCAATAGATATGATGTCATCAAAATATCAGTCTCATATCCGCTAGCTTTTCATTTTACGCTCACTGTATTCTAACATTTATCAGATTTTCATTCTACGCCCGCTAGATTCTACACTTCGAGCTCAGAAACGCGTCAACAGTGACAAATTTAGGTCCGCAGGTTGACAATACCTAAACTACAACCATGGGTCGTCATGGGGTCGTCAATAAGGCTGTCGTCCTCTAAAGCCATAAGACCCTGCATATAAATTACATTTATCCTATTATTGTCTTTCAATTTACAAACATCATTGACTTTGTTTTTTGTATTCTGTACCCCCCCCCCCAAACCATCAGTCAGTGTTATAAGAAGGGTTCCCAATCCACTATCATGGGCTTGGTTGAACATTACAAAGTACTGTGTGAGCACTATGGTGTATATATAGGGACTCAATAAATAGGGAGTTATACTCTAGCACTATCTGAGGTGTCATTACTGAAATGATCTGTTTTCTTTAGTATATTTTTACTTAGATATTCCCATCTTTTTACAGGTGCATCTGTATCAAATAATGTTTTTATTCCCCTGTTTTAAAGTATACTATACAATAAATATGATACAGATATCAGGCTATTATTACACAACTTTTTGTGGATATTCCTATTCTGATACCTGCCGATATTGCATGCCATGATGCATGCATCATGACCTTTGTGAGGTGTTCTGTTATCCATGGATAACAGGCCCCCAGTGTTGTTATCCATGGATATCAGCACACCTTACATGTTATATGTCACATGTTAAAATCTACGATAATTCTATTGAACCCATACCCTACTGATCCTAAATCCAACTCACTATGCAGTGCGCCACAGGGACTGACGAGAAACAGAGTGTGTTTGCATGTATAATACAATGCCATAGGTTTTACCTGGTTAGGAGCATCCCCAGCTTGTCACATGCGCAAGGTGAGAATGGCATTGGAATTATAGAGGCAATCACATCAGTAGCAGACCGCGACAAACTTCCAGACGCTTGTGCCGATGGTGGTCTTTTTTTTTTGTCTTGTCAATAAATGCATGATGCATTTTGATGCATACTGATGCATTAATCGTGTAATAAAATAAGTAGTCAATGCCTAACATGTGACGAGTCACATGTTAGGCATTGATTACTTGTTCATTAACACCCCAGGACACATCATATGTATGAGAGAAATGCATAGTGGAGACATCTTATGGCATACAGACAGACTGATAGTAAAGCCAAAGTGGTCAGCCTGACGACGTAGGGTCATCATAATGGCCTGGCGACCCTCTGAAGACCCTAAACTCGTCACATATGACGACTTTCCAATAGCGGCGGGTGTTGAGTGTCATCTCTATCAGATTTTGATTCTACACCCACTAGATTCTAACCTCCATCAGATTTTGATTCTAAACCTGCTAGATCCTAACCTCCATCAGATGCAAACTGATGGGTACCACAAAAGGTGATTGTTGCTTCTGATGTGTAACAGATATTAATGGGCGATGAAATAAGGGGTTTATGAGACAGGACCTGTCTGACGGGCAACAGATACTAGTGGGCATAGAATCATATAGCCGGCAGTGGAATCTGGCGGTCATGAAAAAAAAAGAAAAAGTTTGACGAGTAACAGCGGCATAGAATGCTGTCTAATGGGTGAAAGACACCAGCGGGCATAGAATCGTATGTCCCAAAATCTAATGGGCATGAGACAAAAGCTATCTGATGGGCAACAGATGTAGAATCATATAGCAGGCGATGAAATCTGCTGTCTGATGGGCTACAGATACAAGCGGGCGAAGAATCATAATATATTGGGCAATGGAATCTGGCACAAATAGGATATCTGATGAGCAAAAGAATAAAAAAGATATAATCTGATGGGCAAAAGAATAGAATAGAGATAACCCAAACAGTAAAGATAACGGGTGCAAGAAAAGAGGGTGTCCTGTACTGGGGTCTCCAAGTGCCAGGGGCCATTTATCCTGGGTGTATCTGTCCGCAGGCCATTCGTCAGCGGGCTAAAGATCCTGGTGGCTATTTGTTCTGGGACCCCTGGTCCAGGTGGCCATTTGCCCTACAACTGTCTCTTGGACAAATAGGAATCCAGATTCAGGGACACACCGCAGCAACTTAGTTACCATGAACTAACTGGAAATTCAATAGCGTGGGTTACAGTTACCCGAGGCGTTGGGGGTACGGTTTTCTAGGTATACCCAGTGCATTATGGGTAGGGGTGACCTCGAACGCTAACTACACCACCTGAGCTGGTAGCCTCAACCCCATTCCACCCCAGCCTGGTCTGGCTAGGTACCAGTCATTAACTATGCTTGGGAGTGTAGTAAGTTGACTTGGTGATCAACATTGACCCACATGGGGAGGACCAATAGGGGGTGGCCTTACAAACTAGCATTGATCCCTCGGCCGTACTCCAAACGCCTCAATTAATTGTTATTATTATGTATGGGTCTCTGTGGGCAAACAAACCAATACTGAGTTGAATTGTGGGTGTATGGAGGGTAAGGTGACAGTTTCTCATCTACATGTAGTTTACTCATACATGCAAATCATGCCTTTGGGAATTACTCTGCATGTGAAATTATTATAATCTCCCCACGAATAAGAAATATGGAATATATGAGTGTCTTTTATATCTTTATCTAAGTACATATGTCTGACACAAATCAGTATCCTAAGAGGTTTCATCTCATGGTGCCTCTACCTGATCACGTGAAGACAATGTTTGCCCCAAGCTAACCACCCTGTGACGTAGCAGGAGCCTATTAAACTGTAACTCACGCTATAACAGAGTGTCTCCCACTGCTTCCGTGTCATGATTGGTCAAGCAGCTGTGGCCCTACCTCGCCTCGTCCAAAAATATTCCAAAAGTTGCTCACCAGTTGATACTATCTCTTTTATTCCTTCATTCAAAAATTGATTTTGATATTTTCTAAACTTTTATCTCAGAACCTCATCATGCAAGGTTAACCTTTTCAAAATAATAACAACAGAGGATTTAATAAATTATTTTTTCCCAGTGTTCAAGCAACAAAAACTCGGTTTAAGTAAAACCAGTTTACAACGAGATAGGGTTATTAGAGGACTTTTTTAAAAATTGAATAACTTATTGTTTTCCCACCTCCTGTCTTCATATTACCCTTGGAGAGAGTTTCTTAGAGCGTTCACATCAGCAATATCACTAATGCAGCCCCGCACTGGTATCGTCAGGAGGGGTCTCGCTGCGATTTGAAAGGGTCACTTGTAGCATCTACTGAAATTGGTTCCCGCGGAGGGCAAATAATGTGGAACAAGTTTTACCAGTGTGTCACTCGTAAGTTGTCTCAAGTTGAATAATATTACAGAACCATAATTCAGAGTCATCCTTTATTATCATAGTAGTCAAACTATGGTTGGCCATCATTTGTGCATTAATTACTTCTGAATGGTTAGTGGGAGACCCCCCCAAAAAAAAAAAAACAAAAAAAAAACTTGACAGCAGGAGTGAGGGGCAAACTCACGCTCCTCAGATTACTAAGCCTACCATGATGAGGCCACTGAGCCACTTGTCCAAGGTAGGTGCAGGGGCAGTATAGGACCAAATTGTTCATTTTTTACTATTTTCATTAGATTTTTATTTCAATGTTGAAAACTGAAAGTAATGCAAAAATGACCAGGCCACATGGTCAACATATATATTTCTAGATGCAGAATGTTGATGAGAATATTCTAGGAAAGATATACATAAATTTAGTAACTCTTTAATGACATTCCATGCATATTATGATAAAACACTGATTAATAAAGCTTCATGGGTAAATATCCCATAAACTAGCCTGGGACCCCTTTGTTTTCGTAGTACTATTGCAAAGAAGATGTAATTTAAATCCCAAGGCCAGAATTTAGTGGAAATCTAGCTACCTTTAATCTTTGGGCGCAATCTAACTTAAATTCATCCTGGTTTTAAAAGTTAATGTGTAGCCATCCACCAGACATTGGTTTACCTGATTGAAAGTGATTATTACACATGCTATGCTGGTCCTAGCTGAACCTCTGTAAATTGTGACACTACAGGGGCTATGGGGGTGTTGGGTGTTATGACAGAATAGAAAAAAATGCATTTATCCTTTGCATTTCTCCTTTGCACCCATATTTTGTCGCCTCAGTGCAACAAGGTTGTAGCTGAAAGTTTTGGCAAAATTTAATTTTCGTCTGTTTGACATCTACTGACCCTTACCTATCTATCTACTCTTGAAGTACAAAGCTCTTCCCATGATTATATGTGACAGGATCTGCGAAAAGGACCCCTAGTGCAGGGTACAGTAAGGTACCTATTCCCAGTGCATGTCACATATGTGCCTTTAGTCCCAGTTTAATAGCGTCCTATCAACTTGGTGCTATAGTATATATAACACATCTTTTGCCTCTCCTGCACATCTTGAAGAAATATAGGTACATCTTTCTTGCACTGAGGTGAATATTTTAAATTGAGTAGGTTAGAGGTAACCTCCCCGCAGAACAATATTGGTTTCACACTGAGTAATTGGACCTGGCATACAGCCTAATATTAACAATTTTAGATGATATTCCTGACATGCCTTTAGTGATGGCCTTTAGTGATAGCCAATAAAAGTTCTGCAAAGTTCTATATACCAGGCATGCAAACATGGTTCTAGGAGATTCCCCCCCTGGAAATTTCCCCCCGGAATTCTACCCCCGGAAGTTTCCCCCCCCCGGAAATCTCCCACCCTGGAAATTTCCCCCTGGAAATTTCCCCCATCACTTCTATGGAATACAGATGCGGCCAAAAATGGCTGCATTTCAACAAAGATTCTAACCCTATTACTTACCCTAACCCTAACCTTATCCCTAACCCTAACCCTAACGCTATCACTAACCTTAACCCTAACCCTATCACTAACCCTAACCCTAACCTTATCCCTAACCCTAACCACATCACTAACCATAACCTTATCCCTAACCCTAACCTCATCCCTAACCCTAACCTTATCCCTAACCCTAACATTATCCCTAACCCTAACCGTATCCCTAACCTTAACCCAATCCCTAATCTTATCTCCAACTATATTATCCCTAACCCTAACCGTATCCCTAACCTTGACCCGATCCCTAATCCTATCTCCGATCATATTATCCCTAATCCTATCCTTAACCCCATCCCTCACCCTAATCAAATCCTATCCCTTTGCAACCTTTGGGGGGAGTAATTTCCTGGGGGGAAATTTCCTAGGGGGGGGGGAATTTTCCTGGGGGGAAATTTCCGGGCGGGAGAATTCCAGGGGGAGTTTTCCAGGAGGGGGGGGGGAATCTCCTGGCACCAAAACACCCCTCTGCAGGGAAATTCATTATCAAAGTCCATCTCAAAATTGTTAAAACGAGACAACATTGACTAAAATATTCCTAGTAGTTATGTTAAAACCCCTCCTTGAACATAGGTTGTTATTCATATCAGGAAATGATGATTAAGCTCTAAATACATTATAAACCTTAAAATCTCTAAAAACATATTAAATTGGTCTTTATATATATATATATATATATATATATATATATATATATATATATATATATATATATATATATAACCAAACAAAAAACGAGTAATATGATGATTTTTATCATATATTTTGATGTAGAGGAATTTTCCATTTCTGTTTTCAGTTTAGGGTTCATGGTCAAATCCTCCAAAAGATTGGCACAAGACTCTGTAAATTTAGATTATCGGAATGGTTGCCATGGCAACCAGCATGAAAAGTGTTCATTTTACCTTCTAAATATGGTATATTTGCAGCCAAAATGAAAGGTTTTAAATGAAACCATTAAGTTCTGCATCAGAAATTAGCCTACAGCATTTTTATAATCATTTTAGAATTACTTTGCCCTTCCAATGCACCCTGTTCGCCAAATGGGGAATAAAAAATCTTCCACGGAGGGGTCTTCTCGCTTGTTGAGTCATAGTAAATTGCCTGAGCAATTGTGTGAACAACAATCCAGCTAGTCAGAACCCCCCTCTCATGAACATGATCCCTAGTATAATTTATTGGGGGAGCACTTGAGATTTATATGACATGTTTATTGTAACATGAACACCCTATGCCGTCGCCTCTTAAACTGTCGCTCTTGAGAAAGTTTGGACAGGAGAAGGACTTTGAAAATCGTAAGATAATACCAGTTTTGTGGTACCCTTTTCTCAATTTATTCCATATTCTAAGCCAGGTTTACTTCTGCTCCTAACCTCCCTAGAAGCTGAGAAAATTGGATTGAAATTGTGGGATCTATTTGTTGTGTATGAGTGACCGCTTGGGAATGCTAGCCTTTAGTGAGAATTCTCTGTGAAATAGTGAATTCTGAATTGCATTAAATGTTTACCAACAGTTGTACTAGCCTGTTGCAGGGTGGGTAGTTACAGCACGGCCAACACAGTAATTGGTCGGATGTGCAAGATGAATCAACTTCACAGAGTATTAGTGATTCAAAGTTGTTGTTTTTTTCATATACCACCCACCCACACAGATATGTTTGATCTAGTACCTAGTGTTGATCTAGCATCAATTAACGTATCTACAATAAGTTTGATAAAAATTGATAATATTGATCGACCATTTTTTCACTGTCATGTGCATTTACAATTACACTCTATTATTATAATGTTCTAAAAGAGTTTTCTCCCTATCAGAATAGATTCTTATAGAGTCTATATCTGTATGTTTATCCCCTCCATGAATAAATCTGAATAATCACAATCTAAAGCATGTCCTTCTGAACTTATTTGAAATTCAATGCAGAACTTGCCAAAGGAGTCAACTCGAGGTAACTTGAAATAAAGAGCACAAAAAGATGACGGCTTGCCGTAGAGATGTGACAAGTGCAGTAGTCTGCCTGAAGTTGACAATGGGCAAAAAAGCTCAATAAATGTAAGGATTTCATATAATTATTTCCTCTGTATTGTTTGCTCAAAGGGTGCAAGTAAAAAGAACAAAGATGGAATACTCATCATACTCATTCTGCTGCAGTAGGTTTTAGATCCAATTAAAGGTAAATAATCACAAGATGAAGCGAATAATTTCCATTTTTATACTAAGTAGTAATAGAATTAATTCAAATCTAAAGCCCTTGATGGGAATGTATGCTGAAGAAAGAGGAAAACCATTAAATGTTAGGGTTAATGAAGTAGGATGAAAGCCATGTGACTGGATGTGTGGAAAACTAATATGTTATGGAAAATAAGTAGGCAGCAGAAAGTTATGGCTTGTAAATGTGCAAAGATCCCCAGGGCTTCTTTCACTGGGTTTTCCCATCTGCATTTTATGGAGCCTGCATCACTAGGTTTTATAAACGCATTATATTTGTTATTATATTTTTGGTTTTACTGAAATGTGTCTGAATATTCCCTAATAGAAGTAATCACATGAGCCATGTGTTGAATGCTGAAGATGGAAGGGCGGTGTCTCTGTGAGCATTACCTGTCTGATTGTTGTGTGGACTGAATTCTAAGTTGTCACTGATGTCATAGTTACATAGCTGGTGAGGGCTTCCCTTGCACATCTCAAAAAAAGCACTTTATATCATCAATTCTGTCCCCTCTTATATGTTTCTGTTGCCAATAATACATGGACATGGACCCATGCATTCATCCATAATGTAACGTTAGTTGTTAAAATGGCCAAAGCAATCATCACCCGCTCATTGACATGGCTGGGGTTGAATTATTTAGGGCATTTCTTTCAAATTCCACATAAGTAGCAAGTGGAACAAAATATTAATGGTGATGGTCACTAATTCCCTAGGCACAGATGTCTGAGGTACTGGTGACAATGTCATGGAGTAAACGGATATTGTACAGCACACATACGTAATTATACACAAGAACACTGCTGACTTTGACGCATGCTGCACACCTCAGGATTTGTCATGATATGTAAAAAGGCACATCAAGTGAGATTTAGCCTCTCACATTTAGTACATCAACTTTAGTTGACCTGCCAAGTGAAGACACAGCACTTAATCCTGGTCCAGGGGCCTGAGTGCCAGGAGTACTGTATGACAATAATTCAAGGGTCAAGTGCAGTCAATAGCTGGTGTTATTACACGACTTCTGTGATTTTGGGTGCTTTTTTTGTTGATATTCCGTGCTGTTATTCCTGCATAATTTGCACTGTAATGTGAACATATGCAAGGTGAATATCAGCACGATTTGGGGTGGATATCAGCATGGTTTGGGGTGGATATCAGCACTCCTAACATGTCATATGTTACATGATAAAACCCACAAAATTTCCATGGCCAAAGTAGGGGTCGAACCTGCAGTCTCAGATCCCAAATCCAACTCCCTATGCACTGCACCACAGGGACTGACAAGAAGTGGTTGGCTAGACCCAGGTCTTGATATGATACAAAGCCTGTGGAGAAGACGACAGTGGGCTGTCTGCTGCCATAACCGTGGGACGCGTTCAAACTAACCCAAGCCAAGTCTGGCGTGGAGGTGTGGGACCCAGTGGTCTAGTGGTTAGCGCATTGCGCTCATCTGCTAGATGTAGGCGGCATGAGTCCCGGTCTGGGCGTATATTTTTTTTTTCACTACCAAACCAAACCTCGCCAAGCCGTGCGCCGAGGTGTGTGTACCGATCGTGTACACACACTATGGCAGGCTTCGAGTCCCGGGGAGGGGGAATTTTTGTTTTCAACTTGTTTTTATTGATATTCTATTGATTATTTATTGATTTTTTATTGATTAATCGTGTAATAAACTTAGTAAGGTATGAGCTACAGCCACTCGTTACGATATCCTACAATACAAGTAATTCGGTGCCTGTTAGCTCATACATTACTTAGTTACTACAATTAAAGTATAGGAGCAGGCAGGGGATATCATAGTCCCATAGGCCTGCAATAACAAAGCACTTTGTTCCTATCTACATAACTTCTTCTTGTCTATGGTCCTCTATGCAGTCTATAAGACAAGGGCATAGTGGTATATGGCAATGCCATATATATCTCTTTAATACTGTAACTATCCCTCAGTATTAACTGGCTTGTATAATAATGGTGTAGGGCACGCAAAAAAGGACTCTTAGTGAGGACAGAAGCACCAATAAATTACAAATACTGTAGACGTGTTTTATACATTGGGAGTTAGCAACATTTGGTCTTCCTTGACCCACATATAAGATCCTATTGAAGTATCCAGGATGTGGGGTATGAATTTCAATATTCAATAATAAATGCAAAATTAACAATGATAAGCCATAATGGCAACAATATTGTAAAGTGGGAATCAAGATTGACCAAGACTACAACCATTGTACTAAAGATATTATACAGCTTAAAGTTGTATTAAGATTTTGAGAGAGGCTAGGATACTCTCACAAAGTTACATAAACATTACTAAATGATTTTACAAAATGGACCTAGTGTTGTTGGTCCCGCACGATGTTGGTGTGCATGAGCGGGGTAGGACTTTAATTGCCCATGACACGATGTTAGCATGTCTTTTCTAGAGCATCTAATTTATATACAGTAAACCGTTAGGAGTGGAAGTGCTCAGAGTCTTTGTTTTCCTGACTCCCTTATCATCAGAGTCGGGCCAAAGTGTAATCATGAATTAATTCTGCTGAATTTTTAGGGTGCAACAGCTACCCATCTCTTATCAGTCCTGGTGTCACCTGTACCAGCTACAGCAATGGATTCACCCACTGGACAATGTGGAAGAGGCCTATATACAGAGGAACCCCCTCTTTGGTGCATCAAACAGTAATAACCCACTTTGTGGACGTTGTTACATTTTGTATTCTGTAATGTTAAAGTAAATACCACCTGGAGAGACAGACAGAAAGACAGATACAGAAAAAGAGAGACAGAGCCCTCTCAAATAGCTTCCAACAGATTTTCCTTGATGACACAGGGTCAGATTTTGATTAACTCATGAATCCACCGCTGCTCCCAGCTAGCACGGTCATGATTCCGTATGATTTCCTAAATCCTTATAGAGAAATTGGTCGCGAACTCCCCTGTTTCTTCCTAGCTACATTCGCCCATTCCGTTAGTGTTCGTCACCATTCCCTCCACAATAGATCATGGAATGGTGACCATGGAATGGCCGGCGGCAGTGGATTTATCCTTTAATTTGGAGGGGCAGAACGGACACTATAGACAACGTAGGGTGCTCTAGACTAGAGATACTTTATATTTGGCAAGATATTGGCAAATGAAGGTTAACTAGGACTTTCTTCGTGAAGGATAAGGATAATTGAGAAACCTACAGTTAGAAGAATGCAGGTTATTAGATGTTGTGTTTGGCATAACTATACTCAGATGGTTGTATCAACTAGGGCAATGAAGAGGAAATGCCCTCAATTACATCGATAGTCCACGAGGCCTCTTCGCAGAAATGTATATGGGAAATGTATGGCTCAATCGCACGGTAGAGGCCACGTGGACTATGGATTTAAGTAGAGAAATATATACTACTGACACCTATCGATATGATTACTGTAAGCAATAGAGCATATTGTAGAGGGATGATCAGGCAGTGTATTGAGGACTCAGAGCGCAAAGGCCTCAGGAAAGAAACATTTCTATGATGTGTCACCGGTGATCCCACAGAACAGTGGATACACATGACCTCATGGGCATAGCTATTGTAGATGTAGCTAATTAATTGTGTGAGCTGAATTCCATCATCAAAACCCTAGACATATACATCCTTCGCATCTTACATCTAGTCAGATGCTTTTATATTCGTGGTTTACACCACGTGACGTAATATGGCACGTCCATTTCTTGGCTATGACCAAATCCTTTTGCCCCATTATCACGGATTATTTGTCTTAATCTCAATATGTGCTAGCCTATATACCCTACAACTCAATATACTACAACTATAGTATGTCCACCTGTGTCTGATGCACAGACAGATGTGTCTAGTCTCACTATACCAAGGTACACTTTGTACAGGCCTAGTGCATGCCCTAGTCTCAGCTGAACCCTCACCCTGCTGGGCTGTGTTGTGCATATAGGACAGGACCCAGACCCAGACCCCTGGGTGGAGGGACTGGTGCTGGAGGGGTGGGGACTGGGGAGGTGGAGGAGGGCCAGACTTAGCCCAGGGCGCCCACAGGTGGGCAGGTATATCAGCAGGTCCCCCCCCCCACTCAACCTTCTGTGTCACTGTCAGCTACCAAGGAGTCACTCCGAGAAGCTCACCCTGGGCCGCCCTCGTACCGCCGTAGGGAGAAGCAGCCCCATCATAGGCCAGTCGGTCCACCACCACCACAGCTGAGAAGAAGAAAAAAGTATCTTTACATTTATTCAGTTTGGTGGTTGTGGGAAATGGGCGGTGGCTGCTGGGTGGTGGTGTTGGTGGTGGTGGGAGTCAGTAGTGGTGGTGGTATGGAGGTTGGTGGTCCCTGTGAGGAGAAGGTGGATTAGTACTAGTGGTAGTAGTTGTGAAGGTACTGGAGAAGCCTGGTAACTTTGTGATGGTGCTACTGGAGCCAGGTAACAGGAGGAAAAGCAGGACTAAAGGCAGTGTAGACGAGCAGGAGCAGTAGAAGCAGGAGGAGGGATGCAAGGACCCCCCTTATTGGTGCTAGTGTAGGAGTGAACACATCCTGAGCTGCTCTTCCTCCAACTAAGGCCACTGCCACCTTGTGTCCTGGAGCTGCTCATATTCACTCCTCCTGTCCCCTTACACCCAGGCTCTGAGTTGCTTACTGCCGGCTGGTGCTGCCACCCGCTCGGCCTGGCTTCCAACAAGCGCCCGGCGAGCTGCTCACCACACACCACACCCTCCTGCCGCTCAGCCAGGTAAGTAAGCACCTCAGCCATAGCAGTACCTCACCCCCTCCTCACAACACCCTACCACACTCCACCCATACACCTAATGGCTCATTGATAGCAGTTAGATAATTTACCATTTATTGTGTTTTATATCTCTTGTGTTGTGTTTTTCTTTACTCCTTCTTCTCCGTTAATTTTCTCATTTTTTCCCTTCGTTTCTTGTAAGAAACTCCTCCTTGCTAACACATGTGTGCTGGTGTAGTCCTGTGACCCGCCTGCCCATAATTAGCTAATTATTCAATTAATAAGAAGCCGCATTAATTAAGCTCCTGTAACATTAAGGAAGTCACGTGGGCTGACAGAACAAGGTGGGCGATAATAGGTGATAATAGCGAAGACTGTTGGCCCTGAGAGTCCATTTTTACCTAACTAGAGAGTTAACAAAGAGCCTAATGCTGGTGGGTATGGGACTCTCCTTGGCAATCCCCCAAGGCAGCATACTGGTCCCTTAAATGGTTCTCACAACTCCCTTCACTCAGACTGATAAGCCTTCAAGTCCTTTAACCTTTAGCAATCGTCCAGGCCACTATTGCCTCCCCTCATCCCTAATATCAGCCCTAATCACTGATAGAACTATCCACAATTAACCAAAATTACTAAATTTTAAATGCAATATTTCATAATTGCTAGAAAATTCTACTAGATGTACATTAAATGATACACAAAATGTGGGCATGTTGACTATTATTAGTTGTGAAGTATAGAGGTTGGTTGTGTTGGCAGGTTAGTGTGGTGATGGTATAAAATTGGCAATGCCAATGTGAAAGATAAAGGTCGCAGGTATACATACAGCAAACTGTACAGAGGTGTTCCATGTGTCATCATAGCAGCTGTCAGGTTGGCCCTTTTGAAACAGCTCCCTGGTATGAATAGCATCACAAGGACCCCCTTGCCAATTTCTGAACATACCAAACTGTCTGATAAGCAAGAATAACTTTCATTGTGAAAAAAGCTTGCACAGAAAGATTTTATCATGGGCCAGACACCCACGCGTTACTCATACAGTGGGTTTATAATCATTGTCTTTGATGCATACATACGTAAATTTCTTTGTACTCAAAGCAGCAAGAGTGCATTGTAATTGCAGCACTGTAAAACTCCCACTCCCTCCCAAGAAAACTTGGAAAAGAGATGCTATGTCCTTTACAAATGATCTATTGTTCATGAAAACATGGGGACTTTCTTGGCAGTGTTCAATAAATATGCACTTAATAACAGCAGTTTTATTTCAATATAGATAGAAAGGCATCAGACATTGGCCGACCTGAGTGTCTCTGAAGTGAAGTAGTTTCAAATCACAACGTTCGGCACATAACACTCATATCGAGTTTGGCAATTTATTGGTGCGATTTCACTGATAGAACTGAATTGTAATCTTAGAAAAACAGTTATGTATCAATAACCGGTAACAATATAACACTCTCTTATGGAAAACATTTATTTGATAAAAGCTATTCAGAGGGCAGATTATGAATGTCGAAAACCATGCTTTCCCAATATCAATATGAACTTTTATATCCATTGGTATCAAAGTTCTAACCAGGTGTCAGACTTTCATGTCCAATTCCAACTTTTTGGGGAGAGAAGCATACTATAGGACACCTGTTACAACAGACACCTGTGAAACTTCCTTGAAAAGAAATGATGATTAAAAACATGACATTTTGTGAAATAAATCTAGATTACAGTAAAAGGTTTATACTGGATCACGTCTACTTTTCCCATTCTTCCATCGATTATCTTTCTATACATTAACAATGATTTTCCCCATCAAGATTTGACAGTCTAGACCAAGAAACTCAACAACAATACATGACAACTTGTCTAAATGCAATACACGATCTAAGTATACATGCAGGGGAAACGATGCCCCCTTGCCCCCCCCCCCCCCCGAGTCAGGTATTGCCAGGGATTGCCGTGGTCTCTCTATGTAGGGTCCTAGAAGTGAAAAGAATCCCTAACTAGCATAAGGTAGAGTGTGAACCACACTGCAAGTGAGGCCACTTTGACGTTCATGTATATTAAACATTATCCACAGAATGACCCCCTCCCCAAGGCAGCATCTCAAAGAAAAAGATATCTTGACCCTGGTAATAGGCTGATATTCTCTTTAGCTCAGCCTCGTGTGGCTCTCCTTATAAAGATAATGTGTGCAATTTTGGGCAGACGGCTTCATGGAGGTCAAACATTGGTTGCCTTGCTAATGACAGCATCAATAGCATTCCTGCTTCACTGTAGGAAAGAAGTATGACAATAATACAGGCAGCCAGTCTACCTCTGGATAAAGAGTCCAGCTGACACTCACATTTCTTCTGTGTGTAGATGAAGTGAAATGGTTTCTTGTATCGGCACATCATATGCATTTAGTGAAATACTTAACTTGGATGGGACTCAAACCAGACCACTTCTAGGCCAAATAGTTCCTTCTGGGCTTTTGAGAAATTTAGATCATATTAGGGGCGGCAATGAAAGGCAAAATCCATCATTATTTGTTATCGAGACGAACTTAAAGTTTGAGTATTTGATTCAAAGTTTGATTATTAAAAATGAGAATGGCAAGCATGCATAGACTCATCAAGACTTACTGTACAAAGTCACAACGTCAAGTATTACTCAGCTCATGTGCAAACCTACCCAGCAAATTAGTGTCAGCTTGAGATATCAAGTAATGCTAGGTGTTAGAAACGTGTACACAGTGTTAGGAAGGTTAGATTCAATAGCGACTCAAGCCAACACCAGGTGTTTAACCCAAAGTGACTCAAGCTAACAACAGGTGTTTAACCCAAAGTGACTCAAGGTACATGGGGGTGCAAAACTCAAAGTTACTCAGACTGATACCAAGTTTTAGACTCACACAGACTCGAACTGACACTATTTGGTTGATTTGAGTGAGGATGCTTTATGGTTTGGGTGAGGATATGTCTGTAGGTCCCCCTTCCAAAATACCATCCATTTGGTATCCTCATCTTCAATGTGAAGTAGCTGCATTGCAATTCCAAGATCTCACCTTTAGTACCTGTTTTGAAAGAAAAGAGTCTTATCAGAGATGATATACATGCAAATGGTGGTTATAGAACCAGGGTAGACAATACTGTATGAGTACTTATGAAATAGTTTAGCTGCAAAGCTTGAAATACACAATTTAGAGAACTACCTACCTCAATATGACTGTGTTCTCTCCAATGGCTGTTTGGTGTAACTGCTTCTATCATGAACAAATAACTTTGACATTTTAACACTGACCAATCAGTGAGGAGTATAGCATCACATCATACTCCAAGGACCACTCAGAAATGAGCATAATAATCACACCATACACTTAGTGTCTGCTTGAGTGTCCTTGTGTGAGAATGCATGACCGTGTGTGAACATGTGTCAGGTAGATTGAGATTCTCTGTTAAACCTGCCTTGTGTAGAAACCCCAATTATCACCCATCAAGAAGTATTTCATCTTAATACCCAGCATTTTGATCGTTTTATCAAACGTTTATATTATCAGGTGATTCTCTGCACATTCTATTTTCTGATTCAACACAGAGCATCGGCATACAATGCCTCAAAACTGCATTAAATCTAGATTCTCCGACTTCAGTGCTATGTTGCATAGACGAGTAAAATTGCCATTTATAATGTAAATACTAATGAAACCACATTTGATGGCATCATTATGTTCCCTATTTTTGAACGTCTACAAATGTCTAAAGATCTGAAGGATCCATGGAATAAATTTATTAGAATCAATATAGTCTCATTTGATATAATATTTTATCTATAATGGTACAAAACAGTAGGGCTATGTAAAGTTCTAATTTAGTCTATCAATGCTTATATTTGAGTCATGATGTGTGACAATTGTGGCAGCTCACATTTAACTGACTCATCCTCACACTTTGAGTTATAAATGAGAGTACCCACACACAGGATTTCGGAAGTTGCTGCATTTGGACTGCCAATGCTGAAATGTGAACAAAGATGTCCTCAGAGGTACAGACATTATTCTTGTCAGGGCACACCGAAATATAACCGCATAGTGCAGATCTATGGGAGATCTATATATGACTTGCAGAAATCTGATGAAGAATGCACCTATACCATAATACCTCACATATAAGGCGCGCCACACATATAAGGTACACTCTGAGTTTATACCAGATTTCGGTCAGTGTAGTGCTTTGCTACTGATAAAATCTTCACCAATATTACCCTGGCATATTTATAAAGCAATGCAGGTTGCTGTTCTTGTGCATTTAACTTAAGACGTGCCTTATGCGCGGTAGCTCCTACCACACTCTTCAGCTATTGTAACCTTCTAGGTCCAGATTTGCTTCAATTGGTGCATAAAATCCTACAATTCTGATAGTTTCTTGCAATTATCTACATTGCCTCTCACTCATGCCTGATCGGAGTTCTTCCTATAGCAAAGTAGCTCAATTTGCAGAGAGCAATATCAATTCCCCTACGATATTTCTTGCTTCATTGCCTATGTCCTGAGCAGCAAGAGAATGGGAAAGCAAAGCAGTTGGGCCTACTAAAGCAAAGGTTATCAACAGGGCTCAGAGAGGCGAATCCTTACAGCCTGTAAATATTAGAACCAGGGGGGATCTAAAAATTAAGTTTGCAAAAAAGGAGAGCAAAGACCACCTTTTATCATAGAGGACCCTACTATAGAGGCGTTTGTCTATGGGAGAAGCTGTCTGTTGACACTCAAAAACTTACTACTCTATACAGTTTCAAAAGGGCCATGAAATACATCTGGAAGAAGGCTGAATTGGTAGTACTCGACCCCTTACCCACAATATCCACCTAGCTTCGCCCATCTCTCACCCATGTATAACACCTACCATGTTGAGAATAACTCATGTCTATCATCGCTACATTGTATATGTATGTTGTCCATATGACCTGTTAATATGTTGAGACACTGTCTTAAATCATGTAAGGACTAAACTTATAGCGTTAGTATTATTCATGTTGCTCAGTGTATCTTGGCTTATGTGTTCCCTACTATTACACACAGCACAATCAATGGACCGTGAGTGGATGCCATACAATGTAGAGCTCCTCTACCTCATGTTGGAAATCGAAATTGTAACCACTGAGATACACGGAAAACCGTCCCCTCGGTTCGATTGTACCCTAATAAAGTAATAATAATAACAGTGATCAGATCATGCACTACTAACCAAGAATCTCCCCTTTCATAGCCCTTTTCCCCTCCCTCCCCCCTTTCCCTCATCTCCCACCCACCTACCCTATCCACAGCTGACACCTTTCTCTAAAAAGTAGTTTTTCGCTGGTTACTTTTTGCTGCCTTCACCTGCTGCTGGTGCCCAGTCAGTACTTCTTATTGTCAGTTGTCGCTCGCCGGGAACCAAACGACACGTCATGTGACTGCAGGTGATGGTTGCTAATTGCAGACCTAACCCCTGGACCTAAATACCTATGTACCTAAACACCTTAACACATGGACACCTGATTTTTGAACACCTGAACACATTAGAATTTAAACATCTGAAGTTGAAAATCTCGGCAATTCCAATTTTACAGAATATAAAACGATTGGGAGTCAAATGTCTTCTTGAAAATAAATTTTGAGGTCATTTCTTAATGTACTATGACTACACACAGCAACTTCAACTTGAAACTCTCCCCATCGTAGACCTATTGGCTTAAGACTGCTCTGTATTTAAGCGGTGTCAATGTAGTTATTACATAGGGGCTGAAAGGCAATCATAGCCCTGAAAACATCAGTGACCACTGACCTCCTGCTCTAGTGCCAGAATATTAATAGGTACCACTGCGATTTGAAGAGGGTAGTCGTAGCCTGTTAGGAAATGACCCCTGGGATGATCATCTAAAATATACTTACTCTACCTGCTACCTACTCTATTTAGACTTATGTGATAGAATCATGAGATAAATGCTGAATTATCTATTTCTGTTAATTAAGTTCTTCCACAAGATATATATGCAATATATAAGGCCTATGCGTGTACGTCACATCTTTTCTAGGCATGTGTGGCACATTCCAAGTTAAGTCTTGCAAATAGGGAGAGAAAATGTCTAAAATTGGATATATTCACAGAGGTAAGTGTGAGATACCAACAAAAACTTGAAGTCATCCTGACACTTCCAAAAAAAAGAAGTGAACATAAATGTTTCCTGGTTATCAAAATATTAGCCCTCGAATACAGGTTGCACAATCCAATTTCAGCCCCCCCCCCCAGGCAACTGCCATGGAGATTGGACATTTTTCCTATGCAATTATTTTCTCCCCTTTTATCAAAAAATCCCTTTTTAGAATAAAAAATTGCATCTGTCAATGGCCCCTAGGTTGTTTCTTGACTATTTGTGCAAAATGGGACCCATCTTAAAAATTGGCATACTTTTTTTCTGGAAAGGCCTGTTGGCATGGCAACCTGGTTGCCATGGCAACCAGCTCAAACAAAATGAGAAATCGAAGATTTCACATATTGAGCCATAGCATTGGTTTAAATTCATTTTTTAACACAATTTGAACTTTAAAAAAAAAGATCTACTCCTTGAGTACCTTTTCAAGGTTATGACATGTTGACCTTGACCAAGGTCAAGGTCACCCTTTTCAAGGTCAAACACTAAAATTTGGCAGAAATTAGCAAGGACATCATATTTATGGCCATAAAATTGGATTAAATTCACTTTTTGACATATTTTAAAATCCTAAAATGGTCAAGTCTTTGAGTCCTTTTTCAAGGTTCCAACATCATTGACCTTATCTTAGGTCAAGGTCATCCTTCTTAAGGTCAAACCTCTAAATCTGATTGAAATTTATATGAGAATTAAATTTTTGGCCATAAATTTGGTTCAAATTCACTATTTGACATGCTTTAAGATGATAAGATAGTCCACTCCTTAAGTTACTTTTTACTAGAAATGGCCACATCTAGGTTGGTCAACTCATTTTTTGACACACCTTGAAATCCAAAAATTTGCTACTCCTTGAGTACAAGGTCATGACACATTTAACCTTGGCCAAGGTCAAGGTCACCCTTTTCAAGGTCAAATGCCTAAATTTGGCAGAAATTAGCAAGGAAAAGCTGAAGGATTGGACCTCTTTATACCAGTGTCCAGTATTTTAGGGTGACCTCCGTTACTATCAGCCTTTAGTGGCCCTGGGCAGAAAATAAAAAGAATATTCTGGTTAATACCAGACTAAAATGAAGATCAATTAGGAACATAGTTATGTGCCAGATTAGGACTTGATATCTCCTGACATCTCCGGACTAGATGCATTTCCCTGGCAAAATCTGAAGTAGTTTTTTTTAAGGTGAGTGACTTCTGTTACCATGACTAAGCATGTATTATTAAAGTGGAAACAGAAAAAACTAGTACTAGTCCAAAGAAAATGAAAAAAGGAAATTGTATTGCAAAAATCAGATTGATTGATGGTATATCTAATTTTTTTAGGGAGAAAGTACTGTGAAAAAGTGACCTCCGTTACCGGTGTCCTCCGTTACGAGTCAAGCCACAATGTCTAGCTTTAAAATCCTAAGTTGGTCAACTCATTTTTGACACACCTTGAAATCCAAAAATTAGCTACTCTTTGAGCACAAGGTCATGACACATTTAACCTTGGCCAAGGTCAAGGTCACCCTGTTCAATGTCAAACACCTAAATTTGGCAAAAATTAGCAAGGAAATCATGTTTATGGCTATAAAGTTGGCTTTAATTATTTTTTTGGCATGCTGTAAAATACTAAAATGGCCACATCTTTGAGTCCTTTTTCATAGTTCCAACAATTTTGACCATAGACAAGGTCAAGGTCATCCTTTTCAAGGTCAAACATTGTTGAAATCAGCTGGGAAATTAAATTTATGACCATAACATTGGTTTGAATTTACTTTATGCCATGCTTTGAAATACTAGGTCTACTTTTTGAGTGCATTTTCAGGGTCATAACACAGTTGACCTTGGCCAAAGTCAAAGCCATCCTTTTCAAGGTTAAACACCTCAAATTGGCTGGTTATTAGCAGCTCATCCTAAATGAAATGGGAGAAAATTTACACTTTTGAGAACACAGAAACAGGCCATTTAAAGGTAAAAATGCTGTTTTGTCAGAATGGATGTCAATTTAACTGAATCAAAGATTTTTAGGTAGATTCCCACTCTGAATAGTGTAAAATCATCATAGATCCTGCTGGATGGGACTAATATGCTGATATAAGTGGGGGATATTAACTAATGACAACAGAGTATTTCAGGTTGCCATGGTAATCAAATTTTGAATTTTCTTTAAATTTGTATTGAAAATGCCACTCCAACAGCTTTCAGAAGATGTAATGTGAACTATCAAAACAGTATGTTCAGAGATAACACAAAGTATATCAGTGTCATTACAGTATAGTAACTGATTAATTTTCCTGAAATTGATTGGTTTTGTGAATATGGGACCAGAGCCTTTATGAGGCATTTTACAGTTTAAGATATCTTTCAACAATGGTTTCAATATACTTCCCATGCTTTTATTAATGTGCATTATATGAAATGAAAGCTCTTGATGACCTTTTTTTAAATACTCTTTTCTCTGAGGCCTATCCCTTAGTTTTAAGGATGGGTCAAAATGGTCTTCTTTTTGTTTAATTAATACTTTTTCAAAGTTCTAACATTGTTGACCTTAGCCTAGGTCAAGATCATCCTTTGCGAACACCTTTGGTAACATCTCTGAATATTTAACCTTTGATTTGTGCCTTTATATTTGTTTGAAGCAGAAATCGTAATTCTTTAATATATCTTTAACAATATGCAGGGTAACACTCATTAATAGTTCAAAATGGCTGCCATAAGTTATACATGGTTCTAAATGTCATGAGTAGATTCCTGGACTTCAGTAATGTACTTGTAGTACTATTTTTTTTTGTCTTTCTATTTTGATTAGGGATCGAGTAGTCATTTTTTGAAAACACCCTATTGTTCCAAGATTTTGATCTAATTCTGGCAGCCATCTTGATTATCTCAATTTCATTCATAGTTGATATTGTAACAGTTACAGAGAACCCAGGGTCTGGCTAAAAATCCATCTTCCACCAAATACTATAGTCAGTCACATTAAATTTTAAGTGTCCTTGACCTTGTGGAACACAACTTTGACCTATTTACCTAGGTCAACCATGTCAACTTTAGAATTCCAAGCATGTTAAAAAGTGTATATAAACCAATTTTGTAGTTTTAAATATGATTCCCTTAATGACTAAAATACCTTAGTGTTTGACCTGGAAAGGATAAACAGTGATAACATTGAACTTGAGCACGATCTACCACATTATGGCCTTCCTTGGTCTTGGAGTAGGCCACATTAGTATTTTTTAAAGCATGCCATAAATTGAATTTAACCTAATTTTATGGTCATAAATGCAATTTCCCTACTGCTTTTATCCAAAATAGGGGGTTTGATCTTTCAAAGGAGGACCTTGACCATGTCAACCATGTTATGACCATGAAAAGGTAATCAGGAAGTAAACCATTTTAGAAGTTTTAAAGCATGTCAAAAAGTGAATTTAAACCAATTTTATGGCCATAACTTTTATCCCCTTGCTGTTTTGACTTTGAAAAGAGAACTGAACAGGTGGGGATTTTTTTTCCTATGCTTCCCCGGAATACTGGGAAAATACAAAAGATAGGGGAAAAAAATTAGTCGAGCAGACCACTTTAATTTTTTAAAGGATTTCAAAACCCTTAAACTGCCTGTACTGCATAAATGCATCACTATAGCACTGTATTTGGGAAAACCAGAGATGGAAAGTCTATTTCATAGCCATAAAGATGATTCCCTTGAGAAATTCAGCCGAATTCAGGTGTTTGACCACGAAAAGGATGGCCTTGACCGAGGCAAAGGTCAACCATGTCATGACCTTGAAAAGACACTCAGCGTTTAGATACCTGCCTGATTTCAACCAGATTTAGGTGTTTGACCTTGAAGATGATGAGCTTGCCCTAGGCTAAGGTAAACAATGTTGGAACCTTGAAAAAGTATTCAAAGAGAAAACCATTTTAGGTTTTCAGATGGGTGTTAAAAACTTAATTTAAGCCAAATTTATGGCCTTAAACATGATTCTTTTGCTAATTTCAGCTGAAGTGAGGGTGTTTGACCTTGAAAAGGATGGCCTTGACCTTGGCCAAGGTCAACCATGTTATGATCTTGAAAAGGGACTCAACAAGTAGACCACTCTAGTATTTCAAAGCATAACATAAAGTGAATTTAAACCAATTTTATGGACATAAATTTAATTTCCCATCTGATTTTAATGATTTTTGACCTTGAAAAAGATGACCTTGACCTCGTCTAAGGTCAACCATTGTTGGAACCATGAAAAAGGACTCAAAGATGTGGCCATTTTTATACTTTACAGCATGGCAAAAAGTTAATTAAAGCCAATTTTTTAGCCATAAACATGATTTCCTACCTAATTTCTGCCAGATTTAGGTGTTTGACCTTGAAAAGGGTGACCTTGACCTTGGCCAAGGTCAAATGTGTCATGACCTTGTACCCAAGGTGTAGCTAATATTTGGATTTCAAGGTGTGTCAAAAATGAATTGACCAACTTAGGATATTAAAGCTGACATTGTGGCTTGACTCAGGTGGGTGAGCAGGCTATGGAAATGGAGGTAACTGAAAATGGGGGTGGGCGGTAACGGAGGTCACCGGTAACGGAGGTCACTTTTTTACAGTATTTCCTCTCTAGAAAATTAGATATACCATCAATCAATCTGATTTTTGGTATACAGTTTCCTTTTTTCATTACCTTTGGACTAGTATCGGTTATTTCTGTTTCCACCTTAATTATACTTGCTTAATCATGGTAACGGAGGTCACTCACCTTAAAAAAACTACTTCAGATTTTGGCAGGGAAATGCATCTAGTGCGGAGATGTGAAGAGATATCAAGTCATCATCTGGCACATAACTATGTCCCTAATTGGTCTTCATTTTAGTATGACATTGACCAGAATATTCTTTTTATTTTCTGCCCAGGGCCACTAAAGGCTGATGGTAACGGAGGTCACCCTAAAATACTGGACACTGGTATAATGAGGTCCAGTCCGTCAGCTTAATGGGGAAATTTAGGGGAAATTTTTATTTTTTGAATTTTAACACTTAAAAAACTATAAAACATCACATTTGATACCATACATATATTTTCTTTGCCAATTGTAATGGATCAATAATTGTAATCATGCTTCAGGACATAGTGTTTTCAGTAAGCAGCCTTTTTCATCATAAGGCCCCCCACATGCAAAAAGTAGGAAAATAATCTATGTTGTGGACATTTTTCTTTAATTAGTTCTAGAAATCCTAAAAAAGTCCAAAAAGTTAGTAAAAACTGATTTTTAAATGTACTATGGCACAGAAACTTCCCTGGACAGCAGTTCCCTACTTAACATGGAATGTGCCGTGTATATTACGGATATAATTCAATGGACTATTATTCCCAAAGTTTTATGATTGAACAGTATGTGTGGCACGTTAAAATAGTATCGTGATGGATGAGAAAAGAACTGTTCAATATCTACACAACTTTGAAAAAATGAGAATCCTATACACTTCAAAACTGAGACAACTCCAATTGTCAGTTTGATAACAAAGCATATTTATAATAACTTGATAGCAATGTGAACTCCATTCTAACCTGACCTCTCCACAACTATAGTCCAGTACAATATTGTAATATTTGATACATATAGAGGATCAAGAAACTGAAAGAATTGAGTATATCAGATAACCATCGTATCACAAGTAACTCTTGTCTGATGAGTACTGTGTAAGAGAGGTTTTAGGCTGTCAATAGATGATGTACGTGGGAAATATTCATTCACATTTCCCCCCTTGATTCTGATACAAATTGGCCCAATCTTTTCTCAAAAAGTCAGCCCTGGTGAAACAACAGTTTAAGAATCTTGAAGTCAAGCATGACATTAGCACATCTATTCACGACCAAAAGCTAAATGTATGATGAGGTCGGGAAGTGATCATTTAAATACCCTATAGTCTGAACTACCAAGATGATCTGGAATTGAAATCAAAATGATTCTTTATTAGACACTCTCATACCTGAAACCTGCATAAAGGATGTATCCTTATGACCCAAGTCTGGCCGAGACTTACTTCAGAATACAGATCTATAACTGATTAGCCGTATAGAGAATTGGAACTCTTTCAGTCAACTAGAAGGTGTGGTTGATTTCCATATTATTTCAGGAAGAGATGTGAATAGAAATCTGAAACTACTTGGGAGCCATTTACAGTTAGACATATGACTCCCTACGCTATTGGCTCCCTTTATTTACCTTTGCGTAACGTATCAATGAGAAGGTGCCTGAATAAAATCCCTAAGTAGTATAATGTTTAAAGGGGTTGCTATTATTATGCCATTCACACATAACCCAAGTCTGTATTAGCAGTGATATAGCTGATTCAGATATTTAACAGTCCCTTTAAGGCACCCTTTTCTAACTAAAACTCCACACAACAATACCACAGGTCTAAGATCTAACTGCAGAGATAAGAGCAATGATTATAGCCTTACCAACATGGCGTCTTATTTAAAAAAGGCCTTAGAGGACGAATCTCTATTGCTGCCCTTAGATCTCAGTCTGCCAACCTCTGCTATTCAGTACAGTGTACAACTACAATGATTTTATTGCTAAGGGTGTCCATCCTCCCTGCTGCTTCCTTTCTATGTGTCTCAGCATTGCATTGTTTATACAGGTTCCGTTTCTACAGTGGCCCTATACCTTTAAGCATAAGGTCTGCACCCTTTGCTGTTACCCACACCCTGTTGTTCCCTTTTCAGATCCCGGGTACCCTCCCTCCATCAGCTTGATCCTCTCACCCTGTGGTACCCTGCACCCCGCTCATTAACATAGTATGTATATTTGGTATTGGCCTCATGTCCTTGCGTCCCCCTGCTGCTCCTCCCCCAGTTGCAGACAGCACCCATCGTCCTCTGTCTCCCCAGCAGCGTCAGCAGCCCTCCCTGTATCTATCAGCCCGCCCCAGTTTGTGGCGCCACCTTGTATGCATAGCCAGCATATCAGACCTTCCTCTCACGGGCAAGTCACTGCGTTTCCTTCTCTCTGCAGAACGCAGGGCCTCTACGTCCCCCCTGACGTCACGTCGTACTGACCGGAAATCAGCTGACAGCCCACGTGGTCAGAGGCGTGGCTTTCCATTGGTCGCTGCCGTTTCCGGTGGAGCAGACGACAATCTTGTGGTCGACATTCCCGCGCAAAACCAAGCGACTTTCTTCAAGCAGAGGTGAGGCAAAGTAATCCGTTATGATTGTTACCTTTATTACAAACCGCTCTGTCCCTCGCCTGCCTGGCCTTAAAACTGGCGGCTTAAAAAGGCCCAACACCACACACACAGTCACACAAACAGAAGTGAAATAGTTGTTTTGGATTGATTTTTGATTTTGCTGCTGTTTTTGGGAGGCTTTTGGGCGACCACTGCTGACTTGGTGGATTTAAGGTTGGCTAAGTGCGTGAGGCGGGGACCGGCTTACATGCCGCCTGTTCCCGGTTATAGGCCGGCAGGAGACCGTCCTCCTCCAGTGTCCTTCCTGGGAACTACCTACAGGAGACAATATCTAGCTATACCTTAACATACTGAATCTATACTGCTATTGCACCTGGCATCATTCATTTGTAAAGCCATTGTAAATTCCCTTTCTAATCACTACCATTGCACGTCGATAACACACAATTAGATAATGCATGTTGAGTATGTACATGTATTGTGAATGGATTCTTTATCTATGCATGTATAATATTCATCTGGAATATCTAATTACATGTATATCTTTCATTTTTATCCTGGTCATTTTGTTCATTTTCGAATAACACTGACTTGAACATTCAAAGGAGATGGATACTCATATATATAGCTCCAATGAATACATCGCAGTATTCGGTACAATGCATATATACTTTGGACTAAAAAAAGATAAATCATGCCATCAACTTACATAGACCTCACTTTATAACATGGCATTTGTGACCTGTTTCAACATTACGACATTATGTGTCAATGATAAAAATACACATGGTAGAATTGTTTAATTTTCCTAAATGTTACATGTTCACACATATTTGCCAACCATTATAAACTCCAATTTTCCCAGCATCCACTTGCATATATCTGTAATAATGTATTTAACACCCTTGATACACCTTTGAAAATCATGCCATGATTGATAGCATTAAGGCTAAAAAGGGTAGTTGTTTGTACTTTGAGATTTGTGTGGTGATGCATACATGACAGGATGCAGGGACAGTGAAGCATCCCTTATTTGAACTGCTAAGAATATGTTTACAGAGTACCTGTAAATCAAGTCTGTCATTCTATGAGGGTATAAAAGTAGCCCTTAGGGGTCACATAATGCATTAATGCCTTATGCCAACTGGAAGTCACGATGCATGAAATTTAATGCAGCTTTTACAAGTGCTCAACTGACAAGTGATATGTTAATGCATCATGCCAGTGCTGGGGGTTTGAAACACTCCTGTAGGGTCTGCATGATGCCTTAATGCAGAGCTGCATGGTGTCACCAAGACTGCACCAGGGCATCAGAGAAAAAAAAATAACATTAAACACCAAGGCATATGACAGCCCTTGAAGGGTTGACTAATATCAAAGTTGACTGGATACATAGGATGTTACAATTACCGTAATCTCCCGCGTATAAGACGCAGTCTTTCAAAATTCAAAAACCTATGTGTAGCTTGAGCCCCCCGGACCCCCCTGGGCCCCCTTATATCTTATTATGACTAAGGGGGCATGTAACATATCAAAAGAAAGGTCTTGATGTCCCCCTTGTGGATCCAATAAGAACTAAAACCCCACTTATAAGACGCGGCTTATACGCGGGAGATTACGGTAGTGAATGATTTAAGTACATCAGATGTCAAACCTTACAAAGAGATAACATCTTATTGCTCTGCAATTGACATCAGTTGACTCAATCCGTATTGTGGTTGAATAAAATAGGCATTAGTGTTAATATAACAACAGGTACAGAACATACAGCAATGAAATATTGTTCCCATACTGAGCTTCTCATTCATCATGAATCTACTGCTCAATACGTTAAATATATCAATGGTTAACCCATTAAAGGTAGCCAGAGTGCAATTTCAGTCATAATTTACAATGCTATACCCATGCATTCTACTTAATTGGCAGCTTGATATAAGGTAACTAGCCCCTGACTCGACCACTAGGCATGTTGGTACCTTAAGTCAACCATCCCAACTTATTTCAAATTATTTTCGGAATAAATTAGAAATGTTAGTGTCAAGTGCAAGATATTCACATTGTAGTAAATGGTGCAAAGTCAACTGGTAGTCATATGCTATCTGTAAGAAGTTTACCCAGGATGGCCGACTGAAGGTATCAGGATGCCTAGTGGTCGAGTCAGGGGCGATTTACCATACAGTGACCAATCTTTGTCTATGGTTAGGCGTTGATTTGATGATCTTTTATGGCCATCTTTTATCCCAAATAATGTTCAGAAATCGTGAATGTGCCCCTCCTTTTGGGCCGCAACCCCTCCTTTTTTTCAAATCCTTGATCAGGCACTAATATACCCCCAAGGACGAGCAATGGGTATTAATGCAGTGATGGTGAGTCTAACTGCACCCTTATAACCAAGGGACATAAAGTTTTTGGACATTCTTCGGTCTTAAAGGGGTTAGCTCTTCGCATCCACATGTCAGCAACACCTGGGGATGATATTGTTTTAACCATTTTTAACATTACCAAGGCACATACATCATTGGATAATTCCATGCAGAAAGGAGTTTATATTTAAGGCATATCTGCTCAAATATTTTGAATGATTATGCATCATGTTACATTATTGCATATGTTAATTACAGTCAGATATAAGTAATATGTATTCACGAGTGAATGTCGATAGTTACTGAATTAGTTATGACAATAAGAGGGTCAGTTACTGAAAGGTAGTAATATCAGGCTAACAGTACATGTTACAATATCTGCCAATATCTGTTTAATATCATAACAAGTGATCAGTCTTTGTCCACGAGGTGGCTCCATCTCAACACCCTCATAAAAGCAACTTCTTGCAGTTGAAGAAGAGGTCAAGTTGTCAGTATAATACACGGTGTATTAAAGTGGAGTTAGTTTTGTGGTTAGGACAATCTAACGCTTAGTAAACTGCCGAGAAGAGAATAGTGTATTCCTTTAAAGAAGATGTCACGAGAGGGTTAAAAGATGATTAATTAATTTATAGATAAATGAGGGACACAGGAACCAGCAAAGCCTTGTTTTTTTTCTGGTACCTCTAAGGCGCACCAACAAGCTTAGAACTAGCTATTATCATGGTGTCACTTCCTATGAATAGATGAGGCAATTCCTTTGCTGTTTCCATATTATCAGGGCTTGGGGCAAGTTAGTTTGGTTTTGGTCATACTATATTCCAGTGATGGAAAGGGAGTAGTGTTCCATCTTTATTTCATTGTGTCTCTCGTACCACGTTGGTGTTCAAAAAACATTTAAAAATAATGCTAAGCAAAGTATGGTTTTGAGGAAAAACTACCTGTATGATATCAAAACAGTTTTGTTGTTTTGTTTTTTTGGCCATATGAAGCTATTTGTGGGGAAAAAAACCTATGTTTGGCTACTATCAGCTCTTATCGCAAATGCTATCCAAGTAATAATCCTTATATTATACTTCACACACCTCTAATCATCGATTCATGACGTAACAATGTCTGTGGTTTCTCCACACAGGTTTACCACATCGGAAGTAGACTGGTGACGGCCACAGGACGTATCCCCAGGTGCAACTCTAACAACGGAAGGCTGATATTTACGAGGGAAGAAGACGCATCGTTTGCATTTGGGATGGAAGAAAAAATTTGGAACTCAAAATGTGAAAAGTGCAAGGTGGGATAAAAGGGAGGAAGACGTTCAATTAGTAAGCCTGGAATAAGGCGACCGAGGCGGGCCTAGCTCGGCCTAAGGGAAGAGCAGTACACTGAGCGCCAGTTGTGGTCGTCGTCTTTTAATATCCAAGGTTGGCTCAGAAAAGGGAGGAAAAAAGAGCACTGAGAGGGATGCAAAAAGGAATCAAATCTCAGAGAAAACATGCAAAACATGCTTTTTTATTCTCTTCCTGTGGCTTCTGTGAAGTGAGAGAGAAGAGGGCAGAGATCTACAGCGAAAGAGTTGTCCAATAAGACTCAAATGAGTTTCACTCAACCACCCTTATATCATCACCATCAAGTGTTTTAGTACCGAGCCTACAACATCCAACCACCTCCCTCAATTCCCCAAAACCCCTCCTGATGATAACTACAGTGTCCTGAAAGTTAGGTGCACTTCTGAGCATTTCGAGGCCAGATTCTGAGCTGCTCCCTGCACTATTGGTCAGCTTCATAGGAAGCAGGTGGTGGCCGATTGGCTGGGAAGGTGAACGACCGGTGCGTGCGCGTCCTTTGCAGCATCGTGTGCGTGGCCTGTAGAGACGCGTGTTACTTGCTACTCTCCCATGACGTCAAACCCTTTCACCTTTCACCAGGTGTATAAACAAACAACCAAGTGGGCGCGGCCGCCGGCCAAGGAACAGGAGAAGGAGGCCAAGCGGGGCAACGCCACGACACAGCAGGACGTTTGAGCAAGTTTGAGGCCAACAAAAAGAGGTTTATTAAGAAGCACTGAGCCCATCACTGATAGCACTAATCCGGCAGGGGCCCTGTAGCTGAGCTGCTCACATCAGCTCTCTGACCTCAGCCACACCCACTCAGGTCTACTCTTTACAGAGTAATGAGTAGCTCAGACTATAAACTCAACACTATGAGAAGCTCGTAGAGTTACCTCAACACAAGAGGTCTATGAGCTCCTCCTTATGTTATCATAGCCACTTCATGATAAAACTGACTACACCTCTAAGCCTCTTCAAACAGCCCTTGTGACTTGCTCAGTCCACAGGTGAACTCACAAAACTGAAGCAGAAAGACTTATCTTGCACGACTCATTATTCATATCTGCTCTTATCTTATCTTATCTTATCTGATATCTACCTCCAGCCCTACTACCTCACAGATAGGTGCCTACTGTTAAGCTCATCAATACTGTGTGTTGAACTGAAAACTATGATAACGACCTACCTCTGTTTTCTCAATACCTAACCAACACTGAACACGATAAATACCAATGGCTATCGACTTTTAGCCATCAATTTCTCAATTGCAAATTGATGAAAGAACTGGTTTGAGAGACTGAAGGCTTAGTGGTTTTCTGAAGGTAATCCAAGAACACTGTGGTCCTAGACGAATAATTAATACCTTCACAGAGGATCCTAAACCGATGCCCAAAAACCAAGAAGGTAAAGCAGGTAATTTGATACAACCAGTCTTAAGAGCCTGCTTTAGACTTATATGCTATACAAAACCTACGTGCTTCATGTAGTCCTATAATCAGACAACCCAACAATCTACCTCGAACAGACTGTGTGGGATAACCTGCTGAAGACTGTAAACCCACCAAGGACAATTTACCTAGCATAGGCTATATGCAAGTACAGCCCGTCAAAGGCAAATTCAAAAGGACTTTCTAGTCCTAATATCTGCAGTGTATCAAGCGTGATCTACTCTAAAGGTGACTATTTCTAATGAAAGCTGCCTCACAGGTCTGACAAGAAAGTAACTCATTATAAGAAAAATGGAAGGAACAGGCTATAAAGGATAGCGCAGTAGTGTTCTAACATAGCCTGCTTTTCTTAGCCTAACAACAACGTACATAAGACTGCCTCATAGGGAAAGCCTACCAACAAGCTGCACAAGACTGCCTCATAGGGAAAGCCTACAAACAAGCTGCACAGGACTGCCTCACAGGGAAAGCCTACCTACAACCTGTACAAGACTGCCTAACAAGGGCAGCCTACCATCAACCTGCCCAGGACTGCCTCACAAGGGCAGCCTTCTAGCTGCCTACTCTGGACTGCCTCAAAGTGACTGCCAGAGAAGGACAGGTCCACCAATTACAGGCTCTCCCTGAACAAGACGTAGGAAGGAAAGTTCTGCAAGGACAGCCTACTAAGGGCAGAACGTGGTGTTTAATTTGAACAGCTCCAGTTACAGGCTACACCTAGCGTCAGCTGCTCCCCCAGCCCTCCCCCAACACCACCGACCAGTAGCGGCGGCATTGCGCCGGGCACTAGCCACCACCACCACCAGCAGTAGACGTAGCAGGCCCTGGTTGTAGGAGGGCACCATCAGCGGAACGTGTGGTGGTGTGTGTCGGCGGGCTTTGCTGAGAGCAGCTCGGTGAGCAGATAGGGCTGGGTCGAGATAGGCAGCGGAACTGGGAGAAGGGCATCTACATACGTCCTACTCCTCCAACAACCACTACCAACTAGCAACGCCTTGCCATTCCAGGACCCCCACAGCACCCCCACCCATTCATGTGAGCTGCTCCTGTTGCTGCTAAATACCACTGAGCAGCTCTCCGTCCTGGACCTGTGTTCAGTGAACCGTGTCGGCCTGACCTTTGGCCTAGCAGTGGAGGAGCCCCCTGGAGGACCCAGAGAAAACTGTTAATACTGGTGGAGGACTGACCTTGCTGCCCTCCTGTTCCAAACGAACGCTATCAAGACTTACTCAGAACTGGAACTGCTCAGATACTCACACCAAGTCCGATCCTTGCAGGCAGTGAGCAGCTCACTTGACCTGGATACAACTCAGCGAGCAGTAGGTGCAGGAACAGACACGGCTCGGTGAATCTGCAGTGTGACCCCATCATCACCTCCCTGACCCCCTCCCCCCTAATCACACGCCAGCCGCCCGCTCTACATACACCCAACACGGGGACAGAGGAGCAGCTCCCATAGCAGTTCACTCCCCTCTCCTGCCGCCACAACCTCCCTAACGGCGGCTGCTGAGCTAGACGCGGGCGGCTCGGATGTCACACAGCCTCACTCGGCCTTTAACTATCCCTGCTTAATTCCGATCCGATTCGGAGAGAGAGAGGAGAGAGACGAGTAGGACTGGGGTGTCCGTCCTTTTTAGTCACAGCACCAAAGAGCAGCGGTAGCAGTAGGTAGTAAGAGGCGGCGGTAGCAGTCCAATAAGACAACATGCAATACTGGGCCAACTACCCCAACGCCTACGTGGCTGGGGCCAACTATGGCGAGGCCTACATGAGGAATCTGCCCCAAGGTAGGCCCTGTTCTACTTTTTTTTGTACTCTTATGCCCTTGGTGTATGTTGTCTCTGTATTGTCTTTTGTTACAGGCGATAGAGGTGAGGTGTTCCTGCGCGCCGTCCCCGACACTCTGTTGGTGTCTTTTGTCGTTGTCTATTACTGTGCGTTGTCATCGTTTTTAATAGACCATATACTTTCTAATTGTACACATCCTAGACGTTTAGATATAATTGTGTTAGCGGTGTCTTTAATACATTGTCAGGGTAAATACTGATTGGGTGTGACTTATGCTGAATCTATACTGAAATGAAACTGTTCAATCAGTTTGTACGTTGACACATTTATCTCTCCATATCAAAACTGTTTTGAAGAGCCAGGTTACATACCCTGTAGGTCAGTTCCAACCAATCACACAATTGATATAACTTCTGAAACTAACGTAACTATTCAGGGACATAAATTGTAATCCAGGACGAATCAAGACAAAAGATAACGAGACAGATTCGACTCATATCTTAGTTACTTCCATATATAAAGAACTCAGGACTCATCTGTATATCTAATCTGCAGAAACTATTCCATTCTGTTCTGAAATGGATATTTTCTTACTATCAATAACTATGCTGGCCACAAAATCTGATTTAGACATTATTGCAAACATCAAAACTAGCTGACTTTTATCAAAGCAGTCCACGTCGATTTCAGAAACGCCTTTTTGCCATCTATTACCGGCTCAAAATAATGAAAATGAAACATTCCTTAAAAAGACTGTAATTTTGGTTGTGACCTTTCTGTTCCTTGAATACTTGGAATGGGAAGCATGTCGAACGCAGGCCTGGTCCTGATTTCCAACAGCGTTTTATGCCCTCCCGATTCGCTTGGATCAGTGCTCAGCCCAAGCTGGTTTAACTCATTCGTGGTTATTGGGTTTTGTATGGCACACCAAGTAAGGTGGTTAGAGATACAAAATGCACTACATTGAAATGTCACATCCCTTATCCCCATATAGAAGGCCACCCATGTGTTGAACATTGCCACAAGGTAATTGCCACATAGTAATGTGGCTGGAGTATTCCCCCCTCAAATGCTTCGATATTTACACCAAGGCTGAAGATAGTGCAAGGGAATGTGTGATAATTCCAGGATAGCAAATCTATCTTTTTTTTTTCTTTGGTTTATTTTTGAATTTCATTGTGTTTCTATATCTCTGTTTCCATTGATACAAATTATTGAATAACAAAACTTCAAGGGTGAACATATAAGATCAATTCAAAACAGGAACGATGGGGCGACAATTGATATATAGAATACCAGTTCCGTGGTATAATAAATGCATGGGATATTTTAGCTGGACATATTCCCTTTACCCAAAGGACTGCAGAATAACAGTTATGGGAGTCTATGATAGAAGATATCTAAATAATACACAAATACTGCAAACACTGAAACAGAGACTTGGGCCAGCATTTCTTTTCTTTTTTTTTCTTTCTGTTTCTCTTTTCTTTTCTTTTTCAATCGATGGGATCAAATGACCAGCAAAATTAATGCTAATGAATTTTAGTTTAGATCCTAGTAAGCATGATTGTCAAGAACTACATTCAAAAGTTGTTCATATCTGATGTTATATCATCCCGTGGAATATCAAGACCATGTTCATCTTTAGAAATCTATGCGAAAAGGCCTCTGATTCAACAGATGGAATTCAACTCACTTCTAAGCATTGCGATAGTGCTTACTTCACTGCCAATACTGAAAGCCACAGAATGAAATACAGCAATATTCCACGACCAATGTCCTCCCCCAAAAGCAGATGGAAACTGTTTTATTCAATTTGTGTTTTGATATTTTTATTTGATTTTAACGCTGCATTGGTTATGCATACTCTCCCAAGCCCCCACCTCGCCAGCCCCCCACCCCTGCCCCTGCTCCCCTATCCCTATTCACCCATCTTCCTATGAAATGTGGACTGATGGGGTAGTGTGTCGTGATTTATGCGGTTTTGATGTCTGCTTCCTCTCGGCTGACCAAGGCTGAAGGGGAGTCCGCACGCCGCGCCGAGCATCTGACAGTTTAACTGCACCGCCATAATAAAGCAAACTGAGCGATAATAAAGGAATTCGAAACTAGGGACACCAGGGCTCATCCCACTCAGAACTGCTCACCCAGAGCGCATGCATGCTCTAAAACCACTTCCGGCAGCGTCCATTGTGACGCGTCAGAATCCCAACGTCCTCTTGGTCCTTTCTTTCTGATTATTTCTTAACGTTTGTGGATTAGAGAGATGGCCAAGGGGAAAAAAGAGGGACTGGAGGGTGATGTAATAGAATGGGGGGAGGTATCCGGGTTTGGTGGGGCCAGGAGGAATTGCCGTAACGGCAAACGTTGTCAGACGTCACTGAATTGTGACGAAGAGACTTATGGACTCATCGCCCCACCTAGTGTCGGTGGTTTGCACTATCTTGACCCTGATAACGGAAGTACAGGAAGTACATATACAGGATTGTGCTTAGATGGGTAAATGCGGCAGAACTGTCGGATTGACACAGGAGTTTTAAAAGTTGGAAGTTTTCACAAGTTCCAAGTACATTCTTAAATGCATAAAAGTGATGGATTGACGGCCTTGCAACTTTGACTATCCATGTAAACATGTATGTAGTCACAATGCCCATTTCAAGGTCTGGTGTTCTCTCCTTTGAACATTATTTCATAATGAAGATGAGGTCTGAAAGTAACATTTCCTTAAAATAGCAATATTCTTGATCAATAGAATATCAGAATAATTATGTAAATAAAGGCAGCCGCTACAACATACTAACAGTTAAACAGTTGGGGACCTACGTTTGGAGCGCTAAACATACCCGGTATACAAACCTCCTTTCAAAGTTCCAGTATGATAAAAAAAAAAGGGCCTATATAAGATTTGACTGGTGCTGATGCCCACTCCCCATACTCTTACATATGCTGAAAATCAGGTATACTGGCCGCTACTGACAGAATGGGGTCTTGTAACCACCATTGTATTGCCCCCCCCCCCTCTTATAGTGGCAATCTAACAACAGAGTGGTGGGGAAAAAGAGAAAAAGAGAGAAAATTAAAAAGCTTCATATCAGTATGTTTTGGGTACAGCCCTTTTTCACCTGGCCGATATTTGTTTTTGTCAGGGAGGTAGGAGAAGTGGTGAGATGTGCGGATGATGATAAGCCTGGTGAACATGCTTTACTAAAATACAGATCTGATACAAATGCATGTTTCTCTGTTGGTGAAATGGGAGCAGGCAAGCAGACAGAAGAGTGCAAATGCACTGCATTGGGCCCCTTTCTGTGTGTCCTCTATAAATAGTCAATACTTGGGGTTTGTTCTCAACTACGGCGTAGGCCCCACCTGCCTATACTCTTGTGATAGTTCAATACAGCTATGATATATTTTTTTTAAATTCAAGCCCATGGTCTAATGTGATTTCACACAAGAGTCTTTATCTAAAACGACATGTCGATTTAAGTGTAGTAAATCTGTACAGGGTATTGTCATACGACATATATAACCAGGAAGCTCAAAAAGTATTAAAAAAACAGAGTTCAAGGGAAGGTCAGTGTGTGACAAACCATAGGGCTGGGATTCATATGCCTTTAAAAAGTCCAAAATTGATTTTGATGCAGCCACTTTGATTGTGAGTGTGCATATCTATGTATGTTAATGTGTTTCCATTGATGTGCTCTCTCTACTACTAAGTGTGTCCCAACCACTTACTAATGGACCCAGAATTAGAAAGGTGCAAAAATGAGAATATAGTGATAGTCACAGTCATCTGGGAGAGGAGGGTTGGGCTAAATGAAGCCTTTTGTTCATTGATCACCAACAGCAATGGCAGAGTCAACAGGAAAAAGAAAGAGAACAACAGCATTAATCTTTTCAAATTCTGTATATTCCATCCTGCTCTGTTCTTTTGTTACTTTATACCATTCAGGAATCTCCCTCTGTTTGTTAACATTTTTTACACCCAATTCCATTATTTACAGTTTCTTGCTTTCCTCTCCCGTCCCTTTTTTCCCCCTTACCCTCCCTTCCTACCTCCTTCCTTCAGGGCCGCATCTACTGATGCATCCACTGGCTCCCTCTCTCTCTCTCTCTCTCTCTTCTCTCTCTCTCTCTCTCTCTCTCTCTCTCTCTCTCTCTCTTCCCACCTCTCTTCCCTCCAGTCCCTCTCTGGTTGTCTAAGGCTCTATCTCTCTATCGGCCTCTCCTTCTCTTCCTATATTTCACTTCCCCTCTCTTTCATTTCCTCATTTCTCCATTGACCCCAGAACAATGGGTATCATCATGACACCTTCACAGACAATGCCAGACTTGATTTTCCGCCTTGGGAACTAGTTTCCGGTGTCCTCATGTAAAGACCCACATAGAAACAATAAGGTAATGAACCAGGTAGTGAACTAGGGTGAACTCACATGTTTTGGCACCTCCTCTAATGGACACAATTGTTATTCATTAGTCTAGTATGACTTCAGCACCATTTACAGTTAATCCCTGGTACCCCCTTTGTTAAAGCCCTAATCCATCATTAACGCCCACTTCTAATTTCACTATGTCCCTTGGTGGGACTGAGCTGCCTCTGGATACGTTAGGCATGGCCCATTTTGTAATTTGCAGTGAGGAAACAAAAATGTAAAATAAGGTAGTAATTTGAACAAGGAAAAAGCAGCAGCGCACGGGATGCAGGGTGGGCAGGGTAAGTCTGTGTATGTGTGTGTGGGGGGGGGGGCACTGACGTTCACTAAGCTGGCATTAGGGAATCCGCTTGAATTACTTACTCAGAATATATATATGCTTGCAGTTCTGCAATAGACAGTTCTGTGTGAGGAATTGAGTGGGTCATTGCGCTCGACTATGAGTAGGTTTATTGATGGGTTCTGTGAGGAGTGTTGGTCTGTGATAGGGCCTTACAGGTGGAGGTCTATGAGTAGTTCATTGAGCAGCTCCTTGAGCAATTCTGTATACATCTGTGTGAGGAGAGCTTTCTAAAGCAGCTCTGTACATACATTATTTGAGTAGGTCTGAGCAAGTCTGCCTATAGCTCGGGTGACAGGACCTGCTCTCTGGTCAAGTCTGTGAATGCCCTTAGTAAATAATTATATACATTATTTAAGGAAAATTTGATGAGCAGATCTACGAGCAAGTTTGTTATAATATCATATACAGGTCTCAGAGCAGTTCATCGGTAAGACATTTTATTTTGAGCAGCAGCACATAGTAGGCGAGCAGCTCCTGACAAAGCAATCCACAGGAGACACCCAGTAAAAAGGCAGGAGTGATATATCAGCATCACCAAGCCTTCAAGCCACTCCTGCAAAGTCCCAAAGCCAAGGATATCTCCCCCGGTCAAGCTTACCACTAAGTCCATGTATTATATAATCTTTTTCCCTTGCCCTCAAATAGATCAAATCCCCGTACGCTATATCCTCCACTAATTAGTTTTAGCGTCCTGAGTAGTAAAATAATATATATATATATATATATATATATATATATATATACATTAAAGGTACACTATCCCACCTCCAAGTACTAAATCAGGCTTTTCATGCCCTATCTGAGCTTTGCTGGTTTGCCTTATCGCCTGCCCCATGGTATGGTGTACTGTTAAGGTCTGAAACTCTTGACTTCACATTAAAACCTCGGTCGTAATACGAGCAGGCTTCTGTTCATGTTATCTGTGGGTCCCCTTGAAACCTGGTCAGCGGCTGTTATTGAGGCGTCTTAAAAATACCTTGCAGCAATAAAAGGGGATATTGGGTAGGTGAAGAGGCTGTTATGACATTAACACAAAACGTCCACCTTTTTAATGCTTGGCGTTTTTAGGGGGCGAACGAATTGCTGAAGGTGAAAGAAATATGAAAAATTCATGTTAAAGAAGTTAGCTGATGTCTAATTCACTTAGCAATAGGTCACTATGTATGTACCATGTACGTATGCATGTATGGTATAAGCTATATTGAACAAGTAATTAATGGATAATTCATGACGCGTTCGGTTAGCAAAGGATAATTACACGAGGGCACAGCCTGAGTGTAATTATCCCTTGCTAACACACACAAGTCATGAATTATCCATTAACTACTTATTTTATTACACGATATCAGGAGACTGCAGGTTCGACCCCTACTCTGGCAAGGTTTTAACATGTAACATATGACATGTAAGGTGTGCATGTTATCCATGGATAACCGCACTGGGTGCCTGTTATCCTTGAATAACCGCACACCTTACAAAAGTCATGATGCATGCGTCATGCCATTCAATATCGACAGGTAAGTGCATGGGAATATCCAGGAAAAGCACCCAAAATCACAGAAGTTGTGTAATAATAATGCAATATAGCATAGATATGACAGCCCAAGGTTTGTACAAATGTATATTGACGAATATCATCAATATACAAACCGAGGGCTGTCATATTTATGCCATAATGCGTTTATACCATGCACCTTTTCCTTCATTTTGTACTAATTTCTTACATGATATCCCCAGAATAAAGGCAGGAGAAGACATTTTGTAAGTGCCAGCGATACTCCCCAGGTTGCTCTGCGCAAAGCCATTGTTATTGTTCCTGGCTGGGAACAGTACTGCTGTGTTTACACCCATTTTTCATATTAAATCCAACCATGACATGTCGAGATGTTAAAACTTACACATCCTCAGACATTCTAGATGATCTCTCCATGGTTATTATGTCAAATATATTCAAAATAAAGAAAAATCTAATGATTTTTCCATCGTTAGCGAGTCCCGGTCCGGCCATTCTGGGTGTCTGCCTTGTTCGTCCTCTGACCTACATATGGGCCACTGACACATTTCATGGGCGAGAATGGCCAGACCGCAACTCTTTTACAATGGAAAAATCAATGGATTCTTCTTTATTGTTAATATTATGGACTCATTTGGCATGGAGGGATCATCTAGAATGTCTAAAGATATCTTCTTTACAATAACTCGACATGACAAGCATGGATTCAATATGAAAAGTGGGTTGATACATGAACCTATCGCTATCAGGTTAGTAGAGTTCAACCTTTGCTTTGGTTTTCCTCACAGTTCAGTGTGGCCTAATGGCTAAGCCCCTCGCCTACCTCCACTGCGGCCGGGGTTTAATACTCCTACGAGTTGGGATGATTTTTCACATTGAAACAAGGGCAAGACTGAATTTGTATGTCTTACCACTTTCCCAAAATATTCTAAGTCCAACTTGACCTCGAAAAAGTATATCCAAAAATCCCCAACAAAAGCACATGTGCGTATATCCTCTCATAAGGCACTGGTAGAAGAGGGCATAACAGTAAGGGAGGAACAGGAATAGTGGTATAATCCAATTATAAAGCTATAAATTATAAAGCAGCTTCAGCAAAGAAGAGATATTAATTTTTAAAAGTTGCCATGGTTAGCTCTCAAAGTTACCTTGCTTTACCAGTACATCCCAAAATCGACTCCAGAACTTAATGGCGAACATTTTTATTCTTTGCACAGCATTTCGCAAGAATGACAAGAGTTTTACAAGAGCAGTAAAGTGCTTAATTTCATCCTGCAGAATGGTATCTCCATCATAGAGACTAGTACCATGATCATGCATATGCAATTCGTATGAGTGAGTCTTTGTCAATTAATGTGTGAACACCTGATGTGAGTTCAAGGTGAGTAACTCATGAGCAGATCCCAATGATATGGGACAATGGAATAGTCTAAAGATATCCCCACCATAGACCAAACTACCCTCGTCTCATGTGCAACATGTACCTAGATAGGCCTCTTTTTGTGGATTCATCCTAGGGATCCTGATGTGATGTGTGAGTTTGTTTACAGGTGCATGGATAGAGAGGGTATAGTTATATCAATGTATATAAACAGTTCTATCTAACTCCCTTCAGATTCCTTTTTTATCTGTTAGCTTTGTAGCTTTAGGCTGTAGAGCTGGGGGTCTGTGCAGTGGTTGACACACCCTGTTGTTAAGCATACTGATAAGATAGACAGAGGGAAGAGGTGCAGAGATGAAAAATATAGATAGCGATATGCGATGGTTATTCAAGAGAGGCCATTCTCCATGACTTGTGGGATGACGAGGTGAAGGAGAGGGTGGAGCACTCCGTTCGAAAAGTGTCCTTTTTGATAAACATCACTTTTGCAACATTAATATCAGAACTTTCGTGCATCTTCTAAAAGTATCTCCTAGTATTCATTAAAAATGAAAACTTGCTTAAATAATTCAAAGCTAATTGATCACAATAAAGTGCTATCTACAGAGCAAAAAAAATGTGAATTTGAAGTGGCATTACCAGTGAATCTAGGAGAGATAGCTCAGATATTTCGTGTGTATTCCCTCTTTTAAACTTTTACTGAAGTGTCGAAATGATTACACTTCTGAAACATTGCATCATATCTACACCAAGGGCAGTGACTTTTACAGGTTCAATTCTACTGTGAGAAGCTTCAAAAGGGTGTGGGAGCACCATTCTACCCCCCCCCCCAAAGAAATTAGTGGCATGGTGGTATTAACTCAAGAAAAGAAATCAGGTCGGATAGCACATCTAGAGAAAGGGACCTACAATTTTAGGGATCTACAGAGCCTGAGAATAATACACCTTAAGTGGATTACAATGCAAGGCAAGTAAGAGCACTAGGGTAGTGTGTGATGGCACCTGGCCCTCTACACCATACACCCACCCTCCAACCTCCATACATTCACCCTCCGTTTTCACCTTTAGGCTGAATACGAAGAAATCTTTGTTTCACAACGCTGTCTAGTAAAGCAGAGTAGAATATTTAACCGACCATTAATAATTTCTCTCTTTATCTTGGATGGAGGGGGGGGGGTATTCCCGGTGGCCTGTTCAAGACATAGTTTATAGTGTAAATTTCACTTTTTAAAACAGTTGTACCCCCTGTGCTTATTCAAGACCCACCCAAAGACCTGGTGCTTACACAGACCACAGAAGCTTAACGCAATGGGAGATTAGAATTAATGCCCAAGAAGGTCACTGGTGTTTTGTTTTGATGAACTGCTGACAAATTAGATTTATTTCATGGTAGTGGTAATTCTAGTCTTTTTATTTATTATCATTATCCGTATAAAGTTGATATTTTTTCAATATAATCTGAATGAATTCCAGTAGAGAAGGTCAAGTCCTGGAAAGTAATGAAGTTCTACATATTCTTGAATTTGATGAAGTATATGAAGGGCTTCGGATCCCTTCCTGTTTGTCCCATGTATGTTTCCTTAAGATGTAAATGTGCTGTCTCTCTGCACAGAACTGATACAAAAAGACGGTCACTGGTGATTTGTTTTGATGGACCACTAGCTAGATGGAATTATTTCATGGGAGTGGTCATTTTACTCTTCGTGATAATCATTTCCCGTTCATACAAAGATGACATGTTTCAATGTAGTCTGAGTGGAATCTAGTGGAAAAGGTCAAGTCCGGGAAAATAAAGAAGTTCTACATATATATAGTCTTTCATTTGATGAAGTATATGGAGGGCTTCAGATCTCTTCCTGTCTGGCCCACGTATGTTTCATTCAGATATAGGTGAACTGCCACTTTCCTAGGGTTTTTACTATGTCATAAATGGCCTACATACGCCTACGGTGCATTCAAGAGGTTACCCTTTTCAGATGTTGTGAAAATGTTTATGAGTGATTATTTTTTTTTATTTATTTATCTTTTTATTTAATAATTTATTCATATATATGTATATATATATATATATATATATATATATATATACCCTTCAACTGCACACAGGAGAAATACATATCAAAGTTATTGAAACTAGCAAAATTGTCATATCAAAAGCCATACATTGTTAGGGCTACAATGGTAAAGGTGAACGATGAGCAGTTTGAGCCAACCGTTTCTTCACGAGCATGTCCTGCCCGTTCCGCACGAGGCAGGACACGCGAGTGAAGAAACAGGAGGCTCAAACTGATCAGAGTTCATCTTTACATTTATGTCAAGGTGTTTGATTAGATAATTATTCATTATTTGATCAATATCCTTCAAAATTAACCCTTATTCACCTACCACCAATGCACAATGCTGACCGCCGCCATCTTGGATGTTTACGTTTCAAAATGGTTGCGCATGCGCGATGGGCATATGATGTCATCATGCGGAATTCCCACGGGTTATTTAACGCAGGGATGCAATACGCGGTCTCAGTGCATTGTCAATGGGGCATAGATATTCACCTTGACATAATACTTCATATTGCATAACGCATAAATGAAAATTTTAGAGTAGATACTGTAGTGGTCTACATTGGAGAGGTCCATATCTCAACCAAGACTTAAACCCGGGTCTTCATCGTCAGAAGCGACTCGACACAGTCATGATACAATATATAACATATTATGTGAATTATTAATGCCTTTTTGGTACATTTCATTTTTGCTAAAAGCACAACCATGCTTGTGATGATAATCCATCAGCCTTAACCTCCGATAGAAGGAAGAGACAGTCTCTTTAAATTCTGAACCTAGCAGTACGACCACTGGTCACATGATCCAGGTCATGTGACCATCCTCCCATTGTCCCCTCCCACCCAGGCCAATAACTGACCATAACCTGATAGGGACATGACCTGTTGTCATGGTAACCACGCATCAATATGGGATGCGGAAGGAGGCAGGGCACCTGGCAGGGTTAAGTGTGAAATGAAGCTTTTTTTATGCATGTCTTTTTAAGTGACAAAATTAATGCTTGCCCCTGTTTATACCTGCATGGTTCTTGATTTCAAGGGGTACATCCCGTTTAAGGCAGGTATTTCTACCGGGTCGTAATGTATCGATCTTACTTCAAATCAGACTTAGATCTTCCTTATACAATGTAGTTCCTAGATATTATTCTTATTGTTTTAACGTGGTTATTGTAAGCTTAAGCTTTACTGCATTGACCAGATTGACCAGTAGGCATCGCGATGAAGGCATTGTCCAAAGTTAGGATCAGAACAACATTTTAGCTTTTAGTTTATTTAAAGGAGTTTCAATGAGACTCTGCTTTCTCTCTCTCTCTCTCTCTCTCTCTCTCTCTCTCTCTCTCTCTCTCTCTCTCTCTCTCTGAGTTTAGCTTGTACTGAAGCTTAGCAGCGCATGCCGTGCTCTAGCAACGTCTACTCATCATTTTCTAATATTGAGAGAAGGTCTTTCCTCTTGTGTCATAGAGTATAGTTTTACGCCTCCTCAGGGTGGTCTAAGCTGCTCCTCTCTTGCTCACACTACCATTACCATGAGCAGCACTTGACCTCATTAAGCCCACTCCACCATCAGGCTGATCAGGCCGATCCAGCCTCTAAGATATTAGTTCAATTAAGTCACATAAAGTCAAAGTTTCAGGATAACCCCAGGCATAATAGGTAGTCATTTTGTGAGGGCTTCTTTTGGCAGCACTTAGTTTTTGTGACTGTTTTTAAATTTTGCGGTCTACCAGAGGCAGCTTTTGTTCTGATTGGCTTCATTATAGTTGGGCATTGTCACCCTGACTGAAGGCAAGGCAGCAGTAGTAGCCTTATCTAATCAGTGTAGTATCAGGCGTGGGATTATCAGTTTGTGCATCATATCTATGAAATTGTGTAGATTTTCAGTCTTATTTCTCTGGTTAAAAATGAAGGCTATGATATGTTCTTAGTTTTTATATCAGTTTCTCTAGTTACCATGCCTTTCAGCTATCTGTTTGGAGATAATATTATGTGTCATCTAGGGAGATGAAGGGGGCCGTATAGCCTCTTTCTTTTATAACAGCCACAAGAGTTTGCATTATCCACTACCTTCTTGGTTAACTTATAACTGTCTTCAGGCATTTAGTGATTCCAATAGATTAAAGACTTTCTCAGTTCTAGTGATATGTGTTATCACACTGCCTCTGCTTATAAGGCTGATTAAGAGCTGATAAGATGGGACCAGCTTATTCCTGGAATTGAATGACAAGGTATCCATCATGGTATGCCGTACTCAGTATTAGCAGATGTTACCTTCAACTAGTAATGTTCAAAATGGTGGACCCATTGGATATCCATACTAGGGCCTATAATTATAAGTCACAATTCCAAGGCAAGCGGCCGCACAGTGCTGTGGGTCTCACCTCTCCCCGACACCGCGCTTGTATTCCGAGTTAGCAGGTCGTGCCATGGGCGCCACCATTACTGAAGCTTGTTACCAGCGAGTTCTACTGATAAGACCTATCCGATGGGTACCAGTCGGCCCCCAAAGGGGACCGCAGTGAATCGTTGGGATCATCTCATTGGCTAATAAATAATCATGCTAAGTCCGTTTTCCCGAGTCCTAGTGGTATATGAAATTGGGGCGTTGACCCGGGATCACCCGTGCCTAGTCAACAAGTCAGCCAAATCTACGGGTTTGAGAAATGGGTTAGGGGGTTGATAATGGAAGAGTGCTCTAGATAAGTCCATGTAACGATTGCAATGCCATCTTCCAAGACCCTCACCTCCTGGAAAATAGGTTCCTATATCCCAGACTGGCCATTATAAAAATAGTGCTTACAATCATGCCAAGGCAGCATGTTTAGTCATGCACATACTTTCTAGTTGAATAAATCTGTTTTTGTGAGTTTTACTTAACTATATAGAAACTTCTAAGATACCCTTGTACACCCTGGGGTTTGGGGTCCAGACGCAAAAGCTACCCCTGGGGGAAAGTATGAGTAGGAGGCGAACGATATAAACCATCGCCCTAGTGCATGAAAGTCGTAACTGACACTGCATAGGACTGCAGTTACAACCTTTTTTGCACTCAGGTATACTTAGATATTCAGTACTGTATTGGCGTATCATGACAATGGAGAATTATAAATCTGGAAGCATCATGCGGCATTTTAATAGTTAAACAGACAGAGTGGGTTGAAGGGTGCAAAGTTCTGGGATTTCATTCTCCAAGTTCTGTAGACTCTTTCCGGCTTGAATCGGTTTCCCGTCAACTGTGTGTCAAGCAGATAACGAAATGGTAGTTTCTTCTAGAGAGAATTATTGAATTTCAACGCTTCCTTCTCCGCCCTGGAATAACTCATTGGGGGTCCTGTCGTGGCAGGTGGGTTCATGCAGTATCCAAAAACTAATGATTATCAAACAATCTCACTTTTATTGGCTTTGGACGAGAGACAAATTCAAGGTCTCAACCTATAAATGACAACAATATGACTACAATAATCACTCAGTCCACGGAAGCCTTTTTTTTTTAAATAAAAGATAAACTAATAATCATTGCCTACATGTCGCCCAAGGTTCTGTGTAATAATGTTCATTCATCTTTTTTTTATCTTTAGGTTGAACTGTTTGTCCAGCCATCTAGGATATATTGCTAAATGCACATTATATGGAGGCATCAATGTGATGTCAATAGATGTAGCTCTTTTCAAAAATGGCACCAGACCTATTGCTAATTTTCTTCTTTGACTAATGCCACTGGATATGACTCACAGCAAGTTAAATGTTAAATGAGTATTTTATTCCCCAATATGTTCAATAATTCCACATTTAACAGAAACTATCACAGACAGATGAAACTAAAGGTATTGTAACACAGGAAGAGAACTTAAAGCCACATTGTATCCGTTTGATTTCACAAACAAAATAGAGCATGTCTACTCCGAACACAAAACAGGCCTTTTGCCTCATTTTCTCTTCTTTAATTGCCAGAAAGTGAATAATATCACCTGTTCAACTTCCACGCTGGACTAAAATACGTGGGCCGACTTATTTATAGAGCTATATGATGAGAGAGGAATACTGATTGGTTTGGCATTTTCAGTAACCTGAAAGTTAGGAGAAAAAGTGACCTGTCTTCAAATCATGCTCCAAAGTTTTATCTACACAATCAGCAATCTGTGAAGGATACAAGAAGGATTTAACAGAGGCTCAGAGTTACCTATTGCCTTCCACCATGCCAACACCCATAGGGTAGATTCACCGTGATCCGGACACATACCCTGAGACGGACACTTTAATTTGAAACTTGTCATTCACTCTGAGCCCTGTATTTGTCAATTACAGTATGATCTCAATGCTATTCTTACTAGTGGCCCATGTTATTCTTACCAATAGAGAACTAACACAAGCCTAGTGTGTATTGGTATGCATAGATAACTAGTAACTCAAGTTTCTGGCCCAAGAGATGTCCCTCAAGGTATCTGACTTATGGTAGAACTACCATATTCTGCCATACCATCAGTATAAAGAAGCGTCTTACTCAGACGTATGAGGTAACAACTTAGTAAACCCACCAAATATTGGAAAGTAATTTGAGATGTAGCCGAGTGTAAATCTATTGTTACCAGATACTCAAGTGATTTTCTAAAACATGTATTCTCAAGTTTTTATGGGTTGTTTAAATGGATTGCATCCTTACTGTTAATAAGTTAATAGATGGTGTAAATGAGATGTAAATGAGATAGGCGTAGGATGAACAGAGGTGTGTGTGTGAGTGAGTGGGTGAGTCATTCAGTACATGGGTGAGTGAGTGAGTGAGTGAGTGTGTGAGTGACTGACTGACTGACTGACTGAGTGGGTGAGTGACTGAGTGACTGACTGAGTGACTGACTGAGTAACTGAGTGACTGACTGAGTGACTGACTGAGTGACTGACTGAGTGTGTGTGTTAGTGGGTGAGTGAATGAGTGACTGAGTGAGTGAGTGGGTGAGTGCGTGAGTGAGGGGGTGACTGAGTGAGTGGGTGGTTTGATTAGTCAGTGAGTGAATGGATGAGTGAGTGAATGAGTGAGTGAGTGAATGAGTGAGTGAGTGAATGGATTAGTTAGTGGTTCAGTCGGTGACATAACGATGGAGTGTTTGTAAATAATTTAGTAAGTGAGTGAGTGAGTGAGTGAGTGAGTGAGTGAGTGAGTGAGTGAGTGAGTGAGCAATCAAGTGAAAGAGTGAGTGACTGAGGACTGGTGAACGAGTGAATGAGTAAGTGTTTAAGGACGAGAGCGGCAGGCGCCTATCGGCCATATCTGGAACTACTGCATTATTCTCAATAAGAGAAAACTGCCAGTTGTTGAAGCAAGTTTCTATCATTATTAGTTCAAAAGTAATGTCTAATAATATAAATGTGCATTTTTTTAAGAAACTTTGCCAAAAGACTACAAACCCCCCTCTGACTGTGGTCCATAGGCTTATGCATTACGGTCCCCACCCCCTTGCATACACACTCATCTTGTGCAAAAAGTAGCATTGAAACCATATGATTTTACATTTCTATCTTGATCAACTCATGTCAAGGAATATATTTGTAGTTTTTGAAAAAAATGTGTTTGTCCAGTTTGGGAATTATTCACCAAAGTTCCTCCAAAATCCCAAATGTCTAGCGTCAGCCCATTGGACTCAATGCTAAAGCATCCTACAAAAGATGGCTAGTACCGAAGAAAGTAGCATTGCTACCCCAACTTTTTATTCCACATTTCAATTACACATCATGTAAAGAACAAATATTTCAAGTTACCTGGAGCCCTTGGCCTTACATCAGTGTGTAAGTGAATGTGTTACCAATGAGTCGGTGAGTAAGCCATTGAGTTGTTGAATGATAGTGATTAAGGTGGGTAGCTACCTTTGAAAGTGAGCCTACGGCACAGGTCCCGGGCAGGTCCCTGCGCATAAATTATAGGTTAACTTGATCAAAATGAGATCATTTCTGGTATGTACATAGCTATTTAATCCCTTAATCTCCAAAGATATTTTAGTACCAGGGGACCCCCTACTTTTCTTTTCAGAATCGTATTCTAGATGATATAAATTGCATCTGACAAAAAATAGAGAATTTCTAGGGTCATTGATTCAATGGTAGCGACCCACCTTTAAAAGTGAGTTTCTAAGTTAGTCAGTGGTGAGTGAGTGAGTGAACGCATGAGAATTTAAATGAGTGAGCAGGTAACTGAATGACTCTCTGATTGAATGAGTTACTGACTGAATAACTGACAGATGAGCACTGTGAGTATAGAGAATGAGCAGTTAATGAGCATCTCACGCTTTCTTTACCAACTCACGAGCAGCTCAGGCGGCAGCAGACCTGAGTATTCAGGACTTGATGAGATTTATCAGGACTGACAAACTCCCTCCATCCTCCCCTAAAAACCCACAAGGGGGCGCCTTCCCTCAAAAAACAACCCCGCCGACGTAACCAATTTTTCACCATGCCGCACCTGGCTGCCGCTCCGCCATCTGCTTCCCGTGATGCACTTGTTTCCTTCTTGGGGCGGGGACTAGTTCGCCTCGCGGACTAATTTCCGCGGCACGGTTGGAGCGTGCTGCGGTTGGCGGAGACGTGCGTTGCGCATGCGTTGTAGGGTTGTGAGAAGCTGCACCTGTTCCCAGGGACGCAGGACTGAGGACACCACGTGACCGTAGCCCTCCGTCTAACCCCATTTAAGTGTTGCATAGTCCATAGTTAAAATTATATTGATCTTTATGAAGCATCCCTGGTGAGGCTACTGACTGAGATGTATAATGACTATAACGACCTTATCAGGTTTCTAAATTTCTGAAGGGTGGGCATGATGCACGACTTCAGCCCTAGCGAGTAGACACCCCATTATGACGACAAATGGAAATGATGTATTTTGGCACTATGCGACCCTTAGATATCCACCAACCACTACCGCGCCACTACTCGAGCGGGCTTAAAAATCCCCCATGTGTGCTGCGACACCGACGTCTTGGATTGAACGCCTCGTGTCGCGTTGTTACACTGGGTCGCACAAGGTAGAATGAGCACGTACAGTGTCAGAGTACATGATGTCTACATGATATTGCCATATACATGTTTATACATAGCCAGATCAATGCTATGGAAGTAAAGGGACATGGGGTCAACTTTGATGTTTTAGCTAACAAATACAGGCAATATCTACACGAGTATAGGTAGGCCTACATGGTGTCACCATGCATGTATATGATTAGGACCTGGAGTAATCGCTCAGCAATAAGGCGTACTTGGTGTAAAAGGCGCAACCTGAGATTATGCCAGTCCTGAGGCTTAGTTCTGACCAGTTTAGTTATGTTCTATAATACTTCTATACCACCCTCACCTTTATGGTGCACCTGGAGAATCAGACTCTACAGTATAAGGTCCAGCCAGGATATCCCCGAGTATAAGGCGCGCCTTATATATGCTTAGTTACAGTTGTCCACAGTTATCATTGTTAAGTTAAAGTGGAATGTGGGTACTACCCCGGCCCAGTGCAAGATGAAGCAACTCCGCAAAATTGAAAATCTACAGGGCCACACACATACAAAAAAATGGCACCCCTAGGTCACACGTGTGTACACCATCCCCACAGGGGACGGCGGTGTTGGCTGATGCAATGGAGCTCTAAACTTATGGGAAATAAAAAAGCTTAGAAAATTTTCTGAAAAAAGCTAAACCCATAGAAAATCGAGATAAGAATCGTTGAAAAATAAGAATTATGTTTTACTTAAAAAGCTCCAAAAAGCCTAGTCAATTTCGAAACAAAATCACTTCTATTTAACCTAACGTGATAGACTACTAGTAGTAGTGAGCCCCAATTGGAATCTCATCTTATCTTTTATCTGCGATCTTCTCAAAACTTTTCACGTGTGACCATGTACTGATGAAAACATTTTGAAGAAGACAGCAGTGGACACGTCGCATGCCAAGTCTGCGCATGCGCAGTTTGACGCTGGCTGAATACGGTATGGTTTACTTACCGGCCGGTTGGGGCGCCCCGAGCGTCTCAGTGGACACCATCAGCCAATGAGCGTGCAGCTCAGGAGACGGTCTGGGTAGATACTTAAAGCAGGTCGCCAAAACGCAGCCCACGGCATCCCCAAAGCCCAACAACCAACTCCCCACATGCCATCCTCTGCACTTTATCAAAATTAGGCAAGTCCGGTCGGATTAAAAGTTAATAGGTCCTAATTTCATTGGGATAAATCTTGAATGATGGCATTGTTACTGGGTATGGCGTTTTGGTGAGGTCTGTGTCTCTTTTTTTTCTTCTCTCCATGAGACCAGAGGTTGACAGTAAGCATAGGATACAAGGGAGAGACTTTGTTGGAGCTTCCGTTAGGGGTACTACATGTATTAAGGAAAAAGAACATAGCTTTGATAGGGTAAACAAGTCATGTAGTTTCTCATTCCTTCTCTGTCATGATTCTAAGTGACGCCATATAAACTTACGTTACTTTGTAGTCACTGCGTCCAACATATTTTCTCCAGCGTTGTCCAGGGACCCACAACTGCGCATGGGCATATTCCACCCCGCGCATGCGCAGGCTGGTGCCCCCGGAAGTGAGGTGGCGTCCCCTGGCGTCCCTTACAGACAGGTGGTCGGTGTCTTTGGACTCCTGGTCTGATCAAGAACTATTCAAAGCTAATTGAAATTTTTGAAATCATTTGTCCATTGTCTTTCTTTTGAGCCAATTTCTTAATTGATGTCATAAAGACATGTAAAAAGCTGGTGTTAACATGGTGTCAGATTTTGACTGGGTTTGTAGAAACAGGTGCAAGGGGAACTGTGAGTTTTCCAGTTTTAGGACGGCGTGGAGGGACTGGATGGTGGTGCATTTTTTGTGCCACCGTCTTGGTAAAGTTGAGTTCTTTGATCCAATGGACACTAAAGGGTGGTGCTTTTATTCTATGAGCTTTACTTCAAAATATAGAGCACAATCCGAAATAACCTGGGACAAGCATATTCTAAATCTTAAAATATGGCGTCCAGAGCCGTAAAAATCCATATTTCCCTCACGCTATATTTTCAGGGTTAACGTATTGAACAGAATAATCGATTCACGCGATTTGGTGCACAAGGAATACGACCAAATTAGCGAATTCATGAGAGGAATACAATGTGGAATCCACAATGGTTGCCAGATACCTCTGCTATTATTATATGACAATAGAGTGAATATGGAATTCAACTGCCAAAATCTAGCTTCAACACCAGGGGGGGGGGACCTGGTGGGTTTGAGGAGGGGGGTCAGAATTTTTCAACCCCTTGACCGGGGGGGGGTCAGAATTTTTTCAACACCTCTTTTTGGGGGGGGTGAAAATAATTTCACCTGTTTTCAGCGAAAAACCCTGCGTGTTACTATAGGCTAAAAGGGGGCGTTCGTGCAAGATTTTTGCCCCTTATGAGCCTATAGGTGTAACTCTCCAGGGACTAGAGCTTCTTACCCTGCTGTGCCCCCTCCCCCTTATCCATCCAGATTTCCCAGGCTGTTCCCCCTAGACCAGCCCTTCTGGACCCGCCCATGGAAGGGCGTCCATTATACGATAGCATGACATTATGGGAATATTTTCACCATATATCCTGAGAAAATTACCTGTTTGATAAACAATACCGATGCAATTCATGCATTATATCTAGATTTCTGAACCTTAACAATCCATCCATAATACAAATTGGAAATTGTTCAAAACAGGATAATGTTGTATGATAATTGTTCTCTATGCACAATTATCGTTTTTCCCAACTGCGATAATTGAATTATTGAATTGAGTATACAATGTATACAATACAGCCTATGATAACAACGGTCCCAGGCACTTCCTCATTAATTATGTATGTATCATTCCATACAGAGTTCAGGATAGTAGTTAGGATTAATTGTGCTCCTTTCTATATTGATGTACCCTCCTTTGTATTACATGTACTAACATCAAATTACTTTGGATTACTATCCCATTACAGCCAAAATGGGACCTCAGCTTCCAGAACAAAGCCGCGTTTATGTCTGCCTCTATAAGAACCCAGACAAACAGGGTTTCCCCTTAAAAGCACATATAACAATCAATCGATGCTTGACAGTCTGATGTAGTGAGAATGCCATGAATATGACCCTCGTTCAGATGCTCTGGCCACGTACATATATCTCCCTGAGGAGGCTCAAAAACTAAACTTAAATGTACATTTGTATACCTTTTCAGTAACAGAAAGTGGGAAAAGTTCACGCAAAGCTGACTTTTTAGCCAACTTTTTGTGCTTTTTTGCAAAATTGACTGAAGTGGAATAAGGCCTTAAAAGCTCATTAGCGTGTGTACAACACACCTATGCGGAGAATCCGTATATGAATGTTATTAAACTTGTTCAAAGGATGACTACACTTGATTTAAACCATTAAAGATGCACTTAAACGCATAACTTTATGATGAAGACAATAAAAGGAGTATATGAATACAGCCTGGACCCATATCCACGTACTATTTACAGCGCCACCCTCTACTGGAGTGCGTCACTGTCTTAGTGTCGGCCATCGCGTAAATCTGTACGGAGATCCTTACGCAAGTGATGCGGCTGAGCTGTTAGGCTGTATCCTGCTGCAAAATGTAGTTCTTTACATTTTCACCCTAAAACCACCCCAAAAATTTCAATATGTATACATTTCTTGATAAGATTGGATCTAAGGCCAAATCTGATTGATTCTCTCATTGTTTTAGTATCGATTGTGGAGGAGAAAGAACTTTCACCTACACTGTCAGTGAGGGCTCAGGCAACCTCCTCGCCGATAGAAATGGCTTGTTTTGGTCTGTGTTTGGGTATCTACAGATAATTTGGGCACAAATGAGTCTTACGAGGGTTTTAATCTAATCTTTCTCTACTTATTTGGAAAATATCACAACATAACTTTGCATAGATTGTCAGAAATTTAGACTCAAACTTTATATCTGACCAAGAAAAGGTATGGCATCGCGGCCATGACAGGGTGGATTGGGTGCTTGACACACTTATATTTCATTGGTTGGTCCAATACTCCCAGACTATCACGTCATCAGAGATATGTTCAATGAGAACGTGATCTGGTATTAATGAGAACGTGATCTGGTATTAGAGTGCCCATATCCAGTGTGTCCACCATTTTGAATTTCGCTGGTTATGCCAAAGGTGGCAAAACACACTGATAAGACACTGTCTTGATGGGTACCTTGCCCCTGTTAAACCACATCCAGGGACATGCTGGTCCTCATCTTATCAGTGCAAGTCGCCAGAACCAGCTCCACTCCCGCTTACACCCAATATAGAAGGAAGACTTCAGGCTGCAGGGAAAGATCTTTGTACCAACCTAACCACCATATTATCCCTCACTTTTAAACAGTATTTAGCATAATGCATTAACTGTTTAAGTTAAGAATATCCAAGGATTTTAATTTTACTAGTGGATGGACGTTTGAGTGTCATTTTACACTGAATGCTGTTGCATGCACAAATACCCATTCTCTACGACAAAAATACACGAGCATAAGAAATAAGATATTGATCGAAATTTATTTTTATTCTATAGGTGCATAAGCATGTAAAAGTGTGGAAAATGCTTATTGTAAGTGTCCACAAAATCTTGACATGTACATGTACATAGTTATTTTGGTCAGCAATGGCAAAATATCTCAATTTGGCAGTTCCATTTTCAACAATAATGTTAGATGTCTGTCTAACTGATTAACCATAATCATGTCATTGTAACCTGAGTCCCAATATTACCATAGATGAGATGTATACCGGTAGGTTAAATTACTAGAGGGTAACACATGCAATATTGTGGGAAGTAGGTAACAACACAGTCAAGAGTAATGGTGATGTATTTCAACTGGTTACATCTCGTGGAAGCTCGATATTGATTTGGGAGGACAAAAAGACACTAATTATTATTCAAATCAGATTTATTGACATATTTCCTTTAGGAAATCTGGCATGTACATCAATACAGGAAGGTGAACATTCTAGCACAATAAGACTTTCTTTCACTCTTGTAGTTCTCCTAAAAGCAAAATATTTTTTATTTACTCATAGAATCCTATGTGCGTATGCCCCTAGCCCTGTTTGAACGTCTGTCATGAGTCTGGTGGCAATACTACCTGGGAATACTACTCACCTATGTCACACATAGACTTGATCCCAGCGACCCTTGGACGGCCTTTGACAATATAGACAATATTATATGTTTGTAAGGGTAGGCATTGGTAATTACAGAATAAATATAGGGACTCTGTAAGTCTAGTGTCTACCTGGCGCCCGAGGGTCCAGTCAAGGCGCCTCTCCAAACCCGCCACCAAGTACCTGTAGTCAATCAGTATTGTTCAATAGAGCCACAGCCTGCACTAGGGTCCAGTCAAGGCGTCTGCACCTCTCCTACCTGTTACTAAGTACCTGTAGTCAGTCAGTCAGTATTGTATAACCTTTTAAAGGCTGCTGATTCAAGAGTGCATTATGCCCATTGGTCGTCATGATGCACCAATGAAGTTCTGGTGAGACTATTCTCCAGCACTTCAGTGGAGCATCATGCTGACCCTACAGGGTCAATACATAAACTCCCAGAGGGTCGGAATGATGCTCTGATGAAGTGCTGGTGAGCAGTCTCGCCAGCACTTCATTGGTGCATGCATCATGATGACCAATGGTTATGATGCATTAATGTATCAGCGGTCCTTAAAGGGTTAATATCACCAATTATTAACCCTTTAAGGACTGCATAGTGCTATCTATATTATTGTTAAATCCAAAAGAAAGATGGCACTGCAGCTCTGCTGCGCTACTTCCTTATACTAATGATCAAAAAAGAATCCCTTAATAGCATTGATGCATTCTTATCATCAAAATTCATAACCTTTTCCCCTCGTATTATCAGATGAAATATTTTGTGTGATTGGTGTGTTATTTCCAACACGATGATCATGCCCTGTATGACTTTGTAACTTAAGTTCTGATAATAATCAAGATTCAACGCCCCCTTGACTTCCAGCGAGTAAAATCTAAAACTGGGGAGCTGATGGTGTCAATGGTGCATTCTCCATACGTAGGGCAGAGGTATAGTACTATGACATCTTCAAATGAGGGGAGGGGTGAGGGGGCGAGAATGATAATGGAAAGTGGTGAAAGGTTGTACTTGTATATTAGTATGGGACCCACCCCTCACAGTGTACTGTCAGGTGAGACAATAGGGTGGACAGCAGCCAGGTCGTGAGGGGGAGGTAGCTGTAGGGGACTAATGACCCTCCCGACCTACCCCTCCAGGGACAGGAGGTTGTGTGTGTGTGTGCGTGGGTGAGGTGGGGGGAATGACCTGTTTCCTTCAACGGCAGCTTATGGTGGAACCTATATAGGGCGTCACAAGAATACCCTCCTTCCATAATAAGACATAAATTGAGTAACGGATTGGTCAGAGCTTTGATCTTGTGAAATTGTGTTATCCAAACCACAATAATACTGTTGTATACCAGCAAGGTTTATGATGTTGTTCTATCTCATTTCATATCTTGGGATATCAATTACTGTCTGTTAGTTGATTCATTGATTCGGAATGAGGCGTGGCAAAGTGGAAGCATTTGCACATACATATATCTCCTGATTTACTACACCATACATACATGTACACGTAGAAACTTAAATAGATCTAATTAGTCTGTATTTATGGTCACAGTACCTGTGTCATAGATATTTATTACAAAGTGGCGCGCCCACCCCCAAAGCTAGTCCCTTGTGAATGTGCTTAAGTTTCTATGATTGATAAACACTATGAATAACATTTTAAACCTTCATGTAGGGGGTAGCCCACTAAAGAATACGATTATACGTTTGCATGGAACGTCCTCTTAATAGCGCGACACCCACTGCCAAATTTAGTTCCGTTAAACGACAAATGGTGGCACCACTGGACTCGTCGTTCAGAGACAGAGACGGTTTGGTTAAAAACGTCTGCACCCCAAACATGCAGTAACACAATTCTTGTGAGCTGGGCTTTTCTTCCCCCCCCCCCCATTAAAACAGAGGGATTTAGGGATTAGAGCACGAGGGAATATTTTCAGTGATTTCTAAATCTGACAATCTTAAGCACTCCTGGGTGTTAATTAAAAAATAAATTAGGACCCCTGCCGGGCGAACGTCTACACACCCCTATGGACTATTTAGGATGGTGCTGGGTCGTCTTTTGCAAAAGACTCTTAGAAAGTGGTGCCCTTATCCCCCCCTTCCTTTTCTATAGTCTTGATGTCTATTTGAATCGCAGTTTAGCACAAAAAAAAAACCAAAGAAAAATAATCCTGTAATTAAGGTTGTGCCACCTCACTTTCAAATTCTGGATCTGATGTACCCATACCCCCTAGCTTGATAGCTGTGATAAAGTGTCTAATGTACGCGGCCATTAATTTTGCTGATAGCAGAGAGGGAAGCCAAGATAACCGCTCTTATCATAATAGCCCCTCTGAAGAAATAAATGCTAGAAAATTATTTTAGTTTGAAAACGCCAAATAACACAAAACTTCTTATCTGTGCGATATAGTGTAAGGGTAGGGGGTAGGCCCACAGTGTCGGAATGTGTCTGATTTTCCCGCCAAGCCTCGTTTTGGGACATGTAGCCCCATTATCGTCTGCTTTCAGTGAGCTGGGTATGATAGGTTATGTTCGGGTTCCCACGTCAATTCACCCTGCCACGCTCACCTATTCAAGATGGCTTACTGCATGTATGGGGTTACGCTGGGCATCTGCGGTCTCTATAACTATATCATTATGTATTGGGAGAGAAGCGGGAGCGGAATTCAGGGGTAGGTTTCCAACCTAGTATGGGGTTAACCGTTATGAATTGCGTCATACCTAAGTTATAAAGGCATCAATTCAATCATTTTTTTTCTTTGTGCAACTTACCAGTTAACTAGAAGGTTTCGACTTATAATCGCCATTCCGTAGATCAGCAATGCTAGCTGATACTTAGGTACAAGGTACATCAATATACTGCGTGCAATGAGCCCATATTGTTTGATAGAAAAGAGGGGAAGATGATACAGAAAGTGAAGTGTTGAGGCTTGGATATGACATGACCCTTTTTGCCACAAATACTCTTGGGCCTAAGGAGCGTGAGTTTTAAGTGAGGCTTGCTATGAACACAACTTTCTGATCACCCACCTCTGCTCTTGGAGACACAATATAGTGTTGTTTCTTTTTTATTGAATGCTGTTCTCACTTTTGAAGGCTCTCATTTAAGCCTACAACTCAAAGAGATTTGCCCGGGGGTGTGGATGTCACATGTCAATTTTTAAAAATGACCATGTCCCCATGTCAATTTTAAGAAATGGCCATGTCACCATGTCGATTTTAAGAAATTGTTCCTGTCCCATGTCACTAAGCCTAAAAAGGCCCATGTAGCCATGTCGATTTTAGTGGTCCACACCCATTTGCCCTTCCCACTTCTCCCTTAGCTTAACACTATGGCTCTTAACTTGAACGTGGTGTGTTTACACCCTCATCTACACAGAGGATCATAGCCAGTAGCAGACCAAGTAGCCATGAGAGAAGCAGAAACTTTTTTTACCTGGTCGGGTTAGATGTGTCCATGTGAGGTGGTGGCACGAACAGCCTCATCTGGGCGTCATCTCCGGGGGTGGGTCCCTGGGATCCCGGCCAGTGGCTCCCCCAGCGGACAGTTTGTGTACTAGGAGCACGACGAGAGGGCGACGTGAGACTAAGCCCGACCCTTATCCCCACACCTTCCCGGCTATAATGAGCCTTCGATCAGGTCAGACTTTTTATATACTTTAGGACATAGTTCTAAGATTGTTCACCGTTCATTTGGTTGTTGTGTTTGGGTTTGGAGAGGGGTGGGTGTGGGCTGGGAGGAGGGATAGTTGGGAGCTACTAGGGCTCTGCAAGCGCCCATGCCATTGCCCACACACTCCTGGGTGTTTTTTTCTCTAGCTCTGAGCTGAGGGGGGGAAGGCACCACGCGGCCTTAACGCATCCTCCTCCAGCCCCTCAGACACCACCCCCCATCCCCAGCACCACCACATCACCACCAGCGGTTCCCCAGGGCTCCTTGCAGAATCCACTCTGAATCCCTCAGATATTTCTAAAACTAAATCAACCTATGCCCATTATCACTTCACAAGGTCCTTCAGCATTTCTCAATTTTCTCGTGGATATTTTATTAGCCATTGGGAATCTACTTTTAACTTCTGTACTAGCTATATGCTTGCCGTAGGTATACATCACGAGAACTTAAATCTGTGGAAATATTTACCAACGTAATAATTTCTTCACAGGGCATGATAGATATTAAATCTCCAGAAATATAAACGAACTTCGATAGGTGAACCCCAGAGGTGGTAAATTATCTCACTGGCATGGGAAAATGTCTATCATTTTGAAAACACTTCGTCATAATCATTGCTAATATGTTCGTGTAAAATTATGAAAATTTATATTGATACATGTATGGAATATTTCTCAAAAAATGTTAGATTGATTTGAACATTTTACAGAAAAAAAAAACAGGTGAGGGAACCTAAATTTGCTTGCCGCACCCTTAACTGAACTTCCTTATATCACTGTTAAATTAAGTCTGAATTCATCTTAAACCGAGCTAGTATTATTCTTACAAAGAAATAAATATATTAAAACTATTTGAACTATTTGTACTCTATAAAAATCTTCATAAGACTACTAAATCTCAAAGTGATTGTTCGCAAAAGAAAAATTATAATGACCATTAAACTGAATGGAATCAAGGGGCTTATTGTACATTCATATCTGTTTGGTGTACCTTATATTCTTTTAGAAATTGGTCTGATCCTCTTCCGCGTCTCAATAACCAGTAAGCCTATTCTCTATTAAAAAAAAATATTGAAAATTCTAACAAGGGGGAAAAAGATCACAACATCGATACTTACGGCATGAGCTATCAATTCCAAGACTTTTGCCTTATAGTTGTTAATATAGATTCCTGTTGTACACTGTCACTGAACCGACACTTAAAATTGCATTGCTAGGTCCATATCCGACCAATTATCCTCAGCTGTATATGGCAATGATTATGTTCAGGGTCACTTTCTGTTATACCAGTTCCCCAATATTAAAGACAGGGGCGACAAACCTGTCACTGTATACGTGTCGATCCCCCGGGTCGATCCCTATAATATTGAACTGGAAGAGTCATCTAAAGACTCTTCGCCGTAACCTGTGAGCTTCTTATTGCTATTTAGTACAAAACTGACCACGGAAATTATCAGAATTTTTGTTCAAAACTTTTCAACATATCAAAATAAAAAAAAATAGAAATAATAGTTCAGTCAGTATAGTGGACACCTATAAAGTATACACAGGGTTTTATTAAATAACTCACAAAAACACCAACACTTAGAATAACATGAGACTGGAAGAGTATCATAACAGTCATCAAACTACTGTATTATTTTAAATGACATTTACTAGTATACATTTAATGTGATTGGCATTTCCAAAGTTGACTACTTGTACCATGGTAAACATTGAACAGATTTAATCTGAATCTACATAATCGACCTTATTTCTGTCAGAAACTGCTGACGATGTCGGATATTTAGGTGGTCCAGGAATATGGCGATTGGTGGGCAGAAAGGGAAAAACGATTAAAAAAGCTGGCCAAAAAGTTGCCATATATTTTGACCCAGCATCGCGTGACTCGCTCAAGTTGGGGGAGCCCCGGGTAAACAACAATTATAAAATAACACAAATAATTATACAATCATTACTTATTATCAGCCATAGATAGTTTTGAACTGCTGTTGCCAGACTGTTAATGTGTAATCCTTTAGGTTTTGTATGATAAGGTTTAATGTCCTTTGTCAGCATGATGCACTAATGCAGTGCTGGCGAGTCTGCTCGCCAGCACTGCATTAGTGCATCATGCTGATCCTTTGAGGTAGGCAAGGGCTTCCCTAGCTCTATATCTTCTCTTTGCTATCCCCTCAGGATGTGTGTGGTGCACATATGTGCAGGCACCGACACATTCCTCTACGAATTGTGTAATGTAGTTCTCGCCATGAATATGACCTTAGTTGTCAAAATGGCGTTAAACATCTATTACTCACTCACTCACTTTGAGGTAGTATAATATATATATATATATATATATATATATATATATATATATATATATATATATATATATATATATATCATATGCCAACCAATTATTATTATTATTATTATTATTATTATTATTATTATTATTATTATTATTATTATTATTATTATTATATATGGTTGGTATCATGCATCAATTTAGAACTAGTGATTTACTTGTATTATCCTGCATGTCCTTAAAGGGTTAGTTGATTACAGGGTGCATGTAATAAGTAATGCACATGGTGCACCCGCAGGTGACGGCAATTTAAGCTGAAGCTATCGCTGCCATAGGTGACAATCTGACAAATCACCCATGCACAACTATCTATAATCATACACACAGTTTATTGTAGGGGAAATGCAATGACAATGTTATCAATGTTTTCCCCTCATGATATCAGGTATTGAGACTTTCTAATGGTACATGTATACATGTGTGTTATGTGATCTACCATGTGCCTTTTACCAGACTGGGTCCCAATGCTTTTTTAAACACAGTTAAAGTGCTTTCAAGTTACATGAACACAAACACTAATTATGTGTTTCCCTGACATTATGAAGCTGAAATCTTGACCTTAAGGCCCAGCATGTTGACCTATCTTAACTCTGTGGCTCGTTTCATTGAGAGGCGTTATGGAGACTGGTGGGAAGGGCCACTTGAGCACAAGTGCTCCAATGGATGGGGACAGGGGCTGGAGGGTGAAGTCTATTTGTAAGGATTGGTCACTAGTTGAGTAGAACTGATGGGGTTGGGCGGGGCTTAGGGTGACCATCTGTACCATTTTTAAATCAAATACGCTCTCTTTTTAAGAAAAAAAAATAAAATAGTTTACGCGTAGGATAGCATTGGACAATTTGAAATGAATTAGAGTACGTTCACTCGTGGTGATATGCCCATGTAGGAATCAGCAACTTGTTCTGTCCAATTCCGAAAAGATCAAAGCAAAATGGAAAAGTTGCCAGGAACCAGGTGATCCCCATCCCTCTCCGTACAGCATATTGATTGCAAGGATGTGTGATAGTAATGCCTGTTAACATAATTATGACTATTCTACCGTAATCTCCTGCGTATAAGGCGCACCCTGCCTATAAGGCGCACCTAGAGTTTAAAGATTTGACCAGAAAAATAAAAAGAATCATAACTTTTGTTCTACTGAATGGATTTTAAAAATTCAAAAACCTATGAGTTGCATAGACCCCCAGACCCCCCTGGACCCCATATTCAGCTGATGAGGTTATATGGGAGTGTAAGATATCAAAATGAAGGTCTTGATCTCCCCCTTGAGGATCCAGGAGGAACTAAAACCTCTCGTATAAGACGCGCCTTATACGCGGGAGATTACCCTGTTAGAAATCTACCGTAGAAAAAACGGTGATTTACTGACAACAATGGATGCCAGACTTTAACCATTAATTTTACAGTCACCGTTTTTTCTCAGTCACCGTTTTATTAACAGAACATCACTGTTATTTTTTAAGGAAGTTTCACCATTATTATTATAGAAATTCACTGTTTTCAGCCCTCCCTTTTCCCCCTCTCCCTTCCCCTTCCTCCCCCTTCCCTCTGTCCCTAGTCTCTCTGTCCCTGTCTTTCCCTTGCCCCACCATGTAGAGCACTTTATTTAGAATCATCAATTGTTTCCTATTGTTCCATGTCTGTTGAGTCTGGTTTGTTTTGCATCCCTTTTCCTGGTCTCAAATTCTATTTTGGCTGAAGAGACAGGAAGAAAACCACATTGTTAAGGAATGTGAATTATAAAAAAGATACAAAAATATTACAAAGCAGAACACTGAAATAGTGCCTCAGTATCAGTTACTCAAGTAGTTACATGGTTCTAGCAATGGTGGAATATCTTACCCTATTAACTGGCACACTTTTGTAGATGTAAGGTTCTTGTGTGCTGGCCTCCTGGATGGGTACTGTGTAATGGACTAATAGAAGTTTGCCTTTACTCTATTCCCCCCACCATTGCGCCCTACTTGCTGCATGTCAGATGTCAGAAAATGGTTACCATGGAGACAATGATGCTGATTCTCTGATACTGGTGTGTGGGGTGGGGGGGTGGATGGGATGGGCCACAGAGGGTGGCTTACATGCAAGCTAATACTGGCTGGGCAGTGAGGGGACAGCCTGGAGGATTGTTTATGTGAGAAAATATGCATAGAGAGGGCCTACACTTAATAACACTTGTAAGTGGACTTGGAGTAATATAATCAAAAAATGAATTCCCTACAAGATTTCAATGCACTTATATCACAAGTTAAGATAGAATCACACTCCAATGTCTCATAGAAGTATGATAGAACTCATCACATTCATAATAGGCCTAAGTTTATCTGTCAATCAAATATCTAATTCATTATATATTTATAGAACAAAATGCACTAAGGGTAACATTTACAAGGTTTCACCATTATCCAAATTACGGTGTGTCACTGTATGTCATTACAGTACTTCACTACAAAATGATCAATAGTTATGGGGAAACAATCTAATTGAAATAATGGGGAAACACTGTAAAACTTTACGGAGAATCTCCGTAAAAACATTTTATACTGGTTTATCAACTATGGTCACCCAGTTGTCAATGCTGATTCTAGGGTCTTATACCCACAGAGGTCAAAGGGAGTTAAGGATTTGTTTAAGTTCATTTAGATACTGAATTCTGCAAATGAAAGTAGAAATGTGGTTAAATAACTTATCGCAATGCTTTGATAGTTTGAATCAATATTCATGGAACAAATTCTACCTTTCTTTATGCCTTGAAAGACATGGAAACCTCATTAGAATAAATATATCTAATCTTTTTGTAATGTTAGTTATTTTGAACAATAGGTTGTCTACATCTGGCTGTCCTTTTTAAATTTGCCACAGGATAGTTCTAGGTTTATCCAGAAAAAAAATAAAATGGTAACCACCTGGAGGCTATGTCAATATACATGTAGTATATGGACAAATCAGGGTCTGTTCCCATATGCTATATTATTTATATAAAACAAGCAGTTAGATGTCAATCAGTATTTAGTGTGAAGGTGACAGGGAAAGTGAAACGAGACTAAAAACTTGGCATTATAAAAAAGAGAGACACATACTAAAATTGTATGTATACATTGCAGCCATTAATTGTGACATGTACTGGGAAAAGGGGTCTTATCGGACCCCCTGCACTAAGCCCCATTTTCGCAGATTGTGTCACCAATTGTAAAGTGATATGTTATAACTAATGCCTTCTGTTTTATGTGTGTATCCTTAGTGACATGACCACCCAGCATCACCTCTTGGTGTAGTCTCTTTTTGTAAAACTTGGAAGAAAAATGATTTTAAAAGTGCTCGTCAACGTCCTCCATGATTTACATTCATAAAGAAGACCTGAAAACCTCATCTTCTTTTAACTGAGCTAAAAGGCCCCTGCATGTGTCTCTCCACATAGGTCATTTACGAATTCATTTGCATTCATGTCAGCTGACTTTATGTCATGTAAATGTCAAAAATAAGACCTTAGTGCATATTTATTCAGAGTAGGTAGGAAAAACACAGTGACATGAGTAATGGTAACTGATCTGAAAGTCTTTGTCTCTTTTACAAACACAGTCGATATTTTGAGATGCATATCCTGTAAAATGTGAAATCTAAATTCTTTGTTTGGCCAGTTAAAATCCTTGGGGGTAGAGGGGGTATATAGAGAGTAGATTTGGCCCTGTGCTTGACTAGATTATGGTCTTCATTCATCCCCAAGTATAGATCAGGAGACCTCTTTGATGTAGCCGACGTGAATAACTGTGTTGAGACTATGTACCGTCATCCACTAATTTATTAGACCAATCACCTTACCTTATATACCTAGACTGATGTAGGAACTAGTAATCTAGGTTTAGGTTTAATCATCTCGCGTGTATTAATTGAGATGGTGCATACAGTGTAAAACATTTTAGATGCCAACAGCTCTCTTTGAAATATACATTAAGACTACGTAAAAAGAGCAATCTACCTGTTTAACCCCAGATTCATTCAAACATATCTATATAATTTTGCTAGTAATATTTGAGGTGGCAAGTCTCGTATATTTGATGTCCAAAACTTGCCTCTACACATACCCAGGTAAGCTGGGAGGCGACAATGTGAGTCCAGGTTTTATCAGTCTGGCCGACCAGGTTGCTGGGCGGCCCGAGAACATTTGCTTTCTTGTCCCCATGTTCCAAACTCCAGGGCTGGAGACGACGCAGTCATGTCACCTCCACTGCATGGGGCCTGCCAGCATACATTTCCAGCATCTAGCCGATCTTTATTTGAAGTTTAAAGAGACGATAATCAAAATATTTATGACCTTAGAACCATTAGTGAACAACTTGATGTGCAAGAACCAGGTTCCATGTATATTGCAGGTTATTATTTGAAATTGGGGAGGAATATTTCTTCAGTATCGCTAGTTTTGGCCACGTCACTATCTATAATACTGTCAACTTGTTACTGAAGACAGCAGTCAGATGATCACATGGTCTTGCCAAATCTGCTCTTGATCCAGACAGGTAACAATCTTTGTGACAACATTCATGTACAAGGATGGTATACACACGATCATATCATATTTTACCTGCATAACATTATGAGACAGATAACCAGAACGTACACAGCTAAGAGCCTACTATCATTCAATCCTTCAAATTAATCTATGATCGTTCTAAACTGACACTTGTTATGTACTCTTTATATGGTATGTCAGTGTAGGCTATTTACATCTTGTTATGTTACTGAATATCTATAGAGTCAAACGTGTGAGAAAAGTCAATTAAATAATGAATGCCTTCCTCAAATAACTCAAGGACATTACAGTGGTGATCCATAATACATTGTACAATCATAATGGCATAAGTGACATCTGAAGACTCCAGTGAAGACTTGCTTCCAAATTGCAATGTCCCTTTTCCTGCCCTGCCCACAACTACACCCTCCATTCTAAAGGTCTCCAACCCAGAGGGCTCTGTCTGGTCGTCCTACACTTTATGTCTAACTGCCTTCTCCTCAAAATCACAGTTTCAGGATTTATGATCTTTGCCTGCAGCCTATCTGTGATCTTTTGTTCTAAATTGTGTCCTTTCCAAAAATGTGTTGGCACTCTATATGTGAAGGTAACGAGTGTAGCTCAGGGGCGGTCATATGTCACAGCAGGGTGGCCACACTCTGTGTGTAGACAATAGCCGTCCACACGTTGTAATGCATTACGATTTTACTGGGTACATTATATGGGAAATACCCACTCACTATAACTGAATGTGTGTGTGGGATGTGTTTCAATTCAATAGCCTAGAAACAGATGGGTGCTTCACATGTATAGTATTCCTTTGGCGTGCATATATATATATATATATATATATATATATATATATATATATATATATATATATGTGTGTGTGTGTGTGTGTGTGTGTGTGTGTGTGTGCAAAAGGGCGTGTGTTCAAAAGCCAGTCAGCCCAATTTTCCATTGTTTTAAAATGAAGTCATGGGTATCGTATATCTGGATTGATTGATTTTATTAATGAAATTCTTTTACTTATACTAAAACAGTTTAGGCAAAGTAACATTGCCTGTGGTTGCAACTACTCTAACATTATAATGCGTTAGTTGATAATACTTTCATAATTTGTCATCTAGATGGGGGGGGGGGGGTCGCCCCAAAAGAGTGAAACTTTGGGGATTGGATATTCTGGGCATTTGAAGTACTGCAACGAGAACGCTTTCGGGGGTTGAAAATTGTATTTGGTACATACATATTGACGTCAGTTTGTAAGGTAATGAGCAGAATAACTATATATTGAGCAGAATAACTATATATTGAACAACTCTTAAACTTTGGGGATGTCAATATGAAATACCAAATGAAAATATTGAAACATAACAAAATTTTATAAGAAAGAAAACAAACTCTTTGCTAAATAATATGGCTTCATACAACCATAACCTCCTTACCAGTTAAGTGATCCTACTACCAACAAATAATGACAATGGTCTGCCTAATTTCAATGTAAATCGTACGGCGTGGTTGATTGCATTCTGACACAAGACCCTGAGCAGTGGTTAGTGCGAGTCTACTAATGCGTACTAATGCCTGACTATTAATAGTAGTATTACCGGTTGGTGTGCATGGTGGGCTGAGTTTTAACCTGCTCCTGAAGTCTGGCTTGCAGAAGCAATAACAAAATATTAATTTTAGATCTAATACAAATGTTACAGTAATACCTAATGATTGAAATTATCATAAGATATGTGAGTGTGAGATTGAACATTTTATTTGGCTAACAAATCGTGACAAGATATTTTTTCATCAGACGCCATGGAGGAAGTATGATAATCCTCAACTCATACATCACTCTAAAAAATGTGTTTAGTTTTTAAACGCCTTTTCCCATATTTAAAACACTTTCTTGTAACACTTTGTTAAACACTTTGTTGGGCAAAACACTAAACATTTTTTCAAAAAGTGTTTTAAACTTCAAAAGTGTTTTGATTGAAATGTGTTTTAGTTGAAAAAGTGTTTAAATGATTCTGAGAATTAAGTGTTTAGGGAGTGATCATTTTTTAACAACAGGGGGGGCTGGTGGGTTTGCGCGCGGACGCGCGAAAAAAATTTCGACCCCCCCCTCTCGAGGGGGTAAAATTTTTTCGACCCCCCCCCCATAAGGGACAAAAATCGCGCGCGAACGTCCCCTTTTAGCCTATAGGAACGCGCGGGGTTTTCCACTGAAAACAGGTGAAATTATTTTGACCCCCCCCATCAGAGGTATTGAAAAAATTCTGACCCCGCCGGTCAAGGGGTTGAAAAAATTCTGACCCCCCCCTCAAACCCACCGGCCCCCCCCTGTTGTTAAAAAATGATCACTCCCTTAGGTGCAGAAAGTGTTTAGAATGAGTTTCAGGCAAATTAATGTCCTTGATAATTTCCTAATTTTTATTTTCCTAATAAACCCATGGTCCCAGTTTTAGGATAAGTGAGTCCTTCCCACCGCATATTGCTGTCTCTCTGCATGCAGAGAATATTGAATTAATGTTGTTAACGAGGTGATGAATGTTGATCATCCATTAATTTTGTCAACATTGATTCTGTGCTAACCAGGCTGGGCCTGTAGTCAAGATGACTTCAAACACTTTGATGCACAGAGTTAGTCAGTGAGTTTAGGGCTGGGATGTATGTATTAATCCTGAATGTTACAAAATGGGTGTTTATCATAGTTGGAATCAATGTAATGAGAAATCAATTTTTAGACATTTCTTTAACAAATCGATTCTAATATAAAGTGTCAATGTTATGTTCTATCAGGATGTTGTCTATCATTATCATTTATACTTAAAATCAGACGTTTGTGTCCATATGAATGTTACAGTAGTACCATTAGGTGGCCCCTGCCACCTAGTGAGTTGTGTTGGAACCAAGTATTAAAACGCTTTTATAAACACTTTTGCAGGAAAAGTGTAAAAGTGTTTTAAAAAAAAAAGTGTTTAGCCGCTGAGGGATAAAACATCCTGAAGAAGGCCAGTAACAAAATTCTACCAACAAAACTGGCATAGACTTGCACTTCTTTTATTTTTCGGTTTGCCATTTGGAGTCTGATGGTTATAATGTCACTTTGATGTGAATGAATAGAAGCTTTATGCAGGACTTAATGTTTCAGTTAGATCATATCATATTCAGGTACACTGTAAGAAATGTGTGTTGCATTTACACGCTTTGTAACACACTTCTTTGCAGCATATTTTTACTCACTTATTTTTTTAACACACAACACGCTTTTGCCAAAAGTGTGTTAAGAAGTGTGTTCATGTCAAAAGGGTGTTACAACAAAAGTGTGTTGCAAAAAGTGTGTTCATGCATATAGTGTGTTCATAGAAAGTGTGTTGCTTTATAAAGTGTTTAGATATGAAAGTGAGTTAATATTTCTACAATGAAGGGGATGGATGGGGGGCATTTAGCCTTTATTTCTTCATATTTTCATTTTGGTGTACTTGTTATTGTCCTGAGATGACATGAGGAAGGTAACCATGAGGCACACATACTTAATCTGGAAAGGAATAACAATATTTTTTTGTAAGACCATAATTATGATATGTTGATTTAGTGCATAAATTGTCCTAATATCACTTTAACTTCTACATTAAAATATACTAATACATCAATAACATATCTTCTCTGTCTAGAATTTAGAATGGTGACTGATTCTAGGCTCCCATATGTAAAAAAGTTGTTATGTAGGTACATTATAATGATAAAGAATTATATTCAAAATTCAGAATAGTCACACTTACCTATTCCTGGTATTTTGTAAATCACAAATCAGCATGAGAACTTGTCAGTGACTGAAGCAAGCAGATTTTAGTTTTCTGAAACAGAAGAATTGGTGAATGAACACTGTATGCTACACTGGATAATATGTTTGGCAGCATATTGATACAGCTTTTAGATAATTTCTTTATGTGAGTGTAAATCTATGATAAACCAACTTACTACACTATTTTACAGCTTGTATATCACTAGTGTTGAGGATGATATATAAGAATACTTACCAGAAATAAGCAGAGAAGTGAAGACACTCCTCTCTCCAGCAGGTGCAGATTCAAACTGACTGTGTGTAACTGTTATAACTGACCTTTGGTTAGGTGAGGGGCAATTAATGGGTTACATAATACCACTGATAAGACTGAAGGATTAATAAAATGTGTGTTGATTTAACACACATTTCAGTACCTAAACACTTTTGAGAAAAAAGTGTGTAAGTGTGTTAGAAAAAGTGTGTTTATGTCCTCAAAGTGAGTAAACTGCTCAAAGTGGGTTGAATATCCATGTGTGTTACAATCTTGTGTGTTCCCGCAACACACATTATTTACAGTGTAGATCAGTTTAGTGGTTCTATTTAAAACACACAATACTGGATGTTGTATCTTGGCCAGACATTCCACTATATAGGGGTAATACAGGGATCACCTAATGTTCAGTATTCAAGTTGATATGAAAAGGAATTATTGAAACAAACAATACCTTAATTGGCTTGTGTCATAACAAATGCTTTCATCAATCACAAGTTAACAATGGACAATTTGATAACTTGACAAGGGGTAATTTAAGCCATTTTAGTATACGCGGTGCAAGCCAAAAAGCTAAGGGCCTTGCTACTCTCAATGGGTAATTTAGGTACGATTAAAATTTGCAGTTTTTATAGCTTTTAGTGGACGTTTAGATACAATTTCAATCGATTTACTGTATTGTGTGGGATTATGACATTGACATACGGCCCCTCTTCAATCAAGGGAACATTCACTCATGATGTCACCAATTTGGGACATTTTTCTAAAGATCCCCTCCTCTTATCACAATCCTAACAGACCAACAGTAAGACATTCCCAATATGATGATTGGCCACAAAATCTAATGCAGCTGTAATAAGTGAATGAATACTATGCACGACGGTCAATTTGTTGCCGCGGCCTTATGCGTTTGGGATCGTAAGATCTCACTATAAGAAGGGACATGGCATACTTGGAATAGGGTTATTTGTCGAACTCCTGATGCTAGGTCTGAAACCCTAGAACACATGGGGATGGGGCATGGATGTTAGTGTCAGGGTGGGACCTGGTTGAAGGAGTGGTATGGTCACCCCCTCCCAGCCAATCTTCTACGCAGTTACCAGAACAGGCTATGGTATGTTGCATATATACATCTGCCTACTACATGTATATGTAATTATCAGTCAGATTTTAGCCCTGTAGACCTCCAGTTTCATATCAATTGCCACCACGATGCACCAATGGAGTGCAAATTAATGAGTATATATATATATATATATATATATATATATATATATATATATATATATATATATATATATATAGAATGGCAAGATGGTGTCCCTTTTCGAGTAAATAAATCCACTCTCGGTGTAAGGCATAGATCTTCATTTTAGACAGTAGCCCATATATCGTCATGGCCCCCTAGTACTCATTTGAAAGGGATTAATATGTTACTTCAAATTATAGACAGTTAACATTATCATTTACTGATCATTTAGTAATAATCTATTGTTTTTGTTTTTTTTTCTCTCACCCGCGAGCCGTGCCACATGCCTGTATAGAAAGGCCTTTATATATCTTTGCGCCATTTAACATAAAACAAGGTGATTTGCGTAGGAGTTGCAAATATTCATTTTACATGGCTTGATATGAAGCGTCTATATAGGGAACAAATCTGGTTCAAGGCGAGTAGTTCACAATTTTTAAATTATAATTTGTGCCTGAATATTTTTAGCATCTTAAAGTTTTGATGTTAAAAGCACATGGCCATTGAATTAGGGGATATGTCAAAAATAGGCCTATACACACGTCAGGCTATTTGAATCAATGGCATATAAAAATGGCAATGAATGAACATGATAAAGGGCACCAGGTGTAAACATTTCTAGCTTAACTTATCGGCCGATTGATAGCAAAACAGTAGTTTGATGGTATGGTGTGCAGGGACAGATACCCAAAAAGATTATAGATTCAATTGTTTACTTTTATTCACATTAGTTTTCGATTTTTGTGGAGCAGAAAGAAATCATTTTGAGACTTTTATGAAATCGGTAATGTACAACACTAAAGTTTTGAGATGTGGGTGTCTTGCTTGATTTTTTTCCTCGTCAATGGATTCTTTTTGATAGGAGAGGGATAACAAGTAAAATCATGAGAAGATTTTATAACACTCGGATTAATAGTGAACTTTCTCACCAAAAGGAATGCATTAACCAGTCAATAATGATACAATAAAAATCAAATAAAACGTTTATATTAATTTCTAGATATTTATATTCGATAACCTTAAAGTTTATTTACAAAATTTGTAAAACCAGGTCCAACATAGCACTTTCGTTAGTGTGGACGCACTTTCGTTTTATTTCGATTGCTTATGGAGAGCAGTGGCCTTTGAAAGGTCAGAAAGGGTTTCGGCTAGTTTTAATGAATCAGGGACCATATGCTATTCCCCTAACCATAGCTGTACCAATATTCGTTTGGAAATACCTTTTAGTATTTTCGGCCTTAGCATAACACCCCAATTTTCATTATCTATGTCAGAGGAAGGGACTCTTTTTCCAAATGGACCCCCGACCCCAAAGCCACCGGTGAAGAGTCCTAGCTGTCAATCACCGATCATGCCTGACGTCCATTGGCTGTGTGTGGTCACGTGCAGGGCCGACATAGCGGTAGTGGGCGTGGTTTAGACGCGTCCAGAGTAGAGTGTTTGGTGTATGGCAGCGTCGTGTTGGTTGTAGTGGTGACCAGGGTAGCCAGTAGACAAGGGGCAAGGAGGAGGTATGAATAAGGACTGGCCAGCTTCCATGTGTGAGTCCCAATTAATTGTATGCGTGTGTTTCATAAAAACTGACATTTAACGTTTTATGTGGTAGCTATGTCCGCAGTCCATAGTGTGGAGAGTAGTGGTATAAAATGTTTATAAGCCATGGCGGTGGTAGGGTGGGTGGGATGCCGAGGCTCTAGGGGAGGGTGAATGCATGGAGCTGTATCTAGGCCATGCTTCAACCCACTCCCAAACCACCCCAAACATCAAAAACTAGAACCCAGGGAAAGAACCCCACCCACTTATAAAAATCCTAACCATCCATTTTGATAACATCCTTCAACCTCTTCATACTGAGTAGTAAATATCTCTTAGTAGTGATCATTTAGAAGGGGAGGTTTTTGAAGCCTCATATTCACCCTGGATTGGAAAAAATGGCGTTAGCTAATGTAGGTTGGTGCAGTTTTTGTGGCGTTGTGGTGGGCTTTTTGACGGACGTGGCTGAGTTGACCCATATAGAAAAGTCTCCCCCAGAGACACATTGCCATCGAAGCCCAACACCAACTCTATACAGCAAGAAAAAAAATCACACAAGATAATATATTGCAGATAAAAGGTATTTCCACATCTCTAACCATTTGGGACAGAAAAGCTGAAATCAAATATTTTTTCAAAGCAAACTAAATTTCATCACTCAAATATACAAAATGTCTCTAAAATATGTCTCAATTGTTGGTAGCCCAAAAGAAAATTTTAAAATTACTCCCCTAGTTTACAATCTTAATTCCAAAGGATCTAGGGCATATGATCCCTGGAAGATTTTGAAATTGCACATTGCAATAGGTTTGCTTTACCCTATTCTGGGTGCATAATTTTCCAATTTCTCTGAAATATCGGAAAATCTTTATATCTCAATTTCTCCTGTAAAACTTAATTGTCAAAAGTCTCATAATATTTCATATTCTCATAATTTTTCATCTTCAAAACATTTTGTTTCTCTCCCATTGAAAAAGACTTCAGCAAGTTAACTGTGGGCTTAGTTTGTCAAAACAAAATCAATGAAGTTAAAACTCAAATCTTGACAATTATGACACTAAAAACATTCCTGAGACAAGATTAGAATCGAGTTAATCTGCAAGACATATTTTATTCCAACATCCGCCTGAGGAGTTGACAGCTCTCTGATAGATACTTTTGCCATGTAAATATAGATAGCAAGTGATCAAATATAACGGAGAATTTGAGTATCTAGGTTCGCCGGATCATGGAAAATTAATTTGATATTTTATACCCTCACACATGTAATTAAATGATAATCATTGCTACTGTAGTGGTTCGTCTCGTTAAGTTAGATTAAATCATAACGAAGAGAGAGAAAAGTTTCCGGGTAGGCAACCGAGCTTTTATTTCAGAGCTTGCGTTACATACGATCACAGCCTCAGAGGACTACATGCTGCTAGTGCATTCGGTTACCCTTTCGGGTAACAACCTGGTTGAGCAGTGGGTAAACCACTACTGAGGAACCTAGGGCTAGGACCAGCCTTATATAGGGGAAAAGCCCGCGAAACTCAGACCGGCCACGTGACGTGTGGCGGACGAGTGGTAGGCCCCCTGGTGTAGTGGATACGAACCCAGAGGCAGGTGCTGCCACCTGCCATCCGGATTCCCCCACCACACCCGAAGGACCTAGGTCTGAGTCTCACGGGTGCATGAACGTTAAAGTGTAAAATACCATACCCCTACACTGCCCCCCTTAGACAATAACTTGGGGGTAATTAAACCGCAGTGTATTAATAACCTAGTAAGTGATTGTTTACAATACTAAAAAGGGGTATTAATTACACTTGCTCGATGTGAAATAGGCTATAGTATAAGACTATCCTATTTCTGAAAAATTATACAATAATAGCATCGAGTGTCGTTCATGTTATTTCCATCACTAGCTTATAACAACCATAAATGATAAATATACAATTATCACAGATTTATAGTAACGTTTTGACAACAGTAGGGTCCTGAAAAGGACCGGTGGTTGTTAACAATGATCGTATTATGGTTATTGAACCCGGAAAAAAAATTTTCGACTTTTTAAATTAACAGCTCTGTCTACTTTACAGAGTGAATTAAATATTAATGATCAGATATGGACAATTAATCTGATACTATATGAACACAATTAGGTATTAACCTGAGTAATACAATACTAAGTTTAGAGAAATCCGTTGGACCTTCTCTTATTTTATAGAAAAATATTTATACTTTTGAGACGCAGCTCAGTTTATACCTTAGTGTTTTATATTTACAAGTTACAGAAGAATTATAGTCTCTTAATATATTGAGACCAGGAATGACCTATATAGACAGTTATAGGTCTAGGATTACCTTAAATAACTTTTAGGATTCGCAGATCCAGTATATTTATAGGTACCCTTATATAATAATATATCTTTATAAAAGATATTATATAGTTATAAATACAATTTTACATACAATATAATAATATCAACAAAGTTACTTGTTTTCATGATTGGAGGATGTAACAGGAGTCGGATGCTGCTGATGGCTTGGTATGGGCGAGCTGAACCCTGATGCCTGAAGTGCTATAGTAAAACTTGTTGGTGGGTGTAGCTAAACCCTGATGCCTGTAGTGCTAGCTAACTGGAGGTTATAGTAGATCCAGTTGTAGACTGTTGATGGACTCTATGGGCGTAGCTAAACCCTGATGCCTGTAGTGCTAGCTCACAAATAGTAGTGGTGTAGTAGTAAATCCGGTTTGTAGTTCAAAAGTCCATATTAGTGTAAATTGTCCATGATTTTATAATAGGCACAGTCATTACATTGTGGCACAGTACAATTATGGTGTTTACAGCATTCGTACTCCTCCTCCAGAGTGGCTTGTTTGTTTTCTCCTTCTGTTTTCAGTTTCCGGATTAGGGTACAGTTTGGTACCCGAATCAATACGGGTTGGATAAAAAAATGGTTTCTTATCCAACAATGCATGGGTAATAGAACCCCGGGACACACAATTATGTCCGATCTTCATGCAACAGTTTTTTACTGTTCCATGTTCTCCTCGGGTGGCTGGTTTGGACCCGGTTGTTGAGCCAGTGGCTGAACAGGGGGGTTCATACCAGTTCCATCCGTAGGTGCCAATGCGGGGACAGCAGGTGTAAGTTTCACCTTTTGGCGTGCTTCGAACAGCTTCAAAGCATGCTCAGGTGTACCGTCCCAGTTATCCATGATAACTCCGAAGACCTTGAAGAACTTTTGCTGGTTCTTCATGTTCGTTGCTCGTTCTAGGTCGAGCATCTGAGAAGCTGTTTCCTTCTCGGATAGGGCCTCCTGCCGCAGATTAGCAGCTTCCTGCTTATCTTTGGCAACATCCGCTTTGATCTGAGTCGAGATTCGGTTGATCTCTGACTTCTGGATCGCGTCAATACACTGGAGAGTGCTCGACACGGTCCGACGATACATGTCCAGGTGGAGGTTTTCCAGATGGTGCTGTAGCGTCTCAAATTGTTTGCTCTGGATATTGCAAGACAATTTGTCCTCCTTCTTGAAGAAGGTCTCCACTGTCTGGATCAGCTTAGGCCGATGAACCACAGCACCAGGTGGGGGTACCTGACCCTGAGGCTTCGGCTGTGCTCCAGACCCACTCGCAGTGACAGCTACCTGCGTGTGCGAAGAAGCAACCGCAGTAGTAACCGCACTAGCAGTGGTCGAAGAAGGGCCTTGAGTTGGTAATCCCTGAACCAGGGGCAACCGTGACAATTCCCTTCTAAGGTCTTTGGCCGTCAACAATGGTGCGGGTGGACGTTGTCTCACCACAGCACTCATTGTAGGTCGGGGAGCTTGACCTCCTACTGTCGGCAGTTCCTGCTTGACCCTCCCGTACTGATCAAAGATTTGCATCTCTGGTCCGGGTGGGCCTATAGCAGGGTACTGCTTCGGGTCTTTGACATTCAAAGGCGCGTGTTTCCGGGCGGACTGGCCACTCGGTCCACTGACACCAAAGAATGTCGGGTTCTGTGCACCTCGTGGAGTTGGTGCTCGCCCATAATGGGAAGGAGTTCCAGTAGGAGATGGAAGATGTGGCTTCTTCCTTCCCCCATTTGTCTGTCTCTCCAGCGCCTCCAGTGGTGACCTGGCTCGGCTTGGAGATTCAGACGCCTGTCTCTTCCTATCTGCTACAGAGGGTCCCTGGCGGTAATCCCTGCGGCTTCGGACCTGTTCTCCGGATGGAGTTACATAAGCCCCACCACGACGGCGGGCCTTGTTGCTTCTCCATTCGTTTAACAGATCGTACTCCTCCTGAGCGTACTCTAGTTTGCCGGACCCGGGAGTCTGGGCAAACCGAGCCTTTAGTTTCTGGTTAGTACCAGGAACCGTAGGCGCAAACTGCTTCGTACTCGGTGTGAGGGAAGCCAACTTCTCTGCATTGAGGCCCCTAAGGTTGCCATAGAGTTCGGAGTGAATTTTCATCACCCGATCTATGGCTGCCTCCAGGCCCTCTCCATGCGAAGTCACATAGTGCCGGACCATGTCTCCGCGTCGGGGGGTGACACATCCTGTGCATTTAGCACATTTCTTGCCAACCTCTCGGTCGCAGACATATTCCGGCCTCTGGTGCATATGAACCTCCACGAGATGACGAAGGAACGCGTCTTTCTCGATGAAGAATTCAACCTCACCCTCACTTTGAGTACAACGTTGGAAGGGACAATCCTTACGATCCTCCCCGTAGTACTCATCTAGAGCAAACTTGAGCTTGCCCTTCTGGTCATAATTGTACAGACCATTGGGCGAATTCTTAACGAATTCCCAATAGATCCAGTACATATTGGCCGGCTTTCTATCAGAGAGCTTCTTGCGAAGCCACTCCTCCATATCTTCCTGCCTCTCACAGGTGATCCGAGGGGGCAGTCTCCATACGGATTTACTCCCCTTCAGGTGTCCCCTGTGTGGAGGAATGAAGTCGGCAAAGTTGCTATTGGCGTTAGCCCAGATAGCAGCCTCTTGCTCGTCAGTCGGAGTGACATCCACAACTGGGTCAACCGGCTCCTCTCCCTCCGGGTCGGATGGTACATCCACAGGTTGCACAACGGGTTGTTGACCCGCGAGGACCTGGGCTGCAGCATCTTGAGCGTCTCCACTCAAATCGGCCATTACGTCGTGTAGCTTGACGATTGGCACACCGAGCTCAACTTTTACGGTTGGGACAGCCGGTTCAGCTTCTGTATTATCAGCTTTAACGTCTACCTCGATAGGTTCAGGTTTGCGTTGGTCAACCTTCTTCTTATTCCTCCTGCGGGATCTGCCGTTAGTAGAAGTGCCAGGCTCGGATGCGTCCGTCTCGTTGCCGGAGACATCCGAAGCCTTAGCGCCCTTCTTATTGGCCGAGCGTGGAGACACCCGACGGGTTCGGGTACTGTCGTCCACACTCGTGCTGGTAGAGGGTTCGGTTCCTGACCGCTTCCCTTTACCCTTACCTTTGGTGGGGGTTGTTTTACCCTTTCCACCAGCTGCTTTTTCCTTTACTTGCTCAGTCTTCGTAGGGGTAGACTGAGCAGTTTTAAGGGAAACATCTGCATCAGGTAGGGCCTTCTCAGGTACTACTGCTGCGCCTCCCAAGGTGGGAGCTTCAGCAGGAGACATGAGACGGTCCATCCGATCGGCCATCTTGGCTGTTACTTGCACGGGTGCGGGTCCGGGTACTAACTCCGGATGCGCCAGTGCATACTGTCTCTCCAATAGACGTACTACGAGGTCTTGTATTACCCCGAGTCTGTCTAGTGGAGACACACCAATACGGGCCTCTTCTGCCTCAATGGTTTGAGACGTAATAGGGACCCCTGGACAGTAATCCACAACAGCGTTACCTGCTGCTTCATACTCATCCGCTGTGCTTAACAGTAGGATCTGGTCTCTGTCTATGTATCTAGAGACCTCATCTGCCTTGACACCGGTGTAACCCGTTTTGTCAGACACATAGGAAGGCCTATAAGAGGTATTCCTTCGGAAAGCCATTTCTGCGTCCCAGACGGCTTTACGAAACCATAAGTGGACTACCAATCCTTTGGCCATCTGATGGTAATCCATCAACCAGGACTCCGGAAAGGTATTAGCCCACTGCGGATGAGCACATTCCCAGATTGCGTTGACAACACGCTCGTCAACCTCTCTGGGCGTCCCATAACAGGTGGGTATCAGCATTTCCTCGGAAATTGCTAACATCCGTCCGTCATATGGACCGGCTACATCATGCCATTCGGGACTGTCTGGGAAGGGCAGCTCTAGGTGCATTGGCCTGTCAACCGGAGAAGCAGGTCCCAAAGCACCGAATGAGGTACTCCCACCAAGACGGGGCGGCAGTTGAGGGGGAGGTGGCATCAGAGCCCTGTCAAGAGACTGGGCTCCTGCCGGTTCTCCACTCAAACCTTCGGATGGAGGGGCTACATAAGGCTCACCTACATCAATTTGTTGTTGAACGCCTCGGCGTTCAGGACTAACTTGTCTGGAGTTGTCGGATGCGTCGTAGAACGATTCTACGTCGCTATCGTCTACTCCAGAGAAGTACTGATCAACATTCATTTGTTGATCCATTTGATCACAATCAGCATCGTATTGCTGATCGTCGTATGTATAAGTGGGACTCTTGGGAGAACCACTTCCATACTCTGGCGGGGTGCTGGCACCGGCACCGCCGCCAAGACGGACGGCCTCTTCTGCCATCGACAGAAGTGGCTGTTCGGGGATAAAATATCCCAATCCACCGGATAAGCAGTGAGTACTGCTTACCCAGTGAAAGGCGGGTGCCTTTTAACGAGGGCACACCTCGGAATATGGCTGTCACGGGCTATCAGACTCCAACAAGAGCAAGACCACCCTCGGCCACGTCTTCTTCCTTCGCAGGAATAAGACAATATGGCGGGATACTCGAACTTGAATCGCTGCGCATGATCAAACCGGCGCCTCACGTGACCATTCGAAAATGGGTCAACAACTTTCCCGCGTGCCCTTAATTAGGTCACGCGCCCTTACATAAAAACAATACAATACCCGATCGGTCGTCCGTCCGTACTCAGGGTTCGACTATGACAATTCGCTAGGTATTCTGGAGTTTATGGATAGCATAAGCATATCCACCGGATTATCCGTCCAAAACCATGGGTTCATTGTCATAGGACCTTTTCCAGAGACTCTTGACCGGCTCAAATATACATTGAACTAGGTTACAACATATAACAGTACACAGTACAGGACAACACACTCGTTGTGTTAACAGGCTAGGTTACGGCAGTCTGTAGCAACCTTGGACTGCGTCTAAGAGGTTTTGAGGCCTCTTTTATTGACCTGGTATCCATAAGAGCCTTTTCCAAGGTCTTCTTAGCCTTAGAGGGACCTTTCCTCTTATTTTTACCTGCGCCTGCCGAGACTTTTTGTATCTTCCCCTGCTTTCCGGATGTTACGACAGGGGGCACCACCCTCTTCGGGTCTGCAACCTTCCGTGGCCGCCCGGGTCCTCGCTTTCGGGTCGGTACCACTTCGAGTTGCTTAACACGACTCTGTTCCATTACTTCCAATAGACCATCGCCGTACATTTCGGTGGAGGTATCCCTCCCCCTCCATGGGCGTAGTCTCGCTACATTTGACTTGTAACATTTACCAAGCTGTGATTTAATAATCACTGTGCAATCACTAATAACCTGAGTTATAGTGAAAGGTCCATCCCAATTACTGGCTAATTTCAGGTTAGCTAGAGGTTGGTGTAGACGCAGTACTCTATCCCCTAGATTAAAAAATCTAGCTTTTAGACCTGTGTCATAGCCAACTTTCTGCCAACGCGCAGTTTTCTGCAACTCGTCTCTAACCCTCTCATAGGCTTGTTTGAAATTATCCCGTAGGGATTCTACAAACATCACCTGGCAAGGGGCTTCCGGATTCATTCTTATTACGCCGAACACCAAATCGGCTGGCATAATCAAATCCTCTCCAAAAACGAGGAGATTAGGAGAACAGTTTGTGCTCGAATGCACAGTGCCATTATAGGCATGTACCACGAATTCACATTGTTCATCCCAATCATCCATCTGCTCATTTACCAGAGACTTCAATACTTGGATCAAAGTCCTATTGAATCTCTCTACTTGTCCATCGCTCTGTGGTCTATAGGGATTAGTTCTTGTCTTGCAGATCGCCAGACAATTACACATCTCCTGCCACAGACTAGACTCAAATTCTCTGCCTTGGTCACTATGTAACATGAGTGGGACACCTAGGTGCAGCACCCACCCTTTTACAAAGGCCATAGCACAAGTAACAGCCTTATGATCCGGTAAAGGGAACACTCGGGTGTACTTGGTATAATAATCAGACACGACCATCATACACGTGTTGCCACTAGGAGTGGGGGGAATCCCACTAATAATGTCAACAGCTATTCTAGCAAACCTTACACCAAACAGTTCCTGGGATAATGGCAGCTTGCCTAACCCGGGTCCTGGTTTGTTCTTACAGCACTCGGGACAGGTCTCCACCCATCGGGTGAGATCTGTACTCATGCCGGGCCAATAGTATCGTCTGGTCAGACGTTCTAGAGACCTTTTCTTTCCAAAGTGCCCACTAGTTCTATGTCCATGACAGAAATACATAATATCTCGTCGCATAGCACTAGGTATGACAACTTGCAAGGTTTTGTTCCTATTAGAATGGTTCTTCCATCGAAACAGAATACCATCCCGGACTTTTAGCTCGGCCCATTGAGCTAAGAATCGTCTCATCTCTCTGTTCTCCAATGACACTACGGGTCTTGGGGGACAGATACCCTGATTAAGGAATTTAATCAAACGTGATGTGACTGCATCAGACTTCTGGAACTGCCTGATGGTCTCCAAGGACCAATTCAAGACATGTTCCGGATGGGTTTCGAATGGAACTCGAACCCCTGCCAACACAGCATTGTGTGCTCCACAATCAGTGCACTCAGCATTTGCACATTTCCTCACTGGGATTCTAGACAAAGCATCTGCATTCAAATGCTTTGCCCCGGCTCGGTGTTCAATCTGGCTGTGATTTAGACCGAATTCGGATAGGTGCGCTAACCAGCGACCTATCATCCCCTCTGCATCTTTGAAGTTCAATAACCATCTGAGGGAAGAGTGATCAGTCCGTAGAGTGAAATCACTCCCCCACAAAAAGTGCTTGAACTTCTTCGTATAGACCACCACAGCCAACAACTCACGTTTAGTGGTACAATAGTTTCTTTGAGATTTACTCAACGTGTTACTAGCGAAGGCTATAGGAACTTCGACCCCATCCTGGACCTGAGAAAGGGCGGCTCCTATGCTTTCATTACTAGCATCAGTATCTAGAATGAAATGATCATTCTCCGTGGGGTATCTCAACACAGGTGTGATAGCAAACAAATCCTTTATTTTCATAAAGGCCTCGTCTTGCTCGGGTCCCCAAGGGAATCGTTCCTTTCTGATCCCGGGTGTCCAGTGGGACAAACTCTGGATAGGAAAGGCAACCCTTGAATATCCTGGGATAAAGTCCCGGTAGTAGGAACAGAATCCGAGGAAGGACCTAACTTCTTTCGCATTCGTGGGTGCTTGCCAATTTGACACGGCATCCAGTTTCTCCGGATCGGCTTTAATCCCTTCATTCGAGATTATTCGCCCCAAGTAATTAATAGATCTTTTGAAAAGATCGCACTTCTTGGGTTTCAGCTTCAAACCATTAGTTATGATCCTTTCCAGGACCATACCTAAATTTTCCAAGCATTCTTCGTATGTCTTTCCAAAGACAATCACATCGTCTAGATAGACGAGACATTTCTTCCATAAAAGGTCACTTAATAAAGTTTCCATCATGGCTTCAAATGTCGCCGGTGCATTGCACAATCCAAACGGCATCACATTATACTGGAATAATCCAATATGACTGGAAAAGGCCGTCTTCTCCATATCTTTCGGATGCATACCCACTTGCCAGTACCCGGATTGTAAGTCTAGAGAGCAATACCATTGCTTACCTCCAAGGGAGTCTATAGTCTCATCGATCCGTGGTAAGGGATATGAATTCTTCTTGGTCATACCATTCAATTTCCGGTAATCTATGCAGAAACGGATGCTACCATCTTTCTTGGTCACCATGCACACAGGGCTAGACCAAGGACTGGTTGATGGAATTATTACATCCTGTTCAAGCATTTTAGCTATCTCCTCCTCAGCTACCTTTTTTTTGGCTAGTGGGAGTCTTCTATAAGGAATCTTAAAAGGTTCATTCTCACCAGTGTCAATCGTATGCAGTACTTTATCGGTACGCCCCAATTGTTCACTCGGTGCTGCAAAAGCTTTACGGTACTTGTACAACAAGTCAGTTAGAGCTTCACGTTGTTCATCACTTTCTACATGGCTTTCGGCTACTAGAGTGTCTAGTTCCGGGCTCCTTTCGGGTGAGGAAGGGGCTCCGGGTGCCGAAACATGTTTACAGTCTTCTATCAATTCGGATAAGACAACCGATCCAAGGATCGTATCCTTCTGTACATAGACAGTCTTGTTACCGGTATTGGATATAGGAACCACCGTCCAAGCAGCGTTAGCTACTAGAACATCAGCGGATTCCAATCCGATACTTGACAACATGGCCATGTCTGGCTCTACAACTCCAGTTTTTCCTGAAAACTGTCTGTCCGCTCGACATAAGACATCACAGGCTGTGCCTGGTGGTATCTTAACAGTCTGGGCTACACTGGCTACACTGCTTACTTGCCTAAGTACACATTGTACTTCGAGATGGTACGGGTCTCTCACTTCCAATATTCCCCTCTGGGAATCTAACCTTGCTCCATATAATGCAGCAAAATCCAGACCGAGTATACCATCATCCGCGATGTTCGCCACAGTAGGGGTAAGGATGAAGTCCTTATCTTCCTGTAGACTGAACCTCATACATGTTCTACCGAACGTTTGTATCATGCTACCGTCGGCCGTACGAGCATTTCCTTCCGTTGTGAAAGTTTCATGATTCGTAGGCAAAAGATCGTAGAATCTCTTAGCAATACAGGAGTGGCTAGCACCCGTATCGACAAGAAACTCAGCGGATCTACCACTCACAGATACAACTGCGTACCACCTCCTACCTTTCAAGTAGGTAGGACTACTTGCATACTTAGCAAGTTCCGTCTTAGCGCCGAGGTCAAATCCACATCCCTTTAAGAATTCGAGACAAGGATGACCCGGGGGGAACTGGGCACACCCCACCCTGGCCAACTCATTGGCCGCTCCCTCTGGACTGATATCGGGTTTCCCCTCTGTGTTCTTCTGCCGGTTCTTGACACCTGGTGTACTATCAGTCTCCCCAGCCTCATGAGTAAGGAACTGATCAGGCTCCTTAGCTTCACTGCTGGGCGAAATCGCTAGAGGATTCTTGCCAGTACCGCAAGCTGCGATAGGCTGGCAGTCATGGCAATCACTCACTCTGGGGGTAATCCGGTTGCCATTGTGGACACCCCCTCTCAGTTTTCCTTCTTCACTGAGTCCTCCTTACCCGGATTGCTCCGGTAACGAGTGTTTCTATAAACTGGCTTATCTGCCTCACACTCGGCAGCATAATGCCCAGTTTCCTGACATCGGAAGCATGTCACAACAGTCCTATCAGGCTTAGGCCTCCTAAGATTTTCAGTAATCTTCTTTACCAAATTGTTAACCAGGTCCTCTGATAAAGAAGGACCCGTCGTGGGTTTGGTATCGGGTTGAGTCACAGGAGGTTTAGAAGTGATCACTTTCTCCTTGACGTAACCCGGTTTCTTTCCCCAGTTCCGGTTGTACCGGGGGTTCCCTTGGCCAATGGCCCCAACGTTTTCATCTTCGTCAGGTTCCCCTGATTCGGATGAATCGGTTTCGGGTATTCCCTCCGGGATTATCATTGCTGACATCCGTTGGGGTACCTTCCCGGCAAAGATACGGGCCTTTCGATCATAATGATCTAGGGACTGGAACAAATCTGTCAAAGAGGCATCATTCTTCCAAGCTTCACAGGCTACTGTCCTGTGTTCTTGATTCCGCAATCCTTCAATGAATTGTTTAAACATCTCATCTAGGAAGCATTCATCATCTAGTCTCCATTGAGGTCTGGCTTTATGCAACAGTCGTTGACATTCTAAGCCGAACACTTTGGCAGACTCCTTGGGCTTCTGTGTTCTTTTAGTGAACGTCAGCCAAGGGTCTTCTCCAACTATATTCCCATATAAATATGAAGCAATCTCTATGAGTTCATCATACTTCATATGGGCTGAGAGTCCTGTTATTTGAGAATCTCTCCATTGTTCCACGGCTCCTTTTCCGTCGCCTTCCTTTAACCAGCATACTAAATAAGGCAGAGCTTCCGCTTTACCCCATCCATTGCAGTTAAAGACATCCGCGCAGCCTTGATACTCCTCCTTCCAAGGGTTCTTGGCATTAAAGGGGGTAGGTATCTTAGCTACTCTACGAGCCGGATTCGTGGATCCAGTAAGGGTTAAACCCTTACTCCATTCCATGATCTCCGTATCGTCCAGACCTTGATTGTAACAATCAACACCTAAGTTAGCAATCGCTGCATTAGAATCATGCAGCGCTTGTAACCCTGGAGAAAGAGATACTCGGCGACTGAGTCTCTTTTTCCTTGGAGGATTCGTACCATAAGTACTTCCAAAGCCTCCGGATGGTGGTCCTCCTCCACCTCCTGATCCCCCTGCTCCGTATGGAGGCACCTGTGAAAAGGTGTATCCACTGGTTTGGGGAGCCGGCCCTGGACCATTGGTGGGTTGTGTATTTCCACCAAAGCTAAAGAAACCACTATTGGGATTAGTGTTTCCTCCTGTTCCATACGACTGATTTCCATTATTGAAACCAGTCCCACTGGCAGAGGGTCTGCTCCTGGAACGATCGCTTGAGGGTCCGGATCCTTGATCACATCCGGATTGCCCCCCAGCTGTACTGGAACCTCCGGGTGCTCGTCCGGTTGTTCCTCCGGACGTGTTCCGGGTGTTACCATTGGACGGATTCGTTCCTGTTTGGGACTGATTCCATCCATACTGGGCATACGGGCCATTTGGTCCCCCTAAAGGTGACTGTTGTGGCCATCCGCCGTCAAAGGTGGAGCTTCCTGCCGAGCGGCTTTGTTTAGCTCCACTCGCAGAATTATCCCCTTTATTTCCCGTACCTAGACCAAGAGGTATAGAGGTATTATCTGTAAATCTAACCTGATGACTCTTTACTCCTTCATAACGAGGTACAGTTGTCTCTGTTACCCCGTCATTGCCCCTCAAAGAGAACATCTGGTTACTTGTCGTGTTTAGGGCAATTCCTGAAACAGTGAAGTCTGATTCAAGAGTGCCTACTGCACGACCAGTATCTTCTAGATACTTTGACATCTGGATAGCTTTAGCCTCCAGTTCGGAATAATCATCCATCATTTTAGTCTGTTTAACAGCCAAATCTGTGGATTCGCGTATCAATTGATCTTTGAGTTTTTCATGCTCATCGGTCTGTTTTTGGTACGTTTCCCGAGCATCTTTGAAGGCTGATTCTATTTTCTTCAGCTCTTCTTGATACTTGCCGTAGGCCGATTGAGTTGAATTTAACTCTTGTTTAGTTCTATTCAACTCATCATACGAGGCTCTGTATTCCAGATCCGCCGTATATAGTGCATCACGATACTGTTCGTGCTGGAGTTGAAAATCTTGCTTTTCTTTCTCCATCTGATCCAACAACAATTGTTGTTGGCGTCTACAACTCTGATCGTAATCGAGACGTTCCGATATCAACTGTTTGTTTTCAGTCAGAATCTTGTCTCGGGTTCCGGTCAGTGTAATAAGATCCTTCTGGATCTTCTCGTATTCAGCTCTCATGTCTTCAAGCTCGTCCATTTTGTTCTTTTCGAATCCACATTTTTGGTGTTTAATTCGAGAACTGTATGGAGTTTCAAACATACCTGCACTAGGCTTTGGTACCTCAAATGGTAATTTACCAAATTGAGCAGTACTTTTATGCATTGGTGCAGGTTTCGAAGTACCTCCTGGCATGAATAAGGAGTCTCCAAATTCATCCAGTTCATGATGTAAGTTTCTTCTTACATCTTCTAACCCATCAGGGTAGTGTTCTAGTGGATCCCTCCACTCCGTACCTTGGGGTGGTGACTTGATTTCACCATCCTCCATCGGGGAGTCTAGCTCACGATTTGAGCCATTTCCCCTAACTGGGCTCAGCTCAGTCATTTCTGACTGCGCTTACCCGAAGACCAACTGGTCACGGCACCAGTGTAGTGGTTCGTCTCGTTAAGTTAGATTAAATCATAACGAAGAGAGAGAAAAGTTTCCGGGTAGGCAACCGAGCTTTTATTTCAGAGCTTGCGTTACATACGATCACAGCCTCAGAGGACTACATGCTGCTAGTGCATTCGGTTACCCTTTCGGGTAACAACCTGGTTGAGCAGTGGGTAAACCACTACTGAGGAACCTAGGGCTAGGACCAGCCTTATATAGGGGAAAAGCCCGCGAAACTCAGACCGGCCACGTGACGTGTGGCGGACGAGTGGTAGGCCCCCTGGTGTAGTGGATACGAACCCAGAGGCAGGTGCTGCCACCTGCCATCCGGATTCCCCCACCACACCCGAAGGACCTAGGTCTGAGTCTCACGGGTGCATGAACGTTAAAGTGTAAAATACCATACCCCTACACTACCATAATAGACATGATATATAATTAACATTAACTATAATATGCATGGAAATTTCTAGCATACAGTCATGTAGCAACCAATGCTCCTTTTAATTGAATAAAATGAATTTGAATATATTATTGCCTTATTGATTGGCCTATCAGTCGTTCATTTCATCAATATGAACACCATTTCCTTATAACAAAATTGCTAAAATTTCTTTTAATTCAAATGTCCTTTTGGATATTAGAACTGTAGGGGCCAGCTCTGGCTGTAAGTCCATGGCGGTAGGCCATCTGCCCCGTTCCGGTTGCACCAGCCCTCAGGGGCTGGTCAGCCGGTATAAGCTGCCCCCCTTGTGTATTATACCGATCCAGATGTAGGTGGAAGGTAGAGAATGTCAGACGGGGAAGTAGCTCAGCGGTAGAGCTTCCGCCTGCAGGTTGGAGGGTCCCGGGTTCGACTCCCGGTTTCTCCAAGACGTTTTCCGCCAACCTCTACACTGGTGGAGAAACCGAGTTGGTCCTGACCCGTGTGAGGGGGGACTACGAGAACTCGGTACCTGGGCTGGTATAACATGAATGACGATTCAATTTGCTAGTACTGGGGAGACTTGGAAACAGGTGGCCAGTATGCGACTCAGTACTAGTCCCGGGTATCTGGTACCTATAGGGTACTGAACCCTATATTGAATCTGGTAGGGAGGAGTGTAGGGGCCAGCTCTGCCGTAAGGCCAGCAGCCCCGTTTCTGGAGATCCCAGCCCCCAGGGGCTGGCATCCGGTGGTAGCTCCCCCCTACGTGTGTGTCATACCAATCCAGGTGTAGGTGCCTGGAACGGTATAATACAGATACGCTTCGACCCTGGCAGTACTGTGTACTGGTAGGTCAACTGGGAAGTCAGGAGTGCCTCACACTGCTTGATAAAGCCCAATCGATCTGGTTGGGAGGAATGCTTGGTGCTGGTTGGCCATGGTTGAAGCTGGTTGGGAGGAGTGTAGGGGCCAGCTCTGGCTGTAAGTCCATGGCGGTAGGCCATCTGCCCCGTTCCGGTTGCACCAGCCCTCAGGGGCTGGTCAGCCGGTATAAGCTGCCCCCCTTGTGTATTATACCGATCCAGATGTAGGTGGAAGGTAGAGAATGTCAGACGGGGAAGTAGCTCAGCGGTAGAGCTTCCGCCTGCAGGTTGGAGGGTCCCGGGTTCGACTCCCGGTTTCTCCAAGACGTTTTCCGCCGACCTCTACAGAACACTGCAGATGCATCTGTATGTTTCAAGAAAGAAATCCTGTAAAAAAAAATACAATGACAGAAACTCTAGATGGCGCTTCAGACACCCCCAAAATATTACATTTGGTAGGATGCTGAAATAGAGGTCACGGGGAACTAAATCCATTTCCTCTATGTTTCTATATAGCATAACACACAAAAACAGCCGCCAAAATTTTTTGTTGGTAAAAATTTCAACCATAGCACAATTAACTCATCCCTCATACACAATGTGACGGAATGTTGAATAGGCTGAACCCTGAAAATCTTAAATAAGGGAATGATATGTGCAGTAAGTGCCATTCTACCCTATTTTGGGCCTTAAAATCTCCATTGGCCAGATTAACTTTTGCATGCCTCATAAAATCCCCAAGACCTGGCATAATATAAAAACACACCTACTATTCCATTTATTAACTATTTGGGAACACCTGTGATTTTTTCATAATTTTACAAATATTTCTTCTGTCTAATTCTAAACCAATTAGCAGTCAGAACACCCTTCAGTGCAGTCCTGAATACCATATGACTCACGAGAGGGCAGCATTTACGTCCATGTAACGTTAATTAGGCAGGGGGTCTTCAGATTAAACTAAAACTTTTTTTTCCATGAAACCTCAGACTCTGTGCTATCATATCCTGAAGTAAGGTGGTAACAGCCTTTCTCAATGCTAAGATATGAGCAGGTACATATGTGTAGATCACAGTGAAATTCCTACTGGTTTTCAGTGCTGTTTCCGAGCAGCTACTTTTATCATCAAAGACTCATACACTAGACAAGTGAAAGCTCTAGAGCTGCCAAACTGCATGTATTGAATACAGTCACATGGTGATTAAAAGGGGATTGCTTTTGCAAGAAATGGTGTGGCATTCCCCGGAGAAAATCACAAAATCATGGAAAATATCATATAATTGCTGAAAAATGATTAATATTAGGCCTATGATTAATCCAACTTTTATGAGATGATATCCTATCAGGTGATCATTTCTTTAGCTGTTCCTTTTCTGCTGTATGCATTTATCAATATCTATTATCAACATTGTACCAATATCTGCACTCAGGGACAAATTGCTACATGTTAATTGGATAATTGCTTGGTCATTGAAATTTTGACCGAACTCCGCAAACCCGACCAAATTGCTAGTGGTCCCTATAGCAGGCCCTAAATGGACATCTGTGCATAAAAAGCCCTAGAAAGATTGAAATAAGACCAAAAGTTAATTTTCAGCCGAAAATTTCATTCTGTTGGTGGGTTATGTCCAAAAAAGTGGTGTTCGGGGCAATTTGTAGAAACTGCAATATTTTGGAAATTATCCTATATCTCCGCAAACAACATTTTCTAAGGTTTTTCTCATTTATACACCATTTATGTGGTTACTTTGGTCAAATCTATAAAACTAGCCCTGCTATAACAGAAAAATACTTTAAAATGTGATCTGAAATATGAAGGCAAAATGCCTATTCCTCCTATAGGTCACAGGGAATTAAATCCATTTCCTCTATGTTTCTATATAGCGTAACACACAAAAACAGCCTGATAGGCCTATCAGTCGTTCATTTCATCAATATGAACACCATTTCCTTATAACAAAATTGCTAAAATTTCTTTTAATTCAAATGTCCTTTTTGGATATTAGAACACTGTCGATGCATTTGTATGTTTCAAGAAAGAAATCCTGTAAACAAAAAAAATACATGACAGAAACTCTAGATGGCGCTTCAGACACCTCAAAATATTACATTTGGTAGGATGCTGAAATAGAGGTCACGGTGAACTAAATCAATTTCCTCTATGTTTCTATATAGCATAACACGCAAAAACAGCCGCCTAAGATGTTTGTTGGTAAAAATTTCAACCATAGCACAATTAACTCATCCCTCATACACAATGTGACAGAATGTTGGATGGGCTTAACCCTGAAAATCTTAAATAAGGGAATGATATGTGCAGTAAGTGCCATTCTACCCTATTTTGGGCCTAAAAATCTCCATTGGCCAGATTAACTTTTGCATGCCTCATAAAATCCCCAAGGCCTGGCATAATATAAAAACACACCTACTATTCCATTTATTAACTATTTGGGAACACCTGTTATTTTTTTTTTATAATTTTACCAATATTTCTTCTGTCTAATTCTAAACCAATCAGTAGTCAGAACACCCTTCAGTGCAGTCCTGAATACCATATGACTCACGAGAGGGCAACATTTACGTCCACGTAACCTAGATGGCTGAGGTTAGAATGTTAATGTTATATATCAATACGATTTTTCCATACAATTTTTCCATTCAATCTATTGTCAAAGATCAATTGCCCCCCCCTACACACACACACACACACACACACACACACACACACACACAATCGATAGGCTGTATCTTACTCATACCCAATATACTCAGTGATACTAATATCATGATTATTATTTTACAATCAAAAACCATAAGAACGGAGAGATTGAGCAAAGCTTACCCTCCTCATAGATTCGATCATAAATCTCATAGATGTCATCTATGTATACATGTAGATGTGTCACTGCTGTGATGGACAAGCAGGTTTTGAACACCTGGCTAGCAGTATCGGACAAGTGACCCTTTTAGATACCTGCCAAGACTTGAGAAAAGAAAGGACTGAATGCCCAATCAAACATGAGTAATTCTCGCGAAATACCGCGAAGTAGAACTAATGAATAAAAATAAAAGAAAAAAGAAACTATAATTAGTTAAAGAGAGCTAGGGCTACCTCAGGGGATGTCTCATGTATACATAGATGCTGATAGCAGATAGAGGACACTACAAAGGGAAGCCATGAAAGATAAAATTGATAGAACCACATACAATACCTATTCTTATATTCACCCTCAAGTACCTTCGTCAAAAAAAAAACGGAAAATAAAGTAGAAAATATAAAAACAACATAAAAGTCAACATTTGGATATAAAGCTTTCTTATAATTCCATAATGAACGATAGATAAGGAATAAGACTTGAGTGCAGTGCTCTACTAATGATATCAATAGAAATGATTATACGAGAAAATTGGTACAAAAAGTTGCTAGTCTAAGCATATTGTCTGTTGGAGATTCTTTTCACTTTGAAGGTAGCATTGTTTAAGCTCCATGACACACAAGAGACACAGCTCATGTCCTCAGGGCTTGAAATTAATACCCAATTAGTTCGGCCATATCAGCAATGGCGCCCAATGTATCCCGTTATGGTGCAGATTTGAGGGTGGGCGATGTGGTTAGTTAGGGGTGACCTGGGTGGGACCAACCAGACAATAAGAAGACAATAGGTCTATAAGGTTATCTCCACTTCTAAGTGAATGTCTGCAGGGTAAGGGTTCAAACGCCAATAACTCTTTTTTTGTATCAGCCAAATGGCGAACATGAGTGTGATTGATTCAATCTTACTATGTGTACCTATCTAACTGTACTCGTTTTTTATTACACCAATTTGACTTCTATATAGCTTATTATTTGTTGTTTATGTCTTCTCTGTTTTTTAAAACTGCCATACTATAAACCAATTTCAGCGTAGAATTTGTACATATATATGTTGCCATTTAATACCTTGTAACATACAAGAGATGTTATGATATGATAATGAATTTAAATGTTCTCTGAATAACTTTTACTTTAGAGGGACAATTGCTCTGGTATTGATGCTGACTTACTGACTACATATTAAAAGGATCAGCATGACATGAGCAACTTTCGGCTTTGCGGTTTGGTTTTCCATTATTAGTCTCACTCAACCACAAAACATGCCAAAAAAAACCCTCTCTTGTTGTAGATTGTTTACACACGTTTTCCTATGTTGCGGTTAAGGTGTAATTGCAGTGGTTTATATGGTACCACACGCCCTTTTGCTACAAGTATCTTTGTTTTTGTATACTGGACTATGGGATTGGGGAAAATGTAATGTAGGGCGTCAAAGAGGAGATAGATCATAGTTCAGGTGACTGCAGAGGGTGAAGTCAAAGAGAAAATACCCAAGCGCATCAGAAAGGTGATAATTTGAGGAATTCTTTTGTGAAATCTTTAAATCCAAAGTAATCATGTATTGACAGAATATTGGCATCCGTTAATCAAATTAAAATGTATGTCACTAGTAACACAGTTATCTGGAAATATGATATTTTTGCAACTTTTTACATCTATCAAACTAATCTAAATAAGGAAAGTTAGCCAATAAATAGAATGATTAAGAATTGAGACGTTTATGCCATGGGTTTATCCAATTTATTGATTAATTTCTATGTCTGTGTTTTCGCATAGTTAGCAATACCACGGCCACTTGCCTCCTCTGCTTTTGCCAAATAATTCTAAAAAGCAAACCAAAAATAGACAAAAAGGGAAAGGAAGGTCCATTCAATGTCTATGTAAACAATGTCATCATCTGCCTCTACTATACAATGTATATATACCAAGGTCATTCAAAGACATGTCCTTTCTTTTTATACTCATCCAGTGCCTGTCAGTGTCATGTAGACACAGGGGATTGGACGTTCATAGATGCAGTCCATGGCTCTAAGAACTGTGTATAGTGAAGCTTTGTGGCCATGGATACACTTGTGAAAGAGAGAACTCGCAAAATTCATTGAAAATTGGTTGTTTTGAAGGGTCTCTCGAGAAACATTCCAAAATATGACTACCGTAATCTCCCGCGTATAAGGCGCACCTCGCGTATAAGGCGCACCTAGAGTTGAAGAATATTGTCAAAAAAATCAAAAAATCATAACTTTGGTTCTACTGAATGGATTTTCAAAATTCAAAAAACTATGTGTAGCTAGGGTCCCCCGCATCCCCTTGAAATCCCCTCTGTCATTTTTTGAGGTAGGGGGAGTGTAACATATCAAAAGAAAGCTCTTGGTGTCCCCCTTTCAGATCCAGGAAGTACTAAAACCTCGCGTATAAGACGCGCCTTATACGCGGGAGATTACGGTAATTCAAAAAAGGTAGCTCACGTAAAGTACACTGGATTGTTAATTAGTGTGATGTCAAGGTTGATAAAATTTCCCGAAATTAAAAAAGAAGTATATATATATATATATATATATATATATATATATATATATATATATATATATATATATATATATATGAAGCATATCATGATAAAATGATGGCCAAGCTGAGCACATTCATTATGTAGTATTGCGTGGAATTATTCTATAAGTATACCACACGTTTCTGTGGTAGGTACTATCAACATAGGGATGATTCAAATTGGCATAACTGTCCCAAAGTCAAGCTACGAATGGTCGTTTTTTTTCAAAATGAAAGGTCCATGTAGCACTGTGACCATTTACAGGCACACAGATTTGGCAGATATCATACATCGCGTTTAGTCCTGTGACTTTCCGCCTGTACTATCTCAAAACTGGATATATGATGTTCTGCAATCTTCTCCTCTGAACAAGTACAATAATTATTGTCTATTAGGGGGTGTATATGTCCATAAAGCATACTGGGACTGACAAATTCATATGAGTATGTTATGAACATGTCAATGACAATCAGAAATGAATGGATCTTTACTATGAGGAGAAAAGACTCCAATCTTTATATGTATACAGTGTGTAATCTCAGTTTTGTCAAGTTCTGGTCCAATAGGTGGCAGTAGTGTTTCATGTCTGTAACTAGGAGTTCACTTTTTTCATTCTTCCATAGTATTAACTAGACTCCTGTCATATACAAAGACTGGTGTCTAGTTTCAGCTTGGGTATTAATATGTAAAGATTAGGAAAGGCAGTTTGTTAGTACATAGACTCGCCATTGAAGGTCAGTCCTGAGATTTCTACAAATCCAAATCAGATGGCATCTTGTCACATATACAGCTGGGAACTGGTTACATGTATATTCCTCAAAAAGGTCATTTGGCCGTTCATCGTTTTTAGTGCTTTTTCTCCTATGCCCATAATGTTTCAAATATTTATAAATGACCCAGTTCATATCTATTGGAGGATCTATATGTCTCCCTTTCCCATCCCCTCGGGTGTATGTGGTACACATATGAGTGGGCACCGACACTTTCCTCTTTGAAATTGCATAATGTAGTTTTCTCGCCATGAATATGATCTTAGCTGTCGAAATGGCATAAAACATCTATTACTCATTCACTCACTCATATATATTTATATATATATATATATATATATATATATATATTGGTTGATATGTCATCATATATATATATATATATATATATATATATATATATATATATATATATATATATTGTATAAATTTACCAATTTGACAATGCTTACCAGACTCTCTAATAGAGCCTATCAGGGATATATAAGACAATGTTATACACATGGAATCGTGTAGCCCCAGTATCATGAGCATGGATCCCCATGGGCCATTAGGTCTGACATTTCTTAATATTCTTCCCAAGGGTAGAATAACCTTAAGTCACCCACTTACCTTGAGATGTCCACCCCACTTTTGTGTCACACATGTCAGTTTGTAAGTCTAACAATATTGCATACAATTATACATAATTATTATATATGTACTGGTTGAATCAATATTGATAGATTAGATTTTAGAGTTGATTCAGCACTATACCGATTTCAATGACCATAGGTGAAGGCATCAAGGCATGAGGACGTCTCAAGGTCAATCTACCTCACTCGTTTTCTTCCCATTAAACCCTTCTGTAAATCTGGTGGAGAATTTGCCCCTCTTGATTCTGCTGGAAAATTTCCTATCTGCCGGCCCTTGCTCATTCCCCTCATTCTCGTGCCCTTTTCTAGGTCTTTTTATATTAAACCAACCACTTTATTCTAATTCTTTTCTATCCTCCTCTTGTCCCCTGCAATCCTTTCCTTGCTCTTTTCCATCTCTCTCTTGCTCTCAAAACCATAATTATCCTTGATTTGCTCACCCTTCGTCATCCATCCCTCTTCCCCAGCTCCTCCTCGCCCCCAACCCTCCACAACCCCCAGCCTCCTCCAGGCTGGGTCCCTAGATGGATCACTCAGCCCGCCAAACCCAAAAACCCTCCCACACCCACTTCACACCAAACCTGTGTAAAGCCGAAATTCTAGCCAGCCAGCCAGGACAATTTTGATTCTCCACTTTTGTTTATTTCTGTATCTTATTTCTTTCGCCACCTTCCGATTGATTTTCATTTAAATTATTCAAATGTGTTGGGAATGAGCGAGGGAGAGTACCACGGCGTGGCGTGTGGAGTGGGCGGTGGATGGGTAGATGATGATGTGTGTGGGGGGGGGGGCTGACCTTATTTGGGGTGCCTGGCCGAGGTTGGGTATGGCAGGGCAGGTTCTGGGCGCGTCCTCCAGCATCCCTCTCTCCTCCTGCTGACACCCGGAGCATTAAGCCAGCATCCGCCGGGAGCAGCCTGCATCAGAAGCCAACAACACCCCATATACCACCATACACTGGAGGAGCTAAATCATACATATCACCCACCCCCTGCTAGACCCCCACCCCGAACCCTCGCCGCGCGACCACTGGACCACGATTATGCAATCCGAATTGGCGGGCCGAGCAGTCGGCCGCGCATGCGCTCTAAGTGGGCTCTACAATATGGCGTTCATGTGAAGTTGCTACCAGCCAAGCCGACGTGAATCTCCCCCTTCCAAAAAAAAAGGTGGGTGCACTCTCCGTGAGTTAAGACTATAGAGCCATATAGGTCTCCAACCTGTCCTTGCCCAGGACTCTGAGACACAGGAATTTCACTCAGTTGGGTTCAATGAGGTTGGATCCTCTGAACCCACGTACTTTTTACTGAGTAGATCGTATGGGTTGTATTGTGTATTGGCATAGAGGGATGGGGGGTTAGAAAAAAACGGTTCCCGCGCCTTCGGTTGTAGTAGTCGTAGTAGTACACTCTTTTACTGACTGACTGACTGACTAAGAAGCTCCATTGGACATTGGGCAATGCATTATCAGATTGAATTGTTGTTTGATTTTGCACTAGGGCTTATAAGAACACGGCTTTTGCCTTTAGATTGAAAGGGTAGTCAACCCTGAATACCCCGATGACCACAACCCCAACTTAGCATAAGCACTGTGTCCGGGCTGGGTGCGGAGGGTCTCCAAGTCACACAGCATCTCCCAACTATGCGAGAGTCATTCCTTTCCCTGAACTTGATTCTATTTTCCCTCCATCCTTCATTTTTTTCTCACTCTTATTTACAACTCATACACACACTCCCTTACACACAACTCGATAAATAAAAGTTGGCGCGGGAACCTCAATTGATTCAAGAGTATACGAGGTAGAGAGAGTGTTCGGGAGGGGAGTTCATGGGGATAACTATGAGAAAGAATAAGTCAGGGCTTGAGATGGCCCAATGATATTTGCACATGAATTTTTACATAGGACGGCATAAACTGTCAGTCCCTGTGATTTTGTCACACCTTGGGCTAGGATGTAGGCAGCGGGCCGAAGCCACCGCCACCACTCCCGGTCAGCAGCACCACCAAGGTAACACCACCTCGGCACCACTACTGTCACACTGAGAGGTGTTTTTGGTAAGTGTGCGGTATGTCAGTGTGACAGGCTTCACTACACCACAGCCTCACTCCACACTTAAAGATGAAGCCACTGTTATCATTGACTTCAAATAAGATACCCAAGCCCTTAAATAAGTGATATACTGGTAGTTATTTAATATATGAAGCCAATATTATTCTATGTAGAGGCATATAAAATTGTACTGTGTCAATGCTCTAAATCTGGGCTACCTGTAGAGTTACTAGTATGTGATTTTTGGTGACACCAAAGCGTCATATCACATTATCGTAATATGGAGCTTTATCATTGAAAGTCATTTATCACATACATGATGTGATACGGTAATTAGAAGCCCAAACAAGTTTCTGCGACTGCAATAAGATACTAATTAGTAAGAACAGTCATTTTGGGATGTGTAGATCTTCACAGAGAGAATAAACAGAGTCACAAAGGGAGTCTGGGGTATTTAAAGGGAGTCAGTGCTACCCAGACTCCCTTTCTGGTTTATCTGACTCCCTTTTTATTCAGAGTCACATGACCCTGACTCCCTTTCGGCAAAGTCTGAGGGAGTCAGTGGTGAATAAGGGAGTCAAGGATGACCTGGACTCCCTAAGGGAGTCAGTGTTCGCAAGGGGAGCCAAGTAGTTTTTAATCACTAGATGGAAGCACTATCTCAATAGAGGATTTATCTGGATGCACTTATCTTTATTTTGATTGGAATATACCATAATGACATTTATATTGACAGAATTCAATTATAATACAATCAGTACATACCCTTGAAATAAAATACAGTAGAATAGCACAAATCAGTTGATATATGAGCAGTTAAATTACATTCAGAAGTGTTAAACACCAATTCTGGACATATATCAGAAAGCTAAATGCACAAATAGTCAATTGCTCCATCATGTCAACTGATGTATACTGAAGGAAGGTCAATTTCCTTTAACATCTTTATCCCTGCAATGCAGAGGTGTTAAAGATGAAGTATGACTGACATTACACTCGGTCTCTAAAGACCATGGGTCTAGATATAACTAGTATTTAGGAGGAATCAAATTGCTTGAAAGGGAGTCGAAGAGTGGTTAGACTCCCTTTTGGAAGAGAGTCAAAGGTGACCTGGACTCCCTTTGTAGTAAAAGGGAGTCATTCTGGCTGCAAAACTCCAGACTCCCTTAAGGGAGTCAGTTGACTCCCTTTTGTCAGAAAGGGGAGTCATTCTGGCTGCAAGCCTGGACTCCCCTTTTGACTCCCTTTATTTTCTGTGTTAATAAGAGCATGGTGACAGGTCGTTTAGCAATGTTTGTTATCATTTGCATCAAATTTGTTCACTATGAGGTCAGCATAAGCACATAATTATCTTAAAATTGTTTCCATAGAAAATGAAATCAATAACCCCATATCAATATTGAGAAATATATGCTGAAAGTACTGAATAAATTAATTAGTCGCTCATTTTAACTCACATATTTTTAATATAACAATTTACAATTTTGTTTTTAATTTGGTCGAATGGTTTATGAATATCATCAAAGCCATTGGAGAGGATGTGATGTCCACAGAAACACCCCAAAGAAAAAAATATTTTTATGCACTGCACGAAAAGTGAATTACAGGTGGATTACAGCTCATAGTCCTAATAGGTTGTGGGCTGCCGAAAGAATTTGTTGAACCTAAGAATTACCCTATCCACTTTCCCTGTGGTAATTTTGGTAAAATAGATTATATCCTAATACACTAAACACCTCGGAGGGCCATCAGATGTGGTTAGTGGTACACTAAATAGAGGTCACCAGCCCCCCACCACCAACATATGGCTGTGGTTTTTGGTGACCCCAGCATTTCATCTCCCTTTTTAGTGGGTCTATAGGGGTGGAGATGGGAGGGAAGGGAGAGGCGAGCACTAGCCCCAGGTGCGTTTCCCTACACTATGTCCTATGGTTGCCACAGAGATTATGTAGTCTAAATTATGAAGAAATATATCAGATATCTTACCGGCATAATGTTTATGCATGGGAGAGCCATACCCTGTCTATGTATATTATTTAGCTACAAACCTCAATTCCCCCTGTTGAGTAGGGACCTTCATGTGAGGGCATGGAGGAGCAGAATAACTTCATTGGTAGTCCATAAAGGAGGAATTCTCCTTCCATTCTACCAGTGGGCATACCAGATTCTTAAAGGCGACAAACTGGGGTTTCTTGTGGCTTAATTGGGGTGAGCATGTGGGCAGCTGGTGTCCATATGTGTGGGTCCTGGGCCTACATGCTTGTCTTTGTCATGGGATTCCCCCTCAGTGAACCATGTCTGAGTGATCAAAGGCTATGGTTTGTCTGGCCCTGCCTATGGGACCAGGCAAATAAAAGAATACTTGCTATCCTTCTAAGAGAGTAGGGGAATGAAGCCCCGGTAGCAGTTTTCCCCCTCACCCCTCCTCATAGATGCGGTCATTCATCTCATAGATTCGGTCCTTCATAGATTTGGTCACTGCTGTGTCGGGCATGCAGCATATAAATACCTGTCCTAAGAGAAAAGAAAGGACTTCATGTCCGAAATTGAATGTCTGAGTTCCTCGATGGCCCCTAGACGTAAGACTAAACAAACAAACAAACAAACCTCACTATATGGATTCCACCCTAGTATGTAAGTTGGAACTTGAGATTTATACCCTCGTAAATTTCGAGATATTTTGATGATAGGTTAAAATTAATGTGTAATGACACAATGGACAGGTCAGGGAGGTCATTAATTTTCTCAGGATACTAAGATTGCTCTTCTTCATCTCGTAACAAAAGAAAGAAAAAAGCACCATAGCAATCGTACTGAATGTGTGTGGTGGTAGGGACTTGGGAAACAACTTACAGTGCAAGAAGTCAGTGTGAAAACCAGATCTGTGCAGTGGCGGATCCAGGGGGTGGCCCAGGGGTCCTCCCCCCACCACAAAAAAAAATAAAGGAGAGGGAAAAGGAGAAAGAGGGGGAAAAGGAGGGAAAAGAAAAGTGTAGAGGGGCCCCAAACAGGGGGCTTGCGGTGCTCTGGGCCACATGTAGTACCTCACCAGCTTTCACCAATTAAGTCTTGCTCCCCCCCCCCCTTCAAGACAATCCTGGATTCGCCACTGCTGTGTCACTGCAGGCTATGTCATTAAGTATCAATGTTGGTAAACGTGTCCAGGTATATATACTGTAATAGGTATACATGTGATAGTTATGCATGCATGGTTTGTGCCAGGAGTAGGATGTCTAGAGTCTGAGACACTGACCTCTTGGCTATAGATGCCAACTCGATAAGTCAGACATAGACACCATGGTGTCAACTCTCCAGTCAAGTCCACGTGTGGACCATGTTATGTGTAAATATATGCACAAGGCAAAACAGAGATATTACTGGATTGATATAAATTAAAAATTTTAATCGATATCTATGCAGTCGTATCTCTTTTTCAATCTAAATTTTCATTAGATGATACAGCGTTCCTGTTAGATTCAGAGTATATATTAGGAGAAGGTCCCTGGGATGGCATTAAGGGTACCTCTTTACTTAAATGCATATATATCATGCATATCTTTGCCGCCCAGACCTGAATTGTCCCTTAAAATTGCATTTAGAAAGTGATTCGCCTTTCATTGCTTCTAAATACACGAAGTACCCAATGTATACATGCTTTCAACTCCTAATTTATATTAGGATGCCCCCCCCCCCCCATTTGTGTTCAGAAGGTCCTTGATCATGTGCATAGCCAGAACAGTTTGTGTCATGTGCAGCTGTTCATTAGACAGGAGGAGTAGATATTGACATTGACTAGAGGTTGTTTTTTTATCATATATGTGTACATGTTTACCCCCTCGTTTACAGGTCAGAATCCAGTTTGAATCTAGTTTATAATTGTTTTACAATTTTAAGCGGAGATACCGTATCATGTCTTAATGTCTGTTTAATCCTCCTGCAAATTAATATCATTTCAGATGTTCGAGGGATTGAACAAATAAAACATTCTCTTATGAATTTCAATAATTATAGGGCCCTATATATAACATACAGATCTATATATATGCACTGCTTTTATAACTCGTTCAGGTTATTATTTTCTTCATGTGATTATGTTTTACAACGTTTTATAGCTTGTTCTGATCCTAGTCTACGAACTGTTTAAGTTTATGCCTCTATACGTGTTGGATAAAGACCTGATAAAGCCTTTGTCTTCTTGAATGACGTATGTTTAGCTGCAGTTGCCTTTATATTACTCGGTGGGGCTTCTCCTCTATAACTAGGGGGAGGAAAAGACAAGTTAATGGCGTCTATATATAATTCATAGTAATGGGATATTTTGAGAAGCCGTTATAAAACACTATTGCTGTGTGTTTTGTATATGACAGAGAGTGGGTGGTACATTTATAGAAATATCCAGAAATGGGCCCCTCTGTATTAGAGAAGAGAGGAGATATGGTTTGGAAATAATGGACAGTGGTAATTCACAAAACCTTATGATTGGCAAGGAATAAAGCTGCCTACAGCTGTACTGAGAGATATGGGTGGGTAGGGAGGAGGGAAAGAGAGAGAGACAGAGGAAAAAAACAGATTCAGTCTCCAAGCGAGAGGAGAAGAGTAAAAGAAAAGAGGTAGGAGGGGAGCTATGGATGTGGGGGGAGGGGACTCGGCCAATCTGCGCTAAGTGCCTGAGCAGAGGCGGAAAAAGTGGCCAGTGTGGCGGGCAGCTTTTGTAGCCTGGCTGGAGTGGCTACAGCTATAAGACCTTGGCCGAGGCCCCTGCCTCCCTCCCGCCCGTTCGTCTGTTGTAAGCCCGCTGCTGCCGTCCAACACTGGCTGTACCACCGTCAGGGCGGGCCGGGCCCACCTCCTCCTGCCCCGGCTTAAGCCGGATGGAGGGGCGGCCAGAGACGGTCATCACCAGCCGTGAAGGATGACCATTGCTCATGGTCACTGCCCGATGGCTCTACCTGGATTTACCTATCCTAGTTTTACAATGTTAAGGAGTATGACCATCACCTGGAGGAACTAAGCCTCTATGGCCACACCCCACCACACAGGTAGGTGTAAGCAGTGTCCAGTGTCTGGAGGAGGACGGTACATGTATTAATGTAGTAGCCGCAGAAGTAGGGAAGGCTACTGGAGGGGGCTTCCTCCATCCGGCCCTGACGCCATGACTACTAGCGCCACCACCAAACACTGTAACCAATACATTGTCTGCCTTGGAGGGCCTCCATACTAGTGCAGAATAGTGTACAATAATGGATCATACCTGTATAGTCTGTATCTGAATTAGGAGTTAAATTATTTATAGTTTATTATTTAGTTATTCAACAAAGATGTCAGGTCTTAAATGAAACACTCTAGTACATAAGAAAGAGGTAACTGTGAAACAACCCTCTTCTAAGGTACAGCCAATGTAGGTTTTTTGTTGTTGTTGTTTTTTTCTAATATTTTCTTCTCTCTTTAATTTTAAATGGTTAAAGTAGATGCCAGTCTGTGACAATACACATGTCATAAACTTATGCAAGTTATTATTTATACGACATTAGAAGTTATACGACATTTATATTGCGTCACAAAACTGATCAAAGGTTCACACATATAATGCAATAATTATTTAACCAGCACATGTCTATATTATGACTTCTGTGCCAGCAAGTCATGACGATTTGTCCGTCAGACTGTATATATATATATATATATATATATATATATATATATATATATATATATATAGACATAACAATCTATCTGTGTGTCTCATCTTGCTTCCTAACCCAATCTCTATGGTGCTACTTTCATAATCAGTTCTCAGGTTAAAGTAAGAGTAAATCCATTCCAGAATTTCAGCAGATACCCATGCTTGTAGTTTTCCCTGGGCTAAATTTTGGAGCTATCATGATGAAATCTTTACTATACAACTCTGGACAGCCGAAATATGTATTGGTCAAAGAAAATGGTTTCTTTGATACATTTAGCTATTCATAACATGTAAGCCTTTTAAACATTAAATTTTGCCTTGTTTCAAAATTATTGTGTTTTAGAACCAAACTCCTTAAATTATTAGTTGGAATATGAATGCATGTTATTACATATGTATCTCCAAAGTGTCCTGCATCAGGAGGTTCCTAACCCATGCCACATCCTTCTCCACTGCTTCGTTGCTTCCTCCAGTAGATGCATAAATGATTGTATATATTTATAGTACACATCTCACAGAGAGGTCCAATATCTTTTATGTAGGTGACAATGCACTGACTACTGCAGCTATTGAATGTCATTCTTCCATCCTCTTTGTCTTTAATCCGGTCTGATAACTAAAGCTATATTGAATGAACTAATTTTAATTTAACCTTCTGAGTATTATTCTAGGGTTATTCTCCCCTGAGCCTAGACCAAGTCTAGTGCCAAAGTATGAGTCGTGATAGTAGTTTTATTATAATACCATTAAGCCCGCTCCAGAAGGCTTATGCAACCTACCTGATGGCCACAATGCCACCCATGTCCCTCTCCTGGCTCCTCCATGGTTTCCAAGGGACTTAGAACCTGGTGAGTGATCAGTGGCCAAGGTCCAGCTAATATCCACGTCCTCCTACTATACCACCCTGTAGATGGGTGTGTATCCAGTGTGGTGTCACCACCCTTAGGCAGCACCCCTCCAGGTCCCAAACTTATTCTCCTGTTCCATGCAGCCCCTGTGTCTAGCCTCCCTGACCCCATTCTCCATGGCTGCCTCCAGCCTCTCGCCTCGTTATGCGGATTGAAAGAGATCGAGGCACCAAAAACAGGCCAGTTGTGAAAAGTGAACAGGAGAGCTTCTGGCCCCGAGCTCTCTATGATAGAGGGTGTTGTGCAAGAAGTGGCAGGGGGCTGGCAGGAGGGGCTGGGGAGTAAAGACAAGGGGTATACTGTTATCCCACCCTGTCCTTTGGCCTAGTTGGCTGTACTAGAACTAACCAGCACCAGACAGGGAGGTTTCTAACACATAGACTACTCAGACTAGACTAGAGCTTTTTTTCTGTATGCTTCTCACATAGCTCCACTTCAAGATGTAGACTGGCTTGAGTGTTGTATTTGTCGACATAGCTGTCTGAGTGTATATTATACAGAAAACCTGAGCACTTCTACAAACCTATAGCCTATACCATCCCTGTACTCCACTATAGCACTCACTAAGCTTTCAACCAGTCTATGTGACGTGAAACCCAGAGTACTGTACACCTAACAGTCTACACTTTATAAGCTGGGAAATCTTATAGAAACTGACGGGAGGTGTTGAGAAGATTTAGTCTCAAAACGTGTCCCATTGCAAAGTTAACTGTATCCTAGAATGGCATAAGCAGAAAGAACCTATTGAAATCACAGCAAACCAAACCTAATGTATTTATCATAGGTTCCTGTGTCTGGCATATGATGTGGTATATAAATATACATACATGTACACACATTGTCACCCCTCCCATTATACCCCTACCCTCTAACACACACCCACAGGAGGAGGCTGTAAGTTTAGCATGGGACACTACAGGAGACATGTTTTAAGTGTATAATGAGGACAAGGCGGCTAGACACCAGGGCCCTTGCCACGACCTAGTAGACTTTAACCTCGACACTCAGCTGACTACTTGGAGCTCCTTGTATAAATAACTGTGTGGTTTTTGTGGATACTGTGTGGGGCTGAGGGTGGTGCTGGAGTTGGTAGTGGTGGTGGTGGTGGTGGTGGTGGTGGTGGTGGTGGTGCTTTTGAGATAGACTCCAGTACATAAGCTAACCTTGGCCTAGATCAGCATTGTTGACACTCGGCCGCACGTTAGCCTTTTCATCCTACCACCCACCTACCAACATAGTATCAGGACCCAGACCACAACAACAGTGTGGGCAAACCATTGTTTGGCATTACTGTTCGGTGAAATATGGGCTATTGTTCAATGTGGATTCTATACTTGTAAATTCCCATTGGGATTTATGCATGTGTATGATACATTTAATACACATGCTGAATTGGAATCAAATCAACTCCACATTCAATGATATGATCTCTATCATTCTCTATGTTGTAGCACAGGAACATTGACATGCCATCCACTCACGAAGTATGGTGTGACTCTCCATGGGCTCATGGGCTGTCATGTCACTGAAATATAGTCATGGTGCTCAAAAACTTACTAAGGGAGTGGCTACTTTTTAACAACGGAGGGGGGGGTGGTTTAGGGAAGGGGGGGGGGCAAAAGATTTCAGACCCCTCTTGTAAGGGCAACAAAAAAAATCACCCCTCTTGAGCGAAAAAAAGACCCTGTGCTACTAGAGAATAAAGGGGGCGAAATAATTTCAGGCCCCTCCGAGGGGGAAACGGAAAATTTTCGCCACCTCCCCTGTTATTAAAAAATGACCACTCCCTGAAATTCGTTTTACAGCCATAAAGCATCAATTAGTGCTGTTGGAGCTCCTTGTTAACACTTTATGGTACATCATGCCGACCCTCTGGAATGTACCAATCCCTCAGGGTCGGTATTATGCATAAAACGTGCATCCCAGTCAATAACAGAGACAGCAAGCATTATATCAAGTTATTTTGAATTGAGATATTATTTTTTGGGGGATAGATTTTGATATATTATGCAGCCCTAGAAAGGTTAAGATGCTTCAGTCAGGAAATAAATCCCGATAGAACTGTCAAGCATAATCATATTAAATTGGCATTTCAAATAACGGTAGCTGACTAATGGCATTCGGTCAACAGAACTTTCCTTTAATAGAATATAACATTATCATCCTAGTAGCACTACTACCGGTAACTATTAAGTAACTGGTAAGTATTACATTTGAGAACATGGGAACATCCACTCATCATGTAACTTAAAGGTGGTCTGAGAACCAAGAGTTCAACCTTAAAAGCAGCTTAATTGACCATGGGGCATCCACAGGGGTGGCCCCTGGATCGTGGTTTGTGGTTTCATGGGTTGGTGGGGTTGATTTACCCAATATGGTTGCCTGACCACACCCTTAGTAGGGGTGGTGGTGGGGAAGGACGTGGGGGGTATTGGTTGTGGAATGGTAGTTAAGCTTCTGTTCAATGAGTACCACCCTAGAAGTCATAGACTACATAAGCAAATGTCCACGACCATGGAATATTTTTGCATTGTATTCCCCGAGGTGGCTTTGGTCGTATCACACGATGCCTTATAGGCAGACTGGGATGCAAACAATGCCACCAAGGGGAATGCGATGCAAAAATGTGCAATGGATGTGAACATTTGCATTTATTTCATGGTTTTACGATCTTAAAATATGGAAATTGTAGCTAACACTGGCTTGTTTACACCATTAGAATGTCACGTGACCTGACCATTAAATATGGGGATGCTGTATTCTATGGGCCCATGTGATACAGAGCTTCTTGGTTAAACCTATGAGGCCGTCGTATCCACCATGAAATAAAGTGGCATATGCCCCTGGACACATGTCCCATTGACCTTACTACCCGGCATATGATACTACTTAACCATGAGCTACCCCCAGGCGGGCTTCCCTAGCCCACTTAAAAGGGTCTATTTCTCCTCTTTCCTATCCCTCGGGATGTGTGTGGTGCACATATGCGCGGGCACGACACATTCCCCTGTGAAATTGTGTAATGTAGTTCTCGCCATGAATATGACGTTAGTTGTCGAAATGGCGTTAAACATCCATTACTCACTCACTCACTCGCTACCCCCAGGCATGTGGCCCACTTCTCTATATACTAATTACCCTGACCATTGGCCTCAGCCTATGCTACTGGGGCTTGTGCCACATTTCCCATTACCACTTGGGCCTGAAAAATAATATTGTTTCAGGTAATTACTTTTGACATACTACTTGCCTTGACCACTGACCTTTGACCCTGAGCGCGTGCCCCATTTCTCCATACTACTTGCCTTGACGCCTGACCTGTGACCCTGGCTGTGTGCCCCATTTCTCCATACTGCTTGCCTTGACCACTGACCTGTGACCCTGGCCGTGTGCCCCATTTCTCAATACTGCTTGCCTTGACCACTGACCTGTGACCCTGGGTGTGTGCCCCATTTCCCCATACTACTTGCCTTGACCACTGACCTGTGACCCCGGGCATGTGCACCATTATTTTCTCCATACTATTTACCCTGACCACTCACCTGTTCACCATTTCCCCATACTACTTACCCCTATTCACCCACTGACCACGGGCTCACTGACCCGTACAGGCTCCTACGTCGAACCCTGACCCCAACCCTCACATAGATGAATACAGCTGGGTGCACGTAGCCACCCTTCGCCTTGGGATGGGGTCACTAGTGCCCAATGGGGTGTTGTATCTGTGCTCACCCCAACTCCACAGGTGTCTACGAAGAGTAATGATGGGTAGTATGGTTGACCAATGCGTTAAGCAGGCGTGAGGAAAGAACTTGATATGGAGTGGTGTGTGGGAGGTAGGACAGCCTCGGCCAGCAGCTATTGATACCTGTTCAATACTGTGATGGGATGAAGAGGGCTAGCCTGGAGGTAGGAGGGTATTGGTGGGGGTCACGGAAGATGAGAAACCTTTGGAGGGGGTATACACGGATACTGAATGGCTTAATGGTAGTGTGTGGGCACAATGATGCCATATCACGCCTTCCTGTCTCCTCCAAGGCCATCTTCTCACCCCTTAAGCCCCCTGCTCCCCTCCCAATGCACACACAGGGTGCAGGGTTGTTTGCCGTGGAGAGGCTGAGCACAGCAATGTTGACGATGGGTGAGGGTGGAAAGGGGGGGGGGTGCTTCAGGCTGGTGGGTGGTGGGTGGGAAGATGTGTGGATCAACTCACATCCCTCCCCCTCTTCCCCCTTCCCCCTCTTAGTCCCCCACTTTGTCTGCACTTGTAACCAATCCCATATCTTACTCCCCACACCAAGGTATTATAACGCCTAATATCCCATTTGACTAGCACCCGCGAAAGAATATGATGCTAAAAAATTAATTATGGAAAATATACAGATAAATGAATCGCAAAAAAAAAAGAAATAGGTGAAAATAAGATAAATAATCACTAAATAGATGAATAATGAGAGGGCTTTTCTGCAAGTGCAGGTAAAATTCTTCCTCCTCCAACCAACTGAGAGCATCCCTCACCCCACTGCCCAAAAGAAAATATTTTCCTACACACCTGCATAAATGGATTAAACTGTATGCGCAACAAGCATTCCTGTAGTTTATTTACAGTTCACTAGTTAAGTTTTGATGTACTCAAGGTAGAATTACTCGATTTTGTATGTTTCAGAACGCGGTGAAATATTATCTGTATGGGTAGATGCGTGTGACTCCCATATGACCACTTTGCTGGATAGAACTATTACTAGTACTACCCATCCTAGTTGTATGCCAGGATGATCCCCTCACGGCCATACGGCATGAGGCACTAGGGGGTCACTGTATGACAGGGTATTATAACTGCTAATGACAACACGTACAGTCATGACATAGGAAATCTCATGTGTGGTTAGATGGGTGATGCTGACACAAGAATAGAATTCAGATGTAGGGCTTACATTTAGTGTATACACCATATAAACATGAGGTTGAAACAGAAACATTCATGATGGAATTTACTTCCACGATATAATGACAGTGGCTGGGGTTATCTGAAGTAGACCATAAAACTTTAGAGGCCACATTATTAATTCATGAAGGCTGATATTTTCTTCATGGTGCATCATCAATGCTGGTGTGAGATCACCAGCACTGCATTTCTGCATCGTGCCAAGTGTACAAACGTTGTAGCCCATGGTATGATGCACCAAGGAACCTCTAGCGAATCAAGACCATGAATACCTACATACATGTACATTCAGGCTTGACCCTCCATACATCCACTTAGAGCTACATTCATAGAAGAATTAAGGCACTGAGTAGTCCTTGAATGGTAGAAGCTGGTCTGAGTGGGCGTTCAGTAGACTACATCTAGGACAGTGTTGGTCAGACTGGAGATCCAACATGTTGAAGCTGACATGGACACCGTCAGATTCATGGCTGGATGCCAGGCCACCATGCTACACCTCCCCCCCCCCAACACACACACATCTCAACCCCATCCCCCCATACAAACACACATTCAAACACATTCATACCAACAAATACACCCTGGAGGAGGCTGGAGGTTGACCAGACAGCTGCTGACCGACATAGCTGACCCCTGTAACCTAGATAACTGACCTGACCCGGTCAAAGCCAGCCCATGGAGTACATGTCCACAACACTCACTGGGATCCAAACACCAATTTATGTGGGGTGAGGGGGGGGGGTGACAGTGACAGGCAGTGGGGTGAGGGGGGTATGCGTACTTAGGCATGAGCATGGCACAGGTTTAACACATTTGGTGTTTACATGCACTACAGTGCCCGCATCCCTCCCGCCCCCCATTGAATCGATATTTAACTTTATCAATAAGTGTCAATAGAGTTAGGTAAATTTGGGGGTATGTCTGTGCAGGGATGGGACTGAAGATTTGTCTGTTCATCGGCAATACCTTTTCTCTCCCTGTGTCCATTATTGTTTCTCTTTCTCCTTCTGCCCCCCTTCTGTCTGTCTGTCTGTCTGTCTGTCTCTGTCTCTCTGTCTCTCTCTCTGTCTCTGTCTCTCTCTCTCTCTCTCTCTCTCTCTCTCTCTCTCTCTCTCTCTCATGCACACACAAATCTCAAGTGATGCTCCCCGAAAAATCAGGATATATACACCAAGCTCACGTATAATGTGGCTGAGGTGGAGATGTGCTAGCCTAGTGGTAGTAGGGGGTGAGGGTGGGGTGCTCCGTAGACACTCTGAGGCAGGTATTTCGGCCTAGGGTGGGGCTGTGTGAGAGGGTTGTTTGGGGGTTGTTGGTAGGTAAGGGCTTAGGTGACAACCAGGAGGGCAGGCGGACAAGGCCAGCATTGTTAAGGTGTCAGGAGGGGATGCAGAGAGGTGTGTGACCTGAGTGTAGGTCGACCAGATGGCCTTAGAGATGTAACATACCAGTAACACCCCGCAACTCGACCTTCACCTCCTATGCCAGTCACCTGACCCCCACCCCCGTCACCTCCCAACCCCATACACCCGTGCTAGAGACCCTAGAAAAGCACCCATTGAGCTCTCCAACAAAACCCAATGTCTACCTCATAGTCTAAAGTGCTACGCCTGACACACGCAAACCATTCCAGTCTTAGATCAGTGCACAGTGATCATAATGTAGGGTGGCCTATTTCATTTATCATATTGCATTTATTTACATGATGCAGTATACAAATGACATCATATGAACACCCTTTCTTATTTTCATAGGGATTGGAGCCCCCAATATACCTATTAGATATTTTCTAGACCACACTTTATATCAATTCATATGGATCTACTCAATGATTCAAAAAGCTTTACTGGTTTTATTTTGGGATATTTGACTTTGACTAGGTACCTCCACATTTAAGGAATGCCTTTAAATTGTTGAGCCATCATCATGAAACACTCTCTTGATAGTTCTGAAAAAGATGTAATACTTTAAGCAAAGTAAGTTATGAATTAATTATCTTTTTATCAGTTTTCTGGGCCACTAAATTGTCACTCAAAATACCATTCCAGAGTATTGTAGATGCGCATCAAGGTAGTAAAATGTAAGAGAATAAGACATGATAATAAATGTAGCCTAGGATCGTCCATACTACCGGTAGTTTTATATTTTCTTTACACATACATCTAGCAAGCTATAGAGTCTAACTATTTTTCTTGCTATATAGACCTTATCCCTAGGTCTATAACATACATATACAAACATGTAGGAGTAGCCTAGTTTCAGTTAGTCTAGTCATAACATTCACAGGGCCCACACAGTGTATGCTACATACAGGGCAATATTACATGTTTACCAACCCATACCCTACTTTCTGTGACCTATACCCTACTTGTACCGTTGCTGTACACACAGAAGTTAGACTAGTAGTATGCAAGTATGACCAACTTAACTATTCCTGGTCTATAGCCAACAGACAGCACCCAGGATGAGGCCACTTTGAGTGGATTTCTCTTTGATCACCTTCTCCACATCATATAGGTCATCTTTTCATTAGTCTTTGGCAGGTTTAGTCATCTTAAGCAATATCACAGCTAGAATCTAATATTCTGGATAATAGAAAATGTCAGTCTTTTCCTTTTAATCCCAATGCCTCACATAGAGCCATACAGTCATAGGATCACTGCCTTTAGGTTTAACTAGCTTGTAAACATTCAATTCCCTGCAGTTAATACTTCAGATATTTTCCAGGCTAAAAACCCTAAGTCCATCCAAACCCAAATCTCAGTAAGCACCCTAGACCCGCACAGTAATTTACTGAACCCATATACCACCAGTGCCATACTACACCATTCCCCTTACACTTATATATACTACATCACCATTATCTTCTGCAGGCCCCTAGGCTAAAATATAAAATGAGGTCTGTTTCAGGTTACCAACCAAAACATAGTTCACCCAACATGAATCTAAGTTATTTTTCTACAAAATTTCCGCCTTTTAGTCGATTAAATCTCTACAATCATATCCAAAACAAAAATGACTATGGACATTGTATAGAAAATCTAAATATCCTGGTTATCTAAATATTTGACAGATACGTTTCATTCCTGTTGGCCCTAGTACTTGTAACCCCATCCATACCTATCAGTCATCTTCCCAAACCCCCAGACACCTCATTCATCATCCAGCCTCCTACATATATACTCCACCCCTGACATGTAGCCTGATATGTTAAGGTGGTAGGTGTGGTGCTAGGTGTGGAGATTATAGATGTTCAGGTGTGAGATTGGAGGACCGTGAGGGGGTGTTTGGGCCTGAGGAGCACTGTAAGGGGTGTGGGGCCTGGGATTAAGTTTTGTGAGAAGCTATTACTGATTGCTTAGCATGTTAGGCACCCCGCAGTTCACGTTTATGGCTGCTTTAATTGTCAAACAGGTGTCAATGGAAGGGGATGCTGCTTACCTGAGCTAACCCCCCCCCAACCCCTCCCTCACCTCACCCTTCCCTACTTACCCCTATACCCTACACATTGATGGAACATACAGGATTTTAGGTAGCACAGGGGCTGTGTAGCACAGGAGATGTCGCAGCAAAGGGGCTGGCCTAAACAAGGCTGTTTAGTAAGGAGTTGATCTTAGTGAATTCATGTGAAGCAGGGGCTGGTCTAAAAGATGGTATGTATCCTAAAGCAGGGACTGGTATAAGTGGTTTTATATAAAACATGGCTGTTCTAAAGGAGTTTATGGAACGCAGGGGCTGGTGATCCAAATACATTTATGTAACATAGGGGTTGGTCCAAGTGGGTTTCACATGTAACATGTGGGCTCATATAAATGAAGTTATGTAAAACAGGGGCTAAATCAGTTTATGTGATATATGGGACAGGGCCAAGTGAGTTTATGTAACACAAGGGCTGGTCCAAGTGAGTTTATGTAACACAAGGTCTGGTCCAAGTGAGTTTATGTAACACAAGGTCTGGTCCAAGTGAGTTTATGTAACACAAGGTCTGGTCCAAGTGGGTTTATGTAACACAAGGGCTGGTCCAAGTGAGTTTATGTAACACAAGGTCTGGTCCAAGTGAGTTTATGTAACACAAGGGCTGGTCCAAGTGACTTTATGTAACACAAGGTCTGGTCCAAGTGAGTTTATGTAACACAAGGTCTGGTCCAAGTGAGTTTATGTAACACAAGGTCTGGTCCAAGTGAGTTTATGTAACACAAGGTCTGGTCAAAGTAGTTTATGTAACACAAGGTCTGGTCCAAGTGAGTTTATGTAACACAAGGTCTGGTCAAATAGTTTATGTAACACAAGGTCTGGTCCAAGTGAGTTTATGTAACACAATGGCTGGTCCAAGTGAGTTTATGTAACACAATGGCTGGTCCAAGTGAGTTTATGTAACACAAGGTCTGGTCAAAGTAGTGTATGTAACACAAGGTCTGGTCCAAGTGAGTTTATGTAACACAAGGTCTGGTCAAAGTAGTTTATGTAACACAAGGTCTGGTCCAAGTGAGTTTATGTAACACAATGGCTGGTCCAAGTGAGTTTATGTAACACAAGGTCTGGTCCATGTGAGTTTATGTAACACAATGGCTGGTCCAAGTGAGTTTATGTAACACAAGGTCTGGTCAAATAGTTTATGTAACACAAGGTCTGGTCCAAGTGAGTTTATGTAACACAATGGCTGGTCCAAGTGAGTTTATGTAACACAAGGTCTGGTCCAAGTGAGTTTATGTAATACAAGGTCTGGTCAAATAGTTTATGTAACACAAGGTCTGGTCCAAGTGAGTTTATGTAACACAAGGTCTGGTCCAAGTGGGTTTATGTAACACAAGGGCTGGTCCAAGTGAGTTTATGTAACACAAGGTCTGGTCCAAGTGAGTTTATGTAACACAAGGTCTGGTCCAAGTGAGTTTATGTAACACAAGGGCTGGTCCAATTGAGTCTGGTCTAAATTAGATTAGGTAACACAGGGGCCGGTCTTGGCGAGCTTATTGAACACATATGAGCTAATCTAAAAGGGTTTGTGTAACACAGGGACTGATTTAAAGCAGTTTCTGTAACACAGGGTCTGTCTGTGACATAGCCAGCAGCACCTGGGCGAAGAGTGTGACTTTAGTGCACAACAACCCGTGAGTTTGGAAGACATAACATGAGGAGATGAGAGAGGGGTGGAGGAAGAGTTGGGTGTGAGGGGCTGAGTTGAGGTTACACAGGAGGTCCCCAGACTACCTCCCCTCCCATTATCTTATACCCTATTCCTCCATGGTGGTGAAAGGAGGAGGTGGGGAGACGCTGCAGAAGTTTGTCTGAGTCAGGCTGTAGCTGGTCTCCCTCCTCAGCAGCTGGCCTCCACTTTCCCCATGTAGGTCAGTGGCACGCAAGGCCCGCGCTCTCCTCTCCCTCTCCCATTCTGTGTAGTCTTCTCTCGGATTTTTTTTTTATCTGAAAGTTTTCTTCTTTTTGTTATAACTCGTGGTGGTAGCCAGACTTTGTGGTTGCAGCGTGAGAGATAGCTTTGGTGGCGTTGTGGTGGTGGCTGCCTGTGGTGTGGTGGGGGTGGAGAGGTGGTGGGGTGGGGGGGTGTGGGGTAGTAGGGAGGGGTCCCATGCAGGAGTGCAGGGGTGGGCAGACTTCGGCTGGGTTAGGGGTTACATGGGAGCAGTGGGGGTGAGGAGCGGAGCTCACGTCAGATGACGTAACGTGTTCTGTGTGTATGTGTGACGTCCCGTGAGTGTAGGATGGAGGCAGGCGGGGGGGGGGGGGTAGAGAGGTGGGGAGGGGAGGGGGGGAGTAGAGAGGGCCCAGTCCACCCTCGACCTCCGGCTGTACGCTAGGGAACCCAGCAACCACCGTCAGACAGGCTGCGTCCACGGGACTTCTGCAAAACACACATTTTTGCTGGCGGACACCGGAGGAACAGCGGCGGTTGCGGGATCAATTCTCACCATTTGACACAGGAGGAAAGGGGACTGTACGCTCAACTAGCACCACGAGCAAGGTACGACAGGGGCCCGATTGGTGGGCCCGGGCCGGTTGGACCGGTAGAGGGAGGGAGGAGGAAGAGGAGGGCGGGAGGGAGAGTGAGGGAGCGCACGGCCGCAAAACTCCCGTCAAGTTTTTGTGTTGTGTTGGTAGGTTTTGGAGGAGGAACGGCATCGGCGTTACCTCGGCCATCCCATGGGGAAAAGCAACCTTTTTATTTTCATATCTTTATTTTACTTATTTCACTTTCTTATACTAGTAGGGGAGAAAGGAGATAGATGGGAAGGAGGGGGAAGGACGGTCCCAAGAAGAACTTTTTATCGACCAGCTCTAAACTGCCACACCACAATACACCATACCACACATTAGTTGTGACCACATCCAATTCATCACCAATCACTCATAAGTCACCTCCATCAACCACAAGTACCACATCACTCATCATAACACCTCCTCATCATCCCTAGACCACAAGAACCCAAAGCCAGATACCAGCTAAAAGTCCCAACCATCGTCATACACAGACTGCTACATCTCAATATCAAAATTGATCAAATCTATTAACCACTTCTAATCTTACCTCTGGCAAAAGCTCTCTTTGAAAACGTTTTTGTCTAGTGTTTCATCGAGTGTTGCTGTGATATAGGGACACATGGCAGAAGATGGGTGTAGAGTGGGGACGCTGCTGGCATCATACCCCTTTGTGTAGGGCTAGGTAGGGTGAGGTACTGCTCATACTGGTACAAGAGTGGCACTGATAGCAGCTATATAGTGGTACAGATAGGGGTGAATATGAAGGCTGATGTAATGCCAAACCCCACCCTTGGATTTCTCTATATGATATAGCAGGTCGACAAAGTATGGTTAAAGTACTGGAGGAGAGGGGGGGGGGTGCTATGTGGGCCAGACACAGCTCTCCTGTGTTGTTGTTTATCCTCCATCAGCCTACCATAGACACGTGGACCTGTATACAAAACTCCTCCATGCACCCCCCCCCCACCTCCCTTATTCTTCACCTTATGTCTTTTACAGGTACACAAGGGACCTATATCCCCAGAGTCTACCCCCCCCCCCTACAGACTCAACACCATCCCTCCTCCAATTTTCTGAATAACTCTTTTGAAGAAATTTCGCTAGTTTATTATAATATTATAGTCATGGCCAAAATGTAGACTTCAGATTAGGGCACAGGAACTTTGATAATGTAGTTAAGAGTTTCAGACCGATTTCTTCATCACCGTCTTGGATGTACATTCCCTAGAGATTCATGTTGTGTTATCTTGATAATGTTAGGCAAGGCAAATGTCGCACACATCACATATATTTTCAGTGATGTAATATAGACAAGCATGGGTCGTCTTCCCTTCTTATCTCTTCTAAAAAACTAAGAGGGAAATGAGGTGGGTAGAACTGTCAATAAAATACATGGACAGTCAGCCCTCACTTCCTCGACCCTTTAATTCCTCAGATCCCTCACTACCTCAGACAAAAATTTTGCAACTTTTCTATATAGTCTATTATATTTGGACTTGAATCCTCGAATATTTTGCTTCCTCAGATATTTTTCCTTGCATTTTCCAAATTCGGGGAAGCAAGGGCTGACTGGATATGCCTCTGATGATATAGTGCCATTATAACCAAAATCTGACTCAAACTTTCCAAGTAGTCTAATGTACAAGTTTATATATTGGATACCAAGGCACTCACCAACCACATGGTTGGGAGTCGTCTAAGCCCCTATAATATATTATCCTAAAATATTAAAAGTCAGTATGCACAATATTATGTGTGGTTAGATTACGTGGAAAAGTACCCTTCCTATACTTGTACATCCATTGCTAGTGTGTTTGGTCATGACATAATATAACCTAATACTTTGAATTAAAGTTCAACAGTTTGGCACCCCCCCCCCATACTTCCAAAAATATACCCCACATACAAACTCAGTCATATAATAATCTATATTCATTATTTTCACCTTAAAGAAATGTACTTCTTTCAGGGTGATCCTAGGTGCTTCACACCGACAATTGAATAATGTCTGATACTAAATGTTCCTCCATGTAAATATTGGGGGCCTACTGCCTCTATGCACAATTACATTCTGTTGAAGGAGATATAAACACAAGTTATTTACCTTTTTAATGAAATTGAATTATATCATGACAAGAGACATGAGCATGCCCATGAGCTGTAGGACAGGCTTCAATGTAATTCCAAGTCTACACAGTGCCATAACCAGGCTGTGAACCTTTCTAGTCTCAAGGTCAGGCCCGCCCACCAGGTAGCCCCCCCCCCCTATTCTCCTTTTACCACTCCAGATGGATCCAAGCATATTTGAGACTGGGACTGGGAAGGGTGTTAAAATCATATTCACTCTTATACCCACATGGCTGGTGATAGGATATTGATAAGACAATGTTTGAATTTGGTTCGGAGTGGGACTAAGATCTATATCACATGCCATCCTGAGGGTATATTCAATTTTACAAGGTGGCCATGGATGTCCCTGTCTCTTCCCATGATGTGTGTACAAAGGCACCCACCCTCTTACTGTCCTTTATGTTGAGGCTCTTCTATTTGTCCTATTCAGCACAACAATGGTTCTGGCTCTCCATGCAGCCCCATAGCTGGGTGAGGGTACCTGCATGTAGGTTTCCTAACAGTCTGGTGGGCCTATATACAAGATTATCTCTATTGTGTCATTATATTCACCTACCTGTCTATGCTGCACTCCGTACCCTATACCCAAGTCACACCTTAAGTGTATGCTTTACTGCTTAGCCCACCGCAGTGCTACAGACAGGGCCTTGCCCTACTCCTTACCCCATCATGGTGTCACACATAGGTCTGTGTTGTATACCTTACCCCATCATGGTGTTACACATAGGTCTGTGCTGTATACCTTACCCCATCATGGTGTTACACATAGGTCTGTGCAATATACCTTACCCCATAATGGTGTTACACATAGGTCTGTGCTATATACCTTACCTCACCATGGTGTTACACATAGGTCTGTTCTATATACCTTACCCCATCATGGTGTCACACATAGGTCTGTGCTATATACCTTACCTCACCATGGTGTTACACATAGGTCTGTGCTATATACCTTACTCCATCATGGTGTTACACATAGGTCTGTGCTATATACCTTACCCCACCATGGTGTAACACATAGGTCTGTGCTGTATACCTTACCCCACCATGGTGTCACAATATTATATATATATATATGTATATATAGGTCTGTCTTGTACCTCCATCCCACCATGGTGTCACACATAGGTCTGTGCTGTATACCTTACCCCACCATGGTATCACACATAGGTTTGTGCCGTATACCTTACCCCACCATGGTGTCCTACATAGGTCTGTGATGTACCTCTATCCCACCATGGTGTCACACATAGGTCTGTGCCGTATACCTTACCCCACCATGGTGTCCTACATAGGTCTGTGATGTACCTCCATCCCACCATGGTGTCACACATAGGTCTGTGTTGTACCTCCATCCCACCATGGTGTCACACATAGGTCTGTGCTGTATACCTTACCCCACCATGGTGTCACAATATTATATATATATATATATGTATATATAGGTCTGTCTTGTACCTCCATCCCACCATGGTGTCACACATAGGTCTGTGCTGTATACCTTACCCCACCATGGTATCACACATAGGTTTGTGCTGTATACCTTACCCCACCATGGTGTAACACATAGGTCTGTGCTGTATACCTTACCCCACCATGGTATCACACATAGGTTTGTGCCGTATACCTTACCCCACCATGGTGTCACACATAGGTCTGTGCTGTATACCTAACCCCACCATGGTGTCACACATAGGTCTGTGCCGTATACCTTACCCCACCATGGTGTCCTATATAGGTCTGTGATGTACCTCCATCCCAACATGGTGTCACACATAGGTCTGTGCTGTATACCTAACCCACTATGGTGTCCTACATAGGTCTGTGATGTACCTCCATCCCAACATGGTGTCACACATAGGTCTGTGCCGTATACCTTACCCACTATGGTGTCCTACATAGGTCTGTGATGTACCTCCATCCCAACATGGTGTCACACATAGGTCTGTGCTGTATACCGGAGCCCACCATGGTGTCACACATAGATCTGTGCTGTATACCTTACCCCACCAAAGTTTCAGACATAGGTCTGTGCTGTACCTCCATCCCAACATGGTGTCACACATAGGTCTATGCTGTACTCCTTACCCCACCATGATGTCAAAAACAGTTCTATGCTGTACTCCTTATCCCACCATGATGTCAAAAACAGTTCTGTGCTGTACTCCTTACCCACCATCATTATTATGCTATATCTTCACCCCAGCATGGTGTCACACATAGGCCTAAGTCTATGCTGTATGTCCTACCCCACTGTCAGCGTGACGTCCATCATAATGTCTATGTAATGAGAATATGGTCTTTTCTTTTGTTCTACCCTTTTTTCTTGGGATTCTTGTATGTATACATAATAATACTGAATCTAGCACCAGCTGGCACATAAGACCAGTTTTATTGTTTTTACTTCAGCACTTGAGTGCTAAGGCCACAGACTGAGACAGTAAAAGTGTCACTTCAAACTGTTAAAGTAAGGGCCAAGTGCCAAGTCACTGTCACTCCTACTCTTATGTTGTGACCATACCTGTCAATTGGAGAAGATCTGACTCCCCCCAAGAGTCACAAACAGAACTTGTCTGTATAAAGTGCTCTATTCTTTCTAACTGTTGTTATCACTGGTGATATGGATATATCATGACTATATGAATTATTATCATCATCATATATTTCAGTGTTAATCATTAAAAAAAAAACTGTTACGCGAAAGCAGTTTTCATTTGTTTTCCATAACAAATGGTTTGAGCACAGATTAGACACTGAATAGTTCACCGACTCTACATCCTATGTTGTTAGCAATTCCAACTCTCGAAAACCAGGATAGGTTGTATTACCACAGTGAACCTTGGCCATCTAATTACACATTGTCTTGGCCCAATCCAGTAAAATGTATCAATTGACTTCCAAATCTCCTTTGACTTCCTGAAATGCATGGCAACATTCTCGTTACAATGACCAATGCTGGACCATTTGAGTTCACTGTGCCTGCCTTGCAATGTAAAGGTAAACTGGAAATGGATGGTCAACAATCTTCCTATCACGATAATTACATTAATTAGATTATTTAGAACGAGGTGTTGTGCACTGTGGGCTATCATGCAAGAAAATGTCATAGAACTTTTTTTATTGGATTGAATACCATACATTTGTGTAACCGTATCAATTTTGCATATGTGAATTGTGGCACTGCTGATAGGAACCCTCATAGGTCTTACTATTCCCGATTTAAGAAAAGAAAAATCAGGAGAGGCCAATACCCCCCAATACCAACATTTATTACACGACTTCTGTGATTTTGGGTGCTTTTCCTGGATATTCCCATGCACATACCTGTCGATATTGCTTAGCATGATGCATGCATCATGACTTTTGTATAAGGTGTGTGGTTATCCAAGGATAACAGGCACCCAGTGTTGTTATCCATGGATAACATGCACACCTTACATGTCATGTGTTACATGTTAAAACCTATGAAATTTTCATTGCCAGGGTAGGGGTCGAACCTGCAGTCTGCTGATCCCAAATCCAACTCCCTGTGCATTGCACCACAGGGACTGATGAGAATTGGTTGGCTAGATCCAGGTCTCTATGATATAAAGCCACCCAGCAGTAGTGTAGTGTGAACGCTGGGTGGCTTTATATCATAGAGTGTGTTAGCAAAGTATAACTACACTAGGGCTGCGCCCTCATGTAATTATCCTTTGCTAACACACACGCGTCATGAATTTTCCATTAATTACTTGTTCCATATCATGCCAGTACACATAAAGATAGAGAGGGCTACTTCATGAGATCAGATGAGGATTAAAAGATTTTACTAAATTATATAACAATGAAAGAGTCTAGACGAAATGAAAAAAATCCAGATGGACCTAACCTAGAGCTACACACCCCTAAGCTTTACTGTATATCAACTTTTGTTTCTACCTCCCACAGTACAGGGTATGTCCAAGCGATCCAAGTCGTTCTCACAAAACATTCACTACATAAACACTTTGATTTAATTCAAATTGTGGAAATTGATTAATGACATTATACAAATTACATCAGACTGATCTCATTAAGACTTTATGGTCGCCGAGTTACAGACCACTGATTTGACAGTCAAGAATGGATTCCCTTATCAGACCTGGCTGGTCGCTTAACAGTTAGGGATAGGTGTGCAACTAGTGAAATGTGATGTTATGTCTCCATAGATAAAAGAAAGCCTCACGGTCTCAAGGTGTCTAATACAACAGAATCCCCTCGCCAAATTTGTAAAATGTTAAACAATTTGTAAATAGTGTGACCCCTTTTGATTATCAAACTTTGATTTCACTGGATGGAGATGGGGCCTAATTTTGTTTTAGCATTTAATGTGTACCAATCCCCTCCCCCTTGTGTGGGAAATTTCCTTTTCTCATAGGAAACTTAACTAACACTGTGTATTTAAACCAGGCATATAACGCACGTTATGTTGCAAATAAACCTCTTTCTGAAGATAATGGCTCGATCGTGACACCATGATAAAGAGTAATAGTTTGAAAGACATTGGCTTTAGAACAATCTCAATCCATGTCAGCCAAAGGCAGTGATGAATGAGGGAGGAGGGGGGACATGTTCTATAGAACATGTATGTTCAGTAGTTTAGGCAGTAATATAGACTATGTAATTGTAAGAATATTTGTACAACTCTCAAAGTAATGTGATAAGTATGACGGACATCTATAAATACCCACTATCAACTTATAATCTCTGTCAGTTGCTGTCACATCATGAAGAAGGAGTCATTCTTATGGCAGCATTTCCTCATTAGGTTTAAGGCCAGCTGGTTTCTAACACCACAAGAACTAGCAGTAACCACAGGTAGGAGACTGGTTGTGCAGTAGGGTGGATGTGATTGCAGGAAATTGAGCTGACAGGGACATACACATGCATAATCACCTCACCCTTTAGATTGGCTGATATCCAATCTAACATAAACTGTCAGTGCCGTGCTCATTTAGCCTGTCATTGCACTCATGACTATTCATGGCGATCAGGTGGATGGGAGTGAGTTGGGGACAGACACCATGAAGCCAAATAAAGATCTGTTTCAGGACATTATTAGACACTCTGAAATGTGTAGATCAAATCATTCTTCTCTTCTGGCAATTATGAGAAGGATGTTCACGTAGGTTCACAGTAGTTGTTCAAGAAATCATTCTCTGCGCTGATGAGGGCTTTGAGACTGGTCCTGTTTTGGCAAGCAAATGTTGGTAACATAAAACACAACATTCATGTCTATGAAAGAGGCAAGTGGTAGGGGGTATTATGCTAATAATACCAGAGGTGTGAAGTCTGCATTATTTCTGATTGCCTCAAGGCATGCAGATGTCTATCTCTGTGGACACGAACACCAAGTGTGTGACTTATTCAGAATATTAATTTTTACCTATTTTGTATGTGCTGTTTCTATCAGAGCTACTGCAAGTCCATATCAGAATTTCCTAGACATTCCAACCTGAATATCTATTTGAGATCAATATTCAACTCCATCGGTAAATTTCACCTAGATTTGATCCCACTGACTACCTTCTCTTTCCTTTCTTGGGGGCACATAAAAGTAGAAGCCATTAGCTTTATCAAAACCGCTTTTTTATCTGCCAAATGTGAAACTTTCAGGCATAAAAGTGATCATTACAATGAGTTACATCTACCATTAACTTTACGCCCACCCCCACCACCAACGATACCCGCTGCCTGTCCATTGGAGAGGCTAAGTTACCCTGGAGGGTCGGCCATCTTGTGTGTTCCTGTGGGAAGAGACAGGCGTGGAGGCCTAAGATTAAAACCAGGTCCCAACCCTGGGGAAGCCACAGTGCCTGTGTAGGGTGTGTCTGGATGAGGGGAGGTTTGGGGGGGGGGGGCTTTTAGGCGACTCTACAGGGTAATATACGATTTTCTTTTCTTTTTCTTTATAGACATATGGTAGCTTAACATCGAACTGTCAACATACCTTGAGACGTTCACCCACATATTGACCATGGGATCACTGTATCAACATTTCAGAATGGTTGACTTAATGTTGATCAACCAGATATGACAGTTGTTCCAGCTTATTCCTGTGACCAAAAGGTGGGTTGAAAGTCTCAAGGTATGTGGACATCTCGTGGACATCTCTAGGTTAATGTACCCTACCCCTTCAGAGTATATGACTTTATTCCTAACATTAGGATATGAACATCTGACATTTTGCAAATAGCGAAGCGAATGCATCCTCACGAAAGGCGCAGGATTGAGAATAACTGTCCCCTCCAAAGTTAAGTATAAAGGAAAGACCAATATCAACAACAACTTAATGATCTAAATACACTCTCCAGGAGAGAATAGTTATCACCCCTCCATGTCACACCTGGCAGGAAGTCAGCAGCCTCCTGCGCATGCGCTAGCTTAACCCCACTTCCGGATTGTCACAGAAACCATCGAGGACCCTTTCAATGTTTCCATAGTTACTTGTTTGATCCTTGGCAACCTGCCCAGCCGTTGTAACAGATCCCAATTGTTGCGGTTACTAGGCGCCGAGGGCCTCTAACGGCCCGTGCACGATTCCACAGCTGTGTAATTAGTGAAAATGCCTTGTGCTTGTCCTGCCTGACACCGGCCTTCCTCTGCTGTGTACTACTGCCCCCAATCTCCTGGGGTATGTTACAGAATAGTGTAAAATAAAACTTCAGACCCCAGGGAGAGTACATAACTTCCTTATTTCATGCTTTTCTTGCATAATGTTAATAACCATACTCCCATACAAAGTTTGTCCTCTAATGGACAGCAATCAGCACACTGTATCATTCAGAAATAGCTCTAAGATGTACTGTTCTAGTCATACATTGTAACAACAGTGGCAGCGTTATACTATATGACCTGTTGAGTGCAATAGCCATTCCACCCCTAGGGCAAAAGAACATTACTCATCTCACTTAGTCTTCCCTGACGTTTTCTTGGAGAGGAGAAACACTCAGTTCAAGTTATAATACGTTGTACAGTAAGTGGAGACATTGACATGACAGCTGCCTCTTGTATTGATTCCCTCCTTCTTTGGCGTCGGAGCTGTAGACGTTGTGCACTTTTTGCTATTTTGGTCTACCTCAGGTAGAACCCTCTTAGTCTATGAATGAAGAGTTCAACATTGATGTATATATCTCTGTCTCTGAACCAGGTGGAACTCTCCCCATTTAAAGTTGACAATACGTATAAATATCTCTTTCTGGTTCAGGTTCAGCTCTCCTTATCTGGGGTTGAAAATGTGTATCTCTGTGGAAAATCTAAGTTGTTGTGCATCTCTGTGTCTGAGCCAGGTGGAACTACTCATCTATAGAGTTGATAATTTGTATCTCTGCGTAGATGACATGCACTCGTCTTAAATTCCGACTTGAAAATGTGTATTTCTGTCCCTGAACTCTCCTTTATTTTTGGAAAAATAAGAATTGTATGTATACCTGTATCTCTGAATCACTCCACCTCTCGACCAGTGCGTGGGAAGAGATAGAGTGCCCAATTTTAAGCCAGGTAGAATGCCCCCTCCCACCCTCTGTTCAATCACGAGGTGTCAGCCCAATGTATCCTTAGAACAGACAGGTAGAAAGGACCCAATCCACCGCCATTCTATGTGTCATGTTGAGGAATGAAAGAGAACTGTGTGTGAACGCCCATACGAGGTAGACGCACCTCTATCTTCCTATACCATATTCATGGAACCAAACTAGCTCCCCACACACTATTCTAACCAATACTAAATGTCTATCTAGTTTAACCCAGATAGCCCTACTGTCCTACATGTAGGACGCCTAAGTGAGATCATGGGAAGAGGTCTATATCCGCAAGTTAACTTAACAGATATGGAAGTAAAATGTTGCATCCTATAGTTCTAGGCCCAAGGCTTCCAAAAATGCTCCATATGGGTATTCTTAGGTACTTTTATGACATTACACACATATCCCAAAACACCTTCTACTACCCTCTGGTAAAGATTTGGACCTTTTCAGAGGAGACAGACGCCCAAAGTCCTATAGTCCTACATGTAGGACGGTGCTAATCCCTGGATCCGCTATAGCTAAAGCATTGAAATTTCTTATATGGCATAAATGGCCATATATAAGCTTATTTGTCAGTTTCCGGCACTCTTGTACAGGAATTGCGGTTTCCATGGCAACCAAAAGAACACAAATTTCAAAAGACAGTAGTCCTAAGTCCTACTGTCCTATATGTAGGACGGTAAGCAATCCCTCATATCTCTGGACACGGTGCAGATAAAGGTCCGAAATTTTGAACAGGGCATATTTGGTCATATATTAGTCTACTTATCAATTTTTAGCACTCTATGACAAAAATTGTCACTTTAGGGTTATCTGGGTTAATAGGGCCAGGCAACCAGAAGCACAGCTTTGGATGTTGAACCTATAAGTAATCAATCAAAGACACCGAGTATTTGAAAGCTTATGTTCTCTGCAAAAATGAAACAGGTACAAGTAATGAGCCCAAAAGAAAGTGGGGGAGGAGATCATGTATAAAAATACACTAATTGGGCCCACTACTCAGAATAAAGGATGGATACAAGACCAAAGGTCCACTTCAGAAATGCTGTAAGCTGCAGTTCCACATGATGATGCCAGCAGTCCTTGGGAACACCAGGGAAAACTAAAGACAATCACCATGAATCACAGTGAGCATGGACTGGGTGAGGGTTTAGCATACTCTAGTCTAACGTTAGTTCGGTGATCTGCCACTTGGGGCCACCGCTGCTCTATGCTGGGGTCGTAGCTCTTACTCATAGGAGCAACTCGTGGTAAATGTGCATGCTATATGGGTGAAGCCAATATGTCATATTTTAGAGACTTTTAAGTTTTTAGGATTTTTATCATAAGACATATTAAATATACATTTCTGACTATCAAGCGTTGCTTATGTTCTGCAAGTCATATCATTTAAGCAATATCACCTGATATTAATAATATAAGTCTACGAGGCAAATGGCAAGGATCCCCTAACTTATTGCAGTGTGTGATAGGGACCTGGGTTTTGAAACTGCCTTGATCCTGCCCTGCAAGGTGATCCATGTGTACTTAGCATGAAGACCACCAATAGGACATACCACCCGTGTGCCAGGGTGGCTGTGGTGTTGGCTTGTACCGGGTGGAAGAAGGTGGAGGGAGGATCGGAGCGCTCCAGGGCCTCTCCTAATGACCCCCCCCCCCTCCCTCACCTCCACCACCACTACCACCAACAGCAGCAGGAGAACACCCCCCACCATTCCACCACCAGGCTCCGAGGGAAGCAATACATCAGTAAGAAATGCGACATCTCCCTGCGCGCCAACCCTGGTGGTGTTTTTTCGCCATTTCCCCTTCTGTAACCCCTTCCTGCTGCTGCTCCTCCTGCTCTGTTTCACACTTTGGGATCTGTAGAGGGATGGGGAATGGATGTAGCAGCCTTATGGACAGATGTATGGTGTTGGAGAGGAGGACATGGCTGAGGGCAGTAGATACTAGTATAGGAAAGAAGGGCATAGGGCAGTAGTAGGGGAAAGGGGCAGAGGTGGTGGTAAGGAGCAGTAGCAGTATATTTAAAGGCAGAGGGGTGGAGGGCAGCAGCAGTAGGAGAGCTGTAGGGCACTAGCAGTAGGGCAGGGATAGAGGGCAATAGCAGTATGACAGGAGTAGGGGCAGTAATAGAAAGGGGTGGAGGACAGTAGCAGTAGAACAGAGGCCTAGAACGCAGTAACAGTAAAATAGATGTAGAGGATAATATTAGTGGGACGGAGAGAAGATCGGGCAGTAGCAGTAGGACAGAGGGCTGGAGTGCATAGCAGTAGCAGGGTGGTGAAGGGATTACTGGCAGTAAAAGTCAAAAGGCGTAAACGAGGGGAAACTTGGGCTGAAGGCAGAAGCGATGGGGAAGGGCAGTTGGTTGGGGGCAGGAGACACCGTTGGTAGACCCTGGCGGAGGGGATTGGGAGGCCTGTTTGTAAGATTGCCTCTCCTCTCATACACCCTCCCCTCTCTTGCCCTCAGCCTCCTGGAGGGCCTCAGGCTCTATCCTCCTCCAGCTCCTCCTCTTCCTGCCTCTCCTCCTGCAGCCTCCAGGCCCTGGCAGAATGAGGAGCGTCAGCTCTCAGCCTGCATTGAAACACATCACCAATCTGCACTCTAGAAGCCTTGCTCCAGTCTTTGACCACCTTTCTCATTTAGAAAAAATCTCATCTTGGGTTCAATTGCCAACACCATTTCAGACCTGGATCTCCATGAGGCACTCACTGAGCCGCTCTCTGAGCTTTAGAGAGGCGGAGAGGGAGAAGGGTAGGGGAGGGGTAGATGACCAATTGGGTCAAGTAGGTTGGTGGCTAATGAATACTGTTGCAAATAATTCCTAAGATAATAAACAGATTATGTCATTGGTCTTACTCATTGTTTGATATCCTCCTAATCATTCACATGAAATGCATATCCCTGATGCATTCACTAAAAGCAAGCTGCGCTGTATACAGCGATTGAGTTTAATGTACAGGTGCTGCTCGTGATATTATAGCCAGTGCGGTGTTCACACAATAACTGCTTATGAAGGCCTGTAAACAGTTGATCCTGTTGTCTTTGTCTGGATCAATTGCCTTAATAGTTACTGCAGAGGACACACACTTCAAAGAGGTTCAATCTAATTTTAGGTTTTAGCAATATGGGAATTATGGATGTTCCTGCAAGTACTTTACATAGAGCCATTTAGTGATAAATAATGTGTTATCGTAGATAGAATGACACGGTTTAACATTACGATCTTAAGTTATAAAAAGTAGTAAAGATATGACTGGTTTTGCTTAGTTGAGATAGGGACCCATTCGTCAGTGAAGCACCTATTCAGGCTATTGGGCATGCCTGGGGGTATCTTACCCAGCATGCAGTCCCTATTAAAAGGTATGACCTGGAAGTGTCTAGGCTTTTATCTCGAACTGAAGGTTCTTAGGTTAAAACAACAAACTCTGGGCAGAGTGAAGTAGGTGAATCGCACTGGCTTCTTGGTGCAGTTTGTTCTTGTGTAAAGCTATTGTTAGGTGTTTGTGATCTCAGAAAGCCCTGTAGGAGGGTGAGTGTCATAGAAACAAGATAACGTGTAGGCCAGACCAGTCTCAGAGTAGTCTAACACTGCTTCAAATGAGATAAGAAAGAGATGAAATATCGTTGCTATGTTGTTTCCTTATCAAGTCTGGTTGTGGGGATTGTTGACACGAGTCCTACATTAGATAACTGTCTAACCTTCCTCCCCCAGAACCACTCCTTTCCAAATATGTGCTAAACAATGAGTCAAAGGTTAGGATTTTTTAAGTAAGGGGAGGAAGGGAAATATTTTTTCAGAATATGTCGCTGAATTCTCTGAAACTAAGCGTAAAATCTGCAGTTGGACGGGCTTTATTGCAATTCTTGTATCCTATAATTGTGTTAACTAGAGGCTAGGTAGACTATATCAAGACTTAGTATACCTAACAATAGTACTTAAAGTCCTTAGTATCAAAAGAGAGGCAGCTGCTCCACTACCATTATTGTAATTCTTTCGGTAATAACTAAACACCATGTTGATAAGCAATTGTTGTGGCTAAGAAGCTATGACACACCATGTTAGTAAAAACATTATTAATGCCAGGAGGCAGCACAGTAAACCCCACTGGGGGTAATTGTCTTTTAATTAAGTGTATTTTCATCTTTGGATACTGGTAGGTTGGAGGGGAGATGATTATATGTATGGAAATGTTACTGTATTATTGATTTCCCATGTGTGAATAACTGCAATTATAAGATCAAAATAGTGTTTTATGCCTTCGAACAAAAACAAACTGGAGATGGATGCAGTCTTTTCACTTGATCTTTTCTTAGATCAATGACGCTAGAATACATTGCCACATCTCTCTCTCTCTCTCTTTCTTTCTCTCTCTCTCTCTCTCTCTCTCTCTCTCTCTCTCTCTCTCTCTCTATCTATCTATCTATCTAACTATCTCTTTCTCTCTCTTATTGATTCCTCTTTGGTCCCACATCTTTTTGCCACCTTATCTAGCTCTCCAGTTACCCTACTCTCGCATTCCTCTCTTCCTCTCCCTACCCTATCCAATGAGAATATCAGGTCATATGCATTAACACACTGGAATAGAAATACCCTATTATCATAGTATACTATCTGTCCTTGCTGGGCTATGTGTACTCACATCAGAGTATAACAAAAAGGTACTAGACAACCAGAAGTGGTCAGTTTTTGCTGCTCCTCACCCTGTAGTCGGGTCTGTGGGTCAGTGGGCCATGTGGATGGTAGGTTGCTTTCCTACTGACACCTACCTCTGTGGTATAACACAGACACGCAGTCTAACACTGGTGTACTGCTAAAAACAACAAGTAGATATCATATGTAAAAAGCTACTGCACACAAGTAGTGGGGTATAGGTTATACACTGAGTAGGATGATATGTTTTGGAGGAGGTCTTCTTGTTTCTTTAGTACTGCTCCTCCTGTCAACAGTCATTATCTGGGTGTCTGTGGCTAAACTTATAATTCACTGTGCTCTCCTCTTGGCTAATCCAGAACATGAAACTTGGATATTATGATATTAATCTCATTATGAGAAAAATGGGCGAAGTCAGTCCCTCTACTAACAAAGTTTGCATGGCACTATGTAATGATACCATGGTGGAATTTTAAAGCATGTCAGAAGAAGGTTCATCAAAAAGATAGATTGTACTCTTGACCCTACTAAAAATCAAATCTGGTATCAGAACTATATAAGGCACATCAGTTGTTATTATTCCAATTGGGCTAGCGTCGCGCTCGCTCCGTGGCACTGGACTAGAGACATTGGTACAAAGTCCAGTTTGGGGTAGATCACCAGCGTCAGTCATGTGTTTTCAACTTCACATTGTGACACAAGAGCTATGTTTTTGCTCTTTTGGATAGATAGAATCATAGTACTGAGCAGCAGCTGTCATTCTGTATGCAGTCACAGATGTATCCATATTATATATGCTGCCGTTAAAGATGGCAGATTAAACTTCTTAAGACAGTGTCAGTGGCAGATACCATGGGGGAGGCAACTTTGGAAAGTACTTTTAAAATGATTTTTTTCTCTAAATCGCTTACAGGTTATTATTATTGTGTGACAGATGCGTCCACTATGCAATAAAGACGAGTTTTTCTTCTTTGTACAGTTGAGAAGTACGATTACATACCCTATACTTAACCAAATACATATGTAAATTTACACCTGATACATATAGAGTCCGTGGTCTGTGGAGTACACCTGACGAAGAGGTGGAAACCCCAAATTAAGCAATTGATATAATATGAAATGCATAGTGCGTTAGCGGATTGGACTTCATTTTCCCATTGGTCGTCAAGAGGCATCACTGCAGCCCAGGGGTGTATTTATGCATCATGTAGACCCTATGGGCTTGGTAATAGTGTATCAGCTGGTGCATCATGGTGACATAGGGATATACGCCTATAGATATGGTGCTAGCGTCAGCGTGTTAAGGTGACAGGTGGGAGACTGGAGGGTTGGTTTTTAGATGCTTGCCTTCTCCCTGACCCCTACGTACCACCCCCAAATGTTATGTCAGGAGGTCAGTATAGAAATAATCCAATTCCACGATGTAAGATACCCCCATCCATAAGTCAGATATGTCCTAATGAGGGTAAATTAACAAATGTTCATCCTGGAATGTGTCTCCAGTAGGGTGTGACTGCACGCCTCCATGGTCTACTAGAAGTGTGTGTTGGGGCGGGTCTTATCAATTGAACACCCTCTCCCACATGCATAGGCCCTCTACCAATGATAAACAGAGTATAGGGCACTAGCATATCAGGTTATGGAGGCCATCATCTTGCTTTGCATCATGGGTAGGCCACCGACTCTACAGCAGTGCATTCTGGGTAAATTTCTTATCAGCCACTGATCACACCTATGAACAATCGTGATAACACTGATAAGGGAGACAAGCTGCACCCTGCCCCTATCTTAATCACCCTAAGTACCCCCCTATTGTTTCAGGTGTGAGGGGAGTGGATTAGCTTGATAGGGAGATAATGGCCTGGGTGTACTCAATCTGGATGATATGTGACCTCTTATTGGAATTTTAGAGTTTTATTTCTAATGTTTTTGAACTGTTAGGTTTAGAGTAACATTATCTCATTAAAGTTGAAAGTATTTGCTATACATAGATATAAATTATAGAAAATAGCTACAGGTAGTTAATGAGGAAGAGACAATCAAAGTAAACTATACAAAGAGGCCAAATGTTGATCTAGCCCCCGACTACATGATCCACCTAGCTGATTCTCTCAGTACTAGCAATATGCTAGTGCCGTATACCTGCCACCCAACCCATTTCTCATTTATTTTCCCACACTCTAATCAACCCTTCCACTGTCACACAACGTTTTTCTTCTAATATTACTAACAAATAGAGTTGTTAGAGATAAAACAAATAACAGATGAAATAGATAATAAAAGAAACACACTACACACGCGCACAATAAGTGCTTGATAGTTGTTGTTGAGGTTTTTAATTCAGACCCGGAGGAGTCCGCCATCACGGTGGTCTAGACTTGTCTTCCCCCTGTGCTGGTTTTGTGTGCAGGTTTTTGAGCGGCTCTTATTGCTTGTAGTTGATAAATCCAGTAGGGCTGGATGTGTGTTTTGTCAGTTTTTGAGTTGCTCTGCTTGCAGTGAGTGATCACATATTTACAGAGTAGGTCTGAGTAGCTCCCTGTGTATCATTATACCGGCCAACACTTGACGGCACAGGGTTTGCTTTCTGCTAATGGTGGTCGACAGTTGTCAACCAGAGGTCGAGTTTTTCTGAATTTGCATTATTCAGTTTTTGTCCTCGTAAAGCCTTTCATTTTGCCACCTCCGTGACTTTTTAACAGGGTCTTAATGTGTATGACTAGGGGGTCTCTGTTGCACAGCTTAAAGGCATGGACCTTGTGATTTCTTTTGTTTATTTCTTGTGCCTTTATAGGCATTCACGCCAACTGAACAAGGTGGTTCGTATTATTCTCAAACCCTATACTACTTACATACATAAAAATGTACTTGCCCAATCAACGCACATTGCATAAAGTAGGAGAATGTCTCCCAGACATATTACAGGAAGAACTCGTTTTTGGTTTCGAATGGATATTATTGTCTATTGGTTCTGATTGAATAATTTCTTTATTTTGTGTCCTGTCTAATACTCTATATAAAACACAAGTGTTCTTCCAAACATCAGTGACAAAATGACGCCATTCTACCCTATCACATATTCCACTGTAGTCAAGGACCACCCAGTGCTGCAGATGGTGGCTTTTACATCAAACCAGCGCCACTCATTAAGAACTGAAACCAGTGACAAAAAAGTGGCCAAGGCTGGAAGGACGTAGCCCAAGGTTTCAATAATGTACAGAGAAATTGCATTTGGAGCCCACTCCGAAAATAATAAATTAGGATCTAAGGCGCCCCAGATTGAATGAATTTTTACCGGCTCCCTTTTCCTTGTGAATTGTCATCAGGGGGCCTCTGCACGGCGACCAATAGGATTTGGGAGGGAGATTAAAAAGTTGGGACTTTGCTCGTTAGACCAATCACTAATCGCGATAGATGGGGGTTTGATGAAAATGAGGCCGTCGGCCGGGGATCAGGCCCGCAGCTTTGGTTTTCTGCGCATGCGTCGTCGCCATTTGTCACCGACGCTGGTGGCGCCACCTCCAAGCAGCGTCTCACAACTGTCGGCAGGATTCCGGACTCAGCGTTCCAAATCTACTTTTTTTTTTAACCCTAAGTGACGTTTTTCTGTTCAGTTACGTCACATACAAACCCACATCAGTTTGAGGCAGAGATTTCAGTTTAGATTTTCTTTCCATTTATCCTGTATGTCATGTTTTTCTCGTGTGGTTCGAAGGGGAACCTGTCGGTGTGGATTGTCACCATACTGATTGGGGAAATGTTGGGGGGGGGGGCACAATTAGAAATATATGCATGTAGACCAGAGCGAAGGGTGTCGGGGGGGGGGGGGTGACGAGCGGCAGGGGGAAGGGGAGGAAAAAAACACCTCTTAGGATTAAAAGAAAACGCCAGGAATCGGAAAAAGACAAGGTGAAAAAAACTGAGAACTCATTACGGCATTTCCAATGCACTGAATATATGATGAGCACCGGAATCTAAAAGTCTTAAAAAACGTCAACCAGCTTCCGTCTGTGAAGCAAAGGAGAAGAATCTCAATGGTGTAAAAAGTGAGGCTGTCTTCATCTGGTAACGAGTCAATGTGGGGTGCTGGAGTGGTGACTGGTTTAATCTGGGCATGCTGAGCAGCTCAGTCGTAGGGAGTAGCTCAGACCTATGTAGGTTATACTACTGTTAGTCTCATATATGTCCTTACTTACCTTATGTTATAATATTAGTTCCAGAAGGCTACAATCAATATGAAATATGTAGGGCGATGTATCATAGATGCCTATATAATATTATATACAATGATGTTCAGGGTCTATCTCTATGTGTATTAATACAATTATATTTATATACACAATTGTGTGTAGCCACATATAAATATATCAATACAATCATAGATACTAAAGGAACTTACTGTACTCAATGTATTTTCATTAGAAATTTATTACAATTATGATGAATACGTCCACAATATGTCTTACGAAATGATAATAGGTCCATAGACATAGGCATGAGGGAATATGTAGTACAGCTCCCTCATAGGGCCTATCTATAGTCTCAGACTTTCTTATCAGAATGCTACTGCATAAAAAGATACATATAAATGCATATGTAATAAGAAGCTGTATTAAAGCCTACCACCCTTATTTAATTAACATAACATCTTCTATTGACCATATTAGTGGTGTCTCTCATTAACCTTTTGTACAGATTGGCATGAGACTTGGTGTAAGGCACCCCCACCAACAAAAGAGTTGCCCATAATGATGATGATTATTACAGTTACACCTAACGAGAGGTAATATATCGACTTCTACTGCAGAACCCCCAGGCCTTTGGCTGCCTCTCTCTCTCTCTACTTTTTGCTCACAGTCACTTTTTACTGGAATCAAATCACAATGGCCTTGGATGGGAGACGTTAGGACTGTTTTGTAGCAGTTATAGTTATAGTGTGGTATAGGGAATGGTATTTGTATTATGGTCATGTAAATGTGGTAATATACTGATACATGAAAGTGCTTGTTTTTTCATCTTTATTTGGCAGAAATTTAGACAGTGCCTTTCAGAGCATCGCTCATAATTATGTGGTAATGTATTTCAGAGCTCTCATTCGATTAACTGCCCTCGATTTCCCCATAGCATTTTCTCTCTAACCTACCACAGCGTTAGATCAGAACCCTAACCCCATTGCCTATACTATATAGTAAGACCAGAAAATTGGACCCATTGCCTGGCGTAGGGTGAGACCAGAGACTTACCCTAATTGCCTACTATACAATAAGACAGAAACTTCGCCTTGTCCCTCTCCACCCCAATGTCCACGCCCCTATCCTTGTTAGGGCCAGAATCCTTCCCTCACCAACAGATTAAGGGAGATCCCTAGCCCCCATTACCTTTCCCTGTTAGTTCTCACATCGCCGCACAGGGGGCAGTACAGGTGGCCCTGGAATGTTGCTGGTTCCTGTTGAGGAGGGCCTTCTGTCTCCGGTACCAGCAGTCATTATTGTCGTCTGCCAAGTTGTTTTTGAGCCACCATTGCTGCCAGTCCCCCAAATCAGTTGGAGGCAATGAATATCTATTTGCTGTAGTCACAACGGGGGCCTGGTTTCTTCACAAGGAGAGAGAAGATGTAAGCTTTGGTCCCTTACACTGGCACCCTGTTGGGTACCACTAGAAATAGGGAATCATGATAGCTATGTGAGAATAGATGGGAAAGCTTGTGGTCTATAATGTGATGTACGTACCAGGGATCACCTTCCCCTGTTTCTAGGATAAACCATGATTGTGTTCAATTTTAGTACCTACACTTCTGTGAGACTGTGAAGCAGTCTACATATTTCTGATAAACGCGAAGTCATTCTTATGATATCTCATCCATGGTGTCTATACTGTATACATTTAGTTTTACAAAAAGTATGAAAATTAAAGGACGATCATCAGAGCTTAAAACACATCACCAGTATTATACACATATTGGTGGCTAGCCTGCCTATTATGCCAGGTCAACTTTGATGAAAACTCTCTCTGTGATGAGAGAAGGAGGCTGCAGAGTGCAGGATCCAGTCTGCAGACCGGTATCTCTGAGACCTCGATAAGAAAGCCTTCTTCAAAGACCCCACTTAGAGTCCTGAAGGTTATGGGAGGCAGTAACTGGGACCACCAGGGACTTACCACCTGGGTCTGGATATACATAGGGTGGGTGAAGGGATGGGAGGCCTTTACATTGACATGAATCTGGTGATTTAAAAACTATAAAGTTTTATTCCTATTCATGTATGAAACTTCATTTATCAAACATGCTGATGTCATTTTGGTTATAAACCTTGTTATCTGGTGTAGTGATAGAAATATAACCCCCATCTTGCTTAGCCTGTCTTTGGTACAATAAAATAAGTAAAAGGAGCACTTGGTTTTGATATATAATTTATTATTTAATTTAATGAACTAGGCATTGATTATTAACCATGTATTTCGTAGGGACATAATTCTACATGGAGGTATCATGACGTAGCATCATCATACCAGCTTTGGGTGATTACATGACATATAATTACCCAAAGCCGCTGATAGTGTGTATATAATAAAATCTTCATCAACCACCATGGAGCAACAAAAGAAAAAGAGAGAGACCCTCATCGTAATATTGATGATTAATAATTTAGTAAAAACGTCTTTTGTCTAGAACACACACATACATAATACACCATTTGCTATAATTTCAGTACAAAGACACATAATTTGCTACCACCTGTGATCAACTAGGATCATCTTCGATCGTTGTAGCTACAATTCTTCAACCCTGGAGGCTCTGATCATTGGGTGGTCCATAGATATTACCCTCTCCCCACCCTCCACCCCCTCCCACCACAACACACCTACCTGTGCTCCTCTGCCTACCTGTACTCTCTGTCTCCTCGTGATGGGACTTTTTTCTGTTACTGGGACGCTGGAGGAGGTTGTCGTGACGACAAAGGGGTCTCCTTCTGTAGCAGCAGCCATTGATCTTAACCCCTTTTCTACTCTAGGAGCCTCCCTGACTTAACCCTTACCAACCCGTCTGCCTTTTATCTACTGCTCCCTCTTTAGAAATCTCTGTGTATCCCGAGCTATCTATTTCTATCTGTTTGCATATTTCTCTCTGTCCCTGCCTATCTCGCACTCCCTGTCTGCCTGTCTCTCTGTGTATTCCATTGCTGCTCTCTCTCTCTCTCTCTCTCTCTCTCTCTCTCTCTCTCTCAGTACCGGGTATTTATTTCCATCTGTCTTTCATGATCTATCTGCTCTGCTGTCTTTATCCGTCTGTCTACTGACTGGTTGTTAGTCTCTGTCTCTCTTCATTCGTCTCTGTCTCTGTCTGTCTGCCCCACCCCCCCTCTCTCTCTCTCCTTCTCTCTCGCTCTCTCTTTCTCTCTTAGTACCGGGCATTTTCCCCCTCTCTCTTTCCCCTTTAATCTATCTGCTCGCTGTCTTTATCCGTCTGTCTACTGACTGGTGGTTAGTCTCTGTCTCTCTTCATCCGTCTCTGTCTGTCTGCCTCTCTCTCTCTCTCTCTTTCTCTCTCTCTCTCTCTCTCTCTCTCTCTCTCTCTCTCTCTCTCTATCTATCTATCTATCTATCTATCTTTCTCTCTCTCTCTCGCAACTACCCCCTCTGTGTGCCCAGGAGGAGTACAATGCATCTTAACCACAAACACAGGTGGGGTCTCCTATTGTAGGTGCAATGCCCCATTTACCTAGACTCCTTGTTGAGTTATTTTAGGAGATGAGAGATTGGAGTATAATGAACGTCCTCCATAATGCGTTTTTCATATTTCTATCCGGTACTAGATGCCAACACCTAACCCATTTATTCCAAGGAGAAGCCTCTAATACTAGTATGCATTTAACTCAGATCTAGGTTTCTCCGAGAATAGAGGTTAAATTCCTATAATCATTAGATATTATTTGGAACTAATTATTATGATTCTACAATGGTCTTGAATTTTGAGAAATCTGCTACGCAGAATAGGTCGACATGATTGTTCCATGAACTATTCATCTTCTAGCAATAACATGAATTGCATGTATTTTCCGATGAATGTTATCGGTATGTCTATATGAAAAAAAGCACTATCAATAAAAGTCTGTCTCAGGCAAGTGTAGAATAAACAGTTTTGATACAATGCATTCATTGCCTTGTGTAGACTAATCCAGGTGTGAATACGAAATGTTTTTATACAAAGATACCTTCTACAAATATTGTTTACTGATGTCAGTAAACCGATAAAGCAAATACGGTATTTGTGCTTCCTTTATTGAAATTTAAGTGCTCGTCTCAATGTATGTGTCCGACTTAAGGTGAATCAACCATAAGTACATAGCAGTAGAATAAAAGTAATGACATTGCACCAGTGAACTAAGCCTTGCACGGGACATTTAACATGTATGTATGCACCTTCACGGCTACACTGAAGCTAAAACACTTCCACCTACTCCCTGCACTCAAGTCAAAATGGCAACCCGGTGCAATGACTCTGGTTCAGACTTTAATTTAAAGCATTGTCTCAGGCTAAATGGGGTGAGATAGCGTCCCTGGCATACCTTGACAATACCCAGAGAAGACTATAGAGGAGTAAAACATGTGGATAAAGGGAGGATCCCTGCTCATGCAGTGCACGTACTTACATGCACGCATCACTTGGAGGCTGATACAAAAGAAAAAGTCATAAGTCTATTGCAGAGTGAGTCACTCCCATTCTTTTAAAAAGTAAAAAGTGAGCTGAAGCCCAGCTAACCTACTATCTCTCTCCCTGCACCCATGACTCAAGGGATCCAGGGCCATATAAAAGAGGGGTATGATAATAGTGTCGTGCATATTTTACTGTAGTGAAAATTATGATGTAAAATATGTACTGATGTGACTGTGAGTTTAATCCCAGATTAGACAGAGGATTAGTTTGTAATGTAGGGTACTTGCCCGTGTTGTGCCTCTTGCTGTTGTAATTTTACCTCCCAGGAACCTCCCCAATATCAAACCTTAAAATATATACACATAGGAAAAATAATGATGTATACACTAGACTCGTGAATAATCGGTCAAATTGAACGGGTGCTATTGCAGTTTTATATAACATACAGCTCGAATAAGATGACAGCTATGAACATGACGATCAACGACTGTAGATTTCCAACAACAGCTTCCTCATTTAACAAAACAACAGTTAAGCTATTAATGTTAGAACTGAACATTATTTTTCGAACAGGAATTTATCTATTTTGATGTGTTTCCTGTATTGAAAACCAAAATATTTCACAATTGTTCTCTGCTCATCTCGTGGTGTTGTGACATTTTTCCTGACGTATTGATGTCAACACGTGTTGTTACTGACGTGGCGTCATGACTATACAGATCGGAGCGCCACCTATCGGACTGGCTTGTTCATCAATGCCATTACTGCAGGTCCGGATTAGAGACAGACGGCCAATTTCCAGGGTCACTCCACTTTTTTGTTACCTAATTCCCATCTAAATGCCAGTCAAAATTAGCACACAAAGTCTTTGAGGGGAGAGGGGTGAGTTTGATGATGAAATATTTTTATTGAATAATGCCTTTTCCCTGATGTTGAAGGCGTAACCTTTCTGATTGCCATCCTTTTGAAGAGTGGATTGGGGTTTGGGAAAAAGGCTGAAATGTTTCAATTTGCACAATGACTAAATCAGAGCCACCATCAAGTCGTCTATCAATATGACTGAAAAGTGTTTTAATGGTCCTATTGGGTTTTACCCACATCAATGGCTGTTTTTGATGTCCATAAAGATATATTTAACAATGCAGTGAGTCAGGTTGATCAGGTTTATTTATGGGGTGTCAAATAGCACTATAGCTCATCTACTCTGTTCCAATGTTCTTATCAACAACTTATGATAATAAATTAAGGGCAGATAGTACAGGGGTGGGTGGTGCCAAAGGGAATCATATAATGACAGGAGACTAGGGTGGTCACGCCTGTGATGCCTAGTCACAAAACGTGCAATCCACACCTGTATTTATAACGGTTTCTATATGTAAAGCCTGCAGCCATACAAATATGTGTGTTTAAAACGGTTTGAATGCATAATTTACAGTGTAGAGTGTATTCATCAATGACAGCATCCCCACACATGGAATAATACAACAGACAGTAAGTCCATTCAAGAACTACCATTTTGTTTAAATACATTTTCAAACACATTTGAAATATGATATTTCAAACTAAGGAACAGGTGAGCCCCTATTCCGATCCTGATTAAAAATTGCAGTTTCAATGTCCTCGTTAGTTTGGGTGATGCTCTGTCAGATACATGGTACTTGACTCTGAAGGTTGCACCAGCACGTAAAGATCCATTCAGATAGTCACATTACACCTATCAATGTCTAATCATTAGTCCTGATTCCTCACTGTCCAATGGCCAGTCACTGTGCAAACTGAGTCCTATGTTATTTTATAATCACGCCATAGCTTCATTCACTGCAGACGTTAATAGTTAAGATAACAATAATCTACTAATTTTGTGCAAAGGTTTTAGTGCCATAAAAAGCATTATATCCTATAATTGGAAATGTAGCTGCAGGGGGCTTGGAAACTAGATAACTATATAGTGGTGCATCAGCACAAATCACTCTCCTAGTCTTACTCAGGTTTCCATTTTAATGGTCACTAATGATAGGAATAGAAAGATTTCATACTAGCGTTAAGTTGGCTTCCATACAACATAAAAGGGTGAATGATCACTTAGATAATGCATTAGGATAGGCCTTTAACTGTATTTCTATTTACCTAAGGTGCCATGTCGGTGGCCATCCTTCATACCTGCCATACCTCCCTGCCACAAAAAGGTCACTCAAGGTTATTATTTGACCCAAGATGGTCGACCTTAGGACCTTGAATTGACCTAGATGTGACCTTGGGTCTCTGTTTGACAGTTGCCACGTGTACCTGTAGCTCATTGTCCCGGGTGCAGTTGTATACACCTTCAGAGAATCTATGTAATCCATTCAGCTTGTTTTTCCTGTGCAAGCCTGTGCACCCATCAAGATTTTACAATTTGGGACCTAACAATTAAAGTAGAATTAACCTTATAACGTTATACTCCACATAGCCTCAACCACTATTCCCATCCATCCTATATGATAAGCCTTATAGGTGAAAGCACTTTTAATGTCTGCATTCGCAATCTATCTGCGTTACAGGGTAACAAGGGTCTACATCACAGGGTAACAAGGATCATTATTATTGGGCATTGACCAAACCGTTTTGTTAAATAGTGGGAATACGTGGTATTCAGCACATGCAGGGTATTTTGTACTGGAAGGGGTCGTCATGAAATGTATATGACTTTTATTAATCATTGACCTTATGCATATTATAGCATATATATACTCCAATGCTTCAAACATTGGGATTTTTGACAGAAGTTTGATTCTAAAGCCTTTAATTAAAGGCAGATAATGCATTATGTACTATGCCCATTGGTCGTTATGACGCAATATGCACGATGCACTTCTGCATTAGCTTCCCTTGAAAGGTCTTTCAGATCAACATCAAAATGTAATCAGAGAAAGCAGCTTATTCATACATAATTTCCTTTCCATTTTCAGACTTCGTAATTCCTGACTTCAGAATGGCCGATCGTCCCGATCTCTACCTAGCCTGGGATGGTGTGGAGGTAGGTTTAAGTCACTTTGTTCTTGTCATAATTCTTTAAAGGCCACATAATGCTAAAATGCACTGTGCCCCTTGGTTTTCATAATGCATAAATGTAGCCCTTTGGAAGTAACTCACCAGGGCTACATTCATGTATTGTGTCTTATATTTCCATAGGATCAGCATAGTGTGCCAATGCAGTGGTGGCAAGTACCATAATACAATGTACCTTGCGTATAAGACGCAGGTTATACGCGACGATGGAACCCTACTGCGCCTCATAGCATCAGCAAAGGTCAGGGGGTGCCTCTTAGGCGAGGATATTATACTCTAGAACAGTCCCTATAATGCTCAAAATGAAGTCACTGCGCTCTGTAACTTCCCTTTCATCTAGGGGTGTGCCATATTATAAGTGGGTGCACCTTATACGCGAGGTATTACTTTAGATTCACAAAGGAACATGAACTTGGTGGCATTTTATGTGACCCTTAAAGGATCAATCTAAACAAAGACACATCCACTTTTACATCCAGAGGCATGGTCTGTGCCATCTTACCTGCTGGCATAGTGCCAAGGCTTTTTCAATCTTATTTTGGCTGAAGGCAGTGGTGGAGCCAATTCTGACTACAATAGGCTTTTCAGTGGCCATCTATTTTCAGATAATGAACCTGGTAATAGTTCAGCAACCTTGAGGTTATGTATAGATTGATGTCCTCAGCATGTCATATCATCATATAGGTGGAATGCCAAAGTGTGATGTGTGAATTAGGGTAGCACTAAAAATGATTATGCACTAGGGTAGGTTAACCTCGAGACGTCCAACACCTTGAGGTGTCCCCACCCAGGGGACATGGAAATCATGTCTCTGTTTATTCAACATTGCCAAAATGTTTAGGTCAATGCTTATCACCATTTGGCAATATTGATTCAGTGGGAAACCCCTTTTTGTGCCCATTTAGGACATCTCAAGGTATGTGGGCATCTCAATGTTAATTTTCAATAATAGTGACACGATCTGCGAAAAGGGCCCTTGGTGCAGGGGGCATTAAGGTCCATATTTCCGGTATATGAACCAAAGGAATGATAATAAGATGTGATTGCCCCTTTGGTTTTATCCTCTTCCTTTCGGGAGGGGGTTTCGGATGCTGATGACAAAATGGATCTAATAATTTCCCAGGCACTTAATTCTACATTTTACCATGTCAGTCAAATACAATGGATATCTTGACTAGTAGTAGGCCTACACACATGATAGTCTAATATCTCTTTTGCCCTGGACATATCTTAAACTTGACATGTATATAATTTAAAGTACCAGAGAAACACTTTGAATTCATCTTTAAGTTGTCATCATAGATAAAAGATTAGATCTTACTAGTGGATCTAGGAATGTAACAGTGAATATAAGTGACTAATGATGACGATTATTAGATCACAAAGTTAATTCCTCACCACACATGTGTACAAAAAAACCGTTAGAGGTAATTTGGACAGATGCATCAGTGCTCAGTACTCATCAAATGACTTGTGCCCTCCCATTAAGCAATTCCAGACTTGCACTCATTCGAAAATTCAAAGTCAAGCAAACTTCAAGTACATACTCATAAATTACAACCACCATCCCTGAGTACATCTAACCTGTAATTGAGAGTAATTATGGACCGTCTACATCATAATTCTTCATATATAATTATTAGTGTGGCGACTCTAAATCCTACTAGTGAGACTTGTAAACTAGTCAATGATTCAGAGTCGCCACAGTGTTAGGGATAGGGGACCCCAATTTCTATTTTTGTTGACTGTTCTTCACCTGTGGACTATTTTGGCACAATATTGAGGCATTGTTATCAGCATATGTATGTATTACTGGTGGATTACTTGTTTTTGTGATATTTGTTTTAGTTTGGGTTTTATGATTGGATTAGACATTTCAGCTCTTGGAGCCTTATGGAAGATTAGCATTAGACAAAATTAAGATCCACCAATACATCCCCGTAGACTTTATCTAAGAATTATGTGGTCTGAAATAGCTGTATATATGTACTACAGGTTTCATCTCATGGGTTTATGGTACATATTTTCTGTATTTGAAGAGGATATTCACTGTTAAAAATCTCTATAAATCTCTATGGAGAGATCAATGCTAATGTTTGTGTATGCAGTCTACAGAGGGGAGGGGGTTACTGGTTTGGGGGTAGGGGGTTGTGCAATGTACCAGTTCATAGCTGCCCCCTTCCCCCTCCCTACCACCAGCGACAAACAACTGACTAGGCTGACAGTGCATTGGTCAAAACAATCACTGCCTCCACTGGTCATTCTGGGGTGCCTTTGGTGCATGGTCATGGGTCATTGACCACCATAGACTCTTTAAGGGTTGGATAATGCTATGTGTCATCATGAAACATGAGTACAGCCCTGGCTGTGCTGACTACTAAATTATACAGCCAGTGATTAATTCCTTTAAGGGTTGTATAGTGCTACATGTCATCAGGATGTATGAGTGGTGCCATGGGTGTGCCCAATGACTCTTTGATTAACTATGTAATTTTCACATATTTTCTATTATTCTATCACTAATTAAAACTAGGCACAAGATTACAAGTCGCCGTGCCATGTCTCACAGGATTATTCTCTACTATTCTATCAAATCTACAAAACTACGGTTTTATTATGGTTGAATTATGATTATGAGAGAACATATTATCCTAGCAATGTTCATCATGGAGAAAGCACTCTGTCAAACTTGCAATAACAACGTTGAATTGGGTTGGTGCACTTGACTACCTCCCAAGGCTTTCTTCAAAATTCAAGAGCTTGAATATACGTTTAGGAATTAACATACCCTCAATTATCCTGATAAAAGTAAAAATAGGGGATGTTTTGTGAAGTTGTTATCAATTACAATTCTTTGTAACCCTAGAAAAACTGCCACAATTGAGCCTACTATCTGCTGAGTGTGGTAAAGATAAATGTCAATAGGTTTGGAGATAACAGGCGTCAAGAAATAACTACTTGAGTTTGTAGAGAACTTGCTATTCAGACCAAATTAGTATTGTTATTCAATAAATGATATAACGTATTATGCTGTTATGACCATGGCAAATTTGACTCAGTCTTTGAGCCTTTATTTTCTTAGTATGCATCTAAATGCATGTGGTTATTTGCGATGCCATTCAAATGCATATAGCATTGCTTGTGTCCAGCGTGACCTATCTGATACCTGATTGTTTCAGTTATGTTATATAGAGGTTAATGTTGTTATTCTCTGAAGGCTATCTTTACACGAATATCATGATGCATGATATGAACATCATGTAGAAGGGTCTCTCTGTCAAGGACTACCATCACTAAGAACTCCCTTATACTTTAATCTCTCAGCCTTACCCAGTAAACACTTAATAATTAGAGGTCATCTGACACTGCTTACCCAACCACCTTCAGGATATGCCACTTGAAAAGAAACAAAAAAAAAACTTAGCCTGCCCCCCACCATTAAAAAGGGAGATAAAGGATGTCAAATTGATAATAGGTCAATAAAGGATCCAGCACTGGCTATAATGACGATTATTGAAGGTTGACCTTTCAAGGAGCTGGTCCCTAATGTCCTGTAATTGGCATACTCTACCTTGGCTATCCTTGAAGAATGATTTCTTTGATGGTTGTGTCATTAAATGATCCATTATTAGTACTAACCTCAACACAAAACAATACCTACATAAATCTTCTGGGAGGAAGAAAGATCGGCGCAAAACAGTAAATGGTTTGCACCTATTATTATTAAGAAGACCAGAGTTAATGGGTTGTTATTTAAAGCCTCGGAGGAGCAGGAGGAGAAGTCATTATTGGAGGTGCATTAGGTGAATATTACACAGGTACTGGAGGCTTGGTACAGTCTGTAAACCTGGAACGGGGTTAAACATACCGTACCTTCATATCTGGAAGGTATGATTTATGGATGGGAACCTGATGATGAAAGGCATTGGTTATTGCTGAATGGTAAATGCTGCTATACCGAGGTATACCATTGCTTGATCCGGTACCTTGTAAGATTAACACTGATGATAGCCAGGATGATGGGTACGAGATGTTATGTAATGCAACCTAAACGTCTGCACTGAATGAAGGGAATTATCTTATTGGTCAATAATGTATCCTGCTAGGTCGGTATACTACTTACATTATGTTGAGCACACCCCTTACATACTACTGACACTATGGTCAGTACACCTCTATCACTACACTACTGACACTGCTGTGGTCAGCACACCCTTACCGCTATACTACTTACACAATGGTCAGCACACCCTAACCCCTATACTACTTACACTATGGTCAGTGCACCTCTATCCCTATACTACTTACACTATGGTCAGCAATCCCCTACCCCTATACCACTTACACTGTGGTCAGTGCACCCCCTACCCCTATACTACTTACACTATGGTCAGTGCACCCCTTACTCCTATACTTCTTACACTATGGTCAGTGCACCCCTTACTCCTATACTACTTACACTATGGTCAGTGCACCCTTTACTCCTATACCACTTACACTGTGGTCAGTGCACCCCCTACCCCTATACTACTTACACTATGGTCAGTGCACCCCTTACTCCTATACCACTTACACTATGGTCAATGCACCCCTACTCCTATACTACTTACACTATGGTCAGTGCACCCCCTACCCCTATACTACTTACATTATGGTCAGTCCACCCCCTATCCCTATACTTCTTACACTATGGTCAGCATATCCCCTACCCCTATACTACTTACACTATGGTCAGTGCACCCCCTACCCCTATACTACTTACACTATGGTCAGTGCACCCCTACCCCTATAATACTTAAACTATGGTCAGTGCACCCCCTCCCCTACTACCATAGACGCATAGATAATGGATGTTGCAATAAGTTTAAGAAAATGACACATAGCAAAAGTATAGCGCAGTGTGTATGGTAAAAAAGCCTCGCAGAGATGGTGTTATGCGTATAAGGTACCACTGACCATTGTAAGGAAATGGGCATGGCAGTAATGATAACCTGACGTAAAGGAATGCTATAACTCTGACCCTTAGTTAATATACTAGCAATGGCTCTTATAGGGGTTTTGGTCCTAGGTGTTGGAATACAGGAATGTTAAGTAATAATGGGGCTCGTGACACTTATAAATACTCTAATCGTGGCATGCTACAATGGTCATTTGATAGTAAAAGTACATGCACCGTAGTATGAACATAAATTATTTCTCTAAGGTGCCCTGTTTTATGTTTGACACTAGTAATTTTTTTTCTATCCCCGGGATTATTGAAGTCGATTCTTTTAGTGGCATGACATTGGGGATTTTCCATTTTTATGTACATGTTGAAATATAGTGTTCCTGTATATGAGAAACATCCATTTGGATTCATTTTGTAGGTACCTGGACGTAGTGTGGTAAACTTTAGTAAAGACAGGGATGGGAAGATACACTTCTGTCAATTGAAATTTTGCAAGAGGTGGCATTTTGCACACTTATAGCCTAAGACCTGTCTTTGGGAGAGCTTTGAGAGAGTGAAAATACCATGAGTAAGGCATGAAAGTGTCCTGTAAGACTCTAAAGCCCAATTCAAGCCTTGTGCCGATGGTCCCCAGCCTGTCTGCCTGTCTCTTCAACTACACAGCCAAGCTCTGTCAACACTCTCGGGGCACCAGCGCTGAGCGAGCTGAAATTACAATTCCGTGTATTTGTTCGCTGCAGCTTCTAAAGGAAAAATAGTGCGCAAACTTTCTCTCAAAAAACACAACCTGAAGCAAGTAGAACTAGAAGCTGCCTCGTCTTCGCCATGTAACCCTACCGTGCTGATAGGTGGGTTGGGTGTGAGTGAAGTTGGGTGGGTGGGTGGGAGGTGGTGGAGTGCTGTAGGGACGCCATGCAGCAGCAAGGTGCGCCTGATCAGCCAAAACCATTTTGTTTTTAGGCAGAGAACATTTCTGCTTGATAAGTTTTGCATGATAAGTTCCCGCTGTCATCCTCCACACTATCTAAGGTTGAGCGCGCCGCGCGTCGATGCGGCGGCCAAGACGCGAACTATCAGCCATGCCATGGCAGCCATATTGCTGCTCTTTTCTCCTTTTTTTTCGTTGGGATTTTCTTCTTTTTTTTTTTTAAAGAGAATGTTCCAGAATTTGAACAGCACTGGGAAAGCAAACCGTCAGGGCAGGAAGATTTAGGGCTAAAAGCAAAGTTGAGCCTTGGTAGTTGTTGAGTGTGTAATTGTTACCCTGAGTGTAAAACAAAGAGGCTTGTTCTCAAAGCACCTTCTGTCAGCTCCAAGTGCAGGACACGGGGTGGTGGATTTTATAAATAAGATAAGGATGAGGTGGTCAAAGCAGAATTATCATATAAGGAAGACTTCACTGTTATACCAGGGGCACACATATGTACTTTGGAGTACGTGCTATGGGTAAAGATCTGGTTGGAGTATATGTAGGCTTTCGTGATAGGTTGCATGGGAAACCTCTATATTGACACCCCCTATATATTGACACCCCCTTATAAAAATTATAGGCCCTATTTGGGGTGTTGGGCAAGTGTTCCAGGGATGTAGCTGCATATATAATGGGGAAGGAACCCACTCACTTCTTGCATATAATACAACGTGATATTACCAATATATACATTTATAAGATGTGCTATTCAGGAGTCTTTCATTTGAATAAATATAGGTGATGATGCACAGGGGGTAATTGCTTACTGTGAATTTGAAATTATTTTAGATGTTTCATATTATTGAAAAATGAACGTTTAGACTCAATAGATCACCAAAAGCTAAGTAGTGGACTGATACATAAACATACAAAATAACATAAACATGCACAGGAAAGTAGGTATTTTATTATATATCAGATGTGTACATGATATATCATTAGAATGCATATGTAAGTGTACGATATCAACGATCAGGTTCATATCAGCAATTAGTAATCCCATTTATTGCATTTTAACTTCACATTGCCTGCAAATGCCCATCTCTGAATCATTGATATCAGATGAGAACAGGTGGATATAATTATGTGGATTATTGGACCCAGGGTTTCCATTAAACTGCAGATATCCATACAGAACATCCCTAATACCGGCCCATCTCCATCAGTTGGCACACTACTGGGAGATTAAGCACATTAACCCTTTAGCGATGACATAATGCATCAATGCATTGTGCCTATATCGGCAGCCATTGTACATGATGCTTATCTGGTTATTCCATTCAACATTACTGCATTCATGTGCCAAGCCGATCACCAATGCACTGCTGGAGAGTATAACTGCCAGCACTGAATTGGTGCATCATGACCACAAGTGGGCCTCAATCTGGATGCATCATGCGGTCCTCAAATAGTTGTACATTAAGAGTAGAAACTCCCACAGGGATCAAGGGCTTAATTGGTGGGGAATTTTTGACATCAACAAAAGCCAATTTCATGTATATGAAGTACGGGGACCTTAATTGTATGTAGCTAGTGGGCTCGCATTATGGCGGTTATTCATATGTTCCACTTTGGCAACAATCTATAAATGCTTCATGAATGCCTTACATTAAAGAAAATCATTTGAGATGTCCGAGCCTCTGTCCAAATGTAGTTTGTAACCTACGCGTTTCATCATAGCAGTGGGGTAAATTTTAATATTTTTTCCTACACTCTAAAAAATGTGTTTTAACTAGAACATATTTTACCAAAACACTTTTTGGTAAAACACATTTCCATCATCTAAACACGTTTCCTAAAACACTTTACACTTTCCTGCAAATGTGTTTAGGTTAATAAAAGTGTTTTAATACTTGGTTCCAATCCAACTCACCAGGTGTCAGGGATCACCTATGATGGTACTATTGTAACATTCATATGGACACAAATGTCTGAATTTAAGTATAAATGATAATGATACACATCATCCTGATAGACCGTAACATTGACACTTTATCTTAGAATGGATTTGGAAAAGAAATATCTAAAAATGACCTTCTCAATACCTTGATTCCAATGTAACCCATGATAAACACCCATTTTGTAACATTCAGGATTAATACATACATCCCAGTCCTAAACTCTCTCACTAACTCTGTGCATCAATGTGTTTGAACTCATCTTGACTGTAGGCCAAGCCTGGTTAGCACAGAATCAATGTTGATAACTGGATGATCAACATTCATCAACTTGCTATCAACATAACTTCAATATTCTGTACCTGTAGAGAGACAGCAATATGCAGTAGGAAGGACTCGCTAATCCTAAAACTGGGACCATGGGTTTATAAGGAAAATGAAATGATAGCAAGGGCATAAATTTGCCTGAAGCTCATTTTAAACACTTTCTGAACCTAAACATGTTATTCTCAGAATCATTTAAACACTTTTTCATCTAAAACACATTTTGATCAAAACACTTTTGAATCTTTAAACACTTTTTGAAAAAGTGTTTTCTGTTTTGCCCAAAAAAGTGTTTAACAAAGTGTAACAAGAAAGTGTTTTAAATACAGGTAAAAGTGTTTAAAAACAAAACACATTTTTTAGAGTGTAGCTCAATTTGGCCATTTTGTGAGAGTCATCTACAAACATGTTACAACAAAACATGAATATGTAGAGGGCATGTGGTATGAATATGTATTATGTCTTGGTGTGTTAACATAGATCTTCTAGTCTGGAGATGTAAATTGAGAGTATATACAGGGCATATAACTTGTTGGAGGCTGGATAACTTATGTAGAATTTTTTTATAATGGGAATGCACCTGTAACATTGGTTCAATTCGCACAGTTAAAATGTAAAACAGTAGGGACCAATGAGTACAATTAGCTAACTGCTATGCCAATGAAGTTGGAGTGAAACATGTGATATATCTTAAATAGCCATTTTCAGACAAGTGTTGACAATTTAACATTAAGGCTATGTAAATTTAGTTGTCGACATAAAGGAGAAACCGCATATAGAAAAAGCTATAGGTAGTTAAAATTGCTGCCGTTGGGATAACATTACAAGTATACATTGTGATAAAAATAATGATATGTAATGTAAAACAAATTTAGGAGAACTATATGATTCGATCTCAGTGATTATAATTTCTGTTTATACCAAAAGCAACGCAGAAATATCATAAACTTCGGGAGTATACTACACTGCAAGTAAGTCAAGGGAGCTGCTTCAAATCGTGAACAAAATCCACACATTATTGTTTCAAATAACAGCTCTCAATTGCAGTCACGACGACATTCAGAACGCGACTGTATTTTCTCCCAATGCGCTGCTGCCTTCACGCGGCATCAAAGTGTACTACAAATCTCGTTGCGCGTCGTCGGGCGCCGAGGGTGGCGGGAGGCAGGTGGGTGGCGGGCGGTCAGTCGGCAGCCTCCATCCCGCCTTCTCCCGACCTGCTATCTAGATGGTCAGGGGTAGCCTGGACCTAGTAAGCCTTATGTACCTAGACACGGGGGTGAGAGGTATTTTGGGCGGGCGTTCAGGCGGTGGTGGCCCGGGAGGTGTGTTGTTGTGGCCCGGTGTGTTCCTCCCGGTGAGAACGGTCTGGACTGCTTAGTACCTGTCTCCTCCTCCTCCTGTGCCTCCTCCATCAGGTTCCCGAGCACCACGGCCGTACGCCGACCCCCTGAGGCCGCCTCCCGACACCTCCTCCCGGCAGGTCCTCCGCTCCAGCCCGGCCTCAACCTTCACGACCACGGGGGCCGACTTGAATTCATCAACTGTGTTACACAGGTGTCTATTTTGTAAATGGAGATGTAGGTGTGAAATCTTACTGTTCACAGTGTAATTCCATGTGGTTGTTCTACACAACCACTAAACTTGAGTAGATAGGACGACTCCTTATTTTCAACTTAGTGCCTGGGTTATTTCTTGTTGTTTTCGGGGTGTTTGTTGTTGTTTTTATGCTTGGATAATTTTTTTGGGTTGTTTGTTTGTTTGTTTTCTTGGTGGGGGGTATTTAATTCTCCGATTTTATTTTGTCCCTTGTGCTTTGCTAACCCCCCACATGTGGCTAGTTTGGCCATAAGAACATGGTCTTATCATGCATGGGCTGGTGGGCCTACGAAGATATATATGAAAAATATGTGGCTAAGTACTCTCCAATAAGGCAAGGCGAATCATTGCAATATCATATATAGATGAAAACAAGCATGTACAATAATTGTTGTCTGATTTAGCAATCATACCTAGACGTACAGAGCAGAGATTTAATACTTATGTCACCCTATGTGTTTTATCCACGAACCTCCCAACACATATAATTCAGTTGTAATTTTTAATACAAATAAAAGTACACTACAGGGGCGTAGGAAAAGGGAGGGGCCCAGGGTGCCTGCCCCCCCCCCATATAATGAGGAGGTTCCATATATAAGCATATATACAAAATATAGCAGCCCCCCCCCCCCCAACCGAGACCCCTGCCCCCCACCCAATAAAACTTTGCTTCCTACGCCCCTGCACTAGCAGTCGACACTTCCAATAGTCATACATACAGTACCAGTCTACGCAGGTACAAAATGTACTATATGCATACGGTGTTTCTTTTGTATACGTGTCGTATTCTGTGATACTGGTATTTCAACTACACTTATCCGCCCCTGTGCATGGTTACCTGGGATATCTTAAATAGTTTTCTTCTTTATTACAATGTTACAGAGAGGGTCCTCCGCTTTTGCCCTTACATTACACGTAAAAGTTAATTTGACACCCAGTACCGCACCCCCCCCCCCCGCCCTCCTTTCTCCTCCACAGATTTTCACTTGTCAGAAGCTGATTACATTGGAGCGCTGGTCAACCATATTACAGAGAAGTAGTGTCTTTACCACTCTTAAATCTTTGCAAGGGTGACAACTTTAGGAGGGAAGTTACCATTAGCTGACAGTTGACGACACAGTATGTATTAATATGACGTACCCGCGTGGAGAATACCGCGCTATGGCGATGCAGACGTCGAGATCGCACAGAGTGAAACTCTACCAGGAGTGAGAGAGTAAGAACGTAGTCCACGACACTGATGAACCGTCATTATCTGCGTTGTAGGAAAAAGGGAAGGGGAGAAAACAGACACAGAGTGCATCTAATACTGCAAAGCATTCTATAAAAGAAAAGGTGAAGTAGAATTTATGATAGACACAAGGTTGCGTTGCCGAGTCAGGCTTGTTTTCACACCGAGTAGACGACGACCTCTTCTACCCCTCACCCTCCCATCTCTTTCTCTTCACTCGGTATTTTATGTGTTTGTCGCAGCAAAAAGCCCGTTCGCCCGGTCTGCGGACTGGGTCAGTAGGGCCGGCGTAGAGGGCTCTCCTTGAAAAATAAGGACAAAAATGTATGGAAATAATAGGGAAAAACTGCTGATAAATCAAGAAAACGGTTGCCATTTTGTCGTGACCCATGGTTTTTGCTGGTAGTGGTGGAGTCGTCGGGAGTGGGTTGTTAGTTGTTGGTGTTTGTGGCTGGTTCCCGCCTACCTGAAGGATAATCTAAGTGTAAATACATAGGGAAGGCAGAAGGGCGCAGGGTACCAGCGAAGCCCTTCTGTGCAAGAACGTACACGTCCTCTGGTGGAGGTCTGAGTCCCCCTCTCACCTCCCACCAGCACTACCACTAGTTACCCTTCGCCCCCATGTCCTGGATTCAGGTCAGACAGTGCCAGTGCCACGTCTTGAAGACGATCCCACAACATCTCGGTCCCTTTTCGTTCAAACTCCTAGTTCTTACCATCCAACTGTAACTGCTACAGGCTGCTATTATTCACGTCACTAGGGGCTGTCTGCATTTGCCCCATTCACCCAGAGTTGTCATCACAGTTTTTATCCTACCAAAAGGGACCAATACTATCATGTTCAAACTTTAATAGTTAGTTACATCCCCTCATTCCACCTGAAAAGCTGCCAGTCTTTGGTCTTCCTATGTTCATGAAACCTACTCGATTTTTTGTAAACCACTCAGCTATGTCACCCAGCTAGTCACTCGGATTTGTCTACATACAAAACCTGCCAGGTACTCTATGACTTACATAATCAGCTAGTCACTCAGTGTTACAAAACCTGCCAGCTACTTCATGAGATACATAACCAACTAGTCACTCAGTGTTTTACAAAACCTGCCAGGTACTCTATAACTTACATAACCAGCTAGTCACTCAGTGTTTTACAAAACCTGCCAGGTATGCTATGACTTACATAACCAACTAGTCACTCAGTGTTTTACAAAACCTGCCAGGTACTCTATAACTTACATAACCAGCTAGTCCCTCTGTGTTTTACAAAACCTGCCAGGTACTCTATGACTTACATAATCAGCTAGTCCCTCTGTGTTTTACAAAACCTGCCAGGTACTCCATAACTTACATAACCAACTAGTCACTCAGACTTTTACAAAGTCTGCCAGGTACTCTATGACTTACATAATCAGCTAGTCACTCAGTGTTTTACAAAGTCTGCCAGGTATTCTATGACTTACATAACGAACTAGTCCCTCTATGTTTTACAAAAACCTGCCAGCTACTCTATGACTTATATAACCAGCTAGTCACTCAGTGTTTTACAAAACCTGCCAGGTACGTTATGACTTATATAACCAGCTAGTCCCTCTGTGTTTTACAAAACCTGCCAGGTACTTTATGACATACATAACCAACTAGTCACTCAGTGTTTTACAAAACCTGCCAGGTACTTTATGATTTATATAACCAGCTAGTCCCTCTGTGTTTTACAAAACCTGCCAGATACTCTATGACTTACATAACCAGCTAGTCACTCAGTGTTTTACAAAACCTGCCAGCTACTCTATGACTTACATAACCAGCTAGTCACTCAGTGTTTTACAAAACTTGCCAGCTACTCTATGACTTACATAACCAACTAGTCCCTCTATGTTTTACAAAACCTGCCAGTTACCCTATGACCTACATAACCAACTAGTCACTCAGTGTTTGACAAAACCTGCCAGGTACTTTATGACATACATAACCAACTAGTCACTCAGTGTTTTACAAAACCTGCCAGCTACTCTATGACTTACATAACCAGCTAGTCACTTAGTGTTTTACAAAACCTGCCAGCTACTTTTTGACCTACATAACCAGCTAGTCCCTCTATGTTTTACAAAACCTGCCAGGTACTCTATGGCTTACATAACTAGCCATTCACACTGTTTGCAAAACCTATCAAGCCCTAAGTTTCATGTATGTATTGGACCAGTCAGGTTATCCCGGTTCAGTATTAACCAGTCACATTATCTCAGTTCAATATTACTGATTATATTATCTCTTCCATGTAACCAGTCAGTGACCAGTCCCATGTCCGTGTCCATGTCAATCATTCTGCTGACACTAGGCCACTAGAGCGCATCACCTCCTCATGCCCCGCCCCTTTTTTATAATGACGAGTGACGGATCCCTCCGCCGTGCATTTCTTTTTGGCATCATGGGGCGGGCGGACTACTTTTTTGTCGCGTCGTGACGACCGTCGCAGGGAGAGCATGGCGCTCAGTGATAACGGTAATCTCATTCATTCACCAGCTACTCTGAGTTTTTGCCGACACTATGGGTGATTCCAAGGGAGGACTGGCTATCTCTCCCCTTATAGGGCATAGGCTGAGAAATGAAATACAAAATCATAAAGGAATTCAATTTAAATGGCAAGTTAGTATAATGATAATTTTATGGCTGTTCTTCATGAGGGCATCAATTACTGATATCAACACTATACACGCCTTGGGGAGAAATGCACAATGCCCCAACATATTATATAGACAATGCTAAGATGAATAATTTTGGAGGATTTATAGAGAATTGTAGAAATGGGGCGAGGTGGGAAGCTCAGAGAGGCGCCAGTGTAAAACATAAAATGCTCATTAGCACAATTCAGGTTAATGAACGCCTTGTGGACGCCATGGAGCCATGTATAACTAGTGTCCGGACTACTGCCTCCTTTTAACCAGGGCCACGCTCCTAACTGGCCCATAACCAGCAAATTACAACCGAGATTGGTATTAAAAACCAAGATAAAATCAACTTCCGTGACGTGGTTTAATGTCCAACCAGATGAGAGCAACTATGAATAGCCATGATAATACCGTCAACATCAGGGCAGGGTGTGATGTATCAAAAGTGTAGAGTGTAATGTTTGCCTAAAAGTACAGAGCATTCCTGCTTCATGATATGCATACTAAACTTAGGCTTTGATGTTTGGGATTTTACTATTTGAATAGCATAGCACAAGTTGTTGATTTGAATCAACATGTGATTGATCAACATTAATCAATCAGTTCTCAATGTTGATTCAAGGGTCTGTGGGTCAAGCCACGTTCACACTGACTATGCCTCCACTGTGTACCTCCCATTCATACTAATAAAAACTATGTGCCAATGATAGTTTTATTAGCTTCCTTGATTATACAGAACCGTTGCCAACGTGGTCACAGTCAGTCTATTTTTCTGACAATAATTAGGCTATTTGTACATTGTAATGGATAATAATAACATGTTGTTCTTGTGCTATGAGAATGATTAGCTGAGAGGCATTAGCATAAAAAATACACAAAATATACAAATAGTAGAATTACCATGTAACAAATTTGTCTTTAAGCATTGCCACTTTCAACGTTCCATTTCTAAATACAGAGTCATGAATTAAGCTTATAATGGTTTAGTAAGTATGAGACTATGAATTGGTTAATTCTGCAAACAATATGATTTCATAAGAAGTTATTTTCATTACTTCCTTTATACTTTGTTCTTTATACAATGCTACCATTTAGCTAACCATCAAGCTAACTGCCACCCAACTCCAGTGCTGCTCACCGAAAATGGCCTATACTGCACAACCATAATAACTTTGCCAAAACTCTAAGTACATGCCACCCAATTGCTACCTACTTACCGTCCCATCTACCACCCACCCTATCTACCTATACCTACTAGCCTCTCTAGCTGCCACTCTCCCTGTACTTCGTATTGCCACCCAAACAAAATTACCCGTACCTCTAATCCTGCCCATCAGCCACCCAATGCCAAACTCATAGAACCACCCAATATACCTACCAGCATGTCATATACTACCTACCGCAACCCAATAGATAATACTGTCACCCAGCATACCTCTCCATCCTGAGTATAGGTAGCCCCCGTGCAGGCCCATTTACCTCTCCAGACTATTAAGATTCACCATCAGGAGAGTACCCAGTCACTCTCTGTGTCCGATCATAAATAGAGGCCCACCTTTTTAAAAGCGGAAATGTTCTCACTCCTCTTGGCTTTCTTTTCTCATCTACCTTTTTGCCCCATTCGAAAGAGGGGGGTTAAAAACGGACATAAACACTGCATTTTGTCGACGGTGGCCTACATGTTCAATTACATTTTGTAAAAACGCCTCACACACCCCCCACGCAAACATGGATTTTTGTTAGCCTTAGTGGTCTAGATCTAGTGCTACATTACAAGGGAGATTGACCAAAAGAAAAGCTGGATAAATAAAGGGTAGTTCAGAAACACTATGTGTGGTTTTACCACCTCATTTTTGTCCTAATATTCGCTGATAGGAAAGAAGTGGGTGCACTGAGTGCAAGGTGTGGGGGCCAATGTTATGATATCTACATAATACTGAGCCCATATAGTCTCACCTCTAGTGGGGAATTATAGACTTTTCTCGTATCAACATATCAATATTACACAACTTAAGACTTATTGACAATTTCTACTTCTTTTTCTTTTTCTATTTTCTTTTCTTTCACAAAAGTTTCCACTGTTAATCATATTAAATTTTCATTAGAGTTAACATTTCTATCTGATAATCGTCCATTGGCCTGTCTATTTGCATTTCCCTATTTGCCTATTTTTTCCCTTTAATAATATGTGTAACAAGACTTGATTCAACTTTAAATCTCATTCACAAGCACGACACATTGGCAACCCAATTCAGTGAAATAAAATCAAGGCTAGATAATTAACTTTCTTTAACTGGCATTATTTGCTCTTGTAGGGGTATGGTATTTTACACTTTAACGTTCATGCACCCGTGAGACTCAGACCTAGGTCCTTCGGGTGTGGTGGGGGAATCCGGATGGCAGGTGGCAGCACCTGCCTCTGGGTTCGTATCCACTACACCAGGGGGCCTACCACTCGTCCGCCACACGTCACGTGGCCGGTCTGAGTTTCGCGGGCTTTTCCCCTATATAAGGCTGGTCCTAGCCCTAGGTTCCTCAGTAGTGGTTTACCCACTGCTCAACCAGGTTGTTACCCGAAAGGGTAACCGAATGCACTAGCAGCATGTAGTCCTCTGAGGCTGTGATCGTATGTAACGCAAGCTCTGAAATAAAAGCTCGGTTGCCTACCCGGAAACTTTTCTCTCTCTTCGTTATGATTTAATCTAACTTAACGAGACGAACCACTACACTGGTGCCGTGACCAGTTGGTCTTCGGGTAAGCGCAGTCAGAAATGACTGAGCTGAGCCCAGTTAGGGGAAATGGCTCAAATCGTGAGCTAGACTCCCCGATGGAGGATGGTGAAATCAAGTCACCACCCCAAGGTACGGAGTGGAGGGATCCACTAGAACACTACCCTGATGGGTTAGAAGATGTAAGAAGAAACTTACATCATGAACTGGATGAATTTGGAGACTCCTTATTCATGCCAGGAGGTACTTCGAAACCTGCACCAATGCATAAAAGTACTGCTCAATTTGGTAAATTACCATTTGAGGTACCAAAGCCTAGTGCAGGTATGTTTGAAACTCCATACAGTTCTCGAATTAAACACCAAAAATGTGGATTCGAAAAGAACAAAATGGACGAGCTTGAAGACATGAGAGCTGAGTACGAGAAGATCCAGAAGGATCTTATTACACTGACCGGAACCCGAGACAAGATTCTGACTGAAAACAAACAGTTGATATCGGAACGTCTCGATTACGATCAGAGTTGTAGACGCCAACAACAATTGTTGTTGGATCAGATGGAGAAAGAAAAGCAAGATTTTCAACTCCAGCACGAACAGTATCGTGATGCACTATATACGGCGGATCTGGAAACTGGATGCCGTGTCAAATTGGCAAGCACCCACGAATGCGAAAGAAGTTAGGTCCTTCCTCGGATTCTGTTCCTACTACCGGGACTTTATCCCAGGATATTCAAGGGTTGCCTTTCCTATCCAGAGTTTGTCCCACTGGACACCCGGGATCAGAAAGGAACGATTCCCTTGGGGACCCGAGCAAGACGAGGCCTTTATGAAAATAAAGGATTTGTTTGCTATCACACCTGTGTTGAGATACCCCACGGAGAATGATCATTTCATTCTAGATACTGATGCTAGTAATGAAAGCATAGGAGCCGCCCTTTCTCAGGTCCAGGATGGGGTCGAAGTTCCTATAGCCTTCGCTAGTAACACGTTGAGTAAATCTCAAAGAAACTATTGTACCACTAAACGTGAGTTGTTGGCTGTGGTGGTCTATACGAAGAAGTTCAAGCACTTTTTGTGGGGGAGTGATTTCACTCTACGGACTGATCACTCTTCCCTCAGATGGTTATTGAACTTCAAAGATGCAGAGGGGATGATAGGTCGCTGGTTAGCGCACCTATCCGAATTCGGTCTAAATCACAGCCAGATTGAACACCGAGCCGGGGCAAAGCATTTGAATGCAGATGCTTTGTCTAGAATCCCAGTGAGGAAATGTGCAAATGCTGAGTGCACTGATTGTGGAGCACACAATGCTGTGTTGGCAGGGGTTCGAGTTCCATTCGAAACCCATCCGGAACATGTCTTGAATTGGTCCTTGGAGACCATCAGGCAGTTCCAGAAGTCTGATGCAGTCACATCACGTTTGATTAAATTCCTTAATCAGGGTATCTGTCCCCCAAGACCCGTAGTGTCATTGGAGAACAGAGAGATGAGACGATTCTTAGCTCAATGGGCCGAGCTAAAAGTCCGGGATGGTATTCTGTTTCGATGGAAGAACCATTCTAATAGGAACAAAACCTTGCAAGTTGTCATACCTAGTGCTATGCGACGAGATATTATGTATTTCTGTCATGGACATAGAACTAGTGGGCACTTTGGAAAGAAAAGGTCTCTAGAACGTCTGACCAGACGATACTATTGGCCCGGCATGAGTACAGATCTCACCCGATGGGTGGAGACCTGTCCCGAGTGCTGTAAGAACAAACCAGGACCCGGGTTAGGCAAGCTGCCATTATCCCAGGAACTGTTTGGTGTAAGGTTTGCTAGAATAGCTGTTGACATTATTAGTGGGATTCCCCCCACTCCTAGTGGCAACACGTGTATGATGGTCGTGTCTGATTATTATACCAAGTACACCCGAGTGTTCCCTTTACCGGATCATAAGGCTGTTACTTGTGCTATGGCCTTTGTAAAAGGGTGGGTGCTGCACCTAGGTGTCCCACTCATGTTACATAGTGACCAAGGCAGAGAATTTGAGTCTAGTCTGTGGCAGGAGATGTGTAATTGTCTGGCGATCTGCAAGACAAGAACTAATCCCTATAGACCACAGAGCGATGGACAAGTAGAGAGATTCAATAGGACTTTGATCCAAGTATTGAAGTCTCTGGTAAATGAGCAGATGGATGATTGGGATGAACAATGTGAATTCGTGGTACATGCCTATAATGGCACTGTGCATTCGAGCACAAACTGTTCTCCTAATCTCCTCGTTTTTGGAGAGGATTTGATTATGCCAGCCGATTTGGTGTTCGGCGTAATAAGAATGAATCCGGAAGCCCCTTGCCAGGTGATGTTTGTAGAATCCCTACGGGATAATTTCAAACAAGCCTATGAGAGGGTTAGAGACGAGTTGCAGAAAACTGCGCGTTGGCAGAAAGTTGGCTATGACACAGGTCTAAAAGCTAGATTTTTTAATCTAGGGGATAGAGTACTGCGTCTACACCAACCTCTAGCTAACCTGAAATTAGCCAGTAATTGGGATGGACCTTTCACTATAACTCAGGTTATTAGTGATTGCACAGTGATTATTAAATCACAGCTTGGTAAATGTTACAAGTCAAATGTAGCGAGACTACGCCCATGGAGGGGGAGGGATACCTCCACCGAAATGTACGGCGATGGTCTATTGGAAGTAATGGAACAGAGTCGTGTTAAGCAACTCGAAGTGGTACCGACCCGAAAGCGAGGACCCGGGCGGCCACGGAAGGTTGCAGACCCGAAGAGGGTGGTGCCCCCTGTCGTAACATCCGGAAAGCAGGGGAAGATACAAAAAGTCTCGGCAGGCGCAGGTAAAAATAAGAGGAAAGGTCCCTCTAAGGCTAAGAAGACCTTGGAAAAGGCTCTTATGGATACCAGGTCAATAAAAGAGGCCTCAAAACCTCTTAGACGCAGTCCAAGGTTGCTACAGACTGCCGTAACCTAGCCTGTTAACACAACGAGTGTGTTGTCCTGTACTGTGTACTGTTATATGTTGTAACCTAGTTCAATGTATATTTGAGCCGGTCAAGAGTCTCTGGAAAAGGTCCTATGACAATGAACCCATGGTTTTGGACGGATAATCCGGTGGATATGCTTATGCTATCCATAAACTCCAGAATACCTAGCGAATTGTCATAGTCGAACCCTGAGTACGGACGGACGACCGATCGGGTATTGTATTGTTTTTATGTAAGGGCGCGTGACCTAATTAAGGGCACGCGGGAAAGTTGTTGACCCATTTTCGAATGGTCACGTGAGGCGCCGGTTTGATCATGCGCAGCGATTCAAGTTCGAGTATCCCGCCATATTGTCTTATTCCTGCGAAGGAAGAAGACGTGGCCGAGGGTGGTCTTGCTCTTGTTGGAGTCTGATAGCCCGTGACAGCCATATTCCGAGGTGTGCCCTCGTTAAAAGGCACCCGCCTTTCACTGGGTAAGCAGTACTCACTGCTTATCCGGTGGATTGGGATATTTTATCCCCGAACAGCCACTTCTGTCGATGGCAGAAGAGGCCGTCCGTCTTGGCGGCGGTGCCGGTGCCAGCACCCCGCCAGAGTATGGAAGTGGTTCTCCCAAGAGTCCCACTTATACATACGACGATCAGCAATACGATGCTGATTGTGATCAAATGGATCAACAAATGAATGTTGATCAGTACTTCTCTGGAGTAGACGATAGCGACGTAGAATCGTTCTACGACGCATCCGACAACTCCAGACAAGTTAGTCCTGAACGCCGAGGCGTTCAACAACAAATTGATGTAGGTGAGCCTTATGTAGCCCCTCCATCCGAAGGTTTGAGTGGAGAACCGGCAGGAGCCCAGTCTCTTGACAGGGCTCTGATGCCACCTCCCCCTCAACTGCCGCCCCGTCTTGGTGGGAGTACCTCATTCGGTGCTTTGGGACCTGCTTCTCCGGTTGACAGGCCAATGCACCTAGAGCTGCCCTTCCCAGACAGTCCCGAATGGCATGATGTAGCCGGTCCATATGACGGACGGATGTTAGCAATTTCCGAGGAAATGCTGATACCCACCTGTTATGGGACGCCCAGAGAGGTTGACGAGCGTGTTGTCAACGCAATCTGGGAATGTGCTCATCCGCAGTGGGCTAATACCTTTCCGGAGTCCTGGTTGATGGATTACCATCAGATGGCCAAAGGATTGGTAGTCCACTTATGGTTTCGTAAAGCCGTCTGGGACGCAGAAATGGCTTTCCGAAGGAATACCTCTTATAGGCCTTCCTATGTGTCTGACAAAACGGGTTACACCGGTGTCAAGGCAGATGAGGTCTCTAGATACATAGACAGAGACCAGATCCTACTGTTAAGCACAGCGGATGAGTATGAAGCAGCAGGTAACGCTGTTGTGGATTACTGTCCAGGGGTCCCTATTACGTCTCAAACCATTGAGGCAGAAGAGGCCCGTATTGGTGTGTCTCCACTAGACAGACTCGGGGTAATACAAGACCTCGTAGTACGTCTATTGGAGAGACAGTATGCACTGGCGCATCCGGAGTTAGTACCCGGACCCGCACCCGTGCAAGTAACAGCCAAGATGGCCGATCGGATGGACCGTCTCATGTCTCCTGCTGAAGCTCCCACCTTGGGAGGCGCAGCAGTAGTACCTGAGAAGGCCCTACCTGATGCAGATGTTTCCCTTAAAACTGCTCAGTCTACCCCTACGAAGACTGAGCAAGTAAAGGAGAAAGCAGCTGGTGGAAAGGGTAAAACAACCCCCACCAAAGGTAAGGGTAAAGGGAAGCGGTCAGGAACCGAACCCTCTACCAGCACGAGTGTGGACGACAGTACCCGAACCCGTCGGGTGTCTCCACGCTCGGCCAATAAGAAGGGCGCTAAGGCTTCGGATGTCTCCGGCAACGAGACGGACGCATCCGAGCCTGGCACTTCTACTAACGGCAGATCCCGCAGGAGGAATAAGAAGAAGGTTGACCAACGCAAACCTGAACCTATCGAGGTAGACGTTAAAGCTGATAATACAGAAGCTGAACCGGCTGTCCCAACCGTAAAAGTTGAGCTCGGTGTGCCAATCGTCAAGCTACACGACGTAATGGCCGATTTGAGTGGAGACGCTCAAGATGCTGCAGCCCAGGTCCTCGCGGGTCAACAACCCGTTGTGCAACCTGTGGATGTACCATCCGACCCGGAGGGAGAGGAGCCGGTTGACCCAGTTGTGGATGTCACTCCGACTGACGAGCAAGAGGCTGCTATCTGGGCTAACGCCAATAGCAACTTTGCCGACTTCATTCCTCTACACAGGGGACACCTGAAGGGGAGTAAATCCGTATGGAGACTGCCCCCTCGGATCACCTGTGAGAGGCAGGAAGATATGGAGGAGTGGCTTCGCAAGAAGCTCTCTGATAGAAAGCCGGCCAATATGTACTGGATCTATTGGGAATTCGTTAAGAATTCGCCCAATGGTCTGTACAATTATGACCAGAAGGGCAAGCTCAAGTTTGCTCTAGATGAGTACTACGGGGAGGATCGTAAGGATTGTCCCTTCCAACGTTGTACTCAAAGTGAGGGTGAGGTTGAATTCTTCATCGAGAAAGACGCGTTCCTTCGTCATCTCGTGGAGGTTCATATGCACCAGAGGCCGGAATATGTCTGCGACCGAGAGGTTGGCAAGAAATGTGCTAAATGCACAGGATGTGTCACCCCCCGACGCGGAGACATGGTCCGGCACTATGTGACTTCGCATGGAGAGGGCCTGGAGGCAGCCATAGATCGGGTGATGAAAATTCACTCCGAACTCTATGGCAACCTTAGGGGCCTCAATGCAGAGAAGTTGGCTTCCCTCACACCGAGTACGAAGCAGTTTGCGCCTACGGTTCCTGGTACTAACCAGAAACTAAAGGCTCGGTTTGCCCAGACTCCCGGGTCCGGCAAACTAGAGTACGCTCAGGAGGAGTACGATCTGTTAAACGAATGGAGAAGCAACAAGGCCCGCCGTCGTGGTGGGGCTTATGTAACTCCATCCGGAGAACAGGTCCGAAGCCGCAGGGATTACCGCCAGGGACCCTCTGTAGCAGATAGGAAGAGACAGGCGTCTGAATCTCCAAGCCGAGCCAGGTCACCACTGGAGGCGCTGGAGAGACAGACAAATGGGGGAAGGAAGAAGCCACATCTTCCATCTCCTACTGGAACTCCTTCCCATTATGGGCGAGCACCAACTCCACGAGGTGCACAGAACCCGACATTCTTTGGTGTCAGTGGACCGAGTGGCCAGTCCGCCCGGAAACACGCGCCTTTGAATGTCAAAGACCCGAAGCAGTACCCTGCTATAGGCCCACCCGGACCAGAGATGCAAATCTTTGATCAGTACGGGAGGGTCAAGCAGGAACTGCCGACAGTAGGAGGTCAAGCTCCCCGACCTACAATGAGTGCTGTGGTGAGACAACGTCCACCCGCACCATTGTTGACGGCCAAAGACCTTAGAAGGGAATTGTCACGGTTGCCCCTGGTTCAGGGATTACCAACTCAAGGCCCTTCTTCGACCACTGCTAGTGCGGTTACTACTGCGGTTGCTTCTTCGCACACGCAGGTAGCTGTCACTGCGAGTGGGTCTGGAGCACAGCCGAAGCCTCAGGGTCAGGTACCCCCACCTGGTGCTGTGGTTCATCGGCCTAAGCTGATCCAGACAGTGGAGACCTTCTTCAAGAAGGAGGACAAATTGTCTTGCAATATCCAGAGCAAACAATTTGAGACGCTACAGCACCATCTGGAAAACCTCCACCTGGACATGTATCGTCGGACCGTGTCGAGCACTCTCCAGTGTATTGACGCGATCCAGAAGTCAGAGATCAACCGAATCTCGACTCAGATCAAAGCGGATGTTGCCAAAGATAAGCAGGAAGCTGCTAATCTGCGGCAGGAGGCCCTATCCGAGAAGGAAACAGCTTCTCAGATGCTCGACCTAGAACGAGCAACGAACATGAAGAACCAGCAAAAGTTCTTCAAGGTCTTCGGAGTTATCATGGATAACTGGGACGGTACACCTGAGCATGCTTTGAAGCTGTTCGAAGCACGCCAAAAGGTGAAACTTACACCTGCTGTCCCCGCATTGGCACCTACGGATGGAACTGGTATGAACCCCCCTGTTCAGCCACTGGCTCAACAACCGGGTCCAAACCAGCCACCCGAGGAGAACATGGAACAGTAAAAAACTGTTGCATGAAGATCGGACATAATTGTGTGTCCCGGGGTTCTATTACCCATGCATTGTTGGATAAGAAACCATTTTTTTTGGCTAGTGGGAGTCTTCTATAAGGAATCTTAAAAGGTTCATTCTCACCAGTGTCAATCGTATGCAGTACTTTATCGGTACGCCCCAATTGTTCACTCGGTGCTGCAAAAGCTTTACGGTACTTGTACAACAAGTCAGTTAGAGCTTCACGTTGTTCATCACTTTCTACATGGCTTTCGGCTACTAGAGTGTCTAGTTCCGGGCTCCTTTCGGGTGAGGAAGGGGCTCCGGGTGCCGAAACATGTTTACAGTCTTCTATCAATTCGGATAAGACAACCGATCCAAGGATCGTATCCTTCTGTACATAGACAGTCTTGTTACCGGTATTGGATATAGGAACCACCGTCCAAGCAGCGTTAGCTACTAGAACATCAGCGGATTCCAATCCGATACTTGACAACATGGCCATGTCTGGCTCTACAACTCCAGTTTTTCCTGAAAACTGTCTGTCCGCTCGACATAAGACATCACAGGCTGTGCCTGGTGGTATCTTAACAGTCTGGGCTACACTGGCTACACTGCTTACTTGCCTAAGTACACATTGTACTTCGAGATGGTACGGGTCTCTCACTTCCAATATTCCCCTCTGGGAATCTAACCTTGCTCCATATAATGCAGCAAAATCCAGACCGAGTATACCATCATCCGCGATGTTCGCCACAGTAGGGGTAAGGATGAAGTCCTTATCTTCCTGTAGACTGAACCTCATACATGTTCTACCGAACGTTTGTATCATGCTACCGTCGGCCGTTCGGGAGGATCGTAAGGATTGTCCCTTCCAACGTTGTACTCAAAGTGAGGGTGAGGTTGAATTCTTCATCGAGAAAGACGCGTTCCTTCGTCATCTCGTGGAGGTTCATATGCACCAGAGGCCGGAATATGTCTGCGACCGAGAGGTTGGCAAGAAATGTGCTAAATGCACAGGATGTGTCACCCCCCGACGCGGAGACATGGTCCGGCACTATGTGACTTCGCATGGAGAGGGCCTGGAGGCAGCCATAGATCGGGTGATGAAAATTCACTCCGAACTCTATGGCAACCTTAGGGGCCTCAATGCAGAGAAGTTGGCTTCCCTCACACCGAGTACGAAGCAGTTTGCGCCTACGGTTCCTGGTACTAACCAGAAACTAAAGGCTCGGTTTGCCCAGACTCCCGGGTCCGGCAAACTAGAGTACGCTCAGGAGGAGTACGATCTGTTAAACGAATGGAGAAGCAACAAGGCCCGCCGTCGTGGTGGGGCTTATGTAACTCCATCCGGAGAACAGGTCCGAAGCCGCAGGGATTACCGCCAGGGACCCTCTGTAGCAGATAGGAAGAGACAGGCGTCTGAATCTCCAAGCCGAGCCAGGTCACCACTGGAGGCGCTGGAGAGACAGACAAATGGGGGAAGGAAGAAGCCACATCTTCCATCTCCTACTGGAACTCCTTCCCATTATGGGCGAGCACCAACTCCACGAGGTGCACAGAACCCGACATTCTTTGGTGTCAGTGGACCGAGTGGCCAGTCCGCCCGGAAACACGCGCCTTTGAATGTCAAAGACCCGAAGCAGTACCCTGCTATAGGCCCACCCGGACCAGAGATGCAAATCTTTGATCAGTACGGGAGGGTCAAGCAGGAACTGCCGACAGTAGGAGGTCAAGCTCCCCGACCTACAATGAGTGCTGTGGTGAGACAACGTCCACCCGCACCATTGTTGACGGCCAAAGACCTTAGAAGGGAATTGTCACGGTTGCCCCTGGTTCAGGGATTACCAACTCAAGGCCCTTCTTCGACCACTGCTAGTGCGGTTACTACTGCGGTTGCTTCTTCGCACACGCAGGTAGCTGTCACTGCGAGTGGGTCTGGAGCACAGCCGAAGCCTCAGGGTCAGGTACCCCCACCTGGTGCTGTGGTTCATCGGCCTAAGCTGATCCAGACAGTGGAGACCTTCTTCAAGAAGGAGGACAAATTGTCTTGCAATATCCAGAGCAAACAATTTGAGACGCTACAGCACCATCTGGAAAACCTCCACCTGGACATGTATCGTCGGACCGTGTCGAGCACTCTCCAGTGTATTGACGCGATCCAGAAGTCAGAGATCAACCGAATCTCGACTCAGATCAAAGCGGATGTTGCCAAAGATAAGCAGGAAGCTGCTAATCTGCGGCAGGAGGCCCTATCCGAGAAGGAAACAGCTTCTCAGATGCTCGACCTAGAACGAGCAACGAACATGAAGAACCAGCAAAAGTTCTTCAAGGTCTTCGGAGTTATCATGGATAACTGGGACGGTACACCTGAGCATGCTTTGAAGCTGTTCGAAGCACGCCAAAAGGTGAAACTTACACCTGCTGTCCCCGCATTGGCACCTACGGATGGAACTGGTATGAACCCCCCTGTTCAGCCACTGGCTCAACAACCGGGTCCAAACCAGCCACCCGAGGAGAACATGGAACAGTAAAAAACTGTTGCATGAAGATCGGACATAATTGTGTGTCCCGGGGTTCTATTACCCATGCATTGTTGGATAAGAAACCATTTTTTTATCCAACCCGTATTGATTCGGGTACCAAACTGTACCCTAATCCGGAAACTGAAAACAGAAGGAGAAAACAAACAAGTCACTCTGGAGGAGGAGTACGAATGCTGTAAACACCATAATTGTACTGTGCCACAATGTAATGACTGTGCCTATTATAAAATCATGGACAATTTACACTAATATGGACTTTTGAACTACAAACCGGATTTACTACTACACCACTACTATTTGTGAGCTAGCACTACAGGCATCAGGGTTTAGCTACGCCCATAGAGTCCATCAACAGTCTACAACTGGATCTACTATAACCTCCAGTTAGCTAGCACTACAGGCATCAGGGTTTAGCTACACCCACCAACAAGTTTTACTATAGCACTTCAGGCATCAGGGTTCAGCTCGCCCATACCAAGCCATCAGCAGCATCCGACTCCTGTTACATCCTCCAATCATGAAAACAAGTAACTTTGTTGATATTATTATATTGTATGTAAAATTGTATTTATAACTATATAATATCTTTTATAAAGATATATTATTATATAAGGGTACCTATAAATATACTGGATCTGCGAATCCTAAAAGTTATTTAAGGTAATCCTAGACCTATAACTGTCTATATAGGTCATTCCTGGTCTCAATATATTAAGAGACTATAATTCTTCTGTAACTTGTAAATATAAAACACTAAGGTATAAACTGAGCTGCGTCTCAAAAGTATAAATATTTTTCTATAAAATAAGAGAAGGTCCAACGGATTTCTCTAAACTTAGTATTGTATTACTCAGGTTAATACCTAATTGTGTTCATATAGTATCAGATTAATTGTCCATATCTGATCATTAATATTTAATTCACTCTGTAAAGTAGACAGAGCTGTTAATTTAAAAAGTCGAAAATTTTTTTTCCGGGTTCAATAACCATAATACGATCATTGTTAACAACCACCGGTCCTTTTCAGGACCCTACTGTTGTCAAAACGTTACTATAAATCTGTGATAATTGTATATTTATCATTTATGGTTGTTATAAGCTAGTGATGGAAATAACATGAACGACACTCGATGCTATTATTGTATAATTTTTCAGAAATAGGATAGTCTTATACTATAGCCTATTTCACATCGAGCAAGTGTAATTAATACCCCTTTTTAGTATTGTAAACAATCACTTACTAGGTTATTAATACACTGCGGTTTAATTACCCCCAAGTTATTGTCTAAGGGGGGCAGTGTAGGGGTATGGTATTTTACACTTTAACGTTCATGCACCCGTGAGACTCAGACCTAGGTCCTTCGGGTGTGGTGGGGGAATCCGGATGGCAGGTGGCAGCACCTGCCTCTGGGTTCGTATCCACTACACCAGGGGGCCTACCACTCGTCCGCCACACGTCACGTGGCCGGTCTGAGTTTCGCGGGCTTTTCCCCTATATAAGGCTGGTCCTAGCCCTAGGTTCCTCAGTAGTGGTTTACCCACTGCTCAACCAGGTTGTTACCCGAAAGGGTAACCGAATGCACTAGCAGCATGTAGTCCTCTGAGGCTGTGATCGTATGTAACGCAAGCTCTGAAATAAAAGCTCGGTTGCCTACCCGGAAACTTTTCTCTCTCTTCGTTATGATTTAATCTAACTTAACGAGACGAACCACTACACTCTGTATTCCTAATCCCCTAGTCATTATTAAATATCCACAGGACGAATATTCTTTTTACTTTGTAATTACTATGAGTTTGAACTTTTTGATACTAATTATTATTGAATTACATTACCAAATCAAATAAATGTTTTGTCTCTTAGTAATATTATACAGCCTATTGGGTTATGAAAATAGGTGGTTTTGTGCTTCCCATTATATGGGGTGTTTTATGGTTATCACTAGGGGATTGCACCCAGGCATAGATACAGGTGGATGGATTGATAACACGCAGGCAAATCTTATCTAATAATGGTTTTATTTTGTATCGAGTTTAATGGTACTTTGCCATAGTTATAGAAGTATACTGAATGGGGCGGTTGCGAGAATACAGAAAGGCAATTTATTCTTGCTTCAAGCACTATGTATTCAATGAAGAATAATTCTGTCGTATAACATGAAAGAATCATATCATGCTTTTAGATGATTAGAGTGATAGACATTCCCAAAAGATGTCTACATGGTGCTGGTCCTGTAGTTAAAAGGGTCTAGGGAAATAAAGAGAACTACCCCTGGGCTTTTGCTTCCCCACAGTCGATGATACTTGGTGACCCCGTTGACCATCTTCAACCCTTTTATATGCTGCATGATCAATTTAGGATTTTTTTTTCTCGCCATTATGGTGACCTATCCAGTGCTGCATGCACGGCATGCATTAGTACATCATAACAACCCTTTTTACGGTGAACTCTAGGGTGGTCACAAGGCATACAGCTGTTATTTTGACGATATTTCTTGTGTAAATACAGCCCTGGCGATGAGTAACCCTCCAGGGATGCATTCATGTACATGTGACCATTAAAGTGTTATTGTGACAAAGAGTGGATGTTGTGCAGGAGGAGTGGTGCTACCTAGGATCGAGCTAGCTAGCCTGCAGGGGGGGGGGCGAAGGAGGAGGGTGTCTTCCAGTTGTGAACATCTTGAGGAGAGGGTTTGGCATCCCAGTCAATCTTCATTTGCAGAAATTCATCAATAAAAAGTTTCAACAGACCTCCCGTGGCCCTGGAGGAAGAGGGTGGGAAACAGCGTCTATAGCAGACGACAATTGCCAAATCTCGTTCTGCACGAGAAACTGCGAGATCCCAGAGCGAATGGCGGCAAACTGCAGCAATGATTTGTGTGCAGGGTGGATTCACCTTGAGTTGAACACATACTTTGGGACAGACACTTGGATTTTGACCTATTTACGTTCACTGAGCTCTCCACTTTTGGATTATTGAGCATGCAGTTTAGATGGTGCTCTTTCCAATAAAGAACAAAAGTATGAAAAAAAAGCTATATATAGGGCCATATATAGCTAAGCCTAAATTCAGGTGTTCAATCAAAGCTACGTTTTCAGCTCAAAGTTAATCTACCCTAGTCGTAGCTGTAGCTTGTTGAATGCTAACAAGTTATTTGTTCATGAATGCTAATAGGTAGTCTGCAGGCGCAGGTACATGGTACAACTTGTACCTAGTAATTGTGATGGTGGATAATTATCTCAGTGTCAGTGTGTATCAACTGACGAGTTGGATAGATGCCAGTTTTTATTCCAAAGTCCATCACTGTTTACCAAATTATCAAGTGCTGAATAGTTGTTATTGTAAAATGTACAATGGAGTCAAATAACGCTACTGTATTTCAGCACAAACATACGTTTTATTTTGCTATTTTCTGTATTTATATTAGTTCATTCTGTTGAGTTTTAGTACAGTTTTAGAGGCTGTATGTGTGAATTGTAAGTTGAAGGTAAAGAACAGGATGTATCATAGCTTCATCTCACGTTTTGGACATAGTGGATTCTGTGTAAGAAGCAAGATGGCATGTCCAATACATATTTTATGGTGCGTTATTAACAGCGACTGTTGAACTTTTGCAAAACTTGAATTGATGAAGAAAAGTGTGCATATCACATTTCTATTTAGTATCATACCATATCATATATGCATTTGAAATGAGCACAACACAAAAAAAGGATGCAATGCCTGTTATTTCTACAGACATGTTGACCACATCCAAACCGCAGAATTCCAGCTATCGTGGGTAGAGACAATTAGCCTTTTCACAAGTCATCATCTTAAACGCTTACATCAGGAGTTTTTAATTCCAGCTCACCAAAACAACTGATAAATAAGTTCCCCTTAAGTTAACACCAGGAGGATGGAATGTGCTGTTTTTCCACATGACTTGCTCCACACAATGGACACCATTACCTTATCTCAGTGCCTGGTGATGGAGGCATATCTTGACCAAGGACTTCCCTTTTTAAGATCTGTGGCTTAAATATTTTGGGGGCGGTAGGTTCACCGCAAATGGTGAGGAAAGTTTGGGTAATACAAAAGGCCATTGGTCGGATGGGCAGCGTCGGTTGCTGACTCAGAGCTTTTGTCAGCCACGACCAGTATGAAAATATAAAATAATTTTACAGTTTAAGGCTTAACCTCGGTAAATGATACCAGAGTTGTCAGTCTATAAATATGTAATATACGGATATAAGGGTGTGTCCAAATAGAGCTATAAAGATATAGAATATTGTAGATTTTAGTACATATATATCCTGTTTGTCAAATCTTTGTGTGTGGAAATGTTAACGGTTTGATTTCAAGAACTATAAACATGTCACAGTCGAAGAGGTTAGTTCAGCATTTGATGGCTGACCATGGTCCAATTTCCTCCAATATTTTTTTTCAATGTTTGTACTATTTGTCCCACATCTTTAAAAGACCCCTGAAATAACTATACCTCAGTGATGCCAGGAGGCCATTTCTCAAGATGGTACGACTAGGGCCTTCAAGTGGTACCAGGATCCACATGGTATGACTGGACACAAGGCAATATAAGTGGCTTGTCTGATATGATCACCCAGACTGACATGAACTCTTCCCCTCCCTGCACCGCACTAAGTCCTGAGCCCATAGTCGTACAACCCAATCATGCCAGGCTAGTCGTAGTGGGGGAGGGTCTAATGTACTGGCTGGCATAAGTTTGAAAAGTGTTGGGTACATTCATCATCTCAAAAGGAAACCTTGTTTCTATGTAGGCAAAAGCAATGTTTTAGACTGGGGCGGGGGCACTTCCCAAAGTTTTGGGGAGCCCAAACCTCCCAAGTGTACCTTCATATCACTCTCTATTTAAGGTTATTTTCTTTTTCTTTTTGCTTACTCTCTGATCTATAAGTGGAGGATTTGTTACAATGTCAGTTCTCTATTTATTATAATCATTACAGCCAAGAAGCATTCTTGAAAGGTTTCCCCTTGGTAACAACAGTAAGTCAGAGTTTGGAATAATTTTGGAGTTTACTTGAGCTTTCCATGGTATAATAATGTATCAAAAATGTTTTTTTTTGTTTATTTGATTTCCATTATAAGATAAAAGAATGATTATAGTTCAACTTACACCCTAGATATTTTTACTGAACATGAAAACCAATCATTTTTAGAGCAGCCAATGCTAAGATAAACCTGTTCAAAATCAAGTTTTTTCAGTCTAAATTGGATATGCCATTGCCACGTTTATAAGGTAAAAACATTTTTAAATAACACCCAGCAAATTGTCGTTATCTGTCGCCATGATTGGTCATCAATGGTGACTCCTTTCTGAGTGATAACTCACTGCGTCATCTTTCGCCACTGTGTGTCAGTCTCACATGGCATGGCAATTTATCACAACAGTCACCAACATGATCTCACTCACTGCGTGAGTATGTGCCACCCCTTGTCATCCCTCACAAAGCATGGTGACTTATCACCACCATCGCCAACATGGATCTAACTCACTGCGTGAGTATGTGCCACTGCCTGTCAACTCTCACTCAGAATGGCGGCTTATCACAAGCATCGCCAACATGGATCTGACTCACTGTGTGATTATGTACCACTCCCGTGCCACTGGCATCAACTCTCACACATAATGGCGACTTATCACTACCATTGCCAACATTGGTCTCACTCAATGCGTGAACTTGTGTCACTCCATGTCAATGCTCTCTAAGGATTGCATCATCTGTCACTCACTCTCACTCAGAATGGCAACTTATCACCACCATTGCCAGCCTTTGTCTCACTCAATGCGTGAATTTGTGTCACTCCAAGTCAATGCTCTCTGAGGATTGCATCATCTGTCACTCACTCTCACTCACAGTGGCAACTTATCACCACCATTGCCAAAGGTGTTGAGACAGCACCACTGTTCCACATGTAGCCTATCTAGGAAGTGTGGGCATGAAGTATAAGTCCCATACGTATCAAATGTGCTTTGTTTCACACTGATTTCCATGTAATACTTCAGAGTTGAATCAAACAAGATTATATAGAGAAAATATCAATTGAATTTAGATAGAGGTATCTCTAAAATGAAAGCAACTATCCATAAACACCTTTTCTCTGGTTACAGGAAAAATACATAGGGAAATATCAACATGAACACCTTGTCTGTGGTTAGAGGGAAGATACATATGGCAATACCTTCTCTGGCAAAACATACTTTGATCTGGCAGATGTGAGGCTGCATGATTACCAATGTCGATGATCATGAGCTTTTCATCTAACAAGGTGAGTGATCACCAGCGTCGCCATCACTGGTGAGTCTGAGTGATCACCACTCTCGCCATCCATGGTGAACCTGCGCTATGACGTGGTGCGTGTTTCATCTAGCGAGGTGAGTGATCAACCGCCTTGCCATCCCTGGTGAGTGTGAGTCATCACGATCCTCGCCAACCGTGGTGAACATGCGCTATGGCATGGTGTGCGTTTCATCTAGCGAGGTGAGTGATCACTCGTGTCGCCATCCCTGGTGAGTGTGGGTGATCAAGATCCTCACCATCTGTGGTGAACCTGTGCTATCACGAGGTACGCGTTTTATCTAGCGAGGTGACTGATCACAATCCTTGCCATCCGTGGTGAATGAGCATTATGACGTGGTGTGCGTCTCATCTAGCGAAGTGAGTGATCACTCATGTCGCCATCCCTGGTGAGGATGAGTGATCACTCATGTCGCCATCCCTGGTGAGGATGAGTGATCACGATCCTCGCCATCCCTGGTGAACATGTGCTATGACGAGGTGCGTGTTTCATCTAGCGAGGTGAGTGATCACCCGCGTCGCCATCCCTGGTGAGTCTGAGTGATCACCATCCTCGCCATCTGAGGTGAGGCCATGTGATCACCACCATTGCTATTCCTGGTGATCTTGTGCTATAGCGACGTCGTGTTCCATCTAGCGACATGTGTGAGCCACTTCACACAGGTTGACGAGGAGTCACAACAATTTGCTGGGCATAAATATGACTCTTAGATACTGACCCATAAATTAGTACATAAGGCTAATATAGCATGAGTCCTGCCATCTGTTTCGACATTTATAATGTACACTGCTATAACTAGTATGTGCAAACAACAATCAACCTTCAAGATACAATTTGTGAAAATAAAATGAACCCAGATGGGTCCCTACTTGTGAAGAAGAGTGCAAACCATGAAATACAGGTGGTACAACTGAGGTGCCTGTATCAATTATAAGTAGGGAGCAGCTTCTAGTCGCACCAGGCTAAGGTATGTCTAGTCGTACTATCTTGAGAAATGCCAGGCTCTTTTCTCTCCCTCCACCAAAAAGGTCTGGCCCGCCCGGCCCGGCTGCCTGCGTGTGACACAATCATGTAATGAATTGACCGGAAATTTGGCCAAGCTATCTTAATTAAGGGCCTCAGCTTATTTGACACAAGGCATTTCCATGACATTTCCTGAGCACATCAGGCAAGCACTAGGAGAAGAGCAGAGGTTAGGGGCAGAGTGCATGCTGTCAATACTGATTCCAATATGGCCGCTATAAAGTCTCGCCCCATCCCACGTGACCGGTCACATGATCATTTTACTGATCTCCCTCTAAAAGTCATAACTTCAGACCCCCATCTCAATCAAGCCTCCTTCCCCCCCCCCTATAAGTTTATCGCTCCCACCTGCCCACCACGATCCTACCTTGTGCATCTTAGGCCCAATCCCCTGCATTACTACCTGGGCCTATCTGTCACTAATTAGTCAATTAATTCGCAATTAAGACTCACGCTGACATGAGGCATTTGCCTTGGGAGGCCAGTTCCCTCTCTTAACACATTAAAAAGAAGAAGAAAAGAGCTTAATAAAAAGATTTTAGCTAATATTGTCGTCAGTGTCCAGAGGTATTAAGACTAATAAGAGCACCGGCGTCGGTGAGGCTCATGCTTTGCACAGAAGGTTTCCAATATCGTACATTTTCTCTGGTTTCAATTTATGATGAAGATAGACATTAGGGGTAATATTTCCATGTCTCCACGTACAGGGTCGTTGTAAACTCATGTTATATGATATAAAGGACACATCATCAAGTGGAGGTAAGGAACCACCATGTTTCGTGCGTCTATTACTGAGTAGTAGATGAAAAAGAGGCATTTCTTTCGGAATTTTGACCAGCAAGAATTTCTTCATTCGGGGTGAAGAGAAGAGGTGTGGAGCTGCGTTAAGGGGGTTTGTATTTTTATCAACAAGAGAAACTGAAATGTGTAGTGTGTTAGACATGACGTAGCATATATATTTTGTAGTAGGACAGACCCAAGAAATCAGTCTTATACTTTGAAAAGGTAGACAAGTTGGGGCATTTTGGCACATTCTTTTTAGAATGGTTTTGTTATGGCACAGGTTTATTTGATGGTCCTTAAGCCTGCACCACGACTCCTTAATTGATGGATAAACGCTATCTCTCCTTAACTAAAGAGATTTGGACAAAAACTACCCATAGATTATTGACAGTTGTACCCTAAACATACATTCCTGTTGGCCTAAATGAGTGATGATCATGTAGATCTTTATAGCCGTGTAGGAAGTTACGGGGGTGGAGCTGGAGGGGAGGGTGGGCCTGACACACTAGTACCACCTATACTTAACCACCTGAGGTGATCACCCACCTATCTGACACCTGAGTGGACCCTTCCTCCAGGGTGTGGCGTCAACTGGACCGTGACGGGTGTGGTACACTGACTACAGCCGGATATATTGCAGGTCCACAGGGGTGGTATAGGATATCACACAGATACATAGCAGTATTTGTTGCAACATGTAATAAGTGATGTTTTAGGCAACATTATAAAAACTACTTTTTGTAAGGGAAGTGCAGAGGAGAGTAGGCTATGTTGATGTGAATAATGTTTCTTGAATATTCTAAAGGCATCCAAAACTCAAATTAATTCTGGCCACGACACGCAGCCTATAAAGCACATATTCTGTGTCAGAGACATGAAACCAGCCTATTGCCACTGATACATTGGTGCATACATACACTTAGAGGTAATTAGGTTTCAGGTAGGAATCATGCCTAAGCTGCCTGCGGCTACACCTTATCTGAACAGAAAATGTACACCATGGGGAGATTATATATGCTTCATAATTCAGTATCAAGAACATTTTCATAGTGTGTGCTTATAACACTATATATTCTTCATATATCATCTACCTTTTACCAAATACCCTGAAGAGGAGTATAATGTTAACACTTGCTTCCTACATAAGGCATATAATCCTTCCATTTGGCCCTTGTCGATGGCTTTGGGCAAGGGCGTGGCATACCATGTGTTAATTCTTATCTTCACAGTGATACAAGGAAGCCACCCCCCCCCTATGTTATCAGGGTAAGAAGTTTACGCCGAGTATCTGAATTAAATGTGGATATTTGAAATAGGTATAGGTGCATGGTGGTAAGGAAAATGGGAATTAAAAGTGCAGAAGACGGACAATATTGAAAGGTGGTTGAGCCGCTTTATAGGTCGCATTATGCCTCAATGGATCATACTCGTTTATAGACATGATACAGAAAATGTCTGCTTAGCACGATACATGATGCAGTACATGAGCAGGATGCACAAAATGCAACACTATGGCGAGGTACATGGAATATTAAATTGATGAATCTGAACTCCCCCTCAGAGAGTCAAAATCCTGATCTCCAAATACAACAAGTCATCACCACTACCGATCAGGCCTTGTGCCTAATAATACCCACACACATTCACCCTCAACCACAGGCCTTTCCAGTGCTTCTCCAGGCACCCCTGGTTTATGGCATGAAGGGTCTTTCCTCCTGGGTGTCCCTATTGAGTGCACTCTCCCATGGCAGGAGCCCCACCTATAGGTTCACGTCTCCCCCCACTCCAGTCAGCATCAATACTTAATCGAACTTTCCCAAATTATGAATAAGTCTTCCCCACAAATCATAATTAAAATGACGGATGTTTAAATGAAAACGAAATAGCTGGCATACCTAATTATTTTGAAGGTTTTCCTAGAGCTCTACTCCTAGACTCTAGGTTTCTTGTCCCGTTGTTTTGCCAATAAGGAGGGTGGGTATTGTTCAAATCAGGGACAGCCTGCTGAGAAGGTGGAGTAAAAAGATGGGAAAATTGATGATACATTAAATAAAAGCAGAAACAAAGTATCCCCCTCGCCACAACAGAGCCGTGGGGATCCCAGGTTTAAAAATGGCGTCATTTTTTGTGCAGTTTTTCTGTTTGCTCGGCTTCCTTCAGGTGCTTGATGTGTGCTGGGTGTATTTCAATAAATCCACCCCATCCTGCTCCTATACCTCTCATCCATGGTTTCCTCCTGTCCACCCCTCTCCAGTACGCAACCATTATTAACCCTCTCAGGACCGTGTGAGCACCAGGAGAGGAGTAGTAGGACTTATGTGGGTTAGCTAACATCAGAAAGATTGAAGAGGCAGCGATGGATCATGCACATTCTGTTGTCATGATACGCAAATGCAACTCTGGCACTCATCACGATCAGGGACATATGCATTGATGCATCATGCCGACCCTTTAGACAATGTTTGATACATGAGTACAGCCGTTGAAATAGTGTGTGCCACTTAAAGGGTTAAGGGACTGAATTGCACAGTCATGTGTCTTGTATTATGGGTCTAGACCCCTAAATTCGACAGGTTATGGCCTTATCTTAAAATCGACATGTGACATGAAGCTTAGTGACAAAGACATGAGAAAATGGAAATTTAATGACATGTGACATTGACTTTTCTTAAAATCGACATGTGACATGGTGACCCCCCATCTAGACCCCCTGTATTAGGTCCCATGTCTAGGCCGAAATTGTCCAATATATTGTAGCTGTATCAAATCTTCGTATATTTATATATATATATATATATATATATATATATATATATATATATAGCCTTATTTATCTGAATGGTAACAAGGTCTGAATGCTATGTTTAAGCCTATTCCAATATTTATAACCAGCTTGATATTATTTCAATTTCATGTAAAAAGGGAAATCCGATAAATCGAAATTTTTACAGTTCACAAAAATACAAACCAAATATTCCCTTTGAAAGTACACCAAAACTAACTTCAATGACGCATAAAACCTGACAAAAATGTCAAAGGTGATCTAATTACTATCATATCACAATATCTACACTGGTCTGGAACCAGGCTAGGACCCCCTGGTGTGCAACACACGGCGGCCCAGACACATTCTGAACCAGCTTGCACCCACTTTACCGCAACAGGACACCACCATGACCTCATGGGGCCACGTCCTTGACCCCAGCAATCCAAGGTCATGGCCCAGATCAGGCTGAACTCTTGACAAAAGTCAGCTGAGATGGAGGACCGAGAGCGGCCAGTGCAACACAAGGGGAGGGCATTATAAATGAGAACCATGCTGAGCTGGTCTTCTCTCATCGCTGGTTTTTATTTTCACACTTTTTGCCCAGCCCGGCCCTGGGCAGATAGGGCTTTCATTTAACCTCCGTGGAGAAAAGAAATATGAACGGCCGCTGTTGGGGAATGTTAAATCTGGTGTGTTTTTGTGTGATTGTGGTCTGTGTGGTTCAGAGAGAAGTAAACCTTATCCTCTCTCATTATTCTATCCTCACATTAGGATGGCTGACTTATGGGCTACTGCACCCTATACCGTGTGACCCTGACATAGGGGTGGGGGTGGGAGGAGGGGGAGATGCAGGTGAGATGAGACACCCGGCTTAACCCCTTCAGGGTAACATAACAGTTAATGCACTACATGTATCCATTTTGTTTTAATGATATATAAATGTTTCATGTCAAACCCAGGGTCAGCATGATGCATCATTGCAGCGAGTAACTCACCAGAGTTAATTCCTGTAGTACATGTATCAGAACATACATGACCAAAATGCAATTATACACGATTCAGTGCTTAATGGTCTAACACGTTTTTATTCCTCCAGTCGCCCCACACCCTGGAGCCCTATTACCCGGTCTTGCATGGGCAGTCAGTGGTTCTGTGGCCACTTTGTATTCCCAGTTAGCGTGTTCCTTAGAGGGCCGACCCCTGCTGAAGCTAATACCTTGCGAGATAAGGACTGATAACAGCCAGCTGATGGCTACCAGGTGTTATGTAATGCACCCTGAAAAGTCTGCACTGAATCAAAGGAATTTTCTCATTGGTCAATAATGTATATCGCTAGGTCGGAATACCACACATTGCAGTTTTTACTTAACCTTTGGTAGACCTAGGTACAAACCAGTCCATCACCTCACCTGGCCCCCACCTGTGTTGTTGAACCTATACCTGCGTGTGGGGCAGTGCTGTTTTAGATTTAGACTTTAGTCAGCATTTTGTGATCCTCAATTTCCATCCATTCAATTCTGTACTGACTCACAAAGGGTTTAAAAGTATTGATATCAGAATAGATTAGAATTAATTTCAATAACTGAATGCATAGTGATTGCTTTGTATGTTATCTGTACTTTTGTCCCTCCCTGTTATAACTTGGCTAACATAATCTAACCTCCAGCAATCATTACAATGCTTACACCTGTCTGTCATCTAGAATCTTACTTCTTTCTCTCATCTATAACTTTATATTTTTCTGTCATATATGGTCTTACATAATATGTCTGTCTGTCATTTATAACTTTACATCTGTCTTCCATCTATAACAGTTGTCTTTTGTCTTACACTGTCTGTCACCTATAACTTTACATCTGTCTCTCATCTAAACCCCTACCTCTTCATCCAGACTCCTCCAGTGTCCATGTACAAACAGGGTGGCTGACTGAACCACACCAGGTGGACTCTGTCACTCCAGTGTTGATTACTTGCAGACATATAGCACCGTCTAGACTCCACTGCTGATTAAGAAATAAAGAAAAGAAATTTGTCTGAATATATAACCCTGTGCAACGTCTGAACTAGTCACCAAGTCCAAAGTGGATCCAGATTTGCAGTCAGGGAAGTATAGAATGGGGACTGTACTTCAGGAGAATCACAATTTCCAAGTTGACAGCAGTATGTAATACTAAAAGGCACAATGTGATAATCCCAAAAGAAGTTTGTTCAGGATAATCTTTAAGAAACTATAACCCAAAAGATACCCAATGATATTATTTTTAAAGGCCCCCCAGGGAATGAACCGGTAGACCTATAATAACGAATGAATTACATATATTCTTTTCTAACAAAGAGCATTTTAGACTCACATTGGTATTTTAGATTGTTAGTATTCAGGTCATTGCTAGTCGGTTTTGAATTTGAATTATTCATTGCAATGGTCCATTTCTTTCCTATCTACAAACAGTGGGTGTGTTGAGGATATGGTCTGTTTTTTAAAGGGGAATCTCTATTTCTGGTGTGACTCTGCAGTGGAAATAAAGGGAAATGAAAATGGGCGGTACAATGTATGACTAACTCCTGAGTATTGGGACAAGCATTGTTTGTCAACAGTTAAAACCATCCCAAACTCTTTTCACTTTCAAGCATTTACCTGAATTGCTTACCCTATTTACCCAGCAATGATATTAATCTACAATATTTCAAATTGAACTTTACAATGACTTCCAAGTTAACGGTATTTACTCCTCTCCTTTTTGTTCAATATATCACAAAAGCTTTAAAGGGTAATCACCCTCTCAAGACTTTGGGTCGTCTGAAGTATGCTTAGTATGCTTAATCTAATAAATATATCCAGATAATGAAATACTTAGATTTCAAATCTACGTCTCTAAGTTAGGATTAATCCTAGTATAACCATGTTTATCTCCTCAGTTCAGTGCTCCATTTTGCAGAAGACCAAACCAGTTGGCAAAGAAATCAGAGGACCTCACCTCTGACCCCACCCCCAACCTATTAAGGCAAGGGACCAGGATATTCATGACCAAAGGCAGGACTGGGAGACCTGCATCCCATTCCTCCTCTGAGGATGAAAAGATATTCATTAAATTTTCACCAGTGCAAACTCTATTTAATGTTCCAGGAATCAATTTGGACTTTATTTGATACTAATGACCATTGCTCAGCAGAGAGCTTTGGTTATAATGCCCCTTCTGAGTACCTCCATAAACATTTCATATTGGACACAGATTTCCATTATGGAATCTGGGTCAGGGGACAGAAAAAGAAGCTCCAAGACACCCTTCATCTTTGCTAAACTCTGGCTGCTTCAATGCAGACTGGAGGAGGTTTCTGAAATTGAATTAAAAGACAGGAGACGGCATAACCTCTGTGCAATGCTGAATAAGTTCACTGGGGGTGAGTCACGAGGTGTTAAAACATGTTTGTTTGTTACACATGTAGGGGGCTGTTTGGGAGTTGATGCTGGGGTCTGGGACAGCATGGGGTAGTGAGGGATGAGGGATGAGGGCAGCAGGACCAGACTGGTGTGTCAACAGCAGGTGTGAGGAGGGGCAGACTGTTGTTCCTAGGATACCACAGGTGTGCTCTGCTCACTAACTCACTCATACAGGTGGTGCTAAATAAACCCTACATTCAGACATCAATGTCTCCATCTTTACTCAACCAAATCCTTGTACATTGTGTAACTTCCTACCAAGGCTGATAACACCACCTCCTGCTTCCCATCGCCTACCTGATACAACCACCCAGTCTACCTCAATACCTCAACCTTCACTTAAACAATACCTCCAATGATACAGTTTCCTCTGCATGCCTTTCCCTGCATAGTTTTCTCATCTAATGCGCAGTCCACCAGTCTCAGAAATTTTGCATTGTTCCATAGCATACATGGACCAGTGTCCAAAGGGCTTACTAATCATACTGATACAAAGTAATTTCAGCCCTACAACCTTTCCTCATACCTTGGCAGACTAATTTTCAGTCCCCAGCACTTCATCACCGTTCCTACCTAGATGCAGCCAAAACTAGATCCTATATCTTCCTGCATATCCCTCACCAGCCAAAAATTACATCCTAAATCAACATTATTTTAGTCTAACACTGACAACACAACGGTAGGGTAGACCGCCCGTAACCCAACCATTTGTTTGATGCCTACTTTACTACTGCTCTCAACCCTCTTACAATGATAGTGTATTATGTGCAGGGACATTTAACTTTTGTCCATTAACTTGTGTTTATGTATATAAAATTCCAGTGGTCACCCTTAAGTACTGAAAGGGTTTCAGAGGGCTCTGGGATTGGGAAGACTTCTCCATTCATGTATACACATATCGTGTCAGAATGAGATGCGATTCACCTTTTTTGTTAGACTTGTGCAATTTATACTCTGATTTATGATTTCCAGACTTCAATAACTCGTAAATTCTACTCCTGCCTTGCATTTTGTGTTCAGAAATGGCTGCGTTGCCTCTCGTTCCTATAAAATAGTCAAAGTTAATCATAACTGTGATTAATTTAAATATTTCAAATAGCTCAGTTTCACTGTCAGATGAGAGATCAGATATCAAATTTGAATAGCAAAAATATGAGTGCTTGGTTCTAGGGGTGACGTGAGCTCTGAAATTTGAATGTGACAGATTCTTTTAGTGATAAGTGATATCTTGATTTGATCCTTTTTGTCTTTATTATGAATCTGTTCGTGATATACAGAATGATTATTGAAATAAATCATCGAATGTAGAAGTAGAACTTTTTTGTAATAAAATGTATGATTTTGAGAACACATCTATCCATGCATATAGACAATAAAGGTCTGGAACAATAGATCTATCTCAATGAGGAATGTGATTCCAAGAAGAAAAGGCTCTAGAGGTGGTACATCTGACCATGCTTTATGAGGGCAACATGAAAAACATCATATAAATACTTACGGCAGCAGATAAGTGCAGTATTTTGCATTGCAGCTGTATTCTGTGTTAGTTGATTACCTTGTATGTATACACGTCTATGTATACCTTATGATAATAATGGGAGTGTCAATATCAAACCTTGTTGCCCAACACCGTACCTGTACCTAAACCTTTTCATGTCCTTAGTGAGTATATACAATACAGTGTGTTCACCTGTCAATGTAACAGTACAGCTGGTGCGTTGAAGGCTGTTGCTGTGTAGGTGTCTTTTTTATCAGGATAAGGTTACCAATATATGTATACCAAAGCTTTACCCTGTCTGAAAGGTAGGATTAATCCACCTGAGCCCACCCAAACCCCCCTCCCATACCTAACAATCCCCCAGTCCCTATAGCCCTCCAAATCCTCCATCTCCTCACACCCACGCAACCCGGGGTTTAATCAATGTCATAGAAAAGTATCCTCCTCATTTAAGGCATATAAGGCCATATAAAATCATACCTGGGTTTTGTAATATATTAATTTATTAACTTAGTTTTTTACTCTCCATGATGCTTTCTCATATACTCACTTTTCCCTATAAATAAACTTCTCCACATAAACCCACATCGGCCCATATGCCCATAATTATCTCCTATAGTATACACCCACTTTGGCCCATACATCCACCTTCTCCCATACACCTTCCCCCGTGTATACACCCACCCATGTAGCAAGCCCGCTCGGGGCCAAATTGGTTTTACCCGGGTTAAGGTGGTTCAAAGCGGGCAGTATTCAGTACATGGGTTTTAGGTTCGGCAGATGCTGGGTTTCCAGTCAGGGCCACACAGGGCAGCCCAAATCAGGCAAACCCACTTGAGCCCGTTGGGCTCCCAACGGGTTTTGTCCTCAGCATACGGTCTGGGCCACATTGGGCCGCCCGATTTGGGCACTGGTCAGCTTTAAAATGGGCAACCACATTGGGCCCAGGATGGTTTCAAAATGGGCATCCCAAGATGGGTACTTAGCTGCATAAAGTCTTCCCAGTCTGGGGTGAGAGTGGGTTTGGACAGGGCAGCCTCATCTTCTGAACTGTTCTAAACTCTGTGATGAGTGTTCCCCCTCCCTCTCTCTTTTTTGTTCGTCCCTCCCCTATCCATCCCCTACCCCTTCCATCTCCTCCTCATTCCACTCAACCTGCCCTGCCCTTTCCCCCTCTCACCCCGCTCTGCCCTGCCCTTCTGTCACCCTGCCCTCCCTGGGCCTCCCTAGCCCACTTAAAAGGGTCTATTTCTCCTCTTTCCTATCCCCTCAGGATGTGTGTGGTGCACATATGCGCAGGCACTGACACATTCCTCTGTGAATTTGTGTAATGAGGATCTCGCCATGAATATGACCTTAGCTGTCGAAATGGCGTTAAACATCTATTACTCACTCACTCTCACTCCCAGCCCTCACCCTGCCTTGCCCTGCCCTGCTCTCACCCTGCCCTGCCCTGCTCTTGCCCTGCCCTGCCCTGCTCTCACCCTGCCCTGCCCTACTCTCATCCTGCCCTGCCCTGCTCTCACCCTGCCCTGCCCTGCTCTCACCCTGCCCTGACCTGCTCTCGCCCTGCCATGCCCAGCTCTCACCCTGCCATGCCCTACTCTCACCCTGCACTGCCCTGGCATCTCCTTCGCTCACATGCCCTGCCCTGCCCTGCTCTCACCCTGCCCTGCCCTGCTCTTACCCTGCCCTGCTCTCACCCTGCCCTGCCCTCTCACCCTGCCCTGCCCTACTCTCTGCCCTGGCATCTCCTTTGCTCACATGCCCTGCCCTCTTCTCACCCTGCCCTGCCCTCCTCTCACCCTGCCCTCCCCCCTCCCTTCCCTCCACCACTGCTGTAGGACACTTTCCCTATACCATTAATACACAGGTAGGTTCATAGTAGGGATCAAGATATTTCATGTATAAGGCAACACTGACTAGTCCTGGAAAGAACAGCTTCATGTCTTTCTTTGTACTAGTAGGCTTGCAAGGTGTATTTGTGGTGTGGGGGCAAACAGGTCCCACACTTGGCCAGGTATACGAGGACTATATATAGAGGCAATTGAGAAACCAAAAATATCCCCTGCCCCTGTAGGCCAGTCCATGGCAGACTCACTACAAAGTGGTTTCACAGCACTCCAGGCAGAATTCTACTACCCATACCAAACTTATTTCGTTTAGACATAGGACAACTGGAATAGACTACTAAATCAGATATGAAGTAATAATGTGCAGACTTTCTCATAGTCTGGAAATACTTAGATGTTTCTAGTCAAAAGTGCAAATCAAGGTCATCTGAGTAGTAGTGGAATGGCAACACCATTTCTATTGCACTGAACTTGGAACAAGAGCAGATATGCAGAGGTACAGTCATTATGAACTTGAAGGCTCTCTCCTCTACTCCTACATAGGGAATTAGTGGGGGAAGATTGAGGCCAGAATGTCACTTTAATGAATCAAAGTGCCTTGTATTGGCTGAATGAGTTTGATTCAAATGAATGGTACTGCTCTGCCTTTCCACTTGGGTAGATATTGCATTTACTGCTTTGGTGATGGGGGGGGGGGGTTAGATTAGTTCAAGGATTTGTTGCTTATTGACTTTTAAAAAAAAGAAAAGATTTTGGATAAATTTCTCAAAAAGAATTTTAACATGTCACCACTAATTTTTCATCAAATCGGGCAGCCCACTTTAGGCCACACCAAAAACCCATGTTAAACTCACTTTGAGCCCAAATCGGTGAGCCCAATTTCAAACAGATCTGTGCCCGAATCGGTTAGCCCAGTGTGGCCCAGACCCTTTGCTGAGGACAAAACCCATCGGGCGCCCACTGTGTTAACCCAGTGTGGCCCACATCAGGAGCCCGCTCTGGCCCAGACTCGGGCCACACCATTTTTGCTACCTGGGCACCCTTCTCATACTCCCAAGTCATACATCTTCCCCTACACACGCAGCTTTAAATGTACACCCCTTTCCCTATACACCCATCTTCTCCATATAACCACCTTCCACATACACCCACCTTTCCATGTACACCCACCTTTCCCTATACACCCACCTTCCCCATACACCCACCTTTCCCTATACACCTACCTTCCCCATACACCCACCTTCCCATACATCACACATTATATACACCTACAAAGCCTAGTGTCTTCTCTGTGAACCAGTCACATCGGCAGCAGCAGCAGTAGAAAGCAGCAGAACGATAAAAAACCACAAAAAGGGCCCGATGTGCAGACCCGGCCTCACTTTAAAAAACATCTTCTATCGAGTGATGGATGTAGGGGTTGAGTTTCCGACGTGGCTCGGGGCCGGCTTGACGTCTAATGACACTGCACACACGTGGAAAAACGGCCGAAACTCAACCCGCAGCCCACCACTTGGGTTACGGTGCTGTCGCTTCGTCGGTTAATGCTGGCCTTTTTTACCCTTGTCATTTTCCTTGTAATATCACATTTTTTTAGTTTTTCACCTTCGCAATGTGACAGTGTAGGCCGGGTGCCCCTTCATGCTATCCTCCTCCTGTGAAGTGAATGCGCTGTGTGTTTGGATCAGGGCGTTTGTTCTACCCCCATAGGATCTCCTACAAGTGGGGCAGTGCTGTCAGATGTATGGGTGTCAGTAGTATATGACTGTCAGGTGTATGGGTGTCATTAGTATATAACTGTCAGGTGTATGGGTGTCAGTAGTATATGGCTGTCAGGTGTATGGGTGTCAGTAGTATATGGCTGTCAGGTGTATGGGTGTCAGTAGTATATGACTGTCAGGTGTATAGGTGTCAGTAGTATATGGCTGTCAGGTGTATGGGTGTCAGTAGTATATGGCTGTCAGGTGTATGGGTGTCAGTAGTATATGGCTGTCAGGTGTATGGGTGTCAGTAGTATATGGCTGTCAGGTGTATGGGTATTAAAGGAAAACATCAGCTATATGCATGTGAGTGGTGCCCAAGGTGCCCGCACCAGTGGCACAACGATGATGTATATCATACATGTATAATCAACCAGTTATGAACGTTGATTTGGTGTTCTGTGCCCAGTGGGTAGTGGTATGTGAGTGCCAGTTGCATAGGATGTCCTATATTGCAGAAATATCACATGTTTTGGCAACATACCTATGGCTGTTAGCTATGAATGATGATTGTTCTCAGTCCTATATGAGTGTCATAATTTCATATCTGAGTGCACCTAGTACTTCAAGGCATCACATCTAATAACATGTATTAATCTACATGGACTTCATTTCATACCTCTCACAAAAAACAATGTCCAATAAATTTGTCTCATAAATACATATGAGGTAGTTATTCTTTATGACGATGGTATAAACTTCATACCACATAAAATTTAAGTTGACTTAAGTCCCCTTCCCCTCCCTCATAGACATCAGGGTATGCAGGCAAGGAGAAGGGATCAACCAATCACCTCCGCGCAGATCTGCCTATCTGCTTGGCAACTCACATCGCATAGCCACGTCCATGCCACTTCCAGTTTCAAGCATCCTTTGAAATCACCAATTCAAGCTTGTGATGGACACCTTGGTCAAGGGACCGTAAAAATTAGATTTTAAGATTTAGATGCTGAGTGGGCACGAACCCTATAATGGCTGAAATATCATGATCCCTTGTCGTCATGATGCTTCATTGCAATGCTGTCTATACGCTAATCACCAACGCTGCATTGGTGCATGATACTAACCCCTTGGTTGCATTGGTGCATCATACCAACTCCATATGGTCAGTATGATGCCTGCAATTTCAAAAGGCTCGCCAGACCTAGCACTCATGCACCATGGGACAACATAGCATCATGTTTTAAGGTATTTAAAGGGTTAAGGCAGGACAGACGGCTTCCTCCTGTACCTATTGATGGGCTGCCTCCAGTGTAACTGTAACCCTGGAGCTGGGCGGGCTGAGGGCCCTTTGAGCAGCGGGCCACGGCCGCCTTCCCTCCCTGTTTTTCAGGCGCGGCTGCACACACAGTGGGGCAGCTGCCAGTTTGGGAGGGGCACTGAAATTTAAGAGATCAACATCTGTGTCCTCCACCAGGTCTCATTTGTTTAAAATTGAACAGAGATAGACAGGGTAAAAAAATCAGGAAAGACTAAACATCATTAAAATTTCAACCCTGAAGCTGCTAATGCCAGTCGTGGTGTTGTTTCTATGTAACTGGAGACAATCTGAAAGGGCCCTGGAAGGTGCGGCTAGGGTAACATCGTGTGTGTGTGTGGGGGGGGGGTGATGGTGTGTGGTTAGGGGTGATTATGGGTTGTATCCAACTGAGAGTGTTACACCTGTCGCCACTTGCCTAATGAGTTGATCCATACCAGGCAGGGATCTCATAATGGGAGGAGAGGGGGGTGGGTAGAAGAACATCATTTAACACTCATACCAATTGTGTATTTTTGATGATAGAAACCCATAGACAACCCTTAGATGATGTGCTGATATTAGTATTCCGGGTCTTGATACTCTATATAACAGACTAGATGTTCACGTGAGGGATGGCTAAGTTACGGTGTTTATGACCTAATGTAGCAGGAATTCTAAATAATACCTATAGGGTGTGTATATAAGAGTGGTTATAGGCCTACATCAAGAAGGGGGGGGGGCCATTGGGACAGGAAGGACACTGCACCATGTACATTCTACTGACCTGCTATTGTAAAAGAGTGGTTATAATATATGTAGATTTGAGGTACCTCAATTCACAATACCACTTATACACTCTTCATTGCACATGGAGGTGAAAACAAGCCAGCATCTTTGGACCACTTCTAGTTCCAAGGTTTGTCTTCCCATGTTCTACCTACACTGATAAAAATAGAGCCTAATATCTTAGTCAGTAGTGACTAACTTAAGATAGTCAAATGATAGTGTGATTTTTGGCTATCCCTCTATAGTCACATGTGACTAACTTTAGTTAGTCATATAGTCAACACATAGTCATGCCTTTAATCTATTGAAATAGTCCTTAGTCAGATGACTATCATTTTGTTGCTAAGCAACATTTAGTTAGTAAATATGACTAATATAAATAGTCAGTACTGACTATACCTGCAAGCAAACATTCATCCAATCAAAGATGGCTGCCATATGCCTTCCCATTGATGAACAGTTTGAACCCAAAATAACTATTGTTATACTGCAATGGCCACAAATATCACAACAAATAGTTAACTTACCTATCCATTAATGGCCAGACATATTGAGTTTCCATGGATGGACAGGTTAAGATGATGATTTGGCCTGATTATAATTGTCTCCTCTTAGTCCAGGCAACCATAAATGTGTCCTCTTTCTGGATGATGGTTTTTGTGCACAGAAACCTGTGACATCATCAATCTGTGAGCTCTACATATAGTCAAATTGACTATCTTTCTGACTAATATGTGACTAAGGTATATAGTCATGTGACTATGGGGCTCAGAATATGTGGGTATAGTCACTACTGACTATAGGTTTTATTATCAGTGTATCCTCTAAACTAACCATAGATCAAGCATTTACAGGCTCATGTGCCAGAAGTGAGGGATATTTGCAGCGTGTGAGGTCGCACTTCCAAAACAATAATTCAAAAAACAGCATATTCTGGTTCCAACTACCATGAAAAGCTGTGTTCTGAGAATTCAAAGAAAATATCTTTGTTTTTTGTATGTAAATTCAGAGTGGTTTAGATAACTCGAGAGGTAAATTTTCATGCAGTTTGATCTTACACAATTAGGTTTTATAATTTATTGAGAACTACTGACTTGATTACATGTTTCAGGAATATGGCTTATTTTAAATCCATCATTGGTTTCCTCATCATCATCTCAATTCTGCCAACGATCGCTGCATTCTGTCAACTCCCAGAAATGCCTAATGCATAACTCAAAGGCAAGACCGGTTAATATTGGAAAAGCAATTCCTATAAGATGTAAGCCAGGCTTTAAGGCTTCTCTATTAGGGAATCTGATGATTAGATGTCTTCGCCATAATAAATGGTCCCCTGCACCATGTGACCTGCTGAACTGTCCACCAGTTGGTCTCCACCATGGAGATATAATAATGACCGTATTGGACAACTACATTCGCCAAACAGAAGCTTTCTGCGGTAAAGGTTATATCATCTCTGGATCCAAAGCCAGATTTTGCATTGACGGAGGGCAGAGGACTGGCGATGAAACCACATGTCAGCATGTGCTCTGCAAAGGTGAGCCCCCACAGCCAGGACCCGCATTCACCTATAATGCCATATTTAAACTCCATACTCATCACAGGGCCTTCCTAGGGGGTTATCCCTATGGAGCCATTGTCACTGTGTCTTGTAAGGGGAGATACCAGTTTACAGGGTCTAGACTGTGGGGGCGTGAAATATCAGGTAGATGGAATGGTACTGAAGGCGACTGTAGGCTTCCAGAGAAGAAGTAATGAACTCACTAGAAGATGAATCAAACTTAAGAATGCTGTTGTGGTCAGGTATGGACAAATATTAACAGTGCTGTATAACTATAGAGGTATATTTTAGATTATACAGCTGAAGTATTACTCAATATCCAGAGTGAAGAAATAAGATGAAAAGACCTGGCAAATAAAAACGCCAATGGCCTCGAAATATCCTGCTTTTTTCATTACATCTCTAGATACAAATCGCAATGCTACTTAGTGTGTGAATAACAATATAGAGTCGATTTATCCAAGTTTATTTTCTGCATATTCTTGATGTAACAAGATGTTTCCATAATCTGTACGTCTAATTGCACCCAATCACCAGATTGTGTTCATAATTATAATTCTGTCAAAAGGTTTCAGTGTATTTGATGTTTTATAAAACCTGTATAAGTGCCTAAAATGGTGATGTAATACATTTGTCCATTTGTTGCAATAATGCATGAATGCAGCCCTGATGAGTCTACACGCCAAGGCCTCATTCATCTTGAAAATAGATAATGGAGCAAATGCTGAGAAATTGTGTTTGTCCATGCGCTGCCCTCCCAATGTTCTACTGAGAAGAACATTCGCGCCGCGCAGTCCATCGCGATGGTCAATAGTAGTATAAGATCGTCGGTTTGTTACGGGCAGCAGTCATGTCACTACGATGAACGATATCTGTAGCTCCCCAGTGACAACCAAGGTCCTCAGTGGGCAAAGAGTAGGAAGGGGGCGGGGGGTATCTATGTCTCGGCATGGCCCTGTACCTCCATTGAAACATGTTTCCTTTCTTATTGCGCCCTTCTCTCTTCATTCCTTCGTTATGTCCATGTCTCCCTTTGTCCCTCTAAGTATTTTCTCTGCATGCCTCCTCTTCTAATATCTCAGCCCGCCTACATGTCTGCCTTTCTCACTCTCTCCTTCACACTGCCCTTCCCCCTCATTTTCTTTGCCCCCCTCTTCAGTGTCTGTCTCTCTGTCGCTCTGTCTGTCTGCCTCTCTCTGTCTCTCTTTCTGTCTCTCTGTCTCTGTCTCTCTGTCTCTCTCTCTCTGTCTCTCTTTCTGTCTATCTGTCTGTCTGTCTGTCTGTCTCTCTGTCTCTCTCTCTCTCTCTCTCTCTCTCTCTCTCTCTCTCTCTCTCTCTATCTATCTATCTATCTATCTATCTCCCTTTCTGTCTCTCTGTCCCTCTCTCCCTCTCTCTCCTACCCACCATGATAGACCGTAGAGACTTCTGTAGCCCCATCCTAGACGGGGAAACAAATGGAACTTGTCACACGGATTACTCTGACAGCGACCAAGACAAACCACATTTATAAAGTGGGATTTTTCCCTTCCACCCAGCACCGGCCCCGTCTCATTAGAGAGGCATGGAAAAGTTAGCCGACTCAAAAACTTCCACATTCCATTGGTGGTGGGTTTTTTTTCGGTAAGAGTGGTAGGCAATGGGAGAGGGAATGGGGGAGGCCCCAGTCACTCTGCCAAAGTGCGCCGAAGCTAAGTAAATTAGGCTGCAGATGAGAACTTACCATCGAGAAAGAAATCAGCGATTTAACACGATATATATTCCAGCCTTCCAGACCTGGTGGCTGAGGTAGTATTGGACTACCACTGTATGTGTGCCTGCTAACAATCTAGATTGGGTAGAGAATATTGCTAGAAATCAGCATTTGCTTGAAACAGATGAATATACAAAATGTAGTGATTTAAAATGAATATTTATTTGGTATAGATGCAGCAGTGATGCTGGCCAGAGTGGCTCCCTACTATGAATATTACATGTGGTATTTTCGAACTTTACCCGCGCGGTTAAACTCATAATGGACCCCATGCATTATTAATGTGCTACTTGAAAGAATGCTAAGTCCTCATCAACTTAGACCAGATTAGATTGCCTAGTGGCAGACATAGCTTTTTCTTCAGCCCTCAGCTCGCCCACTGACGGCCATAAGATTACTCTGCTCATCCTTTTGTGTAGGCCGACGCTGCCGGGACTTGGGCAGTATTCATAAGGCGTTTATTCGCATACTTTCTTCTCAAAAATCAAATTAATCTTGGAGTAAATGGTATTTCCAGTTACTCTAGAATTTTATCATGAATACTAGTTGTGGCATATCAGAGAGGACACTGCATGTCAGCAGACAGTGCTTACGTTGCAAAGTATTAGGGTCAGTGTTGTGTATAGATGAACCTTACCTTTTACATGTATTTGAACTATATTGCATAATCTAAAAAACAAAATGAAGCACTAAATTTGAGCATATAAGCAGTATCGACACTGAGTGCATCAATCATTTTGAATTTCGCTGGGTCAGTAAAACCCTATTGATAGAACATGACATGATGGGTACCTTGTGTTTTGAAAAGACCCACTTCCATGGACTAAAGGTTGTCCACCAGAACCTGGCGAGGCCGGCAAAGGGCCTTACTAATAGTTTCTCAGTGGGAGTCTTATAGCTGTGGTCAGTGGTTTCAAGCAAATGACCCTTCTGACACTTTGGCACCCTTCCTCCAGGGTTGTTAATTGAAATGTACAGGAAAACCACACACTCCAGGTCTAAAGTTTTATGGTCTATAATGACACTTTCAAAAGGATGAGGATGGCCTCCTCCAGTGTCCACTTGTAGGTGTAGAATCTCCCACTAATACATGTGTTAATCACGCACAGTCAGGGGGCACACCAGGTTCTCCCAGATAACCTTTAGCTGGTCTCCCCATCATATCAGCTCTTATCAGTGCATTGTAGCCAGAGCCAGCTCCAGTTCCGCTTTTAGGCTATACATAATATTCTCATCATTTCTTAATCAAAACTCCTTGTTAACTATCCCTTGGATACACCCAAACAGTAGAAAAAAAAACGAACCCAGCTTTTGATTTGAACTTAATATAAGGTCCTTGATGGACTGAAATTGAAAATCTGCTAGATTCCGCCCACCTCAACTTTCCTGTGCTGTTTAATTCGGAATACTCCAGCAAACATAGCTGCGTAATGTTGGTGGGAAACAATGCCTACATCTTGGATATTAAATGTCGTCTGCTCATATTAAACTCCCCTTAGAGTTCTGTAACAGGACCTGAGGATGCCTTGCAGTATCCTATATACCCCACACTCCAACCACTAACACCCCCGACAACCCCCTCCCCCTCCCTCTGCAGGGTGATTGATATTTCAAATTAACAGTTTTTCCTCCTTCCATGTTGATATTAAAACCCCCAACTCCACCATACATATATTGACATCCGACAGGAGGGACTGGGGCACAAGCGACTGCTGCTAACCAACAATGTCTGATTCACATCATCAGCCCTTCAAGGGCCTCATCCTGATATAATGCATAACACCCAATGGTCGTCATGATGCATAAATGCAGCCCTGGTGAGTAACTCGCCAGTGTTGCATGTGTGCATCATACCAGTCTCACAGGGTTAACTTGTCGCACTCCCGAAGGACTAAGGTGAGGCCCCAATGTATGGCTGGTGATTAGCGGAAAAATTAATATGAAGGTATCATGTGGTTCCTAAAAGATTAAACTTAAAACATTTCCCACCACCCTTCACACAGCCCTAAACACTGCGCCCCTCACCTCCCAACCAACAGCCACACTAACACTACCATCACCTGTTAACACCCAATGGCTCACCTCCCTCAGCGTGAGCCTAACTAAAAATATATGCCAATTGTCCTGTCTCCCGCCAAGATAAGTTTTCAAGTTTTGCTCCGGAAAATCCGGCGGTGAAGTTTGAATGATGAAGCAAGATGACATTAGGCTTCATTAGGGTTTGTTTCTTTTTTAAATCAACTACAGAGGCTCAGAAGGAGAGGTAATTAAAAAATAGGGGCTGCTTACTGCTTCTATCACACCTGCGTCCGTTGCACTTCTCCCATGGTCAGTATCACAAGGAGCGTTAACAAGTTGTATATCTATATCTAGGGAATGAAGGGTTTGTGAATGATCTTAATATACACATTTATGGAGGTTTGTGCAGGGATGCTATAAACAGATTGTGACAGGGGATGGGAGTATAAGCTTGAAAATGGTTCCATACTTATTTACATCTTCCTTCTTTGTTTTCTTTTTTCGGGGGGGGGGGCATGAGAAAGCACCAAAAAGTAAAATGTCTTTTGGCATAGGCTAGGGAGAGTGGATGTGACCTAAGGTCACGGCATGACATCACGTGTTGTGTGTGGACATAGAGTACAAACTCCCAAGCAGATACATACATGGCAGTGCCATATATTTGACGTATAGCAAATTACATATCCAGTTTGGGAGGACATCACGTCAGTCACAGCGTCACTGTACAGTGACGTCACGTCAACGTCAGAGTGACGTTTGCAGCCGACGTAATCAGCGTGCCTGCTGCCGGTATGTCAGCTAATTATAGACCAGGCCCTCCATTAACAAAATCAATTTAAAAAATAACACCATGACGACCAGGTAATTAGAACAAATTAAAGCCCCGAGGGGATGGATGCGCCTTCACAATCAGCCGAGGGGGGCGCCCCAGTCGAAGCAGATTGTAAGCCTATTGTTTTAGATTAATTAAGGCAAAATAGTCATTAGGGACAATTACCAGTATAGCTGCTGCGTGCGCATCAACCATGGTGATTTTACTTCCAGCATTTTCAGAGCAATTCTAAAAATCTCCCCTTGAGATAAAATCTAACAAAATGTTCAGTTCACTATGATTCTGCTAGATTGATTTATGATTAAGTGGCTTTTTCAAGTCAAATATTCTTTGATAAAAAACAAAGGGATTGATTTTAAGACGCTATGCATTTGGTGCAAAAAGAAATATTCAATCTGAAGGTGGGCAAAATGCCCCCCACCCCCCTTTCCACCCCTCCTTCCACACCCTCGCCTCCTCCTGCGCAGTCTACCTAGCTACAGGTAGACGTATGTCGCTGGCCCTTCTCTGCTGCAATTAGTGAATTAAAGTTGACAAGCCACTCCTCATTAATGGTCAGGGTACTCACACCCCACCCCCCCCCCCTCACACCCACACACTCACATCCACACACACCTCCTCCCTCCGCAGCGCCCACTGGTGGCAGTAATTGACGGCGGCGTCCGTCACGGCGTCTGACGTGACGTCAGCCACTGTTGAGGGAGATGACGCTGGGTAGAGTTACACAACAATGGGACATTAAATGATCAACAGGAGGCAATCTGATCTCTCCTGTAGGTGAACCATGCAGTCTGAGTACTGCTAGTCACCAGTAGGCGGTGGGTGCACAGGGTACTAGTTCTAGACTGGTTGCAATCCTCAGTTTCCTTCACGCCCTTGCCACTCCCATTAACCCTTCAGGGGCCTCATTCATGCAGCATGCCTCTCGTCAAGGGGTGATACTCTTCAGAAGGGTCACCATGATGCACCAATGCAGTGCTGGTGAGTAGACTCACCAGAACTTCATTGATGCATCATGATGGCCAAGGAAGATGAATCTGAAGGTATCATGTGGCCAAAATAAATAAATTTCAATTTCTTGAAGACTTGATTAAGGACTGATTTGATCTCCTCGATCAAGTCTTTCAAATGGCTTCTGAGGTGGCTTCAGCAAAGGATTTCGGCTGGCTTCCTACAAGAAGTTTTTAATACAGAAATAGCAGAATCGGCATAACACACAGGCATCCCTTTATAAACTTGACCGCAGAGACTATGTTTATGTAACATTTGGAGACAGGACTCAGCAGGGATGAAGACCAGAAATGCATGATGCAATTTGTTTGTAGTCCCTATTCTTCTGTCATGTGAAATGATTAAGAGAAAAAGTCAGAGGGACAAGTCAGGTGCGCCGGAAGTAACGTCCACATGACGTTACCAATGCTTCCGGAAACGTCAGTTCTGCTGACTTCCGGTACAGCTGTTCCAGTTCCGGTTCCGCCCTGAAGTTCGGACAGATTTCTCCGTTCCTTGACAAGGGCTCGCTGTCAGTGGCATCTGTTGTGCATTTCAAAGAAATATCCAAATACCGAAACCTCAGATCAGTTTGTTGTCTATAGGTTGTTACCTATCTCAAAGAGGGCACGTAGAGCCCCTTCCATTCATCTCTTTTCCGTCCCATCTTAAAGCTCGACGTCCAATTCTAGTTGTAGCCATCTCCACGCCTATAGACCCAATCCTATTTATACATTGTCCGTAATTAAACAACACAGCAGACTCAGGCAGAGAAATTAGAGGTATTAGTCAAAGTAGGAGGAAAATGAAGGGGTTGGTGAGTTGGCTGTAGGGGAGAGAAAAGCTTACTAAGAGTGAGAGAGGGAGAGAATGCTTCATAGGGGATGTCTGAAATTCATCAACATTAAAAGCAGGGGGGTCCAGCCGTTTGATCATAAAAACATTGCGACTGGGAAAAGATCCAGAGTAGGACGGATGGCCATGCATTGATCACCCCCCCCCCCCATACACACACGCACACAGTACAGTCCCTTTAATGGGTAGTGATTGAAACCCCAGCGCTCTCCGTAAGGCTGCGTGTCAGCCAATTTGTTAGAGTTCTCCGGTCGCCGAGGTGCAATTCATCCCGATTTGTTTAACACGTCCAGAGACCGCCACCGGCGTCTGTGCATGACCAGCCGACCGGAAGTGACGTCACGGTCGTCGTAAAGCACGTGACCGGATGGGTGGATAGGCTGGAACGCAGGTTCTACTTTTTTGGTGGTGAAGAAGTGGGTTCGGCGGAGTGATCGTAGTTCGTGCCGTGAGATGATCGGTTAGGTCCGTCTACCCTATCCCCACACCTCCCCTCCCCCATCCGCCACCCCCTGCAGTGTGCACTGACTTCGGCCCGTGTCAACATTTTGAAAAGTGATCGGTCCATTTCCGTGCTTGTTAGCAATCATTTTTGTCTCTTTTCAATTGCCACCTTTAGAAATGGCTCTTCGTGTCACATGATTTCCCAACCCCACTCCGTTGAACCTTCACACCCCCTCTGAATTGAGTTTACTCTATGGAATTGGTGAGTGCACAAAATCTAATGGAACACTCTAACCCAAAAATACCCTCTCCCAACAGTGCAAAATATGTCGAATTTTGTAACATGTCTTTAATTGTGATGCCTATATCAAAGGACTGTACCTCATGCTAGTGGAATAGAGACATAATCACAAGAAGATATAAGGGCATAACTCACCTTTAAATATAAGTTCATGCTGTGCCATCAAAGAACCTGTGGTAGGTGATGTGAAAGATGATCCTACAATAAAAGTACAGGTGGGTGATGAACAAGGTGGTCCTATACAGTAACAATACAGGAGGGTGATGTACAAGATGGTCCTATACAGTAATAGTACAGGAGGGTGATGTACAAGGTGGTCCTATACAGTAACAGTGCAGCTATGTGATGTACAAGGTGGTCCTATACAGTAACAGAACAGGTGGGTGATGTACAAGGAGGTCCTATACGGTAACAGTACAGGTGGGTGATGTACAAGGTGGTCCTATACAGTAACAGTACAGGTGGGTGATGTACAAGGTGGTCCTATACAATAACAGTACAGGTGGGTGATGTACAAGGTGGTCCTATACAGTAACAGTACAGGTGGGTGATGTACAAGGTGGTCCTATACAGTAGCAGTACAGGTGGGTGATGTACAAGGTGGTCCTATACAGTAACAGTACAGGTGGGTGATGTACAAGGTGGTCCTATACAGTAACAGTACAGGTTGGTGATGTACAAGATTATCCTATATACATGTAGTAAATATACAGGCGGATGGTGTGCATGGTAGTTCTAAATTTTAAGGTGGTCCTATACAGTAACAGTACAGGTGGGTGATGTACAAGGTGTTCCTATACGGTAACAGTACAAGTGGGTGATGTACAAGGTGGTCCTATACGGTAACAGTACAGGTGGGTGATGTACAAGGTGGTCCTATACAGTAACAGTACAGGTTGGTGATGTACAAGATTATCCTATATACATGTAGTAAATATACAGGCGGATGGTGTGCATGGTAGTTCTAGAGTTTTATTGTCAGTTCCATGATAATTTACAACCAGGTAGACTAGGATGTTCTTATATTTCAATATGTATTCTTATCACCGTCAGATGATAGATTTTGGAAGAAATAAGAAGCTGCCATATGATACTTCCTATTCAAAGAGGTGTGTAAATGTTGCATTATCAATTTCCCTCCATACACTGGTTTCTTAAACTTAGTGGACTATGTTGCTATAGAGTTTCTTTCTAAGGATACACGTCTCCTCAACTCCATGGTGTCCATTGACATCGACTATTGAATGATAAAGCACAAACTATGTGACACGACAACCTACTATTACCATTTCAATTCAAGCAATTGCACAATTTCCCATAGCAACTTATAAATGTAAATCTAGTGTGACCCAAGTCATTTGTACAAATAATGGCTTGTGTAGAATGTGAAATATCCAAATTGTGTGTCGTATCCTTAGTTTGGAAGCACAACCATTCATATATACATTTCTAGATAGTGCAGAGAGACGTAAAAACAAACTCTAGGGAATCTGCAACCTAGTGTCCCCAACCCTGCTTAAAATCGTACAATTATGAGTGGACCAGCAGGGAGGATACACCAAGGCACCCTTCATGAGTTCTCCTTTCTGCTTGACTGCTCACAATTAATTACACGCTCTAATGCTTAGTTCAGATCCACAGGAATTAAATTCACATTTTTGTGAAAATAAAACTATAATTTTGAGTTGATTTCTCTTTGGCAATTACCATGCACTTTCTGATAAAATACCTAACAGTTGTTAGGGCCCCCTTTCCCTTTCCCCTCTGGCTCCAACTATCTATTGTTTTCCTTCGTTAACTAGAAGTTCCTAATTCTAATTTCGAACGTAATTGTTCAAAGTACACTTTTGGTAGAGAACTTGTAATTAAGGTGATATTTCTGGATGGATCCCTCGTGTTGGAATGCCAAAATCGCGTCCTAAAAACGCCCTAGGCCATCGGCATGGCCATGTGTCCAAATTATTTTTTAAATCATTTGAATAGTTTCCCCTGCCAAGCTTTGAAGTACTGAGGATGGGGGAGTAGAGAGGGGGGGAGGGGTCCTGGATCTAACCCTCCCCCCACCTCCACTTACCGACACACATTACATCGTCACGTTACCCCACCCTTCCATCCCTATTGCAACTGGCGATAATAGGGGGATTGCATTGTTTCTGGCTACGATCCATGCAATTATAAACCTACTTCCATGAGAGTAATCGTCATAGTTGTATAAAACTGAGACAGAGGGACTTATTCGTGAAACATTTTCTAAAGCTTCCTGTGCCATTGTTTGATCTGCTGGGATTTGCGGAGATTTGATGGAAAGGAGTGGTTTTGTGTTTTATTTCCCTGCCGCCCAACGCACATTGTAGATCTAAATTGATTTCCCAGACGAAAGTTATTTGATTAAAACCAACTTCATTCATAAATGGGAATTTCATATGAGATTCTAAGCCCCTTGGCCTTTCTGAAAATAATAATTTCAAACTCCAACTTTCTATTACTATTGTCTACAGCAGTCCTCTGGAAAACAATTCCTATTTCATACATTTGTAATGAAAAGGCGGGATCCAGTGTCCTTAAATTTTAAAGGTTTATACCTTTTCTTATATTCTATTATAATATTATATTTTATTATATTCTTGTAATTGAAAGTTGAATCTAAAGAACAATGGCTCATATAGTTAAAAAATACCAGCAGTGTCTCCTTAGCTGAAAAATGTGTTGTGATTGCAATATTGGGCTATTTTTTTTATAACTGTTTACATCTGAATTGTCATCAATATTTCAGTTTCATGTGTTGATTTTCACGAATAGATTTTATGATGGCTGTAATTAAAGCAATGATATCTGGTCACACATGTTCTTGACTAATTAGCATTGACAATGTATTACTTTATATCGATTGAGTAGGGTCTCAATACTGTAGCATCTGATGGTACATAACCTTGGGTACAACACCTTGGGGTGACTCTAACACCTGGATTACCTTGTACAAAGACGGTTTTTCATTAGCACTTTCAATTAAGTCTAACACCCCTCGATATTGAGGCCACTAGCCCTGGTTCTGAAGCCCTAGAACAATACACCCTAGATCCCTGGGTAAGCCTTGATATGATGTGTGTCTTAATACATAAGTACACATAGTTTCATAAGAATTGGTCTGACTGGCGGCTATCTCTCAAGATAAAGCAGAGTGGTAACACTTAGTCTGACCAATTCTCATACATGTATTTGTAACGTTTGTATTTCTTTCATGTCATTTGAGTCGCAGTTGTTTGAAACTCCATTTGGTTAGTATGGGAAAATAATTTTGTGATAGTTATGTGGCCATTTAGGATGTGGCATTTTGCAAGTGAGATACAGGGAAGGCATTGATATATGTGCAATGATAGGCTTCTGATGTAGGTTTCTCCCAAAATATGAGACATCTATACCTACCTATACGCCAACCATGTAAGAGGGCAGTATGTGATTTAAATTAACATAACGTCCTAAGGGCACTCTAGTCAAGCCTATTATTCTTTTATGATCACCTAGACACCCATGATGTTTCGGTTGTATTTGAGATAATATCTGACACTATAATTGGGCATTGCCTAATTCATGTTCTGCACAATTGCATTACATGACACCTCAGAGAGTGCTATCCTACCCTGTCTCAAGTCTCCAGGTTTCAGATCGCTTCACATGCCCTCAAGTGCCTTCTCTAATCCTTCACTATATAGATAATAGCAAAATCCTCACATCCTGGCTCTCTCTGACCTAATTGCCCTTCTGTGCATGTGCGAGCAAATCATCATCTGCTCCAGTCTGACCTATTTAATAAGTTTACCTAATTAACACCAACCCTGGCCTATTTCACCCTTGCCTTTCCGCCTTCTTAACCCATGAGGGGCCTTTAGAGATCATCTTGACCCCCTTTGACCCCTTCCCACACCCACCTCTTCCCATTGCCTGTGTTTTACCCCACCTGGTGGCATGCAGTTACACTATCCACAGACCGGAAGTTGGGGTCTGTGAGCTGCTCCGCATTGCAATGTTGCCCCCTGGCGGCAGACATGGGAGTGACGGCGTCTCTTGTTGCCTGCGTCTCTACTCCTCGTCTGTGTTTGGTGGCTGGGGCAGTGATGGTTTGGGCGAGGGGGGGGGGGCTGAAGAGATCGCTTACAGCTAGGTCCCTGGTAAAATTGATTTTAATCCCCACTGAGTCAATCACATTGTTCAGACGCGCAAATTGAGGCACGTGAGAGGCGCACGTGCCTGCGCGTCGTCGGCGGGAGTAGATGTGCGCAGGTCTAGCTCTCAGCTGCTCAGAGGGACTCAGTGGTTATATGTTGATTGTGTGCTCAACTACTTAGTCTCATAAAGGGTGATTCATGTAACAAGCCCTGATCATATTCCCCCTGCAGGCCATGCAGCGCATGTTCTGTGTACAGACACATCTATGTACACAATATGAAACATCAGGAGCACAACCAGGCGTTTGCAGAACAAGCAAACGACATTTTTAATTTCTGAAATCTACATCATTAAAAAATGAATCATGTCGAGTGAGACCTATACACCCCCCCCCCCACCCCTAGTATGACAGAAGCACCACATGTTACTGACACGCGCCCTCTTGCGGGCTTCTGAGGAGTTACCAAGTGCCCGGATGATGGGATAAACACGACTAATTGACGTGACGTCGTCTGCTGCCGCCACCCGCGCGTCCTACAGCGTCCCTACAGAAACTAATTACACGCGCAAAGCCCGCGCTTTTTTAAACGACTATATGCTACATGGTTCCTAGCCCATCATGGAGAGTAAGTAGTACAGGCTGGCTATTAGACCCCCCCCCCCTCCATCCAAGCCTTAATATCGGTTCTCCCTGTTATTGGGATGCTTTGCTACTATGATAATATAATTGAAGGCAGTGGTAATTTCACCAGGAATGTTATATGAAATTAGATGAGAAGCAATTTGCCGTATGTCCATCTGTGTTTAGATTGTATCAGTGCGGTACAAGAAATTTGATACACATGAGGACAAAGAGTATGTATATAAAAATTGACATGATCCAGTAAGTGTTTTCGTACAACCCCTCACCCTATCGATCCCTCCCAAGGATATGTTTGTTTCGAATCCATTAACATAGTAAGCTTTATGAATACTGGGTCCCAGGTGCTAGGATGGAACACACATTAAGTAAAACCTATGGTATTGGTGGGTCCAACTTGAACACACGTTACCTGAGGCTAATGACTCAGGCAGGTACACTGTCAGACCGCGCCAAGTTAGATTGCTTTTATTTTTGGAAAACAGTAGTAGTTACTGTCAGTACAAATCTATCTCAAATATTAAAGGTATCTTGGGCCTAAAAAAAGGTTTGTTTCCAGTTACCCGACCTACCCTAGCAAAACAGGGCTGACCATAGAATTATTTTTTTATTTTGGTAATTTTTTATACTCTTGGGGAATTTTTAGTCATTTTTCATCATTTTTTTGCGAAGCTTATCAAGGTCCTCATCTATTGGTATAGAGTTCATAACAGTCATTCATATATTTTACATGTGCTTCACATTTCTTATGTTTCATATTTCTACTGATAAATCATAGAATCAAACTTGTCTGCCCATACATTACAATATACAAAATAATAATAAAAAAAATTATAAAAAAAAAAGAACCGACCTACCGACCCTAGGGATTTTAGCTATGTAACTGGAAACACACAATATATTTTTTGGCCTTGGATGAAATGAGTCAAACATGAGGTAACTGGGATTAAGGAGTCAAGCATAAGATAACTAGGATTGATGAGTCAAACACAAGGAAACTGCTTTAAGACAAATGAATGCCAGAGAAAGTGAAATATGTCCATCTGCCCCGAGGAGACCCCATCTTTCTATACTTGTAATTTGACGAGCTAATTGAGCGTAGATAACCCATGAACCCGATTAGAATTATTCATATGGATGATCGTCCAATTATCTGTCTCAGTCCCGACGTTTCCTCTTGGAGATCCTGGAGAATGTATTACGGATGTTCCCCCAAGGCGGCTCTACAGAGGTTTTTTCACTTCTTCATCAAAGTCGGGATCCCCTAGGAGCGTCCTAGTTTGGGCGCCAACGCGCAGACGACAATTTGTTGCGGACGTCAGTTTGTATTGGGTGAGATTCTGAAAGAAGACGGCATTTTGAAATGTGATAGTATAAGTCTTATTTGTTTGTGTACTACTGATATGTACTGTATTTTAACATGACATGGTCATTTTATGTAGAATGTCCATGTTAAGTATAGCACAATCCGAAGTAGCAATAATGAAGCCCATAGGCATCTACATGCTTTGTCTCTCTGTATAGATCTCTGTCTCTTTCTCTCTGTCTCTCTATGTCTCTCTGACTCTGCCTGTCTCTGTCTCTCTCTCAGTCTCTGTCTCTCTGTCTGTCTCTGTCTCTGTCTCTCTGTCTCTGTCTCTCTGTCTCTGTCTCTGTCTGTCTCTGTCTCTGTCTGTCTGTCTGTCTGTCTGCCTCTCTCTCTCTCTCTCTCTCTCTCTCTCTCTCTCTCTCTCTCTCTCTCTCTCTCTCTCTCTCTCCCTCTGTTTATTGTTTCCTGTCATTTAACTGTGAGGTTCAACTAACGAGAATAGATACTTGATGACAGGGTCTCCTGCCCTAGGTAGATGATGTTGATGCTATGTAAAGCATACATGTCATATACACAAACTTGATAATTGAATTACGTCTTCTAGGAAAATGGATATATCCTTGATGCTGATAAGAAGAAATATCTAAGTAACATTCCTAATACAATTATTTCGGTAATTTACCAACGCCTGGGTAATTTATTTAGCACAGCAGGAACTTGTAGGGCAATTTGTAATTTGGCGCCAAATCGAAAGCAATTTCCAACAGACGACAATAATAGGTGGATCCTAGGTCAGGTGGCGCGGGATTTGGGATATTGAGTGGCACTGCTTGTGTCTGTGTTTCTGTGTATGTGAGGGGAAGGGGGGGGGCAACAAGTAATACATCATTCCCTGACATGCACGCTATAGTTTAAAATGCAAAACCAATTAGATAATTCGCAGTCTGTACGCTATGGACAATTAATAATTTCACGGCAGATCACGCCGGGAGATGGCACTGTGCCTCACGGGGAGCAAGAGGAAAGGTCCCCACCAGGACAGACAGTGTTAATGGGTGTATGGGGGGGGGGGTACTCGAGGAGGTAAGCTTGGGTTGGGTGGGGGGGGGGGGGGGGTCTTGGGGTGTCACACGTGATGGAGGACCGTCTTGCTCGTCCATGTGAAAGCGATTACGTAACAATGGGTGCAAGTCACGAGAGAATGTCTTCTAACACCAGGAGCACCCTCCTACCCCCATCATAACACACAGTATCTGCTCTCCCACCTATCACCCCCACCCCACCCCTCTACTCCACACACACCTTATCTCTGGGGGTTCCTTGTGCTTAATGCATTCCTAACCGTTCTCCATGGTTTCCTCCCAGGCTCCAGGCATTGGGAAGGCGGTAGGGGATTCATAACGTTCAGCATGACGGATGGATGTTTCTGTTGGTTAACTTGGAGTACTAGAGACCTTAAGGCATTGTTCCGATGCATGGACCCACAGGAGGAATTGGCGAGGCCATTTGTCCAAGTGTATCGTATAGGTCATAGCAATAGGAATTCTTCATAATATTACACCCTCATTCAAGGATTTTTTTATATTGCTCCCAGACAATGGATTTCATATTGACCTCAGATAAAGACATTAGAAATATGTTGTACTTAAATCCAGAATTCAAATTGCTTTTAGATTGAGCTTTCACCTTGCCCTCAGATCATTTCACATTGCTGGAATGATCTGAGGGCATTTCACAATGTTCTGAGATATGATATAGCATTTGCCATTTGCCATTTGCAGCTTTCACATTGCCCTCAGAGAGGGACATTTCCCATTGCTTTCAGCTACAACATTTCAGAATGCCCTCAGATACATTTTCAGTTTGCCCTCAGATGGTGACATTTGCTGAGGGCATTTTATAAAAGTTCTGAGCATTGCACACTGCCCTCATATAGAGCTTTCAAATTGGCTTAAACTGCCCTAGACTAAATCTTAAGCACCTTCACACGTATACTTCTCACTGTGGAAATGATTTATATATAGTTTATTGATATGAAACAATGTGTTTATGTCGATACGTCAGTATCAGAGTCTATGCGACCACAATAGGTAAAACATTCTATTACAGTCATCTAAAAACCCCAGCAGACAGAAGGGAAATGATGATAGTGTTTTCTCTTATTTCCCTTGGTAGGTTCCCAGAGGCTGGGAGACTTCTGCAGACATATATACAGTATTGTGAGGTGTTGGGTATATTGTTGGGTATATTGTGAGAGAGTGGGCACCTTGGAGACTGCCAGGGAGGGGCAGATGGGTATGAAGGAGGTGGTATATAGATATTCTGCTATGAGACTAAAGGCCCAACGATGAAGACCGGCAGCAGTATTAAGACCATCCTTGTGGAATTCTTGATACTTTGATACTTTGGAAGTGTAATTCTTATGTCGTCAGTAGAGAGGACGCTGAAATGTGTCTTTGAAGAAAAGGAACTCCTCACAAAGACGTAGTCATAGAAACGGAAAAGAGGAAGGGAAATCAATAAAAGCCATCCGGGGGAATATATCAACTGAGACATCTATGGCGCAGCGCTCTGGTAAAAGAAAAAGATAGCGCCAGGCAAATCGGACTGAAAGCTTGTATTTATGCCGAGTTAAAAAAGAGTGGCCAGAAACTCTGTCTTCTTCTCTCCTTCCTTCTTCTCACATTATGGGTATCGATTTAGGTTTTAAATATGTAAGTAACGCTAAAAGTTTAGCCCCCAAACCGCCGGCGGGGATATGTAGATATTGACGCTGGCTAAAAGCTTTTGTGGTTTTAATAAATTCCAATGAATATGAATATAGAGGCGTCCAGAGCAGTTCAGTGAATATGGGGGAGGGGGCCTTTGAGCTGCAAATGTCTATTGTTGGCATTTTGCTGATAGTGTGCGATGTCTTTTTTTACATCCAGCGTCTCTTCTTGCTGACAGCGTCGTGGGTAAGGACGTCCGCACAGAAATATTTCTCCCCACGACGTCGTGTGCCTGCGTCGGTTTTCATTTTGTCGCCATTGGCCTCGGGAGGGCGCCACTGAGGCAAAACTCAGATTTTTCTACTTTCATTTTATATTCTACTTTTTGCCCATCCTCTCTGTCTCTCTCCCTCACAAATTGGAGATACCCAGAGGACCGACGCACGCCCGTTTACTCATTTTCCCGGCGAGTAAAGTCAGTAACAAAAGCCCCCGCCGGAACCGTGGCAGCGTTTTTGCCGCGTTCCGTGCACTCTGATGTATTCTGTGTCTGCGCGCGCACCTCCCGCCGCCCCACAATGCCCTGCTCCGGTTTCCGCCCTACCTTCTCTCTCCACGTCTCGCGGCAGCGGCGGGGGGTATCGCGATTCCCGCACGGACTACTTTCCTTACATCATGAAAGATGTAAAGTGCAACCATGTATTCCTACACAGGGCCAGGTGTGTATGTGTGTGTGTGTGTGGGAAGGGGTGGGGGGTAAGTTAGGGGAGGCAGTGCGGACTGGATGACAGTGGCAGCGACGTCGCTCGTCATCTTTGTCGTCGTCAGTGGTGCCGATCGACTTGCCTCCCTGCCTGCCTTACCCGGCTACCTCTGGGCAAAAATATCCAATAAATGATGCATTTACGGTGAGGGAAATAAGGAAATGGCAAAAAACGCGCACACCGTCACCAGCAGCGAGCCAGCAGTAGATGTTGGTCGACATGGCGAAAAAAGCTGACGTCAGGGAAACGTTTGAAATCCTACATGGGGGTGTGCTGTCAGCAATGGCTGAGGCTGTCACGGCGTCTGACAGCCAAAGTTAACGTAATTAGGACGCCGACTCTACTTAAAACTTCTAATAGCTGCCACATGGGAGGCCGTAAGGCGCCCACTGATTTGAGGGGCCCAAGATTCCTTTCCCCCACCCCCAATCACTTCATACCTCCACGGGCCATGAACGGCAGGTGTGAGGCAGGGGCTCTCTGTATAATCGTTTGGAGCATCCCGGAATGGCGCGCTTTTAGAAGATCTAAGCGGCCAAACTGGAGTCAGACACTAAAATGGTGGTTTTTGGCATTACACAGAGAGAAATAGGGCCTATATTTTAAGTAGAACTTGCCATGTACATGTAGTTGTAACTACAGTCGATGTTTTTACTAAGCCATCCAGGCAGAAACCCCCTTAAATGCCTATGCAATCAAGTTTGAAAAGTTGAGTACATGTAATGTCATATCTCTCTTGAGATTTAATATAGGCTTCAGATTTATTATGCCGCTAGAGGACAGAAGGGCATACACTATACGTCTTATAAACCTACATACGGGTTACCCACTGTTACCTTGTAATTCATTTATCTGTACAACGCTGGTGCATGGAGAACTAAAATGATATCATTTATGTACAGTATAGTCTCAGACCCCTTGCTTTTAGTTGCTATGTTAGATATGTCCACTACGGGGTAATGTTTCCATATCTCAACGTGTCAATTTATGTTTGTTATTCACATCATCAAAGAGTTCTTATCTACTTTAAGCATACTGTGCACCTTATAACATACAGTGCATATCCCTAAATATCATGCCTATCTCCATGTCCCCATATCCCTGTCCTCACGTCCTCACCCACCATCACACTCCCATCCCAGTACAAAGCCTTGCGTCGTCCACGTGCTTGGATCTAACGCTACCTGCCATCATTAGCTGGGATTACACAGTAAAAACTCGCCATATTCTCAGCGACTTAAAACTCTGAGCCCCTGTGCTCCCACATGGGGGCCGCCGGATTTTCTCTGCTCTGCTTCACTATGGTGGCTGGTGCATTGCTGTCAGTTCTTTAGCAGGGTCCAGTGTCAAACTGGCATTTACCTGTCACGGGATATCATTCATAGCCCACCCCACCAGAGAGCCCGCCTACAGCGCCTACCTTAATGATTTTCCGTAAGAGATTGCAGTGGAGTGGCCTTTAATTAGGGTTAGGGATTTTGCATTAATTCCCCTTCTGCTAGATTAAAAAGCTCCATTTAAAAAGCATGATAAATCTGCTCATAGATTTCATAGAAAGTTTTCTCCCTGTCGGCCATTTAGTTTATTATATGCCGATCGGATTTCGTTTGATTTTTATGGAAACCAAACCTGATACTAAAATATTTCCCATCTGAAACGCCTGGCTTGTTCTACCATTACATAAGTTTTTAAGGTAAATGTCTAAAGCGGCTCATTTTGCAGAAGGGGGCGCTGGGCTGCACTTGAAGCAAGAAACAACTCGGCTCAAGCCCAATGCATTATGGCATGCAAATATACAAAAACCCTGACACATTCAGAATATTAAGTGCCGCAGCGAAATTCAAGTTGCTGCATATTTAGATAATGATGTGCACAGCAGGGCTGAGTCCGAGAAAAGTATGGAGCTGAAAAAGTGGAGAAGGAAAATGTGCTTGAACTCCCGTGAATTTCGCAGTTTTCCCACTATGGAGCCATACAGCACAGTGAAGTAAAGTGGAATAGCATTTAACACTGGTGGCCGACAAGGAATTGCACTGCCTACTAAATGTTCCCTTTTTATGAGAAAAGGAAGATTAAAGTTTGGTCTTAAGATATTATTTCAAATGATGTGCACACATTTCTAAACACATGTACTCGATTACTTTTGAAATCTCACAAAAAGCAAACCAAACATGTGTATGCTTATCTCAGTAGGCCTAAGGTCTGTCTGTGCACATCTGTATATCAGAGTAGGACCTGAGCACAGGGTAGACCAGAAGAGCATTTTAGGATGATAACAATTGCTTGAGCTTTGGAGTGTCCTCCTGGGTATTCTCAGTACACCAATCTGAGTAAGCGCTGTAACTGTACATTATATATCTGAGTAAGCACTGTATGTATACAGCATCAATCTGAGCAAGCCCTGTACGACTGTGTATAACATAGATATAAGCCGTCTATGTGTACAACAAATACCTGAATTTGATCTCTATGTGTACAACAAAGATCTGAGTAAGCCCTCTATGTTTACAACAAAGATCTGAGTAAGCCCTCTATGTGCACAATATAGACCTGAGTAAGCCCTCTATGTGCACAACATAGATCTGAGTAAGCCCTCTATGTTTACAACAAAGATCTGAGTAAGCCCTCTATGTGCACAACATAGACCTGAGTAAGCCCTCTATGTACACAATATAGACCTGAGTAAGCCCTCTATGTGTACAACAAAGATCTGAGTAAGCCCTCTATGTGCACAACATAGATCTGAGTAAGCCCTCTATGTGTACAACAAAGATCTGAGTAAGCCCTCTATGTGCACAACATAGACCTGAGTAAGCCCTCTATGTGTACAACAAAGATCTGAGTAAGCCCTCTATGTTTACAACAAAGATCTGAGTAAGCCCTCTATGTGCACAACATAGACCTGAGTAAGCCCTCTATGTGCACAACATAGACCTGAGTAAGCACTCTATGTGTACAACAAAGATCTGAGTAAGCCCTCTATGTGCACAATATATTTCTGATCTTGCCCTCTATGTGCACAACATAGACCTGATTTTGCCCTCTATGTGCACAACATAGATCTGAGTAAGCCCTCTATGTGTGTAACAAAGATCTGAGTAAGCCCTCTATGTGCACAACATAGATATGATCTTGCCCTCTATGTGCACAACATAGACCTGATTTTGCCCTCTATGTGCACAACATAGATCTGAGTAAGCCCTCTATGTGTACAACAAAGATCTGAGTAAGCCCTCTATGTGTACAACAAAGATCTGAGTAAGCCCTCTATGTGCACAATATAGACCTGAGTAAGCTCTCTATGTGCACAACATAGATCTGAACATAGACCTGATTTTGCCCTCTATGTACACAATATAGATCTGAGTAAGCCCTCTATGTGTACAACAAAGATCTGAGTAAGCCCTCTATGTGTACAACAAAGATCTAAGTAAGCCCTCTATGTGCACAACATAGATATGATTTTGCCCTCTATGTCCACAGCATAGATATGATTTTGCCCTCTATGTGCACAACATAGATATGATTTTGCCCTCTATGTGCACAACATAGACCTGATTTTGCCCTCTATGTGCACAACATAGATATGATTTTGCCCTCTATGTGCACAACATAGACCTGATTTTGCCCTCTATGTGCACAACATAGACCTGATTTTGCCCTCTATGTGCACAACATAGACCTGATTTTGCCCTTTTTGTGCACAACATAGACCTGATTTTGCCCTCTATGTGCACAACATAGATCTGATTTTTCCCTCTATGTGTACAAAATACGATATGAGTAAACCGTGTATGTATACAACATAACCCAGTATAAATACAACGTTATACCAATATGAATTATCCACATTTGGCGGATGTATGAGTAATTGGTCCTCTATAGAGCTGGTCTTTAGCAGCTCACTTTATCCTCACCCCATGATGTTTGATTTATAATGGCCAATTAATGCCATCGGACATAGCAGAGATCTGCTCAGGGGGTGCAGCTTAAAACATACCCAAACCCTGCAACTGTTTGGTTTTGTTTATGTAAAATTGTGCACCCCAGGCTGAGAGAGTGGGTGCTTGAAGGGTGACGTCATGAGGGGAATGTGGCATGGACCTCTTTTGATACATGTTTAATATGGGAAATGAAGATTACATACAATTGCATAATGGTATTCGTTTTGTGACAGGTTGAAAATTAGACTTAACAGATACCAAAAGTAAAAAGCAATATTGAGCTTGGTCTGTTTGTCTTGTCCTGTCGTTATATTGTATATTTAATTTGACAGTTATAACATAGTCGCCGTGGAGTATGTACATATATGGGTTATATATTTATACATAATGATAGTTTTCCCTGGCTAATATATGTAACTATGAGTACAGACCAAATGCAGTTTATCAGAATGTAAATACCCCCACTTGGGCCAATAGTAACCCATTTACCACTATTTATACTGAGGGACGTCCATATGTTGTCACACAATGTAATGGAACAGAAAGAGAACTGCAGGTTTTTTTACATCCAACCTTTCTTGTCGTAATGGAACACTGTGGTAATACTGGATTCATCGTTGTAACACTTCAATGGCCTTTTTTCGCAAACCTGATCTACGGTTTTATCACCCCTACTTCTTTTTAGTCACGTAGAGGCCTAATGATTCAGCAAAAACCGATTTTGTTTTATTCCTGTAATAATTCCTTTCTTGCCTGCATTCATTCAGTCATGTTTTAGCAACAATTTACTCGCCTGTTTTTGCTGCTTGCTTTTTCCTCCTTCAGTGGTTGAGGTGGATTTATCGGTGGCGGGGTTCTTACGGTAGTGTTTATACTGAGGCATTTAGCTATGATATACATCTCTATTTAGGTGTATTTATGCACTGTCTCTCTTCTCTTCTTATAGTGTTTACATATTTTATTGGCTGATAATATGCAGCACTAGAACAATGTTAGACAATCTTTCATTTTTTGAATCATATGATACTGCAATAGCTCTTTAAGACACGACCGATATGATATTTTTGTGCATTTACAGTTCAGTGATCGTAAATCTATTGCTGGTTAATAGAGCCAATGGCCTGTGTAAAGTAACCATTTCCTCATACTACTTCCTACAGCGCACGTGTGCACATCGGGTAGCAGTGGGCTGTCCCGGTGGGCTGTACACAGCCTGTTGTGTAATAGAAGTCAAGTACATAGCCATCTTCGTATTTTAGTGAATTATTTAAGGTGTACACCATACGAGTGACATTTCTTATCAGCACTATTAGAACAAAGGCTCAGGTCACAGTACATGTGTCTTATCACACTCAAGCTCATCAGCAACATAAAGGTAACATGTTAAGCTCGAGTCTCTAGCTTATGAATAGGCATATAGGATTCACTGGGGTTACAACCTACAGTTTAATTGATACCTATAAATCATATATATGCGCTTGCATCCTGTGTGGAATTTCAGCATGGGTATACCCTACACCCTGTTAGATAGTCCAGAACTTACACTGCAAGGCCATGAGTAAAACTTCACTGCATAGGTTTCATTCACTACCCTATGTGGCTTCCACTACTGATACGACCCTCTCTCTGTTCCATGGTTCCTGGTCTAGGGGAGGATAAAGGCATCCCTCTGCCCATCAGTAAAATGAAACAGCATCACCAAGGCAACGTCATCAAGCCATCTTAATTAGCTGATTCAGATTTCAGACCAAGTCTCCCACCTTTTTACCCGTGATGGATGTGGTTCATTTGATATATGTGATTCCAGACGCCTCATCCAACCCACTGGCTTCCGCTCAAAGTTATTGTCATTTTCTATGGCCCCTGGAAGCCTACCACACCCCCGCCTTGTGTCCCCCAACTACCTACTACCTACCTCTGTCATCCATGCAACCCCTTCTCGTCCACCATCCATATCCCCCGTCACCACCAGGCCTACTCTTAACATGTAGTAAATCATTGTGGAGGACAGAAAAACTCAGGGTGTAGACAATTTCAGATAATGCCTGTACGGCGGGGGCCTGGTCGGCACCTGATGAGCAGGGTAGGATTGTTTTAATTAAAATTTTAAGTAAAAACTAAGTAGCACCTGACAGAGCGCGGGGCCGGGACTGCGCAGCCGCGATATTGATGGGCCACCAGTGCGCATGCGTCCGCGCACGCGTGGTACGGCTGCGTCGGATGTGTCTCAGGATAAATTGGCGTAGAGAGAGAGGGAGCGGTTGGTCGAGGTGTCGGTGGCAGTCCCAGCTCCCAGTGTTCCCGGTGATTTGTCTAAATAAACAAGAAGGCATAAAGTTGATTTTGTTATAATGGAACTTGGTCTCCGGGCTCTATTGTTATTGATGATATTCTTTTTTCCAACTGTACCATAGGGCTGAACGCATCGGCCGTTCTTTCTCGCAGGCCTATGCTTTTAATGACATACATAAATCAACTCCAGAAACGAAGCACAAATGGCGGCTTTAATAGTTTTAAACAAAACCGAATTTACAATCTCATTTGAAAAAGAAAAATACCTATGGTGTAATGGGTCCCTACGTCCCAAGGAAGGCAATAAAATATTTATATCAAGCCACCAAAGGGGATTCTTTTTGCCTGGTATCGAGACTAATATGAAAATGAAAGTTATACAGCGTCGGTGGGAGGGCGGAACGAATTAAAAAGACAAAAAAAACTATTACTCCCAGTGCGTTCTCGGGCGAAATGGACGTAATTGCTAAAAATGAGTCTTTCGGAAAAAGTGGACGATGCGGATACTATAGTTTGATGAGCAGAGGAGCTTGGAGACGTTGCCGGCATTCCCGGGTGAATATTTGATAAAGGAAACTTTAAAATGATTATTGGCGGAAGTGCTTTGATGTAGCACTCCAAACGTACCTCCCAACCAGGAGATTTAGCCAGTCGCCATGGGTGAGAGTGGGAGTAGCTCCCTCACACCCATGTAGAGGGTGTGAGACGCCATTCTGGAGGAGGGGGTGTAGTTCCTTATCTGGCCACCAGGGAATATACCTTATGTGGGTACATGTAGCACGCGTCCTGATGCATGTGTCTCGCATGGCCATGGAAGCTTTTTCAGCCCCCTCAGCTGTTCTTCACCCTCAACTGATCACTACACCCTCAGCTTCTTCTCACCCTCAGTTCTCTCCTACATCCTCAGCTTCTACTATTTCTTACACCCCAGCTGTCTCACATGCCATGCTATTTCTGCTGCCCTCTGCTATACCATCAGCTGTTTCCTGTACCCTCAGCTATTCCCTGTACCTTCCGCTATTTCCCTTACCCTCAGCTGCCCCACACCCTCAGTTAACTCCCGCACCCAATGCCCTCGGCTGCATGAGCTGTTCCCTCATCCACATTCGGCTAATCCCTCATCCTCTTTCTCTCGACCCTCAGTTGCTCCCTCAGCTGTTATACCACCCTCAGTTATTCCCTATATATACTGAGGTACACCTCAATCTCATTTAACGTCAGCATCATCTCATCAACGCCCTCAGTTGTTTCCCACCCTCATTCCCTCCACTTCATGACCTGCTCATTGCCTTAAGCAGTAGATTTGCTCATCCTCAACTGCTCCTGGCTGAGCCACTGTAAGCATAGAGAGCAGATAGATAATAGAAGGGTGGCTTAACCACGCTCCTTTGTAGGTGAATACAGTTGATAAAACATCTTCCTTCTCTGTTTAATCTTAAATCAATATAATCACGTCTATAGAGACCAGGCTGCTAACCTGAAAATCACCTCACAATAGCAGCAGTGTTATATAGCAGATAATATGCATCTTTCTGTTAGCATTCATTAGTAAGTGCAGATCTATGCATATTTTATTTGTATATTAATAAGAGATGGTAATGATTATACTCTCCATTTATGACAAAGCTAATATCTACATAGAGAAACATAAGCCTAGCCAAATGATAGCCAAATTATATCTATACTGTACCCAGAAATTCTTTATTGTAATTGCATGTATTTCCTATTGGGTCTAAGCGGGACTGGGGTTGGTTTATCTGATAAGAGCTGTAAGATAGAACCATTTTGTCCCTGGAAGTGGGTGTTATCTACGGACACGATATCCATTATGGCGTGTCTTATCAATTACAGAGCCAGCAAAATTTGACCCCCTGGGTATTGGTCTAGAGTCCTATATGCGTTTTGCACTTGGACAGTCCATAGGCCTGCATAATTGTGCCAGCTGATTCCAACAGCAACCCATGTTGCAATAGAGCCATTGATATTGCTCACCCAGATCCGGAGTGTCATTGGAGCAACTCAAAACCTGTCACAGTAACACATCCAGGGAGCAGGGGCAGGAGCTGCTCCTTCAAAATCAAAAGCTGCCATATGAGTCCGGGTGGTTGACGTGCCAAGGCATGCATTATCCTCACATATCAATGTGTGTGTCACCCTCAGAGCTGTGGCATGGAGAGAGGTTGGGTTGAGTTACAGCTTACAGACCAGTGCAATCATTGCAGATGCTGGTGTTTGTATTGTGTTAGTATCTGTGAATGCATTAACACTGGCCTGGGTAGACCTGGATGATTGTCTTTGAAATGTGATGCTAACCATCATTCACCATTTTAGAGAATCAAGATGACGAATGTTGACATAATGTCAGTGTCTGAGGCTTAGAAGTATCTGAGCGAGTTATGACCTGGATGGCTTTTACAACGCCTACACCATTACTCCACTTTGTTGAAGTTATATTATGAGCATTTTATTAACTCCCCTTTCAACATTATTGCAGGAGCTTAAATATGGCATTGTACTTTGTAAACATCAGGGTGACAGATATTTAGCAGTTGTTTAGTGTAATACTGTTAGGAAAACCCGCAGAACTTCCATGCCATATATGCTAATACCACCCATTGCCTTAACCAAGCTAACTCTTGGTAGCTTTTGTTGGTTTCAGTACAGCACCTCTCGATCCGGGTCAGGGTCACATGCCACGATAACTCCCCTTGCCCCCCCCCCACCCTCACCCTACTACACCTCCTTCCCATCCCCTGGTCACAGGCTAATTAGTGGCTTGGAGAAGTATACGGTAATTAGCCCAGTGGAGAGAGAATATCAGCGGAAACACCAGCTTGCTGCACTTGATAAAACCGGGAAGAAGACAAAAAAGGTCCCACACCAGCGTGGAATCCAGAAATAATTCTAATTTATCAGGACTCGAGTGACACTATCGACATTCCCATAAGGTATTAATAGGACTTTCAACAGCTCATTTGTACGGCGCGCGCCTCATTGCAGACTAAAATCCCTAGATTGGAAAAAGCAGTTTTTATATCTCATTTGCAAGAACTGATTATTAGGTTGGTGGGTGCCCTGGGATGTAGTGGGTTTCATACTACCCCTTCTCTCAGCTCTTAGACTTGTGTCCATTATTGTTTCTCTTTCTCCTTCTGCCCCCCTTCTGTCTGTCTGTCTGTCTCTGTCTGTCTGTCTCTCTCTGTCTCTCTCTCTCTCTCTCTCTCTCTCTCTCTCTCTCTCTCTCTCCCTCCCTCTCTCTCCCTCTCTCTCTCCCTCCCTCTCTCTCCCTCTCTCTGATTGCAGGCGCTCAGTCACATTCCTCATTATATATTGAATACATGATTTTGTAGACATCACATATATGATTTTGTAGGTTTATCACTAGATATGCCCATTTGTATGTATTGCTACAATGAATATTATCGCCACTGGATGTCGCACTGTCCCTACGTCGTCCTTTCTATCTAGTCTCCTCTCTTTCTTATCACTTCCCCCTTCTTCCTATCTTCTCCCTATCTGATGCAGTCTAGTGAGTCACAGCTGGTCCCTACGTCCCAGTGACGTGTCCCTTTTTGACGTCTACTCTACCATTGATATTAGCGAGTCACTCTTTTTCCCAAATAGAGCAGCTCACTGGGTGCATTTCCCGCAACAAAATTATTCATTTTCAACATGACAGTCGGTGCAATAATGGTCTTTTTAGGGCAGTTCTTCCTGCTAGAAAGTCTCAACCCATAGACAGGGTCTCAAAAACGTCCTCGTCGTTGACGGTGACGTTTTTAACGGGACGAATATAGATGGCGCTGGTGGTGGTTGCATGTTTTTAGCGTTTGTCTGTAGGTGGCGTTGTTTTTAAGATTGCTTCATAGGTGGCGCTACAGGTTTTTCATAGTAAACAAGGAATCTAAGGGTTGTGGAGGGGGTGAGGCAAAAACCGTGACATAGTTTCGGTTTTTAAAGCCAAAAACGAAAATAGCGCTTACAATGAAGGGGAGAAGGGAAAGAAAAGTGTACTAAAGCAACGTCTAGGAGTCTTTTTGAGTTTGTGTTGGCGGGGGTTTGTTTTGCACTGGCTGGCACAGTTTCTGCTGTGGATGAAAAATGGGGTAGAAAAAGGGGTTAGATATTAGAACTGAAAAGGTGGTTAACCATCCCTCTACCGCCAGTCACTGGGAACTAGACAGGCAGGACAAAGTATTGACATTTTCTAAATAAAACCCATTTTGTTTGAAGAGGCAGCAGTCAATCAATTAAGGCGTCAATTAAAAAGAAAAGCAGGTGTGAATTAGGAAAAGTTATTGTGGTAATAACAAAAGTGGAAAAAGTGAATAATAACAGTCGTTTATTTGTTTTCCAATAGAATCATGGCCATTCAAATAATCCACAGTCCTTCAAATGCAAGAGTAATTTACTTTTGAAGCAGGCCGGTTGGGAAATTACCCTCTTTTCTCCAAGGCTAACTATGTTATTTTGCAAGTTACAAATTCTACAGTGACAAGTATAACTGTTAGGTCCCCCCATCCTCTCCTACACCATCTTCCTCGACATGGGTAATTCAGACAGGATGGCAACTAAACTAAGAAGAAAAATTCTGGGGGGAAAAAATGAAACACAATTAAATTGCTTTTCCAGAAGTTCGTGTTGGAAGTTGTTAATTACCCCCACCACGCACAGAGATACTCCCCATGTCAGGCGCGCGGCAAAATTTATATTTGGAAGCAAAAAGACGCCAGGCTTCTAGCCGACTGGAAAACAGGATTTGGCCTGGGGAAATAGATAACCAGGCTGAAGGCGGGGAGATGTGTTAATTCCACAGCGGACCGAGCAGGCGGGCCGGCGGCAGGCCCAGCGGGCCACTGCAAATTAAAACCCGGGCCCCTACTGTCTTTTATGGGCAACTTTTCTTTATTTCAATTAGCAATTCCCAATTATATGTCCCGGTTTTGGAAATCCAACCTCTCCGACTGAAATAGTTAAGGCAGAATGTGTTTCAGTTTTTTGGTGGGGATGGTGGAACAGGAGGAATGGTGGTTGTTTGTAGGGCCTTATATTTTTCCTTGTGATTAGAGGGATGTGCAGATCTGATCCCTGCCTGTGTCTACTCAGAGGTGTTTGTAGGGGGAGGAGGGGGAGGGATTAATCCCCCTTGTTCACTGAAGTTAGGAAACTCTGGACAAACTGAGAGTAAAATAAGCCCAGTTTGAGACGACCCCCACACTAGTTTAACACACCAAGTTCTTGTGTTATGTCTCTGAGGGGGAATGGGAGACTTTGTATGGAAGAGATGGTCTTATAGCTTGTACCCAGGAGGGCATTTCTCAATGATGTTAATTAGCATTATTGAGAATTGCCCTCCTGACATGACACGAACCCTTTATGGGCAAAAGCATACCTCAAGGCTTGCTTTATTTCTAATTGTCACTATGATGCACGAACGCAGCACTGGCGAGTAACGCGCCATTTCCATAGGGTTGGCATAAAGAATGAGTGTAGCCCTAGCGAATCACTTACCAGGACTGAATGGTGTATCACCATGATAATTAACAGACATAATGTATAACTTATGCCCCGAGAGGTTTGCCATATTATATGCCAGTGTTGCATACAGCATACCAACACGGCATATATCATCACATATAATATTGAATGGATTAGTGTCAAATTATATACAATTTTTTTTTCTCAGAACCAAACTATCACGAGTCTTTAAAGGGTTAAATCTAACACATTATCGTATATTGGTATGTCACAATGAGGAATATTATTATATGCGATTCATTGGTAACTTTTTCTTATAACATCGTCATAGCCACATTTAACTTATCAATGTTTATTTCTACGTATTCATTTGGCATGTTCACAACTTAATGTCCATTTGTCTATTTGCAGGTAACGTCCACCGGATCCACCTATCCGCACACGGCCCACTCACCGGGCGTGCAGGTAAGTACAGGAATTACTATCAAATAAAATATGTTATGGAATATTTACATGTGATTTTAATGATGTCTATATGCCATTTTTTAATCAGTGGATTCAGAGTCTGTAGAGGGTGTATATGTATATAGTCTACAAGATACATGTATACACAGAATTTAAGTGGGATATATGTCTGAGCTCTACAATCATGATACATGAGTATAAATGGGATAATATGTCTGAGCTCTACATGATACATGAGTATAAATGGGATAATATGTCTGAGCTCTACATGATACATGAGTATAAATGGGATAATATGTCTGAGCTCTACATGATACATGAGTATAAATGGGATAATATTTCTGAGCTCTACATGATACATGAGTATAAATGGGATAATATGTCTGAGCTCTACATGATACATGGGTATAAATGGGATAATATGTCTGAGCTCTACATGATACATGAGTATAAATGGGATAATATGTCTGAGGTATATATGCTATCTATTATACGAGATCTGTGTGATGTCAATATGTAGTTTATGTGAGATTTGTGTGAGGTCTACACATAATATGATATATAGGATCTGTGAGGTCTAAATGGGATCTATAATGGGATCTGTGCGAGGTCTTCATGTAGTCTATAGATATGGTATGTGTCTGAGATGTACATACAGTCTGTGTGGGGTCTACTGGATACACACTGCAATCTTCCAAAATACATGGAGGAACACTGCAATTGCCTCATTCCGCATGCACCCTGACACATTCTTGAAGACCATCTAAGAATTGGCCATGCAGTCTAGAGGTGCCTGCTGCAATACCACTTTTGTAAGTAGTGTATCACATAGCTTCACAACGAAGAGTTAAAATGTCAATTTGCGTTACTAACAAGGCTGTTGGATTGAGCTTTAATGTATGTGAATATGTATGCTTAACAAGTAATAATTCAGTATCAGTGCCAGAGGAAGTTTACACACAGACACCTTTCTAGCTAGAACAGGACTAATTCAGACTGAGGTCTATAGATATTTAGTCTGAATAAAGACCAAAAAGTGCACCGATTAAGATTTAGTCAAACATGATCACACTGGTTTACACCTATCCATACAGTTTTACACTTGCTGACATACGTTATCTCTGGCTCACACTAAGTCAGACATGCTCATACTGGCTCACACTTGCTCACACTTAACAGGGACTATCACAGACTCACACTAGCTCACACACACAACTATTCTACCATCAGACCAAGCTTACCTGACTATAGATAATAAGAGCAGCTCACAGATACTCAGATCGACTCACCACATGGACCCATCCCCTCACACCTGCTCCTCGCGGCGATGTCTTTGTGGCAGCTCTTAGTTGAGCGTTTGTCCGCCGTGAGGCGCGCATTGTCTGCGGGAATCCAATACAGCTGTAAGCTGCGAGCAGCTCGTGTTTCCCGCGCGCTCAGGTTACCTGCTCACCGCTACCTTTTTGTATGGCATGTTGCATGAACAATAATCACTATCCATCCAGTTTTGAAATATTATTTCTCATCTTTTTAAGCCTTTTGAAATTACTCATGGGCTGTCATCCTGCCGTCTCCTTCTCTTTCCTCCTCCTACGGGCGCGGCTTGGACGCTGGTTTTTTTTCGTGCTGGTGTCTAGTTGTCTAATGTTAGGGAGATGAGCTGAGGCGTGGTTACGCTCCTTATGTGCTTCATAATGTTTAATCAACTATTCCCTTTGGAAGCCATGATGCATGAGCAGAGCAATGGCGAGTTACTCGCGAGTGGTGCATTCATGCATCATGCCGACCATGTGATGTGGTTGATACACTCTCGAAGCGTCTTCACGATGCGTCAATACAGTACACGTACACTACTGCATGGTGAGTCACCTCGGAAGCACTGCAATTGGTGCATCATGACTACACAGGTAAAAGGGGGACCTCTATTTTGTTCAGTTGCACCATAGGTAGTCTCAAATAAATACCAACACACCCTTTGCGAACCGATGGAACGGGATGGGGATATTTACTTATCGCCATAAGTTACACAATGATGAAACATGCAGTTCTGTACATGTTCAAATCTATAATCCTGAAGCCTGAGATTATTATGGTACAGGCCAGGATTACCATTTGATACTAGCCTAGTTAAAAATCAGTTGTAAGTAATCAATGCTGGTTTAACTATGCAGATAGTGGCATAGACTTACAGATAATAACGCCCCAGCATTATTAAAGCCCCTTTATCGTAACCCCTAAAATTTATGAATAATAGCACCAAGGTATCAAAGTCGTGGGCGTTTGGACCCCCCCCCCAAAAAAAAAAAAAAAAAAAGAAAAAAAAAACCTATTGCCCCAATCTCTACCAGCAACCCTTCCTCCATGGTGACTGGGTGGGGGGTGATGGTGGATCCGCCCTATTAATACACAATTTGCCCCATAACCAGGCGTAAGGAACGACCAGCTGCGCCGACCCCCAACCTACCCCTGGCAGACATAGAAGTGGAAGTAGTCCCCCAACAAAGTTACACTAGGGACCCAGCCTCTCTCTCTCCTACCTTTTTTACCGGACCTGGTCGCGAGTGGAATCTTGATGATATTAGTTTGTCGTTCCATCAAAAGTTGGGGCCGACTGCTGCGATTTTTGTCCGGGACGTAGGGGACTTTTATGGGGAGGCGTCGGTGGTAGGTGGGGTTGGGGTAGGGGGTGATAGTCCCTATAGTACGATCAGGGCCTGAACACTTTTCAGTTAGTGCAGGGTTGAAAACTGTAGATAACGCCAACAGGAACCCATGCTACCAACTACTAACTGATCTGCTCCAGGGCTCAGACCTGGGTGGAGTTGGTTGAGTAGGTAAGCTGTTCTCTGAAAATTGCTCAGAACAGTGCTATTTGAATTGGTGTGGAATTTCCATGTGCTATTAAATAGCCTGCTCTGTGAGGTCTCCTATATGTAACTTCTGTATTTGCTCGATGAGCTGCTCTTTGGGCTTCTTTTAAAAATCACTCTGAATTGCCCCATTTCCTGTGAACCTTAGCCTTCATATGAGTTATATTGTACGTTTTCGGAACAATACTTTGCACGTTGGTCTATTGATATCCCATGAGCAGTTCAATGAGCTGCTCTGTGAACTGTCCTGTGAGCTGCTCTTCCAAATGCACCACTTGTAGGTTGCTCAGGTGAACCAATTTGGTTGCCTCACACCATACTCTGGGTATTGTAACTGTTGGTATAAAACACAGTGACTGGTCAGGCTATACAGCACACTTTGACCTAGAAGCTCCATACATCCCATCTTCATTATCACTACAGCCCATTATAAATACTGTCAGGTGTTTGAGACATAAAGCACAATGAATCCCAATTGTATTACCTAAAGTAGTCTTTTCTTGATTAGAAGTCTATAATGAATTAGTCTTTTTTGTTACTATTTTTGTGGTTGTTTTTCTACACTTTAGGCTTAAAAGATCAGATGTTTGGCCCCTACGAGTCGAGTTTTAAATGTTAATCCAATGAGGGCATGTATGAGAAGTATAGATGCAGATAGTTATCTGTGAATTTCATACAATTTAAGGTAAATCCAGTTGAATTTATGCGTGTAGGTGTGAATAATTCTGACATGGAATGGTAGCTGTGAGCGTGGGCGTGTCATATTGACACCATAATATTGGCAGCAGCCGTCTCCCCTCCTGTTCCTGCAATACCATTTCCATCACACCAGCCCATCTCATATCTCAACCTTACTCCAGGGTCTCAACTGGAGTAGTTGAATATTGGGAGGCAGGGCGGAGGAGGGGTGCAGGGGGGGTGAATACTGACGCTGAATGGCAGACTGGGACTAGTGGCTTATCAACCAGCCGACGTTAGTATAAAGGCAATTGGCGACCCTGGACTTCAATAGACATTAATGAGGTGTAAAAAAGCCAGCTTGGCCCAATAATCATTAGTCTTCTGGGAGAGGTGATTAATTTCTAATATAGGTCCTAGATTTTAAAACCGCCCATTTTAAGGGAATTCGCAGTGAAAAAGGACGCCCAGAGAGGAGGTTGGAAGCGAGTGCGGGCTTGAATTTAAATCAAATCAAAATGATGTATGCTGCATAAGAAATGAGTACTGTGCGCCTATCGGTGCTAGTGGCGTTTTCAGCTGGAAGTTGGAAATAGGGGGAAAAGTTAGAATTAAATCTCAAACGTGAAGAAGTGGTGGGAATCAATTTGACTTGGATTAAAAGCTCGGGCGGAGAAAACAACATCCGCTGGAAAATGTACAGATCGTGTGGAGGTTTCTCGGCTAAAAGGCCTTAGTGGCAAAGTGATGATTCCTGTGCACCCCCCACCCCTTTCCTAAAAACAGCCACTACCGACCCAGCCATATATCTTGATAAACTGATGGGAAAGTTTCCCCCTGCGCGTCGAGTGGTGGGATTTTTGCTGCCGACCTGTCAGCACAGAGACAGGCTTTCAACTCCAACTCACCCACCATAAATAGATGAAATCACGGAGATGAAAAGACATGTTGAAAATCGAGGCCGAAGAAAGGGTGAGAGAGAAGTGAGAATGGACTTGCAGGGAAAGAGGTGGGGGAGATGGATGGAAGGGGGAGGGGCTTTCCGTTTGTATGCGGAAACGTAATCAAGCGATGGGGAAGATTTCACCGGTCCAAATGGGAATGTTTCATGTCGACAGCGCCTGGGATTTTGCCTCTTGTGTTATTTGTTTTGCTTGCCTTTTTTTTTTACCATAGCTTATCCCTGACTTATTGGGATTACAAGGATTAATGCGTGTTTTAGCAGAGAGGAGTGTGGCTGGAGGTCCTAGCTGGGAGAGTAGCTCAATAGAGATAGACCCCTGGTTATTTGGAGCAGCTGCACACGCTGCACACGCTGTCACCACTAGGGCGCCACCTCAAGGACATCTCCTGTACTAGCCAATCACCCCCTGCCCCATTCACACACACACACACACCATACCTCCATCACCTCATCCTCGTGCTAATTTGACACGACTTGATCCGCGCGGTAATCAGCCGCGCAGGGGGGAGATAATCCTAGATAAGCCGGATCAGGCCTGACTGGGGAGTGGGGTTGGAGACCCGGGTGAGGGGCTCAAGGGAAGAGGGGAATCGTAGCTCAGAGAGTCACTGGTCGCCTGGTTGTTAGGATACTAGGCCTCAGTACTAGGGCAGCAGAGGGTGTTAGTTACTCACACAATGCCCCCAGTACCAGGCCACCATAGGGGGCTACTTACTCACACAGTGACCCTAATACCAGGTCACCATAGGGTGTTACTTACTCACACAATGCCCTGCACCCCATATACCAGGCCAGCATAAGGTGCTACTTACTCACACAGTGCCCCCAATATAGGGTCCTACTTACTCACACAATGTCCCCAATACCAGGCCATCATAAGGTGGTACTAATTCACACAGTGCCCCCAATATAGGGTCGTACTTACTCACACACTGCCCCCAATATAGGGTCCTAATCACTCACACAATGCCCCCAATACCAGGCCACAATAGGGTGCTACCTACTCATACAGTGTACCTCAATTTCAGGCCACCATAGGGTGCTACTTACTTACACAGTGCCCCCAATACCAGGCCACCATAAGGTGCTACTTACTCACACAGTGTACCCAATACCAGGCCACCATATGGTCCTACTTACTCACACAGTGCCCCCAATACCAGGCCACCATAGGGTGATGGGCCCCAATACCAGTCTACCATAGGGTGCTACTTACTCACACAGTGCCCCCAGTAACAGGCCACCACAGTGTACATGTGCTGCTTGCTAACACTGTCCCCAATACCAGACCACCATAGGATTCTACTCATACATTGCCCTAAGCTCTAGGCCAGGGCAAAAGTCCCTTTCTCTGCACACAAACATGCAAATCTCATACTTTTTCTATGTGTGCCTCAGTTGTTGTCTCCAGTGTAAAAGTGCAAATCGATCTGACCCAGTTGGGCTGTCCTGTTTCTTCTTGGACACTTTTTACATCGCATGGCGTTTTGTCCCACAGTTTAGTGAAAAGAGAATCTTGTGATTTTATATGAACATCTCAGCCATCGTGATGCTGCACTCCATGCCCTAATCTGCCAATATTAACATCTGAGAAATCTCAAATAGCTGGGCCAACCAGCACAATTATGATAACAACTAATAAGTATAGGTTTGGGATATGTGTGCTTTGGTGATGCATTCAACCAATTGCGTACGTGGAATCAGAATTCTGGAAGTGGTCACTCGTTTTAAACGTTTTAAATCTTTATATTTTATTCACTCCTCTCATATGTTTTAAGAGCATAAATTTAAGACAATAAATACAATTTCCATGCCCAATCAATTCTGCCTCAATGATAGCAGACATCTGCAAACAGTTCTTCCTTCTTTGACTCTGATTTGATAGTGATGGTAAAAAGATATTTAGAGAAAATTAGAATTATTGTCTTATCCAAACTTATGTATTTTGAACATGTCCTATTTTCTGACTACTGGAGTATTAGGAAGGAGATTAACTAAGAACTTTGGAGCAAAGAAAGGGTTGACAGTGGCGTGCGTTGTTAATGCACAACTAATGAGGTCTGAATATCATAGTTAGGAGAGTTATGGTTTTTGGTTGATGCTGAGGCAAAAGGAGGTAGTCGGTAGATTTATGGAGGAAGAAGACATAATATTAGATATGAAGTTTCTCTGTTATTTCCTTACTCATTTTTCGTTTATTCAACATACATTGTTACAAGTTAGGAACAGCTGTATAGAATATCTACTTGAATGCGAATTTATTTAGTTTATAGGATGATATAAGGTGTTGATTTGGTTGATGTTTATTTGAGGAATGAATCATTATGACACATTAGGTACCATTATACACATATGAGTCAAATATCAAACACACTACTTCTTTGAAATAGTGTAGTCCAGAATTAAAACCAGACACATAAATCATTTAAAGAGACTTATACCAATAATGTGGCATAATGTGCACCACTGGAATTGAAATACAGATACATCAATGTAATATATAGCTAGTTTAAATCGCATATATTGGGGTGATTTATCTCCATGTCGTGACCAGTATCGCAATACGTTGTGGTTAGGTGTCAAATGATAATGGTCGGTTTTGAGTGAACCCTGGCACAATAGGTGGGGGCAGTAGAATTGAGACGAGGGTGGGGTGGGGGTGTTTGTGGTCAGTAAGCCATACCTCTGTGAGAAAGGGGATGATAGGTTCGGATATGGATAAGGGAGCGGGAGGGGGGTTGAGAGAGGGGGTGAGAAAGAAATACATGTTGCGTGAGGAAAGTTAAGAACCTGTATACCCCTTTCCAACACGCCTCTAACGCTAACAGTGCCTGCACGGAGTGCACCTTATACAGAGGGCAGGGCAGGGAGGAAGGCCACCTCCGGGTCACGTTTGATAAGGGTGCGGCGGGAAAAAGGCGCGAGTTTCTTAGAAAAAAAGTCGTCTGCCTTTGAAGACCCAGCCTAGCGAGGCGGGAAGAGGAGGACGTCTCCCAAGGTGACGGCCCACCCTTACAAAGGCTTCACAGGTGTGAACGTTTCAATCCTCTACTCTGTAGCTTCTTTGTGGATGGTTTTGTAATGTGTTTTTTTAATCGTTCAGTTTTGGAAGAAGGTGTGTTTTTGGCACAGCTACAGTGCATTGTGAGGATGAAGTGTAATTAGCAGTGCCTGAACAGTGCCATAACAGCGTCTGAGTCATGATACATGGGCTACAGTCATATTTACTACTGTCTAGTAGTTGCTGCCATAATGCCGCGACGTCTGCTGGATATTTTAAGAACTACTGCTAGCGTGGCTTCGCGATGAGAACTATTAACTGTCTGTTGCATTGCAGACTGGTACGTTGCCCGTTCTACATATCCCAGTTTCTGGACTGACACATCAAACTTATTTATCTTGATATATATTCAATAGCATAATGATTTACAATGATATATGTGATCCACTCGGGACTGGCTCTACCGAATCGTAAAATTTTATGTCTACTTTTGAACAAATGTTTTATACCAATGACGGTACATTGTAGATCTACAGCGAAAGACCCGCATTTTCCTTCCAAAGAAAAGTACGGATAGTAAATAAAATATTATGCCTTACCAAGATGGTCTCTCCTCTTGACTTTAATTACTATTGGTGTGTCTGCAACGAAAATAAAGCAATGTACCAGACATATTGCTAATGTTGAAAAATGATAAGTCTATAGAGCATCACCCTGTATGTTTATTTAATAAATGTTGCCGTATGTCGTCATAGCCATAATATATACACTAACCACTTATGTTAAATCATAATAAATTATATGTCTTGTCATGGGAATGTGGACGTCAATTTGTCTGAGCACTCCCTACAATAACACTGTTCCTACTTATCTAGGACCTATCAAATAGATAACCATTTAAGAAACTCGCAATGCTATAATTATGCATCAGGCCAGAGTCCTGCCCTGTACAATCAAGCATTGGTATGTGACTCTCCACGGCTACTTTCAGGTATCAAATCGATCCTACGGGGACACTACACTCCCACAGGGTCGGCACGATGCATCAATGAATGACGGGATGATGCACCGATGAATCTGACACCTTGATGCATTATGATACTGCCAGTGTAGGGTTAAATACATGCCCCACAAATGTAGGCTAGATATTCGCCGCATGATTAGAACAGACCAGACTGGGGACGTGTGGCTAATGGATGGATGTTCCCTTTTGCTCCAGAATGAAAGAGTTAGCTATGGCCTGATTATACCATTCAAATTCTGACACTGTGCAACAGATTAGATAATATGATAAGAGGACCAGGAGGGATGGTAAAGTTCATGGGAGCTAGCTTAGATGGGGTTGGGCTGCTGGAGTGTATGTTATGTGTGTGTGGGGGGGGGGAGGATGCTCTGACATCTATAGCATCAGCAGCTCAGTTTCCTCCCTTCAGATGAATCTCCCCAACATTCGAAATGGAGAATGAGCACACCGATGGAGAACACTTGACTGATTGCTCCAGCACTGTCAACCATACACTCACCCTTTAACTCTGCATAATCTGCTATTGCGCTAAGGCTAAGCACCTCCATGTGGTCATGATGCATTGGATGCATTCAACCTTGCCACTTGTTAGTCTCCTTGCTATGGCTGCATCCATTAATCTAAAGGTTAATGTGTGTGAATGCAGTCCTGTTGAATAGACTCAATAATGCTGCATTTAAGTGTTAATGTATCATGGCGAAAAATGAACATAGAACATAAGACGCTGATGAACGAGTTAATTGCTGTCCATTTTCCCATATTGCCATGTACAGAAATCACCTCTGGCCTGGAGTAGTGTTAGTGGGGGCAGGGTTAAAAGCTTGATTGTTGTAGATGAGCTGCTCGTGGGAGCTACAGAGCTACCTGTGATTATGTCTTGGGGGAGTGTGTGTGAGAGAGAGTGAGAGAGAGACAGAGACAGAGAGACAGAGAGAGACAGAGAGACAGAGAGAGACAGACAGACAGACAGAGACAGAGAGAAAGAGAGAGTGAGACAGACAGACAGACAGACAGACAGAAAGAAAGAAAGACAGAGACAGACAGACACACAGAGACAGACACACACAGACAGACAGAGACAGACAGAGAGGTGGATAGGGGAGAAAGACGGGGGAGAGAGATAGAAAGAGGGGCAGCCAGAGAGAGGAGGAGTGGATGAGAGAGAGATAGACAGAGATAGACGGACAGAGAAACAGACGAAACACATAGAAATAGAGTCAAGTATATGGACAGCGGCGAGATAGGAGGGGAATTTGAGATAAGGTAACTTGAACAGAATGACAGGCAGAGACAAACAGCACTGCAAAACAAGAGAGACATACAGAGATTGAGAGTCAGTGACTGAGAGGGTGAGTGGGACTAAAGGGGTTTATGGGGGACCCTGGAGCGGGGTTAAAAACAGCTGAGCTGGGAGGTGAGGTGGAGAGCTACTCGCTCCAAGCCCCTGAGTGACTCACCTACAGGCAACATACCCCTCCTCTCCTACTTACATAGGAGAGGGGGGTATGAATACAAGGGGAGGAGACTAAATGGGACGTGTCAGCACCAACTAAATCTGAAGTATTCAAGAGCACATTCTGATACACATTAATAGTGAAAGCTAGGAAAAGGATGGCTATATGTATCTGTACTTTTTTTAAAATCTGAAATAGCTTTATTGGTACATGTGTATGCAGCATGTATGTGCATTCCCTTGATCAGGATGGATAATGATAAGAGAGAGAGCGTGGGCAGCATTGCACTGCGTGTCTTCATCCATTACGACATCACGTCTAAAACACCATTGATGTGGTGCTCTATGCACATCACTTTTTCCCCTCAGATTTTCTTTCCCTCTCTTTTTTCCTCTCATTTTGCCCAGTTCGGAAACATGTGCAGTCATACAAAGGTATTTCCTTCTCTCTCGTGTGATTAGATTACCAATGTTTGGCGCCCGTCTCTTATAAAAACATTACACTTGGCTTTACTTTGACGTGGGGGAGAGCCCATATTTGTGCTTTTAGTCCAGGTAGTGTGTGTATTAAGGCAGCCCCTATGTATGCAGTGCAGCTCCTGGAGGAGGAAGGTGCATGAGAAATTTACCTATAGGAGGGTGTGGGGGAGGTAAGACATGACTATCCATACAGGTATAACATCATGGACAATTAATATACCCTGGAGGAATGATGCACAAATATGTGTGGGTATTCATTAGCTCCTTAAGGGCCGCATAGTGCTTTAATGCATTATCCACATAGTGTTTTATGTCCATTGGTCATCATAATGAGTCTAATCACCATGGCTGCATGCAGACATCATGTTGACCCTATTATACAGGCTTATAGAATTGATTCATTCCTGAAGAGGTCGGTATAATGTTCCAATGTAGTGCCTCTGAGTAGAGAGGATTGTGCATTTTGAAGCATCTTGCTACCCTTCAAGAGCTAAGGCCTGTGTTAACCAATACAACTTTGTGGCTGGGCAGGGTTAAAAGTTTGCTTAATGTTGAGGAGTAGGTTGGCTTCATTTGGATATGACATACTAGCCATAGACATAGGTATTCTTATCATGTGATGTGTGCATCCTGATGAATCCTACAGAAGCTGACTCTCACTATGTATTATACAACATGGTATAGGTCAGCCAATATCACCTTAGACCAATTTTAAGGAGAGCTCTGAAATGCTCCCCCTCCTTCAATATTGTCTTTATTGTTTAATACCAGACATCAGGTACATGCATAGGACACCTGTGCTAATTTATTTCCCCTTGGAGCATAAATACAAGACCAAAACAGAAGCTGTATCCACTCTCCCAAGTTTTTGTCGAGGACAAAAAGTATTTAAAAATTGAACAAAATGAAAGGGATGGGTAGAAACAGTATCCATTGCCAAAGGCGAATAAGACACATGACCCCTTATACTCTGTCAGAAAACAAGTCCTCCTGGTGAACACAGCCATCCACCTTTTACCTGTCTTATCAATGGGGGACTTAGGGGCTGCGATCCGCCTTTTACAGCCAACCTTAGTCACGTGACTCGGCATGTGTGCGACGGTGGGGAGCGGCCCCAACAACGCCCTTCGACAAAAAAGGGCCAAAAAGTCAAAGGCTAAGGGGAGGCATCTTTTAATTGTTCTCTTTGACCAACTCTCCATTCGTGACTTGTCCGCTAATTGTTGGCCCGATGCAAGTCACCCTTTTGTCTTTGACATGAAATCCCGAGGTCTCCCTCCATTTTCATTTCAAGCATGCTTTTCCTTCACTGTTGAATTTACAGCCTTTTATTTTGGGGAATCCTCCAAGGGAAGAAAGCGGGGCATCATTTCGCTGAGCTCTCCTAATCGACCATGGTAAATATGTCATGGTCTCGACTCATGGTGAGTAATTCAATTCGACTGGATCTGGAAACCAGGGAAGGTACAGTCCGTGAGGACTATTTCAGAACAGGTATCAATTGTTGTAGTGGGTATGGCATCTCTCACATGTGTTTTACACTTTTCCACATGCAACCCCGCAATGCACGGCAGGAGGAAGCAGTGTGGGTGTGACAACAAAATAGCAAGAATAAAACCCAACACGGACAAAACGGATACACTGACAAAATACCCACCCCAGAGGGAGCTAGTCTTGTGTCTTCAGTTATTGAAAGGGGGTCTTAGAATAAGACAGATAATAAACCACCCCTACACACAGATTTTCTTGTATTTCCCCTCCCAAGCTCTCACACCTTCTAATTACCTTGGCTCGGGCTAATGAGGTCTGAAACAACAGCCCACCTGACAAGTCCCCTGTCCCCACCACCCGGCAGGGCCCTCCTCAGCCGCTCTTTCAAGGATTTTTAATTTTCTCAGAGAAAACAAAAGTCTTTGAGGAGGGACAATGGCTGCCGGCTGTGGCAGGCCTAGTGCGCATGCGTGAGACGGCTGGTGCCCGGCGGATCCGTCACAAATACTTAAGACAAGACAGGAACCAGCTCCAGGGGGTTTTCTCTGCCGATTGTCGTCTGCTGAACAGACAGACGACAGGTAGAGAGATGGTGTTATAGCTTTAGCTGAACACACGCAGTTACTTTAATAGGGTTCACAGGTGATGCATTGTATGAACAAAATATTGTATTATACATACACAATGTGATGCATTTTATAGTGGAAATGTATAGCTGTTAAATTAGCTGGCGGTTCATTTCGCCGACTTAATTATAGATATATACATGCTTGTGAAACAAAACCACGAGGATTTAGAGCAGTTGCATCACTGTGAACACAGATACAGTCTTGCATGAAATAAGGCATTACATATATTGTAAATACCGAAGTTGATTGCTAAGACTACTCATATTATTGTGAATTTATGTGAGGTTATTCATATTAATAACAATGATTATTATGTTTGATATGTCCTCAGTACAATTGTTATGGCTTGGGGAAATTGTGTCCTCATCGTTATAGAGGACAACACCCTAGCACCCCTACAAGCCTACAGGCATACATCAACATAAATAATGACCTAGTTCATTCAATTAAATTTCAACTGGCTAATTTGCATACAGCCTCCACCACCACCCACCTGGGAGGGAGGCTGCAGCTATGGTAATGTCTGCATCCCTGGTGGAGCCCGGGATGCCTCCAGTAGCTTTACCCCCACCCTCCAGGCAGGTCTATGTGCCCCTCCAGGTCCTATGCTGCACTGTAGCACCCTTTAGCTGATTCGGACTTAGGGACCTCTTGGTCACTCCAGTGGGCAGTCATCAATGGTACAGAGCACCAGCAGGGTTATAGCAAAGATAATGCATAGCTGTTTGATATTGGATATTAGGCTGGTACTGCAAGATAAGAGAAGATAAGAGATAGAACATAGCATGAAAGACATTTGCTCCATCAGTGGGAAGGGTATGCTTGTAGAGGTCTGCAGATGAGTCAGGCAGAGGGTGGCGGTGCCACCACCAGCACCACTCACTCTCAGCACCACCGCCAGCACCACTCGGCTGGAAATGTACTTTTTTTAAAGGCATTGAAACTAATTTGCATATCAGTGTGTTACATAATGGCGGCAGGTTGGGGTGCTGTGAGGCCGTGTCCTGGAGGTAGTCTTTGTTTGTGGGTAAGGGGAACAGGAGGGCTAACACCTGGTGCTGAAATGGAGTAGGGTGCAGGTGGGGGGATGGGGGTTCTATATGCCTGTAGGGTTTGATCTGGGATATATGATAGTAGACCATTGGATGCGGAATGTATTGGTTGGAAGGAACGTGTAATAGTTTCACACACCATATATATTGGTAGTCCCATATTTGTGACATTATGGACAGTTCAGTTTACCTAAAGTTTAATTTCTTCTGTTATGTATATGGGGGTGGGAGGGGGGGGGGTTCTTGTTTCTTTTGTTCTGTTACATATGCTTTCTGAAGCATGGGTTTAAAGTTGGTACGGTGTATATATAAAGAGCACTAATCACATATATAACAGCCTATATTAGCTCTAACTCCCTGCCTATCCCCGCTACTCCTCCCAGTCAAACGATACCTAGATATATAAGAGTGGGCAATACTATCTTGGATACGTGGTCTCAATATCATTCAACAGTAGGTGAAATTTAGACTGCTATTATCTCCCTTTTGTACCTAAAAGAAGGAATAAAATGTCACCAATTATGTCAACACTCATTATGTCAACAATGTAAGTATCAATCTACAAATAGACAGAACCGGGACTGTTTTGGGGAAGGAAGAATGCAGGATTTGGTATATACTCACCTTTTAAGTTTGCAACTTCTATGTGTATATGACCAATAATCATGAATCGTCGTTAACTGGATTGTTCTTGTTTTCCCTTCAATAAAAACTTCAAATAAAGTAATATATGTGTCTTTATCATTTATTCTGGTCAGGATGGGATAGAGCTACAAGGGGTATATGGGTTTTGCCTATCTACGAGGCATATTTAGGGAGCTAGAGGGCTAAAACTGGCCAAAATGAGGGGTTTTTTTTTCAAGCAGAAACACAAAAAACTGAAGTGCAACTTGCAAGTTATAAAAATAACTGGGATATAGCTTCCAATTTTGGTTTTGGTATTTCCCCTAGAGCACAGGGAAAATTTTAAGACCAGATAGGAATATGTGATCACTGGACTTTCTATGCTGGATGACATAAGGTATCTGGGCAGTTTTACACTAGACCCGAGAGAGACCCTAACATAGCAACCCTGTTCTCTATTATTCCTATAGCACAGAGATATATTTATAGGGAAGTAACTAAAACTGAGTTTCAATATGGTTTGAGCAGCTCATAGTGTATTGTAGTAGGCATTGTGTGAGCAGGTCATGCATGAATCCCTAGACGGGTGTCAGGATGGTGTGGAGATAAGGGATAGATAACATCACCCCCACCCCCTACTTTGCAGCAGCAGTCCTGGTACATTGGGTGGGGGATAGGGTCCTCTTTTACACCCCTTTCATTTTCCCCATTCTGTCAACAGGATTAATAATTGTAGTCTTAATACATGCACAAATGTTGTCTTGAATACAGTGTGGATGTCACTAGAGGGTACCTTTGTAGCAAATTAAATACAATTACAATGCAATTAGCGACACCAATATAACATGCAATACTAATAAAGAAATGTCAACAATAATGTAAGACCAATAAAAAACCTTACAGGAATATTAACACAGCAATGTCGTGAATGTTTGTATATAGAAATACTACTAGTAATCTGAGCACACATTGTATAACCTGTTCCATTTCGTTTCTTTGTTTCACGATTGAACAGTTTTGTCATAAGTACAATTTGATCTAAAATCCACTTTAGCATAGTTCACATTCTCCCACCCACGTCCCTTAACCGGCAGACAGTGCCTTATATGTATTCATGATTCTGTAACGATTCCATACAATGTACAATGAAACATGAGGAAATTGCAAAGTGTCAAGGAAATAACAAAGGGAAGACAAATGTGAAAATAAATGTGTGGAAGATAATGGTATAGGAACTTTGAATGGAATACGTGGACTTCTATGCCGGTTCTTATGTCAGTTCATGACACGCATGAAAACAAGCAATTTTACTCATCACGACAACTCATGCATTATAAAAACTAGGGACAGTGATAAAACTAAGAAATATTAGAACAAAAGCTCACAAGAGACCATCTCGTGTGCATACAACCATGTAGGAATCGATGGCCGACGTCTTAAAATGCCGGCGAATAAAACACAGGAAACGGACAAAAAGTGGACAGCCGATAAACAGATTAAATGTTTTATTTCTGTTGGTGATTTAGTTCTGTGAATGGTGGGGGCTGTTGGTGGGTTTTCATGGTAGGGACTGGTGAGTGTGGGAGGGTAGGGGGGGATGTAAGAGGAGAGGGGGAGTATCCATATGGAGCATAGTGCCCTTAATAAAGGTGTGGGAGGGGGCAGTCTTTAGTGCCCGCTACCACCCCTGGGGTCCGGCCCTGCTCCCTGCCCTCAAGCCTTGCCCTCCGGCTACACTCTACCACTGTCTCTGCCAAGAACAAGGATGAAAGCTCTCATTACAAATATAAAAAATGGACAGACAGACACAGAAAAAAAACTGTTACGCCAGAGAATTATTTCTAATGCGCCCGTGTCCTGTCATAATGAGGGTTGTCGACGCTAGAGGGCGTGTGTGGCGTTGTATGGGCGCCCCTGGTGGCGGACCTGTAACTATAGGACAGTGGGGGCATTATAAAGTATGTGTGTCACATGTGTGACAGTTGACAGCAGGCATGGAACTGTCACTACTCCATAGCCCTACCCTACACACACGACACACTAATTAATGAAACACTTAATGTATATGATTAAACCCTCTCTGAGCCCTCATTTCTACCCCCTCCCCACACCCTATGCCCTAATTAGATGGGTATGTGTAGGTGGGTGATGAGATGGTTGGGGATGTTTTCCCAAGCCCCTGGTACAGCCTGTATCAGTTTACCCCCTCCTGTACATGGTACATAGATCCACTATAACATACCCCATACTAAAGTATCCTACTCCTGCTGCAGATGGCACTTAAGTGCCTTTAATAAATAAGCATCCTCACACTGTGGAGACCTGATAACAAGGACTGTGAACAGGGTTTGGCTTCTTCTGTAATTAAAGGTTTGGGTTCTATACACTAATCTTACATCTCAAATTTGAAGCTGGGCATTAAGAGCAGGAGCCTGTCAATGTATGTCCCGGGATGTATGTACATGCGCGTGCAAATGTAAGTAGTATAGGAATTGACACTTTCAGACAATACTACTAAATTTCTTTACTTTCTTCTGGTCTTGGTAATCAACACAAGTTTGCTCTTTTTTAGACACGTAGAAATGAATAAAGCCTGTGTTTTGAAATGGGAAGCCTTGTGTATAGTCCAAGACACCAATGTAAGTATTACACCAATCTCTGGTATGAGTACCGAGGTAGCTCTGAGTTTTTGGTTCTACGGTAGTAACAGTAGCCATGTTTAAAGTCAGGTACGTGGGTATGACGCATGCACAGTACGTACGGCTGCTGCCAAACAGACAGATGACTTTTCAAACTTTTTTTGTCCTCTTCTCCCATGCCAGGAGGCTGTCGCCGCGTGTAATGGAATATTCTCACCCTACATCCAATTTAGATAGTCTTAACGACTAATCCCCGGCGCGCCTCGCCATGGCGACCACCGCGCCCCCTACCACCGGTCGTCGACGTTACCGGGACGCCGGGCTTCCCTAAATCCACATAAATGACGCAAAACGACAATTTTATTCGGCAGCCAGCCGGCCTTGATTTGAGACTTATTCCTGGTTGAATTTTAAAAGATGTAGAGCGAGTTGGCGGCGCGTGTGTGAGTGTACGTCGAGTGAAGCGTGTTTGGCTTGGACGTCAGACGACGAGGGAGTTCTAGACATAATAAAGGCATTGTATGAGAAGGGTCTGGGGAAAAGGGAAATGGACAGGACGAGAAAAGGGATAGGCAAAGAAGAAGACACCTATACAGAAGTGAAATAGATAACCTTTCCTAAAGAAATATCAATAAAGAGATACTAAAATGACACCGATTTTCATTTCATCCTATACATATACACTTGTTGCTTCTCGGAAATGACGTCACTAAGTATGGTGACATCAAGGCACGGCGTCACCAGGAAATCTACGTCCTCTGATGTAATGGAACGCCAGAGCGAACAAGTGGGGAGGTGGTGAACACCTCCTTGTATAAACTTCTGTGAAATCAATTCAATTCAATTAACTGAGTATGCCAATTACGTGTGCTGAGTGGCATATTAGTGTCGGCTTTTGGGGTGGGGCAGTCTTGAAAAATAGCATTTTTTATTATGCGTTTTCTGTTAATTGGGTTTACCCTCAATGAGAAGAAATGTCAGGCTTCCTCTGCTATGCAATCCAACCAATGTGGACTGATGGCAAACTATTAGGTAACATAGATAGAAAAGGGTGGCGAGAAAAAATACTCAAATACACAAAGTAGGACAAAAAAAGTTAATGAGGGATTTTTCTTTCTTTCTTTTTTTTTTGTGGTGCTGGTGGTGGCCTACTTGTCAATTGATATGTGTTTTGAGCATCCGTAATAATACAAATTGATTGATTTAGCTGTATCCCCAAATAACAACCAAGTATATATTTTCAACAACAAAAAAAATCTTATGAACTGATACTGTAATGGTTGTCATGCATACCTGATAAGTGGCATTATTATGAGCTTCAAATGTGTAATATTGGAAATTAGTAAAGATATTTCAAGTAATGTGTTAGCTTTAGTAATTGACTATTATAGTACACCTTCTGTCAGCAGTTGCTGATAAAGGTGCATTAACTCAGGGGTGGGGGCTCTATTTTGGCTCTAGTACAGATTGGACATGTCAATCTCTAAGAGTAATCCCCAGACTGCGTAAACCCCACCATTATCTTGGCTGCTCCTGATGCCCACCCAAACTTAGACCATAATGGGTGAGCGTGGAGGGGGGGGGGCACGTGTCTTTACCATACACCACCGTTACCTGTCACTTTATACCTGCCCCTACTTACCTGACCACAGCACCCTGACACCTGATATACCCTCACCCCAACCTACCAACCACCACCATCTTACCCTTTCTGTGTAGTGTTTGAATGTCTTTTTGTCCGCCCTGATACATAAATGAATGCGGCCCTGAGAGTAGCTACAAGCCAGTACCTCATTCACGCATCATTCCAACACTACATTGCCAAATTGGAAGCATGATCTATGATAACAGCCCTGATGATCCCACCATTATCAGATCATAAGAGAAAAGAGCGCCAAAGAAGTCAAGTACGACAGGTATGCATGCACCCTTTAAAGGCCTAAAACCCACCACTGCCCACCTTCATCTCTATTATCCTTATACACCCACGCCGCCACGCGCCCTTTCTATGCACTAACCCTTAAGGCCAAACCAGGGCGCTGAACCATAAGGACCCCAACTTAACCCCCTCACCCCTCAGCCCCTCACCCCTTCACCCTGCCCATTGACCGGGCAGACAAAGGGAGGGGTGGTGGGGAGTGACCTGTGTCAAAGGCCACTTGTAAGTAGCAGTGTTAGTGGTTGTGGGTGTGTTAGGGTCAGCTGGCCATAATGCTTCTAACTGTTATGGCTACTGTTATCCCCCTCTTATCTCCTTGTATCGCCTTACACGGTCAATAGGTGAGACACATAGTAGGAGTAGGATGGGGTAGGGGCGATGGGGTTGTCATGGCTAGTTAGCACGGTCATTTCTTTTCGCTACGCACGTACCCGGTAATGTACCTGCGCAGCGCCCATCCTATGTATGGGAAAAAGCAGAAGCTTTGGATTGTCTGACTTTGTTTCTTGGTAGATAAAAGTTTCTCTGTTTTTTTTTTTCTTTGTTTTTCTTTTAATTTGTTTGCCTTTCTCACAGAGAGAGAGAGAGAGAGAGAGAGAGAGAGAGAGAGAGAGAGAGAGAGGGGGGGGGGGAGGGAGGGACCTACCCTCGCAAACTTAAGACTAGATACCCCCTCGATACGATACTACACTATACTCGCTGTAAACCCTCCCTCGTCACCAGTCCACCACTGAGGCGCACCATTCATTGATGGCTGTAGTGTTCAGCTTTGCTGCCAGGTGTCCCTAGCAGTTGCGTGGTGTTGCTGGTGTTTTTGCCCGACCTTTGCTGGACTGTGACGCCGCCCTGGTGACCATCCCTGACACTCTGTGCACCATATACTGTCAGGTCCCAATCCAAGAATACTTCTCCACGAAATACAGCTATGCATTATATAGAGGGACTTAATGCAATACGAAATCACGCGTTCCTCTGCGCTTTAATTTCTCTTGCAACGTATCCTTCTGCTGCACTTTGATCTTATCTTTGTATCACCCCACCCCCACCCTCTCCACCTTATAGATATTGCACATCCCATCCCTCTCTGAGCTCCTACTCCATTTTTCCTTCTTTTCCTTTCCTAGATATATACCTTCCTTTCCCTTCTCATCAGATGAGCTGACGAGAGATCCAGCTTCCTGGTCCACTTTCCCTCTCGGTCATATTCTAATACTCATTGTTTCTATATTCCTTCCCATTTTCACTCCTCTGTGTATCTCCTGTTGCTATACAAGTATACACACAAGCATGGAATACCTTCATAGGGATGGGTTGGGAAGGGTAAAATTGCACAGTTGTGTTCAAGTCTTGGCCAGGGAAGGAATATCCTTAATGATAGCAACCTTCAGATCTGGGATGCACCGTACTATCGGTCAAGGTACTTAACACCTACTGGTCAGTGCTTGACACGATAGATAATGTAAGGGAGGGATTGTGATCGAGGTGCGGGAGTCAGTTCTTAAAGATGGGGCGTATGTGTCTATACGTGTAAATAGGATAGACAGATGTAAGAATATGGCATGTCCCCTCTGAGTTAAACCCCATCATTTACCATGTCAGTCAATTCAACTTGTGGGAATTAGGAAATAAAGACAAAAAGACCTCCGTCACTAACAAGGTATAAAAGTAGGTGAAATGGGTGTTAGAGCCAATAAACTAGCCTTTTTGCGTGCGGCCCTATCCTTCAAGGACAATCTGAGTCCATGTCGATGGTGGTCGCATTATTTCTCCACCTGTTTCCCCCGCCGGCGACATAAAAATTTCATGCTTTTTCGTCTGGCCACTCAAAAGTTCATTTATAATGGACGTTCCATTCCCGCCTGCCTGTGGTCAAACCGCAAGCTCCAAGCACATGCTGCGCTCTTGAAGCATCAGCTGTATATATACACACTCTCCTCGGCTTGGAGAGTCGAACGCCCACTTACCTGGTTGCTATGTTACTGGACGCTAGGTTGACCTCAAGATCAAGTAAAGGTCATGGATCCTTAACCTTTCCCTCGACCTTGAGGGGTTATGGGATGACTGCTGACCTGACGGACGTCCTTGGTGGGTATGACGAAGGTGCCCGCAGGGTAGAAATGTTTTATAGTTGTGCCTAGGATAGAAGCCAGGGATAGAAGCGATGTATTGAGGGGGAGTAGGCGAGTAGAAAAGAAACGGTTGTTGCGCTAAGGAGAAGGGTAGGGGATAAAACAAGAGGTTAAATCGGTGTTAGGTGCATGGGACTGGATTGGGGGGGGGTGGATGGAGTAGGCATTGAGGGCGATAGAAAGAGTAGAAAAGAGTCTAAAGTGGTGTGTAGAAAAGGCGATAGGAAAGAAGAGAGGTGTTGAGGGAAGGTAAGAGAGTATACATGATATTATGGGAGAGTTGAGGGCAGGGACAGGTATTGCTCGTGACTAGGAGAGTAGAGAATATCCTATGGTGTTGTGGAGGATCGTAGAAGTGTAGAAAATAGGATATATAATATCATTCGTGTGCGTGACAGCCGTGCAGGTATAGAGGGAGAGCAGGGAAGAGATAAAAAGGAATTAAATGACATTGAAATGGAGCTTGTGACAGGTGAAGTTTGAGTAGGACAGAGGCTGAATTTGGGTTTCACATTTGAAGTTTTATGAGGATTTGACTTGACCTGACATAGGGACTGACTGAGCTGCAGATGGATTATAGGAAATGGGAGTTACAGCAGGGCATGGACCCACATGGACTGGCATAGGGCCTTACAGCTGAACTCAATACAGGTTATGAATGTACGGTTTCTCAATTTCAGAGGATCCAGCATAGGACAGTTATGTAAGCTCATTGTCCATCCCCCACCAGATACACAAACACACAGAAAAAAAGAAAAATACAGACCAACAGCTAGTACTTGTTTCTGTCGTACATGTTATGTTTCATGCATTAATTACACTCAAGGTGTCTGTATTACAAGTGACAAGTCAGGCTCTTTTATTTACTTTTTATTTTTTATTTTTTTTACCATTTACACATATTTGCTCTGGTCGTGGGGACGTTAGTACGTTAGTACATCACAAAAAAAATTCTCTGCCCTGCCACCTGGTGGGACTCGCCGTTATTAAGGAGTAAACGATAGTATAGAATGACACCCCTACATTGGGTTGGCCTGCTGGGGAGGTGATTAATTGGTAGATTGGGGAGGGAGAATAGTAAGGCTCTACTTAGTGCTATTCATCATGGAGAAAGCCATTATACAACCCATATGTACATATGGACATGGGAGGTATAGTCACAATTTTACTGTGTCCCATTTAGCACGCATTAAAATGGATGCACTTATGAATGCTGAAGTTGCTGTTCATTTGGGATTTTCGTATCGGTAAATGGGCCTTTGTACTGGTAGGAAATGCACAAGCTGTTCAGGGTAAAAATGAAATTTGACTGGTCTGTTCCCATATAATTATATGCTGCTATAAAGCTATGGTGAAATTGATGACTTTTAATTTCCTATTCACCTCGTAAACTTATTGGTGTGGAAAACACACTTATGCATCTTTTCAAGCTATGTCAAATACCCCATCAGCTGGTTGGATATGATTATATACGTGGTCCTCATTCTAAATGTACAGGCAAAGAATAATGGTTCCCAAACAGTCGTAGAGTTATAAGTTATTAGTATCTTCAGCTCTATAAACTGAATATTAAGCTAGACAGAAACCCGTGGGAACAGAGAGAATTGTTCTATGTGCAATGTGCTTGAACCATGTGTGGACTACTATGAGGTTGGTATAACAATCATGATTCAAATATAATTTGGCCTACCAAATCATTTTTATATCCATGATTCAAACATAATTTGCCATTATAATGATGATATATCATCTTTATATCCATCAGTGTCCATGAGTCCATTTTGTAGGTAATATTTTTAGTCGCGACAGCATTTTGTGTTATATACAGTTATATGTGTGCATGTGCTATTACAAAGGCACAAGTGTATTCAAGTGTAAACAAAAATGCCCAAAATTGAATTTAAACTAGTGGTACATGTAGGACAGAAATATCCTATAAGTGGCACCAAAATAATGGTGTGTAAGTTCTCACACAGAAAAAAGGAAAGAGATGTAATACATTATGATATATTTGCTAAATTACCTCCTTTACACCTGTGTAGAAAAATGGAAATGCTCAGCATTCCCCTGACCTTTCACAGCCTGCCATTACTATACACATACAGTGGTATTTACACAGCTTTATACCCCTGCCTCTATAAACCTGTGCACAGATTGATAAAGGCATTGATACCCTTACACAAAAAAAAACTCTCCCACTTATAAACATACATTTACTCCATATATACATCAAAGACTGACACCAACGACTACCCCAATTGAACTCCCATAGAATCATGAATACCAAAATGATGTTCAGCAAATATTGACCTAATCAAACCCCACATTTCGATTTACTGTCGGCACGAGAGCTGTTGGCTTCTAAACGCCATCTAGTCCTTCCCTAAAAAAACAGAAGTACTCTAGAGAAAGCCTCAAAGCAGGTCCTTTTGTTAATTCCAGCTCGGGCCCGGGGCCAAATCATGAAAAAAGTTAGGCTTTATTTACATGTCTTTGGAGGGCCAGTTCTTGGTGGCTTTCAGGGGTCTGGGTTGCAGGGTAATGGCCGGGGTAATGGCGGGCGGCGCAGCTGTCCGCTATCCCGACTTGGCAACTACGCATGCGTGAGGGTCGTATTTGAGGTGCAAATGGTAAAAAGTGTGCACCTGGTTGTAGATGTGGGGGCCGACGCCGTTACAACGCGCCGCTCGGCTGTCATATGATTACATAACTGTCACGCAACGCAGTAGCCGGGAGACAAAAGCGCGGGCTTTTTGAACGTGAACAATGGCCGCAGACGACATTTCCGGGCATGAGTGGAATGCAGGCCGCCTTGAAGTATTGCCATCCAAGGAGGGGCTAGAGCCTGCAGGGCACACAGGGCCATGTCTACACCCCCCCAACACACAACATTCAGTTAACCCATTCATGCATCCACTAATCAAATTAGGTTAATGCAATCTTCACCTGGGCTTTTAAGTTTGTTTGCATCCTTGGTTCACAATTCTTCGGGCTTGAATCCAGGTTATTCTGAGTTATCAAGCAATGTTATCGGTGTGGAGGGGTGTGCTATGGTGCCCGTGTGATAAGGGCCACTGATAGCATTGTTGTGGGTGATGGTCGTGTATTGGGGTTGACCTTCCACATGGTTGGGAGGCGGACATGTCTTCAGGCCCCTGTCTCCAAGTGCCATTCAGATTATGACGTCATAATGAACATGTACATGGCATCTTAGACATCCCCTAAACCACCTGTTGTCCCCACCCCACCTGCCGCTACGTCTTCCCCCATCTCCCAGCCCCAACCCTCCAACAAACAACCACCCCCCACCCCTAAACTCAAGACACATCCTTTCAGGATAAACATGTAGAACTTGCAATATCTCCACTAGAAGCAACCGAAGACAAATGCAATGATGAGGTGATTACATGAGTGTAAGTAGCATGTTAATCATAGCAGTGAATGAATCATACCTGATATCTATTCTGATTTTCCTCAGCACTGCAGGGGTAGACAATAACACTGGCCCGGTAGCAAATGGCCAGTAGTTTTGGTTGCGGGCCAGTGATTATTTCTAAATTTCCATTGAAATTGGCCATTTGGCCAGTAGGATATTTGAAAATACATTGCTCTATACTAAAGGGCTGGTCCGGGTGGCCAAAGGTCCCAAATGTTAGTGTCCACCCCTGGCACTGATACCAGAATCTGATGATTATCATATGGTGGTTACCCACAACCCACCATTCCATTGACCATTCATGATGTGATATTAACCCTACCCAATTCTTAGTGGAGTACCCAAACTTTATTTTTCATCACATTATGCAAGACGAGACAAATCGTAGGAATTGATAACAAGTTGGTTCACAAAAATACACAATAGTCAAATATCTAGGCTGAATGTGGGGTAGTTATCCAAGTTTCTAAGTAAAGTATCTACCACTCCAACTTGAAAAGACACAAAGCTGGTTATACTCTGGATAAACCTCTAATACACATCTTGAGAGCCACATTATTTTTCATTGTTAGCCTCTATATGATCTATGATTTCCCGACTGTGACATTTTCCTTTGACAAAACTTGGAGACGTTATCTTCCAGAGACAAATCCCCAGCACGTGTCCAATAATGGGATAATCATTGACTGTAGCTGAGATAGTTATTCAGCTCCATGTCATATAGAATTTGTGACAGGAGGTGTACTTATAGACGCAGCATGGATCCCTGAGGCAGGCACGAGGTGTGGGGACACGGAGAAAGGTAACCTGGCGTGGTAGACACCTCTCATTTCTTAGACATTTAAACTGTAAAGTTAGCAAAAGTCAAGGTGGCTATATATTACACCAAAAGAAATGGTCCCTGGTCCCTCCCTTTTAATCAATGGACCTTTGGGTGATAGCCTATGCTATAGATGTCCATACTTTTCCTTGTGTATCTGCATCACTGCTAGACAAAGCAAATTTTGTAATGTTTACTTATGTGCATTTAGACAGCGTGATTCCAGGGTTACTCTAAATTATCTTCTTATAGGTGCTTTTATGGCAATCAGATTTTCTTCTTTAATTTGAGCATTTTATCGTTTATAATTCATCAATATGCTTCAACTCTCGCCCAATGTGAGTATCCTAAACCATTTTTCTTCACACAACAGCTACTTTGACATACAAAAGTAAAATGCCTTGCTGGCATGTCTTTCCTAATGAATGACCTATTCTTTCTGAAGCTTAGGGAATTTTTTCATGGATTCAAACCATTTCCTACCTATAAAAACAGGAACGCTCACTTACACCTCTATTGGAAGTGAGCCCCACCCCGCCCTAAGTCCGTTAGACTGAACACAGACACCCCACACCCTTCTTATCCTGTATACACCAGTCTTACACCCAGTCTCACTAAACAAAGTGTTACTACCCAAGATCATTTATTACAAGTTAAAAAATGGACAAGACTTGGACTGGTAATGGAGGCCATGACATTATGCCCCTCCCAGGACAATGTATTTTGTCTGTCACCCCCGCCTCTCTTTCTGTATGCCCTGTATGTATACATGTTGTTTTGTTTGTTTGTTTTTTTTTTGTGGCGGGGGAGGGGTCTTTTTTCCTTCATTTTAGGGGGTATGGGAGAGCGTTGAGAAGGGACTTTTTTGGTTAGTGCAGGGCCACATTATAGATAAGCTCAAAACAGACATTTTCTGCTACTTGCAAAACCATCAGCAGCAGAGGAAACTTTTTTTCAGACTTTTGGTTCCATTTGAGGACTTTGGCCAGTATTGGTGCATAATCAAAACTATTTGCTCGATGCATGATTGAATCTTGCATAAACTTACAAAGGCCCTAAGGATTATACATTGTATGTCAATTCGTTTCCTCAAAATGAAATTACTTCCTAAAATAGCACAGAATCTACAATACACATAGGGTTGCATGCATCAATGGCTTTGCAGTCAGTGCTTACAATGGAGATTGATCTTCACTATAGGACTGTATGCACGACTCAAAACCTGGCTAAAGGTACGCCTCCGCCACCAGGCATGCAAAGGTGCATTCCTTTTTCGTAAAAACAGAAAAGCCTGGCCAAAAAATTGGGCAAAAACGTGGAGAAAGTCAATCGAAAAGGGAAGTGACAGTCCTTGACTCCTTTCCTGAATTAGGCATGTTTTGTCCATGACCGTCCAAAAGAGGACTGGTCTCTGGTGTCTCCAATTGGGTGATCCCTATCGGGATTTTATTGACGGCTCTACAGTGAGAGGGGGAGGGGTGGTTTCCGAGCGTGTGCTCATTAGTTATCAATGCCTACCGAGTGGTAGAATCCATTGTTGTCATGCTTCAAAAGGCCCCAGACTCTAGACAAACCTTTTTCGCCAACCACTGAGTCTCTCTGGGTTACTAGCCGTTTTTTTTTCTTGCAATTCTTTCTTTTCCTTCTCCACCTAGAACAAAAAGGATGCATTGGGCCGTGGCAGGGTGGATGGGGGCTGGGGAGAGTGATAGCCGTCTATAAATTATGGGGTGTGACTACAGTTCGCCACCATGTCCCCTCCCCCTATTGCTGATTACTACATTGGCGCAGTGGTTGAAAAAAAATACATCACAGGAACCCTGAGAGATAATGAGTCAAAAATTGGCCCCTTCCTCCCCCTCTGACCTCGCCGCCACTACCCCTCCCCTCTGCCCTATAGCCAACCGTGACCACCAAGCCCCACCCTCACGGTATTGCTCGCAAGGGGGCAGAGAAGTATCAATGACGAGTCTCTCAGTCCTTTTTATCATTGAATTGTTAAATTTGGGTAAATGGGCTGCGACGATGCCTTTTTGGACAGATTTGGCAGGTTGTTTGGGTCACTTTTACCTGCTGGAATATCAGAGAGGGAAAGATTTTTAATTTTACTACAATGGCATTTTCTCCATTCTTCCCATATTCGGTTGAATCTTTAAGTAGGCGATTAGTGATTTATGTTATGTAAGTTATAACTGTAGTTGTAAGTATTGTTGCGTTCAACAGCAGCAAAGAATTAAAGCCACACTAATTTGGACCATAACGTGCCCAAGTCTCTGAAACAAATTTACCTCACACATGTATACCATGTACGTCATGTATTGCTGACAGTGTCATGTCACAGTCGAGATCTACATGCCACAGAATGGAGCAGGCAGCTTCATTGTTACGTCATTGGAATTTGAAGACTATGCACTATGTCTTTGCTATGGCACGAAAGTCTTGAGGATGCATGGCACTTGAGTGGTCATATGATAACTCCATTTTCATATTCCTTTGTGTCATGACAAATCAATGCTGTGCTGGTGAATAATTCTTCAGCACATGATGCATGACAGCAGCCCTCCTGAATAACTCGCCAAGCTGCATCATGACGTCCAAAGCGAATAATACGTTGCAGTGTTATGCTGCACTTACAGGGTTAGATGACCAGACAGAGCTTTCACTGCTTACACACAATGTAGCAATGTCTCATTCTGTAGGATTTAAACCTTCAAGGACCTCAAATCAAATGTCCTTTGGTCCTTGCGATGCATCCATGGAGCCCTGGTTGGCGAGCAACTCACCAGCGCTGCATCTATCTATCTAGACCATTATTGATACACTTCCGAAGGGTAAATATACACGTCAGTACAGCATTGGTGCGTCAGGACAATATGTAAACTGAAAATTCCTTAGAGGGTTAACTAAGAAGGTCTCACGTGTCCCGCCAAGGTATTTACAGCAGATCCCAAACCTGTCCGTCGTCTACAGTAGTGTGAGCCAACTACGTAATAAGGTCGTTTTAGACACAGGCATGCTGTTTAATTTTCTTGATGTGACCTTAGCATATTCACATTTACCCTGATGCTATGGCTTATGCAGAATTTAAATTATAGCTTAGTCCCTATTAATTAAATTGTTTACATTGGTAAATCATTTGTATTTATCTATCGATGGTGATATAATCACATAAGGAAGTGAGTACAGCTAGACGAAAGAAAAAACAGAAGAGAATTCTGTGACATTAAAATGACATATTAACCTAATCATTGTACTTATATAGCAGATACACGACATTAGTGCAGGTTTCACCAACAGAAAATGTGACAGTTTTAAATTTGCTTTAAAAACACTATAAACATTCATGTTGGCCCCTTCTTGTCTCTTTAGTGGATGCCCTTCTTGGTTGACTTCACTGGTATTTCTCATCAACTGACTAACTGCCCCAAGCCTTCTTCTCATGTTTTCCTATACCTTATACACCTACTTCCTGGTAGCTATAATTATGTGTGTATATGTGCCTTATTTATACTTCTCTCACTATCAACTTGGTCTGCATCAGCTGTTTCCCTACAAACACCTTTTCACCATTATTGACTTTTCTGTACCTCATCCTTGACATGTCTCCCTTTGTCTTTACTCGGCTTGTTAACCTTAGGCCATGGTGGCAACAATTTGACTTCCGCATTTCTCGCATACCCAGAAGGAAAGCTGTCACTCTTCACACCCTTTTTTGCATTAAAAAAAACAACTCTATTTCAAGAAGACTGCGTTAGGACTTTGCTTTCACTTCTGTCTTTGCTTAGTTTTGTGCTGGACTTGCGTCTTTTAAACCAGGTCGATCCAAATAACTTATCATTTAGTATAGATATCAATAACAATCATATCTATAATCATAATTTCTGTACAATGCACATAATTGTATAACCTTCTCTGCTAACAACTACTTACTCCTTGCCATTGCACCTTCACTTCATGTCCTCATATTGATTTTAATTAGGATCTTAATGCACGAACATATGTTCGGTTATGCGTTTCTGTAATCTAATCTTTAATCTGCCACATGTATTCTTTCTTTGGTTAGTTCTTCGACAGTCCAAACCAATATTACTATTAATTTTGTTTAACCTCGCCCTATGTGGGCTTCCCTAGCCCACTAAAAAGGGTCTTTATCTCCTCTTTCCTATCCCTCGGGATGTGTGTGGTGCACAAATGTTATATGTGCGGGCACTGAGACATTCCTCTATGAAATGGTATAATGTAGTTCTCGCCACGAATATGACCTCAGCTGTCGAAATGGCGTTAAACATTCTATTACTCACTCTCACTCACCTCGCCCAATGTATGTACACTATAGTTTCTCTACTCCTACCGTTCTGGTGCTGTTTGGACTCTTCTTTGCTAATATTACCTACCTTAGCCTACTCTGCATCTTTGTGTTATTCATTTCCCCACTTTACTTGAAGTTACACCTGATGACCATTCATAACGTATACTTCCTTACTACAAATGTATTTCTGCTGGAAATAACATCTCTGGTGATGTAAAGGTACTATGATAAGACAAATAACGTATGCCTGTTATGCATGATGCACTATCTGAGAACATGATTATATCTGGATACTAGTAAAAGCAGGATAATATTAATTATATTGTCACAAAATAATACATAAAGCAATTAATACATGTATATTTGATTTTATGTCTTGGCTGATACGAACGTCACTATAGATAAGTACCAGCGCCTACGGCGCTGTGATAATGGACAAAAAGTTAACAAAACCATTGAAACCCTCTTAAAGAGAATATATATGCATAGAATTAATGGTATTTTTAGACCTGAGAAGAATTAAAGGAATAATCGAAATTATGGGTAATTTTCTTTATTATCTTTAAGCTTTTACTAATCACGCCATCAATACTAGTTCCGGTGGCCAGCATTCGAGGGCCGAGGTATTTTATATATGGTAGTTTAACTAGAACCGCCATATTCAATGGGGGGGCATTGCATACAATGTGTCTGTATTCAATGGGTGTCCGCCATCTTGGATTTTGAACAGATCTGGAAGGCATTTCTCAAGATGGTACGACTAGACCCCTTTCAAGTCGTAGTGAGATCCCTCAGTTAAATGCCATTACAGCCCTGCATCTAGTGGTCACTAATAACTACACTGGTACGACTGCTCTACCAAACCATATGTAGTCACTGCCTTAAGTGCTGATCATACAGAGTAGTCGTAGTATGTTACCTACGATCACCCACTCTGATATTGAGGGTTTCAAGTCGTACTGGCTGTGTCTAGTCGTACCATCTTGAGAAATGCCCTCCTGGGCTGTTTTTTTTTTTATTTATTTAAAAGCAAAATAACCTCTGTGGGACTGGTCGCATCCCACTCAGCCATATAATGGCTTCGTGGGATACACCAGTCCCACCTCGGGGAATGCGATGTAAAAGTACCCCATGGTCGTGGACATTTGCTTATTGGGTGTAGGCGGGAGTGAAGCTGGTTCTGGCGACATGCATTGATAAGCTGATAAGATGACAACCAGCATGACCCTAGATAACATCCACTTCCAGGGACAAAGTACCCATCATGACAATGCCTTATCAGTGTGTATTGCCACCTTTGGTATAACCAGCGAAATCCAAAATGGTGGACCCACTAGGTATAGGTCTAGGCTCCTATAGGGAACAGAGCCATTCCTGTATGGAGGTGGCCATCTTGAAATCAATTATGTAACTGCCCCCGACAGCCATCTTGGATCTGGCAGAGGACTGTGGGTAATGTCTTATCTTCCCCTCCACCCACAGAAAACAATGGGAATTAATAAGACTGATAAGCTGCCCCTGCCTGTCCATTGTTTTAGGTGTGAATGGAGGGGATTAGCTTGATAGGGAGACAATGGCTTGGCTTTACTCAGCCTGGATTATATGTGCCCTCTAAGAAATATTTTAAAGTTTAATTTCCCTTGTATTTGAAGTACTAAGTCTATATAAAGCTTATATTGTTTAAGTTTAAAGTATTTGCTATCCAAAGGTATAGATTTTTAGAATATAGCTTCATATAGACTATTAGGAAGGGCCAACCAAAGTAAACTGTACAAAGAGGCCAACTGCTGATCTAGCCCCCGACTACATGAGCCACCTAGCTAATTTCTTTGGTACTAGCAATGGCTCTGTCCCCTATATATCCACTACTACCCCCTCCCCCACCACCACCTCCTATGTGGGGACCTGGCCTGGTTGCTGGTAGCCTGCTGGCATACACGGGTCGTCATCCATCACGCCGGGCCCCAGTTCTCCCCGTGGGGTCAGCAACCGTGGTTCTTTTTTTGGCGGGGTTGAGTGTGGTTTACGGAGTCGGGTGGACCGAGTTGGCTCCACTCCAGCCACAGGGCCCGATATGAGTGTCTGGGGGAAAGCACGGATCTTGATAGACTGGCTTCAGTCTCTGATTATGTGATAATAATTATAATATTTTGTCAGAAAATAGTATTCATAAAAATATAATGAGGGAGGGAAAGGGAATACTGCCCCCGCCCCTCCATCCTCCCTACCATGCCTGTTGTCGTGAAGTAAAGTGGAAGGGACTGCAGCCAGTCTAGGATCTTGAGTCTATGCTTTGTCCAGAATCGGTTTCAACATTAAGTTTCATTGTGAACTGTAAGAGAGCCAAGCTGCAGGGTGGCCCAAACAGCAGGGGTTGTTGACCCAACAACCTATTGACTCACACCATAATATTATATTTTGAACTATGCTAAGCTCAGCATTGGGGCACAGTTGTTCAAAGAGACTGAAAACATATGGTGAGCCAGATAAAATAATTTGATACAACTCAAGCAGTATCTGTTATACCTTAACTCTAGCGCCATTCCCGCCAGAATATAAGAGGTAAAAGTAAAGCTTTCCAGTAACATAGATCTATACATTACACAAACCTAGGTTTGGAATCAGTTTCTTAATGTAAGGTCTGCAACTAGCATATCATTTCTAATTTGTCTCTTTAGTCTCTATCCTGGTGGATATAAATCTCCAATAGAGTACTCATGGATTTTGATGAATAATTCTATGGACTCTATAGCCATATCGGTCGGTCATTGCAATAAAATGGTAATTGCCCCTTTGCAATTTGAATTGAAAGAAAAACGAAAGAATTTCCACGATTTCTCAAAAAGGGTACGTGTGTATCAAAATAATGTCAATTGCCTATAAATTCACATGGATTACTATAGCTATCAGCCTTATATCCTATTTTATGGCTTTATTGTTGCATCATTTGTAGTGATAAGGTGTAATTTATATGTCAACAGATGTTAAAAATAATGGCTGGACATGGTAAAACAGAATCAATCATAATTCATCTACATTGTGACAAGCTGAGAAAGAAGTCCTTATATGTAGGCTTACATGTTAACGATGGCACCAGTGTGATAGAAATGGCATGTTAGTGTTACAACTAAGTGTAGATTTTTGTTAGAGCCATGTTGGACCAATATAGACTGCTGGCCATTTACATGATGGAGGTCAAGGTTTTACCAGTCATAAAACTTAAAGAGCATTCTTCCTTCATTAACACCAGTAAAAAGGCATGAGATGCATACTTTATGATTGTCACACATGGGAGGTACTTTTTTACATGTTATACATTTCCTGCCATTCACTCCCTGTGGATTATTTGCTACTTTTTGTTTTGGTTTCTTTTATTGGCATACACACCAGTTGAATTTCCTCTTGGTAAAAAATGATGTCAAGGTAAAACATGTTATATCAACACAATTTTATGGTGCAGAATGTAATGCGGATGTACATGATTTACTGACAATAATAATGATTCTACTTGAGTCTTTTTAATTAGGCTTTATATAGTTCTAGTGCAATTCTTAACGTGCTAGGATTGTCACTGTAATAGTAATGTCTATTTGTATCTTTAAAAGGGTAAATCAAAAACAAAAATCGTATAAAGTACACTAAGCTGGAAGGAAATGCTTTCTTTAATACACAGTGAAGGATGCTAAGAGTTCAGTATAATGCATGGCAGAGTTGATATTCACTGTATTTAACCGAAATATGAACTTATACAGATCGGATTCATTTGATTTTCAACTATGAAATTTCTCTTTGGAAACTCACTAAGGTCAATTCGTCAGGAGATCAGAACTCCAAAGAAGCTACGCAAATGGAGATTTAATTAACTAACTTAACTGTCACTTTATCTAAGGCTCCTGTGTAGGTTCTCCTTTCGGTTTCCATAGAAACACGTTTGTAAGTTTATTCACTTGGAATGAGTGGGTATCAACTGTAATTATTTGGATTAGTAATATTTTATATCCTAGTTCCGTATCAATCGTCACAGATACCCCCTCACTACATGTACCCCCCCCCCCTGCCTCCCTCATCCCTCCAAATTCACACTCACAAACCCTACGCCTTCTCCCCTGGGCTAGCCGTATCTATCAGTAATGCATCTCTCACATTAGGATCGGGAAATTATCAATTTGTCATTTGGCGACGTACCGATAAAAGGAAGGGTACTGGGCTAGGGGAGATAGTAGGGACCGTGAGAAACACCCTTATCACCCCTCACCCCCTCTCTTACACACACACTACTCTGTTCTCACCCCCAACATACAGCTAACCCCCTCCCATCCCATCCTCCACACATTCACATCTAACCCCTGGGGACCCCCCCCCCCCTCTCCCAACCACCCCAACCTCAGCGTGAGAAACCCTCTCCACGACACAATGACTAATGCTGAAATGATCGGCCTTTAAAATGTCCAGGGTAATAATTTCCCTGGCATCTGTATGAATGCACAGATGCTGTCTTTTGGGGTAGTGGTGAGTCTCTGGAGGAAGTCTGACTGATAGGTGTTTAGTCTCTTCCTTACCCTTTCCATACCCAGGCCTTCTGCAGGAGAGACATGAGGAGTGGGGATCTACAGGGACAGGATTGGGTGTCTGTGCTGGTATGTATGTTATCAGATAAGGGTATCCAGATAAGCAGTGAGGACTGAGATGCCTTCTGGATCATGCCGCACAGACTAAGCAAATCACACAGGAATAATTGATTACATGTAGATCCTATGTGAAAAAAGCCTTCACTTTTGAATTCAGTTCTAACGGTTAGGCAGATATTCTAATCACACCTCCATGATCATATTTTTAGTATATTTATCATAGGAGTGTTTCTTTATCATTGATTTGATGTTTTTTTTAGCAAATGGTTATATGGTGCGACAGAACCGACGGCATTTGTACTAGATGTCTTCATATTTACTTTACGAATCAAAGTTGGGATTTGTGCTACCAAAGTATAAAAAATATCTTATTTTAGAGATTGTCTCACAAGTTATATCAATTTTGACTATGCAAAGCGGAAAAAGCATTGTCATGAGAGTGGAAAAGGGCTACCAGGAAGCACGATTCCTGAATCAATTCAACTCCTGAACTGCTCTAAGATAAGACTTCCTTCACCCATTCCCTCAGGAATCAAGAATGACCTGACATGGAATGGAGTAGGTGTCATACAAATAGTAGGTTGACGGGTTGATTGGTGGTCATGTTGTTAAATTATGTCACTGAAATCATCAACAAATCTATCTAAGATTGGATTGCCAAATGAATGTCCACAGATCGTGCCTTGGTATATGAGTTAGAATTACGTTGGAAAAAATATATAAAATGTCGTTCTACATAGTGGCCGAATATCTCTTAAAGTTTGTTCAAATATAGACATAGGGAGCAGATGCTTGTTGGCCATAAAGTGTCAGGCATCATTAATCTCTGTCATATGCTCTGTCTGCTGGTGGCATATGTGAACAGGCATGCAGAACAGATCATCAATTCACCTCTGACGGGATGTCCCTTTACTTGACTGCGCATCCAGGAGTTATAGGTTTATTATATCTCTAGGTCATTAGACGAGACGGCTACCAGCAATCGAGGAAGATGAGGAGAAACAAGGAGTGTGTAAGGGGGTGTGCACAGGTAGCACTCACATATCAGTTTGATAGTTACATATTATGCAGATATTGCCTCCCCCAGGTAAAACTAGAACAAAAGGTAAGAAAAAAATTAGGGAAAGAAAAAATGTTAGTCCCCTTGCACCTTTCACCCCCTGGTGTCAGGACAGGTCGTAAGGTGGCGTCTGCCCCCAGGTTGCTGTTTTATCGTCCTCTACCAAACTTCATAAGACCAACAAAAATAATATTGTGTTTTTGGTTGGGGCTTCAAAAAACTTCTTTTTTTTTATTTTTTGTTCAGTAAGGCATTATTTCTTGAGGCAAAGTGTGATTTTCATATAAGCCTCTAGGGCAAACCGGGGGGGGGGGGGGTGATTGTGAGCTGTCTACTAGAATTTAAATACAGTTATATCCCACATAAGGTGCACCCTGGGTTCAATGACTTCCTGGAGGGCAAATGACATTGTATGGGCTCAGGTTTCCAGTTGAATCTTTGGCTCATGTTTGGGGCTCTGTGTACAGATCTGGTCAAGGAGGATGAAGGCCACACCTGCATAATTATAATCGACTCCATGAGTTGAAGGAACTATAAACAGCTTGGGCGTACAAATCTAAAGTTTTGAGTGATGTTCTAATGTGTTAGATGCCCATTCTTGTGCCACAGGCACAGCCTTTGTTTGGAGCATTCCTATAGGGCCTTTTACATAAAATTACAATAAATTTTCTCGCATATAAGCCGCAGCTCCAGAAGCCAACCCAGGAGGGTGGGGGGGGGGGCAGAGGTAAGGTGTGACATATTCCCTATATTTTCACAATTGTTCCAGCACCACAGAGGGATTTGAGGGTCCCCTCGGATCCCATAGCACTTTGAATTTTGAAGATCCATTCATAAGGGAAAATGTTTTACCATTGTGAAATTTTTAGAACTTTCCACAAACTTAGGGCATGGCTTATACGAGGGTGTGGCTTACATGGGGGAATTAACAGTACTTATGGATCTGGCAGTGAGAAATTTGGTATTTTCAACAATTCTTTTTTTTTATTTTCTTGCTGACGGCCGATGGGATCTACATGATATAAAGCTAAAAATAATATTTTTCTGCCAATAGCGGGCCTGATCAGACACTGCTACCGGGTACTTTAAATTGTGAAATGGCTTTCATATGCTTTGAATTTCCATTTCCCTATATAATTAGAGCTCAGTGATATTTAGAGGCTCATTGTAAGATTAACCTATCAAATTACAGATCCAAATCGCGTGTGGACTAAATTTAAAAAAAAAAAGTTCAAATATGAAAAAAAATGTCTAGGTAGGGTGGATTTCTCAAATTAGGTAGGGCAACCAGAAACACAACCTTTTTTTTTGTAGGCCTACGATCTTCCTGTTCATCCTACCTGTGACAACCCCCCCCCCCTCTTGTCGTCTCTGTTGGACCAGGGAGCCCACAGCAGGACTATCTATATCCCTGCTGATATGCTCCACGCATATGGCTTTAACTGTCATGCCAATAACTTTGGATATACATTTGTAATATACTTTGGACCTATCAAAGTTGGGAGTTTGATTTATGGAAGGGTCTGTAGACATTTAGAAGGCCTAGTAACTTCCTGGTACTAATTAAAGTAGAATGACCTCATGACATACCAGATAATGAAGTTAATCCAGGCCATTTAGATGTATTTATGACATCATCTTCAAAAATGGTCATAACATATAATATAATGTCTACGTATGAGAGCATTATTATGGTGAAAGCATAGTTTACATAGTGTTATGGCAGGGCTATACATTGCAATACACATGAAGATAAAACAGGGGAAATATCTGTTATGAATTCAGCTCAGTAATGACACCTGAGTATTGTTTAGTTTACAAGACTATTATGTCTGAGCCCACTTTAAATAGGCAGCAGAATCTTATTATATGTTTCAATAACTAATGCAAAACCCCACATATAAGCTGCAGCTTATAGACCATTACAGACCACTGGTCCTGCCTGTAGGACCATCCTGAACTTAAGAGTACATTTTCTTACTATGATATTATTATGTTTAACCCAGATAACCCTAAAGTGGCAATTCTTGTCATAGAGTGAGAAAATTAATAAGTAGACTAATATATGACCAAATATGCCCTGTTCAAAATTTCGGACCTTTATCTGCAACGTGTTCAGAGATATGAGGGGTTGCTTACTGTCCTACATGTAGGACAGTAGGACTTAGGACTACTGTCTTTTGAAATTTGTGTTATTTTGGTTGCCATGGAAACCACACTTCGTGTATGAGAGTGCCAGAAACTGACAAATAAGCTTATATATGTCCATTAATGCCAAACAAGAAATTTCAATGCTTTAGCTATAGTGGATCCAGAGATTAGCACTGTCCTACATGTAGGACAGTAGGACTTTGGGCGTCTGTCTCCTCTGAAAAGGTCCAGATCTTTACCAGAGGGTAATTTTTTAAGTAGTAGGTGTTTTTGGGACATGTGTGTAATATCATAAAACTACCTAAGAATACCCGTATGGAGCATTTTTGGAATCAACGTTTTACTACCATATCTGTTAAGTTTACTTGCGGATATAGACCTCTTCCCATGATGTCACTTAGGCGTCCTACATGTAGGACAGTAGGGCTATCTGGGTTAAGGACCCACAGCGCATGTTACCTGAAGCAAATCCTTTTTGGCCTTACAAGGCAGGTTATACCTTTGTACAGATACCACTGGAGGTATACTGTGTCATCTACCTGGAGGCCAGACAGTGCAACAAAGGTACCCAGTTACACAGACCCAGGAGGAGAAAGGCATCCTCCAGTATGGCAAAAATCATGGCTACCCTAATGACAGAGAAGTGTTTTTCAGGAATATGAATTAGTGGCCATTGAGGTAGTCAATTAGTCAAAACCAAGGTGTCTTTTATTGGGAGTGATATCAGTATCAGATAACTGCCTCCCATGTGATGGAATTGATAGGCACCAGTAGATGAACAATAAGGTTAGAACTGGGACAGCACAACTGGACCTGGAGGGCTGTCTGGCATTGGTTCAGACAGTCTCTACCAGGTCACCTGTGTGTCCCCCCCCCTCCAGCTCACCTTATAACCTATACAGGACCCTTCAACCTCTACCTACACACAGTATACTGGCCACCAGCACCTGGAGCAGCGCCTGGAGCAGTCTCATCTATAGCCAGACTATCTTTTGTTCTTTGTCCTCCTCTAACTGTATTCAGCTCTCCCTGTGGTTGGTCGCTTTGTGACTGCTTGATTGTGTGGGCTAGTTTGTGATTGCTTGATTGTCTCAATGTGGGGCAGTTTCTGATTGCTTAATTGTCTCAGTGTGGGTAGGCAAGCAGAAAAAAGAATTCCATGGGAGAGTTGCTGGGTTTTCTATTCTGATTCATTGCTCATATTCATCAAAGTTGTTTACAAACCTATGGGTTGATTTTGTTGTGCCCCACAATTTTAGAATATTAAACATAGTTATCTGTCAAATGAAAGTAAATGAGAGGACAGGAAAGATAACAAAAGGAGGAAAAAATGGAGTGTTCACCATAGGCTAAAGAAGAACATTCTTCACTATATATACATTGCAGATTCCAATGGTTGTCATGGAACCAGACAGATACTCATCACTTCATATTCATACTTTAATATCAGTTAGAAAGTCAAAGAGAAGAAAATATTTACTAAAATTATTGCAAGTGCAGCCTATATACTGGATACTATCTAGATTGTATCAGATCAGGCCTGGAACAGGTACAGCACACAGGCTGTATCTGGCATCAAGCCGACAACCAAGGCCAGGTACTACCAGTTGTTCGTTCTGTGTATTGTTGTTAAACTCAGATGTATGTATTGAACAAGTTTTACTTCATGTGATTAGTTCTTATGTTATACTACATACTGGATGTATATTAACCAGCATCAGACGGTTGTTATGAGCGATTTCACTGGTTGAACAAGCCCTTAGTTTGTGAGGAAAAATGCAATCGTCTTTCCAGACTATAGGCAATGTATAGACTAGTCTCTTCCTACCTGCTATCCTCGAGACCAGACTAGGCAATGTTTAGACTAGTCTTTTCCAACCTGCTATCCTCTAAACCCCCTTAGATATCAAGTAGAAATACAGCAGCATCTTTCTGCATGTCCTAAGAGCATCCTTGGTCCATCTTAAATCGGCCACTATCTACTCTTTTCTGTCCCCTATTGCAAAGGTCTGGTATCCATGTGGGCGCGCAGATGCATATATATATTCATTTATAATGTTAGAATGGTGTTGATCAGTCATAACTTACTTACCCTCCTAACCCTAGAACTCCAGCTAAAGTTTGGATCTTTGGATCAGGAGCTCCACCCTACCCCCCCCCCTCTCCTCACCACCACCTCCCCCAGAGATCCAGACGTTGAGGTATGACGTAAACACAATGCCAGTCTCCTTATCGGGGTCAGTAGGTCAGGGTGAGGTCACGTGGTGTCTGGTTGGGCTGTGATAGGGACCATATGTCTGACTGTAGGATCCTGGGATCCACCACCACCACAGATGCAGATGAATGATATAGGGGAACTACCAGAATAGTGCATACCTCCCCTTATTATCACCTGCCTTTAAATACCCCTCCTTTCAGAGACAGGCCACATAGGCCTCCCCACAATGCCCATAAGGAACCAGTCTGCCTTGTTGGACAAGCTATTAGAAGAAAATCCGCCATACAAGCTACCACAGATTTTCATACCACCAATCTGCCTGGGTAGTATGCCTTGTGGTGCAGCCTGAAAAGGCAATACACCTTGTGACACAAACTGAATAGGCCATAAGCCATAGGGTCTAGCAAAACTGAGGTGGTAGCTAATAGAGCCTGATATGGCATTATGCATTGTGGTGTCATGTAAAGTAGGCAATATGCCTTGTGGTTGCATGGCCTGAGTCTGCCTGGGTATTATGCCTTCTGCTAAGATCCACCGCAGAAATATGTAGCCAATAATTATCTACACAGGGGCGTAGGAAAAGGGGGGCCAGGGAGGCCTGCCCCCCCCCCCAATCATAAAGGAGGGAGGGGGGGTCTGATTATGTCTGGGCCCCCAAAAAAGATTTACCAAGAAGGCGTTCGAGCCGATAATTCAAGCTGTTCAAATTGGGTCCCCGCTGGGCCCCCCTCCCAAGATTTGCTTCCTACGCTTCTGCTACACCACCATATTTCATAGATTGGTATGAATTGATAAGAGAGATTAAATATCGATACCAATGATTGTCTGAATCAGACATTTTTCACATGATTTATCATATAACCATAGCTATCCTTTACACACGCAAAGATACGTGGACGATTATTCATGAGATGCATTTGAGACCCTGATCATGTCCATCAAAATATACAATATGTCTCTTATATTTACCCCCCCCCCCCAATCCTCTCTCTCGCTAGCAAAGAAAACGTTCACAGGAGAGTTCCAATATTGTCATTAAAAAGGTTCCCCTACCCTGTCATTCCATGCAGAACCCATTGGGTGCCGCCATCCACAACCATCTTCCCCAGCTAGTGATAAAAACACACCCAGCACATCTGCATGCCACAATGGGTATGGAGTGAAAGAGAAAAGAAGAAAGTCCTTTGGCTTTTTGTGCAATAGCATGAAAAATGCTCATCATGGGAGAGGGTGTGTTCTAGTTGTTAACCCTTTAGGGGTTGTCTGCTGCTTTTTATGATGCATAAATGATAACAGACTCGTAAGGGCTCCTTTAGGCATCATGTTGACCCGATAGGGTTGATACACGACCTGAAGGGTCAGCATGATACCTCTAATGCAGTACTGGCGAGGCTATTCGTCAACACTGCATTTGGGCATCATGGCAACCAGGCCCCAACCAAATATCTTGAATCTGGAAGCATCATGTGGTCCCTTGGGGATTGATGAATGGTGGAGAAGACACAAGGTCTATGAGCTATGCTTCTGGAGGAGGGAGGTGTCTTAACCTTCGCGGCGCCATTGTAGCGCGACGTGCACGCCACCAGGCGGGACTCAGTCAAACTACAGGAAGCAGATACATGTACACTGCATGTTGAAATGCAGAGTTGGTCTGAGACCTAGGTGACCAACGTGACGCTTACTCACAGCACTAGAAATTCTACGTATGGGAACATTGTAGTGGGCTCTTTTAGGAATTGTGTGTGAGTTTTAACAAGTATAAACTTGGAGATTTGGACCTGTTGCTATGGACATTTTCTTAATCTGGTAATAAGGGTGTGATGGAAAGTGCATCGTATTACGGGAAAACTCTCAAAAGCAATGATAAAGATTGTGAGAGGTCACAAGATCATAATGTTACAACTTTCTAAATGTCTTTAGGACAATATCTCTGCATTGAACAATAAAGTTATGTCTATTCTCAACGTAAAAGACAACTCTACAGTTCAATCTCAGGGCCTTGAACATTGATTGAAGAATTCGTCGAAAGCCTCAATGTCATTGAATCCATCTCAAAATCCATCTCTAGGAGCACTTCATTCATTCCGCCTTCAAATCGAATTCCATTCATGAAAGCAGACTCCCAACCCGCCCATCCCTCAAAAACAACCCCCCCCCCCCCAACCAGCCCCCAAATCTGCTCAATGGGGAACTTTTCACTATGAACTTCCCAAAAAATCTAGGTCAGCCAAACGCTGGCTCTCGGCCGCTCGGCGCTCTGCCCAATCATGCGTGACGTGACAACTTTTCATGTTACTCTAACCAGACACGCAATGAAAGGCCGTCGGTGATTGGCTGTCGTGACTGGCTTCATGAATTCATTGAGGAGAGGCGTCCCGCTGGACAGACTCGAACATTGATTTCTGTGTTGTGCGCCCTGAAACTCAGCCTCCAATAAGCCTAAAGGCGCTTAGCTTAGGGGAAATATTACATCATCGCCGTGTAACGCTTGAGCAATGATGTAAGTCTGCCGCGCCCCTATTTTATGGTTCCAATCTCACTTTTTCTGAGTCTAGCTCATGCATATTGCATGCAGCTGTTTATGCACCAGTAATGCACGACTTCCTATACTTTAGCACGCCACATGAAGTCAATATCAAGGGAACTGTGAATTAACCTTTCTGTAATTACTAATTATTTTCTTTGTGTTTTAGTTTGTTTTTCTTTCCTTTATTTTAGTCCTTCTCCTTTTTAACCCTATCTAGGACACCATAGCATTTTGGAGACGTCGGTTCTCTAAGCTAATATTGATATTAAGTAATAGTTCATAATACAGATTGTTATACTGGACAGTGAATAAACCAACACAAACATTCCGTCTGATTGCTGTACATCTAATTAGATTTTTTGAATAGGTCAGTAAGAATTCCATGAACTAAGGCCTTGAGAGAGTGGCTTCCACAAGCAAAAACATCATTAGACAATAACTGTATAGCCATTTATAGTGATATCAGACAGTCACTTGGGTTTACAAGTGGCTTCTATGCACTATGTATATTTTAGAAAATGTCTTCCTCTAGGTATAATGTATTACCAAGTAGGTTCCTCTCCAAGTACACAATGTACCAGGTTATATCAAAAATGGCTTCCAGCGGCTATGTAGTGTATGAGATGGCTTCCATTTCCCACAGTTTGGTATCAAGTGGCTTCCATCAGCTACACGTTGTAAAACGTGGCTTCCGCCCTTCACTGCGTATTTGATATCACTATAATGCCCCCCATAGGAGTTTGGTAACTGGTTTCAAATTATAGTTTCAAATAGAGTGACTTCCGAAGCCACAATAAGTATGTTAGGAAGTACTTTAACAATGGCTTGTTTGTGTTGTATTCTTTTTACATGCTTCCCTGTGATACAATCTGGATATAATTCTGGATATGATCTTAAATATTGTCACAAAGCCATATAATCGTAATCCAAAGGAGTTTTCCATGAACAGAAAATAGCTTAGAACTATTTTCAAAGACCAGAACTACAGAACATTATTAATTTATTAGAATTTTACCTCAGATGTACCTGCGGGGTAATAGTATCTAGGGGTGCGTTTTATTTGCGAAATGTGTCTACTGTGTTGGTGTTTTACGGTAACTTGTAAAAGAGTTAAAGGTGTGTTTGTACATAAATATTAGCGTGTATAAAGAATTTGGAGTTTGGGTAGACGGACACAAGAACACAAACAAACTTGCATCATTTGTAGCTGTCTGTTTTGTTCAAGCTATGCATCACCAGGAGGGAGGAAGACGTAACAGCAGACAAGTCCAACTTAGACAGGTTGTCTTGTTGGTGTCTTCTCCAGAGTGTTGTTGATCCTGAATCTGGGCTCCTGAAGACTGTCAGACCAGCCCTTCAGTTCCCAGCCCAGGCTCTCCAAGCGTGTTCAGAATTTCTGGTTTTATCCATCTTTTTCTATTGAAACTCTGTGTGGAGATTGTAGACAGGCATGTGGCGCCCCCTGTGGCGGTAGGGTGTGTGACTGCTCCCAAGGGTGGAGGTCAGTGTACAGCCGGTCTGCAGGAGGCCCCCAGACAGAGGCCACTTTGTGGGATCCTTTAGACACCTATCTTCAGTACTGCTGTCCTTCCAGTCAGTAGACTTGCTGCCTACCACTTGTAGTCTATACTTAACTGTAGTCACAAGACTTGCTGTCACTAGACTTGGTGTCTACCACTAATATTCTATGTCTTAGCTGTAGTCACTTGTTGCCTACCACGATTATTCTACATCTAAACTACAGTCACTATTCTTGCTGCCTACCACGATTATTTTACATCTTAACTACAGTCACTAGTCTTGCTGCCGACCACTATGATTCTACATCTTAACTACAGTCACTAGTCTTGCTGCCTACCACTATGATTCTACATCTTAACTACAGTCACTATTCTTGCTGCCTACCACGATTATTCTACATCTTAACTACAGTCACTAGTCTTGCTGCCTACCACTATGATTCTACATCTTAACTACAGTCACTATTCTTGCTGCCTACCACGATTATTCTACATCTTAACTACAGTCACTAGTCTTGCTGCCTACCACTATGATTCTACATCTTAACTACAGTCACTAGTCTTGCTGTCTACCACGATTATTTTACATATTAACTACAGTCACTAGTATTGCTGCCTACCATGATTATCTACATCTTAACTACAGTCACTAGACTTGCCGCCTACCACTATGATTCTACATCTTACCTGTAGTCCCTAGACTCGGTGCCTACCAATATGATTCTACATCTAACCTGTAGTCACTAGACTTGCTGCCTACCACTAATATTCTACATCCTAACTGTAGTCATCAGACTTGTTGGCTACCACTAATATTCTACATCTTAACTTTAGTCACTAGACCTGGTTCCTAGGTACTTATATTCTGAATCTTCATTATAGTCACTAGACTTGATGCCTACCACTACTATTCTACATCTTGACTGTAGACACTAGACTTGCTGCCTGCCACTTATATTCTACTCTTAATTTTTAGTCACTAGACTTGCTACCTACCACTAATATTCTTCATCTCTATCAATACAGTGAGAATAATCCACAGTGTGTCATGCATTGTATTTTGCCCATCTTGGAAGGTTTGATGCTCATGGCCTATGCCTCATCAGCATCCCAATTCAGGACATCTACCAGGCATACCCTCTTTTTACCTATCCTGCGCCCACACTAAGCCAAAATGGCTCCAATGCCAAGTCCAGACAATGATACAGACAAATCTATAAAGGTGTAACCTGTCCAAATACGTGTGTACATTGTACAAAATAACATTTGCTCCTTGGTTGAGAAGCTCTGGCATACAGGGGCGTTTCTGTGTCATTCACACAATTAATTTTTGGGATTGAATGTATGCATCCATGTCAGCTTCTATGTGTGTGGCTCCCTGCCTTCTTTATTCACATGTACGGCTTCTTTTGTGGAATGCTATTGTCTAAGTGGTCTTCTGGAGCATCAGGCAATGGGACCCTATACGTAACACGACCAGTGACAGCACTCTCTATTAGAGTGCTTCATAGGGTGGTGGTTCTGGATGGTACCCGATGGTACCCGGGATGGTATCTGGTGCAGGGGAACTAGAGTAGAACCAATATGTCCAAGGTCGGACCCCCTAGCCCTCTTAACGCTGCACAATGCTTTAATGCATTATCCCCATAGGTCTTCATAATGCCTGAAATCAGGAGTGCTACACCCCTTATGGGGTGGTATGATGCATCAATGCATTGCTGGTGGGTCTACATGTAGTTGGCAACACAGCATCATCACGATAGAGGACCATGGACATGGAAGCACCATGAGCCCTCAAATAATTAAGAACAGGTGCCAACAAGGCCGCCATTCTTCTCACTATAGCAATGTATGAAAGGGCAATGAATGACCCAGCTTCTGCCCAGAGAATGTGTAATTATGATGATCATAGTCCTATTTAGTGTCATGCTCCATGTTTCTTGGAGTTAAAAGCAAGAACATACATGTATCATTTACCCGTATTTAGGACGTTGTACGAATCATTGTGTTTATGTTTACATGTCTGTTTGGGTGGGGGCTATCTGGGCACATTATATGGTGCATCATGCACTATCACTGTGCTAAATGATATGATTAATGACATTGATTACCAAACAAAAAAAAATAGAGTCTAAAAAAACATCGGCATTGAACTGTGGAATTTGTCCGAAAGGATATAGTATAAGTCTCCGCTTTTACTTACGTCATGATGATTCAACAGCCTTGAACTAAACGCCCATTATTTTAAATGTTATAATAGTCTGGATAGGGCACGCAACTTAATAGGTTTGCACCGAGACACCCAACTAACCTCTGGTTTAAACCACTATATAACGTCTCCTCTGATTATTATTCGCAATTAAAGGTTATTTTAAGCTCCAAACATTCAAATCATCATAACCTTTGAATATAAAAAATTTAAATTAACAAGCTATATTATTTAAGAACAGGATGTTGAATGCCTCCAAAAACTGGTTTTGGGACATGAGTCTAGTCATGTATATATACATTTGCTCTAAGCAATTTATAGGATTTAAAACTATTTGTATTGATTCGAAGCTGAACCCCAAATACCACCATTTTAAGTGACAAGTTATTTGAAATTTAGTCTCATCTTTGGCCATGCAAATAAAAAAGCAGCTTAGGGGAGAATCTAGGTTGTACACAGTGGACTATTTTGGGGATATGTTCTGGTCTTTACCTACTGCCAATGAACCAACATCACGAGATGTTATCTAGATATAAATTTTGATGTTTTCAGGCCTCATGCAATTCAAGACACCACCAGATCTCCCAGCCATGTGCTGTGACGTAAAGGTTTACCCTAGGATTAATGGTCGAATATCGTGAAGAACGTTATCCTCACAATTATTGTGAATTCAGTCATTTGTCAAAGTTATAAATCAATTTGAAACAGCCCTTGTACATAAATCATTTGGTTGTACAAAGTGTCCATTGTTGATATGTTCTGGCTCAGAGCTAGGAATATAGACCTTATGCACTGAAAACCTAGAAGTTCTGAAACTAGTCAGCGGTGACCACTTTAGGTCCTCAAGTTGACGATACCTAAAACTACAGCTTTAGGTAGTCAAAATGACGACTTTAGGTCGTCATCCCGACGACCTGAGTCATCAATATGACGACTCTGTACTGTCAGTATTGTCATCCTGATGACTCAGGTCGTCAGGATGATGACCTAAAGTCGTCATTTTGACTACCTAAAGCTGTAGTTTTAGGTATCGTCAACTTGAGGACCTAAAGTGGTCACCGCTGACTAGTTTCAGAACTTCTAGGTTTTCAGTGTGGTTTATTTCTTTTACCCTGTAATGCTAAATCCCATCAGATCTTGTCAAACGCATGAGGATCGATTGTATCCAAAGGTCATCATCATGGAATAGTACCTGCATGATGTATGCCATGAAAAGTTGTAACAAAAGTTTGTTAACGAAGGCTACACTTGGCATAAAGCTACAGATCTATATTTGTACCAATTCCAATTTAGCTCTTATCAGATAAAATGAGCACGGATAACAGAAAAAACAAAGATAGCCATGAACAACAATAACTGAAGGCGTTATAATGGGCACCTTCTTTTTGACTCACTTTAAGAACAAAATGATAACCTTTCAAACAGGAAACAACATTTGTGGCCATATTGGCACCTTTTTGTGGACCATCATTTATTGGGGCGAGCATGAGGTGGTTTATTTTTCCTCCTTTGTTAAGCATGGGTGCTAATAAGCATTGTTTACCAAATAATACCATGTTTTGCTGAGGACAATGGAATAGGGGCGTATCTTCTTATCAGTTCCTGATACAATTTTGTGAGGACTTTATATTAATGATATCACCCTATGGGGTGCTGAGTAATGGCTGCAATTTGTGAGTTTTTACCTTTTGATTGTCACATACAAATGGCCATCATCTAACGGCATAGGTGGACCTGAACAGCCACTGTAGTCAACCTTAGCTTAGCCATTTTGCTATGGACAGAGGTGTTAAGGCATGAAAAACAAGGGTGATTGTGTTAATAAATATCTCTTTGACCTGGTAGAAGACACTCTCAGTGGACGCCCATCACCTAGTGCAGGACTAATAATGGAGATTGAGTCTTTTTGTGTGAGCGCTGGTTTTTCCCTTTCAATGCTACATGATGTCTCCTGATTCAACTTGATGGCCAACTTCATGATGTAACAATGCATTGCTGGGGGGTTACTCGCCAGCACTGCATTGATGCATCGTGCTAAACCTTTGGGAGTGTAGCAGCAGAGTAGAATTGGCATGATACATCTATGCATCATGACATCAACGATGCATGATGCGATAAATCATTATGCAGTCTTTAAAGGGTTAATTTGCTCCTGGATGCACCAGTCCCCAGTCCAGTCCAGCAGACTCTGGCTGACAAAAAGACACGCCCACGCGCAGCTTATTTTACTGTATTTTTTATTGAGCTGTCATCCTTAATGACTGGACTACTGTGGACATTTAAATTTGTCTCGGTTAAATGTTTAAGTGCCCTGTTGGCAGTATTGATCATTGTGTGTAATGTTCTGACCAGTATTTATATCTGTCTGTAAGCCCTGTGTGCATATTATGCCTACAGTATCATACATGCAAACATACAAAATGCCTGAAGACCTGAGGGTTGAAAAGAACCCCATGTTGCTTCAGGATTGTTATCCACTTGCAATAACTAGTTCGTTCCCTTCATCTAAGCCAATTTCTACAGAGTTTCAGACAGGTCCTTTAATGTTCAACCAGGATTATTGAAGATGCACATGTTCAAAATCCAGGACAAAATCATTTAATGTGATAGGAGATTGAAGTCACTTGAAGCATAATTAAAATGTATGCCTACCGGTATCCAATTGGGAGGAACTTTTTAAAGTGGTTTATTGGGTGAAAAGAAAACAATTACATAGTAAAAGTGATCTTATACTAGCACCATGTAACACCAGGTAGACTTTAGGAGGGTGCTCCCCACCCCAACTTTCTCCTTCGGCTTGACTGCGCTGTACCCCGGCATGCATGGCCCTGTCTGGCTCCTGGTCCATTGAGGTGAGACCAGCAAGCAAGGCACCAGCTTCGTACTGAGATCTGGCTGTTGATTGGCTGATTGCTGATGATGGAAGAGAGGCCAGGGGAGCCGCTGCGCTCCAGCTCACCTCTTACTGCGGCCATCTTGGCTGCTGGGGGACCCGGATGCAGCCAGGGTCCCGGATGAAGGATTGTATACGTCGCCATGGTGACGAGATAGATTAAGATGGCGGCGCGCCGAGGGGTGAAGGTCGGACAGAGACGGATCGAGTGGCGGCAAGAGATTCCCGCGCGCCCGGCCCTGCTAACCCGACTAAAAAGGTCAGGGGAGGGGCACCCAGCCACACCCGTCTTCTTCCAAAAGCCCCACATTCAGGCACCATACCCATTCAGGCCCGGCCCCTTACTTTGTTATACCAGTCCCAGACCCCTCAGACCTTCTTCTACAATACCCTCTCGGACCCCCTCCATCCCACCCCACCCTGGCTGGACCCTGCAGCATGTTCCATAATGGCAATGGCTCCTTTTGCCTAGTCCTTCCTTCAAGGTGGATACTTTACTCTATTCTAGGCCCCTATATATCCGTCCCATTGTCATACATACATTTATTTTATTTAATGTCATCAACTTGTCCAGATGGAAGATGTTTTTTTCCTAAAAATTGTGTATAGACCTTCTCCCTTATACGTCTTTTCTCGGGACCTTAAGTGTCCTTGTCTTGTGGTGGCCCTTTTGATTCAATGCCACAAAATGCTTTGGGGATGGGGGGGCTTCCTTTGTCCCTTCCATACTTCTTCATGTAACCACACCCACACCTATCTTCTCCTGTAAGCATCCATCTCTTATTCTGAACACATCACAATACACTGATAATAATAGGCCTTGAAATGTTAGTCACTACGGACTACATTTCTATAGTCAGGTGAAGGTATCTCTCATGACTATACCTACTATAGTCACTGGTTACTAATGAAGATTAGTCATATAGTCAACAAATTTATAGTCATCCTTTTGATCCATTGTAAAATTTCTTAGTCTGGCATCAATTATTTAGTCAAGTTGACTAGTATGTATAGTCAGCCATCATCCTTGGATCTTTCCACATCATCCTGGCATCATTGCCCATCATCTATTGTGGCAGGGATATAAATGGTTCATTGTTTAGTTTAATTGTATCTCTGCCTGCCTGTCTGTCTGTATGCCCTGCAGTGTAGACATACCTCTTTGTTTTTATCTGTCTCTGTCTGCCTGCCTCATGGGCTACCTGCCCCTCTGTCTGTCTGTCTGTCCACCATAATCTGTCTGTCTGTATGTCTCTGTCTATCTATCTCCCTCCTCTGTCCCTTGAGTATTGTCCTGTTATCCTACCAACACAGGTTTAAGACAGAGCAATGTAAACAAAGCAGCCACTCAGTTCAAGATGGCTGCCATATACCTTCACATTGATGATCAGTCTACGTCAGAAATAACTCTCCCATTTCTGCAATGCCTGCCAATATCATAACAAATAGATAACTTACCTATCTATTAATGAGCAGACATAGTCATTATCCATTGATGGATCAGTTAAGATGATGATAAAGCCTGATTATAATTATCCTGATGAAATATTGCCTCCTTGTCCAGGCATCCATAAATATGTGCACTTCGGTTTTGTGCACAGAAATCTATGACATCATCAGTCTGTGAGCTCTACCTATAGTCAGAATGACTATATCTGTGACTAAATAGTGACTAAGGCATGTAGTCATCTGACCACAGGGGTTATAATTTGTGGGTATTGTTACTTCTGACTATGGGTTTTATTATCAGTGTAGACTCTCGACATACACAGATACACCCTTCCTTTCCTAGAGCCCACTGGCCGCTGGAGGGCTCCAGGCGGGATGGGTCTAAGTCAGGACTGCTCCATCGTCTACTCGTTCAAGTTCAATGTGAATCCCATCCCAACATCCTAACGAGCTAAAGCTACTCCATCTGTGCCTTGGGATATAGTGTCTAAACAGAACAGGAAGCAAAGAGCAATACCTTATTCAAATTTAACTATTGCCCTGGGTGTTCAGAGCATTATGACAAGAAATGGGGCACATTGTGGGCAATTGAGCCTTTTCTTCTAAAACAATAATAATTATGGCATTTAAAGTGAGAGGGGATATAAAAAATAGTTTTCTCATCACCAAGACATAGGAATTTGTTTTCAACATTATTACTCTTTGTCATTATTGGTTGGCGGTGGATATGCGTTGTTTCTAGGGTCAATGCCATGACAATGTGACCCAGTTCAGCTAAATTTTAAGGGGGCACCTCTTAATGCCTTACAAAAGCTTGAATATGTGTACTATTTCCAGATACACAAAACATCTGCACTTCTGATACCATAAGCTTTATTTTAGTACCAAAATATACCAACTATAAACGCAGCACGGTGGATTTATTTTAACAGAAGACATCAATATCTCAAAACATTTTTTCTCACATGATCGTCCAATAGAAAAGAAGCATTTTAATTCCTCATATTACACAGCTCACATGGAGACCTCCAGAAAGAAAGGATAAGAATGGAGCAAAAAAAGGTGAGAAGAGAAATTCACGTTCTGAAAACAATTTGTTATAAATTGAATGCAGTATCAACCATATAATGGAGCACTGTTTAAACTTAATGAATTATCGATTATGATATCGATCTATACACACATATAGTTTATATAGCCTTTATATATTGTTGATTCCAGTAACACAACACTGAGTCAGCCTTCCAAGCTACTCACTGTATATATATATATATATATATATATATATATATATATATATATATATATATATATATATATGTGTGTGTGTGTGTGTGTGTGTGTGTGTGTGTGTGTGTGTGTGTGTGTGTGTGTGTAGTTTACATCTCCATTTAAACCCCACCAAGTGTTGTCTAGCCTCTTCTCCCAACATACCACATCACACTCTCATCCCACTACCCTGTGCCTCAATCGCAGATAGCCTATTCTGCCCCCACACAACACCCACGCAGGCACAGGGCCCTGCAAACCCCACATCCATCTTCTGCAACCCACCAGGACCCACCACCTTATCTCACTACTGACCTCTGGCGGCCCACGCGACGGGGCCTGGGGTCACTAGGGAGGAATCCTGACACTGTTGTCTACTACATTGGGGATATAGTGTCTGTAGCCTCAAGGAGGTCTGCAGGACTAAGTAGGCTGATTGCAGTCCCAAGTAGGTCAGAAGTGCCGTGAAGACAGCTTGCCGTTCAATGTATGAGTGCAATGCTGAGAGGGCTGCTTGCAATTCCAAAGGTGACTACAGTTTTCAGCGAGAACTCAGCTCAAAGGAGGTTGTCAGAATGTATAATTCTCATGTTGAATGGCAGGAGTAGAGTAGGAGGAAGTATGCACTGATAAGTAGAGTGCTGTCAGTTTCAAAATAGGGTTTCTGTAATACCAAGTAGACTGCCTGTAGGACTAGGTAGGCAGCCTGCACTACCAGGTAAGATACCTATGGCATAAGTAGACTGCCTGTAGGACTAGGTAGGCAGCTTGCACTACCAGGTAAGATACCTATGGCACAAGTAGACTGCCTGTAGGACTAGGTAGGCAGCATGCACTACCACGGTAAGATACCTATGGCACAAGTAGACTGCCTGTAGGACTAGGTAGGCAGCATGCACTACCACGGTAAGATACCTATGGCACAAGTAGACTGCCTGTAGGACTAGATAGGCAGCCTGCACTACCAGGTAAGATACCTATGGCACAAGTAGACTGCCTGTAGGACTAGGTAGGCAGCTTGCACTACCAGGTAATGTACCTATGGCACAAGTAGACTGCCTGTAGGACTAGGTAGGCAGCCTGCACTACCACGGTAAGATACCTATGGCACAAGTAGACTGCCTGTAGGACTAGGTAGGCAGCCTGCACTACCAGGTAAGATACCTATGGCATAAGTAGACTGCCTGTAGGACTAGGTAGGCAGCTTGCACTACCAGGTAAGATACCTATGGCACAAGTAGACTGCCTGTAGGACTAGGTAGGCAGCATGCACTACCACGGTAAGATACCTATGGCACAAGTAGACTGCCTGTAGGACTAGGTAGGCAGCATGCACTACCACGGTAAGATACCTATGGCACAAGTAGACTGCCTGTAGGACTAGATAGGCAGCCTGCACTACCAGGTAAGATACCTATGGCACAAGTAGACTGCCTGTAGGACTAGGTAGGCAGCTTGCACTACCAGGTAATGTACCTATGGCACAAGTAGACTGCCTGTAGGACTAGGTAGGCAGCCTGCACTACCACGGTAAGATACCTATGGCACAAGTAGACTGCTTGTAGGACTAGGTAGGCAGCCTGCACTACCAGGTAAGATACCTATGGCACAAGTAGACTGCCTGTAGGACTAGGTAGGCAGCCTGCACTACCACGGTAAGATACCTATGGCACAAGTAGACTGCCTGTAGGACTAGGTAGGCAGCATGCACTACCATGGTAAGATACCTATGGCACAAGTAGACTGCCTGTAGGACTAGGTAGGCAGCATGCACTACCATGGTAAGATACCTATGGCACAAGTAGACTGCCTGTAGGACTAGGTGGGCAGCCTGCACTACCAGGTAAGATACCTATGGCACAAGTAGACTGCCTGTAGGACTAGGTGGGCAGCCTGCACTACCAGGTAAGATACCTATGGCACAAGTAGACTGCCTGTAGGACTAGGTAGGCAGCATGCACTACCATGGTAAGATACCTATGGCACAAGTAGACTGCCTGTAGGACTAGGTAGGCAGCATGCACTACCATGGTAAGATACCTATGGCACAAGTAGACTGCCTGTAGGACTAGGTAGGCAGCTTGCACTACCACGGTAAGATACCTATGGCACAAGTAGACTGCCTGTAGGACTAGGTGGGCAGCCTGCACTACCAGGTAAGATACCTATGGCATAAGTAGACTGCCTGCAAGACCAAGCCTGCATTACCAAGTAGGGTTCCTTCAGGACAAAATAGGAAGTCTGCAGTACCATATTGGCCTCTTAAAGTACCCTATCTGTAGGCTGCCTTCAATGCCAAGGAGGAAGTCTGCAATATAAGTAGGCTGCTTTCTGGGGTGGGGTGTCTGCAGTACAAACTAGGCCACCTGCACTACCAAGTAGGGTGTCTGTTGTACCAAGTTGGATGTCGGTGTTATTTGGTATGCTGCCTACAGCAAATAGGGTGTCTGCAGTACCAAATAGGATGTCTTTAATACCTATTGGCCACTTGCAGTACCAAGTAGAATGTCTGCAATACCAAATAAGCTGTCTGCAGTACCAAGTAGGGTGTCTACAGTACCAGGCAGACTGACTGAGGTACCTAATAGGCTGCATGTAGCCTCGTGTACCAGGAAGTATGCATGCAGTAGCACTTAATAAAGGGATGACAATTAGACACTAAAGAACAGTAAATCCTGAAGTAGTGTTTCAATGCACTCATCTGCCATCACAAGTAGGCTACTAAAGACAGCAAATTCTCATGCTGGGATTGACATAACATTCTGATGGTCAGCCACCTAGATAATGGACATGAGACCCATCTTCAGTCAGGTCATCAGACTGTGGCATGATAAGCTGACGCCATGTTTGCCATTTGAACTTGTCCCCCTGGATCCCTTCATGTCACCTTACCTGGCAGATGGCCACCTGACCTCACCCTGGTCATCTCACCCTGTGATGGTCAGTTTGCCTGATTGACTTGTGTTACTCCTAGTCCTGCCATTACAGATCCATGGTCAGAGGTTCATCCAATGGCACATCGACCATCGCATTTCCACAAAAGGGGAGAAAGCATTTTTTAGACTTGACTTTCCTTTTTTTCAAAATGGTATGGACATGGATCTATGGGGAATCTCCTTTTAAAATAAGACCTACTGCTATTAGTACAAGCGCTTATGCCACAATCGCATGTGACACAATCTCTTTTGCTACATCGTATTATCTGCCCCAACATCGTATTATATGCCCAAACTCCTATGCCAGCATCTCCTCATATTCCCAGGTGTCACAAAATGCTCACCTCTGTGAAGTCCCAAACACTTAGTGTGGGTATGGGGGTAATATTGGATGGGAGGGTTTGCCAACTGCAGTCTGGACCTGCACGGCGGTCTGGTCGGGCGGCTTATCGGTGAGGTGATAAGAGCAGCTGACAAGTGGCTGCCGTCCACGTGGGTATCCATCAGCTGGCCGACTTATCAGGGCTGGGGCCGGGTCTGGTATAGATTATAGAGTGTACTGTATAGGAAGGTGCGTAGGTAGGACGAGTTATGTAGGCTGGGAAAAGGGGCTGGGGTAGAGAGAGAGGAGCGGGGGCTGGAGCTGGGAGTGGGGTTACAAGAAGCAGGGCCGGGGCCGAGGGTGTGTCAAGTCGGTGTCTGTGGTGGTGGTGGTGGTGGTGGTGGTGGTGGTGGTGGTGGTGGTGGTGGTGGTGGTGGTGGTGGCTGGGTGGCTGGTTGGTAGCTGCTGGGGTGTTTAGGAGGAGCACATACACAGCTAGCTCTAACCCACACCCACCCATCCCAACCCAGCCACCAGCCACACCCCCCCCCCATCACCCCTACTCCTCCATACCCCCAGTGTACAGTACCCTCCTTCCATGGTACACTGTGCTGGTGTATGGGCCTGAGTAGGAGTACCAGGAGCACCCGCCCTGTGCTGCTATCAGTGTCTAACCCTTACCACACTACTACTTCTCCTGTACATTGCCGACTACTAGTACAGTAGAGTAGAGTTAATACACTGCTACTTGTGGTACTTGGACCGTCCCACCGGGATTTTTGTTGTACTTCTCCAGTAGAAAACCACAGGGGAGTGTCGCCGCCAACTGCTGTCCTCGACCCCCACCCACAACTGCCGACCAGCCAGCACTGTCCAACCGCCAACAAGCCGCTGGTCGATTGTCCACCACCAAGTCCCTCTCTCGTCTCTCCTCTCCACCCGCCTCTCCTCCTAGGGCGCCGCCACTAGGAGCAGTCGGCTTACACCCCACCCCAACACCATCACGCCCCAAACACCCCCAAACCCCTCAGTTCACGTCCCGGCACAAGAGCTGTTACTGTGACCACAGAAGGGGCTACCAGCGCGTCCTCACACCGTCTCAGCGACCACAAACTCTCGTGCACTACTAGTACCGGAAGTAGTGACCGGAAATAGTGACCGGGGGTCGGATCGACCACCACAGCGCGGCGCGGTGCACGGAGCATGTCACCTACTGGACAAGGGGGGCTGCGCTATGCCCAACCTCAACGTCGGCCAACAACTCCACCAACTTCAACTCGTGCAACTTGCAGTGCCGAGCCGATAGTAGCGGTGGTGTTTGCCCCCTACTACCACTCCTCTCAATGACGAGCCACGCCGCCCCCCTCCCTGCCCCTCTCCGCCCCCCTTCTGCCGCTTCCCCCGCCTGGGACACCCTGCCCCCGCCGCCGCCGCTGAATCTGGCCGACCCCCAGCACCCCCGACCCGACCCCCACCCGGACGCTGCTGCCGCCGCTGCCGCCGCTGCTGCTGCCGCCACCTTCAGTGACATGGAACTAATGATGACGGTAGGCACTCACCTGATACTCTGATAACAGCTATCTATAGTACCAATTACCTGTGTACCTAGGGCTAGGCTGCAATACTAAAACTAGTCAGAAAGTTTGGGCGCAGTCCCAAAGTGAGACTAGGTATGAGGGAGATAAATATTAAAAGGGATGTCATCAATGGTAAAGTAGCGTCTGCTATGGTGTATTTGTGGATGGGGCTGGGGGAGGAGGGAGATCAGGTGAGGGGTGTGGGTGTGCGTTCAAACTGTGCGCGCGAAATTGATCTGTGCACGTGCTTCTTGTATGGATTTTTTATTGTAATTCTTTTAGATCTTTTGAGGGTCATTAGGATTTCTCCTCTTATGGCTATCATACACGACCATAAGAGGCCAAGGACCTTTATAGGTCCCTAGAATCCTATGAATTAGGTTCTTTTATTGGAAGACATAATTGATGAGTCCTGTATAGCCGTCTACTAAACGGATTAACGTCCTCATACAAGTTGAGGTGCTTTTTATTGATTTCAAATAAGGAAATACCATTGACCGCCATTTGGGCGTGTACAATAAAGCACATAATAGTGAACCTTCTCGACACGGCCTGATTGTCATGTCAGCTTGTTGTGCATATTTTATATAAGTAAAGATTTTTCGTTTCTGGACTTTGTGGTTGTTTCTTTCAGTAATCGTGCTTATGTTTTCTCTTTTTATTTATCGGCTTTGTATCCATAGCCATACCACTGATGATATACATATATAAATCACCTGAGGAGTTAAGGCTGGACCCACCCGGTACCTTCACAACACTTATCTTTGATTAGACTAATAATCACTTCTGTCAAAAACAACTAGTTGTGATGGTAACTCCCTTACATAATTATAACTCCCCCTTTAAGCCACACCACCGAGACGAAGTGACCCAAAATGAGATGATTACTAGTGAAACTACTCTGGAAAAAAATATCCACCAATGCACATTTTTTCCAATGTTTTTATCTATATAATTCGGTAGGTCTTAGACTACATGTATACATTCCTGTATCTAGATCCGGGATCTAGATATATGTGTTCCAAGTCTGGATGGTAGATTTGATTAAAAACAAATGCATTTACCACTCGGCATAAGTTTCCCATTCAGACAGCCCGAGGAAATCCACTACTCTACTACGTATTATCTGCTCTGACAGGTTGCAGTATTGAACAAATTTTAATTTCTATAAATAAGTAACAATTTAACACCTAAAAGCACCTATAGAAAATATCTATAAATAAATAACAATGTGCCCCCTACAACTGTTACACCATTGTGGTTAGCAAGCTCTGTCAGAGAGTAGGAGTCAGTGCCAACTAGGAACAATAGATACCTACTTGCCACACGACACCTATACAAAGAAAGGAACTCAGATAATGTATTGAAGGGGCAAAGAGAGGGAAAAAAGTGTGATGAAAAAGGAGATGGTTGTGGCAGGAGTCCAACACTTACTTCCACACAGTGCTGAGTGGTCTAGCTTATAAGTTATAGCTTTGTGGTTAGAAAGATTGATGGATGAATGACTTGGGGTTCACGAGGATTATGAATTATGAAATAAAATAAAATGGTTGTAAATCCACTCCATAGGTTGATCATCAAGGAAATTTATAACATAAAGAAGTAGGTGAAACAATTTTAAAGCGTCTCTATTCATAAGAGAGGAATGATTCTTGCTGTCATAATACAATAAAGAAATACTTAAGCTTCATATGACACAGAGGAATTTGGTTCCAACTGTCCCTCCCACACATGCTTTGATCTATTGTAAAACTAGTCTTTTCGGATGATTTTCACCATTATTCCAATGGTATTTTCTGGCACTAAATTACTCTATGTTATGCTAAATAATATTTAATATTTTGTCACTGAGACCTAGACCCAGTCTACTCGTTCCCGGGATGCTGTGCTCGTAATACCAGCACCATGTCCCAACCAGGTCAGGCAGGCTGGCAGTAGCGGGGCCCACCACCACCAACAAAGACGACCTATTACCTAACAGTCTCAATAGGTCACCCTCTACTCCACCCAACCTGCCTGCTCCCCGAATTGACCCTTTGGGCAACACGTAGGGCCTTAAAACATTATGTTGATCTTCTATCAATGCATATGCAGCCGTGGATGAGGGGGTCTTCTCTCCAGGACTGCTTCCATGCACTTTTTCCAATCATACAGGATTAATTAATGCACACCTTCACGTTCTTTATGGTTGTGTGGCAAAATAATACCATATGGTACTTAAATAGTTAAAGCCATATAATATTACACAGCATTAACCCAGATAGCCCTAAAGTGGCAATTTTTGTCATAGAGATATGAGGGATTGCTTACCGTCCTACATGTAGGACAGCAGGACTCTAGACTGCTGGTCTTTGAAATTTGTGTTATTTTGGTTGCCATGGAAACCACAATTCATGTACAAGAGTGCCAAAAACTGACAAATAGCCTTATATATGGCCATTTATGCCATACAAGAAATTTCAAAGCTTTAGCTATAGCGAATCCAGAGATCAGCACCGTCCTACATGTAGGACAGTAGGACTTTGGGCATCTGTCTCCTCTGAAAAGGTCAAAATCTTTACCAGAAGGTAATTTCCTAAGTAGTAGGTGTTTTAGGACATGTGTGTAATGTCATAAAAGTACCTAAGAATACCAATATGGAATTTTTGGAAGCCTTGGGCCTAGAACTATAGGATGCAACATTTTACTTCCATATCTGTTAAGTTTACTTGTGGATATAGACCTCTTCCCATGATGTCACTTAGGCGTCCTACATGTAGAACAGTAGAGCTATCTGGGTTAATTAATGCCTCCAGGCGGAGGGGGGACTGGTTGGTGGTGGGCAAGGTGTACATGATTTTGGGTGGGTTGAAAATGTGCTGTGTTAGATTTACAGGTGGGGAGGGGGTGCCTCAGTATAGGGAAGCTATTGGTGATCTGTGCAAGATGTCATTGGGATAAGGTATAAATTTTCTTATAATAGAAGCAAAATATTAAGTTGTTTTGGGCAAGGATTGATCTCCAAAACGTTTCAGGAATTAAAGGAGGGACTACACTTGACTTTATTTGAAAAATACCCTTAAATGCAATAGTTTGTGTTGGTATGGGTTTAATACCCAGTAAGTTATAGACACATACAGAGAAGGTTCCCCTCATTCATGGAAAAAATGCAGTTTATAAATCTATAAAGAGAGGTAAATTTGGTTAAAGTATCAGAGAAACGTGATCCTGGACAGAGTTTGCCTTCACATCCCCTTCTCCACAGACTGGTAGTTCCCATGACTTTAAACAGTCCTGTTCTTAATTGCCACGAGATGAGTTTGGAAATACTTCAACCTGTGCCATGAATTCCTGCGGTTAGGGACACCTTAATTACAGGCACGGGAGGAGGAAGGCCCCGTGCTTCTAGCATAGTCCATGCAATCAGCGGCTGGAGGACGTGTCAAGTCTGTCATGGGAATGCCTCATTCCACAAGGAATAGGTCCACCACGTGGTTGTGGTGTGGGGAGGGGAGGGAGAGGGGGACCAGTCTAATAATCATTTAATAAGTCCATTGTTGGGAAACATAGGCCAGTCTTAAGGTATAACCCACGAAAAGTTGAGTAGAATTTTAACAAAATGTTTAAGGGTGAGGGTAATGGGGGTGCAATGGGAAGTGTGGAGTGCTTGATGTCTGGCTATCTAGTTCTGTAGTCCTTTGGATATTGGTCTATAGGACCATGGGGCAGGCAAGGGTGACATTTTCCAGGTATAAATATATGCGTCAATGCTTCATTTAGCAGAATGATCACTACTTATTCATTTTATATTTTTAGATGATTAGATATTAAAGTAGGATTTTGGTAAATTTCATTGCTTAGCTGGAAAGTCACCATTTCTTACTGCATTGGTCTTTAGGTAAACTCCCTTTCCACTAGAAGTTCTAAGGGACTGAGGCCTTTGCTGCCTGTTATTTGTACAGCATACCTCCCCCCGTCCCTTTTACCAACACCTCCCTACACCCCATGTCCTACTTACCACCTTCCCTGTCCCAAATAAAGCCTTACCAGGTATTGTGTCATCCCTCTTGTGCCTCAAGACACCCCCCCCCTGCTCCAGCACACCAGCTATCTTGTGGTTTGGGCCTCTTCCATTTGTATCAGCAGTGTTGAGGATATGTCACGCCTTTAGACAGCTTCTAGGGGTCTGGCTGAGTCCTGTTAAGAATGCCTTGCTTTAGGCCTTGACTTGAAGAGATGCAGTCATTGCCATGTTCTTATGGGTTGTTATGCAGGTAGATTATGAGAAAGAGATGGATTGATAATGGTATGAGGGAAAAGGGTGTCCAACATATGAAATAAAAGGTCTATGTTAAGCTCAATGATTAGGGTAGGCTAGCAAAAGCACATGGCACATCAGTATTGATAAATAACACCCTGATAATGGGCTGAATGGCCATGCTCAACACCACCATGTACATTTGTGTACTGAAAGTTTCACCTGGTCGTCCACCTCTATGCATACACTGCTATTTTCTATGTGGTGTTTCAATTCAGTAGAGCCGATACAAAGGGGTCTTTAAGAGTAACTTTAGAGCTAGTATTATTGACCTTTGTAATGCTAGTCCCAGCGTTGGACGGATGGCGTGACTTCCATAGTAAACCCAAACCAACACAATCCCCAGTAGCGTAGAAACAACTAAAACAAAAAATGCAAACATCATGAAAAATAAACACCTAAACAGTAGTAGCAACCCTACCCCCAGCCTGCTCCCCAGCCCTCCCTGGTTACATGACTACATGTAGAGCCCAAGGGTAGATATTCACTCAGCCAGAACAGACTGAGCCTAATCAGGTCAACAGCTGGAGAGAGAGGGGGTAGTAGGGAAAGGAGGGGTGGAGCAGTGTAGGTAGGAGGGAAGTGGAGGTAGTAGTGGGAGGGTGGGGTAGAAACTGGTCGGCCCAGATACACTCTCACCTGTTGTCCTAGATCTGGCCTCACCCACATGTGTGCTGGCAGACTGCTGCAGAGGGAGCAGCCATAGCCAGACAAGGGACCATTAACAATTGATTGTATGACATATACCTCCCCTATTAGGCTGAAATATTTACAGGCAGCGTAAGCGAGTTTGGTTAATCATTCACTGTTATTGTTAACTCTCCGGTGTTGTTCAAAGCTCTGGAGAAGTATTCAGTAGCATGAGAAAGAAGACTTACAATGCTACCATTAAGGGTATTATTTCCACAGCCTGCTCCCTCCCCCTTTCGTAATTTAATATTAACACATCTGGAGATGGGTGTTTCTAAAGCATGTGTCGCTCATGAATGGTTCTGTTTTGGGGGGTTCTTATCTTTTCTGAGCTACCTGCTCGATCTACTACGTGTTACTCCTGCACCTGGCATCGTGCCACCAGGATTACCTCCAGGGTCCTGGGGTAGTTTAATGTCAGGGGGGGGACTCCCTGAGGGGGTGGGGGTTAATAATTGGGACACATATTGACTATAGTAACTGCCATTGGAGGATAAATAGCAACTATAGTAAACAAAATCGTATCTGGTTTACAAATGGACTTGATCAGAGGGGCTCCCCTGAGCTAATCCTGATAACAGGAATAGTAATTTTTAAATGACTCTTAACTTCCATTGGGTTAAAGGCATGTTTTGTGGGGTGTATAGGTGAGGGGTGGCTGTGATGCGGGGGGGGGGGGCTGTCAGTGGCAACCCAGTGTTTGGAATGCGTGCCAGGAGGCTCAGGCCTGTTATATAATCATGAGCAGGTATTGAAAAATCAACATGCAGGCCTGTGATCGGCAAGGGGTAAGTGGCAGGGGGTTGGGGGAGGCTAACCTAGATTCACGGCCCACTGCACGCCATGCATCCTCCTTCCACTGTAAACAGATGCCAACCCTGGAGGAGCCTCCAAACCTGGAGCTTTAACAACTTGTCAGGCATTTAATACATGGTTAGTTCGCTATGTTGGGCTCTAGAACCTTATTTGTAGGCTCATTTTCATTACATAACCATTCATTTACCACTAAAAGTATTAGAGTGGTCAGCTATGCCTGAGTCAATGTCCAATTTCACAATACTACTCACATCACACTGACCGCTGCGTATTTACAAACGCCCCAACCAAAACACTATAATAAATCACCTGGGGCCATGGATAGAACCCAACGGTCACATCCATACTGCCGCCCCATACCCTGGCGATATGGATTAGCCAGTGAGGTGAATATACATCACATATGGATTGAGAGAGGTCGAATTGAGTCTGGTCAGTGTTATAAATTGCCTGTGTTAAATCCCCGTTCCCATAATTTTATACTACTACCATATACTACTCACGCCACTACTAACTGACCATACACTGCCCCGGCTGTAGGACGTCAGTCTGGGGGTCTGGTCAGCTGCTGGAGTGAGTGGGTGGAGGTTCCAGGAGCCCTGTGCTGCTATGGGTGTGTGTGGGACAGGGCTGTGAATATGGGGGGGGGGGGGAGCGGCCAGGGGGGGGGTGGTAGCACTTGGTGTCGGGTAGAGACTGGTCAGTCTAGTGCTGACCGCTGTGAGTAGTATACAGATATGTATGTTTGTAGACGGCACCGTGTCGTGTTTACATAGTATGACCATGAGCCAAATAGAAGGCCATAAATGCGGGTTGGTTTAAGGATGGCTACTTCGGGCAGTTTAGAATAATTACTATGATATCGTTTATAACAATGACTATAGGGTCGTATTTTATACTTAAAACAACAATTTATGATTATGTAGTCTTGATACGAAGCTATGATACCGCAGTGATATACTGATTAAGAGGGTATTATCTCTTGACATGTATACCGATTGTGATAATAGCGTTAAAGACACAGACTTAGTATAAACTTTTTGCTAATGACTCTTAATTGATGCTACACTAGCATTCTGACGATCCATGATATGAAGTCACAGAAACTTAGAGGGAATACAAGGATATCCACAGTATATAATTTCACTACAGGTCATTCAGTTATTTCCATACATCTACCTGATGCTATAAGATACTTTATTCCCCAGTAGATAACACATAATTATGAGGTAATAGTGTATAATAGTACCCAAAGGTCTGGGTTCATATCAGTTTACTTCCCCTGATATCAGTTACATTGTAGATGCCTGCATCACCCTTCTTACCTACAGGTGTATGGGAATGGATATCACCTCAGGTAGTCGATAATAAAGGTTATATTTCTACTGATTCTAATAGGACATATCCATTAAGTCATCGTAAATTGGCCATTTACATAACATGGATATTAGCAGATTCATCTGTACAAAATGATACATGTTTTGAATATGGAATAATTATAGGTGGAAGCATGCCCACTTCACACAGAGTACAGCCAAATTTCCTGGTTGTATATACACAGGTCTGGATTTAAGCTAATTAATCTGAATAATCTAAGGAAGGTTTATCATTTTGGCTGTCTGATAAAAGATAAATTCCTAGAATTTTATACATGAGCATCACCGTAGAAGCCACGCCTAACCCCTTGCCACAAGAAAGGCAACTTAAGTTAAAGCACGGCGCTCCTCTGCAGAGCGATAGAGTTCTATCAATGAAATCGAGCAGCTCATTTGCTCTTAAAGAAGAGCGGCTCATTGACATCCTGATCTTTGAATAACACTCCGGCCCCACCAGACGCTACAGGTTCAGCTGATACACTAACGGCCACACGATACTTCTCGTTTTATCGTTATGATGCGGCACTGAAGCACTGGCTAGCACATTCACCAGTACTGCATTACTGTGTCATGCCTAGTATTTGAGAATGCATCAACTGGGAATTCATCAATCAAGAGTGTAACGACCGAGAATGTATCTATCAGCTTGTTTTCATGATACATGGATCCAGCACTGGCGAGTTACTCACCATGGCCGTATTGAAGCATCATGAGGACTGCAGGCTTAGTAAAGTATACTACTACATAACCCTGATACTAAGAGAGCAGCTCCCCCTAGCTGCTCCCAGCTGCTCGGACAGGCCCGTGAGCAGCTCAGTGTAGTGACCACTGAGCCACTCACCCCCGACACGAGGACGTTATGCCTGCTGTAGCAGTGTCCGTGCTGGTATGGCCAGGAGTAGTAGCCCCGCCACTACTACCACCACCACTCCCTTACTGACCGCTCTGTCCACTCCTCTAGAGGCCAGTCACCCTCCTCTTAAATACCCGCAACAACGGCCGTCCACAGTGTCAACAACGACCACGTCGCCGGCCACAACGGTCACGACGTAGGTCATGACGTAGGTGACGTCAGGGACGTCGGAGATGTCGGAGGATGTAAGGTGGGTGTCATGGTTATGGGTGTTATTGAGTATTAAGGGTAGGGATGGAGGGTGGGTGCTTGTGGTCGTGGTCTGCATGGGAGAGATATGTGTAGGGGTCTCTCTAGCCGTGTATACGAGGGTGTCTGGATATAGGTAGGGCGTAGGAGGGAGAGTGAAGGTATGGTAGGTTAGAGGGATTCTTATGGCGGTCCCCTCATAGAGAAGAGGCACAAGGTTGTGTCAGATACTGTGTTTTCTAATAATTTCTAAGGTGTGTCCATTAGGTTATATCACACTTTAGTTGCTATCCAGTAAGGGAATGGGGACAAACCTTTTTAAGGTTGTGGATAGCGGATGAAACATTGCTTAACATAGGTTTCATGGTAGAATAACTATGGGGGAGGTAGTTAACACAGTGGGGAATGTGTATGCTGAAGGATCAAACCCTTTTGCCATAGAAGTAGTGCTACATATATAAGCCTGTAGACTTTGTAGGGAGTAGGCAGTAAGGTCTATGGGGAGGAATATGCTCATAGGAAATGGGATAAGGTGTGGCGAGGCGGATATGATGGGAGATAAAACTGTGTTATAGGAATAATAAAAGAGCAGGCGTAAAGAAGAATTCATGTATTGGAGTGGAAGTGTTTGGAGTGTGGCGTAGGGCGATGTATGATGGTATGGTAGGATGTAGCGTCCAAAGTATGTCTTCTCGGTGTTTTGGAACGTTTCGGGGCGTAGGGTCGGTTTTTATTATGTAGAAAAGAGTCTAAAGTTTGTGTTACTTGTGCACAGGATGTGAAAGTTTTGGAGAGGGGCCTTTGAGTGGATGTTTGGAAATATTGCAGGAAAATTGAGCATTTTGGTGTAATTGGTTGACCCTAGTATCGTTGGGTATGCGTATTATTGATAATTATTTGGGCACAGTGAGAGGTTAGGAATGAAGAGGTGATTATACTGGTGATATAATAGGTGTGATTTAAAAAGAACATGAGATTCCGAGCATACCTATTTATGATGAAATAGATTATATATAAAGCCAATATATAGACACGTTGTATACAGGTGCACAAAACTGTGCCACATTTTAACCATTCTACCTAAGTGGGACCTCGGCCCACATTGTCTAATAATGCCTTATACAAGTTTCACATATTTCACACTATTGCAAATAGAAATAACCATTGGAATCATTGGTGGATTGGCAAAGTCTTTAGATAAGTCTTTTTCAAAATTGACATAAAGATTATGGGACCCTTAACGTACTGTATCATAGGATATATGGCATTGCTTGATAAAGTATAGCTTAGGCAGCTTTGGTTTAGAGAAGCAATGTGCAGACTATATTTAATAATTGTTTGGTTCTGAAGGTGGAAATGCTCTAGGTATCAACATCTTAATCTTTGTACAATCCATGCAATCACCACACAGACCTATCACTTTAGCAAGGGGTGGGGGTGGAGAGATGCAGAGTTGGGGACGGGGTCAGTCATTTCACCAGTAATCATTCCTCTAGTGTGAACCAATGCGCCCATTAACCTTTCTACACAACAAAGTGGCGGAAAGCCCCATTTGTGTTGTACGGCCGTGTCGACTGTCAAGTTGATTTAAGGCATTACATGTAATACCTCTCAAATCAAAGCACAACCTCCCTTACCACCCCCAATACTAAAGGCATGCAAGGCCACATCAGGGTATGATATGCATGTAAGAGGTTGACAACTTCAAAAAGAAGAAAAAAAAGGAGAAAAAATCGAACAATCCTCCTTGATGTTACACTGAGCAATTTATAATCAATGTCGCGTCCTAAAGGTTTAGGATATTTTGGGCAAAGAGTGCCATGCAGTGGGATATATTTCTTTTTGCAAAAATGACCGATGGGAGGGGGTGGACCAAAAGTTGATATTGATTGGTGTGTAAGGCTGGGCAGTAGGAGCTTCGGGCAGCGGGCTGTAGGTGGGTGTGGGTGTGGGTGTGGGGAGGGGAGCTGGCTGGGTCTCGCCGCTGCGTCTGGAGGCGGGAGGTGCTCGCCAGGAACTCGGAAGGACCGGAGCGTGTGAGAAAAAAAAATCGATGTGGACTCGGGCAGGCTGGAGGCTGGCTGGGGTCGGGGCAGTGGGGTGGGGGCGTCTGGCCCGTGCTGCTGCTGATGGTTGTACTATACTACTTGTATGGGGTTAAATTGCACAAATACAATGTCATGTGTGCATCCTCTTGGGGAACTGTCATTGTGTTATGGTTGTCGAGGACCTTGTCTACGGGACAGGGCAATTAAAAGAATCTAGGTCTACCTGACCTACCTGTCTTTGAAAAGAGCTGACCTAGGGAAAGAGCACCACTTCTTCATTTTCATTCCTTTCAGGCTATCACTGCTGAATTTGACAAGGTGTGTTGTGAAATCCTTCAAGCTGTAAGTGATTGGATTGCTTACAAGCCCTGGCTCATGAATTGGATTTAAACTGCTCAACCAATTAAATAATTATAAATTGTGGTCAATATATAGATAGAACTAAACGACCGTGGTGTACGAGGTGGCCGATCAGCCCCCCGAGGGGTGGATCGCCCACCGAGGACACCAGGGGAGTTTAGTTCTATATTTATTTTATGTTTTTAGAGGGTTTAAATAAGGAAATATTATCAAAATCTGGTACCGTAGTTCCCCGTACGAGCCCCGGTCCGCCATTTTGAATGTTTACATGCACCCAGAACGAGGCTGCAGTGGTGGATCGGCCGCTGTGGTGGATCGGCACACGTTACGCCACTGGGGGTGTGCGGATCGGCCCTGCAATGCTATCTCTATGGGAAGAAGTTATTCACATAAAATAAATGTCTAAGCGTGACTGAGCATCAAGTCTCAATGGCCACTTACATATGAAGGGGCTGTAAATTATATTGATAGCATTTAGACAGCTACATGAGGCTAGTGGAATAAATTTAGACCAATGACATACTTCCCTTATTAACAATAATCAATTGCTTGTTGCAACTGGTACCCACCATGAGAGCAGCTATCAGTGCTCATATACATCTATCCCGTACTACGTACCAACTGGCCGATCCCAATGACATAGGTCTGACCCTATAGATGCACTGTCATTATGCCTTCAATTTGTGCAGTTTTCCTCCCATACAGCTGCTTTTGCAGCAGCAGGAGCAGTAGCAGCTGCAGCAGCAGCGGGAGAGGCGGCTGGGCAGTAGGCCCGGTGACGCTGGACTACTCTAGTATAGAGGGATGTGGGGGGATGGGGAGGATGGAGGAGGAGGGGGGCAGGGGTGGGGAGGGGGGACATAGATGACCTTCGGCTGGCTGTGGACACTGGTGGTGATGCTGCTGCCGCTGGTGCCTGCCCAACCACCACCAATAGCAACCTACAGTATAGTAGTAGCAGCCAGTCGACGATACTAGTGTAATAGTGGAACAAGACTGTGACGGTCACCTGCACGGGCGGTGCTTACCACGTCACGTCACGATACGTCACGTCACGGCACGGCACGTCGCGGGAGCACGCTGCAGTAGGTACAAGACTAGCCGTGTGTGCGCGCTCCTCATGGTGGAAGGAGTGGTGGGTGTTCATGTACTTACTGGAGGAATAGGGAGGGAAGGGGGAGGGGCGCAGGGGCTGTGAGGGCACCGCTGAGGCCACGCGTAGATTAGACCACCCGTGCCCCCTTGATATGTCTGGTCACTGTCTAGCAGCATAGGCATATTGCTTCACTGGACGCTGCTGCTCCTCCATGCCTCCTCCCTCCAGAGCCTTACACCCAAAATTTACAAGCCATCCCTGCTGTGCATATATTCCTCCAGGAAGGCAGTGGTCAAGGTGGGCTAGCAGTAAGCACTACAGAGATGCTGTACATTGAGGGTATATGCTAGTACTACTACTATACAGTGGGGTATCCATCCTGGACAGGCAGAATATAGGTTGACAGATTTACTCTGAGTGCAGGCATAGGATAGTGGCCAAATAGGGAATATTACTCAGTTAGTTAAGGAATGAGGTAGTCCATATAGAGGTCAGTAATGGGATGGACATAACAGGTAATGGGAGAGGTCAGTTAGGATCAGTTAGCTGGTTCGTCCATTAAGGTGGGGGTCAATGGTCACTGAGAGGTAATATAGGGAACACTGACAGTGACTGAGTATGGTCATGCATGGAGGTAGCGGTCACTGATTACAAGCTTTTAATAAGTGAGAAATACAGTGGTCAAATGAGGGAAGATGGAGAGGGGGATAAAAGTGATCTAGGCTTAGTGAATGGGGTAGTACTTAACCTGATGTGGTATCCAGAAGTATAAGGAATAAGCCATTGTAGAAAGGGAGCAGTTTGTCAGCATGAGAGATAGCAGCCAGGTAGAGGTAGCAGTCACAACATGGCATGTAGCATTTAGGGGAGGAGGGGTAGCACTTCGAGGGAGGTTGCAGTCACAGACAACTGGCAGACAGTCAGGAGTGTCAAATAGAGGTAGCAGTCAGAGAAGGGTAGCAGCAACATGGCGGAGAATCAGAGAGCACTATACTATCAGTCAGGCATAGAGAGGTAGCTATCATGGAAAGACACCAATTATGTCAGCATCCGATTACCATGTCATAGACTGGATGGTCAGTATGTATACGGGACTAGCACATTGCTAGTACTAAGAGTATCAGCTAGATTGTTCATGTAGTCGGGGGCTAGATCATCCTTTGGCCTATTTGTATAGTCTAGTTTGACAACCTGCCAATAAATTACTATCCATGGGATTTTTCTATAAATCTTATGTGCAAACTCTCCATATAAACAGCTTTGAGTAGATCATCCAGGAATAGATAAGATATTTGAAATAAAAGTGCAATAGATCATTGAAATTTCTATTTGACACCACAGGTAAGCCAATCAGGGCATTGTCTCCCTTTATTTGTTATCACATTCTTTAACACCTGAAACAATAGAGAGGTACTTGGGGTGATTAAGATAGAGGGTAGGGTGCAGCTTATCAGTGTTATCAGTGACCATTGTTCTGGAGAAATTTTCCCAGAATGCCCTGCTCTGGAGTCGGGGGCCTAACCAAGATGTCGGCCTCCATAACCCAATATGTTAATGCCCTATACATTGTGTTGGTCAGTCCATGTAAAAGTACACTCAGGAGTTACTACCTGAAACAGTTCACCTGTTAATTACCAACCCTTATACCCCAACCAACCACTTTGTATGCCTCCAGAGAAGGGGGGAGGGGGGAGTGGGCATATATAAAAGTGATCAGGAGAGAGGAGGATGGGAGGTTCATAAAGCTAAGTCGGCGAATTGTGATGTTGTCAGGCACGGCCCATTGAGGGCCTTAATGGGGCCAGGCGGCGAGCAGCTCAATTAGAGCAGCTCGCCGTGCTGGGATTAGCGCCAACACGTGTCAATGGTAGAGCAACTCATAGCCTTAATTACACCCCCAGCTCCTCCCCGAGTCCTCTTCACAGGACAGTGTTATACTATGGGAGCTTTTATAAAATCACTCTCACTCATCAATGGACATCAGGTTAACAGAGTGAGTAACTCGAGATGGGAGAGCAGAAAAGGTCGCAAGATCCTATTCCAATTGCTGGCGGATGGTAGGAATGTAACGGGTATCGTGTTGCATCTGCTTTGTCTGGAGGAGTAGGGCTCCTTTCTGTGCGATTAACCCTTCAATGACAGCATGATGGTGAAGTTGAAGGCTTCATATTTAGTATTAAAGCGTCATGGCGACCAAGTTATATAATGTATTATGTCAATATTTGAAATGTTGCCACTCTGCATCCATTGGTACAGATACGGTCATTCTACATCATTCTGATAATGATTATGTAGATGCCTTATATTAGTTGTTTCCTTTTAGACCTAAATATCTTGAAGTTCCCTTGGATTTTTTTTATCATGTCCCAATTCTACATTTTATATATGTAACATAAGAGCTAACTAATTGGAGCACATGGAGAAAAGTCTTAATTACTCTTTTAGAAAGCTGCCAATTACAATGGTTATACAAGGTGCATGGCACGATTCCTCCTAGGCATATTTTGATTTGAATACAAGAGCACCTGTTAAACTGTTCAGTCATAGTGGAAGCCTGATCCCTCTCACTCCTACCCAATGTGTACACATTCTCCACTCCTCTATTGGAGAGCTATGTCTAGGCAAGCTGATCCCAGTTTACACAATTGCCCATTGATATCCGATCGTCATGGATGTCATCTGAGTCCATGTTTCACCAGTGAGACCCCTCATCCCTGCATTGGATGCTGAGGCTGCACTGCAAGCTTCATCCCTACTATCCATGCTTAATGGGTGTACACATTTTGACATGCTGTATATTGTATACCATGCAGGCATTGCATACCACTGCCAGTGATACGGCTGTGAATCATGAGGATTTTATTAATAAGGTGAGATGTGTTTTGTATTGATATGGGGGGGTGGATCAAGGATTGTGGGTAGAGGGGGAATAATTTTGAATCATTATACGATTAAGATTGCCTAATAGACTTTGGCAGTTGAAGATATGACACCTTCACTTGGACCTCTACCTGTGATACGATTTGCTATGAGAGATGTGCCTGTGGTTCTGATGCCATATAGACATTCTTCACTGTTATATTTAGTATGGACCATTTTATATAATTCGAGAGCTCTATGGCCTCGATATTTATAGGATGAACATTCACATGAACTGACTATTAAATGAGCTTTTAAATCTAGAGAATCATAGACTGAGGAAATCTCTAATGGGAGCCATTACATTATGACTCCCTCATCTCCTAATATGCTGCAACCTTCATACATCAATGTTCACCTTGCTGTCCACATTATCAGAGAGAGGTCTGTTGGCAGCAGCCACCTACGACACCAATGTAACAATACTCCTCCTTGTAGCACCAATCTGCCCATCCAGTTATCCTGCGGGGGCGGGGTGGGGACAGGAGGAGGGTGTGGTGGATGTATGGTAGTGGCTATACAAGGGTCTACCTGTCTAGGAGCAGCTCACAGGTGTGCCTGTGAGCAAATCAATGAAGGTAATGAATGTAGTTAGCATCAGTATATACTCCCTGTGGCCTGATGTGAAGGGAATTCAGGGTCAGAACCCCCTCCTTCCACTCCCTTATATTCTAGTGAGAGGCCAGTCTCATTCTCCAGTAACCATACACCCACTCCCTGCCTTAAGATGCCCTCCAATCCATCTGCTTCCCTTATCTATTGTTGCTGCCCCCTACCCCCCCTCCCCCTCCAGTGTCCCCTCCTGTATCAGAGCCTTCCTTACCACACCCTGGAGGAGGATATTCTAGCACACTAAGGCCAGGGCTGCTATACTGATATATACCATATGTCATATATGTTGTCTTATATAGGGTAACACCACAGGGACTCCATGTATACTACTATACACTGATCTATACATCTAGTGTTATACACCACCAGAGGTTGTGTTTCTCTATGTTTATACCTGAGCCTGGACATATCTGGATATACTGATGCATAATGTAATGGACCCTGTTTGCCATAAGTAACATTGCTATGGTATTTCATTGGCTGATGGATAGCGGTAGCATCCATTGACAACTTTAGGCATTAAATCCCCTTTCCCTTAAGGTTCAATTCCATCTGCCGATGTCACCTATTTCCTTTTGGCTGTGAAATAGCTCAAGCCCATTTCTCTCACCCCTACCCCTCCATGCACATGTGCAGTTCTATAAGCCAACGTTACTGGATTGATAACAACAATGATGGGGGGTAAGAGTGTATGGTCAGGTCGCCAGAAAGCAGTAGATTTTGTGTTTTTGGGTCATTTTGGACTTTTATGGCTCAGGAGAAAGAAGTTGTGAACCAATTTTGTCTTACATAGTCTCATCTGATAGAGAACACTTAGAGCTATCAGAAAAATGTAAATTTGTTGTCATCCATAAAAAACTTCAGGACTTATAGCCTGCCGAAGTGAAAAAATAGCCAAATTTGTTCTTTTTTATACTTATTGTATTTTTTACAAGTGTCCTGTATTGAATAAAGAACACTATAGAGTATCCCAAAGTTATTTTTGTATTGTATATGATCGTAGGTATCATCTCCATGAGGTTTGGACATGTTACATACAACTGACCTGGTGTGAATCAGTGAGACAAACAGTCACTCCTGATGTACTGGTCAATAAGTCCTTGCCCTTCCTCTCATTGGGAATGTCCCATTGGAAATCTCGACTATCATTGCATCTTCCTAGCTTTATCATAAGCTCAGAAAGGGCAGTGATACATTTCAGTAAAATACTTGATTAGGAGTTCACCCTCTGACATTGAATCCACATAATTTTACAAAAAGAAATAAAATAGTTGTTAAAGATTTGACCTTTACAATGAGTAGGTTAAGATGAGGATAATGATCTGCAAAATAGTTCCCTTATCCATAGATCATGATTGGTGAACAGATACTTCAAAATCCATTACTAATTCTGGAATTCAGCCTTTACAACATCCATCTACAACAACCCAGTACCTCACTCTGTCCCTTCAGCAGCCATTCCCACACCTACTCAGGCCATGTGAGTGGTGGATGAGGCTGACTATAGGTGACCTGCTGGCGTCCTCGTACATCCTAGACGGCTGGTGAATCTTTAACAACGACTGGAGGCCCTTTACAGTCTGGTCCATATGGAAGCCTAGATGGGCCAACTTTTTTTCAGGATTTATCAAAAAAAAAAGTTGAAATGAAACTGGAATTGACCTGGTATCTAATGGGTTGTCAATTCTTGGATGCATTTAAAAAAAGAAAAAGAAAAAAAGAAACGTTTGGCTATTGTTGGTTTCCGTATGTAGGACCTGCTTATCACGTAAGAGATGAGCTTTAGGTGTGGGTGGGGGTGGGGGTGGGTGCAGGGATGTTATGACGGCTATCGCCTGGTTCTATAGAGGCCAGCAGGTGGTAGGCACATTCCATGTTAAGTAGGGAACTGCTGTCCAGGGAAGTTTCTGTGCCATAGTGCATTTAAAAATCAGTTTTTACTAACTTTTTGGACTTTTTTAGGATTTCTAGAACTAATTAAAGAAAAATGTCCACAACATAGATTATTTTCGTACTTTTTGCATGTGGGGGGCCTTATGATGAAAAAGGCTGCTAACTGAAAACACTATGTCCTGAAGCATGATTACAATTATTGATCCATTACAATTGGCAAAGAAAATATATGTATGGTATCAAATGTGATGTTTTATAGTTTTTTAAGTGTTAAAATTCAAAAAATAAAAATTTCCCCTGAATTTCCCCATTAAGCTGATGGACTGGACCTCATTATACCAGTGTCCAGTATTTTAGGGTGACCTCCGTTACCATCAGCCTTTAGTGGCCCTGGGCAGAAAATAAAAAGAATATTCTGGTCAATGTCAGACTAAAATGAAGACCAATTAGGGACATAGTTATGTGCCAGATGATGACTTGATATCTCTTCACATCTCCGCACTAGATGCATTTCCCTGCCAAAATCTGAAGTAGTTTTTTTAAGGTGAGTGACCTCCGTTACCATGATTAAGCACGTATAATTAAGGTGGAAACAAAAATAACCGATACTAGTCCAAAGGTAATGAAAAAAGGAAACTGTATACCAAAAATCAGATTGATTGATGGTATATCTAATTTTCTAGAGAGGAAATACTGTAAAAAAGTGACCTCCGTTACCGGTTACCTCCGTTACCGCCCACCCCCATTTTCAGTTACCTCCATTTCCATAGCCTGCTCACCCACCTGAGTCAAGCCACAATGTCAGCTTTAATATCCTAAGTTGGTCAACTCATTTTTGACACACCTTGAAATCCAAATATTAGCTACACCTTGGGTACAAGGTCATGACACATTTGACCTTGGCCAAGGTCAAGGTCACCCTTTTCAAGGTCAAACACCTAAATCTGGCAGAAATTAGGTAGGAAATCATGTTTATGGCTAAAAAATTGGATTTAATTAACTTTTTGCCATGCTGTAAAGTATAACAATGGCCACATCTTTGAGTCCTTTTTCATGGTTCAAACAATAATTGACCTTAGACAAGGTCAAGGTCATCTTTTTCAAGGTCAAAAATCATTGAAATCAGCTGGGAAATTAAATTTATGTCCATAAAATTGGTTTAAATTCACTTTATGTTATGCTTTGAAATACTAGAGTGGTCTACTTGTTGAGTGCCTTTTCAAGATCATAACATGGTTGACCTTGGCCAAGGTCAAGGCCATCCTTTTCAAGGTCAAACACCCTCAATTCAGCTGAAATTAGCAAAAGAATCATGTTTATGGCCATAAATTTGGCTTAGATTAAGTTTTTAACACCCATCTGAAAACCTAAAATGGTTTTCTCTTTAAATACTTTTTCAAGGTTCCAACATTGTTTACCTTAGCCTAGGGCAAGCTCATCATCTTTAAGGTCAAACACCTAAATCTGGTTGAAATCAGGCAGGTAACTAAACGCTGAGTGTCTTTTCAAGGTCATGACATGGTTGACCTTTGCCTCGGTCAAGGCCATCCTTTTCGTGGTCAAACAGCTGAATTCAGCTGAATTTCTCAAGGGAATCATCTTTATGGCTATGAAATAGACTTTCCATCTGTGGGTTTCCCAAATACAGTGCTATAGTGATGCATTTATGCAGTACAGGCAGTTTAAGGGTTTTGAAATCCTTTAACCTTTTTGTGCCCAGAATTATTTGAAGATTTTACATTATTTCACAATTGTATCACAATGTTGATAAGAAAATGTGTTATTTTGATCTTCTCTTTTGATATGGACTCTGCATTGTATTTTCTGAATATTTATAACTCAATAATGACTTTCAGTCAAGGATGTGCCATTTCTGGTCAGGTCTGGTAACCATAGTTACCAAAACATTCCATTTGTTGTCATTTGTTAGTATTTGGTCTCTATTGGGCTATATTTTAGTCCATATTCCCTGCAATCCTGAGCCTTACAACACATTCAAAGCTGATTCTCCCTGCATGTGTACTGCACTAAGAAAACATAATGTGTTAGTACCAATAATTGTTGCATGGCTTGTTTTTATGGATATAAACAGTACTGCTAAAATCTAATTAGAGTATGGAGAATTGGGTGCATATGATCCAAGATCATTTTGGTATCAGATATTAGCTCCCTGTCCCTGGAGGGCTGCCCTCTATAGAATCACATGACATGACAGCTCATTTTCAAGTTTTGACTTCCTGTGCTGGATATAGTAGAGATAGAGCAAAATGGATGGTTGTATCATAATTGGGAGGTCAGGACCATTCTGAAGAGGGTCTAACTTTGCAGATAGGATCAGTAGAAGTTTGTGAATGACAATTTCTTTCAATATACATGCATTTAAGCCCAAAACCGCGCTTAAATGCGCGCTTGGGCACCTAAGGGTTAAAAAATTAAAGTGGTCTGCTTGACTAATTTTTTCCCCTATCTTTTGTATTTTCCCGGTGTTCCGGGGAAGCATAGGAAAAAAAATCCCCACCTGTTCAGTTCTCTGACAAATAATGTCTACCTTTAAAAACTTAAAATGGTCAACTCTTTGGGTCCTTTTTCAAGGTCCTATCATTATTGACCCTAGCCAAGATCATCCTTTTCAAAGTCAAAACAGCAAGGGGATAAAAGTTATGGCCATAAAATTGGTTTAAATTCACTTTCTGACATGCTTTAAAATTCTAAAATGGTTTACTTCCTGATTACCTTTTCATGGTCATAACATGGTTGACATGGTCAAGGTCCTCCTTTGAAAGGTCAAACACCTTATTTTGGATAAAAGCAGCAAGGAAATTGCATTTATGACCATAAAATTAGGTTAAATTCAATTTATGGCATGCTTTAAAAATACTAATGTGGTCTACTCCAAGACCAAGGAAGGCCATAATGTGGTAGATCGTGCTCAAGTTCAATGTTATCACTGGTTATCCTTTCCAGGTCAAACACTAAGGTATTTTAGTCATTAAGGGAATCATATTTACAACTACAAAATTGGTTTATATAAACTTTTTAACATGCTTGGAATTCTAAAGTTGACATGGTTGACCTAGGTAAATAGGTCAAAGTTGTGTTCCACAAGGTCAAGGACACTTAAAATTTAATGTGACTGACTATAGTATTTGGTGGAAGATGGATTTTTAGCCAGACCCTGGGTTCTCTGTAACTGTTACAATATCAACTATGAATGAAATTGAGATAATCAAGATGGCTGCCAGAATTAGATCAAAATCTTGGAACAATAGGGTGTTTTAAAAAAAATGACTACTCGATCCCTAATCAAAATAGAAAGACAAAATAAAATTAGTACTAAAAGGACATTACTGAAGTCCAGGAATCTATTCATGACATTTAGAACCATGTATAATTTATGGCAGCCATTTTGAACTATTAATGAGTGTTACCCTGCATATTATTAAAGATATATTAAAGAATTACCATTTCTGCTTCAAACAAATATAAAGGCACAAATCACAGGTTAAAAATTCAGAGATGTTACCAAAGGTGTTTACAAAGGATGATCTTGTCCTAGGCTAAGGTCAACAATGTTAGAACTTTGAAAAAGTATTAATTAAACAAAAAGAAGACCATTTGTGGACAGATGAGGAGAAAGGGTCCTCCGAGGTGAAATGTGACATTTAAAATTAAAGTTATCAGCTTTAAAATGAGGTATCACTCTTGCAGATAGCTCTTTAGGTCTTGGAGATATTGCTTCACAAAAATGGAATGACATAACTGTATCAATATAGGCAATAAGCTGTATTATTCATTGTTTGCATTGAATTTGACATCTAATTAGCATAATGATTTGAATAATTAATCAAAAATGAGTAAACCTTTTTCATACTTTTGGGCACAGTTTTGGATCTAGAAATGGTATCTATATGCTTTTTTCATCATATGAATCATGATGAATCATTCTATCAATTGACTTTTCTTTTTATCTGGAACATTTATTTTGGTTGCCATGGTAACACATTTACCTGAGAACCCCTATTTTAGCCTCTTTTTGGATTCAAAATGTTCCATTTACATTCCAAATAGACAGGAAGTGCCAGAAAATAGAACATTTTAGAGAAAACCATCTTTTTCTATGTAAAAACGTACATAATAGTAATTTTTGGCCTATTTTTCATATTTATGGTTGTTGTAGCTCCCCCAGTGGCCAAACACAGTACTAAAAATCCCGCAGGGAGGGCCCTTTACCCTCATCTGCCCACATTTTGACCCCATCCTTTAAACTAAGGGATAGGCCTCAGAGAAAAGAGTATTTAAAAAAAGGTCATCAAGAGCTTTCATTTCATATAATACACATTAATAAGAGCATGGGAAGTATATTGAAACCATTGTTGAAAGATATCATGCCAAATAATTATCTTAAACTGTAAAATGCCTCATAAAGGCTCTGGTCATATATTCACAAAACCAATCAATTTCAGGAAAATTAATCAGTTACTATACTGTAATCACAATGATATACTCTCTGAACATACTGTTTTGATAGTTCACATTACATCTTCTGAAAGCTGTTGGAGTGGCATTTTCAATACAAATTTAAAGAAAATTCAAAATTTGATTACCATGGCAACCTGAAATACTCTGTTGTCATTAGTTAATATCCCCCACCTATATCAGCATATTAGTCCCATCCAGCAGGATCTATGATGATTTTACACTATTCAGAGTGGGAATCTACCTAAAAATGTTTGATTCAGTTAAATTGACATCCATTCTAATAAAATTACCATAACTCATTTTTGGACAAAACAGCATTTTTACCTTTAAATGGCCTGTTTCTGTGATCTCAAAAGTGTAAATTTTCTCCCATTTTTTTTAGGATGAGCTGCTAATAACCAGCCAATTTGAGGTGTTTAACCTTGAAAAGGATGGCTTTGACTTTGGCCAAGGTCAACTGTGTTATGACCCTGAAAATGCACTCAAAAAGTAGACCAAGTATTTCAAAGCATGGCATAAAGTAAATTCAAACCAATGTTATGGTCATAAATTTAATTTCCCAGCTGATTTCAATGATGTTTGACCTTGAATAGGATGACCTTGACCTTGTCTAAGGTCAAAATTGTTGGAACTATGAAAAAGGACTCAAAGATGTGGCCATTTTAGTATTTTACAGCATGCCAAAAAATTAATTAAAGCCAATTTTATAGCCATAAACATGATTTCCTTGCTAATTTTTGCCAAATTTAGGTGTTTGACATTGAACAGGGTGACCTTGACCTTGGCCAAGGTTAAATGTGTCATGACCTTGTGCTCAAGGAGTAGCTAATTTTTGGATTTCAAGGTGTGTCAAAAATGAGTTGACCAACTTAGGATTTTAAAGCTAGACATTGTGGCTTGACTCGTAACGGAGGACACCGGTAACGGAGGTCACTTTTTCACAGTACTTTCTCCCTAAAAAAATTAGATATACCATCAATCTGATTTTTGCAATACAGTTTCCTTTTTTCATTTTCTTTGGACTAGTACTAGTTATTTTTGTTTCCACTTTAATAATACATGCTTAGTCATGGTAACAGAAGTCACTCACCCAGAGCTCTCACGCATCTGGCGTGAGTCTCATGCATTTGGGGCTCATCTCACGCACTCACGCAGAGCAGGCTATTTCTCACGCATTTTAGGCTTAAAAAAATCAGTATATGCTTGTAGAGTGAACTTTGCCCTTTCCTCACTGTTTGGTGTAGGAAAGTCAGCCAAATTGTCTTTATTTTTTCAAAATTTTCTCGGGGGCCAGGCCCCCCAAACCCCCCAATTTTACCTAAATTGTGACAATTCCCCTAATGTTTGGAAATTTCTGAGTGCCCCGGCAAAGTCTCACTCTTTGGCTTCATCAAAACTTGAGAGCTCTGCTCACCTTAAAAAAAAACTACTTCAGATTTTGCCAGGGAAATGCATCTAGTCCAGAGATGTCAGGAGATATCAAATCCTAATCTGGCACATAACTATGTTCCTAATTGATCTTCATTTTAGTCTGGTATTAACCAGAATATTCTTTTTATTTTCTGCCCAGGGCCACTAAAGGCTGATAGTAACGGAGGTCACCCTAAAATTCTGGACACTGGTATAAAGAGGTCCAATCCTTCAGCTTTTCCTTGCTAATTTCTGCCAGATTTAGGCATTTGACCTTGAAAAGGGTGACCTTGACCTTGGCCAAGGTTAAATGTGTCATGACCTTGTACTCAAGGTGTAGCAAATTTTTGGATTTCAAGGTGTGTCAATAAATGAGTTGACCAACCTAGATGTGGCCATTTCTAGTAAAAAGTAACTTAAGGAGTGGACTATCTTATCATCTTAAAGCATGTCAAATAGTGAATTTGAACCAAATTTATGGCCAAAAATTTAATTCTCATATAAATTTCAATCAGATTTAGAGATTTGACCTTAAGAAGGATGACCTTGACCTAAGATAAGGTCAATTATGTTGGAACCTTGAAAAAGGACTCAAAGACTTGACCATTTTAGGATTTTAAAACATGTCAAAAAGTGAATTTAATCCAATTTTATGGCCATAAATATGATGTCCTTGCTAATTTCTGCCAAATTTTAGTGTTTGTCCTTGAAAAGGGTGACCTTGACCTTGGTCAAGGTCAATATGTCATAACCTTGAAAAGGTACTCAAGGAGTAGATCTTTTTTTTTTAAAGTTCAAATTGTGTTAAAAAATGAATTTAAACCAATGCTATGGCTCAATATGTGATATCTTCGATTTCTCATTTTGTTTGAGCTGGTTGCCATGGCAACCAGGTTGCCATGCCAACAGGCCTTTCCAGAAAAAAAGTATGCCAATTTTTAAGATGGGTCCCATTTTGCACAAATAGTTAAGAAACAACCTAGGGGCCATTGACAGATGCAATTTTTTATTCTAAAAAGGGATTTTTTGATAAAAGTGGAGAAAATAATTGCATAGGAAAAATGTCCAATCTCCATGGCAGTTGCCTGGGGGGGGGGGGCTGAAATTGGATTGTGCAACCTGTATTCGAGGGGTAATATTTTGATAACCAGGAAACATTTATGTTCACTTCTTTTTTTTGGAAGTATCAGGATGACTTCAAGTTTTTGTTGGTACCTCACACTTACCTCTGTGAATATATCCAATTTTAGACATTTTCTCTCCCTATTTGCAAGACTTAACTTGGAATGTGCCGGTAGTGTGTCGATACAGGTGCATCTAAACAAATACTGTACTCAAATTGCAATTTTAATGTCTAGCATGACAGGGGTGGTTGTTGCAAGGTGAACATTGATGAATTTCACATATGGCTGATGTTTTCTGTTCAATTTTCAGGCATATTGGATGAAAAGATCCGATTTTCTTTTGGTTAGGTGGGAAATTTTAAGAATCGAACCCATTGGACCCGCAATGAAGAAAATGGGGCAGAATATGGGGCATAGAGATACCACATAATCCCCACCCTCCTGGTATGCACAAGTCCTTGTTCAACACTGAGGGTTGCAATTTACCTCTTGGGATTGTATCAGCCCCTAAGGTGGTGATGCACTCAGACCACAATGTGAATTGTATTATGGTGACAATTTTGCTCATCATTATTCATCATGATATATAATTTCATTGAATATATTATTTGACACGTTTGAACAAAAATCATTGCTATCGCCTACAGTTATATTAATACTAATCACATTTATTTTTGTCATTCCAGGTATCGTCCTCTGTGAATCAAGTCTATCAGGATGTAAGTAGAGTCTTTTAATCTCTCTATATCCCATCCCAATCTACACCACAGTCCCTTAATCCACCATGATGGCCATAATCCAATACCTCTGGATTATCCTCTATTATCGTCCGTTGCCACGTCATTACGCTGATAACCAATCGTTGGACCAAAAGGAGGGATCATCCTTATGTCGAGATCAGCCTAAACCCTCAGATTAACTTAAGAAACATAGCCATTGTCAATGCGCTGTGCTGTGCTGTTTATGTAGGGAGGGATTCCACAGGTTCTGGGGATTTCTGGTCGACGTTAGGCGATTTCGTTAACATTACGGCCGAAGGTACCCTCCCGACAGAATTTGAATTGTCTCAAATATTTTATGGTTAGAATATAAATCAGTTCTATAAGCTGCAATTTGAAGAGGAATCTCCTACGTGCCATTGTTTCGTCGTTCAATTTTTTCTGTTGGCGTTACAATAGCATCGTATCTTGTCATAGATGTTGAATTCATAGGTTATCATCGAGTGACATATACGCACACTGTGCAGTTTGAGCATGAGAGGATGTACTGCAAAGTCTAAGGGCACAGTTCGCCTTGTTATTACCTAACCCTTACTGGTACGCCATGGGTAAAGCTGAAAAAAAATACAACCTTGCTTAACCCACCACCCCATCCCATATACCTATCCTCACCACATCCTGACAAGCTCGCCCTGTAACCCTCTATCTCTGGTCGCTTGTCTAGGCAGACATCAGCCTGCGGGCCCACAGCCAAGTCCTCTAGTTCCCTGAAAATATAAAGTATCAGAAATAGTCTGTGACCGATATTTTGCGCCGAGCTGACACGGGAGTTGGGCTATGGGGACTGTGGAATATATCTAGGCTGTGAAGGAAGGGCGGGTGGACTGGAGAGAGGTGGATGTTTAGTCTAGTCCCCTCGTCTACTACTCAGATCATCTAGATCTCAGGGCAGCAGTGGCAGCAGCAGCAGTACTAGAAGCAGCCACAGGGCGCCCTGAAGGATCAGCTACAAGTTGGATCTACCTAAGGGGCCTTAAGGCAGGATGCTGAGGGTGTAGGGTTGGTGATGGGGTGAGGGTGGGGGTTGGCCTTTGGTTTCTGGACACCCCCTCCCCATCACCAACCAGTCATCCAACTACACCAGTCACCCTCCCTACCTCCCTCTTCTTTACCAGACCCAACCCAGTCCCGGCCATGCATGGGGTCATTATGACGAGTGCTGTATGTAATGTGTGCTGTATTAGTCTATTATATCTAATTATGTCAATAGCAGTTACAGAACCATCTTTGTGGCTGGGGATATGGGAACTTTGCAGGGGGACTACAATATGTTCAAGGAGGCTATAGGGCTGATTGAGTGTACATTTAATTAAAAGAATAAGCAGGTAAAGAGTGCATGGATATGGATAGTGATAATAAAGGAGTTCAGAAGGCTTTGTTTCGTTTCATGATTGTCATGGTTCATATGTATATGTATGTCTGAAGTGTGGGCGGAGGAGGGATTAAGAGTACATGAATATGTTATCAGGAATGGTTTATAGATACATGATATTTAAGCATCAATATGGTAATTTATAAAACGTCTCTGTTGGCGTAGAAGAGCGTACTGGTAGATGTCATATCACATATAAAAAGGGGCTACAATCAGGATGGCTCCAAGTTGATATGAATGGCCTTTGGTATAACATGGAGGTCCCACAGTCAGAGGCGTAGGAAGCAAATCTTCATTGGGGGGGCCCAGCTGGGGGCCCACCATGACCACCTTAAATTGTCGGCTTGAGCGTGATGACGGCTATACATACCTATGTAGAATTTGTATAGAAAGATAATTTTTGGTGAAATTTAGATCTGATTTGAGGCTCAGGCACCCATTTTTCCTATGCCAATACCAATTTGAGATGAAGGTTTTAGCTTCTTGTCCAATATACTATGAATTCTTGGCAAATTTCTGGGGGGGCCCAGACATACTCAGGCCCCACCTCCTTTATGATTGGGGGGCCCAGGCCCCCCTGGCCCCCCCCCCCCTTTTCCTACGCCCCTGCCACAGTGGATATGAAGGCATGCCAGGGGGCAATTGGCATAAGAAGACATGGGTGTCTGAACAGGGATAAGTAGGGTTATAACCAAAGGCACCACTGTCCCATTATGAATGCATGTTGAGTGTACCAACAGTTTGGTTTGGAGTGAACTCTAGCTCAGGGAGGTGCAGACTAGTTTAACCCTTATAAGGGCTGCATGATAGTCTCTTTTGTCGCCTGTATGAGGCATTGGTCCATTATTCTGTCAAATATTTGGAAGTCCTGAAGGATGTTCATGATGTATTGAAAGGCATTCCTTGTGAGTTACTTGGCAGGGACAATACAATATCAACCAAAATATACAATGCACTTTCAGCCCTTAAAGGGTTATTGAGGCACCAAAGGGTATAGAGGTGGAGACCATGAGATGGAGCACCTAGAGATGAGCTCCTGAAGAAGGACATGTCAGCATTGGGTAAGGGTGTAATGGGTTGTAAGGTAGGGCAAGCACTCTAACACAATGTTATCCAGACAGGGTATTGTAGGTAGGACATGGTCCACTGGCCAACTCCCCCACACAGGTGCTCTTCTCTACTCCCACCCCTCCCTAAAGGTGCTACCAGCCCCCAGGTCTGATCCAGGTGTCCTATCTTAACCCTTAAAGGGTTGTTTAGTACTTTAATACAATGCATAATACCGCTCTTTGGCTAAGATGCAGTTGTAGCTCTTCTTGCCAGTGCTGAGTTCAGGCAGTATGCCAAACATTTAAGGGGGAATCAGCTCAGTAGACTCGACATGATGTATTAATGCAGCTCTGGTGAGTAGACCTGGAAGTGCTGCACTCATGCATCATAATGACCAAATCTATATACATAATGCTGTAATGTACATTGTGCACTTAAAGGGTTATTACCCCTCCCCCTTTACCTGTCAGGTGTGAGTGTTAGAAGGACCTACCTGGTGGTCCCCTGGGGTATTCAGCCTGTCAGGTTAGGGGTAGGCAGTTGACACCGGGTATAGTGTTCTCTTCCCATCACCTCCACACACCAATGGGCCTGTTCAGGGCCTACTGTTAGCCTTAAGGCATCAAGGCCCACATTGTGCTTTAATGCATTATGTATACCCATTTTGTTGGCATGATGCATGAATGCAGCACTGGCGAGTCTGCTGTGCAAGGTTTCATTTATGCATCATGCCGACTGCATGATGTTGATGCAGTCCTGAAGGATCGCACATGATGCACCAATAGTGCTGGCAAGTAGGCTTATCAGCAATGCACTTGCGCACAATGATGACCTCTGAAAAGAAAGTTTTCAAGATGGGTTATATGGCCCTTCAAGGATTAAGACCTCGTCTACATGGGTGCCTATCAACAAATACCACCAACACTAAATAGCCTTCTTCAATGCAGGCACCATCACGTCTTGCCATCTACTTCTAAATCCTATGAAAATAACACATAGGGCACCAGAATCAGTGCTTCCTATGTGTGTGTCATTACATGGACAGACAGCCATACAGCAAAAAGTTGAGACTGGTTAGCACAAATCAGAGTTTTTCTCCAGAACCGAGACCATTCTAGGGGCTGTTACTACTAAGCTTTAAATCCCTTCTCTACAATTTAGAGGCAACTTCCTGGTGAAATGTTAAATAACTAGGGAAAATAGCCCTAGTAAACTATGTGTGCAAATCGAGTACAAAAGTTATAGAAATTAATATAACTATGGTTAAATTTTACTTGCCCTTTTCGGAGGCTAGGGTTAACTCATCGAAGCCCAAGAGGCTAAATTGCACTAAAATACTGATGTCAATCCCTACACAGGTATATGATGTCTGTGCCTCTGTCCATTTCGGTGTTTGTTGATTTTAATCTTAAGACTCAAGACATAGGGGATTAGCGAAAACACGGTTATATCATAGATATTGAAAGGAATATTGTACATGTTATTGACCTCGCTATTATGACCTTCTGACACGTTAACGACTGTCGTGTAAACAACAGGAAATCTGCTGATTCGACAAAAATCTGTGTACAACTATACCTGTGTGATGTCCCTACTCAAAATAGCTCAGTCAGGGCAGCTGGTTGCAGCTTAAGCCTGGACTAGAAGAGTAAGGGCTTCCCTGTTGTGGCTGCAGCTACATGTATAAACATGTACCTGGTCAGTGGTGGGCGTTAAGATTGAGTGACAATGCTATTGCAAGGCTTATTCCTAACCATTATCAATTTTCCATTACAATCAACCAAAATGTAAGAAAATATTGAATTTGTGTTCAAATAGATATTTCATTCTTGACAGAATTTCTATATTTTTCATGGAAATGAGTATTCATAAAGCGATTACCATTTCAAAGAAAATGGCAATTTCTTTTGTGTTGACACAAGCAATATACAAATCAGTGGGCCTTGTCAGGATCCAGAATATATTCTTTGGGTGGGGGCATCCACAAATATAAAGTGCACCGACGTCGGAGACAGCATTTCCAGTAAAAAGGTCATAATATATGCAAGGCAGGTATACGCTCAGATGATATATCGTGAACTGAATGCAGTGATGAGTACACATATTACTTACTCACAGCAGGGAGAGGACAAGCCTTAAATGTGGAGATCTTTAAACCAATCTTTCCATACCATGCATTGAACATACACTACACCACTATAGTAAATTAGTCATATTAACTATATATATTCATCTCCTCTGATAAAATCACTGTTATGTGGTTCAAAGGCATAACAACACTGAGGTAAACCCTAGAACCCAACCTTCGCCACCCTTCCATCACCCAGGCTGTAGCACCCCTGGTGTTGAGGTGTGTAGGGTTCAGGTAGCAAGAGGCTAGGCTAGGCCCTCTCTGTATGGCACCTGTCTTTGAATGATAGATTCAGGTCGGAGGTGTCAGGAAGTCATGTATAGACACCCCCTGTGCATCACTCCCCCATCCCCTCCCACCCTCTATCCCTCCTCGCCAATGAGCTACCTTGTATCACGCTGGGGCGTAGGCCCGGGTATATAGAAGTACGACATTGAACAGTCAAAAATAATTTTCATTCTTCAAGGAGATATGAAAAATTATCATACAATATTGAATTAACAATCTCACATACAAAAGGAAAATTTCAATATTAGAAATTCAATAAATTATCTTACATGTCAGGACAATATAAAAATGCTGCTGAAAAAAAGAAGAAGAAAAAGAACAACATTTAATATTTGTCGTAGTTATATTTTTGTTTTTCAAATGTTATTAGAAAATTAGTTTTGGTGGTAGGACTTCCTCGGTGCTCATTGTGAGTGTGTGTCATGGGAAGGGAGTGGTGGTGATGACCTCAGTGCTCATGTACATAGGTGTGTACCAGGCCATATAGGGGCTGGAGGAAAAGGACCCTCCCTTATGACTCCTGTGTGACCTGCCTACAGAGATCTAACAACTCTTGTTCCTTTTATTATCTACATTTCACTGTTATGACTGTTCAGGTGGGTCCTGTACTGCGTGCATAGAATGAAACTGAGAATGAAACAAGTTTCTTAGTTGTTCATCTGTTCATCAGGTTCTTCATCTTTTTTTATCTGTCTCTACACTTTCAAATCCTTCTATTGATTCCCAATACTTTATCCAGTTTGAGTTAGGCTCTACAAGAGTGCTAGTGAGGCCTATACTGGGTCGGAAGGACCAACTATGTAATATCCTAACTAGAATGCCATGACATTGCATGAATTCAACATGCAAAAAATAGTAAGCTATGTAGATATGAGGAAGTGTTTTTGGTGTCCTCTCTATTTCCGTTGCATGTAATGCCCTGTGGTAAAAAAATACTGAAAATTCCTTGTCTGTTTACAAATGGAATGAATATGGTCTGCCTAGCGATGTCAATAGGATAGCCATTCATAGCCACACGCAGAAAGTCTCCAGGAAGATTCAAGTTGAGTCTGAATTAACGCCTTGGCTAACGCCCTCCAGGTTGTTATATGTATCAGTTATTGTGACATGTACTTGGAAAAGGGGTCTTGGGCCCCCTGCACTAAGCCCCCTTTTCGCAGATCGTGTCACAATTATTAATACAGCAATGCTCTAATTAAATGCCGCCTATTATATATGTGAAGGTAGAGTTTGGAGTATGTCCATTTAACATACATGTACATCGATTAAGCTTTGATCTTGACCAAATTTGACTCATTTCAATCAGATTAGAAGTTTGAACAAAACTTAGGCCATGGAATCAAAACTGATATTGAGGGGCGATTGCGATGCAGTAGGGACCCTTAGGAAGCTCATGCCCCGTAGATATATATATGGCACTATGACCTTTGAATGCCCTTCAGTAATACCAGTAGTAGCAAAGACCATACACCGGAGACCGTGGAGGAGTATATAGCAGGTGTATATATGTCTGTTAGCCCTGGAGAAGCACTGCCTGGTCTCAGTCTGTGCCCTGCTCCAGATGCTGTATGGTAAGACCTCCTCCAGAGCCTCTGCCTCCAGCATCTTCTGTCGCTCACTGCTGCCACCTCGCGGCAGGCGGCGGAGAAAAAAGCCACTGTAAGATCCTCAAATACATGTTTGTGAACACTCTCCGTGTAGGTGAGGTATGGAGTGGAAAGGGTGATGGTCAGGGTGCTTTGTATATAATGTTTGGAGAGTGTTAGTGGAAATGCCCTGTGAAAGACCATAGGTAAAAATAATAAGATAAGCAATTAGATGAGTAATAGAGGCATTTATTTGAAAATAGGTTGTAAGAGACACTAAATTACATCGTGTGAATATGTTATAATAGTTACTGTAGCAAGCTTCCTCATACCCTCAGATTATAATCATTATATGTTTAGTTATAGGTCAGACCATCACTTAATGTCTGATGCCAGACAGTTTGACATAAATACATGTCATATATTAAGGAATGACATATATAATGTAAGGCACTCAGAGTTTACCTGGTGCAGTGCGATATAATTACTATCCTAGTATAGTCTTAAAGGTAGTATATATAGCATTTGAGCATTGGAATCAATCCAAATATCTATTTCACTCCATTCAACATGGCTTATTTGTTCCTGTCGGTTTAAAGAGGACACGCTTGGTTTGAGCGTCACTTCTAACAGTTTGAGGTGAAGCCAATGAGCATTGCACATCAAAAACGGCTAGAAACGTCATGTGGCTTCCCCATGCAGTTAGTAGTCGGCTAAAAGTAGACAGAAAATGGCTTCGGGCTAGGCGCGAAAGGCGATAGAGCTGCCAGCATTTCACATAGAAAATATTCTTATAGACGCCATATTCACATAAATAGTAAACACAGGAAGAAGAAAATCACTGAAAGAAAACTCACGGGATGAGGTCTTTTAACGAGACCACAGTGGGGAGGACGCAGTGACAGTTCCTTCGGTAGCTTGGTGAATGTGGCACCATGTAAGCAACCCCACCTTGCTGTTTTCAGTTAAAAAAAAAAAGAAGTTGCCTGTAAATTTTCCTCCTCGGCGAAAGGCTATTACGTCACAGAAACCTCATTAAAAGTAGTTTGAGTGATATTTCCATTAATATTAAAAAGCCATTATGCCTCTCAAGAAGGCGGCAGTCTGAATTTTTACATCTTACATTGGAGTGCTATCACAGAATGCGGGTATGGGAGAGCGGGGGTAGCGGTGGTTGCGTCCTGCCTGCAGGCATTGAGAGTAGAACACTCATCAGACACAGTGAAGGGTATTTGTTCCCTTTTTGCTCTTTAAAAGCTTTCCATGCCTGATAAATATGTTCAGAAACGGGCGTATATCTGATTAAATCGCCTTATAAATCATGCACATTGTCAAAACCACTTTAACATGATCTAGCACAAGCAGTGGACTGCTCTGCCTTACCTTCTCCGCCACACCGAAGTCTTCTTTTTTGTCAGCTGGCGACAGTTGCTAAGAAACCAATGGTGAATTATTGTGCAAGCCGCACGCGCGTTTTGCCTGTTATTGGTAATCATATGGATTGCCATGGGATTAGATAGAAAGCCAAAAAGTTGAACAACAATTTGTAAGTATTAAGGCTGGTTGATTAGGGGATGGGCATTAATAATTTATATAGGTCTCAGCACAGGCGCTTCGTATGCCTGGTAGAAAGTGTAAAAAGGCTAAAACGGAAAATGTGATTTACTTCCCTATTCATGAAAACCCGACAAAAAACCAGGCATTCCAATTAAATGTTACAGAAACGCTATTATGATTAACGTGCCGTTGGATTTATTTTTCTTGCCTTGCTGAATCTGTGAATTAAAGCCAACATATTGAAAGAACATACATCTGGTTCAAGAACCTCTCCTGAATAGTACTTTCATTACTGAGCCTGCCTGATGAGCTTATTCTCCTGCCTACCCCCCCCCCCCTCCACGCATCCCTCCCCTCCCACTCCAAATATTCTTCTCAACTTCACAATTTAATGAAACAAGACAATGTGAAAGTTTTCAGCGCGTAGCGAGGGTGCAGTTTTTGGCCAAATCAGATCAGGGATTCTGCATTCTACCCATACCACCCCACTGTTTAGTGAAGCCCGCCAGGAGGAAGACGCAGAGCTGTCCCAAAAAGTAGTTTCGCCGGCTGCCTTAATGAATCAATATCCATACGTAGGTGTGCATGGTCCGGGCTGCAAGGAGTGCTGGTGGTAGCAGTAGGTTTTGGCACGGAAGCTTTTCCGTCCAAAACAGGAATTGGGACATTGTTAGGAGATTAGAATAAGAACCAAGATGGCGCCGCCACGACTCGACAGATGGCGCTACGGACGCCAGTGGTAGCATGGAGAAGGTGGAGAATGGGTGGAAAGGGGTTGGAGGGTAGGGGATGTCACTCAACAGGAAGGGAGTGAGGGTTGTGGGGCTGGGGTGTATTCCCTGGCACGCCTGTCTTAAACGGCCTTGTCACCACCTTCCCCTTTTACCCCGTTTTCTTCCTGCCCCTACTGCTCTCTGAGCTGCTCCCTCCCTCTACGAGTCACCCATGACCTGCTCGCACAAGCTCATAAAAAGTCAACAAGCTGTTCCCGTCCTTTTCCTTGCACTGAATTCCCACTGATCTAACACAACACACATCATACAGGACTAAAAGCCATCGGGATTTACCCTGATTTCAACTACTTACATGTTACAAAGACATTATAATTGCCTTCAGAGAGAATCACTTGAGTTGTCTCTATTTTAGGATTTCAGGATTTTAGGGATCGGTCATTTTTATTAACAATCAAATGCCTCAGCCTGTCTACAAAGAGGTTTCTCTTTCTGTGTATACCCCCTGTACTGATAAGTCAACCCATATCACTAGTATATATAATAAAATGGGACCATCCTCACCCATAATCACATCCTACATTGAGAGTGTCTCTCTCAATATGTTTTTCTTTTTCAAGGAAAGGTCATGCATACTTGCAGTATGGAGACCTGGAAATGCTTTGTAAAAATGTAAGGGTGTGCTTTCTACTTTCATTAACCACATAGATTCGATCATTATCACCTACCTGGAAGAGAAACTATTAGCTGTTTTCTAAGGTAAAAAAAAACAACAACATGGAAAGCAACCAAAAAAAAGGGGTCATTTATACCATTGGGGAATGTCTACCATATCTATCCTCATCGTGGAAATACCCACATCTGCTCGTTACTTACCGGGATCTGCTCTATGAGACTAAATGTCCTGGTTTTGGGACTATAATACTAACTCGAGTAGCTACATTTTACCACCACCAGCCTCACGTGTTCTATGTAGTGACTCCATGGTCCGAATCCTGCAGTATGGTGTGTTAGTGCCATGTGTATTTAAATGACTACAGGTACAAGCATGTCTACCTGGCACAATGCCCTGTCTCTTATACTGGAAAAAGATATACATCAAAAAGTATCTGGCCCACAATCACTGTAAAGTAATTGATCTGGGACTGTTTGCTCTTTTTGCTGATACCTTTCTCCTAGCCTAGCTCATTAGAACAAGAAAGTAACGACTATCGGTTATCTGTGGAACATTATTTCATATTGACACTGCCATGCTGACTCTCCTGCCCTGTTTTGATAGCTAGCACTGACCAAGTCCTGCCTACTAAACTCGCACCATTTCTGTTATAGCCTATATAGGTGGTGCCTCAGCATCCTTTAAATTTTGAATGCAATGGAACCGTGCTTTGGGGACCCCTGACTAAAGCTGGGCCTGCCGCCGCATCTCTGGGCCAGATTTCTGTCCTGCCGAGGCAGCTAGCTTGCCATATCGACGATTTCCTCAACCAAGTGCAAGTATGTGGGCTCGATAGTCGTCGGCGAGATGCATTCCGATCAGCCTACCACCCTCCCAAGCTACCCTCCCGCTCCTCCCACTGCCTTATACGGCTGCTAATTTGCATATCGACTTAAAATGGAGGGAAAATTTCACTCCAAATAAGGGCAGAGTTTTAAAACCGAAAGAGGGGGAAAATTGAAGTATGTTGATGAGCAAGGGTGCATGCGCGCGGGAAGACTGCGTCTACCCTTGGTTGGTATCTTTTTCCCCCACTAGAGGGAGAAGGGGAGATCGGTAGCTATGGTAACGCAGCCCGCTGCAGCATGCAGTGGGCCCCGGCTGGGTTGGTTAGAAATAATATATTAATTAAGTTCGACTGACGTTAAAATATTATAATAGGCGCATCCCATTGGCACTGGTGATGGTGGTGGGTGGTGGTGGCGGCGGCGGTGGTGGTGGTAGAGCAGGCTTTGTAAGGGTGGTGGTACTGGTTGGGCCTCCATCTTAGCTTCTTCTACTATCCATTTGTCTGACCAGCGATTACTATTACCAAATGCTATTACATGGCTGGGCACAGCCTGGGTTGGACGATTAGTATTCACCCCCCTGTGTTAAATGGGGCTGGTAATGAGTACTATTGTGAAAAGTATTAAATGCCAATACGTGATCATAAAATGTAGGTAATATGTTAAGATGTCTGTGAAGAAGAATGTCAGTTGACCATAAAATTGGAGTAAGATGAGGCCAGGGAAATGATAATTATTGGCCTAGGTGAGGGCAATTTGGCCTAGGTGAGGGCAATAAGCAATAGAATTTGTGAGGGCGTAAGAGTATCATGTAGATTTATCAGGTTTGGTATAGTGTAAGAGCTACATTGTATGTTGGAGATGTGGAACACATGGTATAAATAGGCCAATCAATGGATTCTATTGGTATTTTCTTCAATCTCTGATATGTGAATGCTTCTGGTATATGAATAGCCATGGCAAATTACTGAAGAATCACTAGGTATGGGAACATTTACAAAGCCTTGTCAATTCCCATTGGGTGACGAGATGTTCCCTATATGATGGGAGATGGCTGTGCAGTCATCACAGCAGGGCATGCCTAACTGTATGAATGCATGCCATGGAGTACCTACAGGGACCACTTCTCCAGGGCCGCCTTAAGCAGGTCAATGGTTGAATGCATAGGTTTGGTTGTAATTATTGATGCAGATCTAGCTTTCTCGATGTGATAAAACATAGCTTAATATAATACATATAACGCTGTATTCCGTGTACATCAACATGTTATCAGTATTGTAAATTTAGCATGTCATTAAGCAAGGACTCACCTACTCTGCAGTAACCTTCATCACAATGCCTTAGATATTGTTCCTATATACAGATCCCCATTCCAGTATTATTTCATATCCCTGTTCCATATAAACCACACTTGGTAGCTCTGGGTTGGGCTTGGTTGGCTCCAATATCGGTGACAAATATTATGTTGCCGTCTGATCGACATCTCATCAAGACTTTTTCCTTCCTTCCGCCTTCACCAAGCCTTAAGATCTGCCTGCGGCCTTTTTGGCTCATGCCATCTACGGGCAGAAGAGAAAACTACATTTCCTTTATATGACAGGCAAAAAAGTTTTCCAACATTAATATTCATAATGACTAATACCTTGCAGTGAGGGGTATTTTTCTACTTTTTTTTGGCTGGAGTTAAGAGCAGAGAGAGGACGGACGCTCATTTAATGTAGCATTTCAATCAGCTTTACTGTGGGCTGTGGGAACTAGCAGGAGGTTAAAAAGGGAGGTGGTAATCTGCTTCTAATGCTGTGGGAATGGAGTTAGGCGTTGAGATTACGTTGAGAATTACTTTGTGCCCCATAGCCGCCTGTCAAGGCACCTTTACCATACCCTGTCCACGCTTAGCTCTGCTTACGTGCTTAAATCTGCGTCCTAATACTCAATCCTGGTGTTTTTATGAGTGAAATTTACTTTCTCTGGCAGTTCCGGTTTTTCAGGCTGAGTTTTAGTCTATATAATTATATACCCTTCCGTCCTTCCTTCCTTCCTCCCAATAATCGAAGGGTATAATCTCATCTAGTATTGCCATTGGCATCAATGTCAGATATGTAGGTATAGTTATTGGTATGTATTATTGATATTAGTCAGTCAAAGGCCCCTATCTCATGGCAGTATACATTACCGATGTAATAAGATGTGCCTCTGGATTTATACAACACAGGCGCTTATTCAAGGTATAATCTTTGTGCGTAAAACTTATAAATTCCAATGTGCCCCGGCTCTTATTGAAGACACACGCTTGTACTATAGACAGGTCATTACAAAACATGCACACCTTTTATCATTACCTATAAAATGAAGAATGACCACTAACACTCACGTCACACCTGACCTACACATGCCAGCAGCCATAATATAGTCCATACCGGAACTGACAAAGCTGTCACTTCCGGTAAGAAGACACCATTTTGTCTATGCACCACATATAGATCTATAGGTTATATGTATGTACATTAATTTTCGGGTAACCCTCAAATATGGCCTCGAATAATTGATATCTCAACTTTTCATTTGAATTACCTAGACCATTTAGTATTATCGGTCTTTCAAATGAGCTATCTTGAAAATAGAAAAGGGAGAGAGAGGTGAGCTTTGGACCACTTGACCTTATAAGGCCTGTCTAGCGAAACATGGTCGACATCAAGATTACTTGTAAGACATGTGCATTATTTTAGAGGAAATTTAACATTTTATGATTGACAGAATGACCTTCAGTCAATATACCTTCATAACAGAATATAATTACCTATTTTTCATAATATACACTGTTGCAATTAAGTAGCTGATACCTTGTTGCAATCAAAATGCAGATATTGAATCGATATGGGCACATAAAGTGTCCAGTTCTGTGTTTATCTGTTATGGATTCAAGTTAACTGATGCCGACAATAATGGATGTAATAGCACGCTATAACAAAGTGTTTGCCATGATTAGAAATTAGAAGTAGAGAGATAAATAGACTAACAAAAAGAAGACAACAAAAGCTTCCCCTCTCTCCCCATTACCCATACCGACACTGCGGGTCTCAGATACCAGTGCAATGTATTAGTATTTCTATGACAAGCTTGTGGTCACAGCGATCGGGACCACCGCAGCAGGGGAAAAACACAAAACACTGGTTCACATTGCAGATCGACTAAAAACCCCTACCCAGCGTCCACATCAGAAAAACTCACCAAGAAATAAACCCAAAGAAAGGTAGCGGTAAAAGGCAGCCTAGGGGGTCGGCCGTGGAAGGGTCGGTGGCACCTCTACTCCTCCGTCCAATTGCTTCAGTACCGTTGCCTCCCGTTGAGCAAGTTTTTAGTCGGGAAAGATGGGAAGGCGCACTGGACAAAAAGCCTGGCTCGACGGCCGGCGGTCCAGCTAAAAACACAACCCCACTCCTCACTCACTGCCTCCCCAAGAGAACTGCATGAAAACAAATAGGTTTTACCGAATCACTACTGAACTAGTTTAGATCGGCGCACGATAGAGCGGACTGCATTTGAGAAAAGAAGAGGGATGCATGGATAGGAGGGATGGTTTTATCTCAGTTTTATTGTGTCTAGACTGTAAAACAACTGACAGTGTTTTACCCTGTGGTGGGTAGGGAAAAATGGGGAAGGGACTAAAAAGATGTACCAGCCGTTTAAAATGGTCGTCGATGGAGTTAGATAGGGGAATTATTAGAGGAGGTGCTAGTACTAGGAGGTATTGGGTATATGGGAATTAAGTAGATCAGCTGGGTTGGCTATGTCAAACCACTTTTGTATAGTATTCTCTATAGTATACTGCTTAGGTATTATGTTTCCATTATGTTATACCATATCGTCTTATTAAAGCAGTCAGATGCATATACATGTAGATCAAGAGGAGCGATTTCCCTGTTTTTATACAAGGCAGGTGGTTGTTCAATGTGATTATTTCAGTATTCAATGCTACAAATATATATATATATATATATATATATATATATATATATATATATATATATATATATATACATTTATAATTTATGATCCTCCTGTCCTGCTTATAGATACAAGACCAGCGCTTATTAAAAAGAAAACGGCGCTTAAAGGCGATTATATGTTATCTATATTATAGCCCCAACAGACACTGAATCACCATCTCCTACCGGTGCTACCACCAGACTCCTCTATAGTACAACATATATCTCTATACATCGCATAAAATAAGACCACACAAAACAACGCTGTTTACTCAGCGACCTTTTTGAGCAGATAGAAATGGTGTCACGATGTTTTGCTGTGACGGAGAAGAAGAACGACCCACTGAGGCTTTTATTTATTCATTCATCTGTTTTTTGTGTTTTTATTTGTTTTTTGTTGGTGTTATCACTCACACAACCGGGTGCATTCAGATCAGCTGATCACTGTGCTACTTCCATGGAGCTCTATAGAGAGGTGGACCCATAAATAGAATAGAATGGAATGACTGCTGCAATAGAACTTCATCGTGTTGAAAAGGAAAACCAATATTGTTTTGAATATGTTTTGTCATTTGTGTTGTTTTTATTTATGTCTATTTATGTGTTGATGTTTTTGTATCTGTTTTGGGGGGTGCCTTTTCTTTTATCTTTTTTTAAACATCTTTATATACATATATTTTTATGCATGTTCAAATGGCTGTTAGATCTTATCCATCTGTTTCAGTTTGCAGTCTCTCTCATAGAGCTCTTAATTCCATCACATGAAAGTATTTAAAAAAACAGACCCTTCCAAGATCTCAGTCATAACATGCACATATTCTACACATAATTATACTAGTACATTTGTATTTGAAAGCAACCCTATGAATGCCTTCATCTATTATATAATCTTGTGTACCTCATCTGTACATATGATGCACACTTGTAGTTCATCCCATGGTCAGCTACAACCTGAATATACTCTTTCCTTTTGTAACTGTGTATCCTAGCACACAAATCAAGTGCAGGTGGGCAGACTTTGGTTTGAATGCTTAAATTTGGCGTGAGGTATACACCTGTGCATACCATACAATCTTGGCGTTTATTTTTGGTAGCACCTAAAATTAAATCATCCAATATTTCACAAATTCAGGCTCAGGATTCATGGATGACTGTAAATTGAGGCTTCTTGCTCAAGGTGTATGCGTGTACGACTCATGGTGGATTCCCCCCCCCCCCACATCGATAAACATAATTATGACCTAGGTGTGCCTCATGCTGCTTTACCTGCTGAACCAGTGACATGCATCCTCCACCTCACCCACCCACTACCGACCAGCCCCAACACATGTATGAAGAAGTTCAGTCTTAGCGCCGTGTCATTATCCTCCGATAATTAGTCACTAAATTAGAAGACATTAACCTTTTTCCCCTGACATTCAACTTTTTTCACATCATGTCGACTACAAGTTTTATCCTGTGCGACTCTCTTTTGTCATCATTACCCCCCGACGTTAGGCCAGGCCTCAACCCCCTCTCCTACCCAGCCTATATATTACACAGTCATGCGCGTCTTTTTGAAGGACCCCTTATTTCAGACCACGTTTTGTCATTCCATCCATATTATCAGATCTGCCTCTGAGAGTCTTGGTGGGTCGGCCATTTTTTCTTCATTTGTCTGTGTGTGATGCATAATTTGTTCTTTCTGCAAATGGCAGTTAATTCTCCCAGAGATGAAGACGATGCTTGTGTGTTGTTTTTTTTGCCAGTGTCTTTTATTGGTTTCTCCTATAGCGTAGGAATCAGGCTGACTTGATGCAGTTTGTTGGGATAGACAGAGGGAAGGGAGACCATATATTTGAGAGAGAAAAAACAACACCCATCCTCATTTTCTCTTTCTCCGCCGTGGAAATGAATTATATGACAAAAACCAGGGAGGCAGAACAAAAGGACAGCTCTGCCATACTGATTGTCTTTGATTTGCCACTGAACGCATTATAGCTATATTGCCTCGTGCAGTGGGCTTAAAAAGCACCAACCAATCACAGGCAGAGCCCCCGATCACGTGACTGATCATGACAGAGAGCTGCCACCTAGCGGAGGCTTTTCTCCATCTCCGAACGAGGTCAGAAAAATGCTCATAACACGATTGCCTACAGCAGCTTAATGGTTAAAAACTAAGAAAAGTCCCCGCCCCCCTCCACACACACACACACATACACACACACATTTCCATCATCTCCCACCAGCATCCCATTTTGTTCTTGAACATTATTATTTTATTCCATTATTTACAATAGAGACAGGAAGAAGCCAGTGCACCTCGTCTCCTAATAGTTCTTGGCTGTAACTCGATCCTAATTTGCTTTCTTTAGTAATCTTTATCAGCAGAAAATCCCTTTTCGCCGACCAAAATAAAATAGAGGAGAGGCAGCCGAGGCGAACATTTGACTTTGAAAAGAAAAACAACGGACAAGGAAGGGCTCCTAACGTTTGTGGCTTCTCATTCTCATCTTAAGCCTTACGATTTTTATCCAATTTTCTTTGGAGGTTTTCTCTAATTTCTTTCGGCCAGTTCATGTAGTGTAAACAGGAGGACGAAGATGTCTCCCAGTGAGGCACACCACATCTTTTAGTAAAACTTTAAGAACCGCATGATACCTCCAGGTGTATACATGTGTCTTGATGGTCATGATGTACCATTGAATCACTGGCTGAGTCTTATCACCACTAAGTGATGTATGATTCTGGCCCTTCAGGAATGTACTGATTACTGCATATAATGGCTTCGTGGGATACGACCAGTCCCACAGAGGGGAATACGATGTAAAAAATCCCATGGAAGTGGACATTTGCATTTATGTCATGGCCTAGGTGGTTTTAATAAAGAAAAATTGCTCAGAACTGTTCGGAATCCAAGATGGCGGACACCCATTGAATACGGCCACAATCATTGTATTCCATCCCCCCCCATTGAATATGGCGTGTCCAGTACTGTTCTATAGTAACGTTTGCATCAGCCAGGACATAATGGTGATTATTCTCTCCAGGGCTTCCAACCAAATGGCATAATGCATTATGACATTATGTGGCCCTTAAGCCTAAAGGGTTAACACATCCGGGTAGGATGTGGCTGTTGGTGCCTCCATGGAGTGATGTCCACATCTTAACCTGACATGTATACTAGTAATGGGCATGGGTAGGGTGACATGGGTGCAAATGTGTTTGTATTTAAATCAGAATTTTCTACTTTAGAGTAGAGAGCAGTCCCCAAAACACCAATCCATACAAAGCATCATCCATCATGTATTTAGAGAAAAAATGTTTTAGAATACCTTTAATAACACATAATATAAGAAATTTGTTATTGCACATAATTATATATAGGGTATGATTTTTCACGATTTAGGCGATAACAGTCAGATAGCTTGTAATCTTGTGATCTCTGTAAAACATAAGATATATGGGAGATTTATATGACAACACCATGAAATAAAGAAAGTATAAAAACAATGATCAACAACACATGGTCCTGTATGTACCGAAGCTTCGGGAGAAGAATTGAATGAGGGGGTGGAGAAAAGTAACGGCCTGCACTGATGATGGTTCGTGAAGGGTCGGGGCAGGGCTGGGAAAGGGCTGGTATAGCAAACCACCACAGAGGGACTAGTCCTTTGGTCGTCATAATACATAATTCTGGTCCTGTCAAGGAACTCGCCAGGGCTTCATCCATGCCTTATGTCGATAAGACAGCGTTAATGCAATCCTGAAAATTGGACATGATGGGTCAATGCGCAGTGCTGATGTTTTATTCACACATTTTAAATTTGTAGATTATGAAATACATGAACCTTGAGGCATAATGTGGCCCTCAAATGTCTAAACCTCTACCACATGTTAATGGATGCCTGCGGTTACAATCTTCTTATTCCAAATAGGGAATAAAAAGAAAATAATGAAATATATACAGAGGATGTGAACCCAGTGTTCACTGGGTCAGCAGGATGTGGCACACCCCCATGCTACCACATCACCTCAGGGAATGGTCAGTTTTTTACCAACATGGGGTGGTGAACGTCGACATGGCATAGGGTCCTACCAATGCCCCCTAGCCTGTTTTTATATAGTAACGCATGGGATTTCCCACTTCGAAGTGAATCCCCCTGGTCGTAATGACACTGCCATAGGATGACACAACCTGTAGGCCTAGCATCTTAGCCTACCGGAATACATGGCACTATCAGTACTAGCAGGCCAGTGCAGGCTACCGGAATACATAGCACTATCAGTACTAGCAGGCTAGTGCAGCCTACCAGAATACATGGCACTATCAGTACTAGCAGGCTAGTGCAGCCTACCAGAATACATGGCACTATCAGTACTAGCAGGCTAGTGCAGGCTACCGGAATACATGGCACTATCAGTACTAGCAGGCTAGTGCAGGCTACCGGAATACTAGCACTATCAGTACTAGCAGGCCTAGTGCAGCCTACCGGAATACATGGCACTATCAGTACTAGCAGGCCTAGTGCAGCCTACCGGAATACATGGCACTATCAGTACTAGCAGGCCCAGTGCAGCCTACCGGAATACATGGCACTATCAGTACTAGCAGGCTAGTGCAGCCTACCGGAATACATAGCACTATCAGTACTAGCAGGCCTAGTGCAGCCTACCCGAATACATGGCACTATCAGTATTAGCAGGCCTAGTGCAGCCTACCAGAATACATGGCACTATCAGTATTAGCAGGCCCAGTGCAGCCTACCGGAATACATGGCACTATCAGTACTAGCAGGCCTAGTGCAGCCTACCGGAATACATGGCACTATCAGTACTAGCAGGCCTAGTGCAGCCTACAGGAATACATAGTACTATCAGTACTAGCAGGCTAGTGCAGCCTACCGGAATACATGGCACTATCTTTTTGATTTGATTTGATTTTATTTCAACAAAGCTACGCGGTTTACACAGTACTAGCAGGCTAGTGCAGCCTACCAGAATACATAGCACTATCAGTACTAGCAGGCCTAGTGTAGCCTACCGGAATACATGGCACTATCAGTACTAGCAGGCCTAGTGCAGCCTACCAGAATACATGGCACTATCAGTACTAGCAGGCTAGTGCAGGCTACCGGAATACATAGCACTATCAGTACTAGCAGGCCTAGTGCAGCCTACCCAAATACATGGCACTATCAGTACTAGCAGGCCTAGTGCAGCCTACCAGAATACATGGCACTATCAGTACTAGCAGGCCCAGTGCAGCCTACCGGAACACATAGCACTATCAGTACTAGCAGGCTAGTGCAGCCTACCGGAATACATGGCACCATCAGTACTAGCAGGCCCTAGGGACATCAAGGTGTTTGGTGTCTTCAAAACTTCATAGATGCCTAAGAACTGACGATGTAGACAAGGCATTGCCGTGTTCTTATATTTTTTCCTTCTATGTTTGAAACCAGAAAAGAGGATCAAACAAACTAAACCAATTGGAGTTTACAAGTCGATTAAACATAACGTTCATATCGAAAGAAAATTATATCATTCTAGGCATTACAAACTCAAATGTCCCTCAAATGATTTCAGATTGTTGATGCTTGAGGACAGAATGAATATTATAAGGGAGATATTCCCTTTAGCTATTTCATTTAATCTCACCTAAGAAAGGGACAAATCAAGATTTCCTCCTGACCAACATGGCCGACGATAGCTTGTAACGGTCACCGTGGTAACTAAGCACTACACTTCCTGACAACGTCGCGTCCTGAGTCACGTGACGGTCTGCAATAGTTCTTGCATGTGTCATGCCACCCGCATGCCACCAGCGGCTTCCAGCGAAGAATCGATCCGGCATCCGGGGTCTGTGTCAAGACATGAGATCAAACAAGCCGATCACTGTCAAAGGGCCCCAGTGATCGGCTAGTATACACTGGTCATCGATCTGTTTGATGCCTGTCATTATGCGGGAAACGCCCAGTGCGCATGTCTGTAATGGGGGTATCTGGTGGTGTATAGCATTGACAGCCCTTGTATCTGGTTGACAGCCAAGGATTTTCATTGGAAGCTCTCTTATCACATTTTTGTGCAGCTGTAGAGCAATTCTATTAAAAGGAAGTTTCCCTTTTCAAAGAATGATTCCATGGCTACCTATATCATGTAATAATGCGTAACATAGCTGGGGACAATGAGTTTTGGAAATTTTGTCTTTCATCTAAAGAGGCTACTAGAAATTTCTTTCTAGTAGCCTCTTTAGGTGAAAGACAAAAATTTCCAAAACAAATAGCTGGGGACAATGGGGTCAGATTTCTTCACGTGTACGATGTAATAGTACGCGTCTCCTTCACCTACAATAAGATGTGTCCCATATGTAACACCTGTTCTAATCTTGTTACATTAACTGCAGATTAAAAAAAGATGGGGGAAAGGATATAATCAAGCCAGTCTAGCCCAGAAAAAAAACATCCGCCATTCTACAGTGACAATTTTGCTTATAATACACAAGGCAACCCACGTTTAATGTCTACGTGCCATATTTAGGTCTAGGCCTATATGGGACATGTATATTTCTGCACAATTAGATATCTAGAGCTTACATGAGACATACATGTGGTAGCAGATATTAATACATTGTACCTGCCCTTCAGTGGTCGTATATATGTTGCTACAAGGTCGGTGAATTAACCCTCCAGGAGCTGCATAGTGCTTTGATATGACCTTAGGCTTAGGTCGTCATGATCCATGATTGCAGCCTTGGTGAGTTTGGACAGGCTGCAGCCATGCATCATGCCCACAGCATGGGGGTCAGAAGGGTCGGCATGATGCACATGGATGCAGCGCTGGTGAGTCTATTGACTACAGACAGTGTTCATGGACAATACAGGAATTCTAAACAGGATACATATTTGACATGGTGTCTAGCTTTTAATGCAGTAATTTCTATGTCACACTTCTTTTATGCTTAACCAATTTATCATGAGTTTTTCATGGCAAAATGTCCTAACTTCCCATGGCTAGCACATTATATATACAATGGATAGAGTAGTGGATACAATTATGTGATACGAGTCAAAGTGGAGTTGGAACATCAATAGTTTTATTTAGCTGGAACGTTTGTATATCATCCAAACCTCCCAAATTACATTCACTTATTGCAGCTCAGATGTTTGATGTGTTATTCACTATGCACATCCCCATACCTGTTCTAGTGAAGGATTTACATAGATAATTGATAGAGACAAACTGAGATGACTAAGAGAGAGCAATTGCTTATCATTCTGGTTACTACATTGTAATTTAAAAATTGGCCTTTGTGAAATACCTCTTATAAACCTTGATCTGAACATGACTTTACCATTTAATATTGATTACTGATATATTGCCCATATATTCTTTTGTAGAGATTAACCTGCACTAAAATGCGCATGGCGCATATGACAATAACGATCAATAATTCACTATTCAACAGCCCATCCCTGCACCCTGAAACAGACTTCCTGTTCTTGGCTTCGTTTTCCTATTTTGGATGACATTCAAATAAATAGGTTCTTGCCTTTACATGGTCCTGAAATATCACATACCGGTATGTTCCTGTCAATTCTCCGTTCATGGCTATAGAATCTTGACGGTCACTCTTAATTGACAGCTACAATCATTAACTGTAACCTTTCTCTGTACATAGACCGGGCTGTTCTGAAACCATAGTTAATAACTGTTCTTTTAGGATTAGCAGTTTAAACTATACAGGACCCTCTTTTTCAACATTTCAGGGACTTTTTTGCTCGGTTACTTCTACCCCTGTACATGTTTATGGGCTGGTTTGGTAATTTCAAATTGCAGCTATTCCCCCCATGTCCTTACTCCCAATCTCTGACATTTTCCTTTTCTTTTTTTCTTTTCGCTCTTTCTTATTTTATTTCCATAGATGCCCCAGCTGTCCTACTTGTGGGATAAGCACATAACGTATTAAACACGGCACAATGAGGAGGCCGACCTACATAGGCCTACTTCCCCGTCGTCACAGTGTGCATGTAACTAGGCCAGACCTAAACTTGTGCTGTCAGATTGGGACTGGTATCAGCCATGTAACACTTAATGGACTGCATCGTGCTCTATTTAGTCTACCATGTCCTTTGTGCCGGGCCTTTGTGTTTTGACTGTTATGGAATATGAGGAATTTGCTTCTGAGTAACTCACCTGTGCTTGATTCCTTCGGGACGCTGACCCTATGTGTTTACGTTCTAGCGTATTAGAGATTTTAAGATCACGACTTGTACGGCAACGTGTACGTCTAGAATGAAATGGTAGGCTAGACGTTGCCGTACACGTTACAAGTAGGCAAATCTTAACTCACCAGCATTGCATTTGTGCATCATGGCGACAAAGGAACAATCTGGAGGCATCATGTGGCCTTGAACAGGCTAGTTTTAGCCACCTCCCATACTATGTACACCCACCCTTATAATATAGCTGCCCACACAGTCTGACTAAATATAGAACCTGTTTATAGCTCTTTTTGTGCCATTAAAAGTAATAGCTGACAAAAATAGTACTTGATATCACAGTGAATAATCTATAGATAGAGGTGGGTGTATAAAAAAAGGTGCAGCAGCAGCAACAGCAGCAGCCGCATCCCCATCCCATGTCAGGTACAAGTAGCATGTGATGTGAAAGTTGGCTTGGAGGGGTGGGGCTTACGGGGTTGCATAATAAGCCAAGAAATCCACCCACAACTGGAGTCTTTGTAATTCTTTCCAGCATTTTATTTATATGGTGCCAAACTTTTTCTGTTTGGTTCTTTTACTTTTGCTTCTCTTTTCGAGTCCACCCATGCATGAGTTGAAAGTACCATTCATAGAAAACAAGTTCCGATGATTTGCGGTCGTTTGTTTAGTTAGCATAACATTAACCTTCTGTTGATACCACCAACTGTTGTTTTTGTGTTGTTGTTTTTTATTTATCTTTTTCCCCTGGAATAAGTCCCTAAATGTGTCCCCCTGCAAAAACACGATCCCATAATGCTCTTTGGTCCCCTTATGTGTGTCATGGGGGTCACACACGCGTAGGTCAGATAAAAACTGGTATTTTGAGTATCACTTCTGACAGGGTTATTGGCGAAATAAGGCTGAAGTTGGCGTTAAACTGCGTAAAAAGAGGGGGTAGGTGAGTGGTAGCGGTGGTGGTGATGGTGGGGCACCCCACATGCTAGTCCCGAAGCGGCAGACCTCAGGTGAACGGTTGAATACCTCGGGCCGTTTTTTTCCTAGTATACGTTTGTGAGGAGAGTTTTTATTGGTCGGGCCGCCGCCGGACTGTCAAAAGTTTTTATAGCGGCCCAGGCCGGGCCTCAGCGGGGCCGCGAGCATGACCCAATCAGGTGGGGGCTTACATCGCGTTACGGGCCGCTGCTGGTGAGTCTAGCACCAGTCTAGGGAGTGGAGAGGCGGGCAGAGAGGCCCAGACGGCCTGGGACATGCAGCTAGACATAACAACACTATACTACCAGCCTTCTCATAGACTCACTGCTACAGAAGGGGACCCAGTCCTACCACTATAGACAAATCAGTCTTCTGTGTGACGACTACAACTCTGACTGTTAGATCCTTGCTACTCCACCCCATCCACAAACCGGACACCCCCAGCCCCCTCCTCCTCCTTGTCGCCGCACGCGCCCCCACCGGAACACCACTGCGCGCCGCCGCTGGTCAGCAGGATCCAGGAGGAGAAAGTGTTTTCAAAGTTAGTTGAACAGGAGAAGGGGAAAGGAGGAGGGCTGTGAAAGTCTAGGTCAGGGACTTCTTACCTACCTATATAACATAGCCGACTGCCAAAGCTACACACACCACACTTCCCAAATCTACTGCGTTGTGGTTTTTAGCTGAGCCGGTGTTAGTGTGTTGGCAGGGGGACAGGGGGCGCGGTGGTCGTCATGATGGTGTCCACTACTTTTCTTCCTCCAGGGTGGTGGCCTCCTGTACTAGTAGTAGCCACAGGGGTATGGACACTACCCTCACTTGTGTGACGTCACAATAGCTGCTCCCACGCCATAACTCACCTGGATCACTATGGACGAACTTTAAAAAGGGAAATCAAAGTTGGAAAATAACAGTCTAGGTACATGTTCTCCGTGGTCTGAGTCAAACTCCTTAATCCAAGTGTTACGAGAAGATTCATCCCCGTGGAGGAACTTTATAAAGTGACTTGGTTACAACCTGTTGGATCTACTGGAGGGACTGTCTGCTTCTACATTGGTTTTTACCTTATTTATGAATACACAGGTATACAGGCAGTGTTAGGACCAGTAATCAAAGTGGTAGAGAACACTTAATCCACTGGAGGAGTTGTTCACTAGAGGAGAGAGTCCTACTATCCCACCAGTATCAGCAGCTGACTCTATTTTAGAACTTAATCACCCCCTCCTCCTCCTGTATCCATCCACCTGTCCCCCGGCGGCTGATTGATAACTTATCGATCTCCAGGTATCTCCTCAGTCCTCGGGGGTTCCCCTCCTCCTGCTCCTGGTCCTACCATTATAAAAAGGGGCCAACTCTAACTGCTTAACCCCGGAGGAGATGTCGTCCCTCACCTGACATCCTTTAACCTATACTGACCAGTGAGGGGCCACCTAAGGAGGAGGGGGTGGGAGGGTTGGTAGTACGTCAAGTCAGGAGGAGGAGGGGGGAGGTCTCAACACCTGGAGGAACACCATGTTGGGCAGGAGGAGCCCAGAGCCGGGGTCGGCCTCCCCCATCCAGTACCTACCGTACATGCCCCTGTGGAAGGTGGGCCTGTCTGATGTAGGTATTATGGTTATTGTTACATGCGTTTAACATGTAGATTGTTATTATTAAGTTTTATTTTAACAAACTTATGAATTATCTGAGTATTCAAGTTAAGACGTTTCAAGTTTCACAGCTCGCCTGCCATTGCTAACAGAAACTCCATGGGGAGGGTTGTTGTAGTTTTGTGATTTTTCTCCCCTTGTTTTTTTGTTGTAGTTTTTTCCTAATCTGTTTTTATGTGGGAGTGTTTTTTTTTCTTCTTTTTTCATCGAGTTTTCTCTTTCTATATTTTTGAAGTAATATTGTGATATCCCGAGAGTATTTTTCTCATCAAAAGAATGGTTTTAGCTCAAGCAGGCTGTGTTAGTAAAAAGAGGTCAGACACACGATTATATGCCTAACATTCAGGAGAGATCTACAACATTAATGGTAGCTGTTTCTCGGTATATACAGTCATTGCCCTAATAGCAACCACTTAATTACTCAGTATAGAAACACTATACATGTAACTCCATTTCTGCCACTTCCTCATTGACTGTACTAGAATACATGTATCTCAAAACTCACTACCTCTAGTGAAACCACTACATCAATAGAGCCCGAACAATAAGGCAACTTTGCTTTTGTGCCAGACTGGCTACGTTTATTGAAGTTGGCTATTGTATAGAACTGTAGTGTATGGGTATCCATGCTACACAATGATCTATGTACTGGGTAGGTGAGTCAGTGTTGCTGCTGATATATCATTTATAGCACTCTTGTTTGAATATAAACACAGTGCAGGGATAGCCCACACACTGATACATCCAGTAAACAGTTTCACTCTCATAGCTACGGCCACCTGTAGGCAAACCGCCACACCAACGCCCCCACCACACCTACAACAAAAAAACACCAACAACATAAAACACAACAACATTCCAAAAAACACCAATCCACCTCTAAACAAAACCCAATGGAAAAAAAACAACACCAGGGGCAGCCCACAGAGGGCGTTCTGGTCGCTCCTCTTGTGTACCTCTTCTTTCCCTCTCAATCTGTTCCCAGTGTTTTGCTGGGTTTTTGCCCTATCATCCATTTAAAAACCGACGCCCGCCGAGTGGGGAAGAAGCATTGCAAGCTCAACCTCCAGTAGGGTGTTGTTTTTCTCCAGTTTGTCGTATTTTTACACTCTTTCAATGAGAAGCAGAAGCAGGCGACATTTTTAGATAGGATTAGTTGTTTTTGCCGCCACCAGGTGGCGTGACCTCTGACCCCTCCGAGGTTATGGGCATCACGTGACATATGGCCGCGGTGTGGCCGTAAAAAGGGCTTGTTATTATTTCTTATACAGCCTTTTATACAAGTACAAACACCCAGCCCGCACGCCATTCTTTTTTTCGCGCCACTGAACCCTGTGGTGTTATTTTATGGTGGTTAAGCGACCAAAGTAGTCAGCTGATTGCTGACTGCGCCACTCGCCCCACGTGTCAGCGATACATAACCAGGTGGACAAACATGATTATTGTATTTTACTTACAAATTTACTTAGAATAGATACTGTATTTATAGAGTCATGAAACTAATGTTTCTCTCACATTAATGTAGAATTAGGATTGCCAAGAAAACTTGATGGTAACTAACTCAGTGAGTGGCACCTTAACTTTCATAGCTGTCCGCGGCGTTCCTATCTCACATCTCATTTCTTTATTCCACTGATAACCATAAATAGGGTTTCATGCCTGAAATGATTATCTAAAAATGTGACGGATCGTTGAAATGGCAACTTTAATGTAATAAAATGTGGGGCCAAGTTTCAATTCAAATTGATGCAGAGCACCCAGATAAAACAAACTTTTACATTTCTTGTATGTAACAAGGAGATTATGATTATGGTACAGAATAAGCAAATTGATTAACATATTATTTCATATAATGTCCTAAAATCAAACTTGGACCAAAAATCCAATGCTTCAGCAGCATTCTAATGAAAAATATAACTAAAATCGAGTTTCTACTTGCTCACATTCATCCGACTGGGGGGTTAAGGAGGATGGGAGGGAGGGGGTGGCAAGCATGTATTAACCCTTAGGTGCCCAAGCGCACATTTAAGTGCGGTTTTCGGCTTAAATACATGTATATTGAAAGAAATTGTCATTCACAAACCTCTACTGATCCTATCTGCAAAGTTGGACCCTCTTCAGAATGGTCCTGACCTCCCTATTACGATACAACCATCCATTTTGCTCTATCTCTACTATATCCAGCACATGAAGTCAAAACTTGAAAATGAGCTGTCATGTTATGTGATTCTATAGAGGGAGCTAATATCTGACATGATATCAAAATGATCTTGGATCATATGCACCCAATTCTCCATACTCTAATTAGATTTTACCAGTACTGTTTATATCCATAAAAACAAGCCATGCAACAATTGGTACTAACACATTATGTTTCCTTAGTGTAGTACACATGCAGGGAAAATCAGCTTTGAATGTGCTGTAAGGCTCAGGATTGCAGGGAATATGGACAAAATTATAGCCCAATAGAGACCAAATACTAACAAATGACAATAAATGGAATGTTTTGGTAACTATGGTTACCAGACCTGACCAGAAATGGCACATCATTGACTGAAAGTCATTATTGAGTTATAAATATTCAGAAAATACAATGCAGAGCCCATATCAAAAGAGAAGATCAAAATAACACATTTTCTTATCAACAATGTGATACAATTGTGAAATAATGTAAAATCTTCAAATAATTCTGGGCACAAAAAGGTTTTAAATCTCATTCACCAGTGCATTTTTATGCAGACTTCTAACTAATCTTTTTGAAATCGAATTTCAGGTTCAAATTTCAGAAGTAGGTGGCGAGTTCTTGTGTGTGAGTCCCTGAGGGGGTAGTTCAGCCGGGACCTTTTGAAGTCTGTGTGGGGAAGCAGACTTGGGGTGTGGATGCGTGGAGGGAGAGGCAAGGGGTGGCATAGTATGGAATGGATGCAAGGTTGATGGGGGGGGGGGGTCATAGTATTCTCAGTCCCATCTTTTCTAATACGGGCCAGTAGATCGCGCACATCCCCCACGTGATTAAAAGACGTTCTCCAACGTCTACAAAGAATGTAAAGGTAATCTAAGATGGACAAAATCTAGCTTCTTTAGTTTGGTTTTTGTTAAAAGCAAGAAGCTCAGGTTCACCTCATTTTTTACCAAGATGCAGGAGATAATTTGGGAATGGCATACTTTGAACCATACCGCCTAATATGAATCAGTATGAGGAGTAACTTGTAGATTTTCCATGAAATTGGCGCTGGGACAATAATAGAATCTGATAAACCCATGCGTGACGAAAATAGTGACAACAATGGCATATGAAACTAATGGCCCACTCCATATGTGTTATGATATAACGTCGGCACCATAACGTCAGATGAAATAACATGACGTAGCAGAACATGACGTGTCGTCACAGAACTTGATGTGACAGCACAGTACATGATGTGACAGCACAGGACCTAATATAACAGCACAAAACAAGAAATAATGATGTAGAACAAGCTCTGATATAACAAACCATGACGTGACGTTACACTGTCACGCGTCTACACTGTATATTTAAACCTAACACAGCTATTAGACCTATGTCAAAAAACAGGAAGAAGACAATCTTGGCCTGCCCATATTAAGACGTTAGACCTATTACATGATAAGATGTGTATGTACTCCTACACACCAAGCATATTATTAATGCATAGACTATAGCCGTACCAGTAGCGACCAGTTACATGACCATGTACACCAGGCATCCACCCTGGAGGCAAAGTCCACCATCTGGAGGTAGCCAGACAGCTACAGAATAGCCGCAGGCTACCCCCACCCACCAGCACCACACACTCACAGTCTGGTTGTCTGTGTAGGTGTATGTCCACATCCACCTCCCCAACTGGTCTTCATGTCCTTCTAGTTATCAATGAATGTCCATCACGAGTCACATAAATGCCTCTGAGATGGGCAGATAATGCCTAGATATGGGAGTGGTTGATCTATATGGCTCTGGGATGGTTTATGTGTCTATCGAATAGTGGTTGTCCATCCGCTGGTTATAGTCAGTGTATGATAATGTCCACAGCAGACCAGTGTCTGTCAGCTAAAACCGTTGTGCATCAGTTGGATTTTGGATGCCCATCAATTGCCATGGAGTGTCTGTCAGCTGGACTAGTTTTATGTCAGCTTATACATCTGTCTGCAAGCTGGTTTAGTTGTATGTCAGCTAATACACCTGTCTGTAAGCTGGTTTAGTTATATGTCAGCTAATACATTTGTCTGTAAGCTGGTTTAGTTGTATGTCAGCTAATACATCTGTCTGTAAGCTGGTTTAGTTGTATGTCAGCTAATACATTTGTCTGTAAGCTGGTTTAGTTGTATGTCAGCTAATACACCTGTCTGTAAGCTGGTTTAGTTATATGTCAGCTAATACATTTGTCTGTAAGCTGGTTTAGTTGTATGTCAGCTAATACATCTGTCTGTAAGCTGGTTTAGTTATATGTCAGCTAATACATTTGTCTGTAAGCTGGTTTAGTTGTATGTCAGCTAATACATCTGTCTGTAAGCTGGTTTAGTTGTATGTCAGCTAATACACCTGTCTGTAAGCTGGTTTAGTTGTATGTCAGCTAATACATCTGTCTGTAAGCTGGTTTAGTTATATGTCAGCTAATACATTTGTCTGTAAGCTGGTTTAGACTTGCTTGTTTTCTATGCTGTCAATAACTTAATGGAAATTCAATTATAAATTGTGGACCATATCTAAACTATGCTGACACGTTTCAAACTGTATGTCTTCCCTAAATCTAGCTATATAATAGGTTCCTTCACACATTTTTCACTCCGGTTGTGAGTAGGCCTTGTCATGGACAATGATGAGCTAATGACAACTGACATACTTATCGCTTTATAAGCATTTATTCTTTTTGTTTTACATTGATAACTGCCTAAATGAACCATCAAATGTCATACTAGGGCGAGTTCTGTGGCTTGGTGCTCGCATATCAAGGCTTTATACAAGTGAAGCATACTGTCAGTATGTCACTATTACATATGATTCATCATCTCCTAGTTTGCTCATCATCTCTTAGTTTGCCGAAGGATATAAATTGTCCAGTTCACACGCAATGCCAGATCATTTTAGACACCTTTATGTGAATTTACAAACGCACTGATTCACCTGCCTCCATGCTGAGCTATCGTTCACGTTACTATACATAGTATAGATATATTTATATTATTTTCACAGCTCATTTTTGCCTACTTCCTATATATAGCTGTTATGTGTATAGGGAGGAGGCTCATTTTGACTCTTCCCATATGAAATATGGATATAAAAAGAATTGACAGTTTTGATGGAAGTGCATTGCTATGTTTTAAGGGTACTACGATAGTGGTGGTGATGATGGTAGTGTATGGGTAGGAGAGGAACGGGATTAATTCAACACGAGAGACAAACCTTGAGTCGGACACTTGATTTTGTATTTACATATAAATTCATCTTAACCAAGGGAAAACTGAAGGTTGATTGAAACATGCTGAGCTGTCTATTGAATTCTATGAATCAAAGTGCACATAATTTAGATTCTACTCTCATCAACAAAGAAAAGTACTTAGGAATAATTATTCACTACAAATTGAAGTGTGCGTCACAAGATGAGGATCCGACTCTCGGCGAATCTACCCAATTGTACAGAGGTGTGAGAACAAAGGTCTCTCATTAACCCAGGGCCTGTGTATGATGTGTGTGTGTGGGGGGGGGGGGCGGGGTAGTGTTCAAACTGATAACATGGCACCGGGACCTACAGACTACCCTGGTAATGAACCAATGGATAGATGAGAAATGGGCATCACATAGGCCATTAAAATGACAATTAAAACCAATTTGACCGATTTCAATTTGGGATGCATGCAGCCAGGAGAGAGAATTGACCCATTTTGTGAGCCTCATCAGTCAAAGTAAGACAGTAATACCAATGGGTGGGTGGCCTGAGGCCAGAGCACACAGTCACATAGAGTACAAGTGTTATTGGGCATGGGGAAAGGGACATCCATGCATCCCCCACAGGAGCGTCCCTTTCTGCTTGCCTGCTCTCACTTTTTAGTAATCCTCTCTCATACTGCATTAGATTTTATATTAATCAATTCAAGTAAGAACGACTTGATGTATTTGGATCATAGGAACTCTGAATTACTACAGTTTTGCCAAAAATGATGAAGATAATTTCAAAACTCTACCTAAAATGACCAATACCCATATAAACCACGTTCACAAATTACAGTTGTACTTTAGGTTGTACCCCATTATATATATATATATATATATATATATATATATATATATATGTATATATATATATATATATATATTATATTATATATCCCAGTTGACAAAGTTTCTCTGAATGGTATCTGAACTATAAAATAACACTTGAACATTTCTAGACAACCACCACACAACCAAAGCCAATACCAACAAATTTGTGCTGTCAATATCATCTTTTTGGGATGTTTCAACCAAAGGTAGAGAATATGCAGTTTGGAATATCAATATGAAAATCATGTTTTGCAAAAATGGGAATTTTATCCCTCATATGGGAATATTTTACTATGAAAGACAAAACTCTATATAGTATCTATTACCTCTCCGATTTCAAATAATCAAGACCAGATCGATTGTGAGTTCAAACCAACAGTCATCAAATGTAATTTCAATGGAAAATATGAATTGTTGAAAAACTCATATTGTGGATACTTGGTCCATTTTTGTAGGCATGGGTTTACATAATTACCTCGGGCTTCCCTAGCCCACTTAAATGATTCTATTTCTCCTCTTTCCTATCCCCTCGGATGTGTGTAGTGCACATATGCGAGGGCACCAACACATTCCTCTGTGAAATTGCATAATATAGTTCTCGCCATGAATATATGACCTTAGCTGTCGAAATGGCGTTAAACATCTATTACTCACTCACTCACATAATTACCTCACGTAACTTGCCATTGAATATAGAAATGGAAAATAATAACTAATAACATGACTGAATCTTGACGGAATCTTGATCAAGATATCCCTCAAACCTGCTGCTCACGTGCACATTAACTATTTTAAAGAGGCTCAAGGTCATGAAACATAATATAACCATTCGTGGCCCACAAATACCTAGATTAAACAGGTGACAAGAAATGCAATTTAAATAGAACCATGGTCCAACCTTTTACCACATTATTCACGTTATATATTATTTTACAAGGTGATTTTCCTAAGATAACCCTTACATTATGACAATTGTCTGTAACAATACATTTCAATGGCTTTTGATCAGAAATTTGTCTTGTTTTTTATGTCAACCACAATCATTTCCAGTACAATATTTTTACAGCCAGTCGGATCACACCAAATTCAACTTAAAAGGTTGTGAGGCAATATTATGCCTATGACATTTCTCAGTATTAGTAAAGGATATCCAAATCGAGTTGAAAGTATATGTCTAATGTTTAGTATATTTCTTTTTTTTTCCAGGGTACCTCGGGCACGTCGTCAAGCGGTGCGGACGTAGGTCAGCCACCTATGGACTCCCCATCCGGTGGTATGTATTATGTCTATATTCTTCACACCTTTAAGTGGGACTTCCATCAAAGATTATTATTTTAAAAACAAACTCAAAAATCTCATATTTACTTGAATGCATTGATCATTTTTTCACAAAATCGTCCAACTGTTTGGAAATCGTTTGTAATGGAATGAATAAAGCAAATTTATTATCGTGCGAGCAAAATCAATGAGGACTGATCGACAAATGGCTGTTGATGGAAGGCTAACTTAAATAACCATAATATATTAAATACGGAGCATGTAGTCTAGATATAAGTATCATCTAACAGAGTTCTCTCTTTGTACTAAGTCCTGTTTACAAACTAGTTTGCATGCTTCAACAACTGAATGACAGACAATGCATGCATCTATTAATCATTTATGAATGTTTATCAATTCTATTACTCATAGTGGCTAGCTCAAGTCAATACTAAAACATGGACAGAAAGTCGTTCATTTGTGACCAACTGTCCCTAGAATGGCTAGGAGTCCATGCTTAGCATATAATTCCCTGATAGTATTTGCTCAGAGTCTTGGAGATTACCCCTCCATAAAGGTCGTTACGTGTAGACACGTCTATGTATATCTCTATTTAGACCGACACTAGGCCCCAACAATGGGCGGTAGAGGGTGTGAAGGTCCCTGTCCCTCCCCCCACTCTAATAGAGGGACCGCCCCACATGAACCCTGGCCTTAGTGTGTGGCAATCAGTCTTGTCTCTGGAGGAAGATGTTGCTCTCTACAGAGACCTATCGTAGGGTATGTGTCTTTTCTCGTATCTTGCCAGACTTTGGCGCATAATGGATTAATACCAGTATAACCCTGGTTCCCTTACTATTATTAATACTATATCTGCAACAGTATTAGCCTACTCGGGGTATGTAGGGTATAAGAAACTGTTTAAGGGTGAAGTGATAATGAAAAACTGTGCTTAAGCATAAATATATTAATGGATTGTTAAGGGCATATACGGTGATTCTAGGGGCTAGATAAAAAGCACAGGGCCATTGTTGTCTATGGCGTTTATACCATGGTTTCAACCATTAAATTAAATGTATTCACCTTAAAAAGCCATGAAAATCAATGTTATTTGTTGCGACTGGACATAATCCATCTTCTGCCATATTGGTTTCTCGGCAAGACGACAAGGCTGCCTGGACGCAAAGTGTTACCTCGGCATGTGTACTACAGGCATTTTCATAGTAGAACCGCTGGTAAGGACTGCGCGCGACAGCCAGAATACCCTTAGAGCATATGCCAACGTGACAACTTGTGTCTCGCCGTGGTAAATAATCCTTGCGCTACGCAGTCAACACGATGGAGAAATTTCGCTCGATCGATTTTTATATCTTCAATCCTTCTAAATATACATGTCAATTCATGGCGAATTAAAGGTAGGTGATAGATTATAGTATCTAGATTCATCCTCTATTCGCATTAAGCTTCTAATGCTATAGTTTTTTTATTATCAAATTAAATTGTTCACTGTCAACTTGCTGTCACATCATCTCGTCTCAAGTGTCAACATCCGTTCATTTAGCGCATACTATTCGAACGTCTTTATCTGCTCCCCGCACCGTCAAATCGTTCAAGAATGTGATAACCATGGTATAACAGATGATAGGGGTGGTGAGGATGGAGAGACAGCAGGTTGAAATGGAAGTATATGTACTAGTAACTGTAAGGAGTTGGGAACATGAAGGGGCCCCTAGTGCAGGGTGAGATATTGGAGTGCGGGGCAATGAAGTGTAAAGATGGGTAAGGATGAGGGACAACCTGGGAGGGTGGCGGAGGGGGTGCAGGGTTCTAGGGCACACCTGTTGTGACACCTGGCTTGTATGAATGATTACGACACAGATGACACAATCAATTACCAGGCCCTCCCCTGGACGCAGGCGATGTGCACTTCCCCTAGTAACCCCCTCCCCTGTCTCTTTTACTGCTCACCTGAAGCACCCCACCTGGACCTGCACCACCCCTCCTCCTGCCCCCCCCCCATAGACACACGTGTAGTGCCCTGCTTACAGGTAACGTCTTCACATGGGTTACCCACCGCCACCTGCCCCAGCATCAACTGCACATTCCATCTTCCCTCTCTCCTTCAATCCTTTCTCCCTCAAATCTTATCTTCCTGTCTACCGGTTTCCCTCCCACCCTCAGAAATCCCCCTCCGCCACTTGCTGCCTCACATCTGTCCTTTGCCCTCACTTCACTTGTGTCCCCTCTGTCTGTCTCCCTTCTCTCTCTCTCTCTCTCTCTCTCTCTCTCTCTCTCTCTCTCTCTCTCTCTCTCTTTCCCTTTCCCTCTCCCCCTTTTTTTCTCAGTCTGTCTCTGTCTATGTCTGTCTGTCTTTCTCTCTCTCTCTCTCTCTCTCTCTCTCTCTCTCTCTCTCTCTCTCTCTCTCTCTCCCCTATCCTGTTACCCCCTCTCACTGTCTCCCCCACCCGATTATTTATTCTCATTGTTTTATAACCAAGGCTCCTCATATTCCAATTTCGCAGAGAATGGTCACTTAAAAGGAGTTTTGAACGTTTTGGCAATTTGGTGTGGAATTAAAGGTGAAAGTTCCGCCCCAACGTCTTGCTGCTATCTGTCTTCTTATTGGCCCTTTGAAGAGTATTTACCTGTGGTTACCATGGTGATGACGTCAGGGCGGACAGCATGACCCAGGGGTGCCCCCTACAAATATCGGAAGGGGAGGGGTGTCTTCCTTAAGGCCTGGAGGTGTAGGGCAGGGCAGGTTAGGGTCATTGGGAGAGTGGGGCTTTCAGATAACTAATAATAAAGACATGTTTGTAGTGTTGAGGGCGGACGGCAGAGGGCAGGGCGACATGGTCCTCCTCCTAGAGAGCACTTCCCACCAGTGCCATTTCACAACACCTTCCTTACCCCGTCCCCATAGTCACCCCATCCTCCCTAGTCACCTACAACTTTGGGGTCAACAATGCCTTAATGTCCCCACCCACCCATCACCCTACCACCCTCTCAGACACTACAGGTAATGTTCCCCAGGTTCCCAGGCCTGTCTGCCATTACGGTACCTGAGTGCCACACCTGAGTTAACCGCAGCCCACCTGGCCGATGTGGTAGTCACCTTTCTGCCTGCTGCTGATGCAGCATGGATGTGGACTTCTACCTGCATCTTCTTCCCCAGCCTCCTTAAGGCCACAATTTTAATCTTAATCACCCAAAGCATTTCCCAGTCATCTCTATTTATCAACTTATAGGTATTTGTGATGCTTATGCATAATGATATCAATTTTGTATTTGAAAAAAAGTAGGTTGCGGCCTCTTTTCGTTCTGATTTGGATACAAGGCTGCCAATATGCCCAGTTCTATATCAACCCTATGGAAGAGATATAATTTCGGATCACACGATTCTTAATTGGAATCCTCCAGTTGTACATTTGTACAGTGATCCACAAACTCCTCCCTATATGGCCTACTTGTGATCTGTAGGTCACAATAGTTAGTGTGATGATCTTTGTAGCTCCTGGTCTGCTTTTGACCTGTGGACCATACTCTTGACCTGTGGACCAGATTTTTGGTCTTAGTAGTTGCTGGTCTGCTCTTGATATGTAGGTCAGAGTACTGAGCGTGTTGCTCTTGTTAGCTACTGGCCTACTCTTTACCTCCAGGTCAAAGGAGTTAGCAAGTTGGTCTTGGTAGTTAGTGCCCTGCTCATGACCTTTAGGTCAGGGTAGTTAGCATGTCGGTCTTGGTAGTTACCAGTGGGAGTAGAACAAATTGTAGATGTGAAGTTGGCCCCATTCCGCCACTTGCAGCCACAGCACTCTTCTCCCAGCACCTCTTTTTGACGACCATAAAAAGCTTCCAGCCATCCATCACGTTCTAACCACCCCCGTGCTATCCCTCCTGCACCCCCTGCTACCGTCTCCCTTTACCCCGCCTGGGGCCTATTCTCCCACCGCCTTCTCCACTTTTTAAGTCAATTTAAAGCGGGTTTGTTATTGGTGTCCTACCTGGAGGCATATCACCTGACGTGATGGGTAAACCCTGGAAGGGTAACCTTAAACCTTGTCCCAGACCTGGCCCAATGGCTCCAGTCTCAGACACCCTCCACCTCCATACCCTCTACTACCTCTGCTGTTACTGACAGAACAATGAACACTGACAAAAAGTCTATTGGCAACTATTGGCAACAAAGGGGTGGCGGAGTGACAATGGAGTGATGTGGTTTGCAAACAGTGGACGACCCCGTGGTAGGCCAGGGTGAGGAGAGTGCAGTGTGAGGCCATGTTAAGAGTGGGGCTAGAAGTTGGGTGGGTTTGATCATATATATCAGCATTTTGCTTTCATAGACCTTACGTTACATAATATTATGACAATAGTCATGGACCTGCTTTTGATATGTTACAAAGTCAGTTTGAATGGCATCTTTCCCTTCTCTTCAAATGAGCAATGCTCACTACCTAGCTGAATTTACTTTGGACATATAATCATTATATATAGATGAGAAGCAGACGCACTATTGTTTGTGTCTGGCTTGCAAACTGTATAGGTAAACCCTACTATAAATAATTTTGAATCTATGAAGCCAGTAAGGAGAGGCCTATATAGTTCTTTGCCATGGAGTTTCATTAGCCTCTCAATGGACCTTCCTTGCCATGAATCTGCCCTAAGATTTCAAAAATACGTCAAACAATCTCTACACACTCGCTCTGTGGCACCATATTCAAACATTTCTAAATATTCACACACATACCGTCGCAAAAATATAAGTACCTTCGCAGGTTACCAAGCCAGGGCCAGGTGAGCTAGACATTCTGCGTGAAAATAAGAATTTAAGTTTCCATGAAGCATCTTCTGCAGTTTTTCCCAAGCACACCGTCACTGAAAGTTCAGCCCCTGTAGGATGTCGCACCCATGCAAAGTAAAACTGATGGTGGATCTATTATCAGAGATGCAGGTCTTGGGAGGATATCCTTACATGTCCTTTGATTGGGTGTGAGACAAAAAATATGAGGGATTGATGGCGTAGGACTGTAAAAAGGCAAATTTTAATGAGAATAAATCAAACTTCCACGCTTCGATTCATTGATGCATCATGGGGCTTTTAGGAGAACTTCCTGTTTAAGGCTTGACGCCTCCAGGCATGGACTCATATCACCCCCCCCGCCAGCTACAGGAGGAAAGATGGAAGGGCAACCTGGCTCTGATCAGTCAGAGCAGTCTTCTTTGTTTACACTATCTGAGGATTAAATCACTATTTGGCTTATCTACTTCTAAAATAGTAAGGGCATAATGCATGGCTGGGCTTCCACTAGGTCCTTTTATCCCAGATTAAGGGATAAAAGGACCGAGTGGAAGCCTAGCCATGTACTATGACATTTATACCGTGGTTTCTACCATTAAATATCTTTACCCTTTACAGCCATGAAATTGAATGATTTTTGTTGCGAGTCGATGTGAAGGGGCCGGTCCTATGCCATATTGGTTTCTTGTCAAGTCATCAGTATGCGAGCATATATCCTCAATTTCCACTGTAAATACAGCAAAGCTGGAGCCTTTGACAAGAGAGCTGAACATATACAGCTATATTCAAGTCTCACAGGTGTATAGGCCATGATGGGATATGTAATTCTCCTCAATTTAGACATTTTCTGTCGCCGACAGAGCTCCGATTCGAATCAAAACATGGCGTCTTCCTCAGCGAGTGGACCAGACTGCTCAGATGCAAAATGTTACGTTGACGTGTGTCCGAGGGGCATTTTCATAGTAGAACCACTGGCAAGCAGTGTGCGCGACGGCCAGAGTACCCTTAGAGCATATTATGCCAGCGTAACAACTTGTATCGAAATTTTCCACAGTGTCTTAGCGGGTGCTAAGTACATGGGTTTATCAGGGTTCGGCACAGCAAACCAGTGCCTAAACTTGATAACCATGGTATAACCGTGTATATACACCCACATATGAAATTCTTCTTATTCAGATGAGAAAAAAAATGATGCTCAAGGCAATACAAGCATATAAAATAAATGAATCCTAGATGTAAGTGCCATATATTGTCAATTACATTGTTTAACTGTAATTGTTGGGAAGGACTTTGCAGTTGTAACAAAAAAGGTCATGCTAGATATATTCCCATAAGAATCAACCAAGAGCAGGAGCCTTATTGCACATATATCAGTCACTGAAATTATGATAGGAAGAATGAAAGAGGATATGGATGTGCATGAGACATTCAATTACAGTATTACTATGTAGGATTACAGTATTAAAATGCCCACACGTGGTGACAGTTGTCATGTCCTAATGGTGGGGAGCTGGCCGTGGGTGAGGGCTAATTCATCTCCCCCTACCTATTGGCTTGTAAACATTGTTACCCATCAACCCTCACAACCTCCAGGGTAGCTGACAACTGTCATTTATCACCCCCTCCATCCTTCTCCCTCCTCCAGCAACCCCCCTCCCCCCCCACTCATTCTACCTCCAACAGCTACTGTGCACTACCAACATCACCACCCACCCTCCCTCCAGAGTACCACCCTACTCTCACTACTTCTACACTAATCAGGAAAATCTTCTTTTTTTAAATGTGAGACATTTTAATAAATAGATCCAGGCCTAGGAGGGGGTATGAGGGTGTTAGGTGAGGGGTAGGGGATGGGATGGAAGGGGTAATCGTGTGTGGTTAAGGATGGGGTGTAGGGGTGCCACCTACACGGCCCTGGTGGGGTCTGATGGCATTGAGGGGGTGACTAGGAGAACACAAGATAGGGGAGAACACCTATACAGTCTGTCAACATCACATATTACCTTCCCCAACCCTTAGCCACCCTCTTCAAAGCACCCCCAGATAATAGGATAAAATGAAGCCAGCATACCCTCAATCACTATTGATAGGTGTCTAAGAGATTCAAGGGGATCCACCCCCATTCTGAGTACACAAGGGTGGTTCAGGAATGTATATATGAGAAGACAAAGAGAATGGATCGCCTGTTGGCTTTCTCTTGGGTTACCTATTCTGCTTGTCTGCTCAGATGTCTAGATGTGGAGGAGACAGAGGTTCTGATTGCCTTTAGTGAGATGGCTGTTGTTGCTAATAAAAGCTGACACTTGGCAGTGCTTACCCCCTTTTGTTCTAAGTGAATCAAAACAGTCTGAGAGCCTATAACAAGACTAGTCAGGCACCGGTCCTGGATACAGGGGTGCCTTAGGGAGACCCCGACACGCGAGGTGGCCAATTATAGAATTAGTCAAGTCATCACTAGAAGGAAGGGGGCCTATAAGAGGTTGGGTGAGAGTGAGGTATGGTGCCTATAACAACATTATGCTACTTACCCATGACCTTAGACATGCCATGACCTTAGTAAAAAGATCGTCCTAATCCCCACATGACATCACACACCCCTTGGCCTCAAGAGGTCATGACTTAATTGCTACCTTGACCTCAGTGTCACCATGGCCTTATTGATGCCATGCCATCAGTGTCAAAAGATTGAACAAATAACAGCAGTGAGGCCAATATATATATAGCCTGATAAAGGTTTCAGTTCCACCCTGAAAATGCATCGTGATATTGAACTTCCCATTGCTGCGATATCTGCAAGTATGACTGCCACTCCACTGTTACATTGTATTGGTGGTATCCAGTGGCGTTAAGCAGGTAGAGCATAGGATGCATATATAGAATAGATGCTATAGCAGTAGAGTGAATATTTGGCATGTAGGTTAATTCATGACTTAAGTAACAGATTGCAGAGGATGAGGAAAAGGCAAGGAGATTGTTGCGATAAAGATTTTGAGCAGAAATGGATGGACCAAAACTAATGAGAGATGAAGCTGTGGGGAGGGTGATGGGAAAGCTAGCAGGACAGGGTGCATTAGAGAGGGTGCATGACCTGGAGAAGGGCATTGAGTGTCCTACAATGTTGTACACATCAGCTGAGACCTTCCCAGATGGCGCACCTGTAGAACAGAGTCAGGGCCACTCTAAAGGGAAAACAGGAAAAAGAGACACAGGAGGGAATTATATAAAAAGACACAGAACTAGGTGGGATGATAGGAGTGGAGGGGGTTTAGGGATAGTGGGATGGCGAAATGGGGGCAGGGGCAGGGTCGGGGTGCCCTGTCACAGTTGGCTTGTAGCTGGGAAACAGACACCTGTATCCATAGAAACACAAAGTCATAAAAAGCTCCCCCCCCCACAAGAAGAATCTCACACACACCATGCAGTACAGTAGTCAATGCACATGTAGTGTCCATGCGTCCCGAGGAGAGGGCGCTGTAGTAGTAGCAAGATAACCACGTGACCGATCCTGGTGTCTCACCAAAAGTATCCCCAAAGTAAATGTCGATGATTAGCAAATGGCCATGTTTGGCCCTGCAGCGAGCTGTGTTCTAGTAGGTCTTAATGTATTAAATATGATTTGATTTACCACTGCATATTTCTCAAACATGAGCCTAATGGGTTTTATTGACTCTAATTGCAACAGTTAAAGTTCCGACCCCTCTAGAATCTCTCCCTCCTTACATAACCACTCAATGTCTACATAGTGATTAAAAGCATTAGGCCGTTCGTATGAATGCAGTCTTGGCGAGTAACCTGTCAGAGCTATACATACATGCATCATGTGTGGGGGTTGGTACATTCCTGGTGGCATGATGTACCAATGAAGCACTGACAAGTTACCTTCCAATGCTGTATTTGTAAATTAATGAACAGATAAAAATAAATTTTGAGCCACTATGTGCTCTTTAAGGATTGCCACATACAACATAGCAGAATAAAGCACAGGTTCTGTAGGACCCAGTGAGGTTTTAATTCAAATCCCCATCGTAAGGAAATCAAATTATGGACCAGAGAGATGCAGCTGCACTGAGAAAATAGTGATACTCACTGACACTGGTATGGTACTCAGGCAGAGCCAGAGCTTCACCCCAGGATCAGCCTCAGGATTTGCCAGAGTATCACCCCAGGGTCAGGCTGAGTCTCAAGTCATACTCATTTTGGCGACATTGCCTGAGTCTCAATACAGACTCAAGTGAGTAACAATATTTTCTCAGTGTGTAAACAGTTATTTAGGAATTATATGTGGATAATTGCTTTAGTAACCTGGCATTAATGACCAGTACAGAACAAGGTCATATCTGTCTACAACATCGAATGACGCAGGCAGCATGTCAGCTAATAGCTTGGTCTTGTCAGCGCCCATTTGAAATACATACATCTAAACCTTTCTGCAGGTAAAATATAAAATAAGGAGTAACTATAAGATGAGGCTGAAGATGCATTTTAGAACATTAAACTCTGAGGCAACAGTGGATAAAAAGGGTAATAACTAACGGCATAGCTTGAATCGGGAAACATTAATCTAGAGATACTTACTTGAGGTATGTTGGATTTGCTGATTGAACTCACCTGTGTGTTCAAGAATTCTCTTGTTCACTATGGCTTACTAGCCCTTTCCCACGACCCCATCATCAAAACCCTACCCCTCCTCATCGCCACCCCCCCCCCCCCTTCACATAAAACCATTTTTCCTCCATGGTGTCTATGAATCCCCTCTTTCCCTATTATCGCCCAAGTCCTATTGTTACAAGCAGTGGCCCCCCGTACCAAACCATCATCAGCTCAGCCTCCTTTGCTCAGCCCCCTTTGGTCCATTATACCCTGCCCTTTACTCCTCTCACTGCACTTACCTCTCACTGATAACACTCTCCTCTTATCTCACAATACCCTTACCCTACTCACCACTCACCTACAATACCCACCTTTCAATACCCCCCTCATCCCCCACCCTCACCCCACCCCTTTCAGCTCTCCTCCCTCTACTCCTATAGCCATAACTGATTCTGCTCCCATTCCATCATATCAGCTTGGAGGCTTTTGACTTCATGTTGGATAAAAAAAAAAGCCAGGGTGCCTTCCCCAACCAAAACGTGTCCGTTGGTCTTCAGAAGTTATTGTCATGGCCCCTAGGTCGGTATGTGTAGATAGGATGGAGATATAACAGGTAACGGCCATCAAAAACACCTACCTTGTTTGATGTTATACACTCTCCCTTTCCCCATCCCCCACCTCTCCACACTTTCTTCCCCTTGTAAGGTGGCCGTGTCGCCTGCCGACCATATTATTACCTGTCCACTATCTTGGGCCATCGGATGTAGCGTCTCCAATTCCATCCTAAGAGGTTGTGTTGGGGTTAGAACTATAAAGGTTGAGTTATGAAGAGATGTATTAAGCATTAGTTGACAAAGCGTGGGAATGTGATGGATATGCCACCATAACTGGAACTGCCTTCAGATTATGCACTAGTACTGCAATTCAGAAAATGTTGACCTTTTGGGAATGAGGAAATCTGTAGCTCTACAAGATTTTAAGTGTGCCATTTCAGTAACTTAGTTATAACACTCAGCCTTGTGATGTTAGGGGCTCTTGAGTCCCTTAGCATTTATTGTGTATAATTTTAGAATGCTACATGCCTTCCTCCTTGTAGTTTTGTAGGCCAGTAGAGCTATATTCATCTTTCAGTGTGAAATGTCTGTGGGAAAGGTCCAAATCTCTAAATAGTGCTGCATGGTCGTTACTGGAGTGCTAGTATATGGTATTTTTGTATGATGCATGTAAACAAGGTTGCAATTTATAATAATCAAAGCATGTGATGGCCTGAAGTGCCAGTGTACTTGTGTATCTATGTAGAGGCTGCACCTTTGGGGTTTTTCTGCATGTAGATCCACCCAAAGGAGAGGTTGAATGTCAGATCTTGTTTTTTCATGATTGTAGATTGATTTGGGATTCCTATACTTTGATTTTTTCCATGACTGTATGTTACACTTAATTTTCATGCATATAATTACCCGTTTTTTTGTGGGGAGATTGGTGTTTTGGTGTTTTCTTTTTGTACTGGTGAACCTTTGGGTATTTTCATACCCTGCTAGTGTACATTTTACTTGGGGCCCTGTGGGAGATTCTCACAGTATCCTATTTGTTCTTCTATCTTTGTGGTTCCACTAAAGCGGATTCTCATACACAACAAGAGATTCTCATAACCTGTGTGCTGTGTTATACTTGTAGTTTCATTAAGGGGAGACTCTCATACCCTGATTGGTGTATTTGTAAACACATTAAGGGAGATTCTCATACCCTGAGTGATGTGTTTTATAATTGTAGTTTCACTAGGGGGAGATTCTCATACCCTGTGTGATGTGTTTTATACTTGAGGTTTCACTGAGGGGAGACTCTCATACCCTGTCTGATGTGTTTATACTGGGGAGACTCTCATACCCTGATTGGTGTATTTGTAAACACATTAAGGGAGATTCTCATACCCTGAGTGATGTGTTTTATAATTGTAGTTTCACTAGGGGGAGATTCTCATACCCTGTGTGATGTGTTTTATAATTGTAGTTTCACTAGGGGGAGATTCTCATACCCTGTGTGATGGGTTTTATACTTGAGGTTTCACTGAGGGGAGACTCTCATACCCTGTGAGATGTGTTTATACTGGGGAGACTCCCATACCCTGTTTGGTGTATTTCTAAACACATTAAGGGAAATTCTCATACCCTGTGTGATGTGTTTTATAATTGTAGTTTCACTAGGGGGAGATTCTCATACCCTGTGTTATGTGTTTTTTAATTGTAGTTTCACTAAGGGAAGATTCTCATACCCTGTGTGATGTGTTTTATACTTGAGGTTTCACTGAGGGGAGACTCTCATACCCTGTCTGGTGTGTTTATACTGGGGAGACTCTCATACCCTGTTTGGTGTATTTGTAAACACATTAAGGGAGATTCTCATCCCCTTTGTGATGTGTTTTATAATTGTAGTTTCACTAGGGGGAGATTCTCATACCCTGTATGATGTGTTTTGTACTTGACATTTCACTAATGAGAGATTCTCATACCCTGTGTGATGTGTTTTATACTTGAAGTTTCACTGAGGGGAGATTCTCATACCCTGTCTGATAATTTTTTTTCACTGGGGAGATTCTAATACCCTGTTGATGATTTTATATGTGTAGTTCCACTGAGGGGAATTTCTCATACCCTGTTCTCATTTGTACTTGTAGATCCAAGAGTCGGTTGGAAGGGGGACATTAGGAAAGACTATTTACCAGGTACCAAAAACAAAATTCCTCTGGAGTCGATGCAGAACGATCAGCTCGCAAACCACGCCCATATGACGTCGTGTATGACGTCACCACCTCATAGCAGCGAAACACCCTATTCGTCATCCTACTTTAAGTTTGGTTAGTGCTTTACTTGTGTGTGATTGAAAATCTTGTTCATAGTACCTAAGAATGACCCAGATGATTATACCTCAATGTTAGATATACATTATTCTTAAAGGCCCCTAAATTTTGATTCATTTTCTGTGTTATCCATGGCGATATGGACCTGGCTTGATCCTTGTGCTATATAGTGTATAGCTTGTATTACAAATATCTTTTGTTAACGTGTGATTTATGTGCTTTGTCCAGTTTGATGGAGGATATGATTTTTTTCTGTTAAAGTTCGTGGTCATGTCCACAAATACTTTATTTCAGCTTCAGGACTTGAATACTGGTACTCCGATATTTCACAATGCCTTCTATCGTATTCCATGTCCTTGTTTTCTATGTATCAAAGTTAAGAACTAATTACAGCCCTACTTATCTCATGTTTAGCCGCGTATTCTATATACATGGGTCACAATCAATGCTGTAGCAATTCTGTTTATCAAATGCCCTAGTGGAATAAATCCAAGTCCAGACAAATATCTATAAAACTGTCTGAATCCATTTTAACTGAGTCTAATCTGATCTAAACAGCTGTCTAGACCATTGTCCCACGGCCTAGCTGCCAGTCTATCTAAAGTACGCTACAAACAGTCTATGTGCCGACGCATGTCCTACATTAGGAGCAAATTAACATATGCTTCATGTTACCTAACTTTGCTTAGAAAAATGTGGCAAACCTTAACTCTCAGGTCCTCAAATGATATGAATACCCTCTTCCTTTCTTATACAAATACACTTTCTATGTAAAGAAATTCAATCATATAAAAGCAATTATCTTAATTCCAAACTATCTACCTTTGATACAGCTAGTTGGTTACCTAAAACATGCCTGGTATCTAATTGGCCTTATAATATATACAAGTACACTTTTAGCCCCAACTGTAGGTCGGCACTAACTACCCCTATAAGTAGTCAGTCAAAACACCTGAAACTTCAGCTAAATATACATCCAGTATAGGCCTTCATGCCTGTAGAAGGTATTACTGTAGGTCACAATAAAAACTGTTGCACTGTTTATTTACGTGGGCAGGCTAACAGTGTACCACCAGCATATATGTAGGGCCCAGACATGAGTATAGCTATCTACTTGTATGTGACATAGATACAGTGTCTGCACGCACGTCCCTTGTACTAGACACCAGGATACCACGACCTCCAGCTGCTAAATGGCCTCTATCCTAAGTCTGTAATATGTATAATGGCAACCAACATGATAGCAGAGCATACAAGAATGTTTAATTGAACTTGGCAGACATATACACGTATATGTATGTATACATGTATGTACAGAGCTCCCCCATCCCTCAACATAACTCAGACTACAATACAAACTTTATGTTGCCAATAAATTACCTCAAGTCACTGTCTGATACTTTTAATATAGATCTAGAAGGAAACTTATCATTGTCAGTAATTGGAAAGGCATACTTATAAGTGCATAGAAATGTTTAAAGTTATCTTTTCTAAACTTCCCTACAATTTCTGTGCCCTGCATTGTTCTACTTCAAAGCATATAATTCATATCTCATGGTCGCATATATTACTGTGAGTACTAACTGGTTTTTGGTCACAAGCTACATGTACACTTCTGGTGTCTCAGCTATCCTGTTTATTCCAACCACTGATGGGAATGAGAATGTTGTGTGATATGCCCCTTGTATACCTAGTACCTTCTACAATGTATATCATAATTATAATGATGTGGATGACTGGCAGGACAGCATTTAGTAAAATGATCGGACCCTCAGAGACATGTAGTTGCTCCTTTGGGGGGTTTTCTTTGTGCAGTGTCTGTGAAAACTGAGCCATACTATAACCAAATAGCAGGTTTATTAACTATGGACATCCTGTGGAGGTTTGTGCCAGTAGTCTTTTTGTAAAGTGCCTGCCGTAGAAACCATATGCCCAATTCCGGAACAGCTGCGCAGTTTATGAATCCTTACTGGTTTGTGAGAAATCCGATATTGCGCAACTTCCGATATTGCGCCTAACATATACACTATACTACTTACACTGTACCTGTGGTCAGCACACCCCATATACTACTTACACTGTGCCAGTGGTCAGCACACCCCATATACTACTTACACTGTACCAGTGGTCAGCAGACCCCATATACTACCTACACTGTACCTGTGGTCAGCACACTCCCTATACTACTTAAACTGTACCAGTGGTCAGCACCCCCCATATACTACATACACTGTACCTGTGGTCAGCACACCCCATATACTACTTACACTGTACCAGTGGTCAGCACACCCCATATACTACTTACACTGTACCAGTGGTCAGCACATCCCATATACTACTTACACTGTACCAGTGGTCAGCACATCCCATATACTACTTACACTGTACCAGTGGTCAGCACACCCCATATACTACTTACACTGTGCCAGTGGTCAGCACTACCCATATACTACTTACAATGTACCAGTGATCAGCAGACCCTATATATATTACTTACACTGTGTCATTGGTCAGCTCACCCCATTTACTACTTACAATGTGTCAATAAACTATATGTACTTTCACTTTGGCCAGCACACCCACTACCCCTATACTACTCATACTGTGGTCAGCACATCCCCTATGTACAGTATGGTCAGCACACCCCTATTCTGTCAGCCTAGCGCACCAGTTTTACAGGGTATTGCTTATTATGCGGGTCTACACTAGTAGTTCATGTTAGTTTATACCATGGTTATCACGTTTAGGCACTGGTTTGCGGTGGCGAACCCTGATAAACCCATGTATTTAGCACGCCCTAAGGCACCATGGAAAATTTCGATAGAAGTTGTTACGTTGGCATATGCTCTAAGGGTATTCTAGCTGTCGCGTGCACTCCTTACCAGCGGTAGCTCTATGAAAATGCCCCTCGGGCACAACTCAACGTAACATTTTGCGTCTGCACAGTCCGGTCCACTCGCTGAGGAAGACGCCATGTTTTGATTCGAATCAGAGCTCTGTCATCAATGGAAAATGTCTAAATTGAGGAGAATTACATGTCCCATCATGGCCTATATACCTGTGAGACTTAAATATAGCTGTATTATGTTCAGCTCTCTTGTCAAAAGCTCCAGCTTTGCTGTATTTACATTGGAAATTGAGGATAATATATGCTCGCATACCAATGACTTGACAAGAAACCAATATGGCGTAGGACCGGCCCATTTACATCAACTCGCAACAAAAATCATTCAATTTCATGGCTGTAAAAGGTAAAGATATTTAATTTTATGGTGGAAACCATGGTATAAACATCATAGTACATGGCTGGGTTTCCACTTGGTCCTTTTATCCCTTAATCTGGGATAAAAGGACCTAGTGGAAGCCCAGCCATGCATTATGCCCTTAACAATCATATTGACTTGATTGGGGTTGTAGTGTATGTACTACACCGGTGTGGTCAGCACACCCCCTATCCCTATACTACTCACACTATGGTCAGTGCACCCCATACCACTATACTACTTACACCATGGTCAACACACCCCCTGGCTTTATGCTACTTACTCTATGGTCAGTGCACCCCCTACCCCTATACTATTTACACTATGGTCAGTGTACCCCCTACCACTATACTACTAACACTATGGTCAGCACACCCCCTATCCCTATACTACTCACACTATGGTCAGCACGTGCCCTACTCCTGTACTACTTACACTGTGTAAGTATTCAGATTTTGACCCATGTTTAATGTTAGAGTATAGGGCCAGGGACTGATGACCACTGGACGGTGTTCACGGCTGCTGCTGCTGCTGGCGCCGTGTGGTCTCCTTATACTGATGGTGACATTAAGGACGCTGTGTTGTCTCCATTTACCACCAGGTGTCAGGCGTGTGCCGCCCACCCCTCCCCGCTCCTGTGCGAAGGATAACCCACCCACTCAATCCACATTCCCATCCGCTATACAGATACACCCTTGTCTGTGTGTGTATAGGGGCTTATCCGTGCATATGTAGCGCCAAAGTGTCAAACAGTGATAATTGTAAGAACTACACTGGGAGTGCTTCTTTTAGCTGAATTCACATAACACCTCTATTTGGTGTTATTATGCATTGATGAACAATTGTAAGAACTACACTGGGAGTGCTTCTTATAGCTGAATTCACATAACACCTCTATTTGGTGTTATTATGCATTGATGGCCAGTGGCGGGGGACAAGATGGTGGCCTTCTATCTATGATCCGTTCCATTAGTATAGAATCCCCTCTGCCCCTCGTGTGAGTTGTAGAGAGGTGCTGGGTGAGGGGTACTGTGGTTAGGGGGCATCAGGTGAATGCTCCGCCCAGGGCACGACCTTACATGACATTTGAGGTGAAACGCCCCCATTTTAATTAGGATAGAGACCCTGGGTTTTAGAATTGAAATCTAGCTCATAACTGCAATAGTTTCAAGACTAACAAAGGGAGGTGTCCGCTATCTAATTTTGCACACATCATCCACATCCCTCTCTCTAGGCGTGTTGCAAGATATATCAGCTTTTAACGCCAAAGTTTTTGGACTTGAAAGGCATTTGATACAGTCATAACAGTGTTAGTCCTTTTAAAAAAAAGAAGCAGTCGTTTAATTTCCATCGATTCTAGTTTATTTCTGGATCTGGGTCGAGGTATTGATAGCAGCGACCAGGGTGAAGAGCCTGGGGAAAGCAACGGCAGGAATGTCCAATATTTGCAGATTCATATGGGGCACGTCAGAATGCTGCCTCTATAGTGAGAAATGTGGATTAAGAATTCAAGAGCAGCTCACGTAAACAGGGTCAGCGTGCCGAGCAGCTCAATACTGTCTGGCCGCTGGAGCAGCAGCAATAGCAGCTGACCACAGTGTCGGATTCAGGATTTTGAAAAGGGGGAGGGCGTGCCCCTCATTTAGCCCCTAAATTTGGCTAAATTATAGGGTAAAAAAATTAGGTAAACTCCTAAGTACTTGGGAAAGGGGGGGACGCCCCCACACCCCCTCTAAATCCGCCACTGGACCAGAGGGTCGGTCATCCATCAGGGCACTGGGTACTTGGCATGGGGTAACAGCCCAGACTGACCAATGTAGAGTGCACACTTATCATGTCCACTGAGACGCTGGAGGAGGAGAGTGGGAGTCTGGCACCCCTGACAGGTCTCTGTATAGGGCTATCCTGAGCTGCTGCTTTGTGAGCTGCTCACTGAATTGCTCTATGCATGTAGACTGTCTGGCTGACCACAGCTGATGGCTTTAACCCCCCCCCCCCTCTCGCACACACATGCTAACCTCAGTCTCCCCTTTTCTTGCCTTCTTAATTTGATGCCGAAATGCTAGAGCCCCCGGGTTTCCTCTTACAAATTGTTGGTTTAGACATGGAAATCTCAAGGATACAATTGGAGAGGTCCTCCCAGCTTTACAATTTTAATGCCGAGGGTCAAAATACGTATACAATGCATTACGCACTTATGTGCACTGCTTTGAATCCCTTTGTGCACTAAGAGTTATCATATTGACAGGCCCCCATTTCCCAAGTTATTGCTATATTTCATTATTAATCCTGTAAATGATGGATTTGCTATCGCATGTCCTCATTATTGTTGTATAGGAACTTATAAAGTACAATTTTTAAGTTGCTTTCCCCTAATCATTATGTCGTTTTAGCTAAATGATTTTACACCAGTACATGTAGTTATTCGGAGACCTGTTTTATGAAATCATCTGAACATCACAGCCTAGTTTTAGTCGTGAACTGTGAAATGCAGAATAATATAACTGTTGTAATGGCACTTAGATGCCCAACACGGGCGTTTTCACCGATAACCATTACTGTAATCTAGCTGACCTCTTTAGATGCAACCCCTTGATATCTATAAGACTGTAGCCTACATGAGAAAAGATTCAACGTGTCTAGGATTATTTTCTTATCCCTAAGCATCTTTGTGAAGTCTCATATCTGTGAACCTGAGAAGGGCATGTGTAGTTTTTACATACCTCTGGAGGCTTTCACAGTGGGAGGAGCAGCTGTACAGCTACTGCCCCTCAGACATAGACTTGGCTAAGAAGGTAAGGGTGTCCACCTCACCCTTGGGGTACTAAGGTGTCAGGTTATGTAGCAGTGCTGGCGGCTATATGTCATTCACGAGTCACAGTTGGATTTGTCAAAAAGCCTCTGGGCTTTGAAGTAGGACAGCAAAATCTGACACCCCCCCCCCCTGCTCCACTGACAGTGGCCTGGAAGCAGCTTAAGTTTAGACTACTGATTCTGCGGTCTGACACCTCTGCTTGTGCTGCCTTCTGGGTCCTAGTGGGACCATTGCCCTCTATGCATGTATGTATGTATGTATGTATGTATGTATGTATGTATGTATGTATGTGTAGAGGTCGGTGAAAATGTTCTTGGAGAAACCGGGACTCGAACCCGGGGCCCTCCAACTTCGAAGCGGCTGCTCTTCCTCTGAGCTACTTCCCCTGGCCTGACATTTCCACCTTCCATCCACACCTGGATCGGTATGATACACACTAGGGGGCAGTGATTACCCGGAGACCCGCCCCTGGGGGTCTGCCACCGAGTACAGGGAATTACTGCCCCTACACTCCTCCCCATCAGCTTCAACCACCATCCACCAGCACCAGGCATTCCCCCTCAAACCAGTTACCTGGAAATTGAGGCTTTATCAAGCAGTGTTAGGGCACTCCTGACTTCCCAGTGGATGTACCAGTACAATTACCGGATTGGTCGAAGCGTCATCTGTATCATATCGGCCCAGTTCCCGAGTCCTCAATCCATGATTGTGTTAAGACATGAGCAGGCACACATATCTTCAATCTGATTGTATTAGGATGCTCGGTTTCTCCACCACTGTAGAGGTCGGTGAAAATGTTCTTGGAGAAACCGGGACTCGAACCCGGGGCCCTCCAACTTCGAAGCGGCTGCTCTTCCTCTGAGCTACTTCCCCTGGCCTGACATTTCCACCTTCCATCCACACCTGGATCGGTATGATACACACTAGGGGGCAGTGATTACCCGGAGACCCGCCCCTGGGGGTCTGCCACCGAGTACAGGGAATTACTGCCCCTACATATGTATGTATGTATGTATGTATGTATGTATGTATGTATGTATCAGGGATGGGGGGCAGGGTCAGGCAGGATACAGTAGGGTAGTGAAAAGGTTAGAGCCCCTTGCAAGGGGCTAAGAGCTATATGATATGGCATTAAAGATGTAGGGTGATAAAAGACAGTAGGGCAGATGAAAGTAATGCAAGCCAACAAACCACTGTATTACCCTGACCCTAGAGAAATAGGGCGCACAGCAGTTGGTGACAAATTTGATTCTTTTCTTCTGCTTTTGAGGAGATACTTTGATCTCACATTCATAATGAACTTAGAAAGAAAAGGAAATTCCACCTTTTAGAGAGATTAAAGAGATACCTTGCACTCACTATATTAATGCAGGATTAGAGGAACAGGACGTCCATTACTGACCAGTGGGTTGACTTTACAGGAGCCTTGATGGTTCCAAGTGTTCATCATGAAACAACCTGCTACAGCCCAACAGACCACCACTACCAGGGCCGTGTGTACTCATGCCACAGATTGTAACAGTGTAGCACTGGGATTTTTGTGCTTTTTTGTCTCTTCTTGTGTTTTATTCCTGTCATGGAGATGTTTGCCGAGTGCCAACATTGTCATAAAACCACCCCCTCCCTTCTTCCTCTCCAGTCCTCCTCGGCCCTGAGCCAGCCCCTAAATCCCGACCCCGACCCCTCCACGCCTCGACCCTGTAACATTGATGTGCTAATATCCATCTTTTAGCATCTTGCTGTCAGGGTTTTTTGCGCCTAGTCAGTCTTTTTTTTCTTGTATTATTCAGCCCATCATTTGAGGTTGGGATGCTGTCTCAGCTATAAAAAACGACAGAGGGAGGGAGGAAGGGGGAAAATGGGTGATTCAGCAGCTATCATTGCGGGGCGTCCCGTGTAGAGGGCGCTGTCCGCATTGTGTTGACGCTGGGCGGCGAGAGAGGGCGCGGCGAGCGGCCACAGCCCCCCCCTCCTGAACTCACCCACCCCTACCCCCAAAACCAGAAACCTTCAGATAAAAACGTCCACTCGGCCTGCAGATTATAAGGCTTTGTGTAAAAAGTGAAGTGGGCTGTTTTTTGGAAGGAGAGGAAAGAGGCCGGTTAGGTACTTAAAGGGGCAGTGGACATGTGAGTGCAGTTCACGGACGGCCCGTCAGGTGACGCTGGGGCCAGAAGCAGACGACATTTGACAGGGCTCCAGTTCTCTGTGTTACACAGGGATCATACAGAGATAGGCAGATAATAATTAGATACTGGTAGTGAGCGTTAGATAGGTGTGGATAAAGAAACAAAGGGGTGAATGTGGGGATGGGGACAGCAGGAGAGACAGAAATGCCGACAAATTCACAAAAGAGAAAGGAACAGATGAATAAATAGACATAGAGAAGGATTACAAAAAAAAAACAAGAAGACACCAGAGAAGGGGAATCTGAGACTTTGAGGTCAAGGGTGTCTAGGAGAAAGCAGTTGGATTACCATTGATTCAGATAGAAAGGCTATATAGTACATGGCCCAGTGTTAACTACAGAACACTGCCCGCACAATGTTCTACATGCTAAAACCTGACGTGACATGACGTGATGGTGCGGCGACAGCTGCTGCAGCAGCAAGTGGTTTGACGTAGAAATGGGGCCAGCAGCGTTTGAGGTAGTCGTTAGGTGTGTGTACAGACGATGGCAGTATGCCTGGACACGTATGGTTTACCCCACACTCACACCAAACCCCACTCACAGCCGTCTTGATCCCACTCAACACCCTGAAACCTTTAAGGACTAATAATGCATTGATGCATTATTGGTCATTATGCACGAATGCACCATCCTAGGTATTCTGGGCTAGCTATACCAATCCTGTTGAGTCGGCATGATGTATGAATGCAGTTCTGGTGAGTAGGCTCCCTAGGGCTGCGTTCCTGCATCATGACGACCAATGGGTATGATGCAATGCTGCCCTATCGACCCTTTTAAGATTTAGCTCCAGGTTGTTTTTTCTTTGAATTGCTTGCATAGAGCAAGTACAAGGAAAGTCAAAAGGGGTTTGGGGATTATCCTCCACTTCTAAATACATGCACACAAAGATCAGTATACACTTCTTTGCTCTTTCTCAGTTCTGCATCCTTGCAGCCATCGCCATACTTATGGTGTTATAAGCGTCAGCCTCCTTCAAACATCGGTGCAGTGCATTATGTACACTTGCTATAGATATTTGTAAACATACACAATTTAAACAGGTATTAAGAATAACAGTTTGAGTGAAACATGATAACTTTACTTAATATAGCAATGCATCAATTAATACGGGCATGGTGAGTAGTCTTGTTATTCTATCTGTTTATATTTTTCTTCAATGAACAGAGTATAATGGGCTTAATAGTTTGGAATTAATACAAGTATTCAAAATGTCCTTAACGGTATTGGCCCACAGGATGGTCCACTGACTGAAATTTACCTGAAAGGTCTCAAAGTTAATCCCACCTGTTTGCACCTTTACCCTCTCACAATGTGCCCATATGGAGCCTACTACTCCAGGCATCTGCTCCAGGGCGTGCAGATAGTACGAAGTAGGGCCAGTGGGGCTTTGATGATCCAACATCCAGGAGTGATCAGTCAATGATCATACATTCCACCCTTCCCACCCCCAGGTACCTAGGGTTCCCTCTACCCCTTACCCCACCCCTCCCACCTGGCCAATCATACAGTAATCCTCTCACTTATAGAACAAGCCTGAGCTGCTTCCCAGCATCTGAATCTGCTCATTGCTGCCTAACTAGGCCTTGACATGGTGGTAAAGACTGTTTGAAGTGTCTCAGAGGCGGCCTAAACACATAGGTTTTGATGGAGTGATTGTGTTCATTGATGGTGACATAAAGGCCCTGTGCTTGTCTCAAGAGTTAAGGTTATTGTCTGGGGGCGGTTTTACTGCTCCTCTTGATGATCCTCCAGGGGAAGGTGAGCTGCTCCTGATCCTTGAGACTATAACTCACCTCCCCCTGATCCCTGATTGTGGGTGGGAAGGTGTGGGTGGCTTATAATAATGTGCAGGATCTTAGAGCTTGTGTGTGTGTGAACTGGGAGGAGGTGGGCTGCTTAAATCCTGGTAAGAAAGTGAGACAATGTGTGCTTGCTAAATCACAGAATATAACCATGTGCTAGATGTATTTTGCGTCATTTGGATTCATAATAAAGTACATCTCTGAGTTATCATTATGTATAATATGTCTAACTAGTTAATGTATTTAGAAAAAACAAACTAGACTTTCCCTCGTGTCACAGCATATCAATGACACCTGTTAAAGATGTAAGAAGAGACTATGGGTCGATAAAACTGTGTATATCACAGAGCAAGAGAGTTAAATGGTATATTTGATTGAACCCAATGACGTAATCAATGTATTTGATTATACCCAATGCAACCATGGTAATCACTCAAATTAATGTAATTCTATACAGATTATGATTAGTAGTTTCCAAAGTCCACATTCCTTACTGTGATAAGGGGTTTAGGATAACTTAACATGCATAAGCTAAGATTTATCACCCAAACATGATATGTCAATATTGATAAACAATGAAGTGCACTGGCCGTGTATGCCCACTTAGAAACCTGTTAATTGAGTAGTGTATATGGAATACGTTGACATGCACACACACTACCCATTAAGGTTTCATGTGTAGCAGGCTATTCTACTCCTGAACCCCTGAGTAGCGAGTGAGTGAAAGAGTTGGTGCCTGGATGGCCACCTCCCTCTAGTCAAACAAGCCGCTCGTCCCGTGACCTAGTTAGTGAGCAGCTCGTGCTGACTAGACCTACAACAAATACAAACTCCAGCTCAATTGTATTAATCATAACACAGGTGTCGGGTCACGGCGTGGGACCACACGGAAGAGGAGAGAGATAGACCAGAGCAACATGCAGCAGGATGCTGGCACAAATCTCTGCAGGTGCACAAAAAGCACCAGCTAATGTTCAGCCTCATAAAAAGCAAACTAGAGATTAACCATAAAAAGTGAGAAAAACAAGTCGCTCACAAAACTTGCCACCCGCATGATCATGCTGGTTGGTTCTAATTTAATGCCCAGTGCTAGTAGACACGCCATGCTACGTTATACCAAGGCCTAGTAGTAGTAGGCCACCGCTGCACTGGGCTTTAATAATTTAGAACCCTGTTTAGGAAGTACCCAGTCGCGTGTTGGGCTACTATCAAACTTTTTTCTACTACTATCAACTTTTTTCCCTACCATCAAACCTCAGGTGTGGGTCAATATTGTGATACCCTGACATAAAAAAGTGTAGAATCAGCAGGTTTGCATAGGCGGATGGAGGAGTGGCTCAGTAAGGGCCCAAGCAGGTGGGACAGGTGTAAATGAGTACCTCTGAGCAGATTGGAGCAGCTGATAAGGCTATATAAACAAGGCACCCTCACGTCCCATACCTTATTAATCCACCTATAATATAGCCACATACCAAGATCACACTCTGGACCCTGGAGATGGGTCACCAAAGGAGCAAGTGTCCCTCAGGGCTAGTGTATGGGAGCAGGTATATCTGGGGACTTACCACGTTGTAGGGTACAAAGGTAGTGGTTCTGATAGGGTGAGGGGTTAACCATTTAAAAACCCCATGTTAGTTAGTCATCATGACGCACCAGTTCTCGCCAGCGCTGCACTGGTACTTCATGTCGACCCTTCGGTACAATATGAATACTACAGGCTCGGCGTGATGCATGGATATAGACCTGGCGATACTCCTCACCAAGTCTATTACATTGGTGCATCATGAGTAAAGATATAATGAACATGATGCATTAGATCATCTTGTGGACCATGAAGGGTTAAGGGATGAGATGGATACCTTCGCGGTCTCTTTGTGGTCACGCTACCTGCCGTCCTTGTGACGTACCCGTGCGTGACGTGTCCTCACTCATGCGTGACGTGACGATGACCCCCCCCCCTCCCCTCTCACCATCTAGAGATCTGTCATCCGGGTTCTTGATCCCTGACAACTTCCGCCAGGGACATGACAGCACCATGAGATCCAACCACGTGGTCACTTCAGGACACAACGCGGCCACTTCTCATTGTATCTTCTACCAAGTGGTAAAGATAAATCCCAATAATAATTATATACCCTGACTAGCTGTTTAATTCACATTATCAAATCAGAGGACTAAGTTGTATATCTATGACTTTCTTTTCTTTTGCTACTATAATACAGACACTTGGTAAAGTCGCACCTTAATCATAAAAGAGTTTTAGATAAATGATATACATATTTTAAATACAAATGTATCAAGCTTTTTCATTACTTTTCTTCCTTAAGGATCTCTGTTCAGGTGATCACCTGACACGTGGTCAGTCATGTGGCCATGTGCTGCCTGCCCCCAGGTCACGTGGTGGTGAGTGTATGTGGTGGTCACATGATCCAACCCCTGGATGATGATATGAGCGGACAGTTCTCCTGCCAATATACATCACAATACATGTATAGCACCCCATCCTCCCACCACCCCCATGACCCTTAGCGTGACCTGGATGATGGGATCAGTGATCGCTGATCGTAGAACCATGCACAGAGGCAAAGCCCCCTAGCAGCCAACCCCCACCTGAGGCATGGTACATTTACATATCTAGGGGTTGTTGGGGGTTTAGGGTAGGTAGCTGCTGGTACTGCTGGTGCCATAGTAGTAGAGGCAATACTACTGGCGGCACCCCCACCCCTACCCTCCTGTCGTGACGCGCGTGCATGTAGCCCCAACCAGGGTCTTGGATGCCCTGGTATCATACCCAGGTTCCTGGGAGCGGCACCACTAGCACCACCACCCTTCCACCACTCTGCCACCACCACCACCTCTCCCAGCAGCAGCAGCAGCAGCAGCAGCTCAGAAGCAGAAGGCATAGTCCCAGCCTCAGAGCTCACTGCCGTCGTCGTCGCCGCGGCAACACAGCTCAATCGCTGTGATTTTAAAAGGCATGCATTTTAAAATGCAACAAAAGCGAGGCATTGCTTCACGCCGGCGAGGAGGCGACTGGCTGCGGAGGGTGGATGGATGAGGGGGGTGAGGGTGGGTGGGAGGGTAGACCTGTGTATGAAGTCTTTGATTGGTCGACGAGCGTCTCCCTGTCTAAAGCCCATCCCTGGCACATACCCACGAAGGGGGTGTGGGAGGAAGGGGTGGGGAAGATGTGGAGGGGGGGGGGTAAGGGTGCAGAAAGAGTAGGCAGTAAGAGGGATGGGGAGGGGTACCCTCTGGTAACCATGGCAATAAAGAATCCTCCCTCCCCACCCCCTCCACACACACACACATCCATCTCTCCGTCAGTAGGGGAGAGTAGCGGCGGGTCGGCGGCCGTAGTAAGTTGTGCGCCTTGTGATTGGTTGGTTGTTTGCGGGCGGGCGTTCAGTGAGCGGTGCTTCGTACTAGTCGCGGCACGAGGTGGTTCGTCCTGACTATGTCGTAACGAGAAGACACACACACTAAGAGTGAGTTACGCGTCAGGCCCGCCGCGTACACGCGCAACACGAAAACCAAGACTACCGCGCGCCGCCCACCCCCAAACGCACTCCCCTCGCCGACGTCGGCAAGAAAACCTCCAGTACGTAAACTACTATAGATAGTCACTCTCCACCCGCTGATGCTGCTGCTACATAAGAAGACACAGCGCCTGTGGGAGAGAGTGTGGCAGAGAGAGACAAGAAGATAGACAGACACTTCTTCTCATTGTTGTAACTGGATTTGTTAGAACTGTTATCGTTATTATCATTCACAGGGCCGCTGTTAAGCGGTCCTTTAAAGACTTTTGCCGCAGTTGGAGAGAACTTGCTATAAACTACTACTAGAGCTGTATTGCTGCTGCTGACAAGGTACGACTAGACTACTAAACACGGGACGCGCCAACACGCGCACACATCCCGTGGAGCTGGGTGACAGGCCACCACTGGCCACACACAACCCCGACACACGCACACACACACGCACGCTGGACTAGCCTGCATAAGAAGATAGTGGACGTCTCTATACACATCCCCACTATCATCACCTCCAGCTCCGAGGGCCAGATCGCCAGGCCCCGGACCCCCTTTTCCCCTGCACTGACCCCCAACCGCCACCATGGCGTGGGCGTGTGTTTCGAATACTCCTTTTGGAGTGACCCCGACGTCCGGTACGGCGTCCGACTACGGGTCGGCGCTGTCGGCGTCGTCGGGCGGCCACATGCAGCGGACGCCGGACCCGGCCATGCTGAGCACGCCGTCCAACAACTGGCGGTCGGTGATGGACTGTAACGACAATATGCAGGATTTCCTAAAGCACCTCATGTGGAACTCATCGTGTAAGTAGTGTATCAGTGTATGTGTACTCTGTGGTCTCCTCCTGTACATCCCAGTGTGTTGTCATCATGGTGTTGTCTATGTGTTCATGTACCCCATACTACTCACCACCTCCTCCTGGGCAAGCCGTGGAGGAAGCCAGGTCCCATAGGCCGCCTGCTGCAAACTCCACTCCCTCTGTACTACTTACACTAGCTGCTCCAGGTGAGCGCTGACCGGCCTCCACACGCCGTCCGCCGGCCGGCACACGCCGGGCGTACGCCGCTACTGGCCGCTACAGTCAGCTACAGACTTGTGGCTTTTTACGCCGCTCTTATTTCATTAACGGGTGGTGGGGGAGAGAGGACACTCAAGCCAACAAGAGAGATTCGCCGCGATCTGCCCTGCTCAGGTTTTTGCCCCTTTTTAGGTGGTGTGTCTTAGTAAGCGATGGAGTGTTTTTGTGTGTTGGAGTGGGGAGGGTAAGAGGGGTGGGGCGGGGGTTGTAGAGGAGTATTGACACAACATGACCACACTGGAGAAGGTTGGAGGGCAGGGTGACACGGGAGGACCGAGGGTGACCTTAATCCCTCACCCTCCTGGCCCACTCCTCCAGTCTCTCACATCATCCTCCCTGACACATGTCAACCCCACTAGTACACAACTGGATGCCCCTAACACACAAACTCCACCATTTTTATTCTGCCCCTGCATGAACTGAATGCCCTAATGTGATAACGACCACCACAGAAGATCGATAAAGGAGGAGCAAAAAGAATTGCCATAAGGCCCCTGAGGTGGACGGGGTGGGGATTGTGTTAATACAGTTAGGGTCTATACATGATGAGGATTATCTTATCTCTCTCAGCTCCTCATCACTTTAAGGTTAATACCTAATGCCCACTCACCCAGTTCTCCTGCACCTCCTGCCCTCAGTCTGCTTGTAACAATCTCACCACCCCCTCACTCTCTCCTCCCGTGTCATTTTGCCGTCCATTGACGGACCTTTTTCCAACCACACAACAAACATCGCATAATATTTCTCAGCCAAAAACTAGCGAAGTGGCGCTCTTTTTCATAGCGGGTATTTTCCGCTCCGACTGCCATCACTTGACTTGAGCATTTCTATCCCCCAGTCTTTTTCACCCCTTTTTGCCCCCTTTTCATTGACTCGGGCCCTAAAAAGTGGCCCTTCCGTGACGGGACTTTTTACCTGGACACCTCTTATCGGCGGATTGTACAATTACAGTTGAGGAATAAATTACTGGCCAATGGCGCCTTATCTTAACACATTGGAAACGATTAGGGCTTTAACTTTTGCATGGCTGAGCGGAACACAGGTGATGGCTGTTATAATAATGATTATGATTATAATGCCTAACCTCAGAGTAGACATACTCCCACAAAAAAAACAACCTACATACTACTTTTTGCAACTTTTTTGTATCTTTGTTTTATTTTTTTATTTTTTTTTTTTTTGCTAATTGACTTTTTTGTTACAAAAAAGTTGATTTTTTTATGATTTTTTTTATTTGTGTGTTAGTGGATATTTGAGGGGTGCTTTGAACTATGCATGATGTAATGGCGTTAAGGCTGAGTCGAGACAGGGTGTGTTAGGGGGGGTACAGCAAGTCCAATTACACCGCTACATACGGCCTCTATGGCCCACAGCCCCTACACCCAGACAACTGTCATAACTTTTTACCAAACCTTTTTAGGCAACTTTTTTCTCCGGCCTCTATTTTATTTTTATGGGATCTTTTTTAAGTCCTGGTGGTCTTCCCTGTTATTGGAGTGGGGTATTTTCGGTGAGTTTGACATGGAGTAGTGATGATGAGGGTGGTGTTGGAGTTTGTAATAGGGGCTGGCGTAGGAGATGGAATTACCAAGTTCTTTCATTTTACTCGCAGTCGACTTAAACTTCAGTTCTTGGCACCAGCATCTAAGCCATTCCTTATTTCTTAAAATTTTCCATATATTGATTTTCTGCCCTTTTTAATAACTTGAAGACTTTGCTTACTATTCGTGTCTTTGTATACAAACTGTATATATCCAACAGGGCAGTGCTCTCATTCCTTGATTATGGATATGAACAAATGTAGGACGTCTTATATGTAATGTATATTCATCGAACAGGCAGGAAGGCAGGGGTTATACAAATTAAAAATAAGTTAACCTCATCTATCCTTTATACCTTCACTATAAGAAGCTATACATAGTGTTTTTACGCCTAGATGAGTCTGTGGAAGATGTGTATTTAGCACCAGGAGAGTGTGGGGGCCTGACAGTGAGACAGACAAAGAAGGGGTAGGCTAAGGGGGACAGGGCCGCACGCCTCAGTAGGTAGACTCCCCCTGCTCACCCCCTAAACACATCTTCTAATGATTTATCCTGTACTTATACCTACACAGCCAAAAACATACACCATCCCCATGCACCTCTCCCTATCCTCCATCACTTCTTACATTCAAGTCTTGCTTCTTTCACTATCATTTTCTGTGTCTATTTATGAATATCATGATTTAGATTTATTTGGAAAGAAATGTTTCTTGGGGTCTTCCTTCTTTCATTGCATTTTTTTCTGAAACGTGAAAAGCAACCTTATTCAAGACAATTTTCTTTGCTATATGTCTCCCACCCTCCTATCCCCCATCCCTAGTATACAGCCTCCTCTTGAAGAGTAAGCAGGCTATAAATGCACACTGTATCTATCCTTCCTGGATTTTAATGTAAGTAAATTGGTGTTAGTAAATTTGATTATTGTAGCAGAGGGGTATTGACACGCTCTGAGCTGGCGTCTTTAATGACGTGATACAGCACATGGTAGTGGGGTGTTGTTACCCTGTTATGACATGTAGCTGACGGTGTGAGTATACCCCATCCCTCTCCACCATATCTCATACACGAGCTGATTTATCGCACCATAAGCTACAGATTTGATTAGAAACACAAAACGATTGCATGCACATTTCATTTAGCCGCTACTTCCCGCCCCACACCGCCTCCTGCCGCGGCCGCTGCTGCGCTGCGCTGCCTCCCCCAGGGGACCTATGTACACCCCCTCCCCCTCCCATCCACACTCCACAAAACCCATCCCTGATTTTTTCACCAGCATTTCTTTCTGTCCAAATCACCGCCAAGGCTGCCCTGGAAAATTCGGTAAAATGCCCCGGCCACATGAGTGGCGGAGGGGTTTTGTCAGGGGAGGTTTGGGGCGGCGGTCAGTTGTCTGTAGCGGGCTGAGAGGGCACCGGAAACTGCCGACCAGGGCCTCGGCTGCCGCCGCCACCATCCCCAGCCACTGCCTGTCAGAGCTGCCGTTCTGCTGCTGTACCCCACGCCTCACGGCCACTCTTCATTAGGGAATAATGCAGGCGGCCAATTACTCACTTAGGACTTGTTTCCTCCGTAAGTATGTGTTAGTTGTCATCGTGTAAACGGCCGATTGGCCTAATGAGACATAGGTGTGTGCGCGCAGAGCCTGTGGAGGAGTTCAGGGACTGTGGGGGAGAGTGCAGGCAGCAGACGACATTTAACGTCAGTCCCTCACATAAGGCGCCAAAACGTCTGAATTTTTCATAATCTGTAACAGAACACCCGGCAAAGGGATATCCCCACGGTAGGAGAGGCTTACAGCAGGTGGGCTTAATGTAGGGTTAGATATACATGCAGTAAGGCGCCTCCAGTCCCCCGTGTACAGACGACTGATGTTAAAAGCTCTCCGACATTCATCTAGAGAGAAATACAAAGTAAAACTGCTGAAACTGCATAAAATTCCTCTTTAAAGAGAGCACTTATTTTGTAGGCAAGGAAAAAACAAATGACATCAATTACATGAAAACAAATCATACGTAGCAGAAGCTGAAAGTCCAAATACGCCGGATGTCTGCATGTTTAACACTTTGTTGGACGATTGCCTCATATTGTTACCAAATACTGAGATTTCATTCACTGAAAATAGAACACAGAAAGAGGAAAAAGAAAGGATGATGCACTGGTTGCATAATCATTTAAGAATACCACAAAAAAAGAAGAGGGTCCCTTTATAAACATGTAGACTTTGAAAAAGAGTTTGACCTATTCATGTTTAGAGTCTTATATGAATGGCACTTTATGTGGTGTGTGGGTAAAACAGCCTATTGGCAAAGCTATGTTTGTAGAGGAGTCTGTGTAGTGACACATGTCAGTTTAGATAATACAGTGAATAGTGTCTGTAAAGGTGCATCCTCCTGCACGCTAAGGTAAGGGTTATACTACTACACTGCCTCCCTGTATGTACAGGAGATGCTGCTGCAGTATTATAACACTGCCTTGTGGTCTCCATGGCCGTTATCATTGTAATAGGTGTACCAGACAGGACACTCATACAGGTGTATCTAAAACCTGCTCCACATTCCTTAGGTAACCACCTTAGCCACCCCTCATAATACACACATAGAGAAAAGTCTGGCACACAGACTCTTCCCAACAGCTCACCCACCCATGCCTCATTTCTCTGTTATCTCTCAGTGTATATCTCCTCCTCTGGGCTCCATGGTGTCTACATGCAAGACAAAGGTCCTGATTTAAAGCCCTCTGAATACCATAGCTGTTTGTTTTACATATTGCCATATGAAAAATCAGTAAGAACTGATCAATCTGATACCAGAAAAGTACTACAGTTGTGCAGACTTGTCATCCTCATTCCTGCCCTGTATAACTATGGCATGGCATACAATGAAGCCTTGTCCCAAAATAATGTACAATGCGTGTATAGTTGTACCATGGCAATTGCTTCATGAACCAGACGGAGACGATGGCCGAGTGTTGGCCGTTGTTGGCGGCCTGAGGACGGCCACGGTCGGCGTGGCACGTCCCCAGGCCCCCAGCTGCCGAGCATGGCCCCGAGACGGCCCTCATGCTGAGTGCCCCTCTGTCTTGTCCGCCATCCAGAGCCAATGCCACTGCACAGCATTAGAGAAATTGGCTTCAATTGTGTCAGAAAGTTTAGATTGCTTCATATGGTATGCTGCCCTTCGGTATTCTATAGTATCGTATCCTAGCGTATTCTGACATCACCTGGAATTGTGAGTAGCGTATGGAATAAGGGGTACGACCTTTACAGAGATGGACCAAGGGAGGGTCTAGCTTTTTCTTTCTGTGTCTCTGGAGTTTATATACATGTGCTGGATATCTATATTCTTGATGCTTTTATTGATCAAAACGCATTAGCAGCCACAAAATGCTTAACAGTTTCCAGGCAAGAATCACTTGAATGAATCAATATATCCGAGTAATGTATCCCCCCAAAATTGACATGTCAGATTTGCAAATATTTTAAATTCAATAAGACCTTGCCCTCGGGAGTACACCAATCCCCCTATCTACCCATAGCACTCCAGGGTGTAAAATCATAACTGTCATACCTATGATGTACTACAGCAGATAAGCATACTTAACCCCTGCAGCTTAAAGAATCACAGCTCCTCCATTCCTCCAGGCGGGAAAGTTGTTATGTCCTCCATTAGGTTGCATACAGGTGTATGAGCGACAATACGTGCAAGTACTGGAGTATAAAGTACTGCTCCCGGCAGGTATGGTAATTAAGCTTCAGGTAGTTAAATGTATCAGGAGGATCGTTACATCGACTCTCCCTACCCAAAGCCTGCCTCCTCCAGGGTGCCCCGGGACATGTGTGTGCATGCTGAGGTGTCGCCTATCTGATATACATAGGAGGGGGTGATGCACCCAGCCAGAGCTTCTCCTTTACATTAAACAGCAACCACAAAAACAATGACCATTATCATACCTAGCATGTCCAGAACAGTGTCAAAAAGGGAGATCTTTCCTGGTATGTCAAAGACATGGTGTGACGTGTTCAAAGATCTACACTGCTTTGGACATCTCCAAAAATATTCAACTACTGTGTACATTCAACTACTGCTTTTTACATACAATTTAGAAGTTATAGTCGAAGCCCTACAAAGATGCATAGCAAGACACCTGCCATACACATCAGGTATATTAAGTTCAATTCTTCCCACAGACCATTTTTACCAAAAGTAGACCACACAAAAGATACACCAGATACATGTTATCTGTAAGTATGGTTCAACTCTGCAGTTAGCATACTATACCCAGCTGTATCTATCAGGCTGCTGATGCCGAGATAAGATGGATGACTGGGGCATGCATCATCCACATCATTCAGCAGTGATTACTTATAATCCTGATTATAATTTATGGTCTGTTCTGTCAAACCCTAGTTTATGTCAGAGGTAGATGGGAAGACTGCAGTGGTGGAATGCATAGAGAAATAAGAAAAAGGGGGGGGGAAGAGAGAAAAGAAAAACATAGGGTAGTAGTATGTAGCATGTAATGGCTGGTGGGGCTGATGGGGATTGGTGTATAGCATTAAATACGAGTTGGTAGAGCTTATCATGGGACATAGGGGTTTTTATTACAGTATTGGGGGTACTAATGGCCCGAGATCACGCTTTTGGCCAAATTATGCATCACCCTATTATATCATCTCTTGACCCTGGGACATCACTCTTGGGAGAGAAAAACAGTGAAATGGAATTTGAGGCTTTGTTAAAATGCTGAACATTGTGACATGCCTCACTCCAAACATTTGTTTACAACTTTCTGTCATTCTTAGTTAAATTCATGAGAATGTACCTGACATAAGACTCACTTTTCAGCGGCAATAGACTATCAGCATGGCTCACAGTCTAGCCCAGCCCTGCAAACATTTGTTTACAACTTTCTGTCATTCTTAGTTAAATTCATGAGAATGTACCTGACATAAGGCTCACTTTTCAGCGGCAATAGATTATCAGCACGGTTCACAGTCTAGCCCAGCCCTGCCTGCTACACTGCAGCATCCTGCTACTGCTCACACCAGCTCGATTCAGCTCGCTCTGATTACATGTACTTAAAATATCCCTGGGCGAGCAGATGCTCCCTCGTTACATACTATAAGCGCCGTTCTGCTCTTTTTGTTAGTAGCTGCTAGCGTCAGGCGAGGCAGGCTGATGTACTGGCAGACTGGTTTCAGGCTCAGTTATGGTGTGGGCCTCTACTGATTGGTCATAGACCATACCACTGGGGGAATACCCTGTCCATTGCTTGCCTGTCTCTATAGGACTCAGTATGAAGGCCTAGTGGAGCCACCATTTTGAATTTCGCTGGTTGAGGTAAAACCCACTGATAACACATACTATGATGGGTACCTTGTCCCTGGTTAACACCCACTTCCAGGGACATGCTGGTCCCATCTTATCAGTTCTTATCAGTGCGTGTTGCTGGAACCAGCTCCAGACAAGCTAGTGGCCAATTCATGTATTTGGGTGGGTGGGGGACATGTGTACCACACTTCAGTATTGTAGGTATTTTCAGAAGCACCCTCACACATGGCTTCAGAGGCATTATTGCCTTCCCTCCACCATTCATTATTATTAGCCATACTCACTCTATCTTGTCTATTAATATGTTTCCATTTTCTCAGCATTTCTATTTTAATACACACATGAGTATTACACATGGACCTGACTTTCCTGTAATTCTCCCACCTTCCTCTGCATTCTAGCCCCCCCCCCTAGAGTGTTGTATCCTTATTAATCCTCTTGTCCACCATTTATTCCATAATCATCGTCAAACATTAGCTCAAACATTGAAAATTCACATTTGCAGCTTTTGGAGAGGGGTAGAGGTGCGTGCTGGGCGTGTGTGATGGCAGTAACACGTCCATCATTACTGAAGACGTGGGGGTTACCCCCTCCCCCACCTCACCCCCTCCCCTCCCAACCCTCCAGGGGGTGGGTGACAGGACCGGACTCGTGCAGCCCTCTCACAGCCCTCCACTTCCCTTCCCATTCGCCTCCCGGTCGCCATTTTGAAATATGATTATGACAACTGTTAGTCTTGGTTAAAAAGAAATTGGAATATTGATTATAATATGTGGCAGGGTTTGCCTCACTCCGGCAGCAGTGGAGACAACCACGTACATGCCCTGCTCACTCTACTCCCTACCGTCAAGCATGGCCTTGGCTAAGGGGGAGCCGGCCATTTTGAATTTCAGATATAATTTAGTTAGGTTGCCATAGTTAGTATTGGGTGCTGAAGCTTTTGTAGGTGCTGGTGGTTAGAGAGGAATGTTGTATGCTCAGTTCTCCGCCACCCAGCAGTCCATTGATGGGACTAAGGCAGGCAGATGGTGACTGAAACACTGCAGGATAAACCACAGTGGCAAGGTGGTGCTAATCCAATCAAATGGAATAACTTTAACTGACACGGACCTTTGTAAACAAGTACACTGTAATTCATTGACACTTGAAAGGAAATCTGGCGTATGACTATAAATAGTTTTTATTTCTTAACTATCTTTCCATTTCCCTACCTTTATATAGGAATTCCTATGTTTGCTTGAATCTAATTTGTGAACTTCCAGTGCAAAATGTACCACATATTCAATCTCTCTCTTTTTTTGCCCACCGCATTATGATATAGCTGGAAAATCTCTTTAATTGTGTCAATAACAGAACTATATTAAGCAGTAAGGCATTGGGAACTGGAACACTGTTACTGATTTTGCTAATTAGTTTTAATGTGTACCTATTGAGGTAATTCTAGAGTCGTATACATCCTGTTTTAGGTATTATTCTGACTCAGTGTGGGCTAAAATATCTATTGTGGTTGATCTTATAATGAAGCAATTTGTGCAGCAAAAACACATTGTGTATACCATAAGGCGTTATATTATAAGAACTTCAAATCACTCGTGAAGTTTGCAAATTAGGGTAGAATACACCAGGAGTTGTCTGTCCCACATCTACAAAAATGTGTACTTCCAAACAATCTGTAGGACCTCTTTCAACTTTCATACACTAGGGGTTGCATTTACCTACATAAGTATGTCTTCACATCACGTACTGTACCATGTTTTAGCATATTCACCGGTTGTGTATGAGCTTAGAAATAATATATTTATATATTGAGAACAAAATATGGAGGGCCATAATTCAAAATGCATACAGATATAGTGACGTCAATAATGGCATATATCATCACGTCATTCACGTCATGCTACCTAAAATATTACATTATGCTCCTTTTATAACAGCCAACTTCCGGTTGATTTGACGGGACATGTGTTTGTGTGTGTCCCAAGAGTGGTTGCCGAGAAAGTTAGGAGGAGACAGAGACCCCCATTAAAAGTCCCCCTTTGTGGAGTTAAGTTAGGGGTGTTATTCTGCATGGTGGGGCTGTGTGCATAATAGGTAGGAGTTACTCTCTGTGTGCCTATGAGCAGCTTTGGGAGCAGCTCATGTCTGGGACAGGAGCAGCTCCAGTGGGTTTCTCCAGTTGGTAAGAGTTGGGTGAAAGCACGGCCTGGCTGGGGCACAGCACCGCCAGCCGAGCGTCTCGACGTTTGATGATTTCCACTTTTTGAGTTGCTAGTCCTCATCTACATTGTGAGTCAGAGCAACTCACAGGGACTACAATTAGCACTCAGCACGGCCTCCAAAACTCACGCCCCAAACCCCCAAGAAATTAAAAGACTCCACCAAATGAATTTCTACGCTGAAACTCCCTTTTCCCTCAAAGCCTGGCAAAAAGTATACAAGACTTAAAAATAGAATCGAGAAATTTTAATTTCGCTTCTTGTGAACACTGATGCGAGCCGAGTGCTCTGGAGTGGGATAGAGCTCCTTAGATGTCGAAGCAGGTCCTTTTTTGGCTTGTTTCGTCTTTATCAGAGCACCAGAGTTTTGGGCAATAGACTCTCTTGTCAGACTCAGCGTGAATTAATGTTCAATTTACTCCGCTCTAGGAAGTTGGGTAGGACTAGTGTTCTCTTTGTTTTGGGCCTCTTTCTGAGAGTTTTTGCTCTCGTCTGTCGGCAGAGAGGTGGATTCCATGCGGTACTCAAACAATGGAGCTATTTCTGATGTATCCCATTCATTTGGTGCGTCCATTTTTAGGCCTTTTCTTTGTGGCCTTTCGACACTTTCTTTGAGTCCTTTGAGCTTCCAAAGACAGTAGCATGCCATCCAGGGCTGACGGCGTGAGTGAGGGTAGTGGCCGTGAGGAGAGACGCCTGACTCGCTGCCCAGGGGCGCTGCCATGTCGGCATGCTTACCGGGTATGCTGGTCTTACCTGGGCGCACCTTTCACCTTGTGCAACACCCCCTGTACATGTATAAAAATTTACCTGCATTCAGATTTACCTGTCCACTCTTCCCTATGCTAAGGTCCTACTCCTCTCCATTCCTCACCTTCCCACCTATCCTCACACCTTCCACCCCTATTGCGTCTATTCTATTCACCCTCACATGCCCCAACTTCTTCCTCAGTCAGCCCTATAACCATTTTCCTTAATTCCCCAACTTCATTTCCATTCAATTTTCACCACCCTAACCGAGCTTTCCTCTCCTCCCAGGCCTTTCCGCCGCTCCCAAATCGACCCTTCCTGTTGGTATAAGTTTGATGACGTGTTATGACGGTGACGTGTGCCGTGCTGTTTGTGTGTTTTGACGTAGCTGACTGATTGCCGGGTGTTTGCCGCGCCATGCTCGTCGCGCCGTCACCAATCTCGCCAAGTGTCGCCGAGAATATCAGCATTTCCGGCCAATTTCCAGCCCCTCCTATCCTAGCGCCGCATCGTTGCTTAAGTAGGCGCCGACTCCTTAATATGTCAATATTGGCCTTAAGCAATCCTCCATGGTCCGATTGTAGAACTGAAGGTAGTGTGTAGGGGGGGGGAGGGGATCGGTTCGTCACGCCCTGGTTACGTCCTTGGCCGCGTCCCCTCTGCCCCTAAAGCACGTTATACACAACAAACATCTTCTCCTACTTCAAAAACTTCCCCGCTAATAAGTATAAAGAAGCACAAAAAAGTACCAAGTCGTTATGCATACATACAAACTTATCCATGGCGGTGAAAAATTATGCCAAAAGCAAAACGATCCATAGTGTATGCATATAACATGGAGAGTTAATATTTGCCGTGAAATGCCGGGGATTTTTGGCGGAACTTTTTGCCTGTGTTCTAACGTGGAGGTGTGTTTTCAGGCACGGTTGGTTTTCTCCATACACATGTATGTTTGTCACTGCACCTTATCCCCCCTCCCCTCCCTCCCTCCCTCCTGCTCTCCAACAGAGTGTGCTATACCCCTGTCAGCATTTCCCCCTCCCCCAGCTAGCCCGTTCCGCCCTCTCCCCATTGTACGGACTTTTTCAAACGTTGGGCCCCGGGGGGTGTATAGATCGGTGGAGTGTTGCGTCACCGGCAATAGTGAGGTGTGGTGGGGGTGAGAGAGGAGGAGGAGAGGGGGGTGATGGAGGTAGGACAGGGAGGAGGATAGAGGGGGGGGGGGGTAGAGACAAAGGGTGTTACCCTGCCAGCATCATCCAGTATGGCGTCTGTTGGAGGAGTCTCAGGTCTTTGGCTCTGCTTCAAGACCTACCTGGCTCTTCTATGATTTCATAGCGTCTTTAGAATGTATGGCCCCTCTTAGAGCTGAGTTTGCCCTGAAATAAATGCAAAGGTGTCTGAGATTCTCATAGGATCTGAAATAGAGCCAGAGTCTGGTCTTTTTTTATCTGCATAATAAACCACACATTGCCTCGTAACCAACACCTCAAATGTGCACACACATACAATAGCATTCTTCAGTAACTCTGGCAATGTAGAATATAAAATTCTATGTATTTTCTCAGTGGACTTTTATATTTTCTTATTTCATCCTTAGGTTAGTGTTTATTGGGGAATAATTTAGATGGAGCCTGCTTAGTTCCAAGAAAATGAAAGGTTTGTACTTTCCACTAATATATTGATAGCACTGTCATTGTTTGTGCCTCCAAATATCGGATGTAATACAATGATGACGTAGTGTATTATATGACACAAATCTGTGTCTATCATAAAGCATCTCTAGACCTCCATACGCAAAACACGCACCTAAAAGAGGCTAGGGGGTTTTGTATGACAGAATGGGGTAGTATTGGGGCTATTCAGGTTCCAGACTAACTTACCTTTTTCCCCAACAGGAAGCCCTCGTCACCATTACCTAAGTCCACCTGTAGAAGATAAAGGTGCAGAGATGGGAGGGAGTAGTAGGGGGTGTCTCTAGGACCGTCAGTCAGCCCGTCCCCCGGGCTAGAGGAGGAACCAGGGTGACAGAGCTGGGAGGAAGAGAGGGACTCTCTATTGTCTTGTTCACTGCCTACACAAAACCTGAAAGACGCGACTTAAAAACCCTTCTATAAAGACGAGAGTTAGCGGCACCCCTGTGGAGCCGGAGCCGTGTTTTTTAAGCCCATAGGTGTCCTTAGTCAAGGTGACTCTGACAAGGTTTTAGCCCTTTCTGGGCTAAATGATGCATAAAGCTTCACGCTTCTTTGTTGGCATGATGCATCAATGCACCACTAGCGAGTTACTCATTACTAGGGCTTAATATTCCAATCCTTTAGAAGTGTATATACTTCTACATTACCTGTGAGTGAGTATAATGTGTCAGTTACTCATCATGAACATTTATGAGCAAACATTATCATAGTAGATTAAAGAGCTATGAGGCCTTCAAAGGCGTAGACATGAGGGTATAGAGAGTTGAATGACGAGGTACATTGTCCTTCTATCAGGACATGGCGATTACTGTAACACACTTCAAAATACAGGCATTCAGAAAATGATTCCACCAATTTTGGGACTTTTCATCAATACCCTCAGGACCCACCCGTTGTCACAATCAGCTGACAACTGTATTTCTAAGATTTCCCCTGGAAATAGTCATTGTGACTGTTCATCACTAAACCCAAGGGCTCTCCAGAACATCTGGGTTGGTCACATAGAATATATTTTATGAATGTTACCATTTGCCATTTTGCTTGGTGCATTAGTATAACATATTTCCCTTCTTTGATTAGGACATAAAATAAATAGATAGACATTTTCACGGGACTTGGTGAATCCTGCATCCCATTTAACCATTACAGGCTGGGATCTTTCCAGCCTGAGCCTCCTCCGGTCTTGACCCAATCCCATCACCCACCTTATAGTCTGGGGTAGCAGATGTACCAGGCTCCGCCATGCGTGCCGGAGGAGACCGATCCATCCCGGCCACAAAACAGATGGTGTCCATGTCGTTATATGATTAATTATCGCCCACCCTCTATAATTTAAATACATTTATTACTGCACAGGACACTCACACACAGTGTCGCTGTCTCTGTTAGTGGTCGTATTGGCTGTCAGTGGAGTGACAAGTTGTCGTTGGATGATACCTCCCCTGGTTTTCTCCATGGTAGGATGATATACACGTAGACAAAGCCTTGTCCTCTGTATAGAGTCCTGTCTCTGTCTGTCTGTGTGTCAGTTTTCTCCTTTCATCCCTTCTGTCTTGGTCTTTTTCACTCCCGCCTCAGTCAATCCATCACCCCCCCCCCACTCAATCGCTCCCCATCCTTTACTGAATCACAGCACTCCCATATCCTATTGTGTTTCCTCATTCTCTTACTTATAACATTAGTTTTTACACACAAAATATTTCCTGATCTCCCCTTATCTATCTCCTAGTTATCACCTTTGTTAATATTAACCACTATAGTGTTTGAAAAAAGTTGCATCGGACACCCCCTTTCATTCACTCTTATTCACAATCCATTCCCTCGCATTTCCCCTATCATCGTCCCCTAGTATTATGCCCATAGCCTTAATCCCCAAACCGGAAGTTGTTCGTCATAAGACAAGTGCCCATGTTTGACCTCTGTGACCTTACAGTGACCTTGTTGAAGGGACATCAACGGCAAGGTCAAGACGTCGTGCGACGACATTAGCTACTTCAACGACGTCGTCATGACCACGCTGATCGTCGCCCTATTCCACTTCCGGTTTGAACGGAGAGCATGTCAACGCCATGTTAAGGGAGCATGTATCTATTACACCTTAAGTGTATGTTGGGGTGATGAAGAATGACAGGGGGGATGGTAGTATAGGGGGCGGAGGTATAAGGGTATCGTCCCCTGTTGACTATACTGACAATAGAAATCCCAGGCCGGCTTTGCTTTTCTCACGTGGCGACTAGGGCCTGCACAGATTGCCATGGCAACTTGATCAATGGCCTCTCATCTTCACCCCTAATGGCCGCCCCCATGGCTGCGCCTGGTGGCCGTTGTGCGGCAACGGTTGGACGGGCACCAGTGGAGGACGTGAAAAGGCGGCCGTGTGGGTGTGCTTCATTGTGCATGGTCCGGGCCTGGACAACAGGAGACTAATACTGATCAGGTGTAGGGGATGGGGCAGGGGGGTGGGGGTGGGGGTGGGAGGCACAGTGCTCACCTGCTCGACATGATTGTGTAGTATAACCTAGGTAGGGAGGAAAGGGAGATGGTGGGGTAATAATTACATCATGCATGTCCAAGTGATAACACACACATATATCCCCCAACACTGAATTTGGAGATTTATAGATGGGAATACCAGAGTAACAATGGTTTAGATTTGACTAGATTTCTATTTTAGTGGTGTACAAATTATGGATAAGCACTGATATGACAGCAAATGGCATACCATGCGCATGGGAATATTTCATTCAATAATCTTAAAATGCGATTCATAGTACACGCAGTAACTCATGCATATAACATAATCTGATTTGTGGTACTATCAAAGGGCTGGTATACTATAATTCTGTGATATGTGCATTAACAACATACCACATGTATCAGCTACCTGTTTTGTATGGCATGATTATACTCCTGTATATTAGGTGTATTAACAGAGCGTAGCCCACGCACCCACGTCACAGGACGCTACAACAAAAACTGATATGTCCACTAACCGAACCGCTAACTGGCGGCCTCGTTCAAATTAAAGGCAAACTAAAGGATGGGCAGTGTTCCATTTGGCTTATATAATGAAAATTATTTTAGGCTGGATGTAGGACAATAATGATTATTGACTTCCTCCTGATGGAATAAGAGATGTTGAAAAGCTATGTGATATGACAATCTTTTATTAGAGGTCTCGATGTATGTAGAACACACGAGGATCTACTCTGAATAGTTAATTATAGAAGTGGTTTTACACAGCATTCTTCAGTATAGAATTCCCTACTGAAGAACAACGGATAATTTCAAGTATGAGAAATGTCTGCAACTTGAGCTCTAGATGGAGTATAACAACCTGTACCTGGCATGTTAAAGACTGGTGGTAGGTGTGATTGTAGAGGAAGCACACGGCTGACCTTTGTCCTTCTCCTTATCTTCTGGTATCAAAGACTCTGTTATAAGCCTCTGCTCACATCACAGGAATGAGCAGCTCTGGGAGTAGCTTACAGAAGCTGTCACGTCCCCAGGAGCTGCTCACACGCCTCCCTAATAGTCACTTTTCATTTACATAGTCATGACCTTACATAAAAGCAGCCTCCTTTTATGGCTTAATCATTCTGCCGATACCACTGCGGGGAAAGAGGGATGGGTGGGGTGGGGTGGGTGGAGAGATTAAGGGGATGGGTGGTGGATCTGTGTGATAACACTGATACAGATTTATATGACACTCAACAGTCACCACTCTTAAATGGTGGGTGGGTGGGTGGGTGGCTGGGTGGAGGAGGGGAAGGGGAAAAATCATGGTGAAAGGATCCACTCATTTACCTAATTGAAATCCAATTACCAATGGTCTTGCCTTCCCTTTTACATCTCAACCTCCAGCCTCCTCGTACCAATTGCCCCCTGTCTTTTTACTCATGTTTGTACCTGGTTTTTCCTATGGCCCAGATTTCTTCTTCTTTTTGTCTAGATCTTTTTAATCTTCATTTTTCCTGCCTCTTATCCATAGCTGGGTGTTTCCTTAATAACTAACGGCTATTAGGCGCGGCTGACCACAACAGGGTCTTAGGTTACCATGCCAACGACCGGCCAGTCAACACCAAAGCCATGCACTGCACGACACTGCAGGAGAAACCCAATCCAAGTTCATTTTCTTTTCTGCTCCCCCGAATTTGATCTAATCATGGCATGGTCTGTGGGTTGTGAAGGTAGGGACGGGAGTGAATGGGATCTGGGTTGGGGGAGTTCGGGGGGGGGGGTTGAAGATGGCATTCTCGCCATGAATATTCCCCACACGAAGCACCTGCAGCCCACCCTTAGCATGATGAAAATTCTATTCAATATTTAGAAATCTGAATCTTATTAAATTGTCTCTGATTTATGGCTAGGGTGAAGGGACGGGAAGAATGGCATAGTGTGATGTACAGGAGGCGGATGCTGAACATGAGTTGATGCAAAGAGAAAAAAAAGTTAATTATGAGTTAGATGGGAGGTAGGTTGCTTGGGATGGGTGGCTATCATGTAGGGACAGGCAACAGGCATGTCGTGGTTATGGATATGGGATAGCATCCACCACAAGAAAACAATAACCAAACAACAGAGCCCCAACAATAACTAAGCAATATCTAGACTCACCCAGCACGTAGCAATACAATAGACAATTGGATGAAGAAAATTTAATGAGCTATTTCAAACTTATCACAAAAACTAATCAAATGATTTTGTAAATTTCAATTTAAATGAATAAAAAGATGCATTTTCAGAAATGATTAGAATATTGAAATATAATATGGATGATCATTGGCAAAGTTATATTAAACACAACATAAATTTGGACTTAATGATATTGATGGGACAAGCTGTGTTGGGTGTGTTGGGTACCTCCCATGTTAAAGGCAGTGGCAACGTGCAAAGCGTAGCTCATGATAGAGAGAGGCGAGCAGGAAATGCTTAGTGAAGAGAGACGTTCATAGTGAGGAGAGCATACTGAATTGAGGAGAGAAGCCCAATGGTAAGGAAAAGCTCAGAGTGAACAGAGAAGCCAGACTGGTAGAGCAGTTCAGGATGAGGTGAGCAGCTCAGTGTTGGAGGAGGAGTAGCTCATCCTGTTGACACGGCCCTGTGTACACTGCACACAATTCAGACACAGGGCAGCAGATCCAAAACCAATAAAGCTGAATTCTGGTCTCTTTTTGTCATTCCATCATGTTGTGAAGAATGATGGTTAGACAGAGCAAGGGTGAGAGGGTTAACGATGAGTGTGTAGTTTCTTATCCCATCCTTTTCTATGGACATTCTTTTTATCTTCCTCTTCTCTCCATATTCATCTCCTCATGAAATGTAAATGTATCTTTCATTCATGTTCCATTATTGATGATCTTCTATCGCAATGCTATTATAAACTTGACTTCAAGTCCCTCTCCATTGCCTATGCATCCTTGCCTCTTCCCATACCCTTTCTCCTCCTTCCTCTCCCCACCTATACCTCCAACTATGTCTCCAGCCTAGTCTCATACAAATTACCCCACTCTCCTTCCAGCTTCTCCTCACCCATCTCTACCCTCATCCTTCCCTTGTCGTAGACTGATCGCTGTATGTAGGAAGCCAGTCTTCATTAACAAAAGGGTTTGATCTCTCTCACTCAAAAAAAAAACAAGCGTGCGGATGTTGCCCCAATTACTCTCCGTGGCGGGCGGGTGGGCTGCTTTGTCCGTCCGGGTAGGCCGTCAGCGATCATGGCAGACTTCTTAAAAACATGCCTCCTTCCCAGACCCCCATTGCCTCCCACCCAGACCCCCAATGGCTCCCAACTCCCACCCCAGCCCAGTCCATTTTTACACGCCCAGTGCAAACCGCTCCGCCTCAAGTAAATTTGTCGCGGCGACCGCTAGTACTTCCAAGGCTCTGGGAAGTGAGGGGTTAAAGCTGGTTGAGAAGGATTGGAGGAGGTTTTGTGGGGTGTGGGGGGTTAAAGGATGCGTGACGTGTTGCGTCATGCCATGGCCGGTTTGGAGGGAGGGAGGGGGCGGTAGTTCTGAGTTAGAGCAGAGCTTCAAAGGGAATAAGGGTTCTCTGTTGTAAACATAGAAGCACATGGAAAATGAAATCAGAAAGAACCATAGAGTTAAGGTCAAATATCTATAGGTTTATTAGATATATTTTATTTCAAAGTTCATGCACATTGCACCTTTTGTACTAATGAGAAAACATCATCTACAGCCATAGTAAGGCAGCTCAATTTAATCTTCAATTATGACATGCCTAGTATTTACACACATCTCAGCATATGCCTCAATTGCACCCAACCATCCTCACAGCCCATTGCACACCTCCTACCCCAACACACAACCCCCTCAGCAAACACGCACACACAAGCACACACAAAGGCTTGCCCACCTGGGGCAGGCAGTTGAGCAGGAGGGGGAGGGGGATTGGTCTCCAGTGTTTGAGTTGCTCCTGAGAAGCTCACCAGCAAGGCCCTGTGAGCATACAACCAGATTAAGGCTAGATTTAGTCAGGATTAAGACACTTAATCTGCCAGGCCAGACCTGGCTGTTAACCATACTGCCTTAGTTCTGTCTTATCCATGCTCCCTCTCTTCTCTCCCTGTATGCTCCTGTACCCTAACTACCCAACCCCATGCCTCCACCTCCACCCCCGCTGTAAGTAATTAAAATGGATCCGCCCCCGCAGAGAGGGCACCCCACCTGCAATCACCAATCACCCCCTCCCTTCTCCAGCAGACCTCCCCCCCCCCCTTACACGTCCCATAGGCACACCACTACTCCCTATCCCCTGACTCTTCCCTTTCCATCTCCAGCCCCACACTCTGGATCTCCTTACTCCCGTCTGTGTTAACATGCTATTATGTCACTGTGTCATCAAGCTCCATGACGTTGTTGTCATGGTGACGACGTGACGTAGTTGAGATAAGGTGGGGACGTACTTGGAAGTGGGGGTTGCTTTGATGTTGAGTAAGGATGTTGAAAAAACTGTTAGTGAGAGATACCTGAGTGATACCTGGATCGATGCCTACCTATAGCCCTCAGGGTAACTTACCTTAAATACACATTGATGTGGATGCTAATCTACTTGCTAACCCCATATTGGCTTTAATCATGCAATCACTGAATAAAACCAAACATCTGGGGATTCTCTAGACGTGTGCTTCGTAATATAAAGTGAATATTCCAGGTATAAGAGTTCTGGGGATTTGTACTGTAGACATTGTGTACTCGATCCTATCAACTTAGATTTATAAATCCAGTAAAAGGGAAAATGACCGACTTCAAAATCCCAATGTTTCTTTCCACATTCTGACATTTCTTAGCGATATAAATCTTAAAACTGCATTATCCTGCGTTCACAGAGCTGTTCCCTATGACGGTACAGGTACACACCACTACACCCTACAGCTGTCTTTAATAGATTACACACCTGAAAAACTACCCCTTGACCTCCACCGCCCACCCCTGACCAGCCACACGACCCTGTGTTAACCTCCAGCCCTGTGAGTAGTACTAACAAATGGGACTTTATACACACATACAATGCCCCCCCCGCCACCCACCTTTGTCCACCCTGCGTGACGGCCACCCTTAACCCCGACCGCAGTCCATATGTGTATGGGAAGATTAGGAGGGTTGGGGGCATCCAGGTAGTCACCCCCCTGCCCACCTGTGACCCCCGCCCACCCCCTGGGCAGTAAGGGCAGGGTGGGGTGTTAGGTGGGCGGTGCCCTGGGGGCATGAGGTCGGGGAGTCAGTGACCTTGGACCGTGTCAGGTGATTTGACGATTACACGGCTTGTTAGAGCGGACAAGGGGATGGGACGGGAGGTGGTGGTTGGATAGGGGCAGCATACCTAGCGGTCAGAGAGTGGATAAGTGGACGGGGTTAAGTGGTGGTCTTATATTACTGTTAGTGGTTAAGGGAGCTAACACCGATTGTTTAGCCATTCATGCCTACTTAAGGGGGTTTACCTCAGGTCATATTAGTGGGGAAATAGTTTATGAAAGTACCGTTGAAGCCCGAGCGATTGGGGTGGATTTTCAGAGTGTATAAATGTACTGAATTTCAATCCATTGCTTAAGGTGGGATAGTTGTGTCTGTGTAATAGGTGCTCTTATAGTGGTTACTTCTTGGAATGAAAATACCTGATGGCTATGTAGGTGTGATATCATATTATTCATGGTAATAACTCCCATCATCAGATTACACTGCAGTATTTTAAGATAATGTAACAATGTTGGGATAAGATAATGGGTTAACAAGAAGCCTGGATGTGTGTGTGTTGGAGGGAGTATTCTATGAGTAAGGGGGGGGGGTGACTGGAGACAAGCTGTATTATGACACATGTGCTGGAGGAACAAGCCCCCCCCCCCTCCCTCCACCCCCTCCCACAAATTACACTTAGGATGGTGAGTGGGGGATGAACATGTTTGACATGTACGTTGACGTGCCCCGTCACGCATGTAATCACCCCCCCCCCCTTCCCACCCCCACGCACCTAAACCCTTAGCCACTACACTCCCTTCTTCCTGAAGCTAAATTGGCACCACTACTTGAAATTATATCTTAATAAAATCAATTAGTCTAGAGGTGTCGTGGGTGTTAATGGAGTTTATGGCACTAGCGGTGTGCTATACTATAACCCGCCGGTGACAAGCAGACAGGGTTGGGTTCTTCAGGATGGCAAGGATCTCCTGCCACTTGTTTTATGATGGAATTAAATTTTAATTTGGAGATGACGGCTTAGGGTTTCTCTCCCAGGGTGGCGCAAATGGATACGGTGCTGGGAGATTTCACCCGGAAGAAGACAATGTGGGGAAGAGTGGGGGAGGGGAAGGGGTTGGTGTGCTGAGGTCTGGGGTGATTTCACACCTCCAGGACCCAGCTACGTCAACAAGCGTCATGTCCATACGCCACCATACGTCACCTCTATTATAAGTCATACGTCATATGCCACCTGTCCCTCATTCCCCATATATCTACTAATATTTGCCATCTAGTTTTGGTAATGTCGCTCAAATGTTAGGAGAGCATTTGGATTCTTAAACTCACTTCTTCTGCCTTATTTTCTCTCCCATTTTTCACTCTCCAACACCGTTCACAAGTTTCCCTCTGCACTATTCCATATCACATATGGCATTTACACAGGATCATCCAGCAACAATATATTAGTTTGCCTATTATTTAATTCCCCTCAGAATACCCTCCCCCTCATAATGAATGTCTTCCAGCCACTTATCGTCACATTTATTGACACCTCCTACGAGTTGGAAAACTATAAAAGATTGGAGAACAATAGTTTTGTGATAGTAAAATAATCAATTTTAATCCATATGATTAAGCCATAAGATTTACAGCGACCCTGGGATATAGTCCCCATCCAACTCCACCCAGCCCCATTAACCCATCATACCCCCTTGCAGGTCCCTACATATTATTGGGGTGGCTAGGAGATCGGGTTGCCCCAGGTCCTAATGATTTAAGACAATTACTCAGGGAGCTTTCAGTATCTGAGTATCGTGTACATAGATCATTCATCATCATGTCACCCACATCAAGCCAGTGACGCATGCCTTTTGTTTTCTCCTTTCTCTAACTGAGATGAGATAAAGAGAGTGAATTTAAATCTTCACTTAAACAAAAAAAAGGGTACCATGTTGGGTTGAGAAGGGTTTATATTAAATGGGAGGGGAGGGGGTAGTGAGAGTGGGGACAGACGTTTGTCATTTTACTGGTGTGACATAAAACATTTATCACGTTTACCCCTGGAAGGGTCTCATGGTGCATTGATGCATTATGACCATTGGTCGGCATGATGCATGAATGCAGCCCTGATGAGTCTATAACAACCAATGCTGCATTCATCTAAAATGCTGGCCCTGCAGGATTGATACCTACACGATCAGGTCGGCATGATGCACCAATACAGCGTTGCATTGGTGCATCATGACGGCAAACCCATGTGAACCTAAAACGCATCATGCAAATTTAAAGGGTTAATTTTGAGTCCTGCTGTCAAAACGGGATTATAAAACTATACACGAGGCGGGAGTTTGAATATTATCTGGGATCGTCTTTCCGCCTGCCGGGTTTCGCCAATTTGCATTGGGTGATGCCGATCTGGAGGGCTATGTAAATTTCCGATCCCGACTCTGCCGATCTCATTTATACACTGGAGAGGAAAGGGTATGGGTGGGTGTGGGGGGAGGGCAGTGCAGGCAGAGTGGATTTGTATGAGTACATTGTATTGTTTTATGACATTTGAAAGAAATGTACTTGTATAATATAGCATGTAGATGAAGCTTGCAGGAAATATCATAGAATGGGTAGCATGTAAGAAAACAATGTAATTATGTATGCACTCTGAACTTTGAGTATCTGAGTATCGCGTACCTGTGTTGCCATAATTTGTGTGACATCTTGATAAGATTTGGGTTTCTCGTTCAAGCATTGTTCTTCGGCTTAGACACATGCAAGGGTAGTTTATCACATGTATCAAAACAAAAACTTGAACATTGACGACTGACCTAAACATCCCCATTGCCGACATTTTTAACTACAGGAAGTGACGGTAGTACTCTATACGTCGATCACGTGGCATTCTCATGTTTATAAACAAGCGTCCTAAAATGCACAGCACAGGTTTAGCTACACCGGAAGCGGAAACGCGTTATCCACAACTCCAGGAGGGCGGAAAGGGCTTCCGGCGCCCGGTAACCTAAACCGGAAGTGAGAGTGCAGCTGCGTGTGGATGGGCGGTGGCCGCGGAGCACGGCTACTGCCGCGACCCTGGAGTGCACCGGAAGTGGCTAAGCGCTGCAGCGGTCAGGCGACGATAGGGACGGGATGGAGGGTGGGTGGATGTTGGGAGGGGGTGTGAGGAGGCTTAAGGAGAGGAGACTTGAGACTCCAGGCCCTGGAGGAGGGAACTGAATGGACCTAGGTGAGCAGCCCAGGTGAACAGCTCAGGGCGAGCAGCTAATTCCAGTGGTGGCGCCGCCTGGCGGGCGGGTGGTCAGTTAGTTAGCTGCTCACACCACACCACAAGGTGCAGGTGGTGAGGGAGGGGGAGCAGCACAGGGCCCACTGAGTGAATATTGAATAGCTCACCGGCCGGAGAGAGCAGTTGCCGCTTTGTGAGGAGCTGCTCGTTCCTCTTATCTGGGCCAGGTCGCTTTGTTTGCCGGGTTGTAATGGCCGCGTGATTAGCCTCTACCCACGACGGCTTTTTGTGCGAGATGACAAGCGCCGCCGCGTCTATTGAGCCTCTTAAACAGGTTACTGCGTCCTGACATTCAGCGTCCTCCAAAGGTCGGCCGTGTAAAAACACTAAACATGGTAATACTGGGCTTGGGGCAGGTGAGGGGAGTGGGCAGTGGTGGAGGATTGGTGGGGGAGGGGGGCAGGGTGCTCCCCCTCCCCTATCCCCTGCTGCTGGTACTATGCTTGCCATCCGCCTCACACCACAGGCTGCCACATTCCCACTGATGGACACGCCCCGGCCTTGCCCCCCCCCCTAAACCATTATCCTTACCCCCCCCCCCATACACACACCACATCCCTGTTCAGCCACATGGTCACAGCCAGGCCACGTGACCAGTGGTGTCTTTTTGTGGGCAGGAACAGGAGGAGAGTGACAGGATTAGGGAGGGGTGGTAACAACCTCCTCCAGCCTCTCACTCCAGGGGGTGGTGTGTGGGGGGGGGGGCATGTGCCTCTTTCTTCCGGGATCGGCAAGAAGGTGTGGTTGGGGGGAGGGCAGGCATTGATGCCAACAGCCACAACAATGATGGTTTCTGAGAGCTGGGTAGATAAGTGGGGAGGGGGTGGGTCCCTCCAGGTACCCTGACAGGTAGTTTGGGCACACAGCATTACCCCCTCCATGTGCGTCCAGGAGAACCACATATAATATGCTTACCCCCTGCCTGTGGTTTTGTCAAGTGATGAACACCATGGAATGATAGCATTGGTAACAAAGTACGACTGAGTTGACCTTAGAAAATGGAACTGACGCTCAGCTCATGAATGATATTTGAGTAGATAGGAGGCACGTCTTGTGACAATATATGAAAGTATGATAGTGTTTTAAGTTTTTGTTTGTATACTGGATACTGTACTCTGTAACATGTACATACATAGCCCAACATCGTTTTTCTTGTAGGGCATACATAATACTGTCTTATTCTTTAAAAAAGAACTGTTAGAAGGGGGAAATAAGGCCATCAATCATTTCTCCAAGAAGTCTGAGTGACAAGACCCTCCTCACAGCCCCTGTTACACAATAGTTGTACCCCAAGGTATTTAACTCAAGTTAACGGCTCTCAAGTCTGGGTGTTGTCCCCTTGTGGCCTTAATAAAGTCGTCTCTGTGGGGCATTAGGTGGATAACAATGAGTTGGGTGTGGAGCATGTAGTACCATTGGGTGTTTCCTCGGTGGCACAGGGCCTCAGTGTGTGAAGGTAGGTATTGGTATGTTGGGTTGTAGAACTGGGATGGCGTCCTGGTATAAACATTGTAAGCTAAGAGGGCATTTAGTGTTCCTCCTTGGGATAACCCACACCGGGGTGCCATGTCTTATAGTAATTCTAGGGGACAAGATGGCAGCCTTCTGTTGGTGGTTTGTCACAGCAGTATATGTCCTGATCCGTCTCGTGCTAACCCTTGTGACGGGAGGCAGGTGGCAGGGTGGGATACCTGTACAGGGTAGAGGTGTGTAGGTCACATGTCATGGTGGATGGGTGGGTCGGGGTGGGGGTGTCTTAAGAAGCCGTCTCTTTACACAAAGCAGCGCATCCCAATGCCTCTGACCCGGAACCGTTTTGGGCCCGGGTCACGAGGTCAAACGGAGCACCCGAAAAGTCGTCTGCTACTTGTACAATTAGATTCCCGCCAAAAAGATGTTATATATAGCACCCTAGGAGGTTGCTTTTTGTGAATATAAAAATTGGAAACTCTAAAATCAGGAAATGGCTGGAGACTGGGACGTTTTTGTATATTATTTTCCACAATAAAGCTGATAGCATGCTACTCATGTATATGTATGCATACCCACCTTTTCCCTATCCAGATAGGTATTTACTTACAAATATATAAAGACCCTTGCCTTAGCGTCTAACAGTGAAAAAATGATAACGCGAAAACAAATCAGCTAGCACGTGTAGGCACGCTACTATAGTCTAGAATCACCAGGTTGCAGTCCATTTAGGGACTATTGTTTGAGCACCAGCCGCAAATGCAGTTCCGTTTTGCTGCAAATGGATCTGTAATAATGCAAGCAGAATGACTAATGACTGTAACTATTTATTCCACCCATTGACCTCATAGCTGTGGATCTACTGATTAGACAATCTATTATTTGAATATCTACTTGACAGAAGCACGTTTTAGATCTCTCTGTTTTGCCATTTCAAGCGCAAAGTAGCATTATAAGCAGTGATGACCTTTTAAAATGACCCATATCCTTTAAATCAGCGGTCTTCCTGCTAGCTACCTCTATACGCCATGTGAGTAGTATGGGAAAGTGACACCACAGTGGCAAAAACTATTATATTTGCCTTGCTGTCACTGCAATGTTTATTCTCTATGAATCTATGACAATTAAACACTGTATGTGGGAGCTGCTGTTGGGAACAGGAGGCCCTTCTCGCCCCACTCTATGATTTGATCTCTCCGGGGTGTGTGTGTGTGTGGGGGGGGGGGCTACACCAAACCCTTGAGTACATTTGAATCCTCCTTTTTCACTCGGAGAGCTGAAGAGAGCTGCTCTGATGATACCCTTATAGACAGATAGCTGGGCGGTGGGTGCCTTTGTTTTATATCTACCACCCCCTCCCACCCACCCACCTTCATTCACTTACTCTCACTCACTTACTGTCTAGGTGTTGAAAAATAAATAGTGTCTTCTCGGAGTCTTTTTGTCCGCCTTCTTTTAATCCCCATTCAGGATTGATACATCTTTTCAAACTGGGGCACGGCTGAAGCCCTAGATAAATACCATTAGCTGTGTGTGCTCTCTTGTAGAGAGATGTAGTGCCACTTGTCATGGAGAGGCAATAAATGTGTCTCAATGTTTAGAGTGAGTTGTTCAAGGGCTCTCCCTGTTATGCCTAGATCTATATGTATGGGTTTATATGTATATCAATGATATCAAGTCTTCAGTATCCCTTGTTCATTACCAGGGCCTTACACTTTTACACTATCATTTCCTGATCGTTTCTTTGCAAGTTCTCTCGTATTTTTCACATTTTCTCTTATACACTAGCCCCCTCTTCCTTTGCCCTGCTCCATCCTCATACCATGCTTCCAAAATGTCTCCATCACATTATTTTGGAGAACATCTTAAACATAACAGCATCCTCCCTCTCCCACCGACATGCATGTTGATTCCTCGTCCCAACTGCATCCCCCATCCTACCCCACCTTCCCACCAACTCATCCACGGTCTTCTCAGTCCCCACATTCCACCAAATTCTCAGAGGGACCTGGACGAGCAGCTCAGACATCATTTAAACTTGGGATTATTTCCAGTCCATACAGAAGTAAAGGAGCAACGACTGCGACAGGTACACTTGTGGTTCTATCCTATCTTCGCCCATCTAGCCCCCTCCCACCCCACCCTCCTCCAGGGTGGTGGTAAGGGAAGGGGGTAATGACAATGGAGGCTGGTTGTGTGGACAGGCATCCGGCTCCTCCAGGCATCGTCAGGCTTGGTTGACCGTGGGGCGTTTAACCTTCTCTTTACCATTTCTAATTTGGAAGCTCGTTAACCCGCACCATCAGGGTTTTATCCATCAAGATGGTGGTGGGGGGACGCCATGATGCCCCAATGCATGTCAGCATTGCTCTTGAGCATCATGCCGACCCTCCAGCCGTACATCAACCTCATGGGGTTAACTTGAATCCATTCTAGGTGTAAACCAAAACTTTAAAATGCATATACCACATAACTGACCATCCCTTGTTCTCTCTTCTTCCCTTGTAGGTCCGATCAACAGGCCGGCACCGCTAGCACACGGCGGGCCGGGAGGGCACTCCCATGGGTCGCCCCACATGTATGGCAGTCCGCCGCCGCCGTCTACGCTCCATCAGGACACGCGCGGTATGCACATGCAGCCCGGAATCACAGTCACCTCCTCCAGTAACAATACAACAGTCGGTCCCAGCGGCAACCTTGTGGTGCCGCAGCCACTGAAGATGCAACGCCCCAATAAGACCTACCATTGTCGCATGTGTGACCAGGTAAGGATGATGATTTTGGTGAATCCTATAGGGAAGTAGCGAGGCAGTTGGAGTGAAGGCGCCATCTTGAAAATCATGTAGCCATCTCTGAGGCTTGGTCAATGTCCTTTAGGCTCAGCCGCCATATCCTTGGGGCCTCAATTGGTCTCTACCATGGGATTTTATTTGCTGAATTTATTATAGACTAGCACCTGAGATTTGTGGGTGTCAGTCTCATGAAATCGGCGTGTGCCCCCCCCCCCATTAAGTCCACCAGGAGCACTGCTGCAGCACGCTACCTCCCTATACGTACCCTTGTACACTCTACCTAATGCAACCTTTCATATACTACTTTGGCTCCAAGAAACACGTCGGTGGTGCCACTTGATGACCAGAATGGGTCTTATATTGTATATCTAGGGTGGGGGAACAAGTCATTGCAGTTGAAGTATAATCCCTTAACCATTTTCATCAAACATGTCGGAATATCAGCGAGAAGTTTTAAAGGAATGGAAGTTGGAAACATGGAACTCATTTATACGGTGAGAATTCTTCAGCAGTCTAATAAAGTGTGTAAAATGTAAGCAGTACTTTCTGTTATTTCCGAGGCTATTTTTTAGCTCGAAAAAAAGAGTATGTGAGGTTAACGAGCTATATCAGATTGATATGACAAATGTGGTGATGATATACGTGTTGATATATAATATGACAAAATAAATCAAAAACTTGTAATTGAACTTCTGGAAACCCCATATAAAATCTTCTCTCTTGGCACGATTAGTTGCACATAATAGTTGCTCCACGAGAGAGAGATTGAGTCGATTCATGTAACAAAAGCGGAACAAAAGTGCGATCAAACTTGAGTGGCGTCATGGCGCAGATGTTGTCATAACGGCCGGGGCCCCGCCACTGAAAACAAGGCAGCAATACTGCGGCTGGCCGCAGAAATCATTAGGGGAGCACATCAAAAGGCAAGCTAGAGCACCACTGCTTCCTCGTTTTAAAAGTCGCTTATTTTCGTAGCCGCACAGGCAGTAGGAGAGGGAGTGAGGAAGCAGGGAAGGCTGGAAGGATAGAGGTTAGCCCTGAATAGTCCACTCTGGTGTGTGGCCACTGGGTGGGTGGGTGATGGGAGGAGCTTCTGGTGGGGAGGGGTCAGGGCTTAAGAGGAAGTAATCAGAGGAAATGGTTTCAACTGGACATTTCCTTCTGCGTCAAAGCACACAATGGGGTAGTAAATTAGAGCTTAGACTGTGAGGTATTGTGGAATTTTGAGCCACAGATTGGGAGCTTAAATTGTTAGGTCCTGCGAGTCTTTAGCCAAGATGGCACAGATTGGAAGCCCAAAAGTCTTAAACTTTAAGCTCGTGTGAATTTAAGAGCCGTAGATCTAGAGCTTACATTGTGAGATTCTGTGAGGTTCTTAGATTGCGAGTCGCTTAGATAATAAGTGAGGACCTGTGAGCCATAGTTTCAGTGCCTAGAAAGTGTAGAACCTGTATTATTTAGTGTTGTAGATAGAACAAATTGATGAATTATGTGGAGAAGGTGCATCGACTTTTGATATGTCAGACATGTTGAAAATAATGGAAGATAAATATTTGAACTGATCCCTGTTTTCCATCACGTGATAACGCTGCATTCCGTTACCCATCCATACCCAACCAATCAGAATAATCATTCCATCTGAATCTTCACCCACCAATCAGTGCTGCTGTTGCAAAGGTCCATCTCAGCTAGAAGCCAATGCAAATTGCTCTACCATGCTGTGGTAGCCTATACAACAACAGCATATAAAGGGCATATATACACTGCGCCATTCTGCAGTGTTCTACCTCGTGTTCCAACCACCACAGGCATGGCAGGCCTGTGGTCTGTGTACATTATTTAAGTCGCCAGCTGAGTTGTGTATTTTATCTACAGTGGTGATAGTACACTGGGTTTTTCCTCTGCTGTACGACCTCTTGTACCAAAAGTACCTTTTTGGCGCGAGGCAAATACCCACCCCCTAAATGGGTCACTGGGACGCTGGCCACCTTTTACCAGTCTAAATATAAACACGGTCCACAACTGATCGGGGTAAACCTGTCTATGGAGGGGAAGGGAGAGTAAAAAGTAGGAAAAAGAAAGTTGAAAAAGGAAGTAGTAAACTGGCCTGCCATGATAGACAGGCGTGGTGCTTTTTTACGCCTATCATGCGGACGGCGGGCGGTCTGGCCACTGGGCTAACAGCCAGGGTCTCCATCCAACATGGCGGCAGTAAAAAGCCCAACACAGGAGGGGTGACTTGGAAGGGAAGGGGGTGAGAGGGATCCAAGCGGAGGCCGCGACCACCGCCCGCAGCCCACCGCGGTGTGGTACAAAGTTATTAAGTTAGTTATCGGCCATTAATTAGAGCTCAATACTAGTAGCTTTCTCTGGGGATTAAGATCAAGAGGCGCTGCTCCATAATCTCACCCCTAGCTATGAGAACTAGGTAGGCAGTGACTAGAGGGGGATGGGAGTTAAAAGATAGACTTCTTTGTTCATGATTATGTAATAGAAATATGTTATCAATAGATGCTATTATCATCAAGCAGAGGAAAGACGGAAAATCAAAGGACTACAGTCAGTCTATGCTGAGGGGTGTACAGGAGTAGTTGTAAGGGAAGGGGGAGGGGGGCCTACTGTGTGGCTGGCCAGGGCTGGCCAGACAACTATAGGAGAAGGGGTGATCATGATGGTGAGGGGAGAAGCAGCAGGCACTATACCCAGCCTATAAGTGGCCACCCTCCTGCTCCCTCGCTATCCACCTATCTAGTCAGTAACTTTTTGTTATGTCACTCTGACATTTTCTACTGCCTAGAGTTAATAACAATAACCACATGAAAGGGTCCAACTGAGGCTGAAAACATACTCCACAATAGGAATAACCATCCTGTCAATTACAGTTGCTGTGGACATCTTTAGTAAAGGCAGTTAAATAGAATAGGAGTTAAATACAGTTTTGAATACAAAGCACTATAAGAAGTTCCTATTAGTTCATTCCAATAAATGCTTGTGGCAGCACAGCAAACAAAAAAGAGAGGAGGTAAATGGGTTTATAGATAGAACAATGGAAATGAATTTTGAATACCATTTTAGAACACAGTAAAAGACCATTAGTATTTTTAATCAAAATGGTATATATATATATATATATATATATATATATATATATATATATATATATATATATATATACAGCAAAGTGCCAACTTTTGAATGACATATTTCTGGCAGAGTCAAACATGAATGTGGACACTATATATGTTCATAATATGCAGCCTCATAACTACACAAGTGTATCTGAGCTAAATATATCTCTACCAGCTGATTGCAACAACAATGTTATCATTTTTATCCACCTTGTCATATATCAACACCACTTAAATAAATCACACCCACGCGGCAGAATAAAAAAAGGTCTAACCATGACAAACAAATACGATAAGAAACAAAACTCAGAATGTAGGTCAGAAGGAGAAGTTTTTCATGTCTCGCTTCCTCCGCGCCAGTACTCACTTGTATTGGCTGTATGGCCACAACCGCTGCAATAGTTAGCATAGTGATACAACCCCTACTCAAACTGATTGCACCTCAGCTATATGCAGTGTCCAAAATTAATTAAAGTAGGGTTGGATTGCATTATTTCAACGGAATAGCAGTTTAGTCATTACATTGCAAAGTTCAGGAAAGCACTCTGGATACTTACATGCAGGCATATAGGATTTATTCATTATGGAAATGATCCAGATCGTATTACATGAACCTACTAAAGCCCAGTTCAGTTAATTATACTATGAGATTTAGAATTTGAAGACAAGGAAATGGTTTTGCTTAATGTATTATTCATAATAGTTCTCAGCATTTGAAACTAGCACATAGATGTCTGGACCAAAAAGGGCCAACTCTCAGCGTCCATACTAAAAACTTGTTTTTACATGACCTATATAGGAACAGGCTTTTCCTGCTAGCAGAGAGTAGGGGAGAGACTTCTGCCTCAATGAACCAGCTATACTTCCATTTGTAACGTACCCTTTCGGCCTATAGAGCTGAGAAAGTTATACAGAAAGAAAAATAACCGGACACCAAAGTCCTATAGGACCATACTCTGTACGGTTCTTTGGTCTTCCAGACCCATACTTTAAAATTGTACGTGTTTGTGAGAGCAATAATACAATATAAAAGGTGATTCCTTATCTTTGCATTTAACAGTATGGTTCTGCATCTTAAAATGGATTTTACACAAAGAAATTTGATGCTCTATGTTTCTAAAAATTAAGATAACTCATAATATAACATCTAATATTGTAATTTAACTACCATGGGTATTTCAATTTCTTTCAAGTTGTAATACATGGTTTCTCCTGTGATCCTCTGGTTAGTCATGATCCTTAAAGTAATAAATTATCTAGCTCAAGATGACTAAGGAGAAGGGAAATTAGAGAACTTTGCAACGTTGAGATGCTCTAATTGAGGTGTTAATAATAATGGCGATGATTTATTGATCACAAACTGTACACAGTGTGAGTTTCCTTAAAATTGAACCACTGGGTGTTGGAACACCCTGATACAACCAGTACATAATATTGATCCTGTATTTACCACATTGATGCTGTATAAATTTATCACATTGATGCTGTATTTACCACATCGATGCTGTATTTACTACATTGATGTTGTATTTACTACATTGATGCTGTATTTACCACATTGATGCTGTATTTACCACATCGATGCTGTATTTACTACATTGATGCTGTATTTACTACATTGATGCTGTATTTACCACATTGATGCTGTATTTACCACATCGATGCTGTATTTACTACATTGATGCTGTATTTACTACATTGATGCTGTATTTACTACATTGATGCTGTATTTACTACATTGATGCTGTATTTACCACATTGATGCTGTATTTACCACATCGATGCTGTATTTACTACATTGATGCTGTATTTACTACATTGATGCTGTATTTACCACATTGATGCTGTATAAATTTACCACATTGGTGTTTTATTTACCACATTAAATATATCAATGTTGTATCTAATCAGGACTATTGTATATTTGTAAATTTACGACATTGTGGATACATTTACGACATTAGGAGTGTATATTTACGACATTGTGCGACCAGAGATCACCACTTAGTCCAACTGTTGGCTTGTGGCTTCATCTCCATCTTCCCCTTTTTCTCTCAATTAATGCATTTTGATAACTGCAACTCATCCCAAGCAGCTTGAAGTGAGGATACTGACCGCTATGAATGATTCTGTTTGCAATCAAGTTTAATGTTCCCTTTCTTCTATTGTGTACATGTATACATAATGATATATTTTCCCACCCCCAACATTAATGAATACTGAGTTTATAATGAGTCCACCATGGTTCTCCCTGTAATCAGTTTCATGTAAATTACTTTCCTGTCTTCTCCAGTTTCACAAAACTGCCAAAAAGCTGACAGTCTTCGCAGCATGTGGAAAAGGTCACCATTGCCTTTCTTATCGGCCATTAACTAAATAGACCAAATATAGGTCGGGGATGCCTTTGGTGACTCAATTATAAACCCATTTAAAATGTTGCGGAGGATTAGGCATTTTCAGTCAACCCGTGATGAAACCGAATTGTTTGGTTTGTGCATGCAAAACCCTTCCCCCTTTCACATCGCGCCCCCTTTCTGCCTTTTTATGCTTGCTTCTGTGGGCAGAGCCTGCTAGCCTCCCCGGGTCTGTGTGTTGCAGCCACCTAGACATGCTTACTGTAGGCCAGTGTGGTGAGACGCCAAATGGTTCCCATTGACTTTACCAGGCCCACAAGTCCAGCTCAAAAAGATCTAATCATTTAATCCTGACAACAAAAGTTGATGCTTTATTCCCATGGCTATTATCATTATTTAAAGACAACAGGAAAAGCTTGTTTGATATTTGCAAATTAAGTGACCTCGCGTACATACGTTGATGTAGCAGCCTGGCTCATTTTCAACCTGTACCAATTTGGTTTTCATATTAATGATTGACACCTTTCCCTCTAACAAGGATGTCATAGCTTTTGTCTATGATATCGGAGTAGATTATAACCTCTTTCATTTTGAAATTAGTCCAAAATGTTGCCACATTTTAAGCATCATGTTCTTATGATGTTAATACTTTATAGAATTGCAGAAGTTTTGAATCTAAATTTCTCGTCAGCTGTTGAAACTGGGAACCAAAGGAGGCGACGTGTGGAGAGAACCGTGAGTGAGCGAGTGAGTGAGTGAGTGAGTGAGGCGCAGTGACGTCCTTTCCCCACCGCTTCAGCTCGTCCCGCCTGGCTACCTAACAGCACGTGCATCTCGACGTCAATATAACGTCATTGTGACGTCACATTGTACGGCATGACGTCAAAATGACGTTATATGTTTATGAAGTCACGACACAAAATATGACGTCACAATCATGATTCCTTATTAAGTGGTCGGTGTGATATTGTGTGACGTCAGGCCTATGGTTTTGACGTCACACAAGGCCACTACGTCATGTGTGACGTCATATTTGTCCTTGGCTTTTGACCTTGACTTGAGTGTCTGCGCTGCTTTAATGTTATAGAGGTTGTTAGAGGCTAGCGCATACAAGGCAGAAAGGAGGCAACGTCCAAAAAAAAACATCCCCCATCCCTCCCAACATCCTATATCTGGCACTCACTAAATACAGTGCAGAAGCATAAAGATCAAAACTAGTTTTCTTTCATTGGAAAAAAAAGTGAGAAATTGTGAAAAAAAAAAATCTATCTTCTAGCCAGTTAGCAGTAATAGATCGGCTGTTGGTAAGAACTGGATACTATCCTCAACTTCTCAAGCTGTTGTCATTGTATCTCTGTAAAAGTGTTCGCTGACAAAATTTGAGACAAAATTGTTTTATCTTTATTGTTTCTCAATTTTGTAATGGACACCTAGGAGTTTTATTATCATTGATGTGTATGTTTTTAGATGAGACAGGTTAGTATAGACAAACCTTTTCATTGTATGTACTATGGAGACATGAGTAATTTTGGGAAACCGTCTATTCCAAATTCTATAAAAGTGCACTTGGAATTTGGGATTTTTTTCTTATCAATAGTCCACAAATTGCCTCCCTGTAGAGGATGCTGCTACAGTTGCTATTCTGGTTTATATTAATACTTTTTGTATAAAAGTGGGTTGATATAAAGAGACTAGTCAGGATACTATTTTTATTTTTGATCTAGTCATTCTAAAGATATCATGGAATTCTTTTTCGGCCTATGGTGAGATATTTTCATTATGAGGAGGATATATCCAATATATCATTCTTTAAAAGAATATACTCTTCAGATGTACATAAAGTAGACAAATATCCCATAAATCTGATATTTTTATATCACAACACAATTTCTGGTCACAAAATTATATACAATCAAAATTTCAAATTACCAAAATGTCCCATGTCTCCACCAAAATAAAAACCCACCAAAAAAAAGAAAACTGCGACAACTAAAGTTTGCTTCCTTTCTGCTTGTCGTTGCAGATCTTTGATTCCAAGTCGGACCTGTTGGTCCACTCCCAGCACGTCCACAAGCAGGACCCCAAACCCTACAAATGCCCCACGTGTCATAAATGTTTTGCAAACTCGTCGTACCTGTCGCAACACGCGCGGATTCATTCGGGGATTAAGCCGTACCGCTGTCAGATCTGTGAGCGCAAGTTCACGCAGCTGTGTCACCTTCAGCAGCACACGCGAACGCACACTGGGGAGAAACCCTACAAATGCCAACACCCCGGCTGTGGCAAGGTGAGTTGTTATGAGACACTGACATGTAGACAAATAGATTAATTGACTTTTATTTTAGAAATTTCTTTTCCTTTCTTCTTCTTTTGTTTTTAAAGAAAGATTGATGATTTTTTTATACTTTTCATTTTTTTCTCAATCTATAATATTGTTATAGGTTTTAGACAGGTATAATCTCATTAAAGCCTTTCACCTTAAAGACGCCTCATACTTTCTGGATATAATAGACTCTTATCTTCATGCTACATGTAGTTATATAAATAGACCTCAGTTCCCTGTTACTGTTATATGTGAACTGATCAGATAAATAAGGTATAGTATAATATATACCTTTTCCTCAAAATTATTCTATTTTTATTGGTCCTCATAAAGATACAATAATGATTCTATGTTATTTGTATCATTGCCTGTCTCATAACACTGCCTCTGGGCACCATTATGTTATCTGATAGCCCTATATATCTGCATCACCTTCTATGTGTTAACACTGACCGATGTCCATCGTTACAGGCCTTCACCCAGCTCTCCAATCTGCAGTCGCACTCTCGCTCACACATGACCGACAAGCCATACAGGTGCAACTCATGTTATAAGTGCTTCACTGACGAGATGGGCCTGAGGCAACATATCCCTAAGCACTCCGAGACCAAGCATCTGAAGACCCACATATGCCACATCTGTGGAAAGAGTTATACGCAGGAAACCTACCTAACGCGGCATATGGCTAAGCACTCCTTCGACAACTCCAATCGCACGGGGTTGAACAAGGGCTTACCCAATTCCACGTCTCCCCAACACCTTGTGCCCAGGCACGAGCCGTTGGACATCAAACCACAGATTGACGGAAATGGCATAGCGACGTCTCCAGATGCTGTCTCGTCCAAGCCCTCCTCAGCGTTCATGCCGCTACCCCACCAGTACGGCGGGAACAACATGATGAACAACCCAGGTAACTTTCCCTTCCCGCCCCCACGTCTGCCCTACAGCACCCTCAGCTCACCGCTCCCGCACATCTCCTCTGTCTCTATGGCATCGAGATCGTTCCCCTTCGCGGAGCCAGTCTCGTTGCCGAGACGTGACGCGGGACTGCCAGAGCGCATGGGTATGGGCCCAGGGCGGGACGGCAATTCCATAGCCAACTCCCTCCTTAGCCTGCAGCAGATCAAGAACTTCTCGTCCACGCACAGTTCCCATCTGGGCTCCTTCTCCAAGTCGGAGCCCAACTCGCCAGTGCACAAGGACTTCTCATGATGTGAAGACACGCGGCCGGGGGGCGGCTTCTGGCGACACCATGACGTGACGGTGACGTCGGAGTGACGTCAGCAGGACGTAGATCCATGTTCCGCTGACCTCGCCTCCCCCCGGTAGGGGTCTCTGTACACCAACGCGTGTTACTACCCTCTCTCTGCAGCAGCAACCATAGAACAGCGAGCGGCGCCCACCCTTCCACTACCCCCTGGTGAATCCCAAACTTGTTTACTGTAATCAATTATGGTTAATTATCCGTAGTAGGCTACTTCCTTATTCCTTCACATGCGTGTTGAAAGAAACGGTCATGATTCGACACGGACATGTGTGGGTTTAAGGGGGTTAATACAACAAGAAAAGACGCAGTTTTCAAGGTTCGTAGACAATAAGACGAAGACCAACACCAACCGACACCACCGGACGGAGCAAGGCATTATGGGAATGACAAATAACAAGTGTAGGCATGCCACAGGTAACAAGAGCTACGCAAACATGGGGTATATATACATGTATACATTATAGACAGCACCACACAGAGGTATATATACCACGCCAATGTGGTATATATTCACAACATTGTAACCCACAAAACCACTGTTATACATGCGTATTACATTTTTGTGTGTGATATTTTTGTGATGCAAAGTTCTACAGCTCCCATGTTAAAAGAAAAACGGAATCCTAGACATACATGTGTTCATTTCAAATATGGTGTACTATAAATAGATACTACTGCCATCTACTGGAACGCCACCTAGTGGTTGTACATGTGTTTCCGGTATGGCGAAAGACTTGACATGGCACCCAACAAAATGAAATAGACTGAAATTGTTTAGGTATCTCATTTAAGGTTGAAGTATGGAAAATACTGCCAAAAAGTGTGGAACTAGGGTTCCCCCATACACACGAAGTATGGTACCCCTTGGCCTTTCTCACAGACATTTGGTTTCAAATTTCGTCCACAGTTTTACTCACATTGTGTGACTAGGCTTCTGAGAAGTCAAAACAGGTTGTTTTTTCTAGTATGTATATTTGCAATATTATATGGAAAGCATATAACTGAAACCATCATCAGTAGGTTTAATCTATCTTAAAAAAAAGTGAAAACATAAAACATAATTTCACGGTTTGTAGCCATTGCCAACAGTCACCAGTAGGTGTCTACCTTTTGTAAAGAGAAGCCCAAGACCTAGCTGAGCTGACAATCACTTCACTCAACCAAGCATTCCAGTTTTTTTCTCGTTTTTTTTCTATTGGTTTCCATCCAATGTTTATGCATTGAGTTGGCAATTGGATTTTTTTCTACTTAAAATGTTTGGTTTGGTTTGATTATGATCCAATTCCTTCGTGCAACAAGAATGTACGCAACTTAGATGTGTATTTCTTTTGTTAGGCCAATACTTTGTTTTGCATCACATTATCTGTAGCATATACCCATCAAAATCTAAAAGATAAAAGTGGGGAATTTTAATAGTATATTTGGCATTGTCCTTGGTAAGATTTGTTTTACATGGTATACAATCTTCCTATACCCTGTCTCGTATATTGGACACTAAAGTGAAAAGGGTTTTCTTTTGTTAAATAGGGGTTTGAAATCATTATTATCGCTTTTTCATTGGTATTGTACCTATAATTTTACAAATCGCTATTGTATCCACATATTATACTAATCAAATGCTATATTAATTTTATTTTGTGCTTAACTCAAACCGGTGCCTCAGCCAATAATCCATTTTTACATTCTGGTGACACATTCACAATCATCAATTTTTCCACATGGAAAATAGTTGACCCAGTAAAGAATCAGATTCTTTATGCCAAATAATCCCTTCATGAAATTGATGTTGGAATGGCTCTAAAAAAAGTTGGGTTTTGGACTAAGTAGTATTGGTTTTTAGAGGTCCGGTTTGATGGTGCTTGTAACCACCCAGGTGCTTCGTACAGAAATACGCAATGGTATCTTAGAGACAGTGTTCCCGCCGCATTAGGGGCTCTACGCAGATGGACTGTCACTCAGAGGTCAAGGAGTGCGTGGGAAAGTCTCACCCAGCCTGCCTACATGTGCCATATGATGATGATGATGATGTATATACATGTAAGCTAGTATACAAGCCGCCAGCACGCCACAGCAGCCCCTCATCTAGTCCACTCCTGTCCATGTTAATGCACCTCTGACTACCTGGACCCATCCTCCTCCTGCCAGCAGCATCAGCAGCCGCCAATGGTGAGTACAAACACTTTCTCATCTCATCTCTACTTTCCAATATCAGCTCCAGTGTTTATTTATCATGTTTCTTAATGAGCTAGAATTCACTCCATTCATCATTCAGTTTGCAGCCGTGTGGTTTCTGTCCAATGTCATAATGTATTCCGCCTACCGCTGTGGTCGTCCCTCAAGGAAGGGGGAAGGGTAGTAGTAGCAGTAGTAGAAGGAATTGGGGGGTTTGCCTCAGGCACAGTTTTTGGGTGATTACTACCGTAATTGTTTTAGGGCAAAACAGTGATTTAATACACTGTGAACTTTGTTGTCATGATACACGAAAGCAATGCTAAGAGCTGCCTTCATGCACCATGCCAACCCTGCAGGTATGATACACTCCTGGATTTAAAGCATGATGCACCAAAGAGTATCAAAAAGTCAGCACTACTTTGGTACATCATGATGGCAACATGCCCTCCTTAATTAGGGGCTAAGAAGAGCTTAAAGCCTACAAAGACACAGCACACACTCCCGTCCAGGCAGCCATCTCCCATGCACCCACATTATGCAGATGTGTTAAATCAATAGTGAAATTCAATGTATGAAATTCAGATATGCAGCCAATAAAATTTGTCTGAATTAGCAAAATTGACATGGAACCTGTGTGAGAAAGGAGAGAGTGTGTGTGCTTTTTGTACGTAGGCTGTGCAACGCGCGCGTGCTGCGGACAGCGAAACTAAATTGATGGGGGACGAAATGCAAAGGATATTGATGGCTGTAGAATCCAGGGTTGCCTAATGAGGAGAAAGTGAGTGAGGGGGAGTGAGTGAGAGGGGGCCTCCTCCCTGTCTGCTGCCTTAGTACAACATGGCTAGACCTGAGACAGATGTAAATTATTGAGTTCAGTTAAATCCGACTAGTCTTAGCACAGTTGAACCTGTCTCCAATCTAAAACCACTCGTCTTTAACCCTGTATGGTCGGTACAATACCTTCAGACTTCATGTTCATTTTCTGACATGTATTGACCCTGTAAGATTGGCATGTGAATATAGCCCCAATGATTTGCAATCTAAGGCTGCATTCAGGTAATAATTGGACAAAGGGCACTTGTAACGTATTGATAGTGTAAGCTGCTTTGGAGGGGTTAACCATATCCGTCACCCATCATACCTGACCCTACCCTTGTTAGAACCTGGAGGAGTGAATCCTGTATTCACAGTACCACCTCCTCCTGCACCGATTACATCATAAGTCACTGTTTTTGAGCTCCTGTACTGTAGTGTTTATTATTCAGCACGCGGATTTACCATACTTGGAACGGTCTATTTAGAGGCCAGGTGGTGTGGAGGCAGGTGATGGGCTGAGTAGGGTGTGTGGGGGTGGGATAAGTTGAGGGTGGGATAGTTAGGACTAGGAAGTGAGTGGGGTGGAATGGAGGGGGAGTGGTAATGACCTCACGAGGACAGATCCACAAGGGGTGACCATTCTAAATTAAGAGCTCAAATGACACAGCTCTTCATTACAAAACAGTGCTGAATTGGGACAGACAGATTGGTTGACGTATTATTGCTCCATGATCGCTGAGCTGCTCCCCAATAGTAAGAAACGGCTTTATCATGTCACCGCCTACCAGTTACCGTTTGTGGGATTAAAATCCAGGCTAGGCAGCCAGCATGAGCAGCTCTAATGTATGCAGAGAGCAGCTCAAACCACTCTAGATACCCAGCTCTGAGCACTTCCAGTGTCATCACCCTCCTCACCTTGGTTTGCATAAAGTGGTGGGCGGGTTGTGACATGGCATGATGACATCATGTCAAAGGTAGGTCATGGTGCTCACAGAGTAGCTCATATAGTAGCGTCAGGAAAGTTCACAGGGTAACTCAGAAGAGAGCAGCTCAAATGGAAAAGCATCTCACAGGGTAGCTTATAGATCAGTAACTCTAAGAGCAGTAACTCGCAGCAGTAACTAACAGAACAGTAGCTCAAAGAGCAGTGACCCACAGATCAGTGGCTCACTAAGCAATAGCTCACTGAGGAAAAGCTCAAAGAGCAGTAGCTTTTAGAGCAGCTCACAGGGCTGTTGTTCTATGACACTGACAGTGAGCGGGTTATGAGTGGGGTGTGGGAGGGGGTGTGAGCGGGGTGCCTAGCCCTAGATCCCGATACTCACTAGCGTGCCGGCGTTATGTAATGCTGCATACATTAGTACTAGGCTGGTGTAAAAGGAGGGTGTGTGGGGGAGGGGTCCAGCCTCTCATGCTGCCTCCAGACTGAGCAGGCAGACTGTACCCCCCCCAACACACACACACACACACATTTCAGACTTTGATCTACGCCGGAAAAGCCATCAGGAAATGCAGCGCGCCCAAGTCGACTTTTTATAGCACAAAGCTCTCGGTAGCTTGGGGGGAGAAAGGGAAGCCAGAGCCAGCCTGGAAGGGTGAAGGCATTACGCTGGTCCCGTTGTCATCCTCCTTCCATGCCAGCACCAGCGCCCATTGCGTAATAGGGCATGCATAAATTAGTGTGTGCGGCAGAAGGGGCGCAGTGCCCCGGGAGGATCACCAACTGCCGGCCTGAGCTACCGCTGCTAACGTTAGACACCCAGCTTGTTAGGCTGATGCCAGCGAACCAAACATTATAAAGACAAGCAAAAAGGGAGATCCTTGAAGGAGCATATTAATTCTCCTGTCTGCTTGCTACTATTCACTGCATTATTTAGAATATAGAATAAAATGCCTAGTGATGCCTATACTGGGTTGGAATAACCTGATCAGTGCTGAATATAATTCCATTGGTGCTAATATCAGTGCCAGTGACTGGCATTGAACTGTCACATAAATACTATATTGAATATACTTATATAGCATTTCAATTTGTATTGAGCAATTCATCTCAATATGGCCAGTTATAGGTACAGCATAAAACCACAATAGCACCTGCCAGATAGCACACACTCATACCAGTCCCAGATACCAATGTATATCAATGGCATGACGCATGATGACGGCCATGACGGATTCTTCTGCTCACTAATACTGACAACACGTCATGGATCAGCCTGGGCATGCACGTGGGTACCAGTGCACGCTGGTCGTCGGCAATCAGCGCGTCTTATTGAATGAAACGCGTCCAAATTTATTAGTTTTTCTGATATCATCATGGGGAGTTGTGTGGTAACACTAGCCTGAGACAGCTCAAGGTAGGCTTTGCTGGAGGTGTGTGAGAGTAGGTGGATAAGGTGAGGTTACTTGAGGTGGGGATGGGAGTAAAGGGGGGCTTGTAATAGGGAGGGGAGGGGTGGATGGGGTTACTGAGTAGGGGGAGGGGGGCACCATCTGCTCTTTAACCTTTTAAGGGTGGCATGATGCATTAAATCACCATGCCCTTTGGTTATCATGATGCAACAATGCTGATTATGGAGTGTTGATACACTCCTAAAGGATCGGTATGATGGACCAATGCAGTTCTGGCGTGTAGACTCGCCAGCATTGCATTGGTGCGTCATGACGACCAAGGACCATGATCCTAGAAGTACCATGCGGATCTTAACGGGTTAATGTACCTTAGTATCAGGGGGTAGGGGAGGGTGAGTGAGTGACAGTGGGGTTGAGCCGGGGGTAACAATGACACCATGTCGTATTGGTTATGACAGGGCTTACAGGCCGTTCCCTGGTCGCATTACGTAATGAATATATTACATAATGCCTCCCCAAAGCACCCTCTCAGAATGTGGGGGTGAAAGAACAAAGACAGGCACCCCCCCCCCCCCACCTCACCTCAACCCTCCCCTTCCCTACCTCCTTCCTTGCACGTGTTGTGGCTGAGAGAAGGGCGACAGGGAGCAATGGCAGATAGTCGGGACGTGCCACCATGTCGCATTCTTTAAACGTCTAATTATTTCCGTGATGGCGTCGCATGGAAGAAGACTAAGAGAGGGGTTGTGAGGGGGGAACTTTGCAAACGTTGACTATTAAAGGCGGTTTGTGATGCAAGATTCCCGGGCTAGACCTCCCCCTCCCTCCCCGCCCCACCCCCTTCTAACGTAGCGACACTGTCACTAGCAATGAGCCTCCAATGCTGCCCCCTTTTTGTCTTTTATATTTTCTACTTTCTTTTTTTCCTGAATTCCCCTTTTTTCTCTTTTTTTTTTTAAATAAGTAATGGTGGCGCAGTGTGGTTGGCAGCCTTTCTGCCTCGATCCTTGGGCTGGCCCGGAGCCGTACGTCCCTTGTTTGCTTTAATTCCCTGCCGTCGGCTTCGCTCCGTTTGAAAACAATGAATTCCTATTTTAGCAGGCAGCGGCCAGCTCATGCCCACCCATCCTTGCCCAGGAGCTCCCTCTTTTTCCCAGCAAACCTTCAATCAGGAATATTCTTAGAATATTTCTTTGTCCACCCTTTCTTCTGCCTCTTTTCTCTACACTTGGTCCCTCGCTCTTCGCCGCCGACTTAAAATAGCGCTCCTAAAATTGATAAAATGTCTCTGTTTTGGTCCTTAATAATTAATTACGAGGTGGGGAGTATTTTATGTGAAAGAATTCATTTTTGGCCAATTAAGAAAGGATCGAGGTCCGCCGTGCTCTTGACACTACTATAGTGTGCAGGAAAAAGGAGGTATCATTGGTCGGCCTTGGTAGGAAGCTTTGGTATGGAGGGGAGTGGCCCACACATGCTTCACTATATGGGTGAATTGTGAGATGTTAAGGCTAGATTCCAGTGCAGCCATTTTGTGGTGTAAGCAAACATTAAGCTGGAACGAATAGAACAAGATCACTTCACTGCAAAGTGATACTTTTGGCAATGGGTTTTAGAATTGACAAGTAAGATTGACCCCCTACCCACCCCTTCATTCTCATTGCAAATGAGAGGTATCCGTGTAGAAGTTCTAGCAACTTATAAGGACAACATTTACAATATTCCATGCCCAGCCTCTCCAACCTCAACCCACTACAGCCTCATTAAATCTAATGAAATATTTCCAATTGGTGCATTCCATTTTAGCCGGCCACATTTTGAATATTTAATTAAGCCTTTGAAGAACGACACCGAGACAAAACTGAAAACTATTGTTACTTCCATAATTAAAAGGGATGGATAGAGACAAGAGATGGAAGAGGTGAGTTGGGGGTATAGAGAGAGCCAACTCTCTCCGATATTATAGACCTATGATCCGTGGGAAAAGTGCTCGAATTGGAGAATTCCATTACTGCAGGAGAGCGAATGGGGGGTGAAAAACTGAAAACGCCACCTCATTACATGAGGGCTATTTCACGAGGCCGCTTTTCCAAAGACGCGCAAACTGATCCCACAAATGCACGCCAGAGTTGAAAGAAGATATTGTTATTCTGGAATTTTGTTATCTGAAATAGGAGGGGCAGGGGGCGCGAGAGACATCTTATGCGAGTCTATGAAGTGGGACGGTAGGTTGGCTGGCTCCTGCTCGTTTTACACGTTACTCATAGTCGCTCATTGAGAGCTGAGCAGCTCACGAGATCAGTTTGCCTTAGTCGGCGCGGCCATTAAGCTTTCAGACTTCTAAAGGAGCAGAGGGCTAGTGAACAGGAAAAAACGTGGGACATGTTTAATGGAAGTCTGAAATTACTAAAATTTCGCTTCAAAAGTAAAAAGATCTCAAATAGAGGGGTTTCCTTTTGAAGTACAAAGGTGGGGTGGGATGGGGGGGTGGGCATCTAGAAGCTCCCGTCGCTGGTACCTAAGGTAGTCTAGATGCATGTGTGTGGGGCATTAAAGTGCTCGTCAACAACCAGCAGAGACCACTCCCAGAGACACCTTGCGGGTCGAACACCAATACAACCTCCCGGTCATCTTCGGCATAAATCGGGGCATATCGGAAGTACTCGGGGTGATTCGGGTTGACTCGGGGGTTAAGGGGGATGACATGAGATCATGCCCCACCCTGGATACCGGATGCCGCAGGCTGGCAGGGAAGTAACCCCTCCGCCTCTCATCCCCACTCCAGTGATGCCTTCCCCCTTAGCCCTTGATGTGGGTTCCCCTCGATGTTTTTCCCTTTTTCCCCTTGGATGAGCCACTTCCTTCATGTGTTTTTGTAACAAGGCTGATCCACCTCCTGCTACCCCCTCTCCCTTGCCCTCTGTCTCTCATCACCCCAACCCCTCTCCCCTCCTCCCCCACACACTTCTCCCAGGAAGGGTGCCGTGGGCTGACACTGACAGGCTATTGGCAGGTAGACACCGCTGGCTCTGAGTCTCAGCACTTTCCGGATTCACTCGGTCATGCTCGGGTGCCCCTTTGGCAAATTTAAGCTTTGGGTCCCTTCCATTATCTAGATCTGTTGCTGAGTAAGTTTTGAGGTACACTTCTCTACCCCCCCCCCACACACTGCTCCAAAATGATATCATTCCCAGAATAGCAATTGTGATGGTGACTAAACAGCTAAAAGACACTATCTGAAAAAAAAAATCAAGAGAAGCTAGATCTGAGAAAACACGACACGAATCCATTAATGAGCTATAATGATTGGCTTTGGTCGCTTTAAACTCCATATAAGGCTTTTGTTGTGAGGGGGGAGGGTCTAGGATAGTTGGAATATTCGACCCGTTACTAGCTCTAAATTGCTAAATTAATAAGTGCCCTGTCATCAGGCTCGACCCGCGCAACCCCTCCCGAGACGCACAGGAAATGATAATAGTCAATGGTCGTCTGCTTTCTTGTCCACATGTTGTTCTACGGCAACTCAATGCTGTTTGTCCTGACATGGACCCTGCGTGTCGATACACTCGACCCTATCAACGCATGTGGAGGACTTGAGGGCAGGGAGGGGTCCAGGGAGAGTGGAAGGGGACGAGGGAGAGAAAGGGGAGAAGTGGGAAGGGGTAGGGATCCACCTATCTGGCCGACAGCAGGCGGGATCCAGAAACAAATAAGACGGCGGGCAGCTGGCAAGCCGCCAAGGTGGGCTGACACACATCCTCTGGGCCCCCTCCTGGCCCGTCAAAACATGCCAAAACGCCGCCGTGGTTGGGAAACATGGGGGAAAGGTAGAAAAACGCCCAGAGAACAAGAGGGAAGAGGTGACTTGTTGTGTAAGCGGAACGGTGCGGGAGGGCTTTTTGCAGCGCGCGGGGGCAGCGTTTTTTGTGGCCGGGGCCACGTTATTGGATGACACGGGCAGCAATGAGTGGGTTTGTGTTTTACCGGCCGTGTTGGTGCGCCCTGCCGTGACTTGTAACTCACCCCTGCCGCCCACCCAACTCTACTACAGCCGTGAAAAAAATTGGAAAAAATGACTGAGTGACTGACTGACACGAGCCCACAGCATGATCGACCTCACAGCTAGCATTGTTCACACCTACAGCTGACATAGCTTCACTCAAACACGTCAGACATAGACATCTTGTCTATTTTATCATTTGATCATGTATTTCTGATTTCATGGAGAGCATGGATTCTCTCTGGCTGTGACCAGCATGCAGTGATGAAGAGATGCCATGGCTCTCATCACCCCCCCCCATCCAACACACACACACTCACACCTTCCACCCTTGACTGCCAATGACACTGGCATTGCCATCAGAACCATCGCCCTGGCTGGGATCCTCTTGCCGTCAGTGCCACTCCGCCCCTAGAACTCCAACCCCTCCCGCTCCCACCCACCCCATCCCACCTCCACTACCCCCAGAACCCTGGAAAAACCCCTCCATGCAACACATCCTGAATTGCGTAACACCCGGCAGTCAGGGGATGGGGGCGTTCGAAAAAGAGTCATGTTTTTGGCAGTGAAACCACTCCTTTATAATTTGCCCTATTCTATTAAAGTTTGTTTTATTATTATCGTCTGTGTAAATATGAACACTGACATGATGTATTACCAAGATGGTTTGTCTGAGAAATGGTGGTAGCCTTGTACATGTCGCCGGGGACATGACAGCAGGAATTAAAGGGATTAAAGGGACGCTGAGTTGAAGTGGCAGCGTCCGAACGTGCCTTGTGAGCGGTGTGGGCTGGTGCTTGTCCTCGTCAGGATATTAACTCATCCACCTCCTCCCCTTTTCAACTTTTCTGGACGCCACCTTTCTTTGTCGAAATCAAAGACGACAACCAGGAGTGAGGGAACAAAAAAGTTACAAATTACCCAAAAACATTTCCCCAAAAATTGGTGTGTGTCAAAAATAGCCAAGGTGACCCAGGGTCGTGGTTGTGGAGTTTTGGCGGGAAAAGCAGGAGAGCAGACGACATTGGCACTGCTGCTGGTCTCCTGCGTGCGGCGAGCCCGGACGGCAAACAGCAGAGCGTGCCTCCACAAGAGTAGTCACTCAAGAGGGAGGGGTGAGGGGGATGGGGAAGTACCCAGAATCATACCTGGGTAAAATGATTAACTCTCAGCTGAGGGATTATACAGGGAGCCCCTGACTGCCGAGTGCAACACAGATATAAGTAGATCTAAAACGCTTAGAGCCAACACGCTCAACTATGGCCGATAATGTCCTTTCAACATTTTTTACCATTCCCCAGCGTTTGAGTCATAAAATCTGGGTTGGCATTTAATTCTCTGTGTGAAATCGGAAGTTATTTGGTTGTAAATCGACCAGAAAAACAACGGCATTTTTTCAACAGAAGACGCAGGAGAATGATAAGAAAAACGGCAGAAAAAAATATATTGTTAACCTGAGATGTTGATGTGAAAGGAGACCAAAAAGTGTCGGCAATGGCGGTAAGATGCTGATCTCCTGGGGCTGGGAGAGGGGGGGGGGCTACTGAGTAACTCCCTGTATGTGTGTGAGTGTGGGAGGGAGGAGGGGGGGGTGGTCCAGCAGCAGACCAGAAAACACTGCTGTAAGCAGCTATCGCGCCATCCCATAGTCGGAATCCGTGAGATCTCGAGGAGCAAGAGAAATGACGAGAGAGCGGACTGCATGCAGAATGAATGCCACATACCGGAATTAAAAGAAAGACGCGGTATTCTAATTACAGGAACCAGGTCAACAGGTTTGTCATTTTTCCCTCCCAAACGGAGGGAGAAGGAGAGGAAGAGATTTCCCATGCGGGGGGTAAAGCGTGGGCTGCTTTAGGACAACAGGAGGAGTGATATCAGAGAGGACAAATGCCAACAGATGAAAGCTGGCAATTAGTACATCCAACAATTGGCGTTGACATTGACATAAGGCACCGCCCTTATGCATTAACTAAGACCTCCTCTTCTTGTATTCCCAACGCCAAACCCCCACCACCAAAAGATCAACTTCTCACCCTGTAGCAAACTTTCTCAGTTACTCTCACATGTTAACCCTTGAGATGCATGGTGCTGCATGAATGCATCATGACCTTTGGTTGTCACGATGCATGAATGCAGCCTTCACTCTTCAAGGGTCACCATGATACCCCAATGCAGTGCTGGTGAGTAGACTTCACAGCATTGCATTGGTGCATCACGACAAGCAAGCAACATGAACATGGAGGCACCATGCGGTCTTTACTGGTTTAAGCACATAGCCAAAGGGTCCTGGATTGAGTTGAATAACAAAACCTCTCTCAGTCTGCTTCACTTGTCTCCACTTTACTCAAGGTTTGTCTATCAAAAGGTGGGCATCTGACAACATAAAGGCGAGCTATGTCAGTTGTATTTGGAGGTGATTGTAGAGGTTAAGTCGAGTGCCTTTCTGATTTGCCTAAAAACATTAAGTGAGTGAAATGCAAGAAGTGCACAGAATAACTACGGTAAGCACCCCCCCCCCTTCTCCTACCGCCCACCATACTGTGTATTGGAAATCGTTTTCCATCAGGTGCTGGATATAAGCAGGGCTTTCATTTTACTTCAAAGGCCGACAATCAACAATTTGCAATCAAAGTGTACTGCTTGCCAAGCTACATGGTTGTGGCAGTCCTCATACTGCTGCTGTTGATGAACCTACAGCTCATGTGTATGTCGATTTTGGCTGTCGATGTCATATTGAAATACGCTTTTGAAAAAGGGCTCCGCCAGTTCTTGAAATCAATATCACAGTAGCACGAGCCGTGTGGCGGTCATAATTGGGTATAGCCCTTAGCCTCCACCCCCCTCCTGGTCCCACCCCTTGGCCTGCTTTAGACATAAGACCTTGAGGTGGCAATGGTTGAGGGGTGGGAGACTATGGAAGCCTAGATGGAGACGAAGGAAGCCTGGAGGGAGCGAATGTTGGTGCTTTTGGTGGAGGGCGTTGTGTTCCTAAGTCATTGTCATTGGAAACTGAATGTGGTGGTGGAAGGGGAGAGGGGAGAAAGGGGGTTGAGGAGGGCCATTGTGAAATCTAAGGATAAAGAAGTAACTTTATATCCTACTCCTTGAAGGCTTTTCTAAAATCAGCTCAATGCCCCCTTTCTAAAAGCTAAAAAGGGCCTCCAAACATCCTAACGAGCTCTGATCTGGACCAAGAAAACCTAATGAACCAGCAAAGTTATTTCATCTTAGATGATGACAATTTTGAAAGTCAGCCCCTCTGATTGAGCCACCACTTAAAAAGGCAGGCCATCCACCAACAAACTGCCTCCTGTGCTGGTGATAACTTTCTTGTCAGCCTAGCACCGGAAAAAGGCAGCCGCGCTTCTTTGTCCATCCCGCTTTGAAAATGACAACCGGCCCTTTTTCACTGCACTGCTTTGTAAACTGAAAGTTATACAAAAACTAAATTGATTTTAATGAAAACACAGCCCACTTTGAGTGCATGGTGGAGGCCTGTGACAGCCTCTGTCAGCCGGTCCGCTGATTTAAGGCCGCAGACGAAATTACTTTATCTACAATTTTTGTACCTGCTTTCTTACTCAGGGCGCCCTATTCTTTGGTCTCGTCAAGAAGGGCTTTTCCTCCAAGACTGAGTCGGCACGACTTAGAACACCAACTCCCCTGTGTCTCTATACCTTTGTTTTCCCGGAAGTGAACAAGTGAGAAAACGATTTCCTTCCTCCTTTTCTCATACCCCAGCAGCAGCACCACCATGTGTGTGTTTGTGGAACTAAGACCCTTCTCCTTATCACACTATTTGTAGGAGCAGACGACATTTTTGCTCAGTCTAATTAATATATTGCTGTAGAACAGAACATCAGGGTTCATCGTATATTATCGCTCACTATCATGAGTTTGGAGGGCGTGAATGTCAGCTGTCTATCTCACAAAGATCCGTGAGAGAATGACATATATGTGCACACAGACACACACAGGAATGCCTTAAAACACCTTCAAACAGTAGGGCCCAATATCCCTACATCTTCAATGCATATAGCATAAGTAGGCTGAGACGCCAGTTCTAGTGATGTCCTATATGATATAAGTGTGTCACTGAGGCTGTGTACATTTCATTAAAAAGTCGTCTGCTATGTTTTACTCTTTAGCCCAGTTACGAAATTGTCGTCTGGGTGCAAGTGGGATGGTTAGAGCATATGAAACAGTGCTTAAATAGTACCAGCAATGGTTGTGGTTTTACCACCCATTTTTAGCTCAAGTTAAATAACAGTACATTGATATAAAAATAAACCCATTTAGAAAGATAGCAGACGCCAGCTAATATAAATACAACACGGGTATAATAGTCAGGGTAAAACAGCCTGAGTTGGTTTGGTTTTTCAAGACTGTTTATAAAATAAGGTGTTACTGAGGGGGTGGTGAGTGGGTGTGCATGTGGATGGCCTATAGTGTAAGAAAGGCAGACGACAAATAGACCAACAAGAACAAACTGGAAGCCATGGCCGTAGTACTACTACCTACCCAGTAGTAGCCTGGAGCAGAGAAAAGAAAGGCCCCTGCACAACCACCACCGCCGCCCTCACATAACGCCTGTTTTTGTCAGCAACTACGGGAAATAATGAAGGACACCTAGTGTCTGGAGCGGGAGTAGGCCAACTGTGGAAAAACCATGAAATGACGACGCAAAAACTACCACCAGCTCCACAGCCGACGTAAAACCCATTTCCACTGGCAACAGTCGGGCGTCTCCCTCTGCACTGTAGCGCAGGGGAAAATGGCCGTCTCAATTTATTCTCTCCTGGGGCAGTTTTGAGTGTAGGACCTTCCCCTCCCTGTCTCCCTACTTTCCAGTGGCCGTGATTTATTCTACACTTCCCTAGTGCGTCGTGCTTGGGCCTCAGTGCCGGGAATGATTTTATTTATTCCTCTTGACACCTCGTGAAATATACGGCAAATTTATGCGACTTTAAACAACAATTTAAAAAGACAGAAGGCAGAAAAAAAGTGAATTTAAGCTTTGGAGATGGGCCGCGTTCCGTCTGCTGAGATAATGAGGCGTACCCAGCCCTCAAAATTATGAAATCATTACTGAAGCGGCGTCCCAGATCTGTGAATTGATCAGTCATTTTGAATCGATTATAATACAAAATACATTAAAAACGCCCCTGCCATTCCTTTACTCCCTCGACTATTCTTTTTTATCGCTGATTTCTTCATGACACGAGAGAGGAAGCAGAAACACATTTTTCTCACCACATGTTTAATGTTCAGACAATACCAACCCCCAATCTCACCCTCTCTCTCCCCTCTTTCCTTTTCCTGGGTGCACAATCCATTCTCTACGATGGCATTTTGTGAGTTTTTTTTTTAAAGCAGCCACCAGTTGTTCACACAAACGGAAACAATGGGAACAGACTGACAGCTCAGGGGTGTGGGTATTCATTAAGGCTGCTTGGGGACCTCATTTTACAAAACTCTTGATATATGGGACCCTGTCCGACTCTTTTGTTATATTTCCTCCCTCTTGTAGACTTTTTTCTACCGCCATCTACCCCTATCGCCTCTCTCCCATCTTACATTTCATACACAGAGGAGGAAACTTCGCCAACTATTTACCGAATTTAATCAGGCAGAGAGAGATTGATAATCCATCCCAAAAGGGGACCCTCATGTACCCCATCATTCCTTTCCCTTAACCCCCTCCCACTCGCAACGCAGCCCTACATACACCCTTGCTGTACCGCGGCTACCTTAGTGACGTAAGTCGGACACTCTGGGCGCATCATAAGGCGACTTTGTGCCAAGCATTAATGTGTATGGCGCCATATAGCGTCATTGTACACTCTCAATGTGATAGAGGCGTCGGCCCTCCCACACCACCTGCCACCCTGCTTCTTGGCGCTTCAAAGACCCCCCCGCCCCAACACACACACACACACACACACACACACACACACACACAGCCCCCTGGGCCCCGTCAGTCCAGGCTGGATTTCACTCTCTCCACTGCCCTGTGCGCTAACTTCATCAGCAAAACAAAGACACGGAGAATTTATCAACCCCACAGATAAACTGCCCCGCACTACAATTATGTAAATTAGGTGTTGAGAAGGCGTTGTCTGACTGCCGCTCGTCTCAATGGGATCTGAGCAAGATGGGAGTGACTATAGAAAAAAGACCAAAAAAGACAAGGGGAGAAAAGACAAGGAAGGAGGTAGATTTATATTCTAGGCGGTGTTTTTTTTACACAAGTTTCTTTAAGCAATTCAAACTACCCTGGGATGACAATCGGAGGGTTAAGACGGACAGGAAGCATGATTTGAGCATGGTAATAACAATGTACATGTACTGCTTCCCCTATATAGGGCGTATAGAGGGCGGTCTAGTAACAGACACACAGAGACGCCTGGCGGAGACGCTTAGCAGACGCCGAATATGCACATAATTATATATGCGCAGTACATTTTTTTTTGTATCTTAAACTCTATGCATTCCATGAAAACTGGTCAAGTGTGCATACATGAGTGGACTGAACTTGGCAGTATGTTCCTGGATCCAGAAACCTTCTGCCCAGCACATCCTAGCTATTTTGACAGAATGTGGCGTCTTGGGACTCTTTGACGGCCCACTATGGGGCTATAACAAGCCAAAGTGACCCAAACGACCTGCCATTTAGCGACCAGTTACTATTGATGAATGCTCTAGATGAAGTCCAAATTCCCAATACATGTACTGGGCAAGGAAATTGTTCAAAACATACCAACTTCTGGAGAGCCCAGCAATATGCCACTATACTGTACGGTACGCTGCAGTACTGTGACTGAACCTACAATTCTCCATAGCTTTCCTCTACTAAAGTTTACCCTCTGTGATCACATGACACAACATGCGTCTTGTAGCCCACCCATAACGCTACTCCCTTTGATCTACCACCACTGTGTCGCCTAGTCCCCACCTCCCCTCCCCACTTACGTCACTGATATCCCTCCCCCATCATCCCCTCTCTACCTTTTTAGTAGTTTTTCCTCCTGTGTGGGTGCACGCGATGCCCCTCCTGTAGGTGTACATGTGGACCTGGTGCACCTGGGTGCCACTAGGTGTGGCCCCTGAGTACACCTGTGTGCGATAAAGGTATGCTGGGTGGATGTGTGGTAGTCAGCATTTACCATTTAAGGGCTGTTAAAGTCTTCTTGATTCATGTCCCATTTTTCATTCTGAAGCCCATTTGAGTGCATCATACCGACCCTTTGGGAGTGTATCAGAGCCCAAGGGTCGGCATGATGCATGAATGCAGAACTTGCAAGCTACTCGCCACAGCTGCATTTATGTCTAAGGTGACCCAAAGAGCACAGCTGCTGACCTTAGCGGGTTAACATAGTGGTCTTCAATACAAGGTGTGGTCTTACCTCCTCCAGTATCCTACTTCACACCCCGCCTACCACAATACCCACACTCCTACACACAGGAGGAGTCTCAGGTTCCTCCAGTACCACCACACATGGGTCCTGTACCCAATACACCCTAATACCCCTTTAATATCTTTCTGTACCTAGCACTATAATTATCTTAGCTCCACACGGCTTAAGTCAGTGGTCAGTGCAGCGCTTCCTATATACCAGGGTTTTACACAGAGCGCAGGGTAAGGCCCTGGAGGGCTTCCTCCAGTCAGTCCTACCCGCACTCCCCCACTCCAGGAGGTGGTTAAGGAATCTGCCTGGATTGTTGTAACTGTAGGGGCAGGAGGAAGGGGTCAGGGTCACTGCTGATGTCTAGTTCAGCCTGTCCTCTCACATTGAGGCGTGGTCAGTAGAAACAGAGAATGTTGTCTGGGTTAAGACATACACAACACCCAAACAGACACAATGTCCAGCTTGAAGAAATTATGTTTGCCTGCTTACAATTTGAAAATATGGATCCCCTAATTTACAGTCATAGAGAAAGGATTATCAATGAAGCTTCTGTCTGAATATGCCAGATATTGCCATGAATGATATGAATAGACAGGAAGGTGTGGGTCATATATGGCAGGATATCTTGGGTCTCATTAAAACAGACTGTTTACAAAAAGGCTGACCGTACCATATTATTATCACCGACCCCCATAGAACCTCCCCAGAAACTGCCATTCCAGCCAAGTTAAGCATCTTTTGACACTGAAATCTATCAGTTATTCAATCAATCTCAGTCCCATTTAAGCCTGATTTAATCTGCTCCCTCCTTCCACCAGTTCAACTACCTAAGAAACTGCATTTAAAGAGCAGGAGTGGGAGGAGGCATCAGTAAGAAAATAAACAGACTTTAAGCAGGCTGGTCATTGATTGCACCCCACCCCTACTCCAGGAGTAAGATCAATCCTGGTCTGTTCGGGGAAGAGGGTTGGGGTAAAGAGGTCAGCACCCTCCCACCCCTCCACCCACCCACCCACCCATTCAGATTCACCCCCACTGACCGGCCAGGCACTCGGTCGGTCGGTTGGCCTGGAGGGCCTGTCTGGAGTATTAGGAGGTCAGTCTGATAGATGGGCAGGGTATATTGGGGTAAAGAGCAAGCCTGGGGCTGTTGAGGTTAGGGCTGTGGGTAGCTCGCACTAGGGATATATATTGTACGTAATTACCAGCTCTATAAACTGACATTTCAATATACTACTTACTTACTACTTGACCTCATGCTCTCATCACTGGCCATACCCTAACTGACATTTTTATACTACTTACTATTTTGACCCGCTACGGTGGCTCTTGACCATCCCCAAACTGACATTCCCATATACTACTTGGCTAGTGTTCAGCATAGCCATGTCCAACGTGTCATTTCTCTATACTACTTACTCCTCCTCCAATGGCCTCTGGTCACGTTCTGCATGTAGGAGCAAGCCTACGGTCCCAGCATCAAAGACCATGCCTTGTGTATTGTGGAGGAGATCAAGGGGTTTAGAGAGGGAAGAGAACATGTGAGTGACCCAGGAATGGCAGATGAAGAGGGGTAATGGTCAGCTTATTGTAGTGAGTATTAGGATGAGAAGTGGTACCCTTAACCCTTTGTGAATGACATGATGCCTCAAACCTAAATGCCTGCTAATCCCTGGTGTCCTGCGTGACCGGACACTAAGATATGGGCCGCCTTTTATACTGGACACAAGGGGATGGGGGATGCTGGCTTCGTGACATTTTCACTGACACTCCCCCTCCCTTACTAACCACCTTCCCTGTACAGTCTCCACTGTTAACCCTACACATTCATGTTCCTTTGTAGTTCTGGCGCATCAACTGGGCAACACTGCACTGGTGCATCATGCTGCCTCACAGTGAGTGTATCAAACACGTGTAGAGCTTTCATGATGCATGAATGCAGCACTGGTGCACCAAGCCATCTGGCAGTCATGCATTATGCCGACTAATGCTCAAATGCATTAATGCCCCCATTCAGGCTTTAATGGGTTAAAGACCCCCTGTCACATAGTCCACAATCTTAGGAGGTTTTGGCGGCCTCTGTGGACAGCGTCTGGCATCGTCTACTTCCGGTCAGGTCATGGTGGTGACCGTAAATGAGGCCAAGGTCACGAGTCTGTAGGAATCGATGTGGACCTTGGTATGTGAGGCCATAGGGGTGGGTGGGGGAGGGGGTCAGTACCCATGCCTGGTAGTGGGAGGTGGATCGAGAGTGTCTATGGCTAGATCATCTAGTATATATACCCCTATATCGCAACGTTAAAAGCCCTGGGCATGAGGGTACTTTTGGAGTATAGGACCCTGTATAGAAAGTATATCTATGGGCATTCTCTCCTATACAAGCCAGCTCTCTATGCATGCAGTGTCGCAGGATATGGGTGAATACATGTGTATTCCATTATGGGAGATCCAGTCAGGTATCTTGTGTTTACTATCTTTTTTCTGTATACCCAGTGACATTATGAATTTCCAGTTAACAAATTCACTCTCACGACATGATGCGGGTCAGGCTGGATTTTTATTTATCTCATGTCCACGCGTCCATCCAAGCTCCACCACACATTTTTAACCAAAACAAACATTTCTAATTTCTGCTTTTTTTCTAATGTCAATTTCTTGGGATTTATCCCGTCAGCATTATTTCAACTACAGTGAGGTAATTGGCGTTTTGAGATAACCCAGTCACATGCTGGCAGCGGGCAAGAAGTTTTAATTGGACAGAAAGCACTCATAAATTAAAGGTTATTGTAGTTTTCTCTGGCATTTTTGAAGCAAAAGTGTTCATGTTTCTGACATTGTGGACTGATGAGTCAATGTGTTATGTCTTGCAGGTGAGCGGTTGCAGGTGTGAGGCAGGTTGGAGGAAGGTCAGGATACCTTATATGTGTTCCTATCATTACTACCTGTTTATTAAACTCTAAATTAATCTTTTTTTTAAACAATAACCTTAACTACATATACCCTGCTCCCAGGACGTAGAATAAATCTCCTGCAGCTTTCACAGAAAGCATCTCAAATATTTCCTAATTAGACCAAATAATTTAATAACAAACAGAAATTCAAGGATATTTATAAATTCTTCAAAAGAACTTGATTACCTTTGTTTACTAGTACTGTCCCTGTAGCACTGCTGTGGCTTGGTTTAGAAAAGTGCCGTCTGTTCATAAACAGACGACATTTTGCGGATTCGGTTATCTATTTACATTTGGCATTTTTTACCAAATCTGTCTCTATGACTCTAAAATTACTGTTTACAGTTTTACCTAGTCATATAATGGCTAGATGGACGATTCTGATATTTTGTGTAAGATTTTAAATCTTCTTTAGGAGGACTTTTGACTCCCATATTTTGCCCAAAACGTGTTTGGCTTACATGTGATTTTGTACTGTGAGTCCTTGTAAAAGACTCATGGATGTTTTATGGCGGCTGGGTGAACTTCCTTCAGTTACTCAAGGTCGTGAGTACACAAGGTCAAACTGAGTGTATCACAAGGTCAAGTTGAGTGTTTCCCAAGGTCAAACAAGGTTACACGTAGACATGGCCCAATGTTGATCTCTGATAGTAGTCTTTGTTTTCGTCAAACGGTCAAAATGAATTTGGTTTATTTCGAAAGCTGGGATGCTGAGACACTACACAATACTAGTTATCATTATTACAAAATGAGTTTGCCATTGGGCGCAGTTAGAACTACAGAAAAACAAGCTTATGTTGCTATACCAATGTACGCTTTGTGCAATACGCAAATTATGTATATGATATATATGGTTCTACCAATGTGCTACTTAAATAGGTTTTTATGTGACAATGGCTCAATGCAATAGACAGAGGTTTTTACACAAAAACAGGAAATGACTGGCCCATTAGCCACCACAGGACCCATGCTTTTCAAGATTTCTTCCTTTTCATATTGATTTGTGTAAAACCACTCCCACGCACTCTATGTGGCGCAGATTGTCAAACTAGCGCTGATTGGTTGATTCTCCTTTTATGAGGTGACGTCACGATTATGGGACTGTGTATACACGACATGGCCCCCATATTGGTGACGTCATGAGTGGGGTGGGTCTAGCTACCCCCACTAGTCTTGATCTCACGTCTATACTTCTCTTATAATGTGGTGACTGTGGGCGTTGGGGGCATTGTATGACGTACCAACAGGCTGGTTGTCTTAAATATTTTCAAGAAATAAATGGGATGGGGAAAATGAAGTCGTAGCATAGGGTATTGGAGACAGAGATGAATAATAATGTAAATGGCTATTGTAGGAATTTTTAACTCATATACATGTACTTGATTAGTTTCTATGTCCAAATGACTGTATAGTAGAGTACATATATATATATAAGCTTGCATCGTAGGTGTTTTGTAGGTTATATTGACGTAGTGAGAATAGTGATATATTGATTGCACAAAGAGAAATGAGGCATTTTGTTAAAGAAATGCAGGACTAATAATCTGACCTTTAGTAGAAAGGTTAAGATGATGAAGACTTTGGTGACCACACATGTGAGGTGGCATCATATACAGATATAAAATGCTGGTGAAAGTGACAACACAGCTGTGAACTTAGCGCGACAATGTAAAATGTTAATACGGCGACACGACGTGCAAACAATCCCGAATCCGCTCAGTCTATTTCTAATAATTATGTTAAATAGAAGAAGGAGGAGAAAAAATACATATAAAAAATACAAAAAAAAATTATGAGAATATATTTCCCCCACCTACTATAAGAAGGCACCAGCAGCTAGCAGGTTAAAGGCCTATGTACGTCACTGGGGCGGTGAACGTCATACGTCAGGGACCACCAGCTACGTCTGCAACGTCTGGCTGCAAAATATGAATACTGCAAACTAAACTGCAAAGTAGGCTGCCAGGTGATAGGTATTTGCGTCCTTGGCAGCCCTTCCCGTGGGTGGGACGATGACGACGATGACGTCACACGGGGTCATGCTCTGGTGGCGTGGGGCATTGAGGGTACAATATCGGCCACCACCAGAACAACGAACTGACCAATCCCCGGCCGGGCATCCGCTATCAAAGGGGAGAGGGGTGACACAGGGTGAGCAACAAAGCAAGCCAAACCTGAGGAATTCCTTGACGAGGGAATCCTAAATCAAGGGAATCCCTCCCAGAATAGGGAATCTCCAATCAAGGGTCACAGCCAAAATCCTCTCCCAGACTAAGAGGCGCCGGCCGGGATCATGCAAGCCTAAAGCGAGGCTGATCGCGCGTGATTACATAGCGTCCACCTGAACTTAGGCGTCATGGTTGACGTGTTTAGTGATGACCGACGCTAACGTATTGCGACGTGTAGAAGGGCCTCTGTGGAAGACGCTTAATCCCCCCACTCTAAACCATCTTAATGGGGGTTAAAGCCACAGAAGGGCGACTACATATAACCCTCACAAACAACAACATTCGGGGACGCCCCCTAGTGCTGAATACAGGAGGTGACGCTGGGGGGCGCCACCCTTCATTTTTGACCTACTTCCGGAGGGTACATCCGGGCCACACGCAGTCATGGCGGGGCGCATGCGCAGTGAGTGGGACATCTGAATGTGAGATAACCGGATATAGGTCATAGTTCCCTCTCCCCCTTATTCTCTCTACCCTTCTTCAGCTCTCAAGACAGTAGGGCTCTTTTCCATAGACCACAATGGTTGTAGATCTTTCATGTTATATTGTAGAGGAACAACCCCCTATCCCATTTCCCCCAATTTCCCATATCCAAGACCAGTAGTTAGTCGATGATTCCTGCTAAATTAGACAGATTTCCATTAATTATAATTGAATGTGTGTATTGTAAAAAGAAACAATGGTACTATCGCGGCTGGGACCATCGCACATTGATACACTGCCAGATTTCCACTATGGTTGCAGTGCACAGTATGCGGGTGGGGCCTGGGTGTCTTTTTTCCGATAGTCGAACTTTGTATCCATATGTAATCTTCTTTGTGTACATTGTATGAAAAAACAGCTCGTCATCCATTGTACAGTCGGCGGATGAAACGAGAGGTCTAACATGAGAGGTCCTATAGTACAATTGTCAAAAGAAAAACAAACAAACTTACATATTTCCCTGTATTGTTATCATCATTATTATAGTGCCTAAATACTCTCAATAAATAATAAAAATAATAATAATACTACAAATTATAATTAAATAACCAGTGATACATTGTGTGATGTGACTGTCATGGTACATGCTCATAGCTTCCATCACCACCACTTAATAGATTATTAAAGAAGTCCATGTCCAAAGGAGGAAGGTGGGCAGTAAAACTACTGGGCAGTAACAACAATGGGCAGAAACAGCTCTATGTAGTAAAGCTACTGGGCAGTATACTTCAGTTCAAAGTGGCAAAATACATACATCAGCGCGCACTATACCTAGAGCATGTATGGTTCAAAAATCCCCGCACATAGGCCTAGGTTTCTAAGCCTGCACCCTACACCCTATACTCCACAACAGCGGGGTCCCAACCCCTGACCCTTGCGTCTCAAGGCAGCAAACCACCATTATTCCAAAGGGTGTATAGATTAAATGATAACCACGTGACATTGGTATCCATGGGGTGAACACATCAAGAGCACAAGACTGCAGCACACCACGCTCTCATGAGCACATTGCTAACTTATAATGCCACTATGACAAGTGACTGTCAGATTGTGTCAAATGAGTGCCATTTTGCTGCAGGTGACTGTCAGTATGTGTCAAATGAGTGCCACTATGTGACAGAAGCTACCACTATGTGACAAATGGCTTTTTGTCTGTGTCAAGTGGCTACCACTGAGCAGCACACTGAGCTACTCAACTAGATACAAGTATACTGACCCACCAAGGCCCAGAACCATGTCAGAGACTCAGCTGACTTCTCCCAGGGGCATGGAGCCACCTTAAGTAATCCCTCTCACCCACATCTTTCGTGCCATTTTCTAATAATGTTTGTTGAGAACCCCAATGCATCTCATTTTCAAGTGAGTTCAGTGAGTAGTAATGACTAGGAAATACGCCTGACCGTATACCAAATCGGTGCCTCCTTTGGACGGCCGGTTAGCCCTTTTATGGAAGTGACATATCATGTACTAGTTGTTTTTGGAGGTGTAGATTCTGTTATGTTGTGCACATTGTTCAACATTGTCTTAAGAAACCTGCCATTGCAAAAGAAAACAACTCCCCTGCTAAGAGGAAGTCTGTTGTTATCCGTTAAGACTCAGTTTCCGGCCTACATTTTTACACTTTCTGTTCCCAGGTTGTATCTACTTCCAGGAACGTTGTGTAGGATACTTGATTCATTATCACCCAGAAAATTCAGCAAAATTGCATCGCGCCTACCCATATAATGGTCTTTGCAATGGCATGTTTTCATCTCGTTTCGTGTTGAACTATATACATATTATATATACATATAACATTGTTTTTGTCTATTCAATCAATTGAGCCTCTGTAGGTTCGACATTATTATGATAATAATAACAAGTTTCCAATTGAATACAGTGCAATGGCATAAAGGATTTTTCCGCATAATTTTTGTATTACTTTGAGGTGGGCCCCAGAGCTTGATATACGAAGTGCCAGGGCAGATTATGTAGTAAATATATTCACCGTATTAGTAGTGCTACTCTTAGCTTTGTGCAGGACTAACTCCACCCCCTCCTCCATTCAATAGGACAGAAAGGACATGCTTGAGCAATTGGAGAAAAGCCACTGTAAGAAAAGCTGACCACTACCCATTAGACTTGTAAAAGAAAACCCTGCCAGGGTAGATAAGGATATGATAAAAACCCTATTTGAACCCTTTAATTGTAAGCATATGGGTGGAAACAACATGTAATCAGAAAGATAACAGTGGCCGGTTTCAGGACATGGGTAGTGTGATCCATCTTATGACGTAAGGCGTGATGCCATCACACACGTCGTGTATAACGTCATCAAATGTGACTTCCGGTCGGCGACATCCGGTCTATGAGACCTTCTCCAGGAAGAGAGAGAGTATGTCTCCGCTAAATTTCTCAAAAAGCAGAAATGTCTGAACATTACTCCTTATAATTCATGGGGACCTACAAACATTTTACCATTCTAACACAGCTGTATTTCCATGTATACATACAGTAATATGTTAATAAGGGTGCTAAACAACCTACCATTGCGGTTAGAGGTAGTGACAATGAATCATATTATAAACTGAACAGAGAAAATATTGAAAATGATGCATAAATGCCAAGGTTTTCACATATATAGTAAATCAATAATATTCAGCTTCTCAAGAAAAGAAAGATAAAGAAAACACTGGAAAGTAGTGTAGAGGGTATAGGGTAAAAACCGGAAATTTAACGCAGGGACAGTTTAGCTTCTCAATTATTTCAATTTTAAGCAGCAGTGTGTTTAGAGGAAGGAGTTGTAAGAATGACTAGTCAAACTGGTACGTTTGTTTGTGTTGAAATAGTTTTCTCCCTTGAAAATAGAATGAAAGGAATAATTTCACTGTAAATAGCGCTATGTCGGGGATCAGTATTCTGCCCACACATCCCCTCATTTATGGAATGAGCATGTGTGGTCTTAACTGTGGTTTATATTACGTGCTCAACCGGTTGTAGTGACGTCATCACTTTGGTGGTTGTATGTCACTTTCGCTGGTGTCGGCGAGGTGCCGTACAACAGTGTAAAGGTGGTCATTTCAAGATAAAGGACCATCTAGGAACCAGCGTATTTAAAGTTCAGGGCAGATACTTATATTCCCTAAACACATTTTCGTCTGTGTTTTTTGGACCCTTGCACTGATGTACATTTTTATATAAACAACAGAGTTTTTATTCAAAGAAATGCATGAAATGAAAAGGAAAATTACTTTGTACATATTCTGGCTCCGCCATTTTTGTTATTCCTTCGGAGCATCAAGTTCAAATATAACACTAGTAACTGCAATCATATATGTTCATATACAAGGTATATTGCTTCTGGTTATACCTATCTGGTTATAGATAAGAATGGAAAAATGGTATCAATCTGTCACAATATGGCGTGCACAAGTAGATAGAAACCCAACCAGAAAGGCAGCTCATACAATACACAACAGTAGGGTGCACACGCAAGAGTGTCGGCTTGGGAAAGTCACTAATATCTAAAGAAAAATTGTGCTTTCCAATAACCCCCCCTAATGAAAATCATTTTAAGAAAAAAAGTATAGCTTATCCAAGCGTGCTCGAAAATAAGAAATTGGAATAAAAATGTCGGAATTTGGGTGTGTATTTTATGTAGAAACTGAGTGTCTTCATCTTGGCTGCATTGAACTATTTTGGCGTAAGGCAATCATGTTTATGACGTCATGTGACGTAGCGATGACGTCATAATAGAACAAATGCTCACGTGCTATAAATTCCAACCATTACTGTATACTATTATTATTATATCCTACATTGTAACCCATACTGACACCAACACATACCACATACAAGCCTCTATCATAACTACCGCATTTTTCTACCCCATTCAGCAACTCATACTCTGTAGTTTGTGGCGAGGCCGTTCTGACAAATGTATGTGTGTAAAAATGTGCCCTGAACAGGCCGGCTGTCTCCCTAGGAGAATAACCCTTATATATGATAATATACATTAGGCTGTATTCACATCGATATCCAATCACGCCCAGATCGACTAGTCCTCAGCCCACTTTTCCGTGTTAGCTGAGGGGGTGAGCTGCGTTTAAAAACCAGCAAACAGACGCCGATTAGGTCATAGTGGTCGGGCATGGATGTGCACACACCCCAGACGTAGTGAGTAGTGAGTTTGCCCCCCCCCCCCCCCATTGAACCAGTGTACAGAAATATATCGGTAACTACCACATACATATGGACCTCGCTGTGAAGGCCCGGGGGATAATTCTTGTTTGTTTTTCACCAAGTGAAATTATCTCACTCATACACATAATGGAAATGTGTTGTTAAAAGGAAAAGGAAACTCTGTTCAGACAGACTCTTAGGCTAATATAAATATACACCCTTTATATATGTACTTATGCTGCGACTATTCCATTAAATAGCTGCCATTGATGAATACTTCAGCTGAATACTGGGTACTAACAATAATAACTACCCCTGACTGGACTCAGATCACATGGTTCAAATCACGCGGTTTCGCTCAAATCACGTGGTTCAAACTACGTGACCAGGTAACAGGAAGCGGTGGTCCTAGCGGCCTCTGGTGGCCATAATGAGACTGTGAATGTATTGCCCCCTATACTTCCTAACCACTGCCGACACACTGTTGATCCTATTATAATAATATAGACTAATCATTATGAGCAATCCAACTGTTATCCTCCATTGTGTAAAATAATAGTAATGATGATGATGATGATGATGATGAATATTGAATAATGTGGACCCGGAACTCTCCGTCTGCCTAACGCCTCGTTTTCACTCCTTCTCCCGCGCAGTGGAACTCTTCTGTGGTGGAGGTGAGGGAATGACAAACAAAATGGCGAGAAATCTTGTTTGTAATGTCGGAGGTTCCGCAGGGTTATTGTATACTATTATTATTGATAATAATGATGATAATATCATTGTGTACAGAGGCTCTTTGGGACTTTGTAAGAGATGTTCGTATTATTGTAATATCAAGTAGAGCTCATTCTATACGGTTTTTATCCCCTTTTTGAGTTACATTTGAAGTACGAATGTTTGGAAATGGTGTACTGTAATTGAGTGTGTTGTTTGTTTATCGTGCACGTCACATGTTCACTCAGTATCAGAACGAGAGGGGTTAAAAACAGTCAGAGAGAGGAAGAAGAAGAAGCCATTTTCCAGCCTAACAAAGAGAGAGTGAGTTGGGACTTGGCCGTTATCAATGTAGATGCCTCCAAATTATACTGTACTTTTGTTACTCCTAGCAAATTCTATTATACACCAATACTCCTGATAATAATGATATAGCAACTGGTATATAGCAAATTTGTTCTACAGGCCTATCGCGCCTGTCTATATCCACGTATATCTACATAACTTCATTCATAACAGGCTCATAGAAACCCTGTATTAAGTTGGTTTTTTTTTAAAGATGAAAAAAGATATTGGCACGTCCTTATGTATGAACAGCAACAGAATGCAAAAGGCCATTCTGAGTCAAGGATAACAATGAAATGTCAGAACTGTTGTAGAAAGATTCGAACAAACCTGTAACATTTATGCAAATGCCATGCTCAGTCAAAGGAATATTTATATTAGGAAGTAGACCCCAAAATGTTTACTATAAAATTCTGAGTGATATTATATATACACATTTATATATAATATTGTAGTGCCTTCAGTTGCTGTACAGACAAACAAAACACAAATTGTTGGTATACTCTGAAGATGTAAAGAAATGTAAAGGGAATTCTGTAAGAGTTGTCTATGTTTGTACAAAAAGAAATCAGAATGAGAAAAATCACGACAAGAATTATCTGCATTGAGTGACGTTGAGTTACAATAGTACATACGTTGGCTGAGTCACATGCCCAGTCACCACCCCGCCGCTATATATACTACTGGTGCTGATGAATGCTTGTAGATACAGAGCAATGAACGGTCCCTGGTTCTCACATAATTAAACACACGGCCCCTGATTGTTAAACACATACACACATGTGTGACACATGAATGTGTGTATACCTATACACATGGGGCGGGTTCGACTCTTGCCGTTTATGTCAAGACTACGACCCAGGTTAGTACCACACTGGTGCCCTGCCCAGAACGACGCCTGTCCCATCCGTGCTCCTCATGACTAGGCTTAAAAACAGTGAAAGTTGGTTAAAAACCAGTTCACAAACTAAAGATGAAAGCGTTTTGGTGCCGCGCAGATTCTTGGGCAGGGAAACCAGTCTAAACATGTAGATACACGAGGAAAAAAAGAAGATAAAAGATCTTCTTCAAAATCTGGTGCTTGTTATGAATGTTCGTGCTGAACAGTTATATTGAATATGTTTCTCACCAAGTATCACTTGTTCAGAGGCATACCTGCCTCTTTTCGGTGTACCAAAGTCTGCAGAGGTTTGCCAACTACTATGAATATCAAAATTGCTATACTTTAGACCAATGATTGTGTTCACTAAAAGGGATGTCCAACAAAGTGTTGGGGTCTTGTAAAGCCCTCTGTATGAATATCTTTGTGATCTCAAAATTGTGATATCAAAAAATCACAAAAAAACTCTCTGTACGCCACAAGTTGGTACGTTATATATTTATTTATATTTCTGTCTAAGCATCAGTTGCGTTTTAATCTGATGAAAAACAAGCGTTAAACCGAATCTGGACACATGTATTCTTTCTCTCTCTTTTTTTCACTCAAAACCTTTAGGTGGTTGTTAATATATCAACTATTTATTTGTAAAGCAATGGCAAGGGTTACAAAAAACACCTGGCTAAACAGACATGTAGTTTTAAATGATGCTATTGAGCGTCCAACAAACATTGTGCAATGGATGAAAATCATCCTGTGAAACAGGATCTTTTTTATTTGTATAGATAAAATTGTAAATTAAAACAGGATTTATTATTATTATCTGATTGCAAAGGTTTGTAAAACATTGTGCAAAGCTTAATTAGCATCTGATGTTCTTGTCCTAGGCAGACGTCCCAAGTGACCAATGACCAGCTCAGCTGTCAGGTTCATAACCTTACTGTGTTGATAATGTAAGAGTGTACGAGTGTATGAATACTTATTGTGTGAGAGCGACACCAGTGGGAACTGTAAGAACTACACCGGAGGCGGACAGCACCACGTGGTACTACTTATTATGACGTCATCATGACGTATTATAGACATTATGACGTCGTCCATGACGTGACGTTTTTTTAGCCTTCTGCAGGGTAAATATGACAAAATAATGCAGAATGGTTTCTATCCAGTCATTTTCTGAATTGCTTTTCCCTGCCCAAACCTTAGGAGGCACTGTTACTTAGCAACGTGCTCCATACTGCTACGTCAAGTGACTGACGTAGTTGTGACGTCACATGGCGTCTCATGACGTATCGGTGACGTAGTGGTGGTGGTTTGAGGGTAGGATTAGCATCAAGTCATGTGAACATAGCAGCAAACTTTGATTTTCATTAACAAACTACGCATGTAGAAACTCTCATCAAAGACTCTTAATATTATACACATTATAATATAGTTATATATCCTGAGTCAGTACTGTTGAGTTGGAGGCGCTACATCTAACAGGGGTGGCTTAACATGAACCGTTCATCATCATTGTAGTGTATATTTGTGTATGTAACTCTGTGTGAACTTTGACATGTATAATGTATTATATATATGTACACATGTCCAACCAGGCCCTGTTTTACCATTAACATGATGGAAGCAGGAGTCACAGTTTTTCGCCATTAGTTCATACAGACATGGTGTTTTAATTAAAATGAAAACAAACCGACTTTGTCGTGTATCATTGGTCGCTGTACAGTAATTATGTAAAACAAGTACAGATTTTACAAATGACCTAGATATTTTGTATCATCTACCCAATCCCCTGGGCTTTTACATTGGGGTCACGGAATATGCTCAACAACAAAACAAAAAGACAAAAACCAAGTATCCAACCATCTGATTGGCTAGAACTACTACAGGTATTGAGCCAGGCCTGAGTGGTGGTTGTGCTCTGCAGGTTCCTACTTTTTGTGTACCCCCTGAGTGGGGGTACACAGAAAGTAGGGGGCTGTAAACCCTCTGCTACTCGCGCCGCACGCTGTGGTCTGGGGACTTCTTAGGGTATGTGACGTTAAGCATTGGTTTACGTCAAGCAGAATGTGACCCCAGGCCATGACGTGACGTCCAGGCCACTCAGCATATGGTGGGACACTAAAATGAGCACTAAGGAGATTTCCAGTAAAAGCCCATGTTTACAAGCTTCATGGTTAAAAAAAGCTTCTTTAATTTGAGGTTACTTTATTTTTGTTGGCCTTATCGTCCTCGCTTGATAGCTCCAAGCTTTTGGTGAATAAAGTTTGATAGAAAAAAATGTACTACTCTTGTCTTGCTCGTTGTTATTTGTTAATTGTGGATGATGAGTATTTTCCTTTTAATGATGGAACCTTATAGAGCTGCGATGAAGCGACATTAATAACGGCCGTCATCTCTGAAACAAAATTTATATTATTGTCACTTAATGATCTCATAGTCGATAATCATAACAAAAGAGAGAATTGCTACCTTAAGGGTAGGCCCTTCTTTAAATTAATCAAGATATACAAAACATTATTAATTTTCTTAACAGCCACGATTTTGACGTGAACAGAATAACATTGCATTTCTTAAAGAATTGTCTTTTTTATTATTGGTGCTATTGAATAGGCAAACGTCGGGAATTTAAGATCAATGTGGGACACATTCAAACAATGGTAATGCATTACACTTATTTACATTGTCTTAGAAAATAAATCAATGGACGCTCAGTAGAAACACATTAAGCTAACATCACAAAGATAAGTATAATTAAGGAGAAATAACGTATCGGCCTAAAAGTACACCATGATCTCGAACAAGCATCAGTCTCAAATAAGCACTCGCTGTACATGGCTACAGTGGAATCAGTGTTAAGATCTAATCTCAAATAAGCGCTTGTCACTCTTTGTCACACTTAACAGTTAGGGGTCGTAGAATGGTAGTCAAATGTAAAGGGTAAGTCTCCCCTGACTCTACCATTATAGGCATGTTGGTGCCATATGTCGACAATCCATGAGCACTGATTGGGGTATATGCAAGGTCGTTATATATAAAAGTATTAAAATGGGGCCATTTTTGTAGTGGTCGAGTCAGGGGCGAGTTACCCTATGTGCCACAGCTTCACTAGCGGCACAACTGCGTCAGCGTTAGTTGCGACACACAATTCCTCTTTGTTCTATGTGTTATTTCCATTACCGGTATATAAAGTGCACTGGGGTCTCCTTTCTGGTTGCCTCCCGAGGCAGAGCAAAGGAATGTGCGTCGCAAGAAACACTGCCGTGGTTGTGCCGCTAGTGAAACCCTGGCTTATGGCATTCCTGACTAACATGAGCTCTTGGCCCTTTAAGGACCGCTGATGCATTAATGCATCATGCCCATTGGTCATCATGATGCACCAATGAAGTGCTGGCGAGGCTGCTCACCAGCACTTCATTGGTGCATCATGCCGACCCTCTGCCAGTACATGTATCAACCCCATAGGGTCGGCATGATGCTCCAATGAAGTGCTAGCGAGCAGTCTCGCCAGCACTTCATTGGCGCATCATGCCGGCCAATGGGCATGATGCACTCCTGCATCAGCGGCCTTTAGGTTCATGACAATAGTGGCTGACCTCAGGGGCTTATTTTAATATCCCTGACGACAACATAGAGCTTATGAGCCTGATATAGCCACTATGTTGTCGTCAGGGGTATTGAAATAAGCCCCTCGTTGGTCAGCTAGAAAAGCAGGTGCTGTTTATGTCATGACCCTCTTTGCTGGAAGAGGAAGGTCTCATTCTAAGTTGGACATAAGCCAGAGAGGCTCCGACTTGAAGAAATCCTCTACGGTCAGAATCTTTCAGTGGTAAATGACTATATAGAACTAGTAGATTTCTTCTTGCGAATTCTATTGAATGTTACACCTTTCAAATGCAAACGGTGTTATTTGCCCTTGCCTAAACGGTGCATCACCAGTAGCAAACCCTCCCGCTGCTCGTGATGAATTGGCAGGGCTAGACTAAGATGATGGTAGCATCTACACCATTATAATAGAGTTTCAATGCTTTCTACAAGAAGATTCATCCAACATTTTTGTTCAATTGAATAATGTAGACATAAATGATAAACAGGTGCTAAAATATCAAACGCGAGATAGGAAAATGATTGGATGGCAGCAGATAAAATTTATTGAGTAGTTCTATATCTTGGACAATACAACATTATGCAACAAACCTGAAAGGGTGACTGCTGTAATGCAGGTATAATGGAATGAGGCAGTTTCGGTTGCAATACAGAGATTGATGTGGGTTTTACATACACCCATACACCGTCAAAAAGTATCGGATCGATCGGCACCAGTGGACGGTGGCTTTCCTGCAAATAAAACAAGAGAAGTTTACTTTACTCTCCATAAAGAGTGATTAAAATGACACGTGAGGTTACTTATTTAGGGCACACTGCCCTATGTATTAGGTCCAAGTGTGGCATATTCGGGGCACACTCTATTATTTGGCAAAGCTGTGAGTGTGCCCAAGTTAGGACACACTGACCCATAGACACAACGTAGAGTAATCTATCTATGTATCTGTCTTGCATGTCCAGTTGCTTGATGCTTATCTGCTTATCCTCCGTCCTGAGTATTACTCGTGGTATACCCTTTTTATCAGTAGTCACTGCCTGATGCAACCATCCCACTAATCCCCAAATATGATACTCAATGTAGTCCTTAAACCCACTATGCCAAGGGAACCATCTTATTGGCCGGCGGACATAGAATCTTTAACCGACATTGAAAGCTGGCTGATCAGCCTAGGATCAACCGGTTTTAATATCAAAACAGTTCCTGGGCTAAAACATGTACCTTTTGTAAACAATAGTAAGTAATGAAATCGAGGTCCAAATAGAAATGCAGATTCACCGAACCCATAGTGAAATTCTGCATGGTGAAGCCGTTCTAATATAATATTATATGTAACACTGTGGAATACTTTAGGTATCAAACAAGCGTGAAAAGCAACACTATCACCTGCCAACTTGGTACAGAAGATCAGAGACAGAGAATATAAGCAAAGGATACACCGTGACATGTAGAGAAATGGGCTTATAGAGAACTATACAAAGGCAAAATATAAATAGATTCCATACATACAAACTGCACACTGTTTAGTATACTACTTACAGCCCAAATCAAAACCTTATATCTAGGCCGATACTACTCACATTCCTAGCCAAACCTCAATTCCTATAAAATTCACAGTCCTGACCCAACCCAAATCACTACACTACTCACAATACACAGTCATTGTCCAATCCCAATCCCTATACTTTTCAAAGTCGTGACCAATCCCCAATACACGTATTACTCACACTCCAAATTAAACCCCAATCCCTTTACTACTCACATTCCTAGCCAAAGCCCAATATATGTAGAAGTCACACTCCTGGCTCAACCCAAATCCCTACACTACTCACAATGCAGAGTTGTGGCCCAATTCCGATCCCTCCACTACTCGCACTCCAAACCTAACCCCAATCCCTATACTACTCATATTCCAAACTGAACCCCAATTCCTATGTTACATACCTAGTCGAACACCAATACCTATACTACTCAGAGTCGCTGCAAAACCCCAATCCCCAAACTAGTCACACCAGTCACAGTCCCAAGCCAAACCCCAATTTCTACACTACTCACACTCCTAGCCATCCCCTAATCCCTACACTACTCACAATCCCAACCAACCCCATTCTTTTATACTACTCACACTCCTAGCCAAACACCAATTCCTATACAATTCACAATCCAAGCCAAACCCATCTCCCTATACTACTCTTAATTCACAGTCCTGGCCCAGCCCAAATCCCTATACTGCTCACAATACACAGTCTTGGCCAAACCTCAAACCCTATACTTCTCAAGGTCGTGGCTTAACCCTGACCTAGCCGAACCCTAGCCACACCTGAGTCCCTATACTTCTCAAAGTCCTGACTCAACATCAATTTTTATACTACTCTCACTCCTGGCCAAACCCCAAATCCTATGCTACTCACAATCCAAGCCAAACCCCAATTTCTATACTACTCACAAACCTAGCCAAAAATACATCCCAAACCCCATGACACAATAGCACCTGAGCTCTGTTCCACACTGTCACAACTTAACACTGGTCAGAGTACTAATGATTCTAAATATCACCTAAATCTAGTCACTAGACTTCTTACAACCCTTTTTATTACTTATTTCTGAGAGAGGATAAACCAATGATGTTACCCAAAAACCTATATGGAGCAACTTAAATTGGGTTGATTCAAAGTGTTCTTATGTAATGCATAATACTTCAGGATATTTCATTGGGGTGTGGAGAAGAAATGAGATAAACTCTGTGGAGACATTATTAAAATGTATCTGAACTGGGTCTTGCCATAAACCGAGTAATTGACTAGTTGACCAGAATAGAAATGGAAGACAGTGAACATCTGTTGCAGGAAGCCATCATTAGGAATTGTCAAAATGCAAATTCATTTTGCAAACATCTACAATACTTTTGGATTTCAACCCACGCATTATACTATCCTTCTAGACATTTCACTTGGCATTGGCGTGGTTAGGCTATCCTTTTGCCATTCACACTGGGGTCTCAGCATCCGATCCTGACTCTGTTTTAAAAGTGTAATATCTAAAATAAATATTGTGCGGCTTCTACGTAGAAATCTCCAATCATAACAGAAGAAGCCAACGATAGAAAGTGTTATACGTCTATCCTTTAGGGTTTCTGTTTTGTTAACAGACCGAAGGTTGTCTTTCTCTTAAATATATTTATCATACCAATGTGGTTGTTTTTTTCTTTTTTCAAATTGATCTCTACAAACTAAACATGATATCCTCATCTAGGCTAACGACAATTAGACAACGAGTGTGGGAAATGATTACCTTTGGCCTTTGTTACTAAATAGTCTTCTCCTAACACAGTAGTTGATATCAAAAGGTAATAACCTAAGCTTTGATTTGGCTAATGTCATAAGATATATTCATTGAGGTGAGGGTCACTGCCCTGATAGCCATATGATATCATTAAGTCAGGGCAGATAATCAAAATTAGAATATGATACCTCAACCATGGTTGTATCATTGTACAAGGCTTGATCCATAGTCTACGTCGCGCCGAAGGGGGTTTTGGTCAAAATAGGACACACAATGTTGAGGGTCTGGCAAAATTTGTGACAGGGGGTGGGGTTGGGGGTTGAAAATGGCCAGAATTTGTGTAACATACTTTATGGATCAGCCCCAAGAGGCAATGCCTAAAATAAGGAGGAAACAAACATGAAAGTTGGAATACCAGGCAGTATAAACTAGATTTCACGTCTATACAAAGCTGGGCTGGCCCAAAATGTCCAAGGGAAGGCTTTTCTAACCCATATTGAATATCCTTTCTTTTCTCTCCCCTATGTGCCTGATGTATATATGCCCTGGCATGAACACTTGTATTCGGCGACATCAAACTGATGCCTTATGTAGTACTCTCACCATGTATACATATATCCTTCGCTGAGATAGCATTACACCACTACTGCTATGTCACAATCGAACCATCTGCTTGGCAACATTTTAATCTATAACCTGTCTTATTAAAAACCTTGTAGTCCCGTAGAGTGAATTTTAGATAAATATTAAGCATAGAAATTGGCTAATAGTCATAATTAATCTGTATAGAACACGGTATCAAGGGCATCACAGAGCTACCCAAGAATAAAGATAGTTAATCTGAGTACAAAACTGTCTTCAAAAACTGTACAATGCTGCACTTAAGCTCTGCCTGGTCATTATTAAAATTTTAGTCCCTTACATTTCCTCCTCTCACTAATTGTTCACCTTTGATGGTGGTACATTTTACTATATGTGACATGTACTGGGAATAGGGACCTAAATGTATCCTGCATTATACCACGATTTCTGGCTTACACAGTGCTTTTTGGGGTCTATTCCCATCCACATATCTGTCGATATTGCACACCCTATAGGCTGTAACATCAATTTTGGAAGGCGTGCGGTTATCCAGGTAAGGCGTGCAGTTATCCAGGTAAGGCGTGCGGTTATCCTGGATAACCGCATGCCTTCCATGTCACATGTGACATCTCCTTCCATGTCACATGTGACATGTTAAAACCCACGAAATTTTCGAGGCCAGGGCAGGGCTGGAACCTACAGTCTCACATCCCAAATCCAACTCCCTATGCAGTGCGCCACAGCGACTGACGAGATACGCTCAGTTCGAACCAGGTCTTGCTATGATACGAAGCCGTGTGCGCTGTCGCTGTCCGCTGCCGGGCGACGAGGTGTATTATACACTAACATAACAGCGAGACGCAGCTTTTTTCGCTGTGTGCGCTGTAGCTGTCCGCTGCCAGGCGCAGCAGGAGGAGACGCAGTGGCCTAGCGGTTAGCGATTTGCGCTCAGCCGTGAGAGGTCCGCGGATCGCGTCCCGGTCTGGGTGCATGTTTTTTTCGTCGTGTGCACGGCCACTGTCCGCTGCCGGGCGAGGAGGTGTATTATACACAAACATAACTGCGAGAAGCATCTTTTTTCGCCGTGTGCGCTACCGCTGTCCGCTGCCGGGCGAGGAGGTGTATTATACACAAACATAACAGCGAGAAGCATTGAAATCTTTAGTCATGTGCCGCTGCCTGTCCGAGCCGAGACGGCCGCTCTCGCTGTCCACTGCCGGGGAAGGAGGTGTATGTACCTGTGTACACACACTATGGCTGGCTTCGATCGGGTCCCGGGGAGGGGGAATAATTTTTATTTTCAAATTGAATTTATTGGTATTATATTGATTATTTATTGGTTTCGTGGTATAAAATAAGTAGTCAATGGATAACTCATGACTTGTGTGTGTTAGCAAAGGCTAATAACACTCGGCCTACGGCCTCGTGTCATTATCCTTCACTAACACACACGCGTCATGAGTTATCCATTGATTACTTGTTCACTAAGGGACCTTTTCATAGATCCTGTCACATATTATCTGGTTCATTCTTAATCTCTCTCTCTCTCTCTCTCTCTCTCTCTATATATATATATATATATATATATATATATATATATATATATATATATTATAAGCACTTTTTATACTCCTTGCTCTGCACCTAGGCTAGAGCACTGTAAAAGCCATTCAGTTAAATACAGACCAGGTCCATTGGTCAATACTGAAGAGTCCAGGCACGTGGACACAGAAGATGGCTTCTCCAGCAGGTGTCCTGTAGTCAAGCATTAAGAAACCAATATTAAGGCAACAATAAAATGTCATCTTTAAAACCAGTTCAAAAATGCAGCAAGTAAAGGGCAAATGCTTGTGAAAACATTGAAGTGACCTGGGGAGTATTGAAATTCATGCGCGGGAAGCAAAGATATTAAGTGGTTAATTTTGGCAACGTATTAAGATCATCCAGGTGAATTTCAAACAGTTATGGTGTGGTGACATCCAGGGCTGTGGGGACCCACCTGCACTTTGCCTTTAAGAAGGTATTATTGTAAATGGAAATTGTGATAAAGACCTTCTTCTTCTGTTGGCTCATATAAAACATTTTGTGTTGAAGGCAGGGATAAAATGGCTGTTGTGTGGTTAAATAGGAAGCCATACGGATCTCCATATCTGCAGTATAAAACTGTGAATTATCCATGTGAATAGAATCTGACTTCATTTGAATTTCTTTATCGTGATTATAGTCTACACCATAAACTGTTCGATGTGACCATTTATAAAATATAATTTCATTCCAATTCACCTCTAAATGTTATATGGTCAGATCTGATTGAAATTCCTTTTTCAAAGTTACCGTTCAGGTTGCTTCTTATATGACCCAATGGATTACATATTTCAAGATGGTCGATAAATGAACTAGGCAGATTAGTAGAATAGTCAGGGACATGTCAAAAGTAGGCTTTGTATCTATTTTGTATATCATCTTCAAATCAATTCCATACCGGGTACATAGAGTTGCATACTTTAGCCTTACAATGCCCATGTACGTGATAGATTTTTCTTTTTATAGTTTTATTTTATTTTCATTTAAAGAGGTTGTTAATGCAGGACTGTTAATGGTTTTCATGAAAATTCACTGGCATCAGCCCAATCAGCTAAGATATATATGAAATATGACATTGTCTTTGTACTGAATCAACTAGAGAGCTTCTGCAGCTCCAGTGCTACTACAAGGTAGAACATTCATAACTCTAGATGTGTTGCTTCTCTCTGAAGTATATTATAAGTTTATTTGCCATATGAGCCAAGTAAATCACTAAACACCACACACGCCTCACGTTCATGAATTAAACTATGTTCACTGACCCATTCTATCTGTGCTCTACATATGTTAACATATGGAACATAGAAAATGGGATCCCAGTCATAGGGCTAGAGTATGTAGCCCAGGATCATTTCTTCCTTTGAGTGGGTTAGTGACCCCATTCTACAGTTCCAAAAACAAAATGCCTGTATGTATATCTGTCTGTGAGAGATTAAGGGCGGGAGATTGCTGCTCCCTCTGCTATATGTATTATGTCAATTGCAGCAAGTGGTGATGCTTAGCGTGGTGCTCCTGAAGGCAGAGAGGGTGGTGCTGCGTCTGAGACGTAGACGCTGCTCCACCGGCACGGCCACTCCACTACGCGGGGACGCCGTGAACTATAGACGCGGCTCGGCCGATAGCGCAGATTCAGGAAGTCGTCTGCCGTTCTCCTTGTTGTTTATGCGTAAAGCCAACTACTTATAGATAGATAACCAAAAATGACTTAATGTCAAGAGACGGCTTTTCTTTGGGCGTGGGTGATTTCTTTACTGACACAGATATTGTCACTGGCACTGTAATATCCGAGAGAAGGCCGCATCGACTCGTCTTGTTTTTACAATGGGCCCTGTGATATTTTCTAGATCGGCAGGACATAGCGAGAGTGCGTTGGTTGTCTTTTCTCGGTTTTTATTCTCCCACTGTGACCTCTAAAGAAACCGCCGGCAGATCTAATTGTGATGGCGGATCTGGGCTATCGCATTGGATTTCGATCCTAGGTCTGCTATTCTGACCGCCTGATTAAGTGCCTGTTGACAAAATGTAGGTTTTTAGAGGGTTTCAATTGTCGTTTAGAACAGGAATAGCAGCGGTAGAACTAGATGGCGGGTGCTGGTGCTGCTGGGGATTGAGGTCGGGTGGGCGTGAGGCGGTGATGGAGTACAGGCCCAATCACTGCATAAAAAATACAAGTGTATCCCTACGCCGAATTACTTAGCTACACCCGAGCGGCCATTATCTCATCGCAGACGACAGTTTTTTTCGTTCCTCGCAAAGCTTGAGTGCTTTGTTGACCACTTGCATGGATAGTACTGGGGAGGAAGTAACGATGGAAGTTTTATGAGAGTAAGGGTTCTGGGGCTAGTTAACTTTGTGTAGAAGGGACTATAGTTTTAAACCTTGGTCACCCTACATCATAACAAAGCCCCGCCCCCTTTTAGCAGCCGCCCCCCCCCCGTCCCCACAACCACCTTCCCAATACCTCATACCAATACTATATGAGTGTAATCCGAGGATCGTCCTTTAAAAGAACAACCACATTCTTCTTTGAGAATCTCACTTTTTTCCTTCCCATTTAAATATAATTCCTCTACCATTAGGAATCCAATGGATATACCACCCATTGAAACACATTATACGGAGCCCCTCCCTAAAAAAGCCGCCCACTTTATTAGTGGGACTGGGCAAGGGAGACGGGCCGGGAATTATAAGTAATGGCATGGGGCTGGGGAAGGATGGGTCCATATTAATAAACTCCGACATAGATGGTTCCGAGGCGCCGGGCCGAGACGCCTCAATTATGCACCTCAATTATAGCCTCCGTAATTCATGATTTGTAGTTATAATGGGTTTAAAATGGCGGAGGGTGCTGGAGGTGTGGGGAGGTGGAGGGGTGAGGTGGAATGGAAAAGGGGCGTGGGCGTGATATAGGCTCCTATGTAGGCTTATAGGCCTAAATTGTATTCACTTTTATAAAAAGAATTGGTATGTAAAGTGGTAGGCGTGGTACTGAAAGTATATGCCACTGGCCTAAATGCAAACCTTTACCTGGCATTTCCTAGATTTGTTCTATATGATACCCCTTTCAGTAAGCCATGCTATGGTATCTGGCACAGCTTTTGTTTGATGCTATCTCAGAATTTATCACATGCAACTCCTTATCATGGAATGTCTGTCTCTGTCTATTTCTGTCTGTCTCTCCCTGTCCACCTCTCCCTCTCTCTATCTCTTCCCATCTCTCTTTCCATACATAACTCTCTATACCCTCTCCTCTGTCTCTCTCTCTGTCTCTCTCTCTGTCTCTCTGTCTCTCTGTCTCTCTGTCTCTGTCTCTGTCTCTGTCTCTGTCTCTGTCTCTCTCTCTCTCTGTCTGATTGCCCCTTTCTTTCTCTCTACCTCCCTCCCTATCCCACTCTCTCTCACTCTCTTGCTCTCTTTCGCTCAATCTCTTCCTCACTCTGTCTCATTCTCATCTCACCCTGGAGGATCCTGCTGGTAGTATTGCTGGTACAAGGTATGGTGCTGCTGGTTGGTGCTGGTGTTACTGGTGGCGAGATGTATGAATAAAGCGCTCACAAACAACTCAGGAGTGACACCTAATTGCTCATATTAGCGGCTGGTTAATACAGGCCGAGCAGCTCCCCTCTGATGTATCACCCAACGGGGAGCCCCTCAAAACAGCCTAAAAATAACGACAAAATAAACGCCACCGCGCTAGCACTGACAAAAAACAGCAGGCTTATTATGCCCCCACCCTTCTTCCCCTCCAACCCCCCCCCCCCCCACTAAACCCCAACCCCATACCTTGGGGGAAGGCCCATCCTACCAGCAGGCCCCCGTGTCACATTTTTCATTTTAGATTAGATTACCTATGCACATAGCTCAGCGGGCCGCCACCACCCTGCTGACTGGTGATACTGGCTGAGGTGGGTGGGAGGGGGGTTAGGTTTGTGAGTGGGTAGGGGAGGGGGTAAAGGGCCTGGGGTGGGTTGGGGTGTAGGGGCCTTTGAAAGCCTCCCCCAACGCGCCAATCCCTGATCACACGCTCATCCGTAACCACGCTCCCATGACACGTTACCATAGCAACACTGCCTATATTTCAAAAGTTTAACTTTTTCCCAAGCGTGTTTCTTTTGTGCCACCAACCCCACCCCAAGCCCTGCTCCTCCAGCCTTCGAGTACTGGTATGGAAGATCAATGCAGTAACTACGCCCTCAGAATCTCCTTACACGCCCTTATAATGAGTGCACGGGATAGCACTGGCTTGACACGCAAAAGACATACATTCATCAAGTTGTCTTATTGCTAGGGATTATAGTCCATGGCAATATTCGCTTTTAATGCTATGACGGACATATGATACCATCATCAAGCCATTTGTAGATTTCTACCCTGAAATTGCCTGTGTATGGTGCTTTTATTCAAAGAAAATAGAATCCTACATAAAGTGGTCACTGCAGCAACAGGATGTAACCCCATGGAGACTATTGTATAGAGTACTGGGCCCTAATTCCGGACACCTAGACTAGAATAGTGGTTAGGGCAATTAATAACTGATTGATTAGAAATCAAATACCGTTATACAATATTTGTACATGTGTCCTCACCTAACAACTTCAAAAATTATAGACTTTCTTTGGAAAACATGGCTAAATGTGTGATTGTCCTGTGCTGAGCTTCAGCACAGGACAATCATATAATATACACATAATATTCACATAAATACTATTTAATCGTGTTATTTTACATTTCATTGAATGGATAACTTCACTCTCCGGAAATAGGGGCCTGTGTCTGGAATTAGGGGCCACAGTGACATATCTAAAGACCCATAATTCATAGTGAAATAGCATACCTATAGGAAAATCATTCTAATACATGTTAGAAGAGATAGGTACCCTTAACATGTCAAGAGATGGGGCCAATCAGTTAGCCAGTCTAGTAGAAATGAAGAGACAATCACTCACTGTCCAGAAATTGGGTCTTTTACTGAGGTATTCATCTATTTCCGGGAGTATAGCATTGTTGTTAGTATTTGTACTTGTATAGCTTGCTGTACAATTCATAGCTCCTATTAAAAATCGTCTATCATTGTACTTTCTACTCTGCTCGCTCTAGAAATGTTTATCATATCTATTGTATTTTTCTATAACTGCCTACGCTTAATTTTTTTCTTTACTCTTTTTTTTCGTTCTCCCTTCGTTAGGCAAGGAGTAGGATCAATATATATATATATATATATATATATATATATATATATATATATATATATATATATATATATATATATATTAAGATAAGAATAGGAGGCTTGCGAGTACCGCAAGAATTTATAATACCATATCAATGTGAGGTATGGTCATATAAGCATACGCTGAAACACACACAGTTGTACGTAAAAAGTTATTCAATGATCAGTCATGGTTTAATATTCCAGTGGTGGATCCAGAAATTTTAAACCAGGGGAAGACATTGGACAATTTCTTTCCCAGGGTGTTAGGAAAAAAGAAATTTAAATCACAACCCCCCCCCCGAAAATGGGGGGACAGGCGCGCCCGTAAAATCTGCCACTGACAGTATAAATGTCTATGTCTATGCATATACCCTTACTGAAAGAATAGTCATGGTGACTTGCATTTCTACATTTAGATATGTGAACACATTATAAAATTTTAGTGTTTTATAAATGAACACTCACGATGACTTGTATTATACACATGGTGAATAGTAGTAAAAGACGAACCATGATAGTTTTTCATTAAAGATAACAAAGAGATGATTAACCCTTATGTGCCCAGATTAGCAAAGGTGCACTCTGAAGCATGGGGTTAATATTAATTAGATTAAGATAATTGTAACAACAGAAGACTTGTAATTGCAAGAGCTTTCCAACAATACCAAATTTGTCATGGTATATTAGGTAGGTAATGATCAATAGGTCCTATTGCAGAAAATAGGGGGTTAGAAATAGGCCTAAAATACATGAAAAGTGTGCTCTCTGGCCATGGGAATATAGGGAAAATACAGAAAATTCATTAAATTCATGAAAATATCAATGAGGATCCCAAAAATATTGATGAAATAATATTTTTTATGTGATTTTCCGTAAGGAATCCAATTATGATATATATTTTTTCACTTTCCATCAATATGGCCCTGTTCGAAATGTCAAAATAACACTTTCCTAGTTGAAAATAGCCTATCACCCACACAAATGGAAAAGAAAATTGATATTCTGGGGACCTTCATCTAAATCAGTACTGTTCAACTTTTTGTGCCATCATCATTCCTTACTGACTAATATAATGCTCTAACCTATGATTGATATTACATTTTCTGAAACCCTTTTTACTGCCCTCTTTGTTACCATTTGAATCAGTACTGTAATCTGGACATGATATAGGTAATAGCCTCTACTATATCAAGTTTGTTGAATAAACCAGCTTTCTCAAAATAAATCTGGGCACGAAAGGGTTAACAGAGAAGTAATGACAATTTAGATGGGCGTACTCAAAATAAGTTTAGTAAAAAATTAAGCTGTGGTAATTTACGTTAAAAGTATATCCAGAATAGATATTGAAAAGAAATGCTATGTGATGGTTTACACTCAATGTCAAAATGTACGCATAACAAATGGCTGGTAAAGGGTTAGTTAATGGTAATAATGTTATCGTGTCTTTGCTGTAGTGTACATGGATGGGGGGCATGTATACAAATATAGATAGCCCCTTCTTACTCTGTTATCTACCTACTAAATTAAACGCCATATGTAAAGTGTAGGTTAACGATCTAAATAGTCTCAATACGATATCTAATATCAATGTCTGTGTGACCTGTGTTACTCAGTATCACAATCAAACATGTTCCTTTAGTCTACTTTATGTGAACCACTCTTCTGTATGGACTGACTTCCCCAAGCATGTGCTTTGCTGATAAATAACCATACCACTGCAAATTTTATGTTGACAGATAAAAAGGCCAAGTTCAAAAAGCCATTCAATCTAGGATTAGATGAGTAAAACAGAACATCCATAAAACCTAGACCTAGCACCAAGAGCTAAGACAAAAACTACATCACCACATCCCAGCCTACAGCCATGCACAGTCACAGACAGTCATCCTGGCTTATAACTTAGGTCCCTCCAGGGCTAAAATGTACATGTCCTACCTGAAGCACCCAGGTACACGTCATGCTTAACGACTGGCACCCATCCTTCAAGGCCTCCTCCAGGGCTGGCACTTAAAAAGCTGTTTGATTTTACAGCGTCCAATCGTCCAATTAGCACGTATGCGTCCCCCTACCGCCGATAAGTCTACTACAGCTGTAAATGCAAAAGGCCTTGTGTGTTTTTTGCTGAGCCTGTACAGGGGTTTTTATCTCGATGTAAGCATTTATTTTACTCGGTGGTTTCTCCATTCATGGGTGGCTTACATTGGTGTTGTCTTGATCTGCAATCGTACCCATGGAGACTGGATAAAAACGGTCTTTACTTCCCCTAAGTCCTTTAACATCTGCATAGCGTTTCATTGTACTTTGCCCTTTGGTCGTCATGATACATGAATCCATCCATGGCGAGTAACTCGCCAGAATTTCATTCATGTAGCATGCCAACTCTATGGTGTTCATACACTCCCAATGGGTTGGCATGAAGCACCGATACAGCTCAGCAGGTGCATCAAGATAGTAGTGGGAGATAAATCTAGAGGAATCACCCGACTCCTAAAGGGTTAAGACACCTGCTGTAAGCCTGTCTAAGGGGATTAGCGCATGCAGGTGTGTAAAGACCATACCTGTGGCATGGATGGTGGCTTCTCTGGGAGATCAGGTTCCCTTTTGAATAGCGGAATAAAATAGCTCTATAGTCACACATTTAGTAATGGCTGTGCACAAGCAAATAAATCTTTTTTTATCAGTCTTCCCCTTCAGTGCCCTATCTACCCAACATTTTATGTAATCTCATATCTTAGCAAATGACAACAGATGTGTACACATTTAATCACTTTGATGAATAATTGTACCCTGAATTATCACTAAAACACCTTTATCAATCCAATTGCCTTATCCCTAGTCCACATACTTTCACATTCAAGTCTGAATATTCTACATTCTACCATACAGGTGCTGAACCAACCATATGAGCCCTTACATGTATCTGATATCGAGTCCCACAAAGGAATTTCTAAACCCAACTACGTTTTTTATGTACGCTAAGGTCAACAACTCTGAACTGAAAACTTCGATGCCAACTCCCAAATCACAGACCCCCAACATCACATTGTCCCAAATAGCAAACCTGAACATCACCAAAGCTCCAAACCCCACCCCATTCCCCCACCTCTATTTCAAAGCCCAATTACCCTAAAAACCAAAGCCCCCAAATTCTCCTTCCAAAGCACCAGACCATAACTAAATTCAAACCAGGTAACATGGCATACCCTCTACCCCAACCTATAATTCTCTACCCTAAACTCACCATCCAATTTCCAACTGCTAAATCACAAACCTCCAACATGAAATTGTCGAAAACAGCATACCCAAACATTGCAAAAGCTCTAACCCCACACCATCCCCAACCTGTTATTTCAAACCTTAATTAAGTAAACTATACATACCAAAGCCCCCAAATTCTCCTTCCAAAACTCCAGACCATAACCAGGTAACATGCAATTCCCTACCCTCTGACCGCAACCTATAGTTCTCTACCCTAAACTCAACATCTAATTCCCAACACCCCAAATCACAAACATCCGTCATGAAATTTTCCAAAATAGCAAACCTAAACATCGCCAGATCTTCAAGCCCCATGCCATCCCCAACCTCTATTTCAAACCCCAATTACCCTAAATCAAAGCCCCTAAATTCTCCATCCAAGACTCTAGACCAATTGTCTACCCTCTACCCCAACCTATGGTTCTCTTCCCTGAAACTCCCAGTTCTGAACTCCCACCCTCCAACCCCCAACTCCCAGGCCCCAAACCCCAACCCCCAGCCACCAAAATGCTCCTTGTCTTTACCCATCAGGTTTGTGCATGTTTGGCTGAGTCTGTTTGTGACCACTTTCATGGGGCTGCCATAGGCATTAGGCCTTTCACCCCCCCCCCTCCTTATCTCCTTAAACCTCACAGCAAACTTTGATATTTCCCTCTGCTCATTTTTAGCCCATACAGGCGTGCTAAGACAGATATTGGCCGCTGTGCAGCCGCCCACTGCCTAATCCGCCATTTTCTCAGAAACACTTTGGCTAGCGTCTGCTCAAATCCTGACAACATCAAACAACTCTGATCCAATTCTGACGACACTCATTCGCTCTCAATCTGAGATCCAATTCCTGGGGATTTTATCCCTGCATTTTAAACGTTGCCAGTAATAACCAGCTTGGCAAGTTACCCGGAGGCAGCCCTGTCCACCAGGCCTAATGGGACTGTCCCTTTTTATATACTCCCCGGTACCTTGCTTGCTACCCATCACTTACTAACCATCATTCTCTGTCACTATGTACATGCCACCCATTTTGCATACAATACTACCCAATATGTATGTACTGCTCTAGACTACATGCATATGCATCCCTCCCAATATACACACAGTGACACACTAATACCAACTGCCACCTATTCAGTGGACACACTACCATCCATTATGGATTCTCTGTCATGCAGAACCGAGGTACCAATTTACATACAACGTATGTGCTACCACCCACTGGGCACCCACTATCTACATTTGTACATTGTCACCCACTATACACACTGCCACCCATTATGAGCATACTGCCACCCTGAATTAGTACAGTAAAAGAAGTACAGTAAAGAAATTACTCTTTTCACGCTACCACCCACCATGAACACACTACCAGCCACTATATATACTTAACCACCCATTATATACACAGTGCCACCCACTGTGTATTTGAATAAACTACCATTCACTCTATATATCCATTGCCTGCCTCCCACTATCGTGGTTATGGACTGACTATCCTAAGCAGCTCCCATACATCACATACTACTACAAACCACCAGCAGTGATTTCATCTATAAACATTCTAGATCATTGGTAGATAGTACATTGTGATGTTTCAAATATAAGACTTAGTGCTTTAACATCAAGCTGAAGCTGAGTTGTAGACAATCTCTTGAGACACGCCTACCTTCGAAATCGTCTCTTCATTTTCTAGTGAATATAGTGCTCAGCATAATACTGTAGCAATAGACAATAGTTACGTCTAGCGCTGTTATACCACAGTAACATATGGGTTTGACATGAGGCCATGAAACAACAAAACTTGTTCCATTTTAAGTCCACGCCATAAGAGTGCATTCTAGCTTGGGAGAGATCTATTCGTTTTGACTCGGAACCTCACACTTTGTCACTAGAAACCTATTCCCTCAGTGGTCCATTTCTTGATAGACTACGACTGCTCACTTTCAGATCATAGTGGGAACCCTTATTTCAGTGACAATACAGCCAAATAGCAATGGGCATATAGTACCTGCAGCGCTGCGACTGCCTTGCTAAACTGCAAATGATTACTACACTATAGTGATGATCGTACAGAGCCGTCGTAGGCAGTGCCTACGATCACGTGTCTTAACTTTTATGTTGTTAAATCATAGTGACTGTATGAAGTCGTAGTATCTTAAGAAATTTCCTCCTGCCGAGGACCTATCTCTCCTTGGTGGAGCAGTGCTAGGCACATCCAGAAAATACCTAGGTGGCTGGGTTCTTATACATGTACTAGACCTGGGAATGGCGCTCGATGAGTCTTTTGCAGGCCTTGATACTGACCATTCTAGAAGTGACTTTACTTAGTATCATCCAGGGCTACAGTCTCCCTCCATACCACTTAGCATTTCTTGGGATTTCCCCATCACTGTTCAGGCTCCTGGAGACTACCAGTAGTGGTGAACCAACCACCAGTCTGCTATTCCTACTATACTAGTTATTGATCATTATAGAACCAGTTCTATTGGGTACTGAAGAAGCTTTGTCATCTTTCTATATCTATCCCACACCAGTAGGGCTCCTTGGGATAACCAATGTCTCAAATGGTCAATCCAAGTTCTTTCACACTTTGGATGTTTCTAATAATGTATACTTCAGAGAATATAGATGCATGGATGGGAGTACAATAAGCTTCATTTGTGCCATCTACATCGCCTTATCTCATGAATGCAATCGTTCGACCTAAATTGACATAATGTATCCCAAAGGTTTCATATATATGTTGGTCAATATATCATATGGCGATCTTCCCGCCTATTTCCAGGATATTGGAATTGTTTCTGATACTTGGGCAAGGCCATTAGAACAACACAGAGAACATATCCTTACTCATATGAGTCTAGATCCAGACTCAGGCAATGTCGCCAAAATGAGTATTGTTTGAGACTCAGCCTGATCCTTAGATGATACCCAGGCAAAGCCAGAGTATCATCCCAGGATCAGCCTCAGGATCTGCTTGAGTATCATCCAAGGATCAGGCTGAGTCTCAAACAATACTCATTTTGGAGACATTGCCTGAGTCTGGATCGAGACTCATGTGAGTAAGAATATTTTCTCAGTGAACATAAAGATTATCCTTCTGTACTTATACACTCTAAAAAATGTGTTTTGTTTTTAAACACTTTTACCTGTATTTAAAACACTTTCTTGTAACACTTTGTTAAACACTTTTTTGGGCAAAACACAAAACACTTTTCAAAAAGTGTTTAAAAATTCAAGTGTTTTGATTAAAATGTGTTTTAGATAAAAAAGTGTTTAAGTGATTCTGAGAATAAAGTGTTTAGGTCCAGAGAGTGTTTAAAATGAGCTTCAGGCAAATTTATGCCCTTGCTATTATTTCGTTTTCCTTATAAACCCATTGTCCCAGTTTTAGGATTGGTAAGTCCTTCCTACTGCATATTGCTGTCTCTCTGCAGGTAGAGAATATTGAAGTTATGTTGATAGCAAGTTGATGAATGTTGATCATCCAGTTATCAACATTGATTCTCAGAATCTGTGCTAATCAGGCTTGGCCTACAGTCAAGATGAGTTCAAACACATTGATGCACATAGTTAGTCAGAGAGTTTAGGACTGGGATGTATGTATTAATCCTGAATGTTACAAAATGGGTGTTTATCATGGGTTACATTGGAATCAAGGTATTGAGAAGGTAATTTTTATATATTTCTTTTACAAATCCATTCTAAAATAAAGTGTCAATGTTACGTTCTATCAAGAAGCTGCGTATTATTATCATTTATACTTAAATTCAGACATCTGTATCCATATGAATGTTACAATACTACCATCATAGGTGGCCCCTGCCACCTGGTGAGTTGGATTGGAACCAAGTATTAAAACACTTTTATAAACCTAAACACTTTTGCAGGAAAAGTGTAAAGTGTTTTAGGAAAAGTGTTTAGATGATGAAAATGTGTTTTACCAAAAAGTGTTTTGGTAAAATATGTTTTAGTTAAAACACATTTTTTAGAGTGAGGTATTTCAGTATCCTCTACACTGCCGACCGCACAGAAGTATATAGACAGACTCCTCCCCAATTGCAGGATGACAGAAAGTAAGAAAGAATTCTAAAAAACAATACTTTCCCATCTGCACTTTTGTATATATGCACACACTGGGAAAGAGGTTTTTTATGCACGTGGGCTTTACCTTTAGTTGTTGCTGTTCTGAGCTCTGCACTGTTTTTGGAGGGGTAGGAAAGGTTTCTCTTACAAATGTTGTATGTTGTTTCTCAGGAAATATGGCACGGAGCACATGTGAAGGAGGACTGATTGTTTTTTGTTTGCCTTCTCTATACAAGAAAACAACACACATATGCTGAATGTTTTAGGCATTGTTCATGTGGTTTTCCTGTCTTCCTGTGCCAGATAAGAACAATTGTCGGCTGCTCCGCCCGTTAATTCCCCGCCTTCCTTCTCTAACTTTGTTCGCAGATTTCAGACGACTTTTTTCCCGTGCCATGTTGTAAAAAAGGCGGTAAAACGAGTCTCCACCCTGTTTGTGTTCTTTTTTCACCAAAGTCGGACTTCAAGTCTAGTGTACAAAAGGCAGGACAAAAGTCATGGTTCTTTCTGTTGTGTTTTTTTATAACTATAGTCCCTCTCTCCTCCAAAGTGTGTTTGTATTTTAAAAACAGCTCCATTTGTTGATCTTTCTCTCTCTTCCTTTTTTTCTCAACATAAAAAGGTAGTAAGTGTATCTAGGAACTATAGCTTTATACTACAGTGAATATGGTATGGAGCTCGTCCAATTCCTAATCCCCAAGTGTATAGCTTGCATATGCTGATCGAATGTCGTCTGCTCTGACTATATTTGGCGGTCCATTCAATATACCAGGTTTTGTGAGTGGATATTGACCCTTGCTGCATTCCAAAGCCTGAGGGACCAACATACCCTACGTTTGGAATACATATACTTCATTCCTCCAGGATGGTAAGGGTCTATAACCGTGGAAGGAGCGGCGCAGTGCTATAGGTCCGTGCGGACGCGCGGGGAGGGGCGGCGACCACGCGCGGCAGTTTTTACGTCGCGCGCGGCCCGCCGCTCGGCCCCTCCCTCCGCGGAGACAGACTCACCCATCATAGCAGCTGACGACGTTTTTGACGGACACTCCTGGGAGTCCAAACTTGTTTGTTCCGAGACGCATTATACTTTTGTAATTGTAAGTGATTATGCCATTTACAAAGTCGATGTGGGCTTGTGTTTTTATACGTAAGCCTTTTTAGCAGGCCACCGCGGGATTTTTTGTCCGTCTCTCTTTTTCCCTCTCTGCGACTCTCGGAGTCTTTTTTTTCGCTGGTGTCTGTATACCGCTCTGGAATTGACCTTGCCAAACTTAATTTCAGACTTCATTTTTTATGGTGTTGTTTTTGTGGAGGGGTCCGTCACTCCAGTGGCTAACGAAATAACCCCAGGGCGATGGGTGGACTGTGCTATCTCAGCCACTTTGAGTTAATGTTGTAAATAATTGCCGCGCGCGGCGAAGAAAACCAGTGGAAAATGGCGGACGCGGCATCCGCGCCATGTTGAAGGCATGGCATTCTTGCTCGCTCTTTATTACTTAGCTTCTGATATTCTCACCCTATCCATGTACCTGTCCGTCCATCTATCTTTCTTGTATTCCTGTCTATCCCTGTATCGTCTTCCCTATCTGTGTTGCTAATCACACTTCTTTCTTTTCTTTGCAATGAATTTGGTGTCATGATTGTGTTTCCGCTGCATCTGATTTCCCTCCTGTATATCTTTGTCTCTCCCTTTGACTCTGTCTATCTCTTTCCCTCCATCCTCTCTGTCTCTCTGTCCCTGTCTGTCTCTCTGTCTCTCTGTCTCTGTCTATGTCTCTCTGTCTCTGTCTCTCTCTGGCCCTCTCCCTCTGACGCTGACTGAATGTGCGTTTGACTCTGTCCTCTCTCGCTCCTTCCTAACAGTCCCCTCTTTCATTATCCTCTTTCACCTTTTCTTTTTATTGTCCCCCTCTCTGTCTCAGTTTCTCAGTCTGCCTCTTTCTCTCTCTCTCTCTCTCTCTCTCTCTCTCTCTCTCTCTCTCTCTCTCTCTCCTTCTCTTCCTTTGTCAAACTCTGTCTTTCCCTGTCTCTCCGTCCCTCTCCCCCCTCTCTCTCTCTCTCTCTCTCTCTCTCTCTCTCTCTCTCTCTCTCTCACGCTGTCATTAACCCTCAATGAGACCGTTGTAATGTGCAGATGCAAACAAGTACAGAAAATACCTGCAAAAAAAATAACCCCATCAATTCATGGAAAAATTGGCAATGATTTCAAAGTATTGATCAAGACCGGTACAAGAAATAATTCTGAGCAGGCCGACCTACGCTCATGTGCAACACGACAGGGGAACCATTGGAAATTGTTCACATAGACGGAGCATTGGTATTTCAAAGGCGGTCCCAGAAGCCCCCCACCCCCACCCAACCTCCCAATTCTCCATGTCCATGCATGTCTTACATTACGGTCCATTCTCATCTGACAAGTCAATGGTGAATTGGTCCTTCCATTGGTCACTCTGTTATTTTCCCTCAGACAGACATCCCACAAGCTCACTTCCCAACCCCTGCATGCCCTCCCCTATCTCCTGCTACCAATGCCCTTCATGGATGGAGGCTGATACCGTCCGTGATGCGCCGTTAGCATGAGCTAATGAGGTCCTACACGCCGACAGCCGGCAATCAGCTTCAGCCAGAATGGCCGATTTTCATGACGTTCAGTCGACGCCATATTGTACATTTCCCAACACGCAGCTTTCCCAGATATCGGGGATAGAAGAGACTTTGCCCCATCTGATAGATTCCACACTGATTTTAAATATGATGATACACTATAAGTTAAAAGTGTCTGCATGTATACATGGGTAATATAGTTACAGATTTTAACATAATATGTGTGCAGTTTTCATAGTGGGGTGTATACATATTTGTATTACATGTGTGGGTTATTCGTAATTCATAATTAGACAAATCGTGTTCTAACCCGCATGGAGATAGTAAACAGCTCTCTGCATTTTTCATCCACGTGTGCCACACAGACTGGATCAATGCAGAACAAATGTCAAACAAAGTGCAAAATGCAATCCGACTCATCTAACTCTGTATACTGTGTTACGCTGCTAATTGTTGTACACTTTGTATGAACATATTGTGTTCCCTACTAATTGCCTATGCTGATTATTCTAGCATGTCTGATATGACCAATGATGGTAGACATTGCCCAGAATATCATAGAGGATGTATATCCAGGAGTCACAGGTAAAATCTATATGATTTTTAGATTTTCTCGCATATTTTTGATTATGTTGTTTTGGTGATGTTAGGCTGTATAGGCGGTATTACTCGTATTATAAATGTGCTTTCTCATGATTCTGTGGATCCAGCGCCTCATATATATTACCTGAGGGATCTATGTTCGATATGATGCCTGCCATTATGTGTGAGCATCCATATCATAGAAAAGCTCCATTGGCTTAAATCAGGACATCCATAGCCTGTGCTGCCTTCAGTTCCACATGTATTAACATACAATGTGTTAAGCAGGTTTCTCCATACTCAGGCTCTATCTGCAGCTGGAGATGAAGCCCTGAGGGCTTCCTCCCGCTCCATCACTGCTGCTGCTGATTACACGGTAGGCCCCTACACCCTATCAACCCCATATCAGGCTGCTGCTGGGGGAATGTAGGCCACCATGGAGGCGGCCTGGGAATGGACGACCTATAGGATGGAGGAAGTGGGAGAATGAAGGTGTGAAAAAATTATTGAATGGAAAGAGAACAGTGTGCATGGCTTGTATAGAATGCATGCGTTGTTATTGGATTGGAAGGTACATGTGTTGGGAGTATGCATGCAGAAGACAGGCGTATATTGAACAGTAAGATAGGATAAAAAAAAATGTGTTAAAATATGGATCTTTCATAGCAGAAGGAGGAATTACAGGGTAATTAGAGACACAAAGTGAGGGTATGACTTTAGCGCACGCTCACATGTAGAGAGGGCTTATGAACATGTTATAGAGTGGGTAAAGAACACCATATAAAATCTATTCAACCCCCTGGTCTAATCGAATATACTCGGTGAACTCAATCATTATAGTGTTACCAAATGCGTTAATTTCATTAAAAAAAAAAAAAAAAAAAAAAAAAAAAAAAAACTTCACAAATTAATCTCAAAGGTCAGTGACATCATTTGTGAATGTTTCTTTATCTATCTACAGGTATATGACTTAATACCAAATGTACTCATACTCTCTCAGCTGTTTCGCGAGCCGATTTATAGACCTAGTTTACATGTGGCTGAACTGATTTCATCTGATGCACATGTGTATGCTTGATTTTCATTGATATATTGATACAATAGATATACAGAAAATCACTCCTATAGGCCAAGATCATACACCTGAGGTGCGGCCTTGTGCCGGGCTGGGCAGGGTGTGATGCCGTGGAGCAGCTCACGGGGCAAGATTTGAGCTGCTCCCGTGGCCTGCCCCGGCGTCCCCGGCTGTAAGTAGTATAGAGCCGGCGGTATGCACCAGGCGGCTCGCTTACTCTACTTCCTCGGCCGCCGTTTTTTATGTGTGCCGCCCTCTGGAGCTGCCAGTCTCCAAGGCGGCTGTAGGCTCCGGGCAGGCCGGCGGGGGCCTGGCTTACCGCCGGGAGGTATATGGGAAGAGGACCGACTTGACGGAATCTGTATGAAGGAGGGGGGGGCTAGGCACTGGAGAGTTGTTCTGTATTCTTAGGGCACAAAATGTATATGGATACACTTAAGGGCGTCTCCTCTTTTGGAACCTCGTTCAATAACCCACCCATTCCCTATGTCAGCATCGTTCATTTCCTGTATGTATAAATACATGTAAATTCCTACATGATCCTACACAAAAGGCAAACTTTCCTGACCCTCACCTTTGGGGCTGGTGACGTCATTTGTGAACATTCCCTTTGTAAGAGCAGATTGTATGTATGCCATCTCGATGGCCACTGGAAAGATCCATATCATTTAATGTCACATTAGTGTGCCCAAGTAAAATGAATTATGGAGTGAATACCATTTGGCCTTACACATTTAGAATAGAAGTTCACAGTCTACAATAGTTCCTCCAAACCACCAATAAGAACTTCAACCCTGGAAGCAACTTATCCTCAGTGTATGTAGGGATATAGCATTTTCATTATGAGACAAAATGAGAGTTGACCGCAATGGACCCAGATGAACCTGGGTCTATGTAAGTAAAAAGACAGATGCCCTTGGTGGTGCAGTGTATATACATTAGGGGTAGGGAATGTCTTACCCTGCAGATCCCTCCATGGCGCCAAGAGACTGCATTTAACCTCCTCCAGTACCCGTCTGAGAAGACAGTCCTCCTGGAGGAAGACCTACCTATATGGTACTGACAGTGACCCCCAGACAATGGCTCAATTGAAAAGGGATAATGTGCTTGATTAGTTCCTCTTTAGTTTATTGAATATACAAAGAATACGGTATAGGTCTATATCGTTATAATCATGTATATCTTCGAATACAGATTCTATAGCCAGCTGATAAATCCAGATGATCTTACAGGTATATAATGTGTACTGCAGTACCACATTAGATCATCAATAATGATCAATGCTTCTGTCCTGAATGCCCTTCTGGCTAGTGTGAAATAGCAGTGCGTGTACGTGAGTGGACATGCATAGCACCTAACTTAGAGTTAAAACCAATGCCACCTTGTCAGGAGATGGACAGGTCAATACTTGTTCTATCATAGTCGGCAGTGCAGTTCCCATAAGAAACAGTGGACCAACGTTCATGGTATTGGTCAGAGGACTAACGCACTGTGATTATATCAATCCCTCACTCTCCCAGCAGATACTGTAATTCAACTACATGATATAGCTATTGGATGGGGAATTCAAGAACATTTGTAGGTTTGTTATATTCAGATAATGTGAGACAATGATAGAACTGTGTTTACACATGGGGTTGGAGTGTTGGTCCCCTGACCAACCCACTTGGCCTTGGCTGCTTCGTGGCCTTCGCCTCGTGGGTTGGTCAGGGGACCAACACTCCAAACCCATGTGTAAACACGTAGACCACCCCCTAGTCATACTGTATATATTTAATGTTTATCCTTAGCAATAACTCTACATGACCACTCACAATGTATCAAACCTCTTCAAATATAAGCTACTGGAAATCGCCAAAACATTTCAAAGAAATATCAGGATACCTTGACATATAGAGAAGACTTCTAGGCAATACAGCACAAAAGCTATAATCATTATTTATGACTAAAAGAAAGAAAATAATAGTCATCATTTGTGAACATGTATGTTGCTGATACAATAAGATAAAGCTACATAACATAATGTATAAGAAGCCACGATTGTTTATTGGATGACTCCAGAAGGTCACCTAGAGCAAGGTTAAGGACTCCATCATTATAGCTCTGTATTAAACCCTTTGATAGATGCACTTTACCGTAAATGAAAATTTATGTTCCTTTCTCGCCATAATAACTGAAGCAGCTAAGGTACTCCTATTGGAGTGTAGCAACGCAGAGGGCCGATATGAAGTATGAATGAAGCAATGGCGATTAACTCACCAGGGCCCCATTCATGGTCAAGGGACAAAATACATTGAGGCATTTTCTCCCCTTAAAGTGTTAGGAACTATAGAGCATCATCTGCTGTGAATTCCTGTGCTACTTTATGTTTTACACGTCCCAGCATGAGTTCTAATTACTGTGCTGCTTTGTGAAATGTGGGGCTTCATTGAGGTAACGTCTAATATGACTAGTAGTGTGTGCACCTTGTATTTATGTCATTCACTATAGGGATGCCTTACACCACCCACCTATAATCTCACCCTCCTCTCCTCATCTTATCACTGTTTTAATGTAGCGTCCCTTATTACAACACAGAGTCCCTTATTACTATTTTTAGGGCTGTGAAATGTCAGGACCATCAGAACCTTTGGGTCTAGTCTTTAGTACCCAGGGGGTTCCACACTAGTTCTAGTGAACCTGTTATGTTTTGTTCTACTAGTAATTAGCATTATATATATGGGTGAGTCTCTATGGGGCATTAATAAGGCTTATTGTGAGGTATCTGTCTTTGATTTGGACACATAGAATAGACACAGGATGTTATCACAGACCCAACACTAGTCTAATGTGACCTTGGTGGAGGTATCAAGGACATAGCTTTTCCTTATGTAAATACAAGTAATATGGCCGGGCTGTTTGTTATATATAGGGGGATATATAGAAGGGGTACAATAGCCTTGGTAAAAGCATATGTACACTGAGAAAAGTCTTCCTGACAAAATGACATGTATACCCATGTCAACTTGATTTGACACAGAGAGCACACGTCATTGGGACATGTGCACATATGTCACCATGACAACTGTAGCACACAGTAATCCTCATATGATTTGACATGCCTTAAAATGCCATGTCATCTGTGAGTTGACTAGGGTCACGGCCATGTCGAAGGCACTTGACATGTGATGGTTTGACATACATAATTGTTCTAGGATATTCCACTAGATGGAGCAAACAACCATTTTGGTACCAGGACTAATCACTACCAAGAAGTACTACCAACACTTGAGACATTTGATGTATCTGTGTCATTTTGTTTTCATGAAGAATAGATCACTAAGGTCTGTAAATACTATCAATGTATGGTAGTGAATTCTATTTCATTATTAAATCTGCATTTGTTATTGAATATCAAAATAGACACCCACCACCCTGAATACTCCAACTGGAGTGGTTAGACACCTTATGTGTGGGTCAGTGAAAATACCAAAGGACTGTATTCTAACCCACAATCCATAATCTCAGTATCTACAGTACAGGGAGACATATGGCATTGCCATGCACCTCCATGCCCTTGTCTTATGGACTGCATAGAGGTCCTCAGTCAAGTAGGAGTTCTGTAGATAGGAAAAAGTGCCTTAGTGTTGCAGGCCTGTGGGACTATGATATCCCCTGCCTTCTATTATAGGCCTCCCTTGATTGAACCATTGGTACATAGTTATTGACTGCTCTTGACCTTTACATAATTGTCTCACAGTATTACCTAGCACTCAGGTGAATGGATCAGAAATATGTGACGTGTCTTCATTACGCATGTCAAATGGAGTTGACGAACCAAATATGAGAGGGTCAACCTCATTTGACATGCCTTCATACATGTCATGTGGGAGACAAATTGTGACCTGTGCAGTATGCGTCAAAGCGATCACTGTTCTTCTCTCTGTGTAAGAAAATGAGAAAAATGGGGATTATGACCTTGGTGTGGAGATGGTAGGTTGAGGGTGGGGGTAGGGGTTAGCCTTCATTCCTCCTACTTCTCCGTCACCTATCAGCCCTTGTCACCTCCCCCTTCCTGCTGCCATGGAGAGGCGGGCACCTGTCTCCGGGCCTGTCTGCCCACTCCTCCAGGGTTGACGGCCAAGGACAGGGCGCTGCTGGAGCAGTCAGCGCCGTCCTTCTTCACCCCTCCCACTACCACGACACACCTACACACCACCTCACAGCCACTACTAGCCATTCCAGCCATCACCCCCAAGTCTTTATCCGCTGGAATTCCAGCGTCAAGTAGAATAATTACAGCCTACAAAACATGGCGACGGCGACCCAGATTCCAACACCCCCCTTCACCCCTCCCCCCGCCTTTGCTCGTTGCAGCAACAGGGACTCCCTCCTCCCGATCCTGCCAGCCGTGTTGCAGCTATCTGAAGCCAGCCAGGGAGGTAGCAATAGAGGGAGAGAGAAGGGGGCTGGAGAGCTTTTTCCTGTTTTGATGCGTTTTAATTACAGTGCAGGGCGGCCGCCCTCCCCTTCCCTCCCCTCACACGACGACCTTTTTTACACCTTGCGCGCAGTGCCCGGCCCCCAGTCCGTCCTCTCCCCCAGCCCGACAAGGTTTTACCACTCTCTGTTTTATACGGTCTAATATGCGGCAGGCGACAGAAGAAATGGAATTGAGGCGTGTGGGGGAGGGCTGGAATGAGAGAGGAGACTGGCGATGTTTTCTACTGCTTGGAACAATAACCCAGAAAAGCCCTGTGTGTTGTTGTGACGGCAGCCACGTTTTGTGTGGGCTCGGTTTTGCAGTACGTTTTATGTGAGTTAATGCAAGGCAAGAAAATCATAATAAAAACCTGTGCAGAGACTAAACCGGGTGAGTTGGAACTGGGGCAAGACTAAAAACCACCTCTAATAGAAGTGAATCAAATACAAGCTTCAGCAGCAAAACGTGGACTAGAAGCATAAAACTGTTACTAGAGCATGGTAAATAGAGATACTGAATATAACCATGTATTTATAATGCCTTTTATAAGTGCGGCTAAGGGGGGTATCTTATAGAATAAGGGAGAGTAACGTTTTGTTAAACATGGTTATAAAATGAGATAAAAGGAGTGTATATATATGGGATGTGATGAGTAGTTGATGAAGGAAAAAACTGAGTTCTTGTCTGACTCAGTAAGGTTGTGCCTGTATATGGAGAGGAGGGAAGGACACAGGTAGCAGTGGTGAAAGTACTATGTACAGTACCTGAGGTTTACTTACCTGTATGATTTGTGTGTATGCATAATATATTCTACTAATATGTGTGTATGTTTACATGTAAATTATGTATTTATTAACACGTATATGTCTGTGATTATGTGTAGATTTTGTATTTTGTATGTGAACCTTCTATCATGTTTAAATCATATGTATATTTTTATAAGGAGATATCACGCATATGTCTATATAAGAGGATATCACACATATATCTTAAGGTAGCATGATATAGAATAGATCTGGATGTGTAAAAATACCAGGACTGCTTATGTGTTAGAAGTGTTATCTGTACCATAGCACACTCTTATAGTCATTATAGAACCTGGTATTCATGCTTAGTTTTGCTAATGAAATTGTCGTCATCATTGTCATTGTATTACATGTATACAATATTTATAGACCAAGATCGAGTCATTTGAAGGCAGTTTAGTTCTTGACCGATCACTAAAATCATTCATTCCTAAAGAACGCACCTAGTGAAATCATAAAGACTAGTACTGTTCGAGAGTACCATTATATTACATGCATGTAGGTAGGTACTGAACTGTTAGCAACACAATGTTACCCAGTGCATGTATGTATGTTAACCATACCCCATCCTGCTATGTACAAGTGGGATATATTCATGACCTTCAATAGTTAACATAATATATATGCCATACATACACTAGGCCTCAGCGGTGCATCCCTGTGTACACGTACATGCCACATGCCCCTTCAGACCAGGTTTCAAGAAAGCTGACTCAGACTTCTTTAAAAAACTGAAATTTAGTTTTTCTCCAGCATGCAGTTTCCCTCTCACCCCCCTCCCACCCACCCACACTACCATCCTGTACTGTCGCCTAACCAGCTTGGTCGGCCATGGTGGTGTCGTTTTGCCTCCCAGACGGCCTGCCTGTCATAGCAGGTAATAAATATGACGCAGGAGCTGGCTCCCACCAGTAGAACGATTTCCCAGGGCTGAATGGGTAAAGTTAGGAATAAAAAGCCCCAGTCCAATTGGTACAGTAGAGTAATCAATATAGCACTTCTTATGTTTCAAACGCTTTGATATTAATGCGTCGCTATAGTAACCATATGAAGGTTTCCATGGAAACAAAGCAATTTGCTTTGGGCTTTAAAAGTCTTTTTTTACACTTGGTAATAGAGTTTCTACGAGTGCATGTCGAACTGGGTGTCTATGCTTCACAGGGCGGCTGGAGCTGCGTTCCATATTCTGTATCGATGTTCCAGGTTTTATGTTCAGCCTGGGAAGATTTTATCTCCAGAGAAGGCAGCTAGATAGCCGCTGTTCCTGACTGATTACCATACCAGGGTGGATAAGCTGGTATACAGATATGATACAGATAGCAGTAGTATCACTGCAGTTAGAGTCTTCATGAATTTGAAATAGTAATTCAAAAGCACAGCTCCATGTATATGCATAGGGTACTAAGCATCACCTCCCTTCTAAAAAGTGCATTATAAATTCTGATTTAAATACAGGTTGTGACATTATCATCTGATAAAAACATGTTAGATGGTGCTGCGCTGCTCCTCTAGGGAGGCTTTAGTGGGTGCATTCCCATAACCAGAACCCCATTTCCATATACTACTGACAGCGTCAGTTCATGCTGCCCGTTGCTACCCACAGTTATAATGCAACAACTGTCGCTGTCCTCCATGCAGGTGGTTCCACTTGTTGTCTCCATCTGCCACCTACTCTGATTTGGACCTGCCGCCCACCTCAGAACATGGTTTCCACTTCATCCTTACCACACATTTGTTGTTTCTCCATGTTTCATTTTACCGTTGTAAAGCGCCCTTCGGCCCTGACCCCTTTTCTGGCTTCCCTGTGTAATTACATTGTGTATCTAAATTACTCGTCTTTCTCTTCTCCCCTTTCACACTCACCCATGACTTTGCCCCCTCTCCACCAAACTCATATCAGTGGCGGCGGATTTAGAGGGGGCGCGGAGTACCTCAATTTTTTACCCTAGAATTTAGCCAAAATTAGGGGCTAAATGAGGGGCGCCCCCCCTTCAAAATCCTGGATCCGTCACTGCATATACTTTATCCATATCTCTGTATCTCTCTAATACTTTGCCCCTCCATACATGTACCCTCTCTCTCCATCTCTCCTCTGTCTTCCCTTTAATTCACCTACATCAATATATGTAGGACTTATATCATGATTAGGTCTCCTTAATCTTCAATACCTTTTGATACCTTTTATCCCATTGTATCAACCCCTCCCCTTTCCTCTGCCACCCCGCCCCCTTCCCAAGTAGCTAATCCCCTACCTATAATTCCCCCTGTGCTCCATGCCCTGCTCCAGGGCCGTACCTCTTTCATGTCTCACTCTCTCTTCCTGTGATGGCCGACTGAAGACTACACCTGAAGGGGCGGGGGGAGGGGGCATGGAGACCGTTTAGAGGCACACACAATAATGGTTATTGATAATAGAAATTAGTCAGCTGATACTTTAATAAGCAGACAGCCCTCATTTCGATCCCTGCCTATAGCTACCCAACAGGGGTTACCAGGGTTACCTGGCCCTCCCAGCTGCCTACATCAATTGACCGCTTGGGCTAATTGAAAAAAAGAATTTAGTGTAACTGTAGATGCTACAGACTAGTATTCATTACCTCTATCTTTAATAACTCCCTCGCACTCGGCAGCAGTGTAGGTGATATTGGAAAAACAATACCCTTTTTATGAATTTCATTTTTGCTTTCATTTTGCAAAGAGGATTAAGGATATTGTATGAGGCGACGATCGGAGGTGAAAGGGGCGGGATGGGAGTGGCAGGGAGGGGGTAATGATAGGAATATTTCCTATAAAGCAATTTTTTTTATTTGTTATTTTGTGAGTCATGGCGTTCTATGGACTGAATAACTAGCTTTTTTGCTGCAAACGTATTGTTTCTGATAATGTGTCTATGGTTACATCCATATACACAATGAGTGATACTTCTCAAATCAACCTGTTAAAAAACACCATAAACGATTCTCGCTCTTAGAGATGGAACAGCATTGGGAGTGAGTGGGTGCTATGGGGCGTGGGGTACACACCCCTTTTTCACACTCCCTGCAACATTTTTTTTTTCTGACGACCATCGTTTCCAACGATCCATTATCAGCACATGTAAAACAAAAGACAATGATGATTGTTTTTTCGTGTTTTTATTTGCCATTGTTTCCATGCACCTTGCTTTGGGTAGATATACAATGCATTGTTCTAAGGTGACAACTCTGGATGCCACCCCACCCCACCCCTTCCCCCAACACTTGCCATACACCACTTGCTCTCTTCATCCCACCAGAGTGTTTCTACATGTTATTTTCCTATCATGTGCCTCTACCTCTGCCAAATGCATCAATGCACTCTCAGCCCTTAAAGGTATAAAGGTTACATTTATGGAGAGTAAATTTACCATAGGTTAGCATACTTATTATTCGAAATTTCTCAATTAAAATTGTCCCACGGCCAATAAAGAACATATGTGGCCCAACGGGGGAGAACATGCCTCCGGGGGGGATTTTTAGTACTGGTTTTGGCCACCAGGGGGTAGTATATGGGTAAAACACTGACAAATATGCTAAAAATAGCTTTAGACCAATTTTTTATAAGGAATCCAGTGGTATGCTAAAAATCATTCCATTTCCACTGAAAATGTTCCATTTTTGGAACGTTGGTTGCCATGGAAACATAGGAAATTGGTACATAAGGCTATTTCTGGTCGCCATGGAAACCACTCCCCTATTCCAATTAGGAATTTTTGCCCAAATTTATTTTTGAAAATCCCTCAGGAACTCAGAATCGAAAACAGAGCTAAAAAATTCCCTCTAGAACCAATTTTATGACAAAAACATCACATTCCTTTGGTTATTTTTTCACAAAACTGTATTTTTTGCATTATTAGTGTTTATGTTAGGATATAATGCATTTAGAGCTTATTTCCCATTTTCAGTTGTACACACCAACCTATGTTTGACAAGCAATTACAGCAAAACTACTGGGGATATTTTAGCTCAAGATATCTCATTTTAAAGCCCATGACGTAACCCTTAAAAAGCCATTTCCCCCCAGGAGTCATGTTTTCCCTCACCTGGCCACATATGCATGTATTGGCCATGCACCCAGATGGGGCTTAGGAATAGTGATGAGAACATTGATTTTAAGAATGGATAGATACGTTAAAACTTGTTGATTCCATTCTGATATGTATCAGATATGTCAGGTGTGGTTTAACACCATTTATACCATGGTTATCACATTCTTGAATGATTTTACGATGCCTGGAGCGGATAATGACGTTCGAATAGTACGCGCTAAGTGAACGGATGTTGACACTTGGATTGAAAGGATATGACAGCAAATTGACATGATAGATTTAATTCGATAATAAAAAAACTATAGCATTAGAAGCTTAATGCGTATAGAGGATGAAAGAAGACATTATAATCTATCACCTACCTTTAATTCGCCATGATTTAAAGTGTATTTTCAACAGGATTGAAGAAATAAAAATCGAATCGAGCGACAATTTCTCCGTCATGTTGACTGCGTAGCGCACGGATTATTTACCACGGCGAGACACAAGTTGTCACGTTGGCATATGCTCTAAGGGTATTCTGGCTGCCGCGCGCAGTCCTTACCAGCGGTTCTACTATGAAAATACCCCTCGGACACACGCCAACGTAACACTTTGCGTCCAAGCGGCTTTGTCGTCTCGCCGAGAAACCAAAATGGCGGAGGAGACTGAACAAGACGTATCGCTTGGATTTTTATTTCTTCATTTTATAAGGTAATTACTTAAGAAAATGGAGGAAACCATGGTATAAACGCCATACATAACAAATAGAAGTTCACTCGTTGATTATAGAGGCTAGATAAAAAGACACTCGGCCTACGGCCTCGTGCTTCTTATCTGCCCCTATAATCAACTCGTGAACCTCTATTTGTTATTTATGCCTTTACTATATTTCTAATTGACGGTGGGTACTTCCAGGTCTAATCTCTGATCAGGTGTACATGTATATGAACAATTTGTTCATAATACTCTAGTTAGACTGACTCTGGACTCCTGCACAATCTCATATCACAGTGTGATTATTCAGCACTACCATCATTCAAGTAATGCTAAATGGCAGGTGGTACCTTATGTGAAATCAAATACCTGACAACTATGCCAATAAGGACCTTGAACTACTATGTTCATTGGTCGTTATGATGCATGAGGATGCCCTTGTCTAGTGCTCTCACCATCACCATAAAGTTTCCATGGTACACCAATGCAGAGGGAAGATACTGACCAGCACTGCATTGGAGTCTCATGCCGACAAGGGAACTACAGAACTATATATACCTCAGCAGTTTGCGTCTGCCATGAAATAGTTTTCACCACAACTATTCAAATACCAGACAGTTGATTATTATATAACTCTATGGCGGCTCCCTCTTTACTACCATAGTTAGAGCAGTACCCAGGCACTAAGCAGGTTACTGAGCAGGTTATCTGCTCAGGGTGCCTGACCTATTTGCATCAGTTGTTTTATGAGCAGCTCGCTCTATATTACACAAAGGGCTGCTTAGGACGACGAGCGCCTCATTTCCCCAGATCGGCGGCCTCTGCCTCGTCCCCTTTGTCTCCGGTACCTATTGAAATCACAACATGAGGATATTTTAATGGATTATGTTGAAATGACAATAGTGAAGGGTGCTTATCCCTCTCTGCTCAGCTCCAGGCTGTGCCAGTGGTGTGTGTGTGTGTGTGTGTGTGTGTGTGTGTGTGTGTGTGTGTGTGTGTGTTTTGGAGGGGTAGTAGGTAGGTCCCTGGTGGTGTGTGTTGGGTGGGTAGTGAGGAGATTGCAGCTATATAACTGTAATATATAAATGTAGATATATGTGTATATGTTGGAAATGGGGTTAGTTCCTTTATTTCTATGCTGTGTATGCTGCAGAGTTTAATCAGTAACTTGTAACTCTACTGCACGCAAAGCAACGCCTTTACCTCTACGTTACCATTGCAGTGCATGACCCGATGGGTATGGAGGATGCTCCATTTGAATGAAGGGCTGCCGGGGGGGGGGGATATAGAGGTAAGATTTGGGAGAATGATTTTCACTAATCCTCTGCCTTTTCAATGCCATGTACACAATTATAAACACCCATGAGATTCAATATTCAAGCATAATAGCTTTCAAATAAAATGTAGTGTAGTCCCTAGATCGCTATACTATATCATAGACATTTGTTTTTGCTGGAGACCTCCATAGAAAAGTACTGGTATATCTACTGCAGGTTTAACTTACCGTAGTTCTTCAAGTGCTCTGGTAGTCAAATCACTATCTCCCTGTAACATGCTCTTGTAGACTGTACCATGGAGAACAAGACAATAACAATAACACGTCAGCAGATTTTGGGGGTGGCGGCCATTTTGTGTGAGTGCAAAAGGCTGGCTGGGCTGGGAGTGGGCGGTAATGATGTCTATTTGAACATGGTCGCTACTTTTAATTTACAGGCCAATAGATAGGGGAGGGAGGCAGGACAGAGGGGGTGGTGGTACTCATCAATTAACAAAGCAGGCATATTCCCGACGTGCGAGCTTTATAGGTAATTAGCAGCGGGAAGCACACACATTAATTAAACTATCAGAACCTATAACAGTTTCTAATTAGTTCGTCATTATCGCGTCCCCTTGTTTTATTACTTAACCCGACTTCGTCATTATAATGCCTCAGAATGTCGCTAGGGGGAGGGGGAGCCGGGTCTTGCCACTAGACGGCGCCACTGCGATTTTAATGATATGCAAAGAAATAAGAAGAAAGTGGGAAGTTTTGGAGAAGGAAGCGGTGGAGTGGATTTTGGAGAGAGGCTGAAGTCATAGTGGTGAAATTGTCATGCTTAGGAGGGGTGATTAAAATCAGTGGGAGAGGAGGTGCAGAGAAATAAGTGCCTGATTGGAGTTATTACTACTGGTAGTGCTGGAGGAGTGGGCTGCCACTGTGTGAGGACTACTCCAGGGCATACAGCTACTTCTTAATACACATGTAGAATTGGATGGAGGAAAGTCAATGTCTGGAAGTTGAGGTAGAGCACTGGAAAGACCTGCCTGTTGCTTTTGGTTAACGATCAAAAGTATTATCTGTAAAGCCTACATTTCTCGATCAAATCGTAATGGCGATTACATATGAAATAGGCTATCTGTCTGCATTATTGCCACTGTGGTTATTTTCTACACATCTGATGGCATTTGTGTGAATGCCCGTTTTCTCACCCCTCTTTTTCCCTTCCTCTCTGTACCCCACACCCTCTTCTCTACCTTTCTGTGACTTTTTATACCCTCTCTTTGACTCTAGAGAAGTAGTTCCAGTTATTACTGCTTCATGTGGGTATCATTTTGTGTTGTTTTCTTATTTATTTTGAGCACAAGGAGCAGGAGTCTAGATCCTATGCATAGAAGAAAGCATAGGTTATCAAACTCACTATGAATCATAATATTATAACTACCCTTAGTTGGTTGTGTACGTACGTTTATATTGGATATAATTATAGATAGATTTTTCACTATTCCCCAGAAGGCTGTCCCTAAGTCCCATTTTGTTACATGTAAAGCTCTTCCTATTGTGTCAGTTTGACACAGTCCGGCTACTGCTGCTTAGATATTAAAAATATACACTTTTACACGATATACACTTGGAATTGGTAGATTTATCAATTTGTTCCACATGTCAAATGAAGTATTGAGAACCTCAATGGCATGCCAGTATAATCAGTACCGTAAAACCTAGAGTACATGTATTAAGCCGTACCTGCCTCTATGCTGCATCCTGACTTTAGGCAAAGACTATTGTAGAACCCTGTGGATAAGCCGCACCCCGAATTTGAGAGAATTAATCATGTGTGAGCCAAAGTAGACATTTGTCATGGTGTAAAGGCCATGGCTTTATGGTTTATACGAAACTGCTGTCTTTAATGCTACTCTCTCATAAAAAATGCTGTAACATCGATTAATTACCATTGTTGGTGTCGGTGTATGCTGTACATGTGTATAATCGACTTTGATTTATATATGTAAACATCGACGTTAAAACACTTTATCAAAAATATGCACCTTATACAGTAGGCTACTTAAAATGCTGCTAACATGACTACACTAACAGTTGGTACTGCTGCTGCTGTAGCCCACAGGGGGCGGTGGCGTCGACAGACGCTGTCGTGGGATCAAGTTGGCCAAGTGGCGCGTTTCCTGCCGAGCATTTCTCCGGGCAATCGACTTTCATGTCTACGCAAAAAGTGTTGCTGGTTCCCGGCCCATAATGACTTACCCCGACACGACCACGGCCCTATGCCGGCAACCAGCGTAAGGGGAGATGCGCGCGCAAACACACAGGAAGTACGCCGCCAAGCATGCGCACACGCACTGCACGAACTCAGCTTGCAGCAGACGACTTTTTTCCGTTCTCTTCCGACCGGCGCCAACCCTACAACGACGTATGTACATCCAGAGGGTGCAACTTTTTTCTGGGACGGAAAATTCCGGCATTTAAGTCAGCTCACAAACAGGTTGGGGGGGGGGGATATGGGGGAGGGGTTAAGAGTATGGGGATGGAGGGGATGTGGCCTTTAGTGTGTTACTAAGAAGAAGTGGGGTTGTGAGATTTATGAACATAAAGAAGATGTTACATGGGACTGCATTCGTCATACTGCTATTTTAGGATAAGGGTTCTGAAAGAAACAAATAAAATGTGACTGTATCAACGTAGAAGTTTTTCAAGTCAAGAGCAGCCCTAGATGAAAACATAGGTTATAGTCTACAATCTATGTAGTCAGCCAGGATCATAGTCAGTGTGGAAGTAAACCCATGGGCAAAGAAAGAACAATTGCCGCCCCTTTTCAGACCCTAGTCATGGTAACCAGGTACTATACAATGTTCATTATGCTGGTATACCTACCCAAGCCTTTAAGTACAGCCTATACTGTATGGTACGGAATAATGTACTTGAAGACAAAGCTTTGACCTTATTCAAAATTGCTCTACAAGACAACCTATTTTTATCCACAGTGTATAGCTACAGGTACAACTTTGTTAGGCATAGACGTATAATAAACTCAAGGACTGTGAAGGTGATCGTTATGAAGTAGGCAGGGCAAAGTTGAATCTTATGATAAAAATGATGGTCATTAGATCACCCCTCTTAACTCTTTGAAGGCTTCATTGTGCATTAATGCATAATGATCATTGGTCTTTATGTGCTGAATGAAGCCCTAGGGAGTGAGCTCACCACGACTGCACTCATCCAGGCATTATGCCAACGCTATGGGGTTATTCATTCCATTCGGAGTGACCCCCCCCCCCCAAAGGATGAGAATTTGGCATGATGCATCAATGCTGCGCATCATGACGACAATGATACATTAGCCTAGACGTTTCATGGTTCAGTATGGCATTGTGCCATGACTTCAGTTATGACAGTACAACCCACGCGGTGAGCTGCTCCCCCTCTGCCAATGAGCTGCTCACGGTAGTTCTTCATATGCTCACCTGGGGTCAGATCGGTATAGACAGCTCAAGTTGCGATACATGTTTGGTTTTAAGGAGCTGAGCATTTTCCTCTAGCTCAACTTACAAGAATAGTTATGGATGGTTATATCAAAGTATGATAGGAACGTCAGTCTTTCATCTTCATATCAATGCTAATTCATGGACGTAGCTTTATTTTCTAGAAAATAACAGAAAATTCCAGGTATTGATGCAGAAGGCCCTATCTTTCCTGGGAGTGTATGTATCTAGAAATTGAGAACAGAATTGCCACACCACCTGATAAACCTTCAAATACATTATCTGTATATCCATATCAAGTTCAACTTTTTAAGAGGACATGTGGAATGCAGTGTGAATGTTGTTTTCAGTTTTACTTTTCTTTATCTGTAGAAAGATCAGAGGTTGATATGAAGTGTATACATACATAGCGTTTTATCATGGCACGGTGCAATGAGTTGCCATTTTTACATCGACACTGTGCTTCATTTTCACAGTGTGTCAACACGTATAAAGAAGCATGTCACACATAGGCTCTTCCACTGAAGATAAGAAATTGCCCTCATTTCATGGTGCATTTTAATATCACTCTGTTTCTGTAGAATAAAGGACAAATGACAGCTTTTCTTAAAGGCCAGATACAAAACGTTATTAATTGGTGATTTATAGGAAATGCTAAAATTGCCTTGTAACAACCTTTTACAACCGGATTTAAACAAATCATTGTGTTCATTACCAAAATCAGTACACAGCAAAACAATATTTAAATTGAAATAAAATGTACTTCAACTCTGACTACCATGTCAATAATATTGAATATTCTGGAGATGGCAGAGTAACCCGAGGCACCTTAATGTACGGAAGTTTATTCTGATGAATAATTAGCGCCATTGATAGGGTTTCTTGAGAAATGACTCTAGTATCGATAGTTTATAATGCAACCAGCTATATGATAAAAAGGAAGAATGCATGTGTATATTCAGAAGGTGTAGCTAATATCGATATCATTCAAAGCAAAATTAATGGTGTTATAATAAGTATAATCAGCTACTATACATGTATGTGCAGGTGGCTTCCCAGAGTGGCTTCATACAATACATCTCTAGTAATATTCAAGGACAGGACGTGTGGAATAAAATCAGCCATTGAGCACATACAGCACTTGGGTGCTGGTCCATATTTCACGACAGTCCAGGGGGTTGTTTCACAAGGTGCTTCGACAGTACTCGATTTGAACAACTGCCCTGGCACTTTGTCAAGGGCAGATTTATTCCAGAAAGGATGGCCATGGAGGGGGGGACATGACCGGCAAAATTTGGTCATGGGGGCACAGCCAGGGTTCCATGCCACGTTTCCTTTACTTGTATATGTAGTTGAGAGTCATAACAAAACCCATTTTGGGGGTCATGTGCCCCCATGCCATCTCTTGGATCCACCATTGTAGCCATGTTGATGATGACCTACGACTACCCATTATGATAGGGCCTTATGAGAGTACATGTATCACAAAGGGGTCGTGTACAGCTGTCGTAGTAGGGTAAGGTCACATAGGATAGCTCAAGTCTATTCATTCATTTGGATATTGCAGCTATTATCATGGGAAGATGACCATATCAAATGATATTTCCTTGGTAAATAAACTGACAAATATATATATATATATATATATATATATATATATATATATATTTATTTATTTATATATATATATTTATATTTATATAACAAAATATATGAAATGAAAAATTAAAACAGATACACTGAAAACATGGAAGATCCGAAACTAGTCAGCGGTGACCACTTTAGGTCCTCAAGCTGACAATACCTAAAACTACAACTTTAGGTAGTCAAAATGATGACTTTAGGTCATCATCCTGATGACCTGAGTCGTCAGTATGACAATACTGACAGTACAGAGTCGTCATACTGATGACTTAGGTCATCAGGACGACGACTTTAAGTCGTCATTTTGACTACCTAAAGTTGTAGTTTTAGGTATTGTCAACTTGAGGACTTAAAGTGGTCACCCCTGACTAGTTTCGGATCTTCCATGTTTTCAGTGTAGATGAGTAAGAAGATAGCTTAAAAACTAATGTAGATGATATGCCATTACATGGGTTGGATACTAAAACTAAGGTGGTCTGTGGTGAACATGCGGTGATGATATACTACACTATAAAAAGACAAAAACCAGGCACTCCTATCTCCAATACTTTTTTTCAGTCAGTACATAGTCACAACAATGGGACACCTCTTTTCAAATGTTTGTCATTTTTATCTTGACTGCTGTGTCACTTGAATGTATTGTAGTTTCAAGACAAAGATGATTGGATATAGATTAAAGCAGCCTTGACCTGAGGTGTTTTGTATTCTACATTGTCTCCATATCACCAGTGAGGACCACTCAGGGTGCCCTCAGTATCATCATGGGTATGTCAGTAGGTCAGTCGCTATCTTAACACTCAACTCAAGATAACCCCTTCACCTGGAGAACCGACGTCTTATCTCTATGCCTATTGTAAAGTTTTCTTGGTGTCCTCCTTTTTCTAATCTTCTTATCATCATTATTAGCTATTTTAATCTCTTTTATAAGGCTACAAAAAGGGCAGCGTGATCAACTCGTTGGCCGCCCTTAAAGTACAGAACACCTACGTGCCATTTGCACCATTTGCACGGTTTTGGGTTTCCCTGCTTTGACACCTGACGCTGGGTTTCACACCCTCTAACTCCCCCTCTCCTGCTTTGTGTACATCATAGGCGCCGTAACCAAGGCAACCCGGTGTCCCGCCTTGCTACCAGCGTCTGTCTTCATTAGCAGAAGACATTTCGCCGAGTATCAGAAAAGGCGCCAAAATTGCAGGCGTTCCAGAAGAACGGCACCAGCGGGCTTTTGTTCCCTCTAGTGACTAATTAGGTTCCTCCAGCGTCCACTTTTTGTAGGAAAATCTTCCTTTTCTATTGACCATCAAGTCGCTGCAATTCTTTCACTGAATTATTTTGCATGTCGAGCAAAAGGGCCTCCCGGCAGTATGTGAATGGAGGAGCTGCGTCTGCCCGAATGGATCGTCTGCCCCCGCTGCAGTATTCCAAGTAGTTTGTGTGAGCAGGTGCCTTTTTTTCTTAGTATGAAATGAAATTCTTACTGATACAAATTCTCGTTTCAATCCGAGAATGAAGGTGTTTTGTCGAGGAATATTGAACATTGTCATAACTAGGGCTGATATTTGCTGAGAACAATAAACAGAACAAGCCGTAGGCGACCATTAAAATGGCAAAGAAGTATTGAGGTGGTATTTTGGTAGGTGACAAGAAAGCTGGATGAATATTGCATCGCACAGATTCTAGCGACATCGGATAACATCAGACTGCTGTAATAACTAATAATAATCTTCCTTAAATCAAATCCCCATAGTCATTATTTTGCCCCCCCCCACCTTCCCTTATCCATATGAACGTACCACACTTGATCCATGACATTGTGTGCTGTCCACCGCCTTTAGCCATCTCATTATTCTTAACTTTAATTTTACAAATGTATATAGAACACAGGGATGAAAGTCTTCAGGAGTTTCCTGATTACAAGGAATTCTGAGTTCCAAAGACCTATATTCCCATTAAAGACCTCTATTTGGAGGTTCTAATTGAGCATTTCAGGGTTCTCTGCTCTCGGTGGCACGTACAATACTGAAAGCAGGTTTCCTTCCTCATTGACCTGACTAAGTGGCAATTTTTAGTCTAATAGAGTACTATAGTGCACTATGAATATAGTCAAAGTAGAAGTTGGTATAACATTCAGAATCCGAAATTCTGTCATTGTTGATACTTTTTGGATATCAATCTTTGAGGCAAAAAAACTAGCGATTTCCTTTTACTTGGGCCAATATTTGCCTAATATGGGCTGAAACCCAGACCCAGTATTGTCTTGTTGATTCCGTATTGGTCGCCTAAGTTGCCCTTGACCCAATGTTCGGCCATCTTGTACGGTGCGTGCAATTGAAAGAAAAAAAAGAAAGACTGTTGTGCTAGAAGTGAACTTCGCATGTTGTATTACTGAGTCTATGTCTGTATTCAAGCATTGCACTTCTAACATTTGCAACATTGAGTCAATGTTGCCACTCCAATATCAGAAACACGTTAACGTTGTATTTCACGTGACATTGGAGCACCCTTGGCCTATAGCAGAACATGATAGGGTAGATTAACCACACCTGGAGACGTCCAGCCCCACAAAATGACATTAAATTAGTTTGATACCTCAATCAATATTGCTAGATTGTTAATTGGCATTGAATCAATCAGCTGGTAATGTTGATTAATCAGCAAAACCAACATTAATGCCGATTTTACTATGTAGATGTAAACCTACCTTAATGTTGTAATCGGTAGCATTCTATTGCAGGCCAAATTTGAGATATTGAGACAACATTGAGCCAAGATTTGAATAGGTGCTAGCTGTTTGCCATTTTGTCCATGCAAAAAGGGACTCATCAATGAAGGAGGGACACTGATATCTTGCTCAGTTTTGGCCAATTGCTAAGCTAACCTATATAATACTTCAAACGTAGGCATCATGTTGGACTAATGTCTCCTTCATCCATTCTCTGGACCTTTTCCCACGTGTAGTTGGTAGTGAATGGATGTTCAGAACCACTACTGGATACTACTGCGACACATAACTAGATAACAGTTCTGCCAGGGTTTGCATTTTCACTGGAGGCCCTCACAGAATCAACCCTGTTGCTCCCAGAATCATTCATGTCCCTGGATATTCCAGGATGTTCCCAGCATGTTAACCATCAGTCAGTGTCACGACAGTCGACCTCTTCTACCAACAATTGAGGCCCATTTTACAGACAGTTCTAATCCAACTAGGGCCTAATGGCTCTTTAGAGGTAATCAATTCTAAGCTCCCATGAGATCCAGTTTTGACGCTACAGTGTCATCACTTGAGATAAGAATCAGACCTATAACTCAAACACACCTACAACCCCCTTATCCCAACAACCTTCCTGCACATCCTGACACCCCCACCCCTCCACCTTATCCCAAAACCAGTGAATCCTGACGCCAGGCAAATAACAGGCAACATTAAGAAGCAGGAGAAAAATGGCTCCTGCACTGTGTTGCGCGTGATTATGTAGGAGCACTGATACGATCTTCCCATCCCTACCCCATCTCCCACTTTTTTTTCTCCCTCTCTCTACCTCTTTTTTTCTCCCTCTGCCTCAGTGACACCCCCATCCCTTGCAGTTTCCCTACGGTAGGGTAGCCGCGGCACGTGCCCACCACCGCCCGACATGCGGCAACCCTGGGAGGAACGCGTGCTGTGACGTCACAAACCGCGAAGAGCATGACGGGAAGACCCTGGCGTCCCTGGGGGTAGGGGCAGGTGTAGAGGGTTGTACAGGGTTAGACAGGGACTAAAGGGGAAATAGGGGATAGGGCTAGGAGCGTGAGGATAGCAGGGGGAGGGGTAAGGCATGGGGAACACAGAATGAAAATAAGATCAGTATAAACAAAAACACTTCCAGTCTGAACCTGAATATTGTTAACAACCAGAGAATGAGCAAGCAAGCACTCCATTTTTTATGATCCTCTCACCTTTTTTCTTTCCAAACCCCGAATCCCGACCCCTAATGGTAAAGACCCTCTGATGTAGTATCGTCACGAATGCAGCCAGAGTGATTAGCCAGGGAGATGATCCGTGGCGGCCTTGGGTTGGGGAAAGGTGTATTTTTTCTCACACATTTGTTGGCATGGTGTTATCACAGGACTGTAGGAGACAGTATTCTGGCCATGTACAGGGCATAGGGTGTGGGGAATATCAATGACAGATCCTACGTCCTGATCTTACGTCACATGACGCGTGACGAGGTATAGGAGGCGTGACAGTAGCAGGTGAGAGAGGAGGGTGTCTGTGGTCGTCAAGGTGTCATGTTTTTGTTCCAGGAGGGTAGGGACAGAGATCTTAACTCTGATATATATGAGCTGATATTGTCAATGTAAATCTTAGTTTGACAGCACTTTGTACACAAAGTAATAGGAGATGACAAGGCTCCAAGTCATAAAAGTCACAGAGTGCTTCTGTTTATATGCATGTTCTTGGTGGCCATCTGCATATCATATTGTTATACAATGCATATAATGACATACTTGTGAATCACCACAGAGACATGACTTGGACGTACTAATGTAAATAACGTGTCTACCCCCTGCAGGTGAAACTAGAAACTGCATTTCACCTGAAGCATTTATAACAACACTGTAAATAGTAAGTGCTGTACATCTACAGTAATAGTTGCCTTCAGCTATGGTTCCAGTAGATTTTGCTGTAGGTCTACAGCAACTGACTTGCTGTAGGTCTACAGCAAACTGACTTACAGTATGTCTACAGCAACTGACCTGCTGTAAAGGAACAGCAACATCTCCTGTTGATCTACAGTACCTTCTAATGTAAATCATTCTACTGTTGTTGTAGAGTAAAGGTATAATTTGCTTTAAATGTACAGTAGATTGGAATTTGCTGTAAATATACAGTACATTTCAATGTTACGGTCATTGCATTTTGGTTGGCCTGACCAATTTGAGATATGTAGTTAGGCCAGCATGATAGCCACCCATGTAACATCATTCATGGCTAAATAGGTTTAAAACTAGCCATTGAGTATCACACTCAACTCACAATGGGCAAGTGTGACAACAGATACATTAGTTGATACCCAAGGAAGCTGGGTGTCCATACTCATATTTAATTTCATGCCACAGGAAAGTTGTGTGTGGCAGAATATGGAAGTTTCTGCCTGAGTTTACATAGATGAATGAAGAGTTCCACATACATGTATTATCAAACTAAAATATAACATGGTCACTATTGTGCATTATTCAATTATATCACACATTTCAGCTCTTTTTCATAGATGAAAATAGATCCAGCATTGAGGAAATTCTCTCTCTAAGAGATGCTAAGGGCACCTGGTGTCAAGGTATAGAACCACAGTGTCTACAGCAATAATTGTTGTGATCCTGCATCTACAGCAATACATTCAGTAACTGAACAGCAAGTGTTACTGTATTTGAGGCTACAGATTGAAAACTGCTGTGTGCCCACAGCAGAACTTGCTGTAATGTTGTATTTACAGCAACAAAGTTGGTACTTGTACAGCAAAACTTGCTGTATGTTAGTCTACAGCAATTTCTACTGTATGATTACAGCAAAATTTGCTGTATGTATGTATACATTAACTTATTAATATGAAATGTCCCATGCAAACTCTACTCATGCATTGCATTTAGTAGGCACTGAGTGTCTGAGTGTCTTCTCTACAACAGGCTTTTGCAATTTTGATACATCCCTGTTTGAGATATGTGAAGCAAAGTTATGAATTTACCCGAGATAATGAAGAACCCACGTGTACTTGATATCATGCCTGCCAGCCATCAATTAAACTAACACAACCGACACGGGTGGCCTGTCAATTCAGGTACCATCCGTGGATGCAGACAGAACGTGCATAAGTCCATCATATGAAGGCATTACACATATTAATGTACGCCTTACATACATGTATATCCAACCAAGCCTTTACATATTGGGGAAGCTCTTGTGTTTATGCCGAGGAAATTGTGATATTTGGAACGATCTTTTACATGTACGCATTCCAAAAGCCTTACATGTATCGTAGCAGGTCTTGCATATACCTGTATTCAGGATGACCATACATGAATTGGAGAAGGCCCTGGATGGTCTTGTATACACTGTGTTGGGATGAGTAACTGGAATGTGTCATAGACCCCTGTATACATTCAAGAAAGTCGTACTAACTATATGAGGGAGGGTCTTGTGCGTGTTGAGATCTGTCATTATTTTTACAGAGATTCCTCTTATCTGGGACTTCTTTTTAAAAACTATACTGGTTCACTGCAATACAATTACTTTGGTTCACTATTCAGTTTTACAAGGATCCCTGGTAGATTCAACAGTTATCTTTTACAGTGTGAGTTCATACATTCAGGAAAGCCTTACTAACTTTGGGAAAGACCTTGTAAATAAATGTGGAAGGTCTTGTGCATATTGGCAAAGATGCAGAATGCCTAACATATAATTACTAGGTAAGGCCCAACACATGTCCAAGAAAGCCTCACAGCCACTCATATTGAAAAATACGTTGCACATATTGGGGAAACCTAACACATATTGAGAAAGACCTCTGGAGGGCATTTCAAAACCATAGCTATAGATATCATTTTGAAATGCCCCACAGACACATTCGGCAAGGTATAACATATGTTGGGAAATGCTTTGCATATATGCCTTTGTGAGAAGCGTCTAACATTTTGGAAAAGGACCTATAGATGCACATTTAGGTAAGTGTAATATGTATTGAGGGAGCCTCAAAGACATTTAGAATGACATTCTTTACATTACAATACGTCTTTGATACACACATAGAGGTATAGAACCCTTTTCCAGCATAACAAGACACAGGCTTCTGGGTTGCCATGGTGACTGAATCTGTTAGAAATTAACATGGTATGTCCAATTTAAGGCTAACTCATTATATGATGGGTCATATCCCCGGGGTCGTACCCCCTTTAATTGGTAGTGCATCTAGAGTATTTTTGGAGTATTTGAATAGTGTGAGCTATATAAAGCAAAATGAGGGATTTCATTTTGCCAATTGCACTATATATGACACGATGAAAACTTACAATATTGGCCCTAGCTTGGTACACCCATTGTCTTCTCATATATCCGATTAAAACATAGCCTACCGGTAGTAAAATCCAATATTTGCACGAACATGTATAAGATAATTCATATATTAACAAACAATGGATAGTGGGAGGTACAAAACTTGAAATTATGTCATTTTTACCAATCATACATGAAATGTCATTTCATCACTCATGCAATACAGCAGAAAATACTGCAGTGAAATTAAAGTATATTTTCTTTGACCAGTTTATACTTCATGACAGTTTCATGCTAATCCTATCATTTTGACAAGCCTACCAGGGTATTGGGTACTTTGAAGAGAAACATGCCATTAACCATTACGTGACAATCTACCCTAAGTCCATAATAAAACTGTGATATTACATCAAGATTTACATTCTTCCTATTTTGTAGGATAGACTACATGGGGAATCGATTGTGACCTCATGTGCGTGTTGCAACTGAGATTGCTCAGAAAACAAAGTACAAGTAACATGTACTAGCAGTGCTACTACACAGAGAAAACTTTTTTAAAATAAAAACCAAATAAAAGGACACTGGAATTGAACTTGCCCATTTTACCTGAAGTAGCAATACTAACAACAGAAGCAACACGTAAGACTGAAGACGACAAGAAAGCAATCATTTCAAGGTGTCAGGTAGCAAGCTCTGTCTTTTGTGCTCTTTAAGAACAAAGGTAGCGTCTTCTTTGTGTTTAATTTTAAGTGGTACCACTTGTAGGCCGCAGACGCACGCTCCAAGAGTGGTTTTCTCTTAGGCCGCCCTGCTTCTAAGTTGTAAGATGAAGACTCGAATATCAATAGACCTAATGATGTGCGCCAGGGCGGCAAGGATCACAGACACCCGGCCTTTGTGTCGCCTACCCCCTCTTCATGGCCCCCTGAGCCCCAACCTCTATTTGCTAATTACAATTATTGTTTTATTTCCTCTAAAGATCAAGACCTGGAGATCATGACGCTGTTGTTGTCATCATCACTATAGGGTGTGTGTTTGTAAAGGAGCGGGGAGGGGGTACATGTGATGTGGATTGAATGTGTATATGAGCAAAACTGATGTGCTGGAGGAGCTGCATGGATGGAGATGGAAGGGCAAGCTGGATACATGCACCATGGGTTTGTCTGAGATCCAGGTTTGCTGGGACATAGGTAACTTACTGTTAGGAGCCTACCACATCAATCCTGGTTCCTTAGCAACCCCAAATTTTATATTTCCAGAGTAATTCCTAAAATATAAAAACATCTCCTCTCAATATGTTATTGCCATGCCATCAGCAAGACAACTATGCAATTCAATACAATTTTACCTAGTATATGTGTTGCTCACCAGCTAGTGCAAAGTCCAATCAGGTAAGAAATTGCCTTGTATGATATCTCATCAACCAGGGTGATTCTATATTTTAGCTTTTGTACTTTTGTCTGTTAGATTGTATACAGAGGCTGTTTATGCCATTGTGAAATGCGATATGTTTTGAGAAGCCTGATCCTCATGTCTTCAATTTCCTTCCATAATTAGCTTCAGTGAGTTTGAGTCGTTTGACAGGGGATAGAGACAAAATCGTTTATACGCAAACTTAATGTCGTCTGCTGAGGGCGTGCATTTTCCGCCAAATCCAGGCCCGCCCCCTTGCGAGCTTTACCTGAAACTCATACCCGCCCAACTGTTCAAACAGGATTCAAATATCAAAGCTGTCGTGGATTTAAACCCCCACACACTCCTCCATCTTCTCATCCTCATTCCCAGAGAATCCAAATCACGCGGCATCCGAAACTTGGCGATGAGACCGCTCGCGCACTTTAGGACGCGCACATAGGGGGAGGGGAGGGGCGCGCGATACATAAAAAGATCAACGTCTCCTGGTTTCCGGCGGTCGCGCGATCAGAGCTCAGGTGACGCACAAAGCGGTGTGTATTTTTGCTCCCGCCGCACACTTCACAGGCTATGTCATCTGGGAATGGGGCAATTTTTTTTTTGTAGCAGGGAGTCTGGGGTTGATCATGGCAGAGCTGGGTTGCTGACTTATCCCAGGGGTTGGCCATCTGTGTTCCCACCCTCGGGGTATATACTACAGAACAGGTATGCCTGTTGTTAGAATGTTGAATAAGATGAATGTGTCAATGCGCATGGTTGTTGTAAGAGTCAATGTTCCATGTAGAATAGTACATACTGATGGCATAATATATACACTTTTGTACTAGGCTATACGTAATGCGTTTGTGTGTACAAATAATATCATAATGAGATTAGAACCGCGTGAAGTTGCATGGATTTTTTTTTTAAGTAGAAGTATACTGGGGTAAATTTTACTTTTAGAACTCGCTAATCAACTAAAAAAAAGAGGTACCAATCAATAAACTTGCCACTGCCTTATTCCATAGTGGCTTATCACTATATAGGTACACCCAGTGGCTTATCCCTTCAATATAGGTACACGCCAATGAGTTCATTGGTATTTATCCCATGGTTGAAACATCTTGAACAGTTTTGCTGTCTTTCTTCATTCAGAATTATTATCTGGACGCCACTGTGCTCTATACAATGAACATACCTACAGCAACGCAGAAGCAATGCCTCTTACAGGAGCAACTAAAAGACATTGGCGCACAAAACCAACATTCATAGCGTGTGTGGGTCTTTGGATGTACACCAGGAGATATCTTAGACTGTTGTGGTGGTGGTGGCATTTAACGTATGGTGAAGGGGATATGGAGATACAGGGTGGTATGCAGGAGTGGGGAGGGGGGCTCCAGGGTGGTGCTGAAGATAGGTGGTAGAAGCATCCTCTGAGCACCTGAGGGGTAGGGATGCTGGATTGAGTAGTGATGGTGTGTTGGTGGGGGGGGGGGGGGTGATCCTACTACACACGCCCCTCAGAACCGAGTTTTTGCCTCCTTTGCCGCTGAAGGGTACCAGATATCAATACGCAGCATGGGAGAATAAAAACTGATTAAAGTGAGCGACGCAGGCTGGTCGCCAAGACGCGACCGATGCGACCTGGGGCGACACAGGGCCTGGGAAATTTGTAATAAGATGAATTCACAGAATACCCAAGCCTTTGTATGGGATTACCTCCTAACATATGTGAAGGACAGGTTCAGAGACTGGATTAGAATCCGACTATAGTGCCAAAGGGGGCGTTGGAAATAAGGGAGGGGTATGTTAATGAAATAAGTACATCCACATTTTAAAAAAGAATGCAAAGAGATGGTTTCACAAGAAAGATATGTTTTGTCCATGAAAGTGGAAGGTTCCATTATCTATATACACAGAGTATTGTCAAAAGAATTTAACTTGATGACACATATATAATGACTTAGATAACGTGGCTACGTAGAGTAAACACACTAGGTATCATTCTACACAATATTGTATCAAATGGCTCTACCGGAGCATTGTAAGCATTGCTCTACATTATGCTATGCCTATGGGTAATGAGAATACAACTAGTCTGCCTCTTAACAATCAGTTGGCCAGGTACTAATTGAATTCAGGTACCATTGTCTGAAGTTCCTAATGACGCCACGGACACCAATGACAGTTCCTCTCTGGGCCCCTAACAATAAGGCTAGGGGCACTACACAACTCTCCCAAGGCCGCTCAGGTCAAAGTCATCCGCTCTTTGACCTTAATGCCTCTGACCTTCAACCATCTTGTGCCTTGACCTTTTGACCCTAGGGCCACCACAGGAAGCGAAGGGATGGTAGTCTTTTTTGTTGCGCGCGCACATCATGGGGCGTCCCAGTAGAGCAGATTCATCAGCAGTTGGTAAAAAACACTAAAAGTAAAAGGTGAAAGTTGGAGCCGGTTAAAACGGTGTGGTAATTGTGGTGTGAGTTACCACGACTGTGATTCCGGTTTCAACCCGCCAGGTGTGCTAGCTGTACATGCAGGGGTAATGTATGGGTCCAGTGCTGAAGGAAATAGGAAGGGGTCTTGATTGTTTAGAATTTTCAAGTAAATCTAAATCAACTCTGATTTACCTTCAGTGTGCATTGAATACAGATACTCTAATGACAATCTTATCACTAGATAAAGCTCAATGATTATTACTGTGGAGAAATCATAGAATTTCTATAGGGAACACTTTAAAGCAATGAATCACATCATAAAGGTCTGTATTAACGATGGAGTGCAAAAAACAGCCATTATTTTTGTAGGTCTATCACATAATAGGTATCAATATGATATGATAGATGCTTGGGAATCCGGTCATTTCTTTCCGCACCAGACGTCAACACCTTTTTTTAAACATTATTAAATAGGACAAGAGCACTACCATCATCTCGGCGATATCACGATGTCTGAATTACATACACGATAGTGTTTTTAACTTGATGCTAACACGTTATGTTTTATTAATGTTTATTCAGTGTATTCCATGGCATGTTTTAGTCTCAGTTTGTTTTAAAATACTTTTTGTGCACTGGTTGTTTTTGAGTTTAGAGTACGGCTTATTTTAAGAGCGTGTGTTGGATGGTTCCCGAGGGAAAGGGGGTGTGTATATGCAGGAGAGAGGTAGGATGACCCTATCTTTCACATCATGAAAGTAAGATCCTTTCCTCCTCTTGGGAGATTTGTTTCTAGGGATGGGTTGTTTTTAACATACATTCAAGTCTCAAGTGATCGAAATCTCACAATCACTCTCCTGTCATGTATTTGCTGCTTTGACAATACAATGCTGAAGAGACGGTTGTGCTTGGAGAGTGACTTGCATACAATCTGCGCATGACCAGAGAGGATGTTGCGCGCGCACTCGAACTAGCAGACGACTTTTTTTCTTTCGGCCTCGCTTTGAAAAGCGTCCCGCTCGTTAGTCCAGAAATAGTCGCGTTTGAAACACATTAAACCGTGCCGGTTTTTAATGGGCAAAAACACTCCGCACCAGAATGAACAATAGAAAATTCCACCTTCAAAGAACACGTATGTAAAACGCTGGAAATATACCCCGTCCATAATCTCTGATACTTCAAAGAAACAACTCGCAGACGATTGTTTTTGTCGAGTTCGGGAAAAAAACATGGAATAGAAGAAAGGAAACATGGAACTTCCTTTATGGGTTTGATGATAATAATGCCCCTGGAGAGAAGCATCTAATGGTTTATGAAAGACAGAGAACATATATGTTGTTTTTATCCAAGGAGCTAGTGTAGGTATGTTGGAGTAAATATGGCAGGATTAGGTTTTTATAAGTATGTTCTATTTGATACCGCATTGCAGGGGCCACCCACTGAATGTATCCCCTGTCTAGTCCTCTCCTCTACCAGTTTACTTTAACCTTAAAATGCCCTACTTAGAGTACAATAAAAGATATTGCCCTTTTTCATCCACCTGTCCGAGTTTTTGCCCAAACTCTACATAAGTGTATTTCTATCTGCACATGAGTATAATGTATAAAAATGTTTTACAAAAACGGATGGTTTGAAAGCTAGTGTGTTTTAGAATGTAAATAGTACCTGAGTGAGAATCTAGGTCTGTTGTGACATGAGATCTTTTCTTTCGTGTTTTTTTTTTCTAGTTTCAGTCAGTTGAAGCCATAAAACCTGTTTTTGAATACGTAAATCTCAGTATTTCTATACGGAAAATCACTGCACAAAATTGAATGTCCATGTGGGGAGATGATAGATCAAAAGTTGTGTCAGAAGCATTGTCAAAAGATGTCATTTTGCAGGGTACTTTAGTCATCTATCATCATCAATGTTTGCAAAAGTCAATATATAGCCATGTCCCACTATGTGATTACATCAATAATGTCAACTGATAGAATGTTTAAAAAATAATTCATATATGTTAAATGAATTATTAGCAAAGTAAAAATTAGTTACAAAAAGAAATGACAAAAATTAATAGAAATTTATCATAAATCTATACATATATCCCCTCCATTGCTTAAAGTCCTAATCAATATACCCAATCCCTCATCCCTCCTATCTCTACGGGGTCTCATATGGAATTCATAAAGTGTGGCCGCAGGGCAATATTAGACTAAGTACATATTACCACTACAACCTTTAAATGTGCCAATACCGTGTCCAGTGTGATGCTAGAACCAATTATGCTGCACCACAAACGTACTGCATGCCATTAACCCTTTAAGGCAATCACAGTACTTTGATACTTTATGCCAATTTGGCAAAATAATGTATGAATGGGGCTTTCCTAACCTATCCTTAAAAAGGTATTTATCTCATCTTTTCTTTCCCATCTGTGTGTCCTGCAAACATATGGGTAGAATGACCACACAATCATCTATTACTTGATGTGTAATGTAGTTTTCTCGTCATTGATATGACCTTAGCTGTCGAAATGGCTTTAAACAACCATTACGCACTCACTGATGTATAGACACAGCCCTGGTGATTTTACTCATAATGGTTGATGGGTACCAGTTGTTATGCAATGCACCCTAAAAGTCTGCACTGAATAAAAGGAATTTTCTAATTGGTCAATAACGTATCCCGCTACGTCAAAATTCATGAAGAACATTACATATAACTCTTTGAACAGAGTATCAACCCTATAGGGTCAGCATGATGCACACATGCATCCATTGAAAGTAAACCCCCCAAAACTCTTGCATTCACGTATATAGGTCACAAACATGCATTATGTGGACTTAAAAGGGTTAAAAACCACCCTAACTTGGGGAAACAGGTGTGGCATGTAGGGCCCAGCATTGGTTTCTCCTGGCGACCGTAGGTGTCGCCACCTTCCGGTGTGAGACGTGCAAACTGTACGTGCCTCGATGTGCATACGTGTACGTGTACATGGTTATTACTTTGTGTGTGTTAGGGGGTAGGGGGTTGTATACGTGTTTCATTATCATCATGCAATACAGAGATAAGGGGACTTGTTGCGTGGGCTAGCTCGTCTTCCCTTTTACCATTGATACTCTTGAGGCATATGCAAAGGAATTTTTGTAGGATGGGTGTTTTTCTTGTGCTAATTTCCTTTGTAAATTTCCTTCTCTTATTTATTTCATCTTTCTCCCAGGGTGGTCGTGTGGAGGGGAGGCTTGTGATTACATGTTCCGCCCCACCCTTCGTATTCCCCCCCCCCCGTGGTTGTATCATCGACACCGTGGTATTTTGTTGTGGTAGGACCTGTGGTTATTTTATCTATGGGGTATTTGGTTAGGATTACAACAGAGGTTAGAATTGATATGGATAGTTAAGAAATCATACATGTGAGGCACTGCTGTATTACAGTCGGGAGTACTAGAAATCAAGCCCAAGATAATATTATCTTATCATTCAAATCAGTGTGCGCATTAATGGCTGATCCATAAATTATGTCACGCCTTTTTAGGCCTCTTTGGACCCCAACCCCTTTGTCACACTTTTACTATAGAAATATATAGGAGCCATGGACACCCCACCCCCACCCCTTCGGTATGACATAATTCTTGGATCGGCCATTAAAGGGCGAGGTACAGTAAGCACCGTCAGAGTAAGTAAGCGCCTACCTCAGATCATCCTAGTGTAAGTAGTATAGGAAATTGGGATTTGTTTCAGTGTGTAGTGCTAAGATATGCATTTGCATTTTTTCTGGACCCACCCACCCTCTTGTCACTGTTTGTGTATGGAATATATCATATATCCTTGTCAATGGTACCGAAAGACCCCCAGCCCACCCCCTAAGCAGTGACATAACTGTTGAACGTTCCCATATGTGCAGATTCTCTGTATACATGTGTGATGAACTACTCTTCTGTATGGATATTTCATACCAAGCCACGTTAAGGTAGATTGGTCGTCATGATGTACCAATAAAGTCCTGGCAAGACTGGTTGCCAGAACTTCATTGAAGTATCATGCCCATATGTGTCAACCCTGGAGGGTCGGCATGATGCTCCAATGAAGTGCTGGAGAGCGGCCTTTAAAGGGTTAAATGCGAGGTATACTACAGTAAGCACCGGGAGTAAGCGCCTATCTCATATCAGCATAGTGTAAGTAGTATAGGACATTGGGCTTTGTTTCAGTGTATAGTGCCTAAGCTATGCAAGGCCATAGTTACAGCTCCTGTCACTGCAGTGGGATATATGTGCAGATTCTCTGTATACATGTGTGATGAACTACTCTTCTGTATGGATATTTTATACCAAGCCATGTTAAATGGACTCAGGTGTTAAAGGAAGCTATATACATTAGTGTTATAACCCATACTAAACCGTGTTATCGGGGTGGATCCCCTTTAGGGGCAGCACATTGATTTTATGTACTTCACCCCTTTCTTACCATGATGTATGAATCCAGCCCTGGTGAGTAACTCGCCGGCATTGTATCTTCGCATCATGTTGACCCATGGTTGACCAACGAGTTGTGACATGAGTTACTGGGCCTGGCGAGTTACTCACATGGACTAGGTTGGTACATCTGGAAAGCAAAGAGTTGCCTTAATGAAAGATGATTCACGTTAAGGGTAAGCTTTCTAAGATCCAGAGCCAGCACCTAACACTAAGACTAGACTATATAAAATACTACCCCATATTCTGTCATGGCGTTATTTCCAACGCGCCAACGTTAGAGGCACCTTTTTCACTATACATCATTTTGCGCGCGCAGCCCAATTCATTCTACCCGGGGATAATTCCTCCTCAACACAAAAACGTGTAAATTAAAACGTCTCTCTCTGACGCCCGTTTTTCCCGCTAGAAGTCAGGCAAAGGCGTTTTTGCAGTGCCATAGCCGAGCCTGTCACAGGCTCGGCTGACGAATGGGCCTCGACGGAAATTCCCGAACATTAGGGCCTACCCAAGGTGGCACATCGTATAAATGGGATGTAGAATATGTCCATGCACTAATTATCAATAACCCCACTTCAGCTGAATTTATCTCATAATTATGATAGAAAAAAAGATTAATGCACAAACAATTAAGACCTATGTTCAAGGCCAACTTATTTTAATTGCCTATATTTGACTTAGAAGTGAAAAAGATAAACATAATTATAGGATTTGCCACGATGTTGAATACCTCATTTTTTTGATTGTCCATTAGATTTTTTGACTCGGCCACTCTTTGAAATTAATGGTATTTTGCATAATGAATATGGATTGTTTCTTTTTCTCTTCCGTGATGAAACTTCAGCCACGAGGGTATCGAATATCAGTTATGACCAGTGCAATAAACTATTAATGACCTGGATAGGGAGTCATTTTAATGAAGCCTATCCTCACCTCCCCCGATTAGTTGTAAGCCCTATTGGATAGCTTGAAGCAATGACTATCACCACCTCCCCAGAATGGTTGTAAAGTCAATTTGATAACTAGAAATGATGAACATTGTCTCTACTCAGGACTGCACCTTTAAACTATAGCCCTTGATTACCGTACTTGATAGTAAGGGCATCACACACTAGATGAAGTGCAATAACTAGCCCTACATCGCGTAGGAATAGTGAACACTAAATTCATTGTGTGTAGGTTTCATACACTTTCTCTCCATTTCTCTCAATTTGCCCCTCGACGAAAATACTTCTGACTTTACCACAGTAGAGATAGGGATGGGGATCAGTTGGGATATTTGGCATAAACAGCCGTTTAATTGAGCACAGTCTGTTGAAAACTGAGTACGCCTATGCATGGCTGATGTTAGTATAGACCTATAGTTTGGAGAAAAGCTTCGCTTATATCTCAAAATTCAAAACTCCAAAGTCCATCAAAGTCAGAGGCTCTATATATAGTCTCTCATAGCCTTACTACCAAAAAAAGGTCTCGCCACCTGGCTCTAAGACAGGTGCTACCCACTACAACGCCGACCCGGTCTGTTGCAGCTGGCTGCCAGCACTGTGTTTTGCCCAGCTATTCAAACCGGAAGTTTTCATTATGGAGAGCGATGTTTTGCCGCTAAAGACAGAAGAATTTGATGAAGATGCATCGAATGGGTCTGAGGCCAACACCCCTACCCCTCTTGGGGAAAAGGTAACTATTGTAGGCCTAAGAACTGCTATGCAGCAGATGCGAATAGGCCTTATATAGGCTGGACAGGTCTTAGTTAGTGCTGTCATCGTTCCTTTGGCTTGTTTTTTTATATGTAGATTCTGACTATACTAGTCTTGCTACTGTCTAGACAGGAACAGAATTTAGCCCTTTTATGCAGTAAGACCAGTAATACAGCTGTGCATCTAAATCTGAGCAGTTTCCATGACATAGGAAATAAATGTGACAATGCATTCCTAAGGCCTATCCGCTCATATAAGCTCTCAGTCTGGTTCTACTGGTATTAACTATGTCTATGGCATATGATCAGTGAGACAGTGTAACATTTTAGTCTACATATGGTTTGGCACTCTGGGTTCGGTTATCACAAATCCAAAGAGTATCGGTCTAAGCAATTCTCTCCGGCAGAACCTAGATTGATGTTAAGACGGTGAACTCTTTTGAATGATGAGAAAATATCCTTCTCCATGCATTTCATTCAAAGTGCTTAGTCAGCTATTTGAGCAAGTAGGTTGGCTGTATCTATACCGTTCCTACCATCGAAGACAGGGACAGTTCTGCTGCAGGCGCCAATTCTTTTTACATGACAAATAATATTGTATTCAATGATAGGGCCTATATTATAAGAGAAATATGGAAATAAATATGGACATCTTTACAAGTTCCCTTCCTGTGACTACAGGTCAAATCATTTTCAAGATATGCCCATGGTATTACTATGAACAATGTTTAAAAACTTACAGCAGGTTGATGTCGTATTGCTTGGCATATTACCTCACTCCCAACCCTCCCCATCAAACTCTGCACTACTCATAGCTGTTCTACAATTCTATATGTGTCTGCAGCTATAATGTCAATGCCAACCAACAGGCACATCCCCAGTGCACACTGGGCTAAAACCACTTTGTTTTAGTGGGGTTTTAAAGCAGGGGAAGTTGCTTTTAGTAGTAGCCCAGGCTATAGATTGTCTCTGGGAGAAGAATAGTGGCCATTATTATCGGGCACCATCACTCTAACTGCTCTTACAGGCCCAGTCAGCTCACCCAACATGCAATACACTAACCTTTTTTACTGCCTCGTTTCATTTATTTCCCAATAATTGTGCATGCTTCGTGGCAATGTAAAGGGGTCTGGTTAAGACAGGGTGGAGAGAGAGTCTGTGTGGATCATCCCTGACCATATCCAGATAGCACTTTATCCACTGGTTGCTTCGGTACGTGAATAGGAATGGTTTAGTTGGAGAATGTAATATTGGATCTGTATCATAAGTACCAAGGTTATGCCTGAGAGTCGCTGTCCTTTTTGATCTCACGAGGCAAGTAAGAATGTCAAGGCAAGTTATGCACATGGTATGATAAAATCTGTCATTTAACATGTATACACACCCATCAGTACATACACAAATGTATTCTTGGTCTAGGTTGGGCCCCATGTGCACCACCATATTTGTGATTCAATACTGAGCTAATGGATTCCAGGATGATATAGATCTAAAATGGCATTTCCTCACCTCCTTAAATTTATCAGATTGATGTGCCCAAGTGTCCCTTATTGCTTTCGCATTCTAAATTACCATGGTATCATATTGAGATTGAAGCCTGGTTAAAAAAATATAGCATAACCATCACTAATGCATGCAAAGTAACGGACACCATGTCGGTATGCTATTTAATCTTAGAAGTGGGGGGAGTGGGTCCCATGGTTGGAGGGAGTTGTAGTAGTAATTCATGGGATTCTGAAAGTGATATATTTATGGGGACTAGTGGCATTTAATATGAGTCTGTGTAAGATAGTGTAGACCTGAGATAAGGGTAATGCTGTTATATCCTCAGTGTGATCTCAACATGATAAGGCGTAACTCACGACTTTTTTTTCAGATTAGTGCACCCCCCCTCCCAAATTATCATTATAGTGAGCAGATCCTATTTCGAGATGCAAACTGAATGCAAGATGAATTGAATGGGTTGGGGTCTGAAAAATAAGTGTTTGGCACCGTGGCTACAGATCTACGATGTACTATTTGGAGAACCGGTCATTTTTAAGCTACTTCATGTCCAGTATGTTGAGGTTGAGCTATGGAAGCTTGAAGTGGGACCTGGAGCATAATATGGGCAGGGCGGATGCAGAAGAGAACATGGTTTAGGGGGAACGGAACACCAAATAAAAAATTGTTCTATGAGGAGGCACAGTCAGGGTTCAAATTCCTGTAGTTTAGAGTCTAACCAAGACCTATTTTTAGGGGTTTTATGGGGCAACGTCCCCCCCCCCTCCTAACCGCCCCTGGTGATTTCAGTACAGCTCTATATTATAGTGTATAGGGCGTGTTGGTCACCCATGGATATTAGAATATAGCACTGTGTAATGGGATGCCAATCAAAGGCATAAAAGATATTTGTAAAAGAACTGAGCATGTTCCTCTTCAACAACCCCTTTAATGCCTGGTTCTCTCTGTGCCCTGACTGTCTTCTCAATGCAATACATTGTATTTATGTTTGAAATCTTTTATGCCTGAAGGCCTCATCTAACTTTGGTGGAGCTCCTCTTACCCCGCCTATCTTTCATCCCATGGCATGAATCTGAATATTATACCAAATTTCTCTTCCTCACAAATAACTGAGGCATATTACCGAAGTTGCTACAATCATCATGGCATTATGATGTATCTGATATTAACCCCTTTAGCGTAGTATAGTTCATCATTGATGCATTATGCCCTTTGGTGGTCATGATGCATAAATGCAACTTTGTTTGGTAACTCATCAGTGCTGCACTCATTCAGTACTGATACACCAGTGAAGTGCTGACGAGTGACTCACCACTGATGCATTGGTGTATCATGACGATAGACTTGGTGTATCATGACGATAGACTTTAGATTTATAGTGAACAACAGACTTGACTGACCATACTAGATTAGACCGAATACATGTAGATGCAGTCTCTATCGGGTATTTCTATAGGTGTATTATGAAGGTCAATCATCCACATCTAATTTCGTCTCCGAGGAAAATGTTATTTTTGCATATGGATATGGCCATTAGGCGATGTACTATTTGAAACATGGTTGACACTCGGTCTACAAAATAAGTGGGTTTATTGTTGTTAAAATAGGATGTATATGAATGATATGACTGAAAACAAAATTTAATTAATGAAAACTTTAGGTAATATTTCTTGTATAAAACTTTAGCCTGGTACTTGTGGGGTAGGAGGGTGGTTAACACAGGCTTCAGGTTGTAATGATTATGATTGGTTCCTCGCAACATTTTTGCCTGTTTTAATTGCATACCACGTGTTGCACACTAGATGTCGCCACTATTAACCCATTTTATCCCTTTTTACTATTGATTAACATCCACATGGTCAAGGACAGGGCAGGTTAGACAAGTGGTAAATCTCTCAGACCACATACATACATAATTTACCTAGTAAGGAAAATATTCATTGTAAAAGAATCTTGATTTATATTAAAAAGAAATCTTGATTTTATAGCTGTATTTAATCATTACATCCGGAAGTAATTCGTATGCAGGACATAGTTATTGTGGTCTGAATAATAATGATAGTCGTTACATGAAAGGTTAAGCCTCGATATCCACCGTAATGTTGAATAATGACGATCAATATTATATCTAAACAATCTTAAATGGGACAGAACGGAGAGGGCAAAGAACTTGATATAGACAAACTTGCACATGTGTAGACAGCGAAAAGCAGAGAGAGGACTGACACATAGACTTTATTACATGTATACCAATTGCTCTAATGGTAGTCATCAGAATATCAAATATTGATCCATTGTATCACCATCTTCAGAGAATGAGTGAGTAAGTCATAAGATTTGAATACCAATAGGTATTACAAGCACGCATCATGCACATACTATCCTACAAGCACGCATCATGCACATACTATCCTACACTATCCTACCTTTTGCTGTAAATCTACAGGAGGTGAGTCACTGTAATTTTAATTTTACAGCACAATCCACAGTAATCATACAGTGACAACCACTGTGATCATGCAGCAAGACCATTCAGATCTACAGAAACATATGCTGTAAATTAACTGCAAAATATGTTGTAAAAGTACAGAAAAAAATGTCTTGTAAATTAACAGCAATATTTTCTGTGAATACATAGCAAGTTTTGCTGTAAATGAACAGCAAAATATACTTTAAATTTACAGAAAGGGGAGAGAAGTAGAGAACCATCTCACCCAAACCATTTCATGGCCATTCAGTTTGCTATAAGAATATATATATATATATATATATATATATATATATATATATATATATATATATATATATATATATATGCATATATACATGCATACTGCACATTATGGTATACTACTGCCCTCAAGTGGCAGAAACTACAGAGGTAGGGCTATTCAGGTAAAGCCTTTTTAGGGCCATTGGGGTGACTGATAAGCCTAGGGCATAGGTGTATGCAAGAGTAATCATACAGGACAACTCGCTGTACATATGTATCTACAGGTAAAAGCTTGTCACTAAACAGTGACACTCAGTGTATTTGAGAATACTGCTTTTCCCCTATTAATTTACAGAGAACCTTCCTATTATATACCAGTAACTCTTTACAGTGTATAACACAGACTATCCTAGCTTTCAAACATGCCTTAGTTACAATGGCAGGTGAATTGAGCATAGGAATTATTGAAACTTGGAGAATACTCAAATCAAGATCAGTGTTTAGGATTTAGAAATAGATATTCTCCCATAAAACAGAAAGCAGTAAAATGTGAACGTTCTTATTATTACTATAATATGCTTTAATAACCAGGCAGAGCCTGAGCGTCCCACGTGGCTGGTTGTAATTGGAGTTTGAATATTACTGGAGGAAAGAAGTTTTTTTAAAGGACCTTATGACTCATCCCACTTCAATATGAGGACAGAGGTTGGGGCTGTAGAGAAAGCAGGGCAGTGACTGTCATCTCAATCCCCTCGTGTAGCTCACCTTAAAATGATAGAGCATGCATTGAATGCAGGTTAACTCCTTTATAACATTTTAATCATATTTGTTTTTTTCACAGCAAGCATGACTTTCTCATAAATTTACATAACTGAAATGCAAAGAATGGCACAATCCCAACTGTCTGCTTTACCTGCATCAGGTTAACGTCCATGTTGTATAGGATTACCCTAGTATCATTGCCGAGCTAGCGCTGCCCAATTGCATAGCTTCGTGATCAACAGCTCTATTTTGAATTGAACATTATTGTTCCATGAATATGGAAAATATTAAAAAACTAGAGATGACGTCACTTTCACTTCTGATTCAGGCTGTAGGCCTATATCACTTGGCTCTGTCTAGAGTGATACAACCCAAAATTCAGCTCATAAAGAAACACCCAGTTTGGATTAATTCCCCATAATCTCTGTCTACATATATCAATATACAAGTGTAGTGTATGGTGCATAGTAGGCTCAAAGCGTGACTGAAGCTCGTTCTTGTAGCATGCACTTATAAGAGATGCTAAGATGGGGACCAGCGTGTCCCTGGAAGTGTGTGTTACACAGAGACAAGGTACCCGTTATGGTATGTCATATCAGTGGATTTTACCTCAACCAGCGCAATTGAAAATGGCAAACCCATTGAGCATCTAGGCGCGCTAAGGCCCATAGACCCTACATGTCTCTATTCCAGCATCTACACCCACATAAAAAGAAAGATTCCCAAGCAATAGATGATATGTATAGATAAACCTTTTAACAAAACAGTGACAATCGTTATGTAGAGTTTTGACACACGATACATGCAGCTAGAGAGAGAAGAGCCCTTCCCCCGAGAGACATTATATTTAAGCTATGCAGTATCATCTAGAACGATAGCTTGCTTATCAAATAATATGTCATAGATAAATTGGGACGGGAATCATTGTACAAAACTAGTAATGTATGTTATATATGATATATATATATATATATATATATATATATATATATATATATATAACATAGTATTTGATATGATTTACTTTAAGAGCCCAAATTACACACACACACACATATATATATATATATATATATATATATATATATATATATATATATATATATATATATTCTTATAGCAAACTGAATGGCCATGAAATGGTTTGGGTGAGATGGTTCTCTACTTCTCTCCCCCTCAATATTGCCTCAATAATGACATTTCATTGTGATTAGTATCAATGCATGCACGCAGTGCACCGATAAATGATATTGTGGGGATGATCCCTATGGACTGACCTCAATGGTAGAGAGTGTAGCAGTGTTTTTTGTAGCCTACCAATATATAAAATACATTTGTTGTAGATTAACTGAACCTCTTGCTGTAATTCTACACTTCTAGTTTCTGTAAATTTACAGCAATAGTTGCTTGAACCTCAGTTGCCAGCAAAACTTTCTGTAAATTCAAAGTATATTTTGCTGTTCATTTACAGCAAAACTTGCTATGTATTCACAGAAAATATTGCTGTTAATTTACAAGACATTTTTTCTGTACTTTTACAACATATTTTGCGGTTAATTTACAGCATATGTTTCTGTAGATCTGAATGGTCTTGCTGCATGATCACAGTAGTTTTTACTGTATGATTACTGTGGATTGTGCTGTAAAATTAAAATTACAGTGACTCACCTCCTGTAGATTTACAGCAAAAGGTACTGGAACCAAAGTTACCAGCAAGATTTGCTGTAAAATAACCCTGGCTACTACTAACAGTGTAGGATAGTATGTGCATGATGCGTGCTTGTAATACCTATTGGTATTCAAATCTTATGACTTACTCACTCATTCTCTGAAGATGGTGATACAATGGATCAATATTTGATATTCTGATGACTACCATTAGAGCAATTGGTATACATGTAATAAAGTCTATGTGTCAGTCCTCTCTCTGCTTTTCGCTGTCTACACATGTGCAAGTTTGTCTATATCAAGTTCTTTGCCCTCTCCGTTCTGTCCCATTTAAGATTGTTTAGATATAATATTGATCGTCATTATTCAACATTTCGGTGGATATCGAGGCTTAACCTTTCATTTAACGACTATCATTATTATTCATGTATGTGTGTGTGTGTTTCTTACTTTAAGAAATAAACGTTTTATTACTTGAGATTATAAGAAATATGGCTTTGGTTGTGGTGACAACTCTGTGTCAGGTGTTGTGAACCACGTAGTTTCAGTCTTATCTGTACAGGGTCAAGAGATGGTGTCCTCATTAATGATACCCGTCACGCAATGAGTTGTTATGAGTCTTAGTATAAGCCTAAACAGGGATAATGGCTTAATACGATTTAGGCAAGAGAAAATCCCCACCCCCCCCACGCTCACACACACATATCCTCCAAAAAGAAAGGGGAGAGGGGAAAAAAGAGAAAATGTAGTCTATTAGACACATACCTAATGTGAAATCAGTGGAATGTCTGTTTGGGAAGAGAGGTGCTACCGGTACACATTGAAGGTTTGTGCATGTCCAGTGAGCCTCTTATTAATGAGGGAGGGATATCTAATTCAATTATTCTTATCACAAAAATAATAAAAGAAAAATGCATTTCTGAAATCCATAGGCCAACGTCTTTTTGTTGCAGCCTAAGGTTGCAGACTTTCATTCTAATGAAATAGAGTCAATTACACTACAGTCATAACATATACTATGCCTTGATCTTAGATGGATAGAATAGTATTGTCACGTTCAATATACAACAGTCATGTGTATGGAAGAACATTATGGATGTCAATGATAAAACACATAAGTAGAACAACAGCAGGTCATTGTCATTGATAAGCCTTATCTACTATACTAATCAGTAATGTTGATGAGCATCACTCAATGTTTGATATAATACGTAGAGGTGATTATTAGGTACTAGTAGATGTGGTATGAGGGGCATCTGTGTATAATGGGTCTTCATTGTATCCCTCACCCTAACCCCTCCCATTAGACAATAATTATCTCTCCATCCCAAGGGCGTAGGAAAAGGAGGAGCAGGGGGGCTGGGCCCCCTCAATCATAAAGGAGGGGGCCTGAGTATCTCTTCCCCCCTCCAAAATAGAATTGTCAAGAATTCATTATAAATTAGACAAAAAGCTAAAACTTTGCATCTCAAATTAGATTAATATACATTATGTAGTGAAGGGATAGGGAAAATGTGGGCCTGAGCCTCAAATCAGATCTACAATTCAATGAAATTTATTTTTCTGTACAAATTCTATATAGGTATATATATATATATATATATATATATATATATATATATATATATATATATATATATATATATATATATATACAGTCAGCCCTTGCTTCCCCGAATTTGGAAAATGCAAGGAAAAATATCTGAGGAAGCAAAATATTCGAGGATTCAAGTCCAAATATAATAGAACATATAGAAAAGTTGCAAAATCTTTGTCTGAGGTAGTGAGGGATCTGAGGAATTAAAGGGTCGATGAAGTGAGAGCTGACTGTATATATATATATATATATATATATATATATATATATATATATATATATATATATATATATATATATATATGCGTCATCAAGATTGAGCCGACAATTGAAGGTGATCGTAGGCCCATTTTCCACCATCCGATATGGCCCTTCTGTCAGCCGCTAGACCCATACCCAGCAGATTGTCGTGACTCCTCGTCAACCTGTGTGAAGTGTCGCTAGATGGAACATGACGTCGCTATAGCACAAGATCACCAATAATAGCAATGGTGGTGATCACATGGCCTCACCTCAGATGGTGAGGATGGTCATCACTCAGACTCACCAAGGATGGCGACGCAGGTGATCACTCACCTCGCTAGATGAAACACGCACCTTATCATAGCGCATGTTCACCAGGGATGGCGAGGATCGTGATCACTCATCCTCACCAGGGATGGTGACATGAGTGATCACTCATCCTCACCAGGGATGGCGACATGAGTGATCACTCATTTCGCTAGATGAGACGCACACCACGTCATAAAGCACATTCACCATGGATGGCAAGGATCATGATCACTCACACTCATGGGGGATGGTCACTTGGGTGATCACTCACCTCACTAGATGAAACACGTACCTCGTGATAGCACAAGTTCACCACAGATGGTGAGGATCTTGATCACCCACACTCACCAGGGATGGCGACACGAGTGATCACTCACCTCGCTAGATGAAAGGCACACCATGCCATAGCGCACGTTCACCACGATTGGCGAGGATCGTGATGACTCACACTCACCAGGGATGGTAAGGCGGTTGATCACTCACCTCGCTAGATGAAACGCGCACCACGTCATAGCGCAGGTTCACCATGGATGACAGAGTGGTGATGACTCAGACTCACCAGTGATGGCGACACTGGTGATCACTCACCTTGTTAGATGAAAAGCTCATAATCATCAACATTGGTAATCATGCATCCTCACATCTGCCAGATCAAAGTATGTTTTGCCAGAGAAGGTCTTGCCATATGTATTTTCTCTCTAACCAAAGACAAGGTGTTCATGTAGATATTTCCCTATGTATTTTTACTGTAACCAGAGAAAAGGTGTTTAAGGATAGTTGCTTTCATTTTAGAGATACCTCTATCTAAATTCAATTGATATTTTCTCTATATAAACTTGTTTGATTCAACTCTGAAGTATTACATGATAACCATTGTGAAACAAAGCACATTTGATACGTATGGGACTTATACTTCATGCCCACACTTCCTAGATAGGCTACATGTTGAACAGTGGTGCTGTCTCAACAACTTTGGCAATGGTGGTGATAAGTTGCCATTCTGAGTGAGAGTGAGTGACAGATGATGCAATCCTCAAAGAGCATTGACTTTGAGTGACACAAATTCATGCATTGAGTGAGACCAATGTTGGCAATGGTGGTGATAAGTCGCCATTTTGTGTGAGAGTTGATGACAGTGGCACACACTCACACAGGGAGTGACATCCATGTCAGTGATGGTGGTGATAAGTCGCCATTTTGAGAGAAGATTAACTAGGGGTGACACAAACTCATGCAGTGAGTGACAGCCATGTGGCAATGCAGGTGAAAAGTCGCCATTCTGAGTGAGGATTGCATCATTGACAGACAGTGGCACATATTGACGGAGTGAGATCCATGTTGGTGATGGTGGTGATAAGCTGCCATTCTGAGTGAGAGTTGACTGGGAGTGGCACATACTCACGCAGGCAGTGAGATCCTTATTAGTTATGTTGGTGATAAGTCGCCATTCTGAGTGAGACCTGACTGGGAGTGGCACATAATCACACAGTGAGTCAGATCCATGTTGGCGATGGTTGTGATAAGCTGCCATTCTGAATGAGAGTTGACAGTCAGTGGCACATACTCACGCAGTGAGTTAGATCCATGTTGGCGACTGTTGTGATAAATCACCATGCTTTGTGAGGGATGACAAGGGGTGGTACATACTCACACAGTGAGTGAGATCATGTTGGCAACTGTTGTGATAAATCGCCATGCCATCTGAGACTGACACACAGTGGCGAAACATGACGCAGTGAGTTATCACTCAAAAAGGAGTCACCATTGATGACCAATCATGGCGACAGATAACGACAATTTGCTGGATAGTTTCACCACTGTCGGCCAACAGGAGCCATGCCCCACCATTGAACCCTATGGCAGCCCTGTCGGCTGAGGTGGTCATGTGCAGCAGCTGCCGATAGAAGGACCATATCGGGTGGTGGAAAACGGCCCTTAGCGGGGCCCCAGTTGGGCACCCCAAATGAAGATTTGCTTCCTACGCCTCTGAATACTATTTATCCCATCCTATCTCTAGATGGACTACAAAGAGCGTATGAGGTCTACACAGAGAAAATAAAGGGAGTCAAAAGGGGAGTCCAAGCTTGCAGCCAGAATGACTCCCCTTTCTGACAAAAGGGAGTCAACTGACTCCCTTAAGGGAGTCTGGAGTTTTGCAGCCAGAATGACTCCCTTTTACTATAAAGGGAGTCCAGGTCACCTTTGACTCTCTTCCAAAAGGGAGTCTAACCACTCTTCGACTCCCTTTCAAGCAATTTGATTCCTCCTAAATACTAGTTATATCTAGACCCATGGTCTTTAGAGACTGAGTGTAATGTCAGTCATACTTCATCTTTAACACCTCTGCATTGCAGGGTTAAAGATGTTAAAGGAAATTGACCTTCCTTCAGTATACATCAGTTGTCATGATGAAGCAATTGACTATTTGTGCATTTAGCTTTCTGATATATGTTCAGAATTGGTGTCTAACACTTCTGAATGTAATTTAACTGCTCATATATCAACTGATTTGTGCTATTCTACTGTATTTTATTTCGAGGGTATGTACTGATTGTATTATAATTGAATTCTGTCAATATAAATGTCATTATCGTATATTCTAATCAAAATAAAGATAAGTGCATCCAGATAAATCCTCTATTGAGATAGTGCTTCCATCTAGTGGTTAAAAACTACTTGACTCCCCTTGCATACACTGACTCCCTCAGGGAGTCAAGGTCATCCGTGACTCCTTTATTCACCACTGACTCACTCAGACTTTGCTGAAAGGGAGTCAGGGTCATGTGACTCTGAATAAAAAGGGAGTCAGATAACCCAGAAAGGGAGTCTGGGAAGCGCTGACTCCCTTTATATACCCCAGACTCCCTTTGTGACTCTGTTTATTCTCTCTGTGTAGTTATAGAGCTTGATGCAGTGATGAGTGTGCTGATCAATCACTGAGATGCAGCCTCTGAATCATTATGATGCACTCTTAGATATGTTTTGAGATCTGAATCATTATGATGTACCCTTATAGATATGTTTTGTAATCTGAACCATTATGATGTACCCTTAGATATGTTTTGAGATCTGAATCATTATGATGTTCCCTTAGATATGTTTTAAGGGCTCACCAATCACTAGGATGTAACTTCTCAATCATTATGATGTTTACATATATAGGTGTTTACAGTTTAAACATCAATATAATGGAGCTTTTCAATCAATATGGTGTATACCTATAGGTATATATGGACAACCTCTCAATCATTATGATGTATACAATACATAGATCTAAGTGTGTATCTAGACAGCTTTGATATCAATTCTAACGATGTATACTCAATCATTATGATGTATATGACCAATTTCAATGATGTAGCTTATAACTTATCATGTATTATGATGTACCCCTATAGGTTTGTATGGTCAAGTTACCAATCACTAAGCTGTGATTTATCAATGTGCATTATGTATTGTTCTACTGGACAGTATATCTAAAAAGTATAACAATGGTGCATGGTTATCATTATAATCTGATATAGGCCCATATCATTTTTAGTACATAGCAAAATATGTCATTATATCCATTATAGTTGAGGAAACATGTATTTTCATATTAAAACTGGTGTGTAGTAGCAAGTGGTGACTTCACATTCAACAATGCAATGCACAATACTCTATCATGCCCCAGAGTAGAATATGGACATGTACCCCAACATGCATGTAATACAAATAATACATTTGTAATACATAGCCACTTATATACAACAACATATACTCTCTCAATCTGCTGTGTGTACCTCGGCACCTGGTGAGGTGTAGATGACGTTAATGACGTGAGGTCATTAATGACGGATATGAACCATCACCAAGCACACACCAGTACCACCCTCCTCTCACCACCACCCTTCCCACCACCACTGCCACTGGCACCACCCACCACCCCTTACATCGCATACAGCACACATGCCTCCCTCCCCTTTTTTACTCCGTTCCACCCTCCTCTACTGCTACCAAGTAGTACCCTGGATTTTTATAATGTATTCCCCGTCGCGAGCCTGGATGATTCAAAGTCCTTTAAAATTCAATTTAATTTTCCATTTTGAAAAAAAAGGAAAGAGAGACACCCGATGTACAGTCAGCACTAGCGCACGTACCACGCTATAGATTTAGTCATATCCAGGCCATCTAAGTCGTGCATTCGCCGACGTGCCCTCACTTCATATACTTCATGATAATCTTGAAATTTACTTTTTTTATTTCTCTCAGCCTTTAGAAATATCTTATCTGGTATACTTTTTATCTCTCACATCCGCACACATACACACCGATATTGAAAGTTAACTGCATTGCAATTCGAATCGCGCGCGTTTTTTATTTTCTTCATTTTTTTCACCAGGCCTCTGGTGTGTTTTTTGCATCCGCGCAGTTCTGTCGGTTTTATGTGCAGAGATTTTTTTCTAGGCCAGTCATGAGGCGGGTAGGTTGCTGTGAGTAGTAGTAGTCGAGGAGTAGCAGCGCGGGCCAGGCAGCATTTCAGTCGGCCGCACTTCAAATTAAAGAAAAAAAACTCAGGTCTTTGTCCTGTCTAGTCTAGATCAGCGTTGGTGGCGCTAAAGGCGGCGCGGCGCGGGACGGCACGGGACGGCAGTCGGCGCACACCACCATGACGGAACAACACCTTACCGCCCCAGATGCTTTTTCACACCACTATCAGGAGGCGATCCTCAGCCTCAAACGCCGCATGCTGGCCGAGGAGGCCGCCCTGGAGGCCATGGGGCTAGACCGGAGCACACTAGGACTCTACTGCACCCCCCTCCCGCCACCCAGCGCCGAGCAGCAGGCCGGAGCCGGGGACCACGGGGGCGGCCCGGGAGGAGGAGGCGCGGGGGGACACGCGGGCACTGGCGGCATTGGCGCCGCTCTACCGCCGACGACGACGCACCTACCGCCGCCTCCTCCCACCCCGCCGCCATCGTCGACGACCAACGCCATCACGTCCACTTCCTCCTCCAGTGCGGCGGCTTCCTCCACCAGCAGCGCGGCTGGAGCGGACCCGGGGTGCCCCCAGCAGGGCGTGACGCCGCCCGGCCCTCAGGGACCCCAGCACCAGCAGCACCACTTCCTGCAGCCAGGTTACCACCATCAGCACCAGCACCACCAGGAGTCCACCTACCAGGACCACCACCACCACCACCAGCGTCCACCTCACGACCCCTACCTGGGGCTCTATGGACATCCCCATAGCACTGCTCGGGGGGACAGTAGGGCACAAACGCCCCACTCCCCCACCAATGGCCACCTCAACAGCACCATGCCCATGCAGGTAAAATTAAAACTTCCTTCGCCCGCCCCCCCCCCCCTCTAAATTACCCCATTCCCCATCCTCTACCCCCAAGTTGCTCAGTAGTCACCGACCGCCTCGAACGCCGACTCTATGATCGATACGCGCCAAAGTGGCCATCCACCTGTAGTACGGTCAACAGCCGCATGATGGCAGCAGCGGCTGGAGACGCTTGTTCCACTTGTTCTAAGTTGCAGTGGTTGATGACTTTCACATTCAAGGCAACATGACCGTCTACACGTCGCTGACGTTGCGTCCATGACGTGAGGTCACTAATGAGGATAAAGGCTAGTGGTATTGATATTCAAAGGTCAATTCGAACCTTGGATATCGAACTTAAGTAAGCTTTAGGTATGGTTGGTTATTGGGATTGTAAACTATTGCCAAAACAATATGTATACCTCTAGTAGTACCCCCGAAAAGTTTTACAGAGGTGATTTAGTGATTTGTACCTTGAAATTTAAGAAAATTCAAACTTTGTGAAAGTTAACTCAGGATGCGATAGGTGTGCATCGTATTCTGGGACTCAACGGTAGGCCTTTATGAAAGTAGGACTACCTGCTGTTTTATAGTAAAACCCAGGCATGTTTATCATAGATGGAACCAGAAACCAAATCACAGCCCATAGGTTCAACCACCTCCGAATTTCTAAAGGGCAAGTGACCAGTTCTGATGTTGGATTTTGGGGAAAGGGACATTTGTATTTCCTTATTTCAAATGGGCTAGCACAGTATACTTACAATTTCCAGTGTGTAGGTAAGATTGAGAATATACGGCTATGGAACATCTGGACCAACGATCCAGAGAAAACAGCGAGAACGTAAACGCTACTTATGATCCCTGAAAAGGGTTTTTAAGATCGTTACATTTGTGTCTGAAACATAACCCTATAAGGGTCGCATCGTGCATCAATGCATCATGCAGTCAGCGTGTGGTTGATGCACTCCCGCAGGGTCAATATGATGCACCAATGAAGTTCTGTCGAGCCTTACTGGCACTTCAATGGTAGCCAATGGGCATGATGCACTCATTCAATAGCAGCTTTTAAAGGGTTAAAATCTTAAGAACCACGTGCTGCAGATCCAGGCAACAATGGTGTTGTATCATGCCAGCCCTCCAGGAGTGCATCAAACCCATGGAGTTACCACTGTAGCCCTGGCAGCTAGGTGTTTAGACAGGGCTGAGTTCATACACTTTTATAATTATGAGGATAAAGAATATCCACATGTATTAATGCATGGTGCTGCCCTTAAAGGTTTCACTTTATAAGTATTTATCACATCTCTCACTGCCGTCTGTACATGTGTAACTCCCATTTCTGTTCTAGACAAACACAACCCTCCCTTACATCTATAAATCTCACTTCTGTTTTCCAGACTGGAGATATTTGTCTCTGTCTGTCCCCAAATTACATCAAAAGCAAACATTTTTCATGTGTTTTTTTGTGTCTAACTGCGGAACAATCCCCATGTTGTTGGGGTCTGCTCTGCAGTCTTTTGTGCGTCGGAAACCGCAGTGGTGTTACACAGTTCTCCATGCCACTACTGCAGACCTGTGTGTTGTAGTATAGTGAGTTGGGATGGTGGTGGTAGGTTTTTTAATCCCTTCTTTTTTGGTGATGTATTTTTGTCTGGGCCCACTCTGGGCTCTGACCTAGTCTGTCTGCCCTGCCCCAGTAACGTAAGACACCTTCAACCCAGACACCCCCCCCCCCCCACCAGTGTGTGCCTTTGCCTGACCCTCTACCACAGTACAGTTCCGCATGCCTCTACTGGGACGGGGGAGAAGAAAAAAATGAGCCGACAAAAAGAAAGGTATAGGGTGGAAAAGTACCACTGAAACTGCGCTAAAGAATGTCTGTACTTTTTATGTTATGTATAGGTCGGCTATATGGGTCTGGGATGTGGTTATACATGTATACGTTATATAACCGGGTCATAATACTGGTCGTACATAACGGTTAGGTTGGGGGAGCTCCAGGGGTGCTGAGGATAAGTTATCACTGCTGTCTAAAGGTCCATGTGATTTATGGAGGATGGTGGGGTGTAGATTCTAGGGTATGTGATGTTATGTAGGAGTCTAGCCTCTTCTAGCTTTTTTCCACTCAAAGTGATTCCAGCTCGTGATAGCTACACATGGTCTAGGATACCACTCCCAGCCCTATCCAGAACACCCACCCCACCCAAAACTTTCTGTTGTGGTCACAGATTGTTTTGGTGGGTGTTTTCGTGTTTTAGAGAGCATATTTTTGTTGGGCCGCTGACCCAGTGAGAGTGACCTCGCAGTGCTTTAGTACTGTAGACAGGGTGATATACTGAAGGCACTCTGGAGGAGGTGGGACCATGGTTTAGAGACACCACCTCCTGTACTAGTTTGTATCCAACCCCAACCCCACCCTCATCCCAACTTCTTTTCCACTGATCCCATTTGCCCTATGAATATAAACATTCCCCCTGACTCATAAATCAAGTCATATATATATGTTATATCAGTACATGTTGTCCAAATGCTTGTGTGTAGACTTGTTTAAGTCTGGGGTGAATGATATTCTTTAGTTTACTTACTGTGATTATTGTTAGAGCACCTGTAGAGAAGTGTAGGGATAAGAGGGATAACCAAGATGTTGTTGCCAACCTGAATGAGAGGGATTTATGGACTTACAATATTTTATATAAGTATACTAGCCTCGTAGCCTTCTCCTATCAAAAGCATTGTCATTTTCCTCTCGAAAATCCTTATTAGCTTCTCTGTCCGACCTCTCCAATAACAAGTTGACATTTTTTTTGACTTATTGCACATACTCCCTCACCAAAAATGAAAAAAAAGAACGTAAAAGGGGAGAAAAAGGGGGGGGGGGTACCAGCATCTCCCACCACCCACATCTTTGTACTCCCCATCCCTCCTCACACTCGGGCCTCCCTAGCCCACTTAAAAGGGTCTATATCTCGTCTTTCCTATCCCCTCAGATGTGTGTAGTGCACATATGCGCGGGCACCGACACATTCCTCTGTGAAATTGTGTAATGTCGTTCTCGCCATGAATATGACCTTAGCTGTCGAAATGGCGTTAAACATCTATTACTCACTCACTCCCTCCTCACACTAGAGATGGGGAGTGAGGAGTCCGGCTGGGGTATGCGATTATAGGGTTTGTTTTTCCACCTGGAAGGTTTTGGGCGTAAGTTGATGGGTTCACATGTTCAGTCCAATTTTCTGTAATTGGAACAATTGGCAATGAATAGTTTACCACCCTTGTAGATTCCCTACGAAAATAATAATGAGTTTTCTATAGTAACGTTCTTGGCCATACTACTATATATATATACAAAAAATGTATCTATCTCATTTTCACAGAAGTGTTAACCTGTTCTGTTCTTCTCATACTTTTATGTTTAAATGAAATAAGAAATGAAGACAAAAGCAAAAGAAAAATTCAAGGTCATGCTCAACTCCTAGTAATGAAATGCATTACGTATTAAACTGCCAGTATTCCTAACGACCTGGAACGTATGACGCTAATCAAATGTATGCATCAGGTCTTCTTTTTTTTTATAAGAAAAAAGAGTGCATTCCCTGAAGGACTTGTATTACTTTGAATTTGAACATAAAACACCACCACATAAGGGAAAATTGTTTGCCAAAATTATCTGTCCTTGGAATGTTTTGTGGTAAAACACGAAGTATATCGTATATAAATACATATTGGCTTCACATGCAATTCCTCATACACATGTAGTCTGCCGGTTTAACTATTCAATTAGTTTTTTTACCATTGTTATTTGGATAAAGTAAAAAAATGAAGTGACAGAAACAAAATGTACAATTCTACTGTTTACCATAGTTGATCTCCATTCACACATGAAAGTATTTCTTGAACTGTTTCTTGCATGGTAACTACATATTTTTATGAGGGAAAATATTATGATTTCTTTTCTGTGGTTTATGAACAAGTCAGGCACTTCCCTGACGGAGCATGAAAAGGCCTCCTCTTTTTAATTCACTTAAGTAAGTGTAAAATGTTAAAGCTTTTAAATGTTTATACCATGAAGTCAACAGATTTCCCCTAATTTTTCTTAATGGGACTGACTTCTTGGCATTTGAACTTGTTTTGCCTACTCAGGTTTTCTACCAAATTTGTCCATCGTTAGTTTTAACCAAATATAGAACTACATTTGTGCCAAGTTCAAACATGACTTTCATTAGCATAATGAGAGGTTCGAAGACTTCTGCTTTTGTAAAAGATAGCATTTTAATTGTATAAATAGAAAACTTTGCAAATGGCTCTTTCAGTGATAATTGTAATGTAAGTGAAGTGAATTTGTAGGTTTTCAAAGGTGAAGGTTCTGTTTGGATTTTTCTGTCGAACGCAATTAAAGAGTGCTCATTCAATTCTGCCCTGAACACAGGTAATATGCCCCTGAAGAATTCTTGAAAATTTGACAATGTCATAAGTGAACCTCCACTCATTATAATATACATTAAGATACATTCTTATGTATATTCATGAACATTTTTTGGAAGTCCTTTAATATAATCAGTTCATTATTATTCCAAGGTCTTATGTTTTAAACCACATACAAGTCAGACCACTTCCTTACACATGGCAGCCTACAAGTTCAGTTCAGCATATGGAGATGAGGATGCTGACCACAGTCCATCATGCCTCACTGCCTCTACCTGCTGCTCTGTGGTTAACCTTGCCTCACACACCCTGCCCACTCACAGTATGCACAGCATGCAGGTTGAACACTCACCAAGTTACTGGTAACCATTAGCCCTACCCTATGTTACCAGTGACTATTCATCCTTTAGAAACCTTGTGGGTTATGTTGCAGCAGGGGTATTCAGTATTAGTCTACTAATGTGTCAGGATAAACTGTTAGGCTATATTACTAGTTACTATTTGATCCGAAATGGGACTATAGTTAACTCCTCTAATGCAGTCAACCTCGAGACTTTCTGAAAGTGGCTGCATTAGAGGGGTGGCCGCATTAGAGGGAGTGAGAGCTAGCAAGTCAGCTAAGTAGTTAGAGCACTGGACCCTTGACACGATAATTGATGGATCTTATCCCTAGATGTCCTCGCCATTTTCTTGTGGAGACCGTGGAGACCAAGCATACTTGTTTAAGATAACAAACAAAATGAATGATTTTTTTCTTTTTCTTTCTATTTTATTTTATTTACAATATAATCGGATTGATAGACATACATCGTATTTAGGAATATTGCCAATGCTAATATAATTATTTCATGAGGAGAACAGAAGCCATCATATACAGTAAAGAGGTTTTTGGGCTAAACCCACCTGGGCCCCATCTGGAAGCCCAGGAATTTACCAGCATAAGCCCATGTCTTGTCCAGCCTAGAAAGCCCAGAGGATCCCCATCTGGGGCCATTTGGACGTGCTGTCCGGGTAGGCAGATGTTGCCATTGCAAAGGGCCCAAATGGTAATGTCTTAATTCATTGTCCCATCCATGTTTCAAAGAACCAATGCTATTTTGGCTCCCTTCCCAATAAGGGATCTTGTCTTCATGATGTGGATATTTGGCACGTTTATCGCTCTATAATTTATGTATGTTGAGAGTCGAGATCATGCATCACAACTTGGCCTTAGGGATGGTGTTTTGAAGAGAATCTTCGTCGGATATCTGGGACACCAGTCTGATATCTTTGGGAGTTTTGGCATATGTCCAACCAGGAAGGATGATATATATGGAAATCATGCAGTTCTGACAAATATTTCTGTGATGTAGAGAAGAATTCATTTTGCTCACGCCCATTACATTTTCATAATTTTGAATATTTGCAATAAAAACTGACCGCTTGGGAGTTAGTGACTTGAATGAACCTTTCCTAAGAGCCAAGATATAGGGCTATCAATAAAATTAAGTTTCATGATCTAATTCTTAGTTTTGAAAAATGACCCTCTACAATGGACAAGTGCCCACTTTCAGTGGATTGACCCATATATATATATATATATATATATATATATATATATATATATATATATATATATATATAGAGAGAGAGAGAGAGAGAGAGAGAGAGAGAGAGAGAGAGAGAGAGAGAGAGAGAGAGAATCAGTACTATTCAGATATTTCCCATTTCTTTTCTCTCTCCCTTTATTTTGTTTTAACTTAAAATTAATGATTCCTCGTATCACGAGCGGAACTAGCCAGGGTTGTTACCAGGGACACACATGCCTATCTTCCGGGGTCCTGGGGGGGGGGGGGGCGCACGCCTACCCCCAGCCTCTACCCTTACCCACACCTGACTATGGTGATTTTGTGAATGCATAGAAGCAAAATTTCCCATTATTTGTTAGGAATTCCTACTTTTTTTCCATTCGAATTTTTTAGGTTGAATCAAAATGTCAAATGTTCATCTGGTATGTGTTTCCAAAACTAGCAACTCCGACAAGGAGAAATATAATTGAGAAAAGCAAAAGGTAAGGTAAAGGAAACAAGGAAAATATATAGAGCGAGAGCCACCTGATCAAATCTGGCCTCAGACCCCCCAGGCTTGGCTCCTCCCTGGTCCTCACCCTGACCCCTGGTGACCAACTCGTGTACCACATGACCGCCCTTAGGTCACGGCCCGTCACAACTGCCATTACACGGTGACGTCACATCCGTTACCTACCGACAAACACAGAACTTTATATATTATAATGAAACAATGACGCTATGGTAACTTTATGTACTGGCCTTATTCAAGGTAACGATCATACATGCAGGGCTGCACATGTATTCCTCTGGCTACATTGAATGTATAACGTGCTTTATTTAAGGTTATTAAAACACCATCTTTAGCATGTCCAAAGACCGCATTCAAAAAGCAATAATTTTGATGTAGTCAAATTTTAAAAGTGGATGGTTGGATGATGTATATATGTGTAACACAAACATCTATCTCACCACACACTACCTGAAGTTTACCCCATTAATTCCCCCAGAAGCATGGTCCCATATATACACGTATAGGACCTACAGGTAATTGGGGCACCTGCCTTAACGCAGGCAGCACAATTAACTAGCGTCTCCTGTCCCTCATCCATTCACTATGGCCTTGTGTTCTTTCTGATATTCTCCTTTTTTGTACCTACCAGGAGGACAGTGAATGCTCCTTAAGGCCTTAATTAATCAAGAGGGGACGTGTAGGTACTGGAGGGAGGGCTGGAAGGCCGTCATCATCCTTCATGGTGTAATGATCCAGCACAACAGTATACCTATAGGACATGGAGTACCCCCAACCTTCCATACCCCCACCCATACACCGAGCACAGAGACACAATCACATTCCCTATGCCAGTCGTACCACCTGGGACCTATGCACATACCCCATCCCCAGAAAATGAAACCACAGATAAAGCAAAACGCAACTCGCTTACAGGTCTTACCCTGGCCTCATAGCGCTCATCCTAAAGCGGCATAGGTTCACGAGGAGAAGAATACAGAATACAATAGGTGTATCTGATAACCCATGGCTTGTTCACTCTTTTTTTCAAGAACGACCAAATGCTCTATAAAGGGGGGAAGAAGATCTGGTTAATCTACCCGGTATGCCTGCCCTTTATTTTCCATTTAACAGACACCACTGCAAGCACACGTGTTATTTTGCTACTGTCCCTCGTAAATGACCACGCATCGATCAGTATGTAGACCGACAGAGTACTAGCCCGGAGGCCAAACTGTCATTCTACATACCACGTTATGATAGAACACGTCTTTGTCTCTGTGTATACATGTCATCCCCGTCATACGACACGTCACGTCCTGCTACGTCAAGACGCCATCTAGACGCAGATAAGAATGGCACTTGGCAGGCCGTTTAGTGTGCTATGTATATACGTCAGGTGGATCCGTCATGATATGTCACAGACGTATCATTAAGGTGTCACGTGGATGTTGCCACATGAATTGGAAACCCGGGTGAATCATGGTTGTGGCACATGGATGTGGTCCATGGTTGTGGTCCATGGTTGTGGCACATGGGTGTGGTCCATGATTGTGGCACATGGGTGTGGTCCATGGTTGTGGCATATGGATGTGGCTCATGGTTGTGGCACATGGATAATTCCATAGCACACTTGTGGCAAATGAATATTTGACATGAATTTGGTAAACGATTGTGGGTTAATGTTATCAGTAAAGAGGAACACAAATTAAGTAGACCCACTGTATTCCCCATCCCCATCCCTAAGTCATCATATGCGTTCAAGGACATATTCATCCGGTAAACACCGATATACTTGAAAATGAAAACATAAGTGTCAGGTGGGGTCATTTTAACCCCTCACCTCCTCAAAAAAAAATTGCGAGGATGGGGGGATACTGACCACTCAGATCTGCCCCTTGTGTGAGTGACACTGAGCTCGTGGCATGAACTCGCGAGCTGCTCCAACAATAAAAGCTGCGGACAGGATCATGGAGGAGCTCGCCACTTTTATAGTCATGTAAAATTACCACGCCAGCTACTTTTAGTGTAAAGTTTTATTAATTTGGGACCTGGACGTGAGGCCCTCTCGGAAATGACTTTGTGCAGGTTTCTATTGCCTTTTGTGTTCCCAAAGATGCCCAAGATGGACATGATTGTGGTACAGAATATATTCAATTGTCTCTCAGTGAAGTTTTTATTTGATTATATAGTCAGTATAAGGGTATGAATCCATTAGTTGAAGCATGGGAAGGGCTCCGTGGTAATATGGAATAAGTCATTGAAATTATAGAAAGTAGTGGTATTACTCTAGGGTATTGTACTTATAAGGCTAAGATTTAGTCTTTTTTATTAAGCATAGAAAAGGTTATGATGTTTACAATGATATAGGGCATGTAAGGGCTATTATGCATATATGGTATAAGATATCCTAAGGGCATAACTCTAAGACCCTGGGAGAGCATTAGAAGACGTTTAACCACATCAGGACCGTTCTGCATAAAGGCATGTATAGTGGGCTCACATGTCCGCATCTGCAGATTAACCTTGACACAACCACATACCTTGGGACGCCCACCTAAATCAATTTGGTGTTGAATCAACTCTGAAAGCAGGTTGATCAGCATTGATTCAACCAGTTTGCAATGTTGATACATGTACTGTTTCAAATTGATATTTGTTGCCAATAAGTGGGATGGGGGTATCAAGGTATACGTGGACGGTTCTAGGTCATTTTAACCTATGTGTTATGTGTAAAACCAGAGGAGGGTCTATTTCCTTGTGTGAAAGGTCGATGGAGATACATAACTGTACATTGAATAGGGGTTTAGGGGTAAACACCCCTCTCATACAGCCTAGAATAGTAGGCACCTGGTAGCACATCTAGGGGCTCCCATCCCTCCACTGCCTCCATGACTCATCCCCCGCCCTCCTCCCACCTCACCATGCTTTTGAAAGGGTTGCGTAATGCTTAACCCCAAAACTCATTAAAAATTTGAATCCAATGTAATAGAAGGCCAACTTGATGCATTACCACTCAGAAAGCGTCTCAAATATCAGCCTGCCCCCGTGTGCCCTGATGGGGGTGGGGGTTCCTAAGGTAGTGATAGATGGAGAAGGCTTTAGTGTGGGAGGGGAGGAAGGAACTGGGGGTGTCTTGAGGGATTATGCCATTCTCATACACATTTAACCCTTTAAAAGTCATATTACGTGTATTGGCCTAGGGGTAGCTTCTTTGGTTATCATGATGCACTAATGCATTGCTGACCAAGGCCAGCACCACATTAGTGTACCATGCCAACCATTTAAAAGTATATAACACATGTATGATGCATAAATGTACCCCCAGCCAGGGTCGCATTGATGCATGAATATGGGCATGATGCATTTTTGCGATATGCAGCACTTAGGTCTACCCATGTCCCCAGTACATTCTTGCCTGGGGGTCACGATTTCAATGAAGGCTATAGAATATCAACTGAAAACGTTCTGCAGTAACGTGGGCGTGTGTGCATGCATGGTGGGGTCTGATTGTAGCTAGGTATACGTTCACAAATGACGTCTCCCAGACAGCTAAAGGTGGCCGGAGTGTGGGACTCTAGATTTCATTTTGTGAAGAACTTTTCACTAGACCTAGGGTATAGATTTGTATAGGGTAATTTCCAAGTAAAAAAAAAAAGGTTAATTTGGGTGGGGTGATGTGATTTTACAGTGGCAGATCTTTTCGGTACTTAAGCGTTTAATTACATATTTTGGACCCAAAAATTTGCTTTAACTAGAAATGCGGTTGTGACCGTGTAAAAAAATGCCTCCCGCCATTAATGTCGGTATACCAGTGTTTGATGACATGTCTCATAAAAGCAGACATAAAGAAGATTTCACAATTATCAATTTCTCTATTCAGCAATTTTGTATTGTGAGACCTCATCACATGGGGCAAATGCAATCATCATAACACACTCCCGTACCGCATCGCGGTACCGCCGCTACATGCTAAAAAAAAGGTGATGCGCCCCCTCCTTTTGGGCTGTGGCCCCTCCTTTTCCAGATCCTGGATCCGCCACTGTTTTGTGAACCTTCCTATACTGCATTTTATTCCATGATTTCTGGGATTCTGAGTGCTTTTCCTGGATATTCCCATGCACATACCTGTCGATATTGCACAGCATGAAGGCTGTAGCATCAATTTTGTAAGGCGTGCGGTTATCCACAGATAACAGGCACCCTGTGCAGTTATCCATGGATAACCTGCATGTCTCTCATGTCCTTACATGTCATATGTTCCATGTTAAAACCCACGAAATTTACCAGGCCAGGGTAGGGATCAATCCAGCAGTCTCAAATCCCAAGTCCAACTCCCTATGCAGTGCACCACAGGGACTGACAAGAGGTGGTTGGCTAGAACCAGATCTTGATATGATATAAAGCCCGGGGGGGGGGCGACGACTGCGGGCTGTCCGCTACCATAACCGTGGGACGCATTCAAACATAGCCAAGCCGATACGGCTGCTGAGGTGTGAGACGCTGTGGTCTAGTGGTTAGCGCATTGCGCTCAGCCGTCGATGGTGGGTGGATCGATTCCCGGCCCGGGCGCATCTTTTTTTCGCCGTGTGCGTTGTCGCTGTCCACTGCCGGGCGACGAGGTGTATCTACCAATCATGTACAAACACTATTTTTCAAGCCAAGCCGAGACGGGCGCTGTTGCTGTCCGCTGCCAGGCGATGAGGTGTGTGTACAGATCGTGTACAAACACTATTTTTCAAGCCAAGCCGTGACAGCTATGGCTGGCTTCGAGTCCCAGGGAAGGGGAACAATTTTTGTTTTCAACTTGAATTTATTGGTATTCTATTGATTATCTATTGGTTTCATGGAATAAAAAAAAGTAGTCAATGGATAATTCATGACTTGTGTGTGTTAGCAAAGGCTAATTACACTCCGGCTACGCGCTTGTGTAATTATCCTTCACTAACACACACTCGTCATGAATTATCCATTGATTACTTGTTCAATAATAATTGTGTAGAGGCAAGTAGAAAAGGTGCTCCGTGCTAAAAGTCAACTTTAAAATTCAGATCACTAGCTTTAAAGTGATATATTGCATGAGAAGATACTCCTGTTAGTTTTGGAGGAATAGCTTGCTAAATATGGGTAGGTATGACCATTTCATGAATGTCAATAGGCGCTACATCTCCATGGTCATCAGATACAACTATAATTAGCATGATTTATGCTAATTAGCTATATTAGCATAAATTTTCATTCTTTTGCTCATAACTTTTGTTCAATAATAATTGTGTAGAGGCAAGTAGAAAAGGTGCTCCGTGCTAAAAGTCAACTTTAAAATTCAGATCACTAGCTTTAAAGTGATATATTGCATGAGAAGATACTCCTGTTAGTTTTGGAGGAATAGCTTGCTAAATATGGGTAGGTATGACCATTTCATGAATGTCAATAGGCGCTACGTCTCCATGGTCATCAGATACAACTATAATTAGCATGATTTATGCTAATTAGCTATATTAGCATAAATTTTCATTCTTTTGCTCATAACTTTTGATCTAGAAATGATATTTTCATTCTGTTTTCACCATAGTGGATCTTGTGAAACGTTCCTTCAAATAGGATCATCGATTTTCTTATTTAGAATGAATATCATGTTTCCATGGCAACAGAAATCAACAAAATGCCTATTTTGGCCAAAAAACATTGTTTTTAATGCAAAATATGGAACCTTTCCCCCAAAAATAGAACCTTTTATCAAAAATCTTTAAATTCTCCACAAAAAAGTAGCCTATAGCAGTTTTAGGCATATTTTCCCTATTCTAGCCTAAAGTGGTGCCCCCTGGTGGCTAAAATAGGTACTAAATCCTGCAGGAACCCCCATTTCTGCTTGCTGGCTAATTGATGTTGAGGCATTGTTTTGAATGTGTAATGCCGGATCTTACATAGAGGTTAAAGCAGGAGAGTGGTCGATAATACAGGTGTTGAAATGATGCTAGATAGGTGTAAAAGATGTAGGGTGGGGTACTTGTTTAAGCAAGGGGCTGTGACGGAGGGAGTCTCCCCATGGATACACAAATGTAGATTGCATAGCAAAATATCATAAACAGGAGGGAGGTCTGAGGTTAGGATACGTCAGCTATCTTTGAAGGCAGAAGGTGGGGCTGGTGTCTTTCCTATAAACAATTCCACAGCACGACTGCAAGTATCATGGGAGTATTGGTGTGAGAAGCACAAGAAAGGACAGAAAACTTGAGGGGATAGGGAAAGGGCAGTAAGTAAGTAAGGGAGTGGTCATTATTTATCAACAGGGGGGATGGTGGGTTTTCGCGCGGATGTGCGGAAATTTTTCACGCCCCCCCCCCTCGGCAGCAGTCAAAATTTTTTGCGCCCCCTCCCCGCGCCGGAGGCGCGGAGAGTTTTCACACCCCTCTTTGATCTATAGTAGCGCGCGGGCTTTTTTGCTAAAAAGAGGGTGAATTTTTTAGTCCCCCCCTCAAGAGGGGTCAAATTTTTTTTTAACCCCCCCTCGGGAGGGGTCTGAAAATTTTTTGCCCCCCCCTCAAACCCACCACCCCCCTGTTGATAAATAATGACCACTCCCTAAGTCGGGCTTCCCTATAGCCCACTTAAAAGGGTCTATATCTCCTCTTTCCTATCCCCTCGGGATGTGTGTGGTGCACATATGCACGGGCACTGACACATTCCTCTGTGAAATTGTGCAATTTAGTTTTCGCCATGAATATGACCTTAGCTGTCGAAATGGCATTAAACATCTATTACTCACTTACTCACTCACTCCCTAAGTAAGTAAGTCATGGTAGTAGTATAGGGAAAGGTAGAACAAGGCAGGAAGGAAGAGGCAAAGTAAGGCAGGAAGGACAGGCAGAGTAAGGCAGAAAGAAAGAGATAGCATGGAGCAAGCAGGGCAAAACAGAGTAAGGCAAAAAATCAGTGGGAGAGTGAGTCATGCAGAAAGGGTGACACTGTCCAAGGGAGACAGAGGGTATAAGGCAGGAAGGGAGACAAAGAATGAAGATGGTATGAGAGAAAGCAGAGAAGGGCAAATAAGGTTACATAGTGAGGCAGGAAGGGACAATAGAAGTAAGTCAGGAGGAGAAACACAGAATGAGAGAGGAAGAGAGGGCAGGGTAGGGCAGAAAAGGAGTGACCGAACAGTGCCGGACGGGAGGGTCCTGTGAGAAGCAGTGGAGCAATGAAAACATGAGCAGTAATGGACACGGGTCTACAAATCGAGCACAACTTTCTATAGTCCAGAATCGTCTAGGAGTGGGTATTGAGAATATTTGATGTCCAGGACATTTATTCAGTTGGGTAGCAAGATCAATGGGTGGAGCCATGTAGTTATGAATAGGGGTTACCTAACACGGGTGTGCTAATACGGCAATCGGTGCAAGGGCTGGTCGCTAGGGGCTTTATCCCCCTCCTTCATGTATCTCCCCAACATCGCCAACGTGTATCGCTTAGGCTTTCAGGCAATGTCAGCTTTTTGCCACATTTTATTTCAGACCTTTCCAACATTGCAATATTTTCTACGAAGCCATTAAGGTTTTAATGCGCCGTTGCGATCACTTAGTGTTCTGCCCAGTAAAACCAAGGACTATCAAACGGAAAGGCCTCATCCGTTATGTCTGCGTAGCATGGTGCCTAGCTACCGGTACCCGCCGTTCCACTTTTTCCTGCTTCTGGATTGAATCTGATTACTATTCTCATAACTTGGATTTCTCATAAGATAAACATTATGCAAAATAATCAATATGTAGGGGGACATCTCCTATAGCTATTATGTTGAAAGGATTTCATTGGGAACAAAAGTAGACAGGCTTAAGGGAGGGCGTATACATTGTATATGAGGGGATGTAGGTGGAAAAATGGCAAGACATGTTAAAATTTTCACCCATTAGCTCGGTACTTCTTCTGCTTTTCTCCACGCTGACAGCCCATATTCACATTTCTTGCGCAAATTAAGCGTTCGTGCTTTTAAATCAAAGGAAAAACGCCGTCGGCCGATAGCAGATGACAATAAATTAGCCTGATATGGTAACGTCAGAATTAGCATGTAATCTCATATGTGGGTGTGAGGACGTGGGGCACTGCATGGCGTTTTGCTTTATAAATACAATATTTCACTTTAAGCGCCTCGTTATTGTGTTTTCTAATTAGAAATGCAAAGGTTTTGCTCATATTTCTGCCTCCGGTGGTTATTAAGTCGCGTTACCCGCGCGCGGGTGATATAGCGAAGCCGACGCGCATCCTTCACAAAATGACTTCACCAGTCTCCGCCTGTGCTCTTTTTACCCCTCGATTCCGCTTAAACTTTGATGAGATTTTCGACTTATTGAGGGAATTCTTTATTGCCACCCTCCCAAATTCGCCTCGTCATTGGATGTTCTTTATACAAAAGTTATTTCAGCGTGTGCGTTTTGAAAGTAAACTTTTGTGAATAAAGAAAGGATTGAATAGATTCTTCTGATCCCTCCCTTTGCTTCACCCCCACCCCGCCCGATCGTAGCGCACCCTTCTGTACTTAGATGGAAATACTTTTTACAGAGAGAAGCGAACATTAAACTCTCTGTTATAAGAGGAACGACAGAGGGAAGGTGCCCTCTATGCACCTTCTGTAGCTGACAACAAAATCTGTGTTCTTTTGAGACACACAGACAAAAACGTAGGAAGAGAGAGAGCCTTCTGGGAGGAGTTTGGGTTGCTGAGATGAAAAAGAAATTTGAAAAAGATAAATTTTAAAGATCTTAACTATAATATATTATCTGCAATTAAGAAAGACTCGATATCTGCATACAAAAAAAAAATATATATATATATAGAAATGTATGTTTAAAATATATACATATGTAGGGTCTGTGTGTACCAGTTTATGCACATTTTCCATATTCTTCTGCAGCATACACCTGCTCTGCTGTGTTCTTTTCTCACTGTGCCATACGCCTATAACCCTGTTATCAGTTATAGTTTCCACATTTTCTATAGGAGTTCTCGCATTTAATTTAGTGTTTTAAATAGACATGTAATACGCTCCTATATGTGTATAATAGCCATTACATGTATAAGACGCACTCAGTGTTGGGCTAAATTCAAGTGAACACACCTGAGCAAAAACTAGGTCACTTTACTACTGTTCTAAAGTGTAAATACTCGCATATAAGACACACCCTGAGTTAGGTTAAATCCTATGGAAGGCCGCTGATGCCATCCTCGCGTATAAGCCGCGTCTTATATAGGAGAGGATCCTTACTTAGTTCTGCACACTCACCAGTGCTCACACAGATGCCACACTCCATCCCTCCATCTCCCTCTCCTAACCCAGACAGTCCACATCTCTCATCGCCCCATTCAGAACCTTCCGCCACTCAACATTCCAGGCAATGACTTGAAGTTTAAAGTTTAATCCCCCTTCTGCTACACAAAAACTATTAAAGCAAAACGCCACTGCGACAGCAGTGTGAGTCACAACCTCCATAGCCAGTCACGCTGCAATAAATAATATGATCTCACACCCAACAACAGACAACATGGTGTGGGTTTTATTTTTTCTCAACCCTGCTGGAACTATTTTTGGCTGTCCGAGTGGCCCAGATATCCCTAACCCAGGTAGGGGAAAAGGTGTGTTGAGGATGGGGAGGTGGGTGTAGGGGGTTGCCTGGTCAGAATCCAGTCTACAGGCGGCTGAAAGCCTTTAGTTACCCCCACCACTTTCTCCACCTCCTAGCTCCAACACTCTCTCCTCACTTCACTTCCCCCTCACATGATGGCAGAACACATCCACATCAGCACCCCTCCTCCTCTTCCACCCTCCTCCTCCTGTTCGCCCCGTTGCTGGCTACTTTTTACCAGTAGCGACCCAGATGTGCTCAGCTGTGATAGTGGCTGGAGGCTGTCTGCCCTAGCTGCCTATTCCCCTGCACCTGCCCCCCCCCACTTTCACCAAATGAACACAGTCAAACACCTCCAGTTCCTCCTCCACAGCAGCCAACACCCTGCAATGGTGTCAACTCTACCCAAAGCTGCCACCTTTTACTTATTGCACCTAAACAGCAATATGTATGTACATGTGTGCACAGACCCCCTGTGTGCAGTGAGTGATGGCTGTCTGAGGATGACAGGCAGGAAAGGGGGATGGTATAGGATGGGGGGGGGGTTCCTGGATTGAGAATCTGATGGAGGAATTGGGAATTAGGAAGAGGGTTCTTGATATAACATTTTTATGTAGTTTGGTGTTGGGAAGCTAGTAAATACATTGACCATATCAATATGGTGTGGCAGAGGTTGAACTTGAAGTGAAAATTGGTGTTCTAATGTAGGAATAAAGTTGATGGGAAGAAAAGCTTTATTACATAGATATATACCATTTAAACACGCGTAAGGATAGTTTGGGAAGCCAGTCAGTGCTTTCCCTTGGATCTTACAGAGTGATGAAGTTTTAGGCGGAATTTGTGCGGCACTATTACTTTACAGTTTTATGATTTTTTTTATGAAGTTGATTCCCAAGCGGCTGTTTGTGGCAGAGATCAGTGCACCAGGGGTCAGTTATATATATATATATAGTCCAGACCCAGCATGATGAATGAATATATATGCTGACAGTTTGGTAGGTATGGATATATTTGCTCTCCCTTTTTTTTTCTCTCAATCCTCTGGCATTATTACCAATAGGTCCACCAGAGGGTGTAGGTGTGTGGCTGGGGAGGGGATGGTAGTGTACTTTGTTCTACATGAAGTATGCTACTTATCTAGACCTAAGTTTTGATTTTATTTTTGTGGTGTGTTGAGTATTTACATTGTAGGAGGTTGTTCACACACTGACATAATTATTGAGGAGGATTTAGCCTCAGATTGATCATAGTTAGATATGGATAGCAGCAGAGGTACATGTACTAGGTCATGTATTCTCAGAACATGATATGATTATTAGGTCACGTAGGCTTAGTATATAGAATAATTGCATATAATTATTAGGCCATTTGCACTATAAGTGTAAGTATTATGTCATGTGCCCCTCACCATTACAATGTGGATAAACCTTTTCCCTGATAGCCATTACTCAGTCATGTATCCTAATGCTCATCCTACATGGCATACATGGTTAGGGAATAATAGTAATACCAAATAATGAAGGTGTATATCAATACCTGCACTCGTTGTATAGGCAGCTGGCGGGGTGGATTATCAACCAATGAGATAATTCCCTACATTCACTGCAGAGGTTTTAGTGTACAACGTGTACCTATTGTAACAGCTGTTATCAGTGCTTATGTCATGGCTGATACAAACGTCACTATAGATTAGTACTAGAACCGCCGTATTCAATGGGGGGCATTGAATACAATCTGTCCGTATTCAATGGGTGTCCGCCATCTTGGATTTTGAACAGATCTGAGCTGTTTTTCTTTATTTAAAAGCAAAATAACCCCCTAGGCCATGACATAAATGCAAATGTCCACCTCCATGGGATTTTTTACATCGTATTCCCCTCTGTGGGACTGGTCGCATCCCACTCAGCCATATAATGCCTTCGTGGGATACGCCAGTCCCACCTCGGGGAATACGATGTAAAAATATCCCATGGTCGTGGACATTTGCTTATGTATTCCGCTGGTACCAGATCTAGCAATGGTCGCGCCCATTGGACAATAGGTTTGACCCCTAAAGCATGTATGTAGGGTATTAAGTGATAATGCCCTAACAAGTGGAGTGAGTATTATACATGTAGTCCATGTGACTAGGAGATGATAAACCATGAGATATGTCTTGATACCTGATGTTACTTTGTTTAAACGTGCCTTAGTACTTAAAGATATAAAATTTCTGCACGCCCTTTACTCTTTTAATGAAATGTTACTTTGGAACGCTGAAAACATCATAGGCCATTCATTACAATTTTGGCTGCTTTTAAGTTTTCAAACTGTGGACACAAATTACCCTCCAAAAACACAGGTCCTATATAAGTTGACACTTTGTGTAAGTGAATTGAGTCTTCATCTACAGACCAACACTCTTTGAAGAGGGTTAATTTTCTCAAACAACTCTTGTCAAATTGCCATTTCTTGCCTCAGTTTTCCTCACACTGACAGGTCGAAAATAAAATGCCTGAAAGGTTACAACTTGATCAATGCAGCCATCGATACAGGTTCAGAGGGGAGGTGTTTTTTTTTGAGGAAGGGAATTTTTAGTGGAGGCATTTAGGATACCTTGCCACATGAAAACCTCTTGTTTTATCACTGAATGCCGGCAAACAAACACTGCTGTTGTGGCGGCGGCCTTGGAGCGCCGAGGTTGACAAGGGCGACCACATCAGAAGGATCCTACTGTGGAACCCTCTGTAAAAGCTGGATTCCCCTGTAAATGTCTAAGTCAACTGTTCTATAAATGAGCCTTTACTTGAGTGACTATGTGAGGGCGGTGTCTGTTAATTCTATTAATTTGACATCATTCAGAGGGGAATGATGCCTGGAAAAAGTCGCCAACTTCAAGTTCGGTTGTGAATATTGGGATAGAATTAAGTCGAATGAGGTTAAAAAAGGATGGGATGATCCGTGGCTTTCATCTTTAAAGCAACTGTGTGCTATATTAATGTGCAGATAAGTAAGTTTTTATGGCTTATTATAGTCTCACCTACAAGATACCCCCTCACAATATCCCCAAAAGATGAGACACCTTCCTTGAAAGCAGCACGAGTATTTGCAAAAGCTCAATGATTGCATTTCACAGTTGGAATAAGTCGTCTTTGGGAGACCCTACCTCCCAGCAACTCCAGTTTTCGGCCTTATAGCACGCAATTTATCCCTTTTTAACTGGCAATTACACGACTTAATTTGCAGAAGCTCTGCTTTGTTTTTCCCCCTTACCCCCTGTATCTCAATCTCCCCCCTGTTTGTTGACAGGGGTAGTTTCTGGATGGAAAGCAATTAAAATCAAACACGACATGTGTAGAGAAATATGGAGGCCACCTTAGCTTAATTTAATATACCTTCATAGGGAGAGGGTTGCTGAAAACTGAATATCTGCGGCTGCAATTACTTGGCAAGAATATTAGAACCAAGAAGACGAGACAATTTCTGCAGGAATTGTAAAATAATGACATGCCACGCAGACTTGTGCAGTATAAAGCGACGTGCCTAGGTTGATTAAGGCTAAAATGATGACGGATGAGAAAATGGGGAGGTAAGGGTAGAAGGGTATAAAAGGGTGAAATTGTGAAATTATCTTTTCCCAAATAGTCACCATGATTTTAGAGCCTATAAATGAAATGCTGAACCCATATTTCATCTCAGACATATGTCAACTGAAAAAAAAGTTTAAAATCTCCATCAGCCGCTTGTCTGACTTTCCCATCTGCTTGTTACGATTTGAAATAAAGCTTCAGTATGATAATGATTCACTTGTCTTTTTCTCAATGTTAGATAATTTGATATAATCTTTATTTGTTTATATTTCAAATTAAATCATTTTGTACATTGTAGCCTATATTACATTACATGCCAATTTAGTCTGGTTACATGTACAATAAAGCCTCCCCCTTTATCACTGTAGCTACTACAGGGTAGGTGTTAGTATGGGGAAGCGTCACTAGCTAGTTTAAATACCCAACTTAAATAAGCCCAGCCATTTCTTTGGTTGCACTTGCAAAAACAACACTATTGCCTAAGCAAATAAAGAGCAAAACATGATGGTATTTAACCACCAGCCTCTAAAACATCAACTCACTGCATCAGGGTGTATTTGATCCAACCACAAGAGTCTAACTATACCCATGATATTGATTATTTCTTGTGGCTTGTATAGAGGTTTCTTATGTAGGGATTTTACATTGAGTGTCTATGGTGCTGATTCTAACTACATGGTTTGTTTTTAGATTTACATGTCTAGCAACAATTTTTTGGGGGAAATTACATCTCTGGGTTTATCATGTATTCATTGCTGCTATTATTAGACATGAATTTGTTATACATTAGTTATATTGTTATTAAATGTAGTAATGCAACATTAATGGAGATTATGTACGACTCTGCTACTGTTCGTCCAGTGAGTATATCTTATTAACTCAAAAAGAGTTATAGGAGACGACTATGGGTCCCCGCATTTTAAGTCATTTTGGTGGAGCGAATAAGTTTCAAAAAAGATGGAAATTTTATATATAAGAGGCAGAATTACTTAATAAATTTGTAGTGCCATTAAAGGAGGAGATGTAGGGGTCTTGCAGGAAAAGGTATTTCATTACCAACTATTGTAAATTTTGAGTAATTGTCTATATTCTACAGAGTCAGTTGGTTGGCGGCCATAAGACGCCTTTTGCCTGCAATGGTGAAGGTATATTATGTTGATCCATGTATCAACTTTTCCGCCTTTTTTGGCAATGTGGTGTGAATAGGACAGTTTTGGCGGGAGTTATGCGAATAGTGGCTTGGTGGTGCCAATAACTGGCTGATGTCAGACCACAAGCTAGACTTGCTCAAGGCTATTGTTTTATTTCTTTTCGAGTTACGAGCAATGCAAATTGCTGGCCCATATTTAATAGGCCCATATTAGAAGAGCATCAATAACCAATTTTTACAGTTTACCCCGATTGAGTCCCAATTAGATCGATGATCAAAGAGGAAAGGCCCAAAGAGAAAAATGTGCACGCTCTTCTCTTATAAATTGGTAATCTTACGACATCGTAATGCTTGCATTAAATGGTGATATTATTTAATAATATTCCGTATTGAAATGAATTATTTCTTTTCATTATTTGCAGGAGTTTGTCAATAAGTCCAACCTGCACCAGCATTCTAAGGAAGTGCACAGGATGCAGGAGAAGATGCACAAGTGTGTCAAGTGTTTCAAGTCGTTCCCGTCTTCTCAGCAACTGAACCAGCACATGTTGGTACACAACAACATCAGAAAGTACCGGTGTCAGTACTGTGACAAAGCTTTCAAGCAGCTCTCTCATGTACAGCAGCACCAAAGGAGACATACAGGTTAGTACTGTCCTACCTTTACTATTGGGCCAAAAAGAAATTATTTTGCATTCATGTAGGAAATGTTAGGGCAAATATCAATGGACATATCAAATTCTTTGATTTCATTGTAAAATAATGATCGAGAAAATTGGACAACTGGGAGTGAGGGGAAGAATATGAAAAGGATACGGGTCGGTCGGGTACCTAGAAACACAATTTTGTTTTAGGCCATATGTACTGTGGCAAGGTCAGTACAGTGTCATGTCTTTACTATCAGTAACTGTGACAAAGCCTTCAAACATTTCTCTGATGTACAGCACATTCACAGTAGACATACAGGTTAGTACTGTCCTCTGGTTACTGTGACAAGGTTAGTACTGCCATGCCTTTACTATTGGTTACTGTGGCAGAGCCTTCCAGCAGATTTCATGTATAGCACCACCAAAGGAGAAATACATACTGTCATATATTTACTGTTGATTCTTGTGACGAGGTTAGTACTGGTATACTTTTGTTATTGCTCACAGGACAAGGTTAGTACTGATATATTTCTTCTATCAGTAGCTGTGATAAAACCTTCGAGCAGCTCTCCCATGTACAGCAGCACCAAAGGAGACATACAAGTCAGTATTGTCATAAGAGCACTATTGGTTAGTGACTCTCTTATTATATAGTAAAAAGATACGACTTGCAGGTTAGCACTGGCATACTTTCTCCATTGCTCACTGATTGATGCCGCACCCTTTATTAGTTATCCAATTCTGTAACAAGTTGATCTTCCACCTTTACTATGACTGGCATACATTTACTTTTGGTGTCGTTTTTAATACGTATTGCTGCGACCTGTAAAACATTAGACATTGCATAATATAGTCGTGGCAGACTATTAAAAATCATTCCACGATATAAGCTCTTTAGCCAATAAATCTATCGATCAAACATCATGTTACCCTCACTATTGATCACTCTGACGAGCTGATGTCACCTTAGGTTATTGTTTCTGTGAGATGGTGATAGGACGAGGTGAAAGTACACAAGTATGAAGTAACGTTTAAGGAACATGAGATGATAGCTCCATGGTACTGAGACACTACAGTGCTGCCCCCACATGGGAAGCACGGGAACTGTGCCCTTCTCTGTATGGAGCCCGACTACAACGAATCAGATAACTTGGACTACCCAGTCATCTTTGCTACCAACTTGCGATGTTAAGACACAAACTGCATGATTTATGAGTAGCCGAGATGTGAGATGTGATTTCATCATAATATCCACAAACCTCTCAATAAATCTGTGAAATTTGTGTTTTCCCTGTTGTACATGTACTGGTGCAGGTTCGGCAAATGATGCTCCTACCAACCCCTTATCAGGGATTTACATTATTTTAACAGTTTAAAATTTCAGAATTGGTGTCATTCTTGCAATCGATAGATGGTGACCATATGATTCTGTTGTATGAGGAGGTATAATGTGCCTAGTACTTCTAGTTATTTAACCTAATGTAGGCCTATAATTATAAACCATACGGTACACTAGAACAGGAGTAGGGGACAAGAGACAAGACTACATATTGTGCTAACAAGCTGGTGACGTTTTACTACGATGATTGATACTGTTGTGTCAAGGCTTTTTGGCAGGCCTAGAAATATTTACATATATATGATAACTTCACCCCTCCCCAGCACGCCCCACAGACAAACCCCTCTGAGTAGGGGTATATATGGGGTGGGGTTACAAAAAGGGAGCGGGTTGGGGCATAAAATCTGTACTGGAACAGCCTTAGGGCTCCAGGCATCTAGGTTGGGCTGTGTAGGTAGAAAAACAGTATAGAAATACATACGCTTGATGATCTGGTCTCCATAGTGAAAGGGAGATACTTGTCCTAATTGAATTACCAGCTATACGTCTATAACCCCCCCCCCCCTCTTCCCCCATCCCCACGCCTACCCTCTTTCCTACTGCCCACACCTGGGTTCAGAATACATTGATTTCGTCACCATACAGAGTTTGGGCTTCCCTAGCCCATCTGAACTTGAAGGGTCTAAATCCCATCCGTTCTGTCCCCTCTCAGTGTGTCTGGTGCACACATGCACAGGCACCGACACACATTCTTCCTTTGATTGGGGTCTAATGTAGTTTCTCGCCATTGATATGACCTTAGCTGTAGAAATTTCATTAAATCACGGGTTTTTCTTTTACTCACTGATTCCCTCCATACAGAGCTCGATATGTTTTCATTTGTCACAGGGATCAAGTAAAATGTGGCCCACATCTAAGATTATGTTTTTCTCTTTACTGAAGGCCATTCCTCCTATTGGACCTCAGGCTGAGGCTGTGTTTCATTGGACCAGACCCTCTGTTATGAAAGAGTCTTGTGGATCGTTGCCACCTTTTTATACTGGACTAATTCATTTGAAATACAAGAAGATTGTTTTTTCATACTATGATTTCACTATGTGTGTTTGTGTACAACGTGGCCAGGTGATAATTATCTACAGCTAATCTCCAAAACACAAAAAATTAATCTGTAACCCTGTCCTACAGTATTCCTAATAGGGGTATTTCAGTCAGTATTTGTTTGTGGGACCTTTGTAGGCAATCAAGACTCTCACATGGTAAAGTGTCTTCCATGTGTTTCTTCAGATGGTCGGATCTACAAAATAAAGACAGAGATTTACAATCTTGCAATCTTTATCGAATTTAGACAGGGATCTCTGACAGTGGTTTTCTGTAAACCATTGGGACCTAGCATCTATAGAATTTTGATCAAAGGGATGCAGGAGAAAACAGTAATAAAAATTGGGTGTAATCATATTGTCGAAGGTCTCCATTTAAATGCTACCATGGGCAGACCGGATGAGCCGATGGGCCTCAGAGATAAAAGGTAGCTAGCCAAAAGAGTGAGGGCCCGGTTGATAGGATGATTACAGGTATCCATTGACAACGCATCTGAGAAGATAAAGGCAAAAAGGATCACTTGCGATCCATTGATTGGGGGTTCCTTCCTGCATGTCTACAGGACCCCTTGTGTGGACAGCCACAGGAACCCTTGTGCAGTCAGCCACAGGACCTCTTGTGTAGACATCCCCATGGCCCCTTGTGTAGACAGCCACATGGCCCCTTGTGTAGATGGTCCCATGGCCCCTTGTGTAGACAACCCCATGGCCCCTTGTGTAGACAGCTCCATGGCCCCTTGTGTAGACAGCCCCATGACCTCTTGTGTAGACAGCCACATGGCCCCTTGTGTAGACAGGCAAATGGCCCCTTGTGTAGACAGGCACATGGCCCCTTGTGTAGACAGCCACATGGCCCCTTGTGTAGATGGTCCCATGGCCCCTTGTGTAGACAGCCCCATGGCCCCTTGTGTAGACAGCCCCATGACCTCTTGTGTAGACAGCCACATGGCCCCTTGTGTAGACAGCCCCATGACCTCTTGTGTAGACAGCCACATGGCCCCTTGTGTAGACAGTCCCATGGCCCCTTGTGTAGACAGCCCCATGGCCCCTTGTGTAGACAGCCCCATGACCTCTTGTGTAGACAGCCACATGGCCCCTTGTGTAGACAGCCCCATGACCTCTTGTGTAGACAGCCCCATGACCTCTTGTGTAGACAGCCACATGGCCCCTTGTGTAGACAGCCCCATGGCCCCTTATGTAGCCAGCCCCATGGCCTCTTGTGTAGACAACTACAGGACCCCTTGTGTAGACAGCCAAGTAGACAGCTACTGAATGCTTTTAGTAGCCAACCGCAGCATTCGGTAAAGTCACAGGATGGTTTAATTAAGTAGCCAACCACAGCATCCCTTTTGTAGTCAGCAACAATATCCATTGTGTAGCAAGTCACAGGATCACTTAAACTAAAGTTCTTGGCATTTGAGAGGCACAAGCCAATCATTTCAAAATACACGCATTGTTTCCATTTGGACACAAAATATTCACGTCCCAAGGTTCTTCTTCCGAGTAAATTTGTTTTTTCTTTTGTTTTTCTAAACTTTTTCTATGTACACATACCATTGCTACCATTTCTGAGTCATGTGGTGATGGTATTGTACAATTTTTGGTGGTTTGAAAGCATACTGGGGGACGTGAAAATGTTTAGTTTTCTGCATGTACATCACTCTGCCTATGTTTGTCCTAGAATAACTGAACGAGGGGGAAAGTGAGATTTTGGTGTGACAGACATGACCATGGCACAGAGGCAGTGTCCACCTCCCATGTCAACCTCTTGTGTCAATCTCTGGTGTCAAACTGTTTTAAACCTCTGATGTCAAGACAACGTGAGACGTGGCCATCAGACCCGGATCCCAGCTAGAAACCCACCCAAAGAAAAAGCCTCTGGACAAAGCATGATAAAATAACAATTTTGCAAAACACCCCGCGGAAATTACGCAAGCAGACACCGGTGGGCCTTAAAAGAGACAAGGCAGCATTTGACCCTGGGGTGGGGGAAGGGCGACAGATTGGGAGAAAGGTGGGTATGTGGGGGGAGGTCCAGGGCCCCATGGACGCGCGTTATGGTCGTCAATGACCTTTGCTGACCTTGAGCGCCATCTTGCTGAAGGTAGGATGAGTGCTCCGAGGGACACCTGGTGAGGGGTGGGAAAAGCTCGGCCTGGATCTGTTGGGGAGGGGGCCGGCTGTGTGTGGTGGGGGGAGGGGGTAAAACGGGGTTGACTGTTGAGGGGGTTCCATGTAGTTTTTCTCAGAGGGCGCTCTAACGTCAGATGTTACGTAACACGCTGCCGGCTACACGAGGCTAGGTCAACCCCAAGGTCACTCCCGGACAGGGCAAGGTCAAATTGCAGTAGTGCTGTGTCCGCTGGGTTTACTGTGGGAATCTTTAGGGATTGAAAAAACTCAACAGGGATCCAATGACTTCTAATGTATCTATCTATAGAGTGAGCCAGAGCACAACTCCCTTACAGAATCAACCATGAGGGCCGACATTCACCTGGCTGACTGGCGTCTTCTCTGTGGATACAAGCTCTGATTAGTATCCCCATCTACAGTCATGCATTTATCGCAGGAACAGATGTCAATTTACACATGATGAAGAACGTATTCAATGATCCAGGCAGGTTCTGCAGGTGAGCACATAGGGGGTCAGCACATCATGCATTGGTCACCCGGGGGAGACACTCACCTGTTTTCTGATACATGTGTGTGGCTGGACCTATGACAAACGTTACCCTTGCAAGGGGGATTTCACCTCCAAAACTGTACCCTTCTTATAATAGGGCACCTTTGCCCCCCCCCCAAAAAAAAAAAAACAAAAAAAACATGTTTTTAAGGAAAAATCTTACTGATAAACTTTGCTGGTGCAAATTGACCAAGAATGTTCCCTTAGATTTGAGAATTTTGGGCATTTCCATGAAATTTCTGGTATTTTGGTTAAAAGTTTACCCTTGTTAGGGGGATTTTGGTCAAAATTGACCCTTGTTAGGGGGATTTTGGGCTAAAAATAGGACCCTTGTTAGGGGGATTTTGATGAAAAACTGCTCTTGCCACCCGCACACATGTGTCAGCAAAATATATGAAGTGTCCCCCCCGGGATTGGTCAGTTAGTTTAGATGACTTCCTGTTGGAGATATACAGGATGATATACATATATGCACATGGCTGTTGTTAAAACTCCCTAAAATGGATTGCATCTCGATGTTTGAGTACAGCACACATGCCAGGCTCGCCCTCTCCAGCCCCTCACACTACGGGCTGGCTTCAGACCTTATCCTGAATGGTTTGCCGCCGCAGCGACGAAGCTCACTCCCCAAGCAGATGCTTTACTTGTGGAGTTGCCTAACCTCAGCTTGGGGAGTGAATACACATCCCAGATCAATCAGATTCTTATCTAGATCAAAAGGGGTAATAAAGCAATAAAATGGAATACACATCCAGTGGGATATAGAGCTGACCCCAGGCTATTGAACTGAGTATCAATAGCCGCTGGCCGAACTAAGTATCAATAGCCGCTGGCCGAGGCTGCACACATGCTGGAGGTACATGTACCTACTTCTCTTGGAATTCCTATGGCAGTTACTGACTTCCCCTCCTTATCTTTTTTCCATCCTTTGTCTGTAGGTCCTATGTCCATCTGGCTCTGTCTGTGTAATTGTCGATCTCTCTCATCATATACCTCTCCGCCCCCCCTCTCTCTCTCTCTCGCCCTCTCCCTCTCTCCTCTCTATCTCAGCATCCCCCCTCTCTCTCTCCATTTCCACCTCTCTCTCAAAAGTGTTTTGCCTAATTTCTTCATGGGCTGTACTCCGCTTGCCACATGATGTCCCCAAATGTGCTGTTTATAGAATAATATAATCTCTCAATTTGTGCAAGTTCACCATCATCATCAGTAAGCAATCAATTCATGTGGACAGTCATTGGTCTTTTTCGGCTACAGGAGGGTCCAGATGGGTCCTGAGAGCACTGATCCTGGATTGGACACTCCCTCCTCCCCCACCCCCCCCCCCACTCTTATCATCTCTCATGTTGTCCGGCGGGTGCATGGTGGACATGGGTAACTCACACCATGGAGTACCTGGATGTCCAGGGGCCGGTCAGGTGGGCGGGTCAGGCGGTAAGAAGGGGTCCTGCCGACCTGAGCCCCACCACGCTGATGCCCAAATAAAGCCTCATCCCGGGATGGGCCGCAGTAAGGGAACCTGCTCCTGATCCTGTATCACCCCCTCCCTCCCTCCCACACACACATCCCCACCCTCATCCTAATAACACACCCACCTCCTTGCCACCCAAAACACCGGCATCTGTAATTTAAGATGCTTTGGAAAAGTTTTGGGACAGTCTCAGTGGTGTGGTCAGCATGATACGGACAAACTAACTCACTTGTAACTCGAGGCGGGTCTGTTTTATCCCTGACTTTTTAATGTCGCTCGTGTGTAGATACTCAGAAGCGCAGTTTCCACTCATTCATTTGCCCCTGATGCCCTTACTTACTCATATGGGCTTGTTGTATATTCTTTCGATCTCAAGCCAACCTTATTATCATGGCCCGTGTGTTAAGCCCCTACGCAAATGGAGGGATGATGGAAGGGAACATTTAAGTGAATAGGTGACGTTTCATCATGATGTCGTGTTATAGAACTACTGTGTCTGAATGACAACAGTTGCCACTTAATATCGATGCTGAAGCACAGTGGCTCCTGAGGGCACCACAATGGCGACTGGAGAGACTGAACCAATGTGCTGTTATGCCTGTGAGGGTCAGATAATACCTCCTACAGTCCTCAGTCATGGTGAGCCAATGTAGCACTGGCCAGTTGCCTTTTCCGGCACTAAAAGTTAGTCAAGATGCAATCATGGATGTAATTCTTAGTACAGGGTCCAGGGGATGCGTGGGGGCTATAGGCCCCCTCAAAATGGGCGTTAGTGTGACTATAGGAAATATAGTCCCTAACCCTGACTGTGCCCCCCCCCCCTGGCCGACAAGATTTTCCTGGCCCTACCCCCTAGTCCACCCCTTCTGCCCCTTTAGCCCTGCTAAGATGAATTTTCAGGGCTACATCAATGCATTATGATCAGAAATTGGCATAACGCTTTGATGCAGTATGCAGCCTTTAAAAGTTTATTGGGCCGTTCTTCATTGCCTCTCCCTACCAAACTGTCCTTACCCCTCATCTCCTGCACAGCATTCCACATTGCCTCATTCATATTTAACCACTTGAGGTCACAGAAAACACACCTTGTCTCTTGGGCAACACAAAATACCAAAATGAAAGTCACACATGTGTCATGCCCTTTCACCCTCGGCCCCCTCAATTCACACAAAGGCCAATAGGGCAATAGGGCCACTCCATTGGGACATTACCAATAATGACACCTAAAATGTCAGTTTTTACTGCAATTAGGGAACTGTGGCCATGATTTAGTGATGGGTCATCAGGAGTAATTCACAGCAAGAACAAATTCTCCAGAAGGGACGGGGTTCAAGGTTGATTGAGGGACTTTTACAAACCACAGTTGACCATATCTCAAGAAAATCAAGCCAGTGCACTGTGTAATAGAGCACTCACATTCCTCAATGCCCTTAAAACATTGGGAGCATTTGAGACACACGCACAATGTGTAAAATATAGAAGTGGTATGTGTTGAATTTAAAACTATTTTCCATCCCAACGAATTAAATAAAGTTCAGTAAACCCAAAGGACTATAACATGTTGAGACCATTTAGCCGTTGCCAGGTTAGCTCAGTTGGAAGCAAGCCGAACTATGAATCTTAACGTCAGGCCAAGCCTCCCAATGAAAAGCTAACCAAAACCTTTTCCTGTACAAATACATTTAACAGAATCAGGTTGGCTCTAAGAGGTCTAAAACCTTCAACAGGGGAGGACCACCCATTTTCCTCAAAGAGACTTGATTTTGACTTTCTCTGCTGTAATTGGTGTATGCCTATATATATATATATATATATATATATATATATATATATATATATATATGTGGATCAACATGGTAAAATGTATGCCCGGGAGGGGGTGCGCGGGCGTACCTTTTACCACGTTGATCCACATATATATATATATATATATATATATATATATATATATATAAGTTAACTCGCTGCCAGGGAATAAAATACCGGTAATAACGATAATAATAATGTTGATATATACAGTAATAATAATCTATGAGAAGTAGTATAATAAATGATCATATCACAGACACATGAGTTTGGTGGGTTACTGACCTTGGGGCTATCAGCACCATACATGCCTTTATTAAAACAACTATAACAATTAGTTGACAAAGCATAGTCAGTAAAATGCACAAAATAACAGTAGTATAGTAATAAATAGTAATACAATAGTAATAAACAGTAGTAAAAATTTAAAAATCAAGGAAACACCCAGCGTGGTGTTACCTGTACAGGTGAATCAATCCAATTGACCGTTACCTTGAAACTTCTCCTTATATACTGGAGGAGTGTTTACCATGACGTCATGCTATGACATCATAGATACCAATGCGCACTGCAAATAGTCCCTAACCGTTCGCGGTTAATTATATATATATACACGAGTGTATATAGTTCCATAAGTTAACTCGCTGCCAGGGAATAAAATACCGGTAATAACGATAATAATAATGTTGATATATACAGTAATAATAATCTATGAGAAGTAGTATAATAAATGATCATATCACAGACACATGAGTTTGGTGGGTTACTGACCTTGGGGCTATCAGCACCATACATGCCAAAAACACATAAAAACACGCCAAACACATGTGAAAACACATATCAATCAACATTGCAAATGAGATTGACACAATCTATCCAACTCCAATAGTTCAAATTTGTAATTATGTAAGTACTTAAAAACGGAGTTAGATTTCCAATTAACCCTCTTTTTGATAGACTCTATACTGAGTCCAGCATCTTTTAATAACGTAGCACCACCGTGCCTTAGGGAGTGAGTAGAGACACGCCCCTCGATACCAGCTTGAAAGGATAACGACTTCAACCTAGAGTTGATATACTGGTACTGAAGAGGCTTAACTTTAGAACTAAACAGATACTCCCTGCTACCCCTACCACAGCACAACTTTTTCAGACCTAGATAAGGACATAAAGGAGAATTAACATTCTTTGACAAATAGATATTAAACACACTCTTACCAAGCTGGTCAGTCTTGGATGTTCTGATACGCATAGACAAATAATCCTGATGAAATTTAATATCACCAACCTTTAAGGAATGTGGAGACTCGACTACATGCCCCACACGTAACACACCCCTATAGCATGTTAAAATTGCCATCCAAAATCTAAAGTCTGCCATGTTGGTTAGGTCCAAAAAAGACCTTAACCTCAACATGTCTTTTGGAGAATAATGGTGAATAACTCTGGTTGAACAGGTAGAAAACCTGTCAATACCATCAAGGGTCTTCTTTAACATGAAATTACCACTATAATCAGGATAGCCCTTAATTTTTTGAAAATACCAAACCGCAGACAAATAATTTTTTACAGATGATGGCTTCATGAAATCAGATAAATAGACCGCATATATGGAAACTTGAGAGGGGGAACAAGGAAAAGATTGTAAATCAAATTTTTTACAAAATTTCCTATACCTTTTAAGCTGTTGTTTCCTTGCTCTCCTCGTATTTTCCGACACACTCTGGGCTAAAAGTAACCTTTTTCTGCCTAGTAATCTCTCCCACTCTGGAATTAAAGCAACACATATCATTTTCAAGAAGAGAGTTTACACATTTGTCCAGTATACCCTTGTAAGCAAGCCTAGATAGTTGGTCGGCCAGGACATTGTCCTCTGACTTAAGATAGGTTGCATACACCTCCACATTGTTGATAAAACAAAGCCAAAAAATTTCTCTAAGCCATTCCATACACAGCTTATTTTTTGACCTACCGGTATTAATCATAGCTAACACTTGCATATTGTCGGTAACGCAATGTATTCTTTTATTTTTACAGCTAGATATCCAACGTCTAAGACCCATAAGAAGGGGATATAACTCATATACATTTATATTTCTATGGAGATTTTTTAAAATATCTAGTATAGGTGGTTGAGCAAAATGACCACTGCCTAGACTGAATTTATCAAAGGATGTCCAGTCACCATATAAATAATCTTTACCCATCCAGGCCCCAAAGCCTTTCATGGATGAATCAGAGTACATAGGAGCATCGAAATGATCATTTAAGATTAAGCTTTTACCATTAAAAGCATTGCAGAATTTTAACCACCATTCCATATCATTTCTTGTACACTCAGAAATTCTTATAGTACCTCTAGGTCTTGCTCTGGCACAAAGATCAAAAATTCTGCGACTAAAGGTTCTACCACCCTTAACCACCTGCGAGCAGAAAGACATTAAACCACCTATTCTCTCTAAGTTCTTTTTAGAAATAAATTTCTTATTAACATTATCTAATAAGAGACTTTCCATTTTAACAACTTTGTCAATAGGCAAAGACAGTTCCAACTTAACTGAATCTATGTTAATGCCTAAGAATTTGCAAAATTGAGAAGGTTCGGTTACCTTTTCCTTGGATACTACAAAACCCATGTACGTCATACACTCCATTAACAAATTCCTCTGTCTAAGACACTCATCATAAGTATCAGCAATTATGATAAAGTCGTCTAGATAATTTACAATTTTTTCTACACCGTAGAATTTAGCCACCTCCACAATAAAATCTGAGATTTTATTAAAAATATATGGAGCACATTTTAGGCCAAAGGTTAACCTGTTGCTTACATAATAATCCTCTCCATGCCCAAAATTCCATCTGAAACCTTGCATGGTCGTGTGAGGTGCATACACATTTATAGACCTGTACGCCGACTTTAAATCTACCACACTCATATAATTATTCTTATTCAATTGAGCAGTCACCGTGCTAATATTATTATAAGAAAATGTCGAGCTAGTAGTCTCCATAAAATTATTAATAGATATTTTATCAGGCATACTACAGTCAGTTATGGGTCTTAACTTGCCATTAGATTTTTCTACACCACCTAGGGCATGGATACAACGAGGTTTATCTACACTTTTAGAGACTAAACCAGCTTCTAGTTCATCTAACAATATACTACAGTATTCATTATAGAATTTTCCCTCGAGGATAGACTTATAATTCCTGCAATCATAAGTAGTTTGGCAACCCGGATCCACAATTTTAAACCCTTGAACAATACCATGCCAAAGAAAATCAGCCTCTGTACCACTAATATTAATGAGACCATTTCGCTGAAGGAACGAAGCTACCCTACATGGTAAAATTTGAGCTCTCTCACCACCAATGTAATGAACACACGTACATGTACCTTCTATACACTTGTCATATACCCTGATGCTGGGCAAGTCTGAGACACTAACAGTAAATAGAGGTTCATTACCAACCTGTAAAGAACTATTACAAGTAACATTTATATCATTTTCTAAAGAATTAATTTCTTGGAAAATACTTTGTTCTGCTACGGATTCAGCTGAAAGAATACAATCCTTACACCCCTCCGCATGGTCTACCTCCTGTACTGGAGTTCGTGAGGGCGAGTCGATATCTACCAAACCTACCATAACTTGGTCCGGCACCACACAAAAATCATTACCAGCTATGGGACATCGACCACCTGCAGTTTCCTATTCATTTCTAGCCTTTTGGCATTCAGTTTTACCATGCCCAGAGGAATTACAGGCACTGCAAACATGTCTATACTTGCAGGGGTCCCTTACACAACCTTCTGCCCTATTAAAGGCATAGCAAGAATTATTAGAGGATTTTTGTTTAATACCATTCCTAGTCTTAGTAGCGTAAGCTTTCTGTGCTTGCACAGTACCATCATATGATAAGTGTCTCAGAATATCTGAATTGTCTATAACACCAAAGGCTTCTATCCCATCGTTATTTGCCCTGGTCCTAACTGATTTATCATATGCTACTAGGGCTGATACCGTATACATTCTTGTACCAGCTTTTTCAACCAGGACTTGGAGATGCCTCAACATGCCTTCTACATCACTGTTGTCTTTGTAATAATCTAGGACAAAATGCAAGTTGACTAGCATCAATTTCTCAACGGTATCGATCTTTTCCCTTTTTTTTACATATATTTCGTGGTCAAACTCACCATATTTGGTATTGGCGTGAAGCTTGGACGCAGTGGAATCTATTGACGACCCTCTTGAAGACGACCGAGGTCTGTGACGAGTAGAGAAAGATGATTTAGATCTCCGGCGACGACCACGATGCCCAACTTCGTCCCATTTCGAATCGTCGCTAAGGACGCTAGGGGACCGCTGCCTGGTTACGCGGCTGCGCTCTCGATGCGATGACGTTATCGGTCGTTTACCAACATTCGCACGTGTATGCTGCCACGCCCCCTCCGTTGGCTTCGTCTCGTCTTTCTTGTCCTTTCCAGCCACCAGCTCCTGTAGCAAACCTTTGATATTGCATAGTTCATCCTCTAATGACTCCAGCCTCTCCGTCTGGTCAGTGAATGGATTGCCTTCTAACCCCTTAGCGTGTTGGGGCGATGTAGATCTCCGATCTACAAAAGACGAATCCAACTCACTCGAAAATCCTAAATTGGCCGATTCCACCGTTTTCTTTGCCGATTTGGCCGATTTTTTAGAAGTAGTAGCACTTCTAGTTGATTTCCTCCCCATCTTGATCCAAAAATCAAGAATCAACCAAGGAAAACCGTTAAAAATCAAGGAAACACCCAGCGTGGTGTTACCTGTACAGGTGAATCAATCCAATTGACCGTTACCTTGAAACTTCTCCTTATATACTGGAGGAGTGTTTACCATGACGTCATGCTATGACATCATAGATACCAATGCGCACTGCAAATAGTCCCTAACCGTTCGCGGTTAATTATATATATATACACGAGTGTATATAGTTCCATATATATCCTCCTTGGACATTACTTGCACAACTTTTTAAGTTGGCAAGTTGTCGCTGGCCAGGTGCCGACAGAACAGGTCAGGGCCTGTTCACTCTCCAAGCATAGCCACCATGTGATAACATGTGTATGAAGAGTAAACCTCTCTGCTAATTTCATGTCTTTTGCCCCTGTTTTCAATATGAAAATCTTTTCATGAATCAAATAATCTGATGAAGCATTGTTCATCAACTGGGCATTCACACGAGGAATTTCCGTGAAAATAACTAGGAACCACTGGCAATTTAGGGACAAGGAGTTTACTGGGTTTTTTGGACAACATTTTTCTTTTACAGTGTGAGCATAAACTATCGACCCTCATATTTATTCTATTATGTCCGGCAGGTGTTGTTCATATCATACAATGACCATATCGCTAGACATTCTGGAAGAGTTGTCGACAGATGAAATGGAACTCATTGCTAAACATAAATGGAATAAATGTATAAAACAGGTTCCTATTCCCTGTTACACACAGATTTAGATTGGTCAGATCTCTCATTGTTTTGGCTTTGTTGTGCAATGATAGTTTACCTTGACCCTTTAACAGATTGCAAATGGAAAGATGAAATAACAATCATTTACCAAAATAAGCCAAATCATTTTATTTTCTTGTATTGGAACACTCAAGATTCAACTTTGTGAGATGATTCCTCCAGGAGTGTAAGATCTCCAAACTGAAGACATTCGGTTGAGTCTAGTTCAAATGTCAATCACAACTGACAACTTTATCCCAAAGTATTCACATCGCAAACTTTGTAGCCACAGATTTTTTTTCTTTGAAGAATCCCGTTTGATCATCCAAAAAGTCCTTTTTTACAATGCGTCTTTATGTCGCCAATTCTATTTAATGCATTCATCTTTCATCCTCTCCTTTGAAAAACGCCACTACATGTAATTCATTTAATTATGTACCTAAAGTTATCTTTCATCTCTGTTGCCTTGAAGTGCTTCATGAAAAAAAATAAGGAAAATGTGTAGAAACTTTGAACAGAGTTGTCTCTTCTTGTTGATATATTACTTACACTGTACCAGAAGTCAGCAGACCCCATATACTACTTACACTGTACCAGTGGTCAGCAAATCCCATATATTACTTACACTGTACCAGTGGTCAGCACATCCCATATACTACTTACACTGTACCAGTGGTCAGCACATCCCATATACTACTTACACTGTGCCAGTGGTCAGCACCCCCCATATACTACTTACACTGTACCAGTGGTCAGCAGACCCCATATACTACTTACACTGTACCAGTGGTCAGCAAATCCCATATATTACTTACACTGTACCAGTGGTTAGCAGACCCCATATACTACTTACACTGTGCCAGTGGTCAGCACACCCCATGTACTACTTACAGTGTACTGGTTAGTGGTCAGCACACCCCATATACTACTTACACTGTACCAGTGGTCAGCAGACCCCATATATACTACTTACAGTGTACTGGTTAGTGGTCAGCACACCCCATATACTACTTACACTGTGTCATTGGTCAGCAGACCCCATATATACTACTTACAGTGTACTGGTTAGTGGTCAGCACACCCCATATACTACTTACACTGTGTCATTGGTCAGCACCCCCATACACTACTTACACTGTGTCAGTAGTCAGCACACACCCTATACTACTTGCACTGTGTCAGTGGTCAGCAGAACACCTATGCCTGTACTATCTACACTATGATCAACACACACCCCTCCTTCCCTAGCTCACTTAAAAAGGTATATTTCTCCTTTTTCCTCTACCCTTGGTGTGTCTGGTGCACATATGCGTGGGCAACAATATACTCATCTGTGGAATTATGTAATTATGTAATTTTCTCGTCATAGAAATGACCTTAGCTGTCAAAATGGTGCTAAACATCTATGACTCACTTAAGCATGTATTCAGGACTTTGAAATGTGGGGATTCACCAAACACAATAATGTAAAAGAAATCAAAAAATGGTTGGGGTGTTCACCTTGATACACCACTGTCTCACTTTGCTGAAAGGGGCATTTTCCCTCTGATTCTGAGTGATCGCCTACCCCAACCGCTATACATGTATACCCTGTAAAGGAAAGAACCTTAGCCACTAATCTGGGGTCACGTTCTTGCTGATAACAGTGATTTTTTTCTGTTTTGTAATGAGTTTCAAACAAACATGTGATGGCTATTATGGCGGGATTGAGATACCAATAAAGAGTAAATCATGGAAGTGTAGTATAGAAAGAGAGAAGTGAAAGCAGGTCATTATTAGCATTGGAAAGTGAAAGATAGAATGAAATGTGAAAGAGAAAATGAATGCAAATACCCTTTTAGTTAAAGGTAAGGACATCATTGGCCTTGGTTAACATTGGTATGTTTTCAACACTGATCAATGCAATTTTCAAATAGGATGTTAGTATGATATGGTTAAAACAATCTTTAGGATTGGCAGATCAACCTTATGAACATAAATCCACAAGTTGTATCCAGTAACTGTGTGTGTCGACTGGTTTTGTTGTGTTGTGTTGTTTTTTGTTTTTTTTTCTTTTGTGTTTCACAAGTTTAATGTTCATTTGGCGTTATGCAATAACATTATATACGTTCTTTAAAAGGTATTACATTGTTTGATGAAACATGAATAAATACATACTTACCGGTAAATCCTTAATCTCTTCCCACAGGAGAGCGGCCCTATAAGTGTACCATAGAGGGGTGTGATAAGTCGTTCGCCCAGCTGTCCAACCTTCAGCAGCACCAACGTAACCATGACGCCCGACGACAACAGTCTGACCGTAAACCTTATCAGTGTAGTATCTGTGACCGCCGCTTTGCCACCGAGGTCTCTCTCAACAACCACATCTCTAAGGTAAGAGAAAATGAGTTAAATTCATAGGTGTGTGATACCTAGTATGATCCTTTGTATTGATGCCCAGTGGGTCTGCTATTTTGAATTTCGCTGGTTGAGGTAAATCAACTGGAAAGACATATCATGGTGGGTACCTTGTCCCTGGGTAACACCCACTTCCAGGGACAAGCTGGTCCCCATCTAATCAGCTCTTATCAGTGCATATTGATTATAAGGTCATTACAATATCAAGGCGGCGGCTAGGGGTCCTGTTATTGGTCCTTTGTGGACTACATACGACCTCAAGATTCATGTTCAGTTACATACATATGATGCACCAATGAAGCCCTCGTGGGTAACTGGCTGATACTGCATCTGTGCATCATGCCGACCTTTCGGGAGTGTATCAACCTTATAATGGGGTCGGAATGATGCAGTAATGAAGCGTTTGTGAGCAATTTCCTGAGGCTACCATTTGGTGATCCGAGGGGTATATGAGGCCTAAGGGTTGAGTTGGTGCTAATGTTGAACAGATGAACCATGTTAGGTCATTTTCGCTGGGTCAGGTGAAATTCACTGATAAAAGATATCATTATGGGTACCTTGTCCCTGCATAAAACCCACTTCCAGGGACAAACTTGTCCCAATCTCAGCTGCTATCAATGCATGATTGCTGGAATCAGGTGTATTCTCTAGTCTCGCGAATTGCATTGAGGGAGGGGGGGGGGTGTACAAGCAGAGTCCCAAACCTAAGACGTATTGGCCCCTTAGAAATCAGGGCCTTAGATATGTTACTCAAAATAGCCTAGGTATTTGAGGGTATTTAAAATGAATACTATAAGCACCGTATGTATAAACAGACTGTAGTCATGAATTTGTTAAATGATCCTTAGAAGCACACTTTTATGAAAAGAATATGATAGGCAGAGTGATTACTAAGGGCCCTCACCTTTATTGGTTGAAAATTATAGCCCTCCTTTCCTGATAAGGTATGAACGATATTACCTCGATATCACTCTTACATTAATTAAGTACTCTTGCATAAAAGCCCCCTTTTCTAGACTATTCCTGTCTTCAAAACAGTAGTTACATTATACTGCAACTGGCTGTCATTTGTTACACATGTTTATGCTTTGTTATGTCTAGCACTCATTGATCAATGAGGGGTAGCTATAAGTGAGTGCCCTCAATAAAGTCTTGAAATTAGGAAGAGGGATTAATAATGTAAAAAGCCCTGACACCTACTCGCCATGACAAATGACAGTCAAATTTCTGTGTGCCAAATGACATATTTTTGAAACTCCAATATTTCCTCTGTTTATGTCAAGGTGATCAATATGATGATGATCACTCTGTCAAAACATATGATGATCCTTAATTATGATGATGAGGTACTAAGCAAATTGATAAGCAAAATGATGAGCTAAAGTGATCACTACAAATGACATTTTTAACCTACCCCCTTGTTTTAGTGAAAAGGGGGATTAGAGTACTTGCTTTTTGCTGGAACAGGTTTATGCTGTGGTAAAACACACCTGGGCATCAAAACTACAATCACTGCATGGGCATAGGCTACACAAGACAACATTTAGCTTTAGTACATAGGTTTCTCAGCAAAACTAGATAGTTTGTGGTTGGAAACTACTTAGTCTATGTGTGCCACACAGACTATATGTTTGCAACTAATTATGATGGGGGTGCATATGGTTATTTACGTAAATTTCTTGTGACATTTCTTTGAAGCAGGCGTTTGGGTAGTTGAAGTTCCAATGGGAACTATATCTAGGCTATGTGCTCCATGATGACCCAGAAACCAAATGAAGCATAAATTAATTATACTAGACCTAGAATTAGTCAATAATATGTCATAATTAAATGCATGATGTAGATTGCAACCCTTTTAGGTGAGGTAACAATGGGTATTGGTAGTATAGGTTTTTCTTCAAATGTTCTTGTTGTTAAGCATACTTGTACGTTTCAGTCCTATCTCCATGGAAACAGTCAGGTATTGTTACCATGGTAATGTCTTTATTACAGACCCCCTTTCCCAACTTTATTCAGGCATAACACTTCTAACACGAGACCCCATCCCCAATATTAAAATTGACAAAAATAACCCTCTTAAAGTCCATTGCGTGTCCCCCACCCTTCTCTAGATTGTAGTCCTTTTGAATCGTTGCCATAAAAGGGAAATAATGCATAGCATAGTACAAAATTCCATTTCAAAGCAAAAGAAATTCTGAAATCCAACCAAAATTTTCAATTTGCATTTTAAGTTTCCTTCTGGATCCTACAATACCACCAACTGTTTTCATGGGAAAAAGTGAAACGACCGTGTTTTGGTTCATGTTTATTTTTCTCCATCTGCAATGATGCACAAGAAAGTAGAGAGAGCGAGTATGACCATTTATATTCACATAGACAACAATGCTCGCCTCTCTGTTTTTATAATAAAAGTGTGGTGTAAGTCAAGGGCTCACTCACTGACTCCCTTTTATGGTTTTGGTTCTGTAGGTCCACAATCCCGACAGTCCCGCGTATCTAGCTCCGGCTAACGCTGTTAACGCGGCCTCTAGTCCCTCCTCAGCTGTGTCCATGGTAACAGCGGCCGCTGCAGCCGCCACCACGTCGTCGGCGTCCCTGCCCACCTCCAGCTTCCCTGTCCTGCCGCCAGAGGGCCTCCCGCCGCTCATGCCGGGGTCGCTGGTTGCCGGCTCGCTCCGCCTGCCGCTGGCGCCGCCCAGCGGGTCGCCGCTGGAGAAGGCCATGATGCGGGAAGCCATATCCGCCGCGCTGGCCGCCACGCATGCGCACCAACATCAGCAAGATCAGCAGCATCCGGTGCCGTCCCCCTACCACCACCTGCACCAACACCACCACCACCTACACCACAACGCCACCTCTAGGTCACCGTCAGTGGTGCACCCGGAACCGGAAGTTGACGACGATGACAAGATGGCGGACAGAAGAGGGCCAACGACGCCGCCGCGGCGCATGGAGGAACTGAGTAAGCGGGACCTGAACCTGTTGAGGTTTTCCAGGGCGGGACTGTACGACTTCCCCACCCAAGTGCCACCCTTGCACCCAAGCACCATATACAGCGCCGTCTCCAGGGGGCCTCTAGCTCCCCAGTGACCGAATATCCCATCGCACTGGCCGCCTTCCGGTCTCTGGTCCCCAAGTGGGTTTGCACAAGTTATTGAGATGTATCAGAGGGAACTCCTCTTGTCCTGTGCTCCAGCCCATCCCACCCCGTATCCCCTCTTGACAATAGATCCCTCATCTTATCCCTCCTCATCATCTTTGACCATCCACCTGACCGGTGAAAGCTTGTATAAATTGGAATCAAATTCAAGGTATTGACGCTAATATATAATGTTTGTCTCATAGATATGTATACTGTTTTCCCAGCAGAATCATCGTCGCCGTGAAAGGCTGCTGATCATGACCCAAATCTGACCCGCTTGCAGTTCTTGCATTGTTCTTTCTCTCGCCTCACCCTTATCAAAATCTCTCTCTCTCTCTCGCTCTCTCTCTCTCTCTCTCTCTCTCTCTCTCTCTCTCTCTCTCTCTCTCTCTCTTTCCATGTAACTGCTTTGAAATTTCACCTTCAGATACAATATCCAATACATGTACCTATTTCATATACTATAAACGATGTCTCAATATGTGCCCCCCCCCCGTGCTAAAAAAAACTCCAAAACCCTCCCCCAAGTGATCCCCCCTCCTCCAATTAAAAGTAATAGAGATGTTCCTATGAGAGATAATCATTAAGCATTGTTAACACAATATATTTCCAGGGGGAAAAAGGACTTTGAAATTTCCTGATCTCTAAAATGTTTCTTTGGTCAAAATAGTCTGGGCATTTTAAGTGTGGAAGAGAAGACACTATAAAGGTCATAATATTATCTCATGATGTGTTAGCTTAAAGCTCTTTGTAATATTTTCTTTTTAAAACAAACCTGTTTAACAGGTCAAATTAAGATATAGTAAACGTTCACTGAGTGAATACCCTGTCCCATATTGGACTCTACATTCGCAAACCAAAGAAATTATTTAATTTTCTCTTATGGAAATATGATATTGTATTGTGGGATCAAATGTATGTATACATGTATATACTTTATACTCAATTATGGTAATGGTGTTTTCCAAAAAAGTAGAGGACTGCTTTAGATATTACTGTCATACTATTCATATCATTGCACGGTTATTATAATGTATGTATGCTCATTTGCCATTTCTGTGTTATCGATTGTGTCTCATAAAATCACTTCATGTGGATTAGGTGTGGAATTGCAGGTAATTATGAGATATTATACACACGAAAATGAGAGAAAATATGAAGCATTATAGTATTTGGAATGAGAAATGACGTTGATATAGGCCAAAGAGGCGCCATGTCTCCATAATCTTATTAAAAACCAACCCCGGGAAACCAACATATTTGGTTGGAATGCTTATATTGACATTTAAATTCGATGTGTATCGCTTATCGCTCATGACACAAGTTATGTATTAACCTCCATATTTTTTTGTAATGCAAAGTGCACAGATGCAAGGCAAAGTACGTTGATTTCATTTATATTATGTATTTAAAGAATTGAATGGTTTATTAGCACATTTATTTTACAATATATATGTATACACCTCTAATTATCACATAATGCATTCCATGTAATTCTGTAGTTTCCTATGTATTTCTCTTTCATTGGTTCGATGATATTTCCAACTGATAACGAGCAGACTATAATAGGTTCAAGTCTTTTTGACGGTTGGCTTAAAGGAAGAATGAAAATAACAGTATTGTAGTTTTGTAAGGAAATAATAGCCTACATGATAACTTATTATTCTAAAACTGTAGAGTTGATTTTCCATATGATAATTATATTCATCAGACAAAAACTGTTATTATCAAATGGAAAGAAATTTGTTAAGCACCATTATGTAAAGACTAGTGCAGTTAAGTTTGAATATATATGCGGCTATTTTGGTTGCACTGCTGCCCTACAGTTTGAACTCTGAGAGTTATGTCCCAAGTTCGATCGTTATGGAGATTAAGCGGCAGTCTAACCGTGCAGCGTCTTGGATTTTAAATCCAGAGCGGCATCTTTGTGACATGTTCTTCAAAAAGGGGCCTTATTGCAGGTTGCACTAATGTCCCTTTTTGCATGAATTGATACCATAATTATGCCTAGGGTATGATGCATTATTGCAACCCGGGGGTTAATCGCCTTGGCTGCATTGGTGCATCATATTATAAGATGAATCTTTGAGGCATCATGACGTCCTGACAGGGATCATCACTATTGACATTAAACACCTGTATAACTTTATCATATATAACAATTATAACCAGGAGCCATATTTTGTTAAATAAATGTATCTACGCAAGACTGAGCACCGGGTGTGTAACCCCATTTAGCAATGGGGACAGCTAAGTGGGGCATCTAATTCCCCATAGTAATTATAAATGATATAGTCTAGTTTGTGGTACACATTTAGATATATATCTATGTCTGGTCAGGTTTTACATTATCTGTATGTAATGCAAATGTGAGATCAGATTGACTGTGCTTTCTATAATGTGTTAATTGGGAATGTTGCTGATAGTTCTTTAGCCCTTTAAAAGTCTCATGATGCTTTGATGCATTTTGCTCTCTGGTCATTATGATACCTGAATGCAGCATTGGTAAGAAATTTGCCAGTACTGCATTCCTGCATCGTGACAATTCGATGTGATTGATGCACTCCCAGGGGGACCGGCGTTGTGATGCAATTTGAGTGCTCACAAATTGTCTTGCCATCCCTACGTTGGTGCATCATGGTGACAAAGAGACATTAACCTGCGACCCTTAAAGAGTTAAGTCATATCTCTGCTGTGTACCCATACTCTGCGACCTGACGTAGATCTCTGTGTATATGAGGCAACACACTATCAGAATAGATATACTAAGTTTTGTAAGGACACCGAAACACAATGAGAACTAGGCCTACCATGATACAGGGGCGTAGGGAAATGGGGGGGGGGCAGGGGGGCCTAGGTCCCCCAATAATGAGGAGGTTCCCTATATAAGCCTATATATAAAAGAAATATAGCAGGCCCCCCAACCCAGACCGCTGGGCCCCCCAATAAAAATTTGCTTCCTACGCCCCTGTGATAGATTAATGAAATTTCTCGTTTTTCAACTCACTGTCTTGGGAAATATTCACAATTAATGTATGACACCTCAACATATAGGATATGCTTAATATGTACTTCATTTTAATCGTAACTATCGTGTAAATTCACAGCACAAGATTGTGATCATGTTCAAAATGGTTTCAAAAGTTTCAGTTTCTTTGTTTTATATGGTCACTAGTGCAAACTCATAATCCCAAAATACTATATAAAGCTTTATAATGTATTTTTCTTTTTCAATAATGACATAACCATCTCACTGAGGCTTTTTTAATCATCAGATTTAGATACAACCCAGCTAATAAGTAAGTATTCTTATGTTAAGTTTAACAGACCAAATAATATCATACAAGACCTACTATAATATGCATACACAGGGTAGGCATTTAGCCAATGGTTTCATGAGATTTTGTTGTAAGTCAGCTTTAGTGACTTCACTAGATGGCATTGACATCTGATCAAAGTTTGTACAGTGATATTGTAGTTGGTATTATGACTATTTGATAATGGTGGGAAAATCTAAATAGTTTATTATAGTGAAATGCCTCCTACAAATCCTCATTGATGGCAAGCAAAATATAGAAATATATTTGACAAAAAAACACACAGAAATACTGTTTAGATTGTGAATTACAGAGAACAGCAGGATTAAAGTACATACCTCTTCCAAAGGTGTCCTTGACTGAGGGGAAGATGTGATATTTTAACAATTCCCCTCATTGATTATGATCATTACAGACTGTGGATTGTCTTCTTTTACCAAGACTGGATCCTTCAAGCATACACTCATACAGCACAATTGTCCAGACATAGAAGCATACCTCCAAATTGTTGTTATTTAGCTTAGGGAAGTTTAGAATTACATTATGATGTCGTATAAGCAGTGTTGATTACAGCTGCTCTTTAAATGTAAAAATAACGATCTCCTATCCTCATAAGGCCACCAGTCTAGTGTTTATATTCAGAACTATTCTAGTATATAAACCAGTACAGTACCAGTGGCTTTGATTGATTATTTGAAAGATTTACTGGCCAAAAGATTCTCTATGGAATCAATATTTGGGCCAATAAATATCCAGCCATTGCATCCAACAAATAAGCTCAATTCATCTCCACAGCTAGTGTACTAGTATAACCGATGTGTTGCCTTGACTACCATTACTACCCAGCAAATTGTCGTCATCTGTCGCCATGATTGGTCATCAATGGTGACTCCTTTTTGAGTGATAACTCATTCCGTCATCTTTTGCCACTGTGTGTTAGACTCACATGGCATAGCAATTGCTATTCCTGGTGATCTTGTGCTATAATGACGTCATGTTCCATCTAGGGACATGTGTGAGCCACTTCACACAGGTTGACGAGGACTCACAACAATTTGCTGGGTAGTGTCATGAAACTAGTACTGGCCACCCATGTAAAACCACACAACTACAAGGGCCATGAGTTTTTAAACTATTGTACTACACTGGCAGTCAGAAATATAAAACCAGTACACTTCACTTACCACTCATGCAAAACCAGTGCAATATGTTGGGCCTGTTATAAAACCAGTGCGCTAACTGGCCATCAGAACTAGTGTAATAAAATCAGTGCGCTAACTGTCTTGCAGCACTATCAGATACCAGACTTTGTGTGATTGCGGTAACTACACTGGACCCAGAACTAGTGTCATAAAACCATTACACTACACTAGATATTAGAATTGATGTCAGAAACACAGTGCACTACACTAGATACCAGAATTGGTGTCATAAAACCAGTACACTACACTGTATACCAGAGTTGTGCCAGAAAAACAGTGCACTACACAAGATGCATGAGGTAGTGTCAGAAAGCCATTCCACTACTATAGCTACTGGACTTAGTGTCATAAAGTTCATTTGTAAACACAATGGGGAATATGCCTTTCAGAATTTGGAAATGCTGATGTGTTTAGAAAGTGTGGTGGATGTTATCTTCTTCTATACCTCAAGGATAAACAGAAAACTATGGATTACTGTATTTTTTTATGAAATTATACAGATTCAAGGTGAAAAGTGGGAGACAACCATGAGAAATTAATAGTGTTCTTATGCAGATAAATAATGTCACATAATTTGACTTGGTATGTTATGTTTTACTACGCAAATTGAAAATGGCCAACTACAAGAGCTTATGACCTTGTCAGAAGGTCATGCTTCATTATAGTCGATGTTGCATTTGTAATACGCACGTCACCTTATCACTCCTGAGTAATTGTTAAATGCAGCTTATTTGCTTTTCCAACCTAGAAAAACGAGATAATGGTTAACTTAATTCCATCATGTACAAAGGTAATTTCATATTCCATAAAAAAAAACTCTTCACCACCAAGATATGTACCAAAGTATGTTGTTGTCAAAAAGAAATATAAGAAATGCAACAAGATTTGTGTGATTCAGTGGTTGGAGCCTTTATAATTAAAGTCTACATATGTCTGGTCGTGAGTGCATGTATCTAGAGCTCATCTACCTTTAAAATTCTAAGTGCTCTGGTTGGTTCTTTGCCATAGGTCTACGTATCATTCACTCAGTCATGCAACACCAAACTGAAGACACCTGACACGCCCCCTTGTGTCACTTTGGAGTACCACTCTCCTCTACCTGCAATGTAACTTTTGTCAAATACATGTGAATAAAAAGAAAAGACTTCTACAATTGCCATAAAACTGACATGGTTGTTTTTTTTTGTGTGTTTATTTTTTAACCAACTAAAATTCAAGTGTTAATTGCCGTTCATTCTTAGGAATGAACGGCTATAGGAGGGGACCCATTCTTAAATACAAGCTCTCATAGTGGTGCTTCCTCGCTCTCCATGTATAATCCTGTCATAGGTACAGTATTGAGTATGCCTATACCTGGATTAAAATCTGCAAATCAGTCAAGCATAGAAGTGGTGGCAGTGGTGGTGTTGGTGGACCTGTTATTGTAGACCCTGGGGACAGTGGTGGTAGCCCTGGACAGCTCAGGCAGGGCCATGGTATATAGCATATATAGCCCCCCCCCCACCCACCTCTGAATAGTGGTGGTGGCTGTGCTCCTGTGGTGGCCCCATACCTGCCTGGCACCACCTCTCCCAGCACCATGTGGTTCTCTTCTGCTGGTGATGCTTTTCTCAGCACCACTGACTATTAACCCACTAAAGGCCACCTACATGTATATTTATGTATACATGTACACATAAGTATGATGCACTTTTTAAGGAGTTTTAAGTGGCGTGGCATTGGATTATTTGGAGTCTTGGGACCGTTTTCCATGTGTGTCGGCCATCTTGGTTTGCGGAAACACAGGGATCCAGGCCATATATGGTCAATTTTGATCTTAAAAAGTTATCAGATGGATGTAAGTGACCATTGGGACACCTCAACTACCCAATTTTATTGTTTGCCATGTGTGTCAGCCATCTTGGTTTTAGGAAACACAGGGATCCAGGTCATTTGTGGTCAATTTTGATCTTCAAATGTTATCAGATGGATATTAGTGACCATTGAAAGACCTCAACTACCTAATTCTATTGTTTTCCATATGTGTCGGCCATCTTTGTTTTAGGATACACAGGGATCCAGGCCATACATGGTCAATTTTGATCTTCAAAAATTATCAGATGGGTGTTAGTGACTATTGGGAGACCTCAACTAGCCTATTTTATTGTTTTCCATGTGTGTTGGCCATCTTTGTTTTAGGAAACACAGGGATCCAGCTCATATATTGTCAACTTCGATCTTCAAAAGTTATCAGATGGATCTTAGTGACCATTGGGGGACCTCAACTACCCAATTTTGTTGTTTTCCATGTGTGTCGGCCATCTTTGTTTTAGGAAACACAGGGATCCAGCTCATATATGGTCAATTTTGATCTTCAAAAGTTATGAGATGGATGTTAGTGACCATTGAAAGACCTCAACTACCTAATTCTATTTTTTTCAATATGTGTCGGCCATCTTTGTTTTAGAAAACACAGGGATCCAGGCCATATATGGTCAACTTTGATTTTCAAAAATTATCAGATGGATGTTAGTGACCATTGGGAGACCTCAACTAGCCTATTTTATTGTTTTCCATGTGTGTCGGCCATCTTTGTTTTAGGAAACACAGGGATCCAGCTCATATATTGTCAATTTTAATCTTCAAAAGTTATCAGATGGATGTTAGTGACCATTGGGACACCTCAACTAGCTAATTTTATTGTTCTCCATATATGTCGGCCATCTTTGTTTTAGGAAACACAGGGATCCAGGCCATATATGGTCAACTTCGATCTTCAAAAGTTATCAGATGGATGTTAGTGACCATTGGGACACCTCAAGTACCTAATTTTATTGTTTTCCATGTGTGTCGGCCATCTTGGTTTTCGGAAACACAGGGATCCAGGTCATATGTGGTCAATTTTGATCTTCAAAAGTTATCAGATGGATGTTAGTGACCATTGGGAGACCTCACCTAGCCTATTTTATTGTTTTCCATGTGTGTCGGCCATCTTTGTTTTAGGAAACACAGGGATCCAGGTCATATATGGTCAATTTTGATCTTCAAAAGTTATAAGATGGATGTTAGTGACCATTGAAAGACCTCAACTACCTAATTCTATTTTTTTCAATATGTGTCGGCCATCTTTGTTTTAGAAAACACAGGGATCCAGGCCATATATGGTCAACTTCGATCTTCAAAAGTTATCAGATGGATGTTAGTGACCATTGGGACACCTAAACTAGCCTATTTTATTGTTTTCCATGTGTGTCGGCCATCTTTGTTTTAGGAAAAACAGGGATCCAGGTCATATATGGTCAACTTCGATCTTCAAAAGTTATGAGATGGATGTTAGTGACCATTGAAAGACCTCAACTACCTAATTCTTTTTTTTTTTTTTCAATATGTGTTGGCCATCTTGGTTTCAGGAATCACAGGGATCCAGGTCATATATGGTCAATTTTGATCTTCAAAAGTTATGAGATGGAAGTTAGTGACCATTGAAAGACCTCAACTACCTAATTCTTTTTTCTTTTTTCAATATGTGTCGGCCATCTTTGTTTTAGAAAACACAGGGTTCCAGGCCATATATGGTCAACTTTGATCTTCAAAATTTATCAGATGGATCTTAGTGACCATTGGGAGACCTCAACCAGCCTATTTTATTGTTTTCCATGTGTGTCGGCCATCTTGGTTTTAGGAAACACAGGGATCCAGCTCATATATTGTCAATTTTAATCTTCAAAAGTTATCAGATGGATGTTAGTGACCATTGGGACACCTCAACTAGCCAATTTTATTGTTCTCCATATATGTCGGCCATTTTTGTTTTAGGAAACACAGGGATCCAGGCCATATATGGTCAACTTCGATCTTCAAAAGTTATCAGATGGATGTTAGTGACCATTGGGACACCTCAAGTACCTAATTTTATTGTTTTCCATGTGTGTCGGCCATCTTGGTTTGCGGAAACACAGGGATCCAGGTCATATGTGGTCAATTTTGATCTTCAAAAGTTATCAGATGGATGTTAGTGACCATTGGGACACCTCAACTAGCTAATTTTATTGTTCTCCATATATGTCGGCCATCTTTGTTTTAGGAAACACAGGGATCCAGGCCATATAGCTCACATAGCCATTATCAGCTGGGGGCCGCCATTAGACCCCCACGGCACTATGACTAACACCTTCAGCCCCCGACTCCGCAGTATATGCCAGGGATGCCTCCCATTGGTCAATAATACAATAGCCATGTGCCGTATATGGTCAACTTCGATCTTCAAAAGTTATCAGATGGATGTTAGTGACCATTGGGGGACCTCAACTACCCAATTTTGTTGTTTTCCATGTGTGTTGGCCATCTTTGTTTTAGAAAACACAGGGATCCAGGTCATATATGGTCAATTTTGATCTTCAAAAGTTATGGTTAGTGACCATTTGGACACCTGAACTACCCAATTTTATTGTTTTCCATGTGTGTCGGCCATCTTGGTTTTAGGAAACACAGGGATCCAGGTCATATGTGGTCAATTTTGATCTTCAAAAGTTATCAGATAGATGTTAGCAACCATTGGGACACCTCAACTACCTAATTCTTTTGTTTTCCTTATGTGTCGGCCATCTTGGTTTCAGGAATCACACGGGCCTCCCTAGCCCACTTAAAAGGGTCTATATCTCCTCTTTCCTATCCCCTCAGGATGTGTGTGGTGCACATATGCGCGTGCACTGACACATTCCTCTGTTAAATTATCAACCTGTGAAGCACGGGATAGCCACTTAGTGCCGCTAAAGTGCTGTAAAACACAAATCAATCAATCAATTCAGGAATCACAGGGATCCAGGCCATATATGGTCAATTTTGATCTTCAAAAGTTATCAGATGGATGTTAGTGACCATTGGGACACCTCAACTACCTAATTCTTTTGTTTTCCTTGTGTGTCGGCCATCTTGGTTTAAGGAATCACAGGGATCCAGGCCATATATGGTCAATTGTGATCTTCAAAAGTTATCAGATGGATGTTAGTGACCATTGTGACAACACCACCACCAATACCACCACCACACTACTCCCAACCCTCACACACATTCCTTATTTGCATATTTTAATCCAGGCATAGGTTTACTCCATACTATAGCAATGGGGCAGGATTTTACATGGAGTGCGAGGAAGCACCACAATCAGAGCATATATTTAAGTATAGGTCCATTCCAAAGGCCATAGAGTTCATATATAATGATCTTTTTTCCTTGGATCATCATAGGAATATGCACGGCATTACAGCATTGCTGTGTTTACTTTCCTGAAAGTATGTTATAGATTAATAAATTGCAAAACACACAACATATGAAGGGCTTTTAGATTCCGTATTAAAATAATATTTGTTCTGAAAATTTTGATCTACTATCATATAAAAAATGTTGTAAATCAATTCTATACTTCTTAGAACATGATATGAATATGCACGGCATTACAGCTTTGCTGTGTTTACTTTGCTGAAAATATGGGATAAATTTCTAATCCGGGAAACACACTGCAATTTAACTGCTTTTAGAATTGATATTAAACTCAGAATTGATCGTCAAATTTAAATATGAAACCCTAATATCTTGATCATAGATGACAGATCCTAAATTGAATCCTCTCAATTGCATCCTTAACACGGGCCTCTTGATCATAGATCTTAGATTCTAAATTTTCAATTGAATCCTTAACATAATCTCCTAACCATGGACCCCTTGTTTGTTTACAAGCTACGTAGTGGTTGGTATTAGAGTGGGTAAGGGCGTTGCTTCCTTTTGTCAAAAGAGTAATTTTGCTTATTGTGTACATTGCCCCCCCCCCAAAAAAAAAAAAGAAAAGAAAAAGAAATGGGGTTGGGTGTACCCCTATTATAGGCCGCTCCTTTTCCAATCCTGCATCCACAACTGCTGTGACTCTACATGCATTCATTTTTTGGTATAATTCTAGACTTCGATATCTGAATCGAAAATAGAATAGGCACTACTTCACGAGTGTGTTGAGTGAATCAGTGGCGGATTTAGAGGGGCGTGGGGGCGTGTGCACCCCATTTTCTCCAATACTTAAGTGTTTAATTACATATTTTGGACCCCAAGTTTTTCTCAAAAATAGGGGGTCCTCCCCCTACCTTTGGGCCGCGCCCCCTCCTTTTCCAGATCCTGGACCCGCCACTGTGAATTGTGCCAGACTCACTCCTACTGACTTGCTGGAGCTGGGTTTACCTCTCCTACACACACCCTCTTTACTGTATACCCCACCTAGCCTTCCCTATATATGACCTTTACTGACTATCTGCTCATGGAGCAGCTGGATGAGTAGCTCCTGATAGAGGCGGGAAGACCCATGTCTGTATGTGTGATTCATGCAGCTGGGGCATACCTTGACATGAGCAGGTCATCTAGGCACCTACCTACCCCCACCCCTCCTCTCCCACCCTGAGCTGCTGTTGAGCTGCTCCCCCATTCCCCCTTCTATAGACTCTCACTTGCATTACGTAATAGGCCCTCACCATTAACCTGCCTCTGGGCAGTTCTTTTAACATGTTCTCTGTACCACATTTCATTCTGCTGATGTCATTGCCACCCTCCCCCCGACAAGTCCTCCCATGCCTTTGATTGCCTAGATTCTTGGGTTTTGCATGGGAATTATGCCCTACATTTGCCTATGGTATATGCCTATACCTAGAACATGGGGTATATCGGCGTATGAATTTAAAGCAGTAAATCAGTTTGCCTATAGTATAACAGGAAGGCCTATTACGTCCATACATCTTGCACGTGCTTTCCCTCACTGGACCTTTAGCCACAAATAGTGCCCCAAACCACCTGTCTCTCGCCCCAGCAGTCAGTTCTTACACTGTTCATATATATATATATATATATATATATATATATATATATATATATATATATATATATATATATATATATATATATATATATATATAGTGGTCCGTGACGTTCACGTCATGTCCACCCTAGGCCTATGTCATGTACAAGTGGCGCCCCCGGTGGAGAGGTGGCACACTAATTGTTAATTGTCGTCTGCTTTGTCTCCGGTCGATAAGGCTAATTGGTTTGGGCGCGTCCCGCTCGGGGCGCTGCTATAGTGATACAGGCGGAATGTTAAGTGTCAGCCGGCGCACAAACATTTATCAAAAATCACACCATTCCCCCTCACCCTCTTTTCATTATTTTTTTAAAACTCACCAATCTCCGTGGATCCGGGGCCTTTCCAGCTCGCTGAACAATGTTTGTAAATCATCGGTTTTCATTTACTTTGACTGGCGAGCTCCGCGGGGAGTTTTATCGTGGTTGTCGCCCCGTAGAGAATGCTCTATCACTTTGCCGACACACACCAATAACCCATTTTTACCCTGGTAGTTTTCAGAATTTGATCCTGATTTTCCCCCAGAAGTTTGGTGTATTCCGAGGGCTTCTGGTGAGCGAGGATGTAGGTATAGCAAGGGAGTGGGGCTAGACAAATAACCATGCTGGCATTGCTAGCCTACTGATACATTAGTTGTGCCCCATTCCCGGGCCCCATTGTAGTACATGTATATGTATAAGTATATACTCACTACATATACATATAGTAGGTCTACTCTTGTGCATACGTAGACTTATTCCACGATTTCTGGGATTCTGAGTGCTTTTCCTGGATATTCCCATGCACATACCTGTCGATATTGCACACCATGATGCCTGCATCATGACTTTTGTAAGGTGTGCAAGTTATCCATGGATAACCTGCATACCTTACATGTCCCTACATGTCATATGTTACATGTTAAAACCCAGGAAATTTCATGGCCAGGGCAGGGCTTGAACCTGCAGTCTCAGATCCCTAGTCCAACTCCCTATGCATTGTGCCACAGGGACTTACGGGTAGTGGCTGGCTAGAACCAGGTCTTGATATGATACAAAGCCCGGGGAGGCGACGACTGCAGGCTGTCCGCTACCATAACTGCGGGATGCATTCAAACATAGCCAAGCCGAGATGGATGCTGAAGGAGGAGACGCGGTGGTCTAGTGGTTAGCGCATTGCGCTCAGCCGTCAGTGGTAGGCAGGACGAGTCCCGGTCTGGGCGCATCTTTTTTTCGCCGTGTGCGCTGTAGCTGTCTGCTGCCGGGCGACGAGGTGTATGTTCCAAACGTACACAAACACGGTCCGGGCGCATCTTTTTTTCGCCATGTGCGCTGTAGCTGTCCGCTGCCGGGCGATGAGGTGTATGTACCGATTGTACACAAACATAACCGCGAGACGCATTCAAAGCAAGCCAAGCCGAGACGGGTGCTGTAGCTGTCCGCTGCCGGGCGACGAGGTGTTTGTACCGATCATGTACACACTATGGCTGGCTTTGAGTCCCGGGGAGGGGGAACAGTTTTTGTTTTCAACTTGAATTTATTGATATTCTATTGATTATCTATTGGTATCGTGGAATAAAATAAGTAGTCAATGGATAATTCATGACTTGTGTGTGTTAGCAAAGGATAATTACACTCGGGCTCTGCCCTCGTGGAATTATCCTTTGCTAACACACACTCGTCATGAATTATCCATTGATTACTTGTTCACTATACACTGCATATGGAAATGTGTCTCCGGCCCGGGATCTTCGGACGTCTTGAAGTTTGCATCTTCCAAAGACGTTGAAGCAGGAGGGACATGAGTCCTCGAGGATGGGAATGGTATTGGCCACTAGCTGGTCTGGAGCTGGTTCCTGCGACCCACACTGATAAGGTGGGACCAGCATGTCCCTGGAGTGGGTGTTAACCAGGGACAAGGTACCCATCATAGTATGTCTTTATCAGTGGGTTTTAGCTCAACCAGCGAAATTCAAGATGGTGGCTCCACTAGGCCTCCATACTGAGTCCTATAGGACCTCTCATGCCACAAATTTCAGGAATACATGTGCTGTACATGTATATGTACTTTTAATTCAGACATTAAGAAGTTGGTGGGAATGTCGGGGGTCATGGTGTAAGATACAGAGCTGAATTGTTAAATATAGCAATTCACAATGCTCTACATTTCGTAGTACCATGTTACTCCTTCACTGCTATCAACACCCCCCTCCTCAGACCTATCTTTACAATGAAACCCACCCTAAACAAACCTTACAATCTACTACACAATTTTACTCTCCACCCCCACCCCCGCCCACCAAACCAATATCACACAGGGAAGAATGTACGCTCCTCGCGCCTAGATAGAAATGGGTGGAAAACAATGTCCTCTCATCGATGAATAGGTCTCAATTAGAAAATATCTCCATTAGTTTTCGTGCATATATAGCTCCGTTTTCCCAAGCCGCCTTGTGAATTGACAAGAAGGGACGCTGGGAGACCGGCCTGCCTCATTGTGGTGACGCTGCAAACCAGCCAAGGCGCTTCTACATTGTCCCGCCAAAAAAATATCGTCTGTCGGTTATACGAGTTTTAACGTCGCCAGCATTAACGTTGCGTCCATGGAATGGGCGCAGGCGCTTCTTTTGTTTTTAAAATTCGAGCTTAAACTTCATTTATTTAGCGGCGATAGTCGATAACTTTTGTGTCGCGCCTTTCTAGCTGCGAGATGCCGAAGGCCCTCAATGTATCATGGCGTCCATAATGTCTTTTGAGGCTTTTTCTCCCGATTTGAAATTTCTGTACGCCGAGAGATTGTGTTTAACAATAATTACGTTTTCCATCACTGTTTCTAGCGTGTAGAAAAAAGGAACCTTAGGGCTGACAGATGTAGCGGGCAGAATCGATATCTGCACCAAAACAAATCAATCATAGCACTGAAAAATCCCGCCTTTGTAGCTGGAAACTAAAAGAGTGCGTGGGTCTTAGTTTTGCGAATAATACTGTCAGCGAGAAAATCCCTGATAAAAGTGATTTAGATTCGTCGTCTGAGAGAGTATGGGACAGTATGTTCTCCCCGGCAGCTGGGGCCTTCGGATCAAGGTTGGAAACTTTTGAAACGTTTCGTTTGTCGTCTGCTGCAGCTTTTGTAGTGACTTTTTGTGAGATATGGGGGCGTCCCGCCACGCGGCAGCACCGTCTACTTCCCGCGCAGGCACAGGACGAATTTAAACAGAGCCTCGCTTCCATATATCACGTGACCACCTGCATCCTCCAATGCGCGCCATGATGCGGCAGAGACAGGGTGTAAAATCACCGTGACACATAGTTTCTGATTCAATTGATTTTCCCGCCCAGCCAAAAACGCCGCCGGTCCTTCAATGCGCATGCCTGAGATCGCCATGGCTGACGGGATTACTGAAAGGCATTCTGGGTGATTCCACCGGAAGTGCTCTTGAAAAATGGCCGATTTTGGCAAAAAGCTTCCCTGCTGGTTTCTGACGATAAAGACAGTTCTTGGTGATGTATGCTTCGAGTAGTCGTTTTTTTTTTGTCTTATCTGCCTCTCCACTTCCTCCCAATTTTCAATCTAAGGCTCAAATAGCCTGGTTTGAGTCATTAGTAGAAAAGTCCTAAAACAGCGAGGATTAATCAGTCGCCAGGATTCATGGCGCAACAAAACTAGCCGCCCTTCCATAAATCACAAGTGGTGAATGCTATAAAGGGAGCACCTACCCTCTTATCACTTACTGCTAGCCTATCACTTTAGATAGATTATAGATTTTATCACTAAAGTTAGATGGCCCATTCCTGGGGCCCATTATCACTGTGCTGTGGGTAGATGGTATCTTGACATTGTAGGGATATAGGTAGGCCTAGATGGCAAATTTTCGCTGTGTGTAGATCACCTATTATAAGTGTATAGCCAAACAAAAAGGGTCCCCCAGGGGAAAAGTCATTTTTTAAATTAGGCCATGAACTTTCCAATGATATATTACATGATAAACTATGTCTGCTAGTTTCAAAGTTACGGCTCTATTAACTTAAATGGTAACTGACCTATTCAAATCCCAAATAAGGCCTACCTTGTATATTTCACGAGATATATCAGATGATATGTATAATTATGCATAATTCTGCAAATTAGGGAAATTGTCACATTCTTCACATTCTTTTTCTCATAAAATTTGATCTGATTATCAGATTTTTACCATCTTTTCAACACATCGATCCTTGTGGGTGTGGCTACAAATAGGCTTTTTTGATTCCTCAATTTTGAGTGAAAATAATGTTTCCATGGCAACCAATATCAACAAAAGCACTGATTTCTGCCCCCAAATGCCCAAAAACATTCTATTTACATTCCATATTTAAAAGGTTTTCCTTAAAAATAGGAATTTCCCTTTAGGACAATTGTAATCTACATAAAAAGGTAGTACATACATGTAACTAATTTTGGTATATTTTCCCCCTTTTAGGCCATAGTGGTGTCCCCCTGGTGGCCAGAATTGGTACTAATCCCCCTCGGACGGTCCTTTTAACTTGCCTCCTCACATAAGGTAGACTACAGCTTACCACTTCAGGTAGATGGTGCACTGAGCGCACTGAGCCTCTCCTTACTACCGTCTATAGGACTCAGTATGGAGGCCTAGTGGAACCGCCATTTTGAATTTCGCTGGTTTCATGGAACCAGCTTCAGACCAGCTAGTGGCCAATATATAATGTACATGTACCGGTATATATGATACCCCGCATATAAGCTGCACCCTGACTTTAGAAGAATGATATATAAGCCGCACCATAGGGCTGAGCCATAAGGGATGTCACACCGGTGGGGTTGGGAGGAGGGTGCGTTCATGGCTCCTATACATTTCTATAGTAAAAGTGTGAAGAAGGGGTTGGGGTGTCCAAAAAGGCCTGAAAAGCCTGACATATGGCTCATCCCTAAGGGCTAAGATGGTCTATAAGCCGCGGCTTATACGCAAGGTTTTACAGTATGCATCACTGTGGGTAGATGGAGCATTCTCCCTATACCTGTACATACAATCACTTTACAGGTAAACAGTACATTATTACTGGCCCAGGGTATCCCCTGGGCTATTGGAGCCGGGTTTTCAGTCAGATCCACAAATTTGTAATCACCAACTTTAGTGTGTAATCATTCAGTGATATACTGTTAGTTTACACATTTTTCAAAAGCCAAAGGAAAGTTTCAAATCTCATCTATCAGACAACATTTTGTCCTTTATGGTGAGTGATGTCTTTCTCTACGAAAAAAGCTGCTGTACTTACGTCATGTTTTTGGGAGCTATACTGACTACAAGTTCTTTAACCATTGGGTCTATGGGTCGGATAGATTTTGGCGATGAAATTAGCACATTGAGTCCTATAGGTAATCACCAAGTGAGACACTTTTTTTTCAGCAGGCAATGTTTACAGTGTCCAAGCTATACCCATAACACATTGGGGACTGAGCGATAAACTAAGCATGCTAAGGATAAAGTTTTCTGTGGGGGCTAGTGTCCAGGGGGCCAGGTTTCCAGGGGGCCAGGTGTCCAGGGGCTAGGTCTCCAGGGGGCCAGGTGTCCAGGGGCCAAGTGTCCAGAGGCCAAGTGTCCAGGGGCCAGGTGTCCAGGGGCCAGGTGTCCGGGGGCCAGGTGTCCGGGGGCCAGCACACCAGGGGGCCAGCGGTCCATGGGGTTTAGTAAGAGAAGATTATGCCAGACTGGTGTCAGTATATGTATAGGTAATACCGTAATCTCCCGCGTATAAGGCGCGTCTTATACGGGGGGTTTTAGTTCTTATTGGATCCACAAGGGGGACACCAAGACCTTTCTTTTGATATCTTACATGCCCCCTTGGTCAAAATAGGACAAAATGGGGCCCAGGAGGGCCCAAGGTGGCCCAAGCTACCCATAGGTTTTTGAATTTTGAAAATTCATTCAGTAGAACCAAAGTTATGAATTTTTCATTTTTTTCAGAATTTTCCAAAACTCTACACTGCAAAAAAGGTGTTTAAAGATACACACCAAATTTTCTCAACACCAATATTTAAACATCTAAACACTTGAAGTGTTTAGGTGTTTAGCGTTTAAACACTTATTCTCAAACACCTAAACACTGAAGTGTTTAAGTGTTTAGCATTTAAACACTTGGTTAAACACTTCCTAGTTAAACGCGTTTAAAATTAAACGCGTTTAACACTTAAGAAGTGTTGAGAAAAGTGGGACAAATAAGTGTTTAACCAAGTGTTTAACTTCTAAACACTGGTGTTTAATCCCTAAACACTGTTTTTACAGTGTAGGTGCGCCTTATACGCGGGCTGCGCCTTATACGCGGGAGATTACGGTAGTCTCTATTTGTAAGTAATTAGTCAATATTTCGCAAGTGCTGATCCCTGTGACCCTACAGGCCTTCTGTGCTTCAATGCACAACGCCCAATTTTTATATTGTGGGGGGGGGGGGTAGTAGACCCTGGGCCATATGTGATATATATCACACGTTAAATCTTTGGGGCTAGAACAACTTTTTTTTTACTCTGGTGCCCTGAGGTATAAACCCTTAGGGAACCACCATACAGGAAGTAGTATAGGAAGTAGCAAAGCATAGTGGTAGTTTACTATATTTCTCTCCCACCATGCCCCTCTTCCACCTCTTCAAGCATAGGTTTTATTTTTTTAGTCTGAAACATATGGCTGAAGAGTGTCAAGTTCAGGGACATTGTGGCAGTCACTAGTGCCTATATATGGCACTAGGTACGAGTGTACCTTTTTTTCAGAAGTAGGACATATTCATTCTAGGTACCCTCGCTAGATGGGGCAATTTTCTTTTGAGGTACGGTACATTATAACTCCACTGATTAGACTAAAGAACCTGTATAGAGGACAGATGGTTGCGATGTATAAGTATTAGTTGACCTCCTGCCCATTCCTGGGGAGGCAAAAGCAGATCCAAGTACCATATACATCCAATCCCCCCACTCAACTTTTTACTTATGAAAAAAGAATGTGCCCATATAGGCTTTCTGGAGCTCCCTACATTGAGGAATGTGCTTCCTTTAATAGTCAAGCCTATTGTCCAGTACATGGGCCAAACTGACATATAAGTTGGCATTCCTAGAATTCCCAGGCACTCATAACATCCTTCACAATGAGTAAAAGTCAAAATTTTGTGAACTGTTGCAAATGATGGTTCCCCATATCCTAGAGAGACATGAATTATTTCGTTTCTGGTAGTGAGTAGAAAACTGATTATTCCTGATATCTGTCTGCAGAGTAAGGGATCTTTTGTCTTTCACATTGGTTAAGTTTACCCTTATCGTTGACAGTTGCTAAATGGTATGGAAATCTTATCCTGAAAACCTACCCCTTTATTTGTTCCACTCCCTACCCTATCCCCCACAATGCTCTACCTCCAAGTCGTCCTAGGGGCATTCCCTTCTTTTTCTCATCGGGCTCTCCCACATCCGCTCTTTCCCATCAATCGCATTTTTCATAAACCGAAAGTTTCCTTCGGATCAATTGTTTGAAACTTCCAAAGACTTTAGCTGTGTAGCACTTTTTGCGGCACCTGGAGGAAGTGACGCTGTTTTGGCTTGCTATTTGACTAGCTGAGTTTCCTTCTGTCATGGATTGCTTTTAGGGACTTTGATGAAGTATTTCACATAAACCCCCTACATCACCTTCTTCACAAAGAAAAACTCCCTTTTCGGTAAATCTATCCATCTACTAGCCGGGCGCTATCCCTAATTGGAAAAATGCTCCTAATGAAGATTTTGAAGCAATCTTTTAAGATCATTAGCTTGGTGGGTGACGGTGGAGGTTTCGTTTTCCGTGTGATTTGTTGAGCGGCTGGACGGCTAGGTAATGGAAAAAGGCCTTCACGTCAAACCAACAGTATTGAGACCAAAGCTAAACCAGGTTAGACTTGTTAGGTGTCTCTGAACTATTCTTTATTTAACTCCTCAAGGGCGGCATAGTGGACTTGGTGCGTCTTTATTCTGTGGAGTGCAGTGTTGACGAATAGACTTGTCATGCAGCAATGTGCATATTTTGGCACATCATCCAGACAACTGAAAAGGAATCTTGAGGCGTCATGCAGCCCTTAAATGCTTATTCAAAATCTAACAATCTTAAAGTAATGGGATGGAGAACAGTCAGAAATGATGTCACTACCTGAGGCTTTTGCATCGGAGAAGGCCTTATAGGTTTATTGGTGATTTGTTGCCAAGCTCAGTACGTTTTTATAGAAAATAGTGACAGGGCGTTGGTTGTCTTGAAATATCCCTGGGGACAATATGATGCGCTTGGAAATGCACCTAATCACATCGTTTTCCATACTTTCCAAAACAAGGCAATGCTAGAGGACTACAGTATTGAGTAATGTATGCAGATAGCTTTTAGTATAACACACATTATATCGGCCCTCTGACTTTACACATTGTAGATATAGAAAACCCAAAAGGGACCTCCGCGAGAGCTACCTTAATGCTCCTTTTGCCTTGTTGATCCATATAATATATGGTCAAGGAAAAGGCTATACCCATTTTGCTAACCCAAATAACAAGAATCTACAATTTCACAGTATTCCGATGCATATGTTTCCACTTTTATTTTGCATATGGTTTGGAGTCACCCTCCCTCCTACCCCCAAACCCCTCACCCAGCCATGCTCCAAGAGGACTTGGCACGTCGCGGTGAGGAGATCCTGGCTATCAACAGTCCCACACCACCGCGCCCCGCTCTGATGAATTGTCGCCAGTTTGGGGTCGGAAAACGCCACCAAAAACTGGCAATTATTTCAGAAACCCGAGCGCCCCGGTGACAAACTTCTCCCTACAAAAAGATGTCATGTTTTCAGAAACACTGATAGTCATTCTCATGATGTGACGTAACAAGGCCGCGATCGGTGTCTGCTGCCGCGTAACGCGAGGACGCGATAAATCAGACGAGCCACACCAAAACGCGCGAAACCCAAGATGGGAACACGTCCTAAAACTCCCCTCGCCAAAAATTGAATTCATTTCATGACTAGCGACATTGGTACTTAAATATTTACAGAAAATAAGTCAGTTTTTGGATGGTGGCTAGGAACACAAGTTTACAGGACGGTGTGAAAACACGACGGGAGACGTTATTGTCGTCTGCGTGTTTTGTAGAGACGCGGTGTACATATCACACCCAGCGTCCCAACGACCTGCCGCTGCGTCTCAACTGCGTCTGTTTCTCTGTGTCGCCACCTGGGTGTGGATCACAGAACTACACCTTGATTGCCCCCCCCCCTCCCCCACATACATCTAGGGCTTACAATGCCCTATAATTTTGCAAATACCTAACCATTGTAATAATGTTAATGCAACAACAAACTGAATATTAAGAAGTTAAATTATATGGGAAACAAGATGTTTAGACTAATTCTTGCACCCAGAATGGCCAAATTTGGAAACCACCTGTGTTAGATGTATGTTTGCTGCATGTGTAGCACAGCGATTTTCAACATGGGTACCTGCTCAAAGATAGTTCACAAAACCGCGGGACCCAGCGGGAAAATCGCGACGATCTGATTGGTCGAGGGGTGATCACGTGACTTGCTAAGGCAGGTACGTCTTAGCCGTGCTAACCCCCCTTTAAAATAGTGCTAACCCCCCTTTAAAAAGAGGGTGAATTTTTTTAGCCCCCCCTCAAGAGGGGTCAAAATTTTTTTAGCCCCCCCTCGGGAGGGGTCTGAAAATTTTACGCCCCCCTCAAACCCCCCCTCCCCCCCTGTTGATAAATAATGACCACTCCCTTAATTAGAGAAAGGCGCCATTATTCAGTTTCCAGCCCCTCAGGGGGCCATAAAGGCTATTAACAAGTTATTGATTATTTAGACGAATCTGAAAATTTAGAGAGAATTTAGAACTGAAGAACATTTTATAATAGTGCTTTGATATTTTGACTTACTATTTAACCGGCAGGTCTGTTATGTAAAAGTGTACCCTGTAGGTATTAGGAGTTTACGATGCATCTCCAAGGGCATCATACGCGGGAGACTACCGACTACCTGTGCTTCAGGGTATTATTAATTTGATGGTTTTGAAAGGGCTAAAATGGCATGACGTTATTACGAGAAAGCAATCCGCTTTCAGAAGTTGTTTTTATTTCCATCAAGCTCTAGCTGATTCAGTGATTATTGTTAGCCCTGCAGTTGGACTTTGATTTTAATAATGCCCTAAGATGATTATCTTGTGCACACACTAGAAATCTGCCAAAGTAGAACTATTCTTACTTTCCATTCTGCAAATTAAGACCTCTTTGCTTCATCGAAGATATGGACAATGCAAGGTGACATTCACATTATATAAATATTAAACACTAAGTTTTAATGTTCATAGATGGAAAATCGATGTTCTCTAAAATTATATTTAGGTATGTTATGATCATTGATGTGTAACCTAAAATGATTCTGTCATTGACTTGAAGATATTATAAGATTTCTTTGTAATTTGAAACAAAATTGGTTCACAATAACCTGGTAATTCTGACAGAATACTGGCAAATTCTACAGGGTACAATTGATAAAGCCACAATCCCCCATTTGAAGTACTAGTATAATAAAATGAGTTATGCTAGCTAATATTTGGCTCGGTTTGTGGCCTATATACATTTGTACCCCCCCCCCGCCTTACCACCCTTTTGTGAACCTATGTGTGCCTGTCATCATTCATTGATACAGTAAAATCCCATCCACTTTTACGATTAGCACATGGGTACATATTTGTGTAGATTCTCACCTTATTGAGGAAAAAGACAATAACAAAGGAAAGGGCAATCGCTTAACTAAGTTTGATTAAAAAAAAACAAAAAAAAAACTAAAAAATACAATCAGTGAAGTAGATCTGTATTCCTAGCTCAGAACATCCCTTCTTGCATAACAGCTCATATGGTAATAAAAATAAGCCGGTAAGCAGAAAAGAGGGTCCCTGAGCCCTTTCATAGGCTACCTTTTCTGCCTGTCAGGAGGTTAATTCAAAAGGTTCTGCCATCGCTAACTGTGAGATGTTAGTGATTTCCCTCCCTTATTCTTTTCTGCGATGGTAAGGTCAGCCTGCCTTCCATTCTAAGAGCCAGTCCTATTTTAGTGAGCTCTGTTAGCCTCAGCCCTGCTTTCACTATTACAAGCAGAACACACTGTGCACAGTGGCAACAGGTCCACAGAGAAAAAATAGCAGTGGTAGACAAAAAATAGCAGTGGAAAAACTCGTTCTCTCAAGAATGGTTATACTGGGGTTATGCTAAATATATATACCCTGTCGGATGCACTTGACCCTGAAATGTAACTGGGATTACTATGCCCTTAGAGGGATTACCATCTATTCCATCGCCACCTGGTGGCGAAACATTGAAACTCCCTAATTTTACCTAAACTCATGCTATATGCTTATACCCCTATTGTATATGCCCTAACTTATTACTATCAAGCTGTTAAATATCAGACCTTTGCATTTTTCCTTACAAAACATTGAGATTCAGTATTGGCCAACTTCATAGATTTCTGTAATTGATGAAAAAGATATTTTTTTTCATAAATCTGTATCTTCTAGATTCTGCCAGTTATCTTCCAATTCTTTGCTCATAAAATGTTTATAATGATTGTATCTTAATCCCTGCATAGTCTGGTGAACAAATTCCAGCCAGGGTTTTTTTCCGTAATTAGAAATGTAAGAAATTCCAACACTTTTCATTTCTGCTTTTTTGCTTAAATCATTCATGGCTCATTTGTTTGTCCAATGACTACCTATTTTTAATGCTTGGTCATGGCATGTAAATGATGTCTACTAGACATATGATAAGTTGAGTTAAGATATTGCTGGTCAATTTTTCAATATTTGAGAAAATGATGGAAAATGGGGGTTTGTCCCATAAGCGCCCATACTTAAGGATTCCCCATAAATCTGAAACTAGCACAATGAACCATGGTTTTTGGCCCAGGTCCTCCTGGGTCATTGGCAGTGCCTTTTCGGTCAAAAACTGATGGTCATGAATTGGAATTTTAGATGGGAATTGCTCATCGAAATTGGGGGATAATTAAACAAAAAATCATGGAAACATAATCTTTAGGATCTAGTCTTTCATTGTACATGCACAATTCCTGAAAAAAAAATCTTTAGCTATGAAAAATGCTGAAGAAAAAACCTGACATGTTTGACTTACTTTCTTATGAAAACGAGGCTCCATAGGATTGCATTGGGTGGTAGATTTTAGGGGTAGACAAGGTGTAGAAATAATACATTGCCTCCCATGGGAATAGGGCATTTAAGACGCTTTTTTCAGCAGGTAAGGTGGAATTTTCTGTACAAGTGGGGTTAAGACCGTTGGCATATGAGTGTGTAAATCGGACAACCATAATTTTGTTATGTCTACCGCCAAACTTCCGGTATAGACTTGACGCATGTGCACAGAGTGACCGGTCGTCTGATTTTATTTTTTCATATAACAGTAAATAGATAGGGTATATTTGATTCAATTCAATTGATATTGCCAAACATGCATGGATTATATTAAAAAAACATTAATTTCAAGTTAAATCGATAGAATATATCATTTCTATGTCAAAAATGCTACTTCCAGCAAGGAGGGGTCACGCATGCGCACAGAACATCAAAATCCAAAATGGCGGACAGTGAGATGATTGACTCATGATGCCATCGAAACTGCTTAATTATAACAAAATGGAGGAGAATAACAGTGTCTCATGCCTTTTTATGGTTAATTTGGATCCTTATTCAATATCTGCTGATATTGTGCAATGCTTAACTCGCCAGGAGAGGAGTTATTCACCAATGCGAGCGATAATGGGTGTATTCTCCATAGGCTTAACCATTGACAACTGTCAGACTGTCACTATAGTGCAAGTCACCTACGGTAGGTCATGGACGAACCTGGGCCTATCGTGCATTGCATGCGTTCAATCTTTATTGCTTCAGCTACCTCATAATACATAAAACTAATGTTAGATATAATAATATAATCCCAAATGATTGGAGAAACTGCTGGTAGTTTAGGATTTAGCGAATGGTGGAAAATCCCTTTAATGCATGAGTACACTCAAGAGCCCTCAAGGACTCAGAGAGAATTCATTCAAGTGCACTTAGCTCATGAGTAGCCTCAAGAGCCCCCACGGACTCTCAGCAGGTGCATTCACTTTTGTGACGAGGAATGTCCCCCCACACAGGTGCACAAGTTTGCTCTCAAGGGAAACCACTATTTTATTTCATTAACATCAGGTGGTATTAGAAGTGGAACTGGAATAGTGAGGGACTGCATAGTACTTGCTATTCCTGACTGGCCTAACACCAATTGAAAATTTAGTGTAGTAACACTAGGTCTTATGAGATGGTATGAGATGTGCCTACACTAACATCTCTTAGGTGGCGATGGCAGAGCCTTTTGAATTAACCTCCAGCTCACCAATGTGAGCATGTTAAGGACTCTTGTATGCTAGCTTTTGTTTAAGCCAGTGATGAGGATGGCCATGGCCGTGAGTTATGTAGTCGATATCTTGTAACGTAAGTAGTAGATAGAAAGGGCCGTCTGTGACTGGTTACCATGCAAAGTAGAATATGAGACAATCAGGGTAATAAATGTAACATTATATCAATATGTACGCTGTACAACATATATTTGTATAGGTTCAAATACTGATTATTTAGCATATCTTCCAGTACTGAATAGATGACGGGCCGATCTAGCCCTTCTGGGTCTATTTCTTCCTTTCCTGTCCTCTTTGGGCGTATTGTCTCCATTTGCGCAGGCATAAGCACACATTCCCTCCACATCTTATCTTTCCTCCTATCCACCCCCTCCTACGAGTGCCCGTTGTCTATATATGCAATGACATACACATGCCTTTGTTTTTGGAAGTTTGTGGAAAAAATTTCTTGCCATGAATATGACCTTAGCTGTCGAAATGGCATTACATTTAAACAACTACATGTATTACTCACTCTATAAATGAATCAGGAGAGTTATGATATTTATTTCATTCAATATCCGAGAATGAAGTACATGTAGCTTAATATCAGTATGTATTGAACCGATTCGCTGACTTTTCCCCCAATACATACCTTGCTTTCTAAAATTGATACTCACTGGGACATAAAGCGTAGCTTATTTGTGAAAGTAACTCTCGCTGTGCCATTTTGGAATACCTCTATAAACTAGGACGCGCTTTATAGGTGGGGTAGTCTACTCATACATGTAGTATTCTAAACATTTGTTTAATCCATGCTTATCATATACAATCATCACACACAGTTTGTTCATTCACTACTATACATTTCCATCAATAATTGTCCGAATTATTATTATTTGTCCTCTACATGTACTACAGTCAGGCCGCGATAATCCAGTCTGTGATAATCTAGTCCCGCACCTTACAGTCGGACTTTTACTGGGGACAGTTTTCTTTTTCTCACCATTAGTGTTTATGTACATGTATACCTCCCTCAACCATAAAAGCCCTTACATGTATCCAGGCTATAAACCAATTTCAACTGCATTGAGAAGCTATGTTTCCTTGTTTCTTAAGCAATCTCTTTTCTTGAGGTCTGTTCCTGTAGCGTCTCATCCTGTAGGGAAAATGTTTTGATTTTCATCTGAATGAGATGTTACATAATCAATGTTCAGCACCTGGCCTTCTGTATGAAATATAATCTCGTGCTCATTCAACAAGGCCAACTTTTCAAGAAAAGTATGAGAACATTCTTTTATTAATGCAATTGTTTGAAATTGACTCCATGGCTGAATTTTCTTTTCCGTTGCACATCGATGACTTGGTCATGTAAAACAGCAGGCCCACAATATATTTCATATGAATCCTCAAGTCGCACGTACAAGACAGCTGAAAATATTCACAATGAACAAGTTATAGAGAGCATTGAGTTCGCGAATACTAGCTACATTGTGTACTACAGTTATATATTTTGTATCGCCAAAACCCTGGTCGAGGGCGCCATGGGTTGTGTAGTCTACGTTCGTGGGGAGTTGTTCATGGGGGTTTTCTCGTGATACATGGGCAAAGGTCCACGAGGGTCGGGTATGACAGATGGTTATCTCGGGAGGCGGAGCCGAGTGAGATAACCCTCAGTCATACCCGATCCGAGTGGACTTTTGCATTTATTTCATGTTATTTTGATAAGAAATGTTCAAAAGTATTTGAAAATTACACAAAAAGGTGATAATTTACATATTTTCTGGTCATTTTTGGTGCTGTAACTGGCCGTGAGATACAGAGGTGGGTTATCGCATGGGAGGGGTGCGATACGGACCTGCTATGGTAAAGCTATGGGCTATCAGTATCTCAGGCATATCAACATGAAATATGAAAAAAAAAACGTTTCCCTTGGTTTAATTATATGAAAACACGTTTACTCACCTGGTACCAAAAAGATGAATCCATGATATTATTTTCACATACTGTATGTAGTACCTCTAGGATACATAAGTATCCAAGTCATGGCATGTCTATCTGTGGTACATGTTTCCTATAGCCCTGGCAAGCTGTGACAGGATTACAATTAGAGGTCACTGCTTATAGACTCTTCCAAGGTGAGAAGCTAAAAACTGTAGAGGCAAGGAGAAAGGGTGCTCCGTGCTAAGTCAACTTTAAAATTCAAATCACTAGCTTTACAGTGATATATTGCATGAGAAGATACTCCTGTTAGTTTTGGAGGAGTGGCTTGCTAAATATGGGTAGGTATGACCATTTCGTGAATGTCAATAAGCTCTACGTCTAATTGGTCATGAGATATATTAGCTAATTAGTATAATTTATGCTGAGTAGCTAAATTAGCATAAACTTTTATTCTTTTGCTCATAACTTTTGATCTAGAAATGGTATTTTCATTCTGTTTTCACCATAGTAAACCTTGTGGAATGTTCCTTCAACTGGGATCATTGATTTGTTTCCATGGCAACAGAAATCAAGAAAAATACATATTTTGGCCCAAATACATTGTTTTTACATGCCAAATTTGGAACCTTTCCACCCAAAATAGAACATTTTATCAAAAACCACTGAATTCTCCATAAAAAGTAGCCTTTAACAGTTTTAGGCATATTTTTCCTATTCTAGCCCATAGTGGTGCCCCCTGGTGGCTAAATTTGGTACTAAATACCGCAGGAACTGTCCTTTCTGCTTGCTGGCTCAGCTAAGGCAAACATAGATCTTAGTGACGGCATATTGAATATGGCTCAGTCGTGATGGTACAAATGTAGCAGGGGGAAGGTTTGGGTAGGTGCTTACATAATTGAAACCAGTAGAAAACAATCAAGGCCTAACACTCAGTGCAAAAGGTGTAGCTTAGTGTATAAACCTAGGCGACCCGTCCCACCTATACATAGCTATGTCATGATGTATTGATGCAGTCCTTTTAATGTGAGTAACTATTCTTGGTGATTTCATACATCATAGTGACAAGACCCTATACATAAGTTTGATACACCCCTACAACATCTGGTTACTCACCAGGGCTGCATGCATGCATCATGATGACGAAAGGGCAATGTACACTAAACATAAGTTTGATACACCCCTACAACGTCTGGTTACTTACCAGGGCTGCATTCATGCATCATAATGAAGAAAAGGCAATGTACACTAAACATAAGTTTGATACACCACTACAATGTCCGGTTACTCACCAGGGCTGCATTCATGCATCATAATGAAGAAAGGGCAAAGTACACTAAACATAAGTTTGATACACCCCTACAACGTCTGGTTACTCACCAGGGCTGCATTCATGCATCATAATGAAGAAAGGGCAAAGTACACTAAACATAAGTTTGATACACCCCTACTGGTTACTCACCAGGGCTGCATTCATGCATCATAATGAAGAAAGGGCAAAGTACACTAAACACAAGTTTGATACACCCCTACAACGTCTGGTTACTCACCAGGGCTGCATTCATGCATCATAATGAAGAAAGGGCAAAGTACACTAAACATAAGTTTGATACACCCCTACAACGTCTGGTTACTCACCAGGGCTGCATCCATGCATCATAATGAAGAAAGGGCAAAGTACACTAAACATAAGTTTGATACACCCCTACAACGTCCGGTTACTCACCAGGGCTGCATTCATGCATCATAATGAAGAAAGGGCAATGTACACTAAACATAAGTTTGATACACCCCTACAACGTCCGGTTACTCACCAGGGCTGCATTCATGCATCATAATGAAGAAAGGGCAAAGTACACTAAACATAAGTTTGATACACCCCTACAACGTCCGGTTACTCAACAGGGCTGCATTCATGCATCATAATGAAGAAAGGGCAAACTACACTAAACATAAGTTTGATACACCCCTACAACGTCTGGTTACTCACCAGGGCTGCATTCATGCATCATAATGACGAAAGGGCAAAGTACACTAAACATAAGTTTGATACACCCCTACAACGTCCGGTTACTCGTCCAGGGCTGCATGCATGCATCATGATGACGAAGGGGCAAAGTACACTAAAAAAATGTCACAGGTGTAGCACGGAGTGCTAAGTACCTGTCCTCGATAATAAAATGAATTACTCTTCTTATATCAAATTATGTGTAATGATAGAATGAAAGTATTGATTTGGTGCATTATGATGACCAATGCCGAATGGACATGATGCACCCCTGCCATAGTGGCCCTTAAAGGGTTAAAGGAGCAACAACTGTCGGCACTAATCTCTAAATTTGTCGTAAGTGTCAAATCACCTGCTATTTAACCCCTATAGGACTGCATAATGCATTAAATGTTGGCATGATGCATGGATTGTCATTGCAAGTAACTATTCAGTGCTCCAGCCACGCATCACAGCGACGTCCCAGGTAGCATGTATTCATTGGGCCAATGTCAGCTTATATTGGGCCATTGTCGGCTTATATTGGGCCAAGCATGGACAATACCTTTCTGTAGTTGTGCATTGACACTAGTAACTCACTAAGACTGTACGCAGCCAGGGTTCTGATAACTTATTCATTCCGCCCTCCAACACCAGTACAAAGCTATATAGGAGTCATAACAGCGTAGCATAACTAGGAATAGTTATCTCCTGATTATATTCGTCAAATCTTAGTAAAGAATTCACTGCAGCACTGCTGCATCTGTCTCGACCTATAATGAAATAAAAAAGGACTATATTCTCACTATATCCTTTAATGTTAAAAGAATTAGATCATCAATATTCCAATCCTTAAAGGATTTCACCTTTTTGAAAACCTGAACATGCACTTCCACGTATATCAATCCGAGGCCTACTGCACCGTATAGAACTTCCCAAAAGACGGGATAAAATTACGTTGAGTCTGACTTAAAGTGACACAAAACAGCCTTCAGCTGCTTCTTATTGGTCTGGCTTGAACTAAGGGTCTGCCTTTACGCAGGATCGCCTAATAGTGTATGGTACTATGCTATGTTGATGGATTGATTGAATGGATGCTTGAATTAATAATGATTAATTAATCACTTAATTCACAAGTGCCCACTTTCAGCCTTGTTGAACGTGGCCAGCGATGAGCTTTTACTTGTGTTGTGACATGTACCATTCTTTATTCCCATTTACAAATCCTAAATTCAATGACATTCAATACAAGAATCTCTCTATTCTTTTCTTTTCCCAGCTTCATGCCGACATGTACCGAATCCCAGAGAGGCGGTGTCAAGTGTGCGGTAAGCAGTTCTACACCGAGGAGAAGCACGTCCGCCACATGAACCGCTTCCACCCTGACCTGTGGGCAGAGTTCTCCGGTGGCCGGCCGCTGGAGTTCTTCATCCCGCCCCGAGACGTACAGCACAGGGAGAAAAAGTTTGTATGCACTGTCTGTAGTAAGACGTACAGCCACGAGACCGGGCTTCTCAAGCACCTGGTTACCCACCCGGAGAGCCAGGAACTGCGCACGCGCCTCTGGTCATGCTGTGTCTGTGACAAGGTCTTCACCAAGGAGTCATACCTGGAGCGCCACCTAGAGATGAAGCTGGACCCTGAGCACAGCAAAGCGCTCAGCGAGTACAAGAAGAGGAACGGCATCAAGGAGGTGGGCCGCGTACATGTCAATATGTTGTTGCCGGCGGCCACATCGTCAGCGTTGGTCTCGTCAAGTGACGGGGTGGTTGGTGGAAGGGGGGCCGGTACGGGAGGTGGAGGAGGAGGGGGCGAGGTAGCCAGTACGTCCACGCAGGACGATGGCGAGATGCAGTCGCCACCACCCTCCTCATCCTCCCTGGGCCCCCCATTGCCACCACCACACGCTGCTGACCTGTCCATGCACCCCAACACCGGGGTTGGTCCCCGATCACCCATGCTTGGCTCGCCGACACCGTCCTGCTCACTAGCGGCAGCCGATAGCACCGTCCCCTCTCCTTTCTCACCACCTCCCCCACCGGCCACTTCACAGAGCACCTCTAGTGGCCCAACAGCTCCAGTCTCAACCACCTCTTCATCGTTCTCTTCATCACTGCTGCAGAGATCGCCGACTCTGACCCGTCCTCTGAGCCACCCGTCGCCACTGCTGAACAGGTCCTTTTCTGAGTCGTGTCTCTCTTCTCCACACCCACTGTTCGGACCTGCTATGTCAGGGGCGATATCACATGCCGCAGCTTCAGCTGCCATGGATGCTGTCTCACATGCATTGCATGGGCCAATGAGCCCTCCCCCACAGCATGCCCATGCCCCACCACCTCCACAGTTCCGCTCTCAGTACGGTGGGTACGGTGCTCCAGGAATGACTGGCCAGCACCACTGGGGAACCAGTTCCAACCCAGCTGCCAACCTGCATCATGTACCCCCCAACCTGCACAGTGCCAACCTGCACAGTGCCAACCTACACAGCACCAACCTGCACAGCACCAACCTGCCACCACTGCGCTTCAGCCACCTACCCTTCAGACGTGATTATGGACCCCCACGGCCAGGAGAACAGGAGGATGTGGTATCTGCTCTTCAATCCCTGGCCGACTCCATTCATCCCTCATAGGAACCGCAAGCCAAAGGTCCTGCCAAAGGCAGCACCACAACCTGCTCAACACGGGTCAAGGCTGGGACAAGGTCAAGGCCAATGGTTGAGGTCAAGGTCAAACTAAGGTCAAGGCCTTCTTCATTTGATACAGTAGGCATTAACTGTCGTTCACCGTCATGGTTAAAACAGTCATGTACATGTGAGATGTTTTATACATGTGTCACTATGGTTGGCTAGGAAGGGCGATCGCCCCTTCACACCGCTCCAAGATATACACACTGTGTTTAAAAAGAAGGTAGTGTGGGGAGTGTAAATCCTCTCACTAACCAGACATGGTAAAATGGAGTCTGGACGCAGACATAGGGGTGGCCAGTATCTTAGGGCATTGCTGGACTGACTGTATGCTTGCCCCCCCCCCAAATATCCCATTTATAGCACAAATGCAATGGGCATCTATGAACTGTTGTTATTTTGTAGAATGTGTATACTTATGGTTAGTCTGTTAAGTAATCAAGTAACTGGGTACGTCGTCAACATATACATATGAACATTGAGAATGTTACCATGAAGGTAAACATTGAAAGTACATTGAAATACATACACCAAGGCTGTAACTTACAGGAAGATGTCTCTGTCACTGAGGAACAGACCTCAAATACATGTTTAACATGGTAAGTATTGATGAATGTGTATCCAACTTGAATGTTCATTGGAAGTGAAAGTATTCTTTGAGACAGGTATTTGATAATGAAGGATGTGATGGTTTTCAAAATGAATATGTGTTACCATGGTAAATGGTGGGTAGGTACTCATTATGTATCACTGGGTGTTGGACATTGTATACTTTGGAATTTAACATTGGATGTATTGCAATACCACTATAAAATGTGTGCAAGTGTTGAAAAGATCCACCCATAAAACCATGTAGACATTTCTTTCACACCAATAAAGTTTACCATGCCTACACATACTCAACCTAGACATTCATTACCATAGCAAATGATATACATGTAAGAGCATCAATTTGAATATGAGTGACTAAGGTAAAATATATAGGATTAGAGGGTGTGAATATTGCAGTGGAGTCACTTTATTCCACTTGAGTCTATGATTAAAAACATAAGAAAATGGTTGGCTGTTCACAAAGTGCAGTGATGTAGAGGTATTAACCATAGCTATATAATGTTATTGCAAGTGAAGTAAGCATGAGTGTTTGTTTTGTGTTGTAAACTGTGCAAATACTTTTTATATAGGCTACTTTCGAATTAATTGTACTGTTTTCTCTGTATTTTTCGGATCATCGATCGTTGTATTTCTTTGTCTTACCATTATGCAGGGTGATGCTTAAACGGTGCAATTTGGGCTTTATAAATTTTGAGCAAACCTTGTCAACAACAAGATAGAAGACATACACTGGAGTATGTATATGAAATCTTTTGTGGTCGTTAAGTGTATAGTTCAAAGTAATTTTGCGATGAGACCTGAGTGAATATAGCATGCACAAAAGCCCATAATAGAGCTGCTCCCCCGATGTACCATTTAAGCTAACCAATGTCAACATGATGTGCATTATTATCATTACTGATATATACCTCAAATAAATATACAATGCCTCAATTCATATGGTGGACAATGTGCATGTTACAGTGCCGCTGCCCGGTCGCGACAATAGCTTGAAGAGGGGTGACACCTCATCATATCTCAGAATCCTTAACATAACATTATGCAAAGATGACACAAATTGTTTTACCCGATGACCGTGATACACGCATTGTATATGTATTATACGGATCTTAATTCTACAACATTTTTAATTTCAGTGGTGCACTGAAATTATTGATACACCCTTTTTGAATTTTGGTGTGCCGAAATTATTGAATCACTTGTTGATACAACCCAATTACCTCACAAATGTGTAATAGAAGTAAGAGAGACAAACAGCAAAAGTACAGCCAATTACCTCACAGGAATAGGAGACTGAGGTCCCAAATACTCCATGTTGTTCGAATGATAGTTGACATAGTGAAAATGTTACTTTCATGTCCCTTCCCCCTTTTCAATATCTCTTGCACTAGAAACAATTGTGAATTTTAAAATGGTTGTCATACTGACTACAGCCTATGGTTGTCCAATTTGAGGCACACATATGTTTCCTGTGCAGATGTGACAGATGGTTATTGTGTATACTGAGATCATATGACCTTCCCTGCCATCACACAGGTGCCATCACACCTATTGTGAAAGTGTGGCACTGTGTGACCTTGATATGACCTCTGTGAGTATGTCCACCAAGTGTAATACAGTCAATGTGCTTTAATCAAAAAAGGTAATCTTGTGTACGTGTACATGCACAAGTCAAATATATTCATCGTATACCATTCGCTGTTGAATGTTACATTCACCAAGTTGAGATAAAGAGGTGCAGAATTTTCTAACACCTTGGTGGACCGTCAAAATTCTGTCAAATGTAACAAACTGTATATGTATGATAACGATCCCTTCTGAGAAAAACCTTGAACGGAAAGAGTCACTGCAAGACTGAACAATATGAGACTGATAAAGAAAAGGAGAAGTTGATAATGTTGAAAGAACCATATATACCTCTGCTTTTAACATACATTTACATACAACTCAGATAAAGAAGTGTAGATTGTAGGACTAGTGGTTCTTAAAGAACTTGTTGAAACATAGATTAACTAGAATGATTTGTAAAATGGTAGATTTCTTTTTGTAAATATGCTGGTATTGTCTTGTGGTTTCCTGAAGGGGATTTACTCTCCTTGTTATTGATAGTTAAGGAAATGCCTCCTCAGAGAGTCGTTTTATAGGATCCTAAAAGCTACTGAAGGCCAAGGTCAATGGAGGAGAACAGAAAAAAACTAGACTTGCTTGCATCTGCTGGATGACTTGTAATTTGTATGTGAAACACAAACACAAAGTGGACCCTTTAAAGTTGGTCAATATCATACAGCTAAGAGTCGATGGCATAATAAGTGATATTATAATCCGCAAAAGTGTTTTCGACAGATAACTGTGTATAGCCTGAAATGTAGTGAGGAAGCAACAAGGAGGAGAGGCACCAGGAGGGGAGGCCATCTCGCTTTGTGGTGTGTTTGACTGCCATTAGTAGCAGTGACTGTCCAACTGGTCACTCTGCCACCTGCAAGACAAAGTGTAGGAAAATGTGCACAAAGACTTAAAATCAAGCACTTTTTGGGCATTGTAAATCAAAAACAAAGCATAACGTGTGGAAGTCCTGGTGCCATGGATCAGACGACAACCGCACGAAAATCTTACAGTTTGTCAAAAACACAAACAAGCGTCAAACAGGGTATCTTTTAGTCTAGCGTTTGTTGAATAAAATTCAGTAAGAAATGTAGATTTCTAAAAACTATTTAAATATAGAACATGTGTAGCATCATCATATTATATATATTCAAACTGTATACAACAAGCTAAAGCTTGCAAGTTGTAGTTGTTTTGAGGAGACATGGCTGAAAGCTCTCTTTGTGTACGTCTCAGTACATGCAAAACTTCCCCGCTATACTCTTTTATTTTTGTTGTCTGAGGCAGAGCACACTGTAGTGATACCCCAACAGGTTCTAGAAAACACTATGTGCTCTGCCTGCAGGATTTATTTGTGTATTACTCCCATTCATTGTTACAAGGCCTTCCCTGAGATCACAGCAACATCAGCTTTGAGTAGTGACCCATGCAGGTTTGCCTCAACATTAGACCATCATCACAAATTTCAGGTTCCCCTATGGTGCAATTAACTGCTACAGAACCTTAGTCAAAGATCAAATTATCAAGTTGAGAATGAACAGGGTCAAATGAAGTTTAGTGACAAAAAAGGCAGCTTACCAGATAAGCTGTGAACAATATGTATACCATTGTTATTAGTTGTTACTACTTTCACTACCAGGATCAAATATTTCTGAGGGGTTAAGGGGCCAATATTTGACGTCTGAATTCTCTGGGGTCTTTTGTTGAGGTAGAATCCTGCAATTTAATATGTCTTCTAGCAATCCCTGAACTGTATTGATTCGTGTATTGTATGTTACAATGAAAGTCTCGTACAAACCTTATGTCCATGTATGTAATATAGAGCATATGCCTATATATAGAAGTGATACATACCTTTATTCTCTACTTTACCAAGTGCTTAATTCATATTGTAGCATCTGAATAGTCACCCTCTGAGGTCCAACTATTTTTTACCTAGTGGTGAGACCTTTCCTGGAAATGAAAATCAGAACCGGTAGACTTTTTCATCCCTACTTTCCAACTTATCATACCAAGTATTAAAGAAAACAAATTTGATGTAGATTATATAATAAAACTTTTAGAAGATAAGAAATATCCATTTTCTGTTTTAGAGTGGACCCTTTAGAATTTTGAACTTTGATGAATGTAAAGAAAAGTTGGACTTCAGCAGGTCTATAGTGCCATTATCTCAAACTAAAATAATACCTCTAATAATGCCATGGATGTCAGGGATTCATGTAAGGTTGATTGTTGTTCACAGGAGTTATGAAGGAGCTCTAGCTTTTTCTAATAGGTTTGTGTGACTCTGTTGTAACCCGTAAACTGCACAATAGAATGTTAAGATGTGTTTTCTGTTCTACACTCAATTTTGTCTACGCATTTTGGTGTTTAATTTGAATATTTCTGTTACCATTAGAATATTATGTTTAGTGTATATCAAATATTTATCCTTTTCATTTCCATCATCAAGTATGGCAGTATCAGATTATACCTCTAAGGCAAATCGGTGAACCAGTGTACCATTGTGACTACATGATTTATCAGTCACAAGACCCTTTTATGTGCAAATTGAGTTCAGATATGTAGTGATTACATATATGCATTGTGTATCAACAAAATAATCCAGGGTAAGCTCATTTTGATTTACATTATCTCTTGGTTGCATATGTAAACATAGCTATTCAGGATTAACATAACATATGATATGTGTATGTCAGTAATATTGCGTTTTTATACTGCTCTATTTCTATGTGTATATCATTGAGATACAAGTGGTAGCCTTCTGTAAGGTTTGGTGGTAAATTCTCTGTGCTGGTGGTGTGCCTGTACTATACAAGCATGAGGATGAATGAATCCCACTCCACACCCCATAGTTATTTATATTTACTTGTATGACCAGATTAAGGAAGGGAAGCTTAACCTTTTTTTGGTACTGCCTTATAAATCAAAGATTTTGCAGAAGGATTCTTCATATTTCAATATGCATGTTATGTTTTAGGTATAACTTTGACCAGAGACATCAATTGTTTATATGATCAATGGCATTATTCTTGTTGATATTTTTCTATACAGCTATAACACGGGACTATGTTTCAAAATACATTTGAATTGTATAACTGTTTGCAGCTAAAACCTATGCCCCTATGTTTCCTAGACTGGTCATTGTTAACCATTTTAAATATATTACATTATCCCTTAACTAACACTGTACACAATGCAGTTGAGCTAGGTAATTCTAGTTCATAACTAGAGTGACATTATTATAGAATTATACCAATACTTCTAATTACTCACATTAAACCTCGTAAAACTATATGTATACAAGACTTATCCATTAACGATAACATATTTTTGATCAAATGCTATTAATTTATTAGTTCCTCACTCCGTACACCTCAACTATTTTGTAAATAGAGCAAAGGTAACAAAGGGAAACACTACCTAACAGCACTGCCTTTGTAGATTTATAATTTCTGCAGCTCTATTGGTCAAATCTGTAAGGCATGCAGCTAGTGGACAAAGTCCATGTCACAAAACAATTTCACACTGCATATGAGCACCGCATAGCGGAAGTCTAGCACACTTCTCTTTCTTTAAAAGAGACACAAACAGGTGTCTTTAATTGTGTAAATTCTAGTTGATCAATTTATTTTACATTCTGCATTTCATTTTAGTCAGTGTGAAGTTGATATTGGTTGTATTTACTTTCCAACATCAATTGATTTACAATTTACTATTCTTTTTAACCCGGTGATTTATATTTTTGTTTACTGTGTCAGATATATTATCTGTTTTAATCCAGATTTACATTATTTCACCTGTGAAGCTATTCTTTTCATCAGTGCTTTAGTACTTATATTCTGTCTGAAACATGAAACCCAGAGCAATTCTTGCACACCCCATTCTATTACTCTTCAAATAATACTTTGAATATGACCACGTTATTGAACAACTCTTACTTATCTGAGTTCTTTTTGTTCATAAAAACAAATAATTCACAATGCCCTCCATAAAAGATGGTTTATCTAACTCTTTATGTTTCATCTGACCAGTTGAAGAGCAATTGTGTTGTGATTGAATAATTTTAAGAAATAATAATAGCATTCTCAGATTATGATGGTAGTTTGTGTACAAAGTATTTGAATGCAATACAGCAAAAGTTGTGGTTAAGATAAGACTGTTACAGATAATCTTATATTTTGGTTGTATCTTCTAGTAAAATAGACTCAAAACCTGCATTTCGGCTTTTATAATGATATTAGACATGTCTACAATACGTTGTTGAATGAGTTTATAATGTTTTACTTGGCAAAGAGATCACATTACATGATTACTATTCCTCCTGTGAAAAAGATGATTATTGGATAAGTTACACCTTACTTCATTAGAAGTCTTACTGTGTTAGGTGAAGTGTGTGAAAGTTACATGTGTGAACGAAAGAGCTCTGTATGATTACTACGTTTTAAATGCGAAGAACTGTCCTTAAATGTAGATGTATAGTACTTTAGCCATATTGGTTCAAATACATGTGTGTCATTGACTTTCCCATTTGACTCTGTCATCTTTAGGTCATATTCTTGTTATGTTGAAGTGCATTATTTTCTTCTTCTCTAAAACATTTTCAGATAAATGTATAGTTTTTATTGCAGCACTGTAATGTATTATACCAACATGTATATTACTTTTATGTTACTTTGACTGAAGTCTGCTATTTTCCCCTGATCATTCAGGTTAGTTGATTTGTGAGAACTGATGACATTCATTACCCTTTCTGTGTGGGCTAGAGCTTAATGGACCTCGCCTCTTACAACAGACCTAGCTTGAATTTCCAGAGCTTCGATGCTGAATAATAATAATAAAAAAAATATTACAGAAAAAAGTATTGTGCTATCCTGTTAACTAATGTTGCTTAAGACTATCATATAATAATAGACAAGTCAAGACAAATTTTAGACTTGAATAAGGAATACTATCTTAAGATGTTGCTATATTTGTGGGCTAACGAGGGAAAAGGTGCCTCCAGGGGGAATTTTATTACTGGCTTTGCCCACCCGGGGGCAGTATATGGGTAAAACATTGAAAAATAAGCCAAACACCGCTTTATCCAATCTTCATGGGGAATCCCGTGGTATGCTTGGAATTATTCCATCTCCACTGCAATAGAAATGTCTGTTGCCATGGCAACATAGAAAATTGACATATATGGCAATTTCTCTCTTTGATGCTATGGTTCAAAAGTGTACTTTGCGCATGCGTCCCTTGATTCATCATTGTCATGCTTCCGCTTTATGATAGGTGACAGCAGGAGAAGTGGAGTTATTTGGTCGGGTACATGTATATGTGAACTGTCACTGTCTGAAAACAATATGATCAAATCCTTCCAGAACCTGAAAGTAGACATGTTGATAGAGCGTGGAAATATATGGGAGTGATCAATTTTTAACAACAGGCGGGGGCTGGTGGTTTTGCCCACGGACTCGTAAAAAAATGTTTGGCCCCCCTCTCTCTTAGGGTCAAAAACATTTCAACCCCCCAGGGGACCAAAAATTGTGTGTGAACGTGCCCTTTTAACCTATAGTAACATGCGGGCTTTTTCACTGAAAACAGGTGAAATTATTTTGACCGCCCACAACGCTGACACAAACAGTGACATGAATGCGAACTAAGGATGACAGTTTTAGTTCAGATATCTTCCTAGGTTTTGCGTCACTGTCAGAAAACTATATGAATGATCGACTTATCTTTCCAGAATATGAAAGTAGATCTTTTCATAAATCAGGAAAGTATTAAAAATCGAGGCAGATTAAGTGCTGTTTTAGACCACGATGCCGACACAAAAAGTAATACAAAAACGTGTTTTACTTTTAGTAGCAATGAGAGTCAAACACGCCCCCACGGTGCGAAACACCTAGTTTAGGCACTTACCTACCCCCAGTGCATGGTTCTGCTGCAGTGGAGGTGTGAAACTGTGATAAAGCTGAAACTGGGGAGTGCTAAACTCTCCTTTTTTTGCAAGCTCATTGTGTAGCTATTTATTGGAGGATCTTAACAAACATGGGCTCATTTTAAAGGGATTGATTAGGGGTTTAATAAGAATCTATCTGAGAAATAATTGATTCAGATAAACATCCCATTCTCCCCAAGTGAAGTTACCCCATAACTTTGAAATCATTTTTTGGTATAAAGGCCAAATCTCACATAAAAGAGAATAGTTCCCACACTTTCTACAGAAAAAAATGGTTTAGAAACTGTCTAGATTTTTTCATTTCATAGGGGAACAGGATGTTTGCCAGACCCCAACAAAATTTTAGTGTGCCATTCGCTATCACCCTTCCACCAGCTTATCCATGTTAGGTCCTTGTCTGTTTGCTAGAATCCAATCCTATGTATATCATTTATATAGCAATGGATAGAGCTGATAAAAATAAGTGGATTTCCTTTTTAAATGAAGTCTACATCAATTTAAAGGGAAATTCTGACCGATTAAAGATCTCATATCAACTCCATAATTTTGCGCCAATTCTGTGAGATCGCTAAACCGCAGATGATATTAGGTCAAGATAAAATCCCTTTAAATTGTTAAATTTTGATATGATACATTGATTTTCAACCTTTTATGGGGAACTCTTCCATACATGAAAAGAAAATAGTCAAAAACAATGATTTAAGAGATGTAGCCACTCCTGTATCAGATATGCTTGATCACAAATCTGGGTTAAACTCCTAATTATAATAGTGGCAGAATTTTGGGTACGATTTGGGGTCTTTGATCAGTCATAACTTCCCTTATACTTGGCATAAAGACTTCATTTAAAGAGCAAATCCATTTCTTTTGATGATATCTATCCATTGCTTAAAAGATAAAATGCATGGGACAAAGTCTTGAAAACTAGGTAAGTGCCTACCTAGTTATGCAAATTCAATTCTGATGGTTCTAGTGGGCGGAATTAGACCTACATCGATTTACCACCAAATTAAAGGAATCAAAACTTCCGGAAAGCCAACATGGCGGCGAAGATGAACTCTTGAGGATTCAATTAAACAGTGAGTTTCATGATATTATTGTGTGTTTCTACCGTCTCCCCTCTATTGTATAGATTACGATAGAACAGCCCCCTGACATGCTTCTTCTTCTGTCCTCCAACCCAATTCAAATCGGCCCCGTTTGTTTTTAGAATTGCAGCGTAGTTAAATCTCATCTATTTCTAGGTCCTATGATGATAAATGTCCTGGCATTAGACAAACGGGATCAGAGTACCCAGGTACAGTATAGTGCAGAAAATCATCGCCTGTTTTATCAATGGGTCAGATTCTAATCTAAAAAGCCCTTAATTCCATAAAAGCCTACCACACACACACACACACACACACACACACACACATATATATATATATATATATATATATATATATATATATATATATATATATATGGAACTATATACACTCGTGTATATTTATATAATTAGCCGCGGACGGTTAGGGACTACTTGCTGCTTGTAGGAATACCAATGAGGTCATCGATGACGTCATGGTCAACAACCCCACCAGTATATAAGGGGTGGGTTCAAAGTAACCGTCAATTGGCTCGATTCACCTGGACAGGTAACACCACGCTGGGTGTTCCCTGGAATTTTAAATTTTTACTGTTATTACTGTTTCTATTACTATACTATTGTTATGATATTAGACATTTTACTGGCTATGCTTATTGTCAACTAATTATTATAGTTGTTTTAATAAAGGCATGTATGGTGCTGATAGCCCCAAGGTCAGTAACCCACCAAACTCATGTGTTCTGTGATACATCATTCATTACATGAATATTATATTAATACATTTTATTACCGGTACATCTGGTATATATTATTATTCTCATCCATATTATTACCGGTATATTTATTCCCTGGTAGCGAGTTAACTATCTAGTCATATCTAATAGAAAACATCTTGAGCTTTAAGTAGAGGGCAAATTTATGTATATCGGCCTATAATTTGATGAGTTATGGAGGCTCGAAGTTGGACAATACACCAAAAATGCCCTTTTTAGTCCAATTTTCCATCATTCTCACCTATCTATTGTTAAGCTAGGCAGTATTAGAGTGTGATAAACCTATTTTGCCTTTGGTGAGAGGTCATAGCTATCTACTAAAAATACTTTTGCCATGTCCCTTCCTCAACTGTCTTTCACAAATGTGTTATAATATCGAACTGTGAGTATCCTCACATACGTAACACTTTTTTACACCTTAAACTTCAATGCTAAAAAGGTATCCTCACTGTTCTTATTACCTGTGTTAAGCAGGGTCCCTAGGGGGGTTTGATGGTAAATAAATGAAAGTGCTGGTTTGCTGCAGATACGAGCTAGGTCTCATAAACCAAAATTCCACTCCCCAAAACGTTACATATGTGAGGTACACTTTTAGATGTCTGTAGGCTATCTAAATAAATGATTCTTTATTTCTAGTCTATTCTAGTGTAGTATGTATATGAATTAAATGATTAAAACAAAAATCATGGCTCAATTCTGCATAGTAAGGCCACAGAGGGTGTCTTTAGGTATCGGTGTGGAAATCCTCACATACGTAATGAAAATATGTGGAGGAGAAAGGAAATGTTTCCAGTGGCCCTGGCAGAAATGACCGACCACTGGAAGTCACTCAGAGGATCTCAAATTAGCTAAGCTCACAGTCTACTGTGATTTTGCAGCTCCATTTACACTGAAATTTCTCAAAAAGGTAGGGAATTTCAATCAAATTCTCATGAAATAGTGTGTTATATATGTGAGGGTCTGCAATTGTCTTAGATTGCATTGAAATGATGTATTTTGGGTTATATTTCCCTCTGATTGAAAGTCCCAAGCCATAGACTGGCCATAGCAGCTTGGTAATGCCATTTAATTTGGCCAGGAAGCCCCATACTATTTAAGGCTTTATTTTCCTCACATACATAACGTTTTCACTGGGGAATGGAAATTGCCCTTCCTGAGCTACTCCTGCTGTATATTTATCCCCAAATCATTATTATTTGTTGAAATTAGGGCCTACCTTTACTGCTAGGGTTCATTAGGTCCAGTTTGGATATTTTGAAATGAACCCCCAGCCTGTCTGTGGTGAGAAGTGTTGATTATTTTTCGAAATTTTCACCTCCCACACCCCAAAAGTGCATTATTTAGCAAGATTACCTGCTCTTACCATTGTTTATTTACTCCTAGACCTACAACCAATCATTTCAGTACATAAAACCTCGCCTTTGGTATGTACTTTGCCAGCAGTCTTCCTTTTCCCCCCCTACTCAGCATTTCGTTACGTATGTGAGGTGTTTATAATATGTATTGCACCACACACCTCCAAATAGAATTTTTCAAATAAATTGGTTGATAATCTTATAAAAGTGTCCCTATCTAATATCCTGGTTAGAATTAAGGCACTTACCATTTAAATTTCTGCAAGTTTCCCACAAATTTGAAAACGTTACGTATGTGAGGTTTTGTTCATTTTGGTTACTATGTGTACTTCAGACCCACCCAGACTATACATAATTCACCATTAGATGCACATATGGTTCCCCAAACTAAAATAGTAGTGAATGTAGCAATCCTACAAGTTTGTTTTTTTTTAAATCTTTTTATGGTTGCTATATTCTAGGGTAAGGCTGCACTGATAGTCAGTAATGATATTTGTGGGGTTCTATCCATACACAATTTTGTGTTCCTACTTACTTCTCATCCCCCCTTGAGAAACTATAAATATTAGAACATAATTGCTTGATATTACTCACCTTACTTGTTTAACAATTATATTCAATCTTTTGCAGTCTGCAAGTTTCTGAGGAGGACAGGCTGCCCAATGAGGATGGCATGTGCTCAGAGTGAGATGGAAATGACCCATAATATAGTCTAATGTGTTAGGATATGCCTTTGAACTATCAATTTAACAAGTCCTGTACAAGAAAAAGTGATGCAGAAGATCTGTGATGTTTAAAAGTATTGCTCTATCCAAATCCTCACATACGTAACGTTTTTTTTCTTTGGTATTCAGAAGTGCCTTTGCAGATCTGGACCAGAATGTATATGTATTATTGGAAAAGAGTGACATCTTTTTGAAAGTGGGGACACTCTAGATAATAGAGAGTGTTTTTCATAAAGATCTAGTTATTTTTAAATGTATGAGGGAAAAGTTAAGAATGCTAGGCTACATATTCAAAACTTTCACTGAACTCCATATTTAGTGATGACGTGTAATAAAAAGTTTATGGCGCAGGGATTTCATTTTTGCTACACCTTAAGGCATGTATTGTAACATTTTGGACATGAAATCTGATGTACATAGGATGATATTTAACAGCTTTTATGACTGTTTGTTTAAAAACGTTACATATGTGAGGGTAAAGAATTATGGTTTTACAGCACAGGCTATAATAACTGACGCATTTGGAGTTTGTGACTTGAATCAACCTTTCTAACAAGCCAAGATATAGGGCCTTCAATAAAATAAAGTGTTGTTAAATAATATTAAGTTTGTGATTTCATTGGTTCTCAGGCTGGTGAACATCCTTCACTGAATCACCCCATATATATATATATATATATAAGTTAACTCGCTGCCAGGGAATAAAATACCGGTAATAACGATAATACTAATGTTGATATATACAGTAATAATAATATATGAGAAGTAGTATAATAAATGATCATATCACAGACACATGAGTTTGGTGGGTTACTGACCTTGGGGCTATCAGCACCATACATGCCTTTATTAAAACAACTATAATAATTAGTTGACAATAAGCATAGTCAGTAAAATGCATAATATAATAACAATAAAGAGTAATAACAATAGTAATAACAATAGTAATAACAATAGTAAAATTTAAAATTCCAGGGAACACCCAGCGTGGTGTTACCTGTACAGGTGAAAACGAGCCAATTGACCGTTACCTTGAAAATCCCCTCTTATATACTGGAGGAGTGTTGACCATGACGTCATGCTATGACATCATAGATACCAATGCGCGCTGCAAATAGTCCCTAACCGTTCGCGGTTAATTATATATATATACACGAGTGTATATAGTTCCATAAGTTAACTCGCTGCCAGGGAATAAAATACCGGTAATAACGATAATACTAATGTTGATATATACAGTAATAATAATATATGAGAAGTAGTATAATAAATGATCATATCACAGACACATGAGTTTGGTGGGTTACTGACCTTGGGGCTATCAGCACCATACATGCCAAAAACACATAAAAACACGCCAAACACATGTGAAAACACATATCAATCAACATTGCAAATGAGATTGACACAATCTATCTAACTCCAATAGTTCAAATTTGTAATTATGTAAGTACTTAAAAACGGAGTTAGATTTCCAATTAACCCTCCTTTTGATAGACTCTATACTGAGTCCAGCATCTTTTAATAACGTAGCACCACCGTGCCTTAGGGAGTGAGTAGAGACACGCCCCTCGATACCAGCTTGAAAGGATAAAGACTTCAACCTAGAGTTGATATACTGGTACTGAAGAGGCTTAACTTTAGAACTAAACAGATACTCCCTGCTACCCCTACCACAGCACAACTTTTTCAGACCTAGATAAGGACATAAAGAAGAATTAACATTCTTTGACAAATAGATATTAAACACATTCTTACCAAGCTGGTCAGTCTTGGATGTTCTGATACGCATAGACAAATAATCCTGATGAAAATTAATATCACCAACCTTTAAGGAATGTGGAGACTCGACTACATGCCCCACACGTAACACACCCCTATAGCATGTTAAAATTGCCATCCAAAATCTAAAGTCTGCCATGTTGGTTAGGTCCAAAAATGACCTTAACCTCAACATGTCTTTTGGAGAATAATGGTGAAAAACTCTGGTTGAACAGGTAGAAAACCTGTCAATACCATCAAGGGTCTTCTTTAACATGAAATTACCACTATAATCAGGATAGCCCTTAATTTTTTGAAAATACCAAACCGCAGACAAATAATTTTTTACAGATGATGGCTTCATGAAATCAGATAAATAGACCGCATATATGGAAACTTGAGAGGGGGAACAAGGAAAAGATTGTAAATCAAATTTTTTACAAAATTTCCTATACCTTTTAAGCTGTTGTTTCCTTGCTCTCCTCGTATTTTCCGACACACTCTGGGCTAAAAGTAACCTTTTTCTGCCTAGTAATCTCTCCCACTCTGGAATTAAAGCAACACATATCATTTTCAAGAAGAGAGTTTACACATTTGTCCCGTATACCCTTGTAAGCAAGCCTAGATAGTTGGTCGGCCAGGACATTGTCTTCTGACTTAATATAGGTTGCATACACCTCCACATTGTTGATAAAACAAAGCCAAAAAATTTCTCTAAGCCATTCCATACACAGCTTATTTTTTGACCTACCGGTATTAATCATAGCTAACACTTGCATATTGTCGGTAACGCAATGTATTCTTTTATTTTTACAGCCAGATATCCAACGTCTAAGACCCATAAGAAGGGGATATAACTCATATACATTTATATTTCTATGGTGATTTTTTAAAATATCTAGTATAGGTGGTTGAGCAAAATGACCACTGCCTAGACTGAATTTATCAAGGGATGTCCAGTCACCATATAAATAATCTTTACCCATCCAGGCCCCAAAGCCTTTCATGGATGAATCAGAGTACATAGGAGCATCGAAATGATCATTTAAGATTAAGCTTCTACCATTAAAAGCATTGCAGAATTTTAACCACCATTCCATATCATTTCTTGTACACTCAGAAATTCTTATAGTACCTCTAGGTCTTGCTCTGGCACAAAGATCAAAAATTCTGCGACTAAAGGTTCTACCACCCTTAACCACCTGCGAGCAGAAAGACATTAAACCACCTATTCTCTCTAAGTTCTTTTTAGAAATAAATTTCTTATTAACATTATCTAATAAGAGACTTTCCATTTTAACAACTTTGTCAATAGGCAAAGACAGTTCCAACTTAACTGAATCTATGTTAATGCCTAAGAATTTGCAAAATTGTGAAGGTTCGGTTACCTTTTCTTTGGATACTACAAAACCCATGTACGTCATACACTCCATTAACAAATTCCTCTGTCTAAGACACTCATCATAAGTATCAGCAATTATGATAAAGTCGTCTAGATAATTTACAATTTTTTCTACACCGTAGAATTTAGCCACCTCCACAATAAAATCTGAGATTTTATTAAAAATATATGGAGCACATTTTAGGCCAAAAGTTAACCTGTTGCTTACATAATAATCCTCTCCATGTCCAAAATTCCATCTGAAACCTTGCATGGTCGTGTGAGGTGCATACACATTTATAGACCTGTACGCTGATTTTAAATCTACCACACTCATATAATTATTCTTATTCAATTGAGCAGTCACCGTGCTAATATTATTATAAGAAAATGTCGAGCTAGTAGTCTCCATAAAATTATTAATAGATATTTTATCAGGCATACTACAGTCAGTTATGGGTCTTAACTTGCCATTAGATTTTTCTACACCACCTAGGGCATGGATACAACGAGGTTTATCTACACTTTTAGAGACTAAACCAGCTTCTAGTTCATCTAACAATATACTACAGTATTCATTATAGAATTTTCCCTCGAGGATAGACTTATAATTCCTGCAATCATAAGTAGTTTGGCAACCCGGATCCACAATTTTAAACCCTTGAACAATACCATGCCAAAGAAAATCAGCTTCTGTACCACTAATATTAATGAGACCATTTTGCTGAAGGAAAGAAGCTACCCTACATGGTAAAATTTGAGCTCTCTCACCACCAATGTAATGAACACACGTACATGTACCTTCTATACACTTGTCATATACCCTGATGCTAGGTAAATCCGTGACATTAACAGTAAAAAGTGGATTAATACCAACCTGTATTGGGTTATAACCAATAACATCTATATTATTTTCCAACGAAATAAATTCTTTGAAAGTACTCTGTTCTGCTAGGAGATTAGTTGAAGGAACACACTCCTCAACCACCTCCGTATCAATTAACTCCTGTACTGGAGTTTGTGAGGGCGAGTCGATATCTACCGAACTTACCATAGCTTGGTCAGGCATCAAACACATTTCATCACAAGCTATGGGACACCGACCCCCTACAGTTTCCTATTCACTCCTGGCCTTATGGCAGTCAGCTTTACCATGACTTGAGGAGTTGCAACCACTGCAGATATGTTTGTATTTACATGGGTCTCGTACACAACCTTCTGCTCTGTTAAAAGCATAGCATGGGTTATTAGAAGCTCTCAGTTTGCCTACATTCTTAGGTTTAGCACTATAAGCTTTCTGGGCTTGAACGGTCCCATCATATGCCAAATGACGTAGTATATCTGAATTTTCAATGGTTGAAAAAGCTTCTATTCCACTATCATTAGCTCTGTCCCTCACTGACTTATCATAGGCTACCAGGGCTGAAACAGTGTATATTTTGGTACCAGACTTCTCAATTAATACCTGTAAATGCTTAAGCATACCCTCAACATCGTCACCTGACTTGTAGTACTTCAATATAAACTGCAAGTTTACAGACATCAGTTTCTCAATAGTGTCAATTTTTTCCTTACGTTTGGTGAACTGAGAATGGTCAAACTCACCCGATTTTGCATGGTGACGATGCCTAGAGTAAGCTGAATCCAATGACGACCCTCTAGATGTGCTTGGACTGCATTGACGAGCAGAAATACTGGATTTAGATGATCGTCTATGTCGCTTGTGATCAACTTGCACCCACTCGTCCTCACCGTCAGACGAAATTTCGCATGGAGACGCTTGGCGGGTAGCCCTAGCAACCGGTCCGCGTCCTTGACTACGTGACGTCATACCTCTCTGTTTGTAAACATCCGCACGTGCTCTGCTCGAACGACTTGACGCATTGACGAATCCTCTATCCCGATCGTCCTTTCCATTGACGACCTCTTGTAGAAGCGATTTAATGGTCGACAGCTCGTCTTCTAATACATCTAGCCTCGTCTGGTCAATAGACGACCCTCCCACAACACCTGTAGCAGTTTGGGGATCAGATGGTGTATCACCAGTAAGTGAGAGAGTCGAACTACTCGTCAATCCTAAATTGGCCGATTTTTTCGTCTTTTCCACCGATTTAACCGATTTTCCACCTGGTGTATTGGCCTTCGAGCCTTTAGCAGCCTTTCTACCCATTTCACTGGTAAATAAAGGCCCAGGAGCCCCTCAAACCGGTTAAAAAATTTAAAATTAAAATTCCAGGGAACACCCAGCGTGGTGTTACCTGTACAGGTGAAAACGAGCCAATTGACCGTTACCTTGAAAATCCCCTCTTATATACTGGAGGAGTGTTGACCATGACGTCATGCTATGACATCATAGATACCAATGCGCGCTGCAAATAGTCCCTAACCGTTCGCGGTTAATTATATATATATACACGAGTGTATATAGTTCCATATATATATATATATATATATATATATGCAGCCTAACCACAAGGTCACAGTTGCTCAGCGTGAGCAGGTTTGGATAGTTATTTCACCTGTCTGGGTATATTGCATTACCTACTAGCAAGGAATATTTCTACTTGACACTCAGTCAAGTTTGCCATCTCCCTGTACTGCTGGTCGAAAATCATAGAAGGTTTACATATGACGAATTTGAAGGTATTCCAACCCCTACTCTTCGAATTTTAGTTTCCCCCTCTATTTCTTTGGCTCAAAGTGTCAGGCTGGATGAGATCTTCATGTTACATATGGGTTTTGATGGTCCCATATGCATATTTTGGGCTCCAGGGGGGAATAATGTGCCCAAAATGACCAAAATTATCTGGGCGAAATTGTGTCTGGGAGAATAGTTACAAGCCATGTTGAGGGCTTAATTTCCTACAGAAACAATCTTCATACCTCCATGAAAATCTCATGTCCAGACTATTTTGACCTGTAGATTAAGAAAATCATATTATCATTTATGTCAGAAGTGTCCTTGCTATTGTAAAAGAAGCATACTTATAAGAATTCTTTTTCTGGGCACATGTCTGGGCGAATGACATGTAAGGCCCCATATGCACACTTTCTATGATTTGTGACCTGCTAATCATCAAGAATTATGATAAACCCCATTACGGTTATATAGATTCCAGTTGAATCTAGAGCCCCCGCACATATGGTGAAGTTCAATATTAAAATATTATTTAATTCCCTTTAAAGTGACAGATAAAGAAGTTATCTGATAAAATTACCATATTCATTTTTCCAATATACCCTTTTGCCTTTTTTTTAGATTTTGGAGTATTTTGGTTGCCATGGCAACCATACAAAAATTGGTTAGCAACTTGATTTTTGAGTTATACGGAATCTTTAAAGGAGGAACTTTAAAATGTGATTGAAATATAGTATGCATCATATTTTCTCAGTAGGAAGGGTATGTGTCCTTTAGGGTATTGTAAGTGACCTACATGTAGGTCGTTAGTATAATCTGGGTTAAGTATACATCGTCGCCTCAGTGCAACAAGGTTGTAACTGACATTTTGGTAAAATGGTGTGTTCTTCTGTTTTAACATTTATTGACCGTTATCTACCTTCAATAAAGGTTTTTGGGTTTTGTCTATAATATGTGTGTCTACAGGCCCCAATACAATAGGGTTGAATCAACTGTGTTCTATACTAAGTGCAACATTTTTCTTTTGCCTTTCCTGTAAAACTTAATGCCTGCAGATATAACTTTTTTCCACTAATGCAAGCCTCCTGTTTGGGCCCCCTGTACACTTTTCCTTTCCCCTTCTTTCTCCTTTTTTAGGGGGGGGGGGGCACACCCTGGATCCACCACTGTTCCCGGTCCAAAAATGGGCTGGCATATAAATATCTTAGTGAGGGTATGTTCTGGAATCACCCAGGGCAGTGAGTGACTGTACCATACCTGGGTTGCTCTAGCTAAGCAGTCTAAAATACCCTGTGATGAATCAATGCAGAGGTTTTCAAATATTTGTCTGTAGAACACAGGTCTGCTCACTGTGCCGTGTTGGCATGGGGATGGGGTGCAACAGACCAGTGTTGTAGGCAGTATTCATGCGGTGCCATGACTACATGCATGTACTATCTTCTACACCTGTTCCCCTGGATCACATAGAGGTAGTATTATAGGCAAGTATAGTTGGATATTTCATTGTGTTCCAGGAACATCTATAATTATTTGTGGGTATTACATTGACTTTTGCTTTTATTAAATCCATAGCTAATCATTGCCTTTGGTAGAATATAATATGTCTAATTGTGATCACTAATAGTCTAAGGGAAGATCTTGTCAAAGGTTGACGACCTATAGAGTGATACGTAAGGTATAATCTCGCCATCATTTTCTTTTCAGTTTGCTTGTATAATTATGGTCGTATCTGTTATAAATCTTAGGTGAAAAGCATTGTTATACGTGTATGTATCATGTTCCTATCTGTTTTCATAGAGAAAACTGATATAATTTCTATGGTCAAAATTGTTATGTTATGCTATCTCTCCATAGGAGAAGGCCTGGATATGATAAAAGGGAACTTCTTATTGCTACTTACCACAACCCTATCTGTCCTGGTGTTGGTGACTGGTAAGTAGAGTAGATCAATGATCAAGAGTTTAGCTAAAATGACACATAAAAAAGATTGGCCCAATACTTTGTTTGTAAAACATAACTAAAGAGTTTCATTCCAAAACGCAATAAATCCATTCCAGATTTTGAGCATGTACTCATCTTTGTAGCTATGTCCTGGCGCTAATTCTAAAGCTTTCAATGTTAAACCTGATGTGTCGATACTAGACAGCTAAAAAAACCATGGATAATTATTCTTGAAAGAAAATTATTGTTGAGTTACATAAAACCATCTCTTAGGTACAGGCTTTTCAAATTTTGCTCTTTTTTTTTATAATGGCGTCTATTGCGTTTTGGAACCAAACTCTTTATATACAGCTAACAGGCTGTTTTGTTTTGAAACATTTGACATAACTATTCTTCCCCATAGACTGATACCGTATATTGATGGAATAATCTCATAGAGTGATGCAAGAATTTCTGCCAACCTCAGAGCTGAAAATGTAGGAAAAAGGATGAAATGTATAGTGAGCATGAAATGACGATGCACACTCTCTCTCTCTCTCTCTCTCTCTCTCTCTCTCTCTCTCTCTCTCTCTCTCTCTCTCTCTCTCTATATATATATATATATATATATATATATATATATATATATATATATATATATACCGTAATCTCCCGCGTATAAGGCGCATCCCGCGTATTAGGCGCACCCAGAGTTTCAGAATATGGTCAAAAAAATAAAAAATTCATAACTTTTGTTCTAATGAATGGATTTTCAAAATTCAAAAAGCTATGTGCTGTTTGGACCCCCATGACCCTCCTGGACCCCAAATACAGCAGATGAGCTTATATGGTAGTGTAACACATCAAAAGAAAGGTCTTGGTGTCCCCCTTGTGGATCCAATTAGAACTAAAACCCCCCGTATAAGACGCGCCTTATACGCGGGAGATTACGGTATATATATATATATATATAAATATATATATATATATATATATATATATATATATATATATATATATATATATATATCCCAATTTTTGAGATTATCATTCAACACCTAAATCGAATTTCTGTTGATACCCATTGATAGTCTTTCAAAACGTAGATTATTTTTGTTTGAAAATAATACTCATGGAAAATATACCTTTAGCCATGGCCAACAATCTTGGACTTACATGCAATTCTTCAAAATATCTAACAGGTTTGACTTCCAGATCAGAAACGATTTTCTCTTCAACTAAGGCAATCAGGCAGGTATTTACATCCCCAGGTAAATAATATTTACATCTCAAGGTAAACACATACATGCCCAGATCAACAAATACATCCATCAACATTCGATTTCTGCCTTGCATTGATTACAAATAACAATGAACTTGTCTTCTATAGGTTTTGTTTGTGTCAGTCTTTGTGAGAATAGCTGCGATTCTCTTCAATAATCGCTTAGTGGAGCCTCGGCAATTACGATCATTATGATTTTAGTTTCAGAATTACGGTTTCCAGGCACCCCTACGGTGAACATACAGATAACAGACCTTTTGGCTGATCAACCAGTCCCTGCCTTTCATACAGTCATAGATAACACACCATGTGTATCATGGCTTTTCACAACTAAGCCTGAAACCTTCCCAATTGTACAAATATTAAGTGACTATTTGAAAGCTATTTTCAGGGAATATTCATCAAATCTAGCTACAAAATCTATGGTGATGTAATGGGTGACATATTGGTTCTCATGTAGTTTTGTATTGCTACGAATTCTGTTACGGTTTCAAGGGGATTTCATTACGATTTTGGGCCTAAAAATCGTAACAATTACGATTTTTATAAGTATTCCAGGTTGTCATCACTGTATATCATTTTATCGATTATGAGCCATATGTATAAATTTGTGTAGTGGTACATTGTCGTAATTAGCAAAAGAATACTGCTTTTGGCTCAAGTGGCCAATGCTAGATTTCTGTTATGAAAAAAAATATCTCAATTTGCAAGGGAAAGTATACATGTATCAAGCTAAACAAGTAACACCGCCTTTCCTTTTGTTCAAAATGTCTGTAAGTAAATGAATGCTCTGAAAATCAATTACCCCTCTGCCTGGATGGCTCGGAAAATTGACTAGCCATCTACACTCTGCTCGGGATTTCATTGGTCTGTCTGTGTGATATGAATCTAAGAATCATTATTAGATCTATGTCTAGGTGTTTCTAAGAACTATCTCTCTGTGTGTTGGCTCTAAGAATCATTGTTCTGTTTGTTGGCTATAAGAGTCATTGCTCGGTCAGGTTGTTCTAAGCCAAAGAATCATTTCTCTATCTGGTGGCTCTAAGAATCATTATTATGTCTAAAGGTGTCTCTAAGAATCATTACTCTGTCTGGTGGCTCTAAGAATCTTTATTATGTGTAGGTGTCTCTAGAAACTATTACTCTGTTTGTTGGCTCTTAGTATTATCACTCAGTCTGGTGGCTCTAAGCACCATTGCTCTGTCTGGTGGCTCTAAAAGTATTGCCCTGTCTAATGGCTCTAAAAATACTTGCTCTCTGTGTTGGCTCTAAGAATCAATGCTCTGTCTGGGTGGCTCTAAGGATCACTTTTCTGTCCTCGTGGCACTGACACTCAGTTCTCTGTCTGGTTGGCTCTAAAGATCATTCCTCTGTCCAGGGGGCTCGGCAACCTGTGCTCAAGGTGACATTTAAATTAATGTTCTGTCTGTGGTACTCAAACACGCTATCGCTCTGTCTGGGTGGCTCTGAGAACGTCTGGGTGGCTCTGAGAACAATAATTTTTGTCTGGATATCCTAATGTGTCACACCTTTGTCAGCTGTATATAAGTGATACTATTTGTCTTCAGCTGCAGGATGTAAGGGAAGTGCACAATCTGATTGCCTTCATGACCTCCTGGGGCTCTACCAGTTCGTGGTAAAACCCTGGACCATCTATCCGACCAAATCATTTGAGATGATGTTCCTCTGTGGGTGAGTACATTATTATAATATGAGGCTTCAAGTTAATCATTCAAATCAAATTATTCTTCATAGGTTAGTCCTGCTCAGATTTTTGACCAAACAAGCTTGAGTAAAACATAATTAAATGAATGGAAAATGGTTGTTGATTAGCTCCAATCCAGTTGATTCAGGCCTTGGTGGAAATTTGATATTATATGCAAGGGACGAAAGCATCCCTGATTAGTAGCTTAGCATCTTTCTCGTCTAAAGTTGAATGGTTGTGAGGTACATTTTCTTTCCTTCCTCCCCTATCACAGCAAGTTGAATGAGACAGGGGAGTGTTTAGGGCAGCATGGATGTAACACAACCTCTTCATTGAGTTTTGGTACTAATCATATGAAGACAATCACAGGGTCCACAGCCAACATCTACATTCGCCTCCCATTCCTCCAGTCTATGTGTGACCAACAGCAAACAAAAGGTATGTTATATAGCATTTTTTTTGTAAATAATGGCTACTCCCATAAAACATTTATTGATCATTCGTGCACTTTATCCAAAACCTATTGCAGTATGCACCATCCCTTTTGTAACTATAATATTGGACTATTGGGTAGTGAATTTTCTATATGCTCAGGCTGTGACAGCAGTCAAGTGTCATAACCTGATAACAAGAAGAGTATAGCATAATTATGTGAAATCAAAACCCTTCACAATCTTTAAGTTAGTCCCAAAAAGAATACAAGGTCATATATATTTTCTAAGTTTGCCTGCTCTAAGTTTGCATTATATTCTAATACCCATCACAATAATCTTAGGGATGGGGAGCTTTGACACTTTGAATGCCTGCCTAAGTGGTGACCACAGTCTTCTAACCAATTACACCGAGCTATGTAAGACAGAATTGGACACCTTCACTACAGAGGACAGCAAGGTTATCTCTAATATCAACATGGATTCACCTGTGTGTCAGTGAGTATAAGTATAAGTTATTGTTAATTGGCAGCTGGTGGTGGACATCCGAAGATGAATGAGCGTCTGTAGATCATGTTAATGACTTAAGAACTTCTAACATGAAATTGAGGGAGTGCCTGTCAGTACCTGTACGAATTATTAGTGAAAATATGGATATAATGTGAGTATCTAGCAATGGCTAAATGAATATCAGTAAGCATCTGGCAGTAAATATCATAAATATGAGTAGGCTTCTTTATTGCAGTGAATGTATGACTATAATGTGAGTAACTGAAATACATGTACAATAATGATCAATAACAGTGAGTAGTTGGGAGTGACAATATGAATATGTGTGAGCATTTGGCAGTGAGTTTTGGTGTTTGGATATAACTACCGGTAAGCACTTATGAGAGAATAGTATGTGACTATTTTCTTTATCATTGGTGCAATTGGCAGTGAGTGTTATTAAAGTATGACTGAGTATCTGGCAATCAGACCTTAAATATTAGTGAGATCATGGCGCTGCGTATGCTTATTGATAAGAGTGTGTGTTTGGCAGAAAGAACATGAATAAGAGGTAGCCTAGTATCTTCCAATGAGTATAACCTACGTATGGTTTAGCACTTAACCCAACTTGTATCTATTCCATATAGTGCACAGGGACAGTTCCTGGCGTGCATTGATTACACCACCACCACCACCCTGTGTGGTCAGCAGCAGGGAGTGGACGTGTGGCAGCTGTATACCCAACTGTTACTTATCCTGGTCACCAACCACCACAATCCTCAAGACTGTGACAAGCCAGGTACCTCCAGCACAACGGAAATGACGTCATCAAATATCACCATGGAAACGATCGAAATGAGCAGCCAAATGACCATGACCGTGATGGCAACTACAAGGGGCACAGCGAACGCAGTGGTCACTCCACAGGCAGCTTCCGGTCGGAATGGGGGCGTTTTTCATCATTGTAACACCAAAGGACTTGGTAAAAATGTGTTGCTTTAATTTGAAAGAAATGTCAAAATTGAATTTATCATTCAACAAATAGATAAGCCTCAATATATATCAGTGTAGCACACGGATTTGGCTTATTCTAATTAATGTGTGAATGAATTAAGTTGAAATCCTATAAATAAGATGGATCTCACAAATTTGCTACTTGTAAGCACTATTCCTGCTAAACAATACCAAATACATCTAAACATTTCAAATAGACATTTGGGACCTTAAAACTATGGCCCTGGATGAAAGATATTTTCTTGTATCAATCCTCCTTATGACAATATGTAGGCTAGATTAATAGTAATTTGTTTTATCCCATTACAGTTATCGCAGTGGCCATCCTAGTCTGCAGCCTCATACCCTGAGTATTTATCAGGAAGTAAACAGAGAAGAGAATTTTGTACCAGCTCTGACTAAAACTTTTTGTCGTGGACATCAGGATGAGTCTTTATGTTGAACATCTGATATAACCTTCGTCCTCGGCATCTCGCAAAGGTTTATCATGGGCATCTTGCTGAAGCATCTATGATAAACAGAGATTTTGTCCTTGATATCTAGAGTGGATTCTAGGGGACCTCCTGGGTAGGATGCTTTATCTTTCCCAGATAACACAGGTTTTCTCGAATACCCAGAGGTGCTTAGCCTACAGACGACCCAGACAAAATGGGAAGTCATTGGAATCCCATGGGCGTGGAAAGCAGGGGGGACATGTCCCCCCCCCTACTTTTGGCCAACTCCTCAAAAGGTTAAAACTAAAAGGTCATGCAAAAGGAGGTCAAAAATTGCAGAAAATCCCCCTAGTCCCACCCACTCTGAAACTGCTTCCCACGCCCCTGAATCTTCAGTGATAATATTCTGTCTCAAAATTACAATTCAGTGTCATATCGGTATAGGTCTTATTCTGATGCTCTAAACACTGCTAGTTTTCCGGAATTTTTTGTTCTCTCTTTTTTCATCAGCATCATCATGTGAGTTTGCTATTTGAAATTTTATATCACTGGTTCCTAAGCACACAAGACAAAAGAAAATAATATGACTGTCTTGGTGATACATGTATTAAACTAGCCCTGGATGTCCTAAGGCCTATGACGTATGGTGTATTTTGCCTAATTCAAGATTGCCCGTTGTCAAATAGGCCTACATTGTACATGGAAACGCATTTCATTGACAAAACGCTTTAATTGTGGATATCTTTTATATGACTTTTGTGCAGTCAACTTAGAAGGTCCTTGGTTTTATGAATGTTATTGAGATTATAGTTTGTTTGTCATAAATATAGTTTGTTTGTCATAAATATAGTTTGGAGAATCTCTCGTTAATGTTGGAATTCTATACGTTATCTTCGAATGTATAATTGTCAATGGGGAGTGGTATATTTTATATGTGGCCTATATTTTAGGTCGTTCTCTGCAAATATTGCATACATGCACCTTGTAATTTGTTACCCCCGGAAACAAGGAACGAGAATTTCACCATTTTGACACGAGTTAAAATGGTATATATTTGGTGTGCAGAAAATCTCGTGAATTCTTGTGAATTTCACATGTTTTTCACATCTTAACCCAAGACACACACATGAAATTCATGTGAATTTCACATGAATTCACAAGAATTTCATGTTTCATATGAATTTGTGGTATCTACTGCTCACAAATTCACGTGAATTCATGAGATCAATCTTGTGTATTTCACCACATTCAAACAACTGAAATTTTCACCATTTGTACTCATGTCAAAATGGTGAAAATCTTGTTCCTTGTTTCCAGGTACGTTTACATTTATCCTAAATTATAGCCGCCGCCCCCCCCCCCCCCCAAAAAAAAAAGAATTAGTAGGCCTAATAAAACATAATTAACCTATCATTACGGACTGTTCCATGTCATCTTTTGTCATGTTTGATGTGTAGGCTAACTTCTACATGATATAGCCTATTTGGGTCCCCCCCATTTGTTTAATTGTCAACTGAACTAGTCTAGATGATGCATAATCCATTCTGCTGGCGTCATCATTAGGTAAACACAGACTCTGTCAGACTAAATAGCCTAAATAGAGGGGACTCCAAGAGAGGTAGGATTAGTCCCTTTTTTTCTTCTTTTTCTTTGTGGGATGTATATAGGGAAATTCCTGCCTTTATAAAAGCAAACGTAAAGATTATATTAGAATCATTTTAACTACTCAATATATAAAAAGTCTACCAAAAAAATGTCACCATGAAAATACTGGTAGGATTTTACTGGGTTGGTGCATGATCTAGGCCAAAATGGAAGAGTGTCCATGAACACCATCATACCGGGATCCTCTTTAGCTTAGGATCCTAAACTCTCATCTTAAGCTACCTTTAGTTACGTGGGATTTTTTTCTGTTTAGTAACATCTCTAGTCTATGGTAACATGTCCAGGACATTGAAATGGGACCCCCCCCCCCCCATCAAGGGCCCTAACCTAGACATTTTATTTGATCAAGCTGAACTTTCCGTGGCTGAAAATCGGCTACACTGAATGCCTATGGGTGCTCCGTACCTCCACAATAGTATAAGTACAGGATGAAGACGGGTACGGTACTCAGTCTAAAAGCGGGCGGGAAGCTCCGGACAACAAGCGTTCCCAATAGAGGGCGCTACAAGTCCTACGTTGCTTCCGTGAACCCTTTCGTCCCAGTTTTACACGAGGTAGCGCTACGACAGTTCCCGCTTGTTTCGACACTCTCGTCACTCTGCAGACAGCTCTCACAGTTGACGTTTGGTACCAGTGCGCTCAGTAGTTCCGGGAAAAGTTGGAAGAAAACTACTTCCAGAGATCAGCTGGTACAAAGTTAGAAAGATCTACTCTGCATTCGTTATGTGGACACTATGCAATTAGTGTCTGTAGAATTCTACAATGAGCCACCAATCAGGTGAGTTTGCTCTTAACAAAATTTTGTTACCGTCCCGGTACGGTTTACTGGCACTATAGTGTCACTGACACTGTCAGTCATTATGCGTTACAGTATTGCGTCACTGACACGGTCACAGAAACAGTATTACCCAGTCACCCATGGCTGCATCTGTTCTTCAGTATCGATGAACAAAATTGCCAACACATGGTCTGGCTGACCATCTGTTGATGGGACATGTAGCCTACATTTTAGGGTAGATATTAGATTTAACTTAAGGCTTTAAGCTAGGCACTTACCTAGTTTTTCTAAACTTTATATTATCTATTCTATCTGCATACTATTGGATAGATCTCAAGAAAAGAAGTGGATTTGCTTTTTGAATGAAGTCTCTATCTTAATTCAAATTGATATTATGACCATCCAAAGACCACAAAATGACCCCAATATTCTGCCACAATAACTCATACTTAAGAGTTTAATCAGGGTTCAAATTTTGTGATCATGCTAGTTGTGGTCAGAAATGCCTGGAACACTTAAATCACTGTTTCTCAGAAGATATTAACACTAGGAACTTGAAATAAAAACTTAAGAAAAGGTCATTAAGGTGTGGTTCCAATGACCTATGGCCTGACCTTGATCTAGGTCAGGTCAAGGTCATTTTAAGGTCAAAGGTCAAATTTATTGATTTTTTTTTTTTTTGTAAATGAGTAAACATTTGTTAATATTTAGCTAGATGAATGATAGAATCAATGATGAGCTGACTCTTTTTCAATATTTGACCAAGAAGGTCAAGGTGAAGGGACATTTTGCGATCCTGCTTGTTGTGGTCAGAAATGCTTGGAACACTTAAATCGCTGTTTCTCAGAAGATATTGACACTAGGAACTTAAAATTAAAAAGTAGAGTTAAGTTTATTAAGGAGGTATTGCAATGGCCTATGGCCTGACCTTGATCCAGGTCAAGGTCATTTTAAGGTCAAAGGTCAAATTTATTGATTTTTTTTTTTTAATGAGTTAACATTTGTTGAGATTTAGCAAGATGAATTACAGAATCAATGAATTGTTTCAATATTTCATCAAGAAGGTCCAGTTGACCTATATAAGGTCAAGGTCAAAGGGACATGACATAACCAACATTTTGACAGTCCACATAAAACCATAACAATCAACCATAATTTCTTGCAAAAATATTGAGATAGGAAACTCAAAGTAAGAATAGAGATCATTTGATATGTGGTCTAGCATTTGACCTTGATATGACCTTAACCAGGGTCAAGGTCATAATAAAAAGAGAGGTGAAAGTTCTCAACAATTTTCAATGTTTTGATGTAATGTTAGTGTGAACCCAGAAGTTAAAAGTAAAGATAACATGACATGTCAAAATGTGTGGGTTGCCATTTCACCTGAAAATGACACTCTGCCTGATGTTCATACTTCAAAGTATAGCCCTACTTGTCAGTCAGAGAAGTCCTGGTAGTTAGCCCTCCAGTAGGGGCCACCTCCAGGTGGCCCCTCCAGTGGTGCAGTGTGCTGCAGTGGGGGAGGTGTTAGAGCTAATCTCTCACTCCCCCTCACAGAGTTAATAGGTCATGATTTTGTAGTTGCTTAAAAAACATACTGCTGCCTATTAGAAAGAAGAAAACTAGACATTTTCTAGACCTTATTTTTTCTCTTCAATTTATTAAACAAATACATGTATATTGAAGCCCTCTTCAAGCCCGTTAAAATGATACCCTAATTGTCCAAATCCACCTGTAAACAGCTTCAGAATCAATATGGAAAAACATGTCAACTTCAGCTGCTCCATTTTTGCTAAATCACACTTTTAGCCTCTGCACATGGCAGACCCACGCACGGCAGTTATGTCAGTGCCTATAATTAAGCAGGGACTGGTCTTTTCCATCTCTATGATTTAAGGGAGTGGTCTATTTTTATAGGTCCATCTAGGGCTAGGACTAGATTCCAGCTACAACACCAACTTTGGCAACAGTGATTTTTGGATTTGGGGGGTTACAAGCTTTCTAAAAATGTATAGAAGTACATAAGCAGCCCGACTAATGACCAAACTGTGGTGGGGAGTGGTCATTAGGCCTATTGATGAGTGAGTTTGAGGGTGACGTAAAAACTTTGGATGCCTCCTGAAAAGGGGGGGGGGGATAAACACTTGAACCCTCTTGTCTTGAGGGAGGGGGCGTAAAAACATTAGCCTCTTTTTCGCAAATCCACAGGGAATTTCACTTTAGTACAGGTAATTAAATCACAGGGAATTCCAAACAAAAAATTCACACCAGGGACCTCTAACTGCTTGGTCACACTTAAGGGAGTGATCATTTTTTTAACAACAGGGGGGGGGGGCTGGTGGGTTTGCGCGCGGATGCGCGAAAAAAATTTCGACCCCCCCCTCTTGAGGGGGTAAAATTTTTTCGACCCCCCCCATAAGGGACATAAATCGTGCGCGGACGTCCCCTTTTAGCCTTTAGTAACGCGCGGGGTTTTCCACTGAAAACAGGTGAAATTATTTTGACCCCCCCCATCAGAGGTATTGAAAAAATTCTGACCCCCCCGGTCAAGGGGTTGAAAAAATTCTGACCCCCCCCCTCAAACCCACCGGCCCCTCCCCTGTTGTTAAAAAATGATCACTCCCTAGCATGGTACCGTAATGCATGCCCGCATTAAAAAGTCACATGATCACCCCTTGACCAATCAGGGCATCACGATTTTTCCCTGGTTCCCGCGATTTTATGATCACTGTTTGAATCGGTACCCATGTTGTTAATTTTCCATGCCAGCCCCCCTTTAAGGCAGTAAAAGTGAAAATGTGTTACCAGTTCCCTCTTTCAACTATTGTTATCATACGCTTACCTTTGCAAAAATGGGATTTTTTCTTCATCTTTTTTTTTCATTTCATACCCCTCTCCTCAGAGTGAACAGTATTTTACCCCCTACCCCGCCCCCTTTGAATTTATGAATGACCCCTCCTTAAGCCTAAGTTAAGGTTTAATATTCCGAGGTAGCAGGTTAATTGTTCCATAGGCGCGGCCATTGCTGGAGCTGGTTACCAGCGAGTTCTACTGATAAGACCTATCAGATGGGTACTAGTTGGCCCAGAGAGGGCCGCAGTGAATAGTTGGCATTATCTTATTGGCTATTATACCATGGTTATCAGGTTCTTGAATGATTTTACAATGCCTGGAGCGGATAATGACGTTCAAATAGTATGCGCTAAGTGAACGGATGTTGACACTTGAGACAAGACGACGTGACAGCAAGTTGACAGTGAACAATTTAATTCGATAATAAAAAAACTATAGCATTAGAAGCTTAATGTGAATAGAGGATGAATCTAGATATTATAATCTATCACCTACCTTTAATTCGCCATGATTTGACCTGTATATGTAACAGGATTGAAGATATAAAAATCGAATCGAGCGAAATTTCTCCGTCATGTTGACTGCCTAGCGCACAGATTATTTACCGCGGCGAGACAAAAGTTGTCACGTTGGCATATGCTCTAAGGGTATTCTGGCTGTCGCGCGCAGTCCTTACCAGCGGTTCTACTATGAAAATACCCCTCGGACACATGTTGACGTAATATTTTGCGTCCAGGCATTCTGGTCGTCTCGCCGAGAAACCAAGATGGCGGAGGATGGATTACGTCGACTTGCAACAAATATCATTGATTTTCATAGCTTTATAAGGTAAATATATTTAATTTTATTGTGGAAACCCTGGTATAAAGAGCATATATAACAAATAGAGGTGCACACATTGATTCTATGGGCTAGATAAGAAGGCACTCGGCCTACGGCCTCATGCTTCTTATCTGCCCCTAGAATCAACTAGTGCATCTCTATTTGTTATATATGCCCTTAATAATTAATCCTGCTAAGCCCGTATACCAACATAGCTGGTTTGATTATCAGCCAATGAAGTTACACTAACTATTCACTGCGGTCCTCTCAGTGGCTATCAGTGATAACCACTGGTAATCAGCTTTAGCACTGGCCACGCCCATTATACAATCTGCTACCTCGGTATGAGCAAAGGCTACCACTTTAGTGAAAAGGTCTGGGGTGGTTACTTCACAGTTTTTAGAGCAGGCAACTTAGGATTGTCATATATCACTCATTTAGCCAATAGAGTCTTTTCATGTAGTCTGCCGGTATTTAAGGAGCAGAACACTGGTTGCTAAGTACCTGTCAAGGGTTAAATTACATAGGCAATGCACTTAAAAGGATCACGTTTAATCCCAATATTAGAAAATAATGTATCACATATGTAAATTCCTAAAATTTCACTTATTTGAGTACCTGGTACCGGTACTCAATACTATAACTTGAGGTGAATACGTCTGCCACACATGTTACATACATTTCATGAAAGAAAACTTTTGTGACTGGCTTGTAATCATCCGTTGTCTAAAGCAGGCATTAAAGCATGCACTAGCATGCGTGTGCGTGTGGAGGGCCGTTACCGTGCCAACATATGCGAGAGGGCATCAGAAATCCCCTATCAAGAATTTTTCCGGACGTTTGCACGCATGGGTCAGTGCAACGGGAAGCACATTATGTTTGTCTTCAGCTTAACAGTTTCACATTCAGTCAGATATCCATCACAAGTGCAGTCATGAATTTATGTACTGGGTACGGTACAAGATTTGATCAATGAATTGGTCAATCAATGTATTCAACATATTTACAACAGGTGGTTATGCAGTCTGTTACCAGTGTTGGGGACACACTGCCTACACTGTTCAATAAGGTAGCATTTGTTTTATAAGACTCAGTATGGAGGCCTAGTGGAGCCACCATCTTGAAGTTTACTGGTTGAGCTAAAACCCACTGATAAGACATACCATGATGGGTACCTTGTCCCTGGTTAACATCCACTTCCAGGGACATGCTGGTCCCACCTTATCAGTGTGGGTCGCAGGAACCAGCTCCAGACCAGCTAGTGGCCAATACAATACCGCCTCTATTGTGTCCACTAATCCAAAACAAGGAAATGTTCGATAAATGTCAGGGATAATTTAGAGTGGTACTAAATGAGTTATGTTCTAGTTGATCGATCGTTTTTTGTGCACACTAGACCCCCCAGCCTAGCCTTCCCATAGGGAAAGTTCGTGGGAGAGGTACATGGTACTACCCCCGGTAGTTTACTTATACCCACATTACTTCCGCAGTCACCAGTGTAACACATGCTGTTATTGTTTCTGTTTAGCTGCGGTTGCGCGTGTCCTGTGACTCATAAAGTCATTACGAAACTGTGAGGATAACCAGGAAACGGAACCCTTTTTTTTTTTAGTGATTTGTTTCATGATAGCACCTGTTTAGTCTAATTTAGACTACAGGTAGTGGTAGTCCCTAGGTTCTACTACGCCTATGGACGCTGATTAGAAGTCTGCTCAATTTTGTATTGAAAACTTTATTTCAGCTTAAATTTTATTATTCAGTTCTCTTCACTAATTACTACCACTTATAACTCAGTAGGGGATTCAGGAGTGAAACCGTGGCACACATAATTTGAATGCATTTGATTGTACAAAGTATGCACAATGGGGTTCACATCAAATTAGAGGAGCGCACATTGCCATAGATTTTGTAACAGTGATTTATATTAATTCACTCGTTCCCAAACCCTGACTGCCATTGTGAATACTTAAGCTTCAGGCAGTTTCTGTAATTGATGAGATGGGGAAATGAATATCATCAGGTACATGACTTAAGATGACATACTTTGAAAAGATAAGGGGAAAGGGACATTGGATGGATTTGATGAAACCTGGATACAAACTATTTTTCTGTAGTCACTGAAGGTTTCACCATTGAGTGATATCAGTCTGAATTTGCAATATTGAGACGAAGTTTCATGTATAAGCAGTGCCTTATGCACTGGGCTCTAATTCAGTTTGATATAAATCACCATCAATCAAGAAGATCTAACTATGTATACAGACTTAGCTGGTTTGATTATCAGCCAAAGAAATTACACAAACTATTCACTGCGGTCCTCTCGGGGGGGGGGGCAACTGGTACCCATATGATAGGTGTTATCAGTAGAACTCGCTGATAACAAGCTCCAGTAATGGCGGCGCCCATGGGACAACCTGCTAACTCGGAATACACACATGTAGCAATAAAGGCCTTATATTGTAAGGTTCGAAAATGCTCCCAAAACCTCGTTTTTTAACTTGTATTAATCCTTTGAAATGACTAAAATGACAAGAATAATTAAACCTGTGCCGACATGTTTCGGTTTTTTCAAACCTTCGTCAGGGCTGTTTTATTCTTAGAGATAACAAGTTCTAATTAGCCATTGGGAGCCTTATTCAGGCTACTTGGTTACATAACATTCCACAATAAATTTTTAAATAGAAGTAAATACAGCAACAGTTTGTAAATAGCTCCCAAATCAAGGGTCGGGTGAGAACACTTGAAAGGGCTTCCAATTTCGATGAGGTGTCAATTTCTCCGTCCTGGCGAAAAAAAATTTGTTTGGAAATGGCCCTAATTTATTTTTACAAGTGAGATCCATCAAATAGATGGCTCAGTTTCTTGATATCCCATGGTATTTGAGTTTCATTCTATCCTCTCTAGAGATTATGGGTGGGGTGCTGAGAGGGTTGTTGAAGTCCACTGGTGGAAATTCATTGGAGGGCCATGGAATGGGGACCCATTCTTTAATGTCACATGAACTTGAGGCATCAATTATTGGGGACCCTGGCTTGGTAGGCTGTTTGGTGGCTGGAAAAGACAGGTCTAACAGGTCCCTGGCTGACTCAAAATTTATAGTAAGGAATTCCCTGTCAGTTTCTTCCATGTTTTTCATGGGTAAAAGTAATTCCGGAGTCCATGGAATAACTGGTGTATTGGAGCACTCACTTCCCTGGTCTTTTATAGGTGTAGATGGTGGGGTAGTGTCGATTTTGCTTTCAGTCTTGGTCTGAATTGACATATAATTGTCCAATTCTAAACTCCTGGTAGGGAATGGTATAGGTAGGCGTACTAATGGGGTGTAGGTGATATTTGGGCATTTTGTTGAAGGATCCAACAATAGGCGTCGGTGCACACTCAGCATTGAGGTATTCCACAGAAGGTAGACTTTTCTTTTTTGTCGCATAAACATTAGGTGCCGAGACAACACGAAATTTTACTTTTGGTATTGGGGTTTTAGTAAAGTCCCATTGACTGCGGTATGACCGTGTATCTTGAATTTTCTGCTGTGTCTTGGATAGTCAATAGGCGGTGGTCCTTTTATTTATGGCACAGTCAGGTTGTAATTTGGGAGGTTTTAAGAACATCACTCCATGGTCAGGTTTTTCACCTGGATGTTGTCTCCGAAGGTGGCGATTTAAAATTACTTTTTCCATCGAGAATTTGTCCACAGTAAGTGCAAGTCACCTTGCTTTGTCCATTTTAACTATTGAGGTGTAATCTCAATGCTTGTTTCGAGATACAGATCTTATCGTACACGGCACAGGCTACTGTGACCTCCATTAAAGGCCTTACTTCCCCATCACAAATTATAGATCCAATTTTACTATCAGCATCACTATCAGTTGTGTAATATGGTTATCTACCCCTCATCTTTAGGGGCGAGCTGAACCTGTATGAAGAACTGAAGAACTAGAAATTTAGCAAAATTGTATACGGTTGAAGGGAAAAATGTGCACCCCCCATATATGAGACCAACACTGAGTTGAAGGAAATTCTATAAGGCGTACATAGGATCATATTTTGGCAATTTTAATACTGTTCTATAGTATAAGTCCCAGCCTATAAGGCGCACATGAAGGCTTATACATGAGGATTTACTGTACCTACCAGCATGCTGCCTGGAACTCTTTGTCAAGCCAGCTCCCGAATCCATATCTCTGTGTATATCAGATAGCTTCAATGTCAGGCTCCAGAATATAAGTCATTTGGTATCGATTTGTAGGACAATAACACTTATGCAGGTATAGAAAATAACATACCGTAATCTCTCGCGTAGAAGGCGCAGCCCGCGTAGAAGGCGCACCCCCAACTCAGAGAAGGCTGGTTCGCGTAGAAGGCGCACATACCTTCTCTGAATTGGTACACTGAAAAAAACCCGCGTATAAGGCGCACCCCTAACTCAGGGGGTCTGGTCCGCGTACAAGGCGCACCTCGTCCATGGCCTGCTACAAGGAGACAAGGGTCTCCTTGTAGTTGGGGATAGCCTTAGGTAGGGTTAAGATCAGGTTGAGTATGATGCTGATCATATATTTTTTTTTGAATGCCACAAATGAGGTGTGACCTGAAGTAGAACTTATCTCTAACATTGTATTATCAGTTCTTTTGATTTCTTTTCATACATTCATGCATTCTATCAATGTTGTAGCATGTTAGGGAATGAATTTAAATCATAACATTATCTAAACATAGTTGGAACATCTGTTCTAAAGTCAAACATACAGCAAGTGTATATAAATGGTATACTGGCTCCATCTGGTGGCACTTCTAGGAACCATGTAGTCCATCACTACTGTACTGATACACTGTAAACATGATCATTTATAATCATGTGTTCAACAGTCCCGAGCAGATTATCTGGAACCTCCATTTTTCTACCATATTTATGTGATTGACTAGACGTCAATCACATACTTATATATACATAGACCGCTGCACAACATCACATTGAAACAAAGAGAGATTCTGACAGACATAGGAACAAAGAGGTAAATTTGGCCCATACTCTGTCTCTGTACACATTGGTAATGGTGTATATGTTTTTGGTATATAATATAGTTGAAGGTAGCCCATAGGCCATGTATATGGTACAGCTAGCATTAACACCTTAGAGACAGAGAATAGCCTCCTTTCTGGGCTGGTCACAGGTCAGCAGCAAAGAACAATAGGAGATTAAGGTATTTCTTCAAGCCTGCATGCACCAGTGGTCATTAACCCCCTCAGTGCCAAATAGCAGCAGTAAAATTATTAACCCTACAAGGGCATTAAACATAGAACATAGGACTCAATCACACATAGGCCTAAGGCCTGGACTTAACCATTTTTGACATCTCCAGGCGTGTAGATAGATACTGATAAGAGCTATCATAATATGTGATTTGACACTTCTCCCAAAGTTACAGTCCCAAGCTGAAGGGATTAGACACCCATGATTAGCTCACAGAATAGTGGGGAGTCTGGAGGCCCTTTGGTTATTTGGCGGACCAGATAGTGTTACCACCAACTGTCTTATAATATAAGCCCTTCGGCCTGTTGTATTGAGCAGCCAGCATTCAGCATTCAGCATTCAGCTGCCACATGGCTACAGGTAATAGTTAGCACTTACTCTAGCACATCGCTTGTAAGGCACACCTCGCATATTATTCACCTCATAGGTTTACCTGGCGCTTGATTTGCTACTTGTTATATAAGGCACCTTTGGAAAGTTTCTATATGCCGTAATAATCTGTAGATTTGTGTACAAGCCATTGTGCATGACGCACAGACCATATGTGAGGTACCATAATACATGACAAAGCTAAAGACAAACATAGCACCTTTTCCGAAGCGCTGACCCACGCTTGCATGCGTCGGGAAACGCTTGATAGGGGTTTTCTGACTCGTACATTGTCATGGGGACAGCTGTCCGCTTAAGATGCGGCTTATATGTGAGGATGGACAATGAATCTTATAGAAGCAGCGAAAGTGTTTGGAGCGCCTTGCAGAATTAGATCTCCAGTGTGGCTTTTTTTAGACGCAGGCTACATCTGTGTACTGGAATCTTACACTGGCCCTTTTCATCTAACACAGACAGTATCGACGAACATGAACGTTATTGAGACCATTTTGATTCTGATTTTGTTTCGTATGAAAGAAAACAAATATGTACATTTTTATACTGAATCCTTTAGATATGATTGAATGCACTGATATGTGGTTGTAACACAGCTTCTAATAGAAGTATCTGGGGGATCAGTATTGAAAAGCTGGGGTCATGGCCAGTTTGTCTGAAAGCCCTACACCGGTCATAAAAATACAATTCTACACCAATTTTTGACTGTGTCATTTCGACAACCCTGAATGTTCGACTCAGTGTGAATCTACCCTAGATGTGATAGATTCCCACATGCCCTGAATAAAGCCAGGGGGCGATGTGTGACCAGTGTGGTAGCTATGGTAGTAATAGAATACTATACATCCACTATTCTGTCTCTAATAATAGCTACAACCTTATCTCCTACAATCTATTTTAAGTATAGTATAGTGGATGAAAACGTTGTACATAAAGTCTAAGTGCTGTATACATGCTTGTGTCTTACAGGTAGTAGTGCCTATGTGCGGATGTCGGCTGACGATGGCACCGACTACCCCGCTGAGAACATCGACCTTGTGCTACTCAACAAAGGTGGCGATGACCAAATGGTAAGTGTGCAGAATTCATAGTACAGTATAGTACATAAAAATGTGGGAACCAAATTACCTGGTTGTATACTGTATACATGCTGTATTCTGTATCACAAAAAAACCTTCCAAACTCCCACGCCTGGCCAGGTTCCTTTCTGAAGGGAACCTTTAAACCTTGCACATATGCATCACTGACTTTTAGCCCTTTAAGAACAGGATCACTTACACACTCTTATTATCTCATTGACTAGACATGAATGTCTAACATTGCAGCCCTGGTGAGTTATGGCCATAATACATGATAGTCAATCATACTTGTGCCTGTGGCACAGCCTTAGACATTTTTAATAATGCAATACAATAACCATTTACAGACAACATGATGTTTTATTAATCATACCATACAGGCAACATGATGTTTTATTAATCATACCATACAGGCAACATGATGTTTTATTAATCATACCATACAAGCAACATGATGTTTTATTAATCATACCATACAGGCAACATGATGTTTTATTAATCATACCATACAGGCAACGTAATGTTTTATTAGTTGTACCATACAGGCAACATGATGTTTTATTAATCATACCATACAGGCAACATGATGTTTTATTAATCATACCATACAGGCAACATGATGTTTTATTAATCATACCATACAGGCAACATGATGTTTTATTAGTTGTACCATACAGGCAACATGATGTTTTATTAATCATACCATACAGGCAACATGATGTTTTATTAATCATACCATACAGGCAACATGATGTTTTATTAACCATACCATACAGGCAACATGATGTTTTATTAGTTGTACCATACAGGCAACATGATGTTTTATTAATCATACCATACAGGCAACATGATGTTTTATTAATCATACCATACAGGCAACATGATGTTTTATTAGTTGTACCATACAGGCAACATGATGTTTTATTAATCATACCATACAGGCAACATGATGTTTTATTAGTTGTACCATACAGGCAACATGATGGTTTATTAGTTGTACCATACAGGCAACATGATGTTTTATTAGTTGTATCATACAGGCAACATGATGTTTTATTAATCATACCATACAGGCAACATGATGTTTTATTAATCATACCATACAGGCAACATGATGTTTTATTAGTTGTACCATACAGGCAACATGATGTTTTATTAACCATACCATACAGGCAACATGATGTTTTATTAGTTGTACCATACAGGCAACATGATGTTTTATTAATCATACCATACAGGCAACATGATGTTTTATTAGTTGTACCATACAGGCAACATGATGTTTTATTAGTTGTACCATACAGGCAACATGATGGTTTATTAGTTGTACCATACAGGCAACATGATGTTTTATTAGTTGTACCATACAGGCAACATGATGTTTTATTAGTTGTACCATACAGGCAACATGATGTTTTATTAATCATACCATACAGGCAACATGATGTTTTATTAGTTGTACCATACATGCAACATGATGTTTTATTAGTTGTACCATACAGGCAACATGATGTTTTATTAATTGTACCATACAGGCAACATGATGTTTTATTAGTTGTACCATACAGGCAACATGATGTTTTATTAGTTGTACCATACAGGCAACATGATGTTTTATTAGTTGTACCATACAGGCAACATGATGTTTTATTAATCATACCATACAGGCAACATGATGTTTTATTAACCGTACCATACAGGCAACATGATGTTTTATTAGTTGTACCATACAGGCAACATGATGTTTTATTAGTTGTACCATACAGGCAACATGATGTTTTATTAGTTGTACCATACAGGCAACATGATGTTTTATTAATCATACCATACAGGCAACATGATGTTTTATTAACCATACCATACAGGCAACATGATGGTTTATTAGTTGTACCATACAGGCAACATGATGTTTTATTAGTTGTACCATACAGGCAACATGATGTTTTATTAGTTGTACCATACAGGCAACATGATGTTTTATTAGTCGTACCATACAGGCAACATGATGTTTTATTAATCATACCATACAGGCAACATGATGTTTTATTAATCATACCATACAGGCAACATGATGTTTTATTAGTTGTACCATACAGGCAACATGATGTTTTATTAGTTGTACCATACAGGCAACATGATGTTTTATTAATCATACCATACAGGCAACATGATGTTTTATTAACCATACCATACAGGCAACATGATGGTTTATTAGTTGTACCATACAGGCAACATGATGTTTTATTAGTTGTACCATACAGGCAACATGATGTTTTATTAGTTGTACCATACAGGCAACATGATGTTTTATTAGTTGTACCATACAGGCAACATGATGTTTTATTAGTTGTACCATACAGGCAACATGATGTGTTATTAATCATACCATACAGGCAACATGATGTTTTATTAGTTGTACCATACAGGCAACATGATGTTTTATTAACCCTTTAAGGGCCACAGATACAGGAGTGCATCATGCCGTCATGGTGCACTAATGAAGTGCTCATTAGTTGTCAGGAAGTTGACTTTTTGAATATTGACTATTTGTCAGGAAGTAGTCAATATATTATGTCAGCAGTTACTTACTATTTGTCAGCAATTAGTCAACATATCTCAGTATATAATGTTAGCATAGTACATTGTATATAGTACATTGAACATAGATGTCACTGAAAGCCTCAGGCTTACCCTGTGACCTTAACCATTTTTTCGATTACCCTGGTGCAGGCAGTAAGTATACAAGACCTAGCCAGTCTCCTATACAATACTGGTAAGCTATTAACTGCCCGCAGTTGTCTTGGTGACAATAGGCTCAAGTGTCAAATAGCAGCAGTATACAAAATATATCCTGCTCGTCTTACACTAGAAACAAAGCCAATGTGCGGCTCATGGAATGCGCCCAAAGTCAGGGTGCAGTTAGTTAGTTAGTGTTTTACGGCACGTCAGCTACTGGTGATGGCTATTTGTGCCTAAAGGTTTTATGGAAGAAAGTTTCTACTGTTTAAATTTGACTGTAGTATCCCAGGTTCTTGACATATGCAAGTATTGTATCCGGTCTGCAGGTATCAAATAACTCTTTCAGTGTTGTACATTGATGGTATTGTGCCCTGATGGGGCACTGGCTACATTCCACAAGGAAATGTTCCACCGTCAGGTGTTTTTGACACCTGTTGCAAAGCGGTCTGGGTTCTCTCTTCATGAGGTGTGAATGCGTTAGTCTGGTGTGGCCTATTCTTAGTCTGTTCATGACAATTTCTTCTCTTCTGCTCTTGCATTTGGCTTTCTTGGTTGTGCCTATCTTGGGCTGTATTTTGTAGAGTTTATTGTCTCTTTCAGCGTCCCATGACTCTTGCCACTTTTGGTGGATGTATTTCCTGATTTTCCGTTTGAGGTCCTCTGATGGTAGAGGCATATCTATTGGAACTTGATTTGTTGCATCCTTGGCAGCAACGTCTGCTAGGTCATTGCCATGGATTCCTTCATGGCCTGGTACCCAAGCATACGCTATCTTCTTTCCAGCTAGAGCAAGACTATTGTGTCGTTCCAACACTCTTTTCACGAGAGGGTGTGTCCACTTGCTATGCTGCATTGCTGACAGTGATGATTTGGAGTCAGATACAATCAGGTAGTTGTTGCCTTCTGATGTCTCAATGTGATCTTGTGCTAGGTATAACGCATGTAGCTCTGCTGTGTAGATGGAGGCTTCGTCTGGCAGGCGTTCTTTGAAGGCATGGGGTCCTAGAACGGCTGCAGATGCTGTTTTGTCTGCCATATGTGATCCGTCGGTGTAGATTGGTACGTGATCTCTGTAACTATCACGCAGTTCATTGAATGCTGCTTGATATGTGGTGCTAGATGTTACCCCTTTCTTAAGCGCGGTAAGGTCCATTCTGACCTCTGGTTTGTGATATGTCCATGGGGGCATTTCCGGGTACTCTACATTAAGTACATTATCCAGAGACATTCCCGCTTCTTCTAATAGGTGGGATACCCTCACCCGAAGGGGTGCAATGTATTGGTTCTTCTTTGCTTCATATTTTGCCTTGTGCTTGGGGTTTGTCAACAATGCTGCGGCTGGGTTGTTAGGATTTGTGGCAATCCGGATAGCATATTCAAGGGAGAGTTTCTCTCGTCTAAGGGCTAAGGGTAGTTCTCTAGCAGCGACTTGCAAACTCTTAATTCTGGATGTTCTGAATGCTCCCAAACAAATGCGTAGTCCATGGCTCTGGATCCGCTCTGCCATTGCTAGGTATGTCGCCCAGGTTGATCCATAAACACACAGACCATAGTCCAGTTGAGACTGGACCAGTGCTCTATATAGTTTGAGGAGTGTGTCCTGGTCTCCACCCCAGCATGGATGTGCCACTACTTTCAGTAGGTTGAAAGCTTTGTTACATTTATCCTTGAGGTACTTAATATGTTTATCAAAGATAAGTTTGCGATCTATGACTAGCCCAAGGAATTTGGTATTTTCCACTACAGAAATACGTTTGTTGTTGATTTCAATATTTGGTTGTCTGTCTGTTGTAGTGCGGTAGTGGAAGTGCATAACTGATGTCTTGTCTAGAGAAAATCGGAAGCCATTTTGGTCTGCCCACTTCACTGTTTCATCTATGGCAAGTTGGAGGTGTCGTTCAATGGTTCTCAGGCTCTTGCCACGGAAACACATGAAGAAATCATCAACATATAATGTTCGGCCTATCTCTGGCTTCAGTTCCAGTTTAGAGACGTTGTTGTTGATCTTCAATAGAAATAGGGTCACTGAGAGAATGCCTCCCTGTGGAACTCCAGACTCCTGATTGAAGACATCAGAGTGGATGTTGTTTACTCTGATCCTGAAGCAACGGTTTGATAGGTATTGGTTGATGAAATGAGGGAGCCGACCTTTCAGGTCTGCATCTTTGAGGTCCTTAAGGATACCATATTGCCAGGTGGTATCATATGCCTTCTCCAGATCAAAGAAGACTGCTACCACTTGCTCCTTATTTATAAAGGCATCTCGTACATAGGTCTCGAGGGTAGTTAGGGCATCCTGTGTCGAGCGACCCTTTCTGAAGCCACATTGCTCTGTCTTAAGGATCTTTTTCTTTTCTAGGTACCAGACCAGTCTGGTGTTTACCATTCTTTCGAGGGTTTTGCAGATGCAGCTCGTTAGAGCTATGGGTCTATAGTTCTTTGGGTTTGACAAGCCTTTGCTTGGTTTTGGGAATGGAAGCACTATGGCCTCTCGCCAGTGTGGTGGAAAGGTACCTGTTTCCCAAATGTTATTCATGATACCAAGCAAACACTGTTTCGAGGGTTCTGGTAGCTGTCGTAGGAACTCATAAGGGATGTTGTCTGGACCTGGGGAACTGTTGTTACTGCTCCCCAGGGCTGTCTTCAGCTCATCCATTGAGAACTTTAGGTTGTAGTCTTCATCTCTGTTGTTGCCAAAGTCAATGGGCGTTCTTTCTGCCTTCCTCCGGTGAGCATTGAAGCTCTGTGTGCCTCCATTTAGAGAAGATGTTTCTGCCAGTGTTGAACCGATGCTATCAGCAATTTCTTTGGTATCTGTTATTTTTCTCCTACCAATTTGCAAATGGTGCACATATGTTGTAGTGTCTTTGCCTTTCATCTTCCTGATCATCTTCCAGATCTTATACATTGGTGTATTGCTGTTAACCTTGGAGACATAGGCCATCCAGGTTTCCTTCATGGCCTGGCGAAAGGTTCTTCGGGCGTGTGCCTTAGCCCTTTTCCAGGCGATGAGACTGGGTATGATTAGGTTCTTTTTGTAAGTCCTTTCAGCTTCTAGTCGCATCTTGCGGGCTTCTCGACATTCATCATTAAACCAGGGTTTATCTTTGGTTTTAGATTTGTTGGAAGTTTTTGGAATGCTCTTTTCTGCTATTGTTTGGAGGGTGGCTGTAAAGGTAGCCATAGGGTCTTCCTTTTGTAGTAGCTTTTCGAGATTGAGTTCCTTTTTACTGAGTTCCTGGAATGTCTCCCAGTCTGCTTTATACAACTTCCATTTAGGTATTTTGTCCATGGGACCTTGATGGATGTGTTCTATGAGGATTGGGGTATGATCACTGTCATGACTGTCTTCTGCAACATCCCAGGAGTAGTCCAGGAATATGGATGGGCTGCAGAGTGTAATATCAATGTGTGTCCAGGTTTTAGAGGCTGCACTGTAATAGGTTGGTTTTCCAGTGTTCAGCAGGCAAAGGTTTTGTTCATTGATGAGATCCTCAATGAGAATGCCTTCCTGGTCATTTCTGGGGCTGCCCCAGATGGTATTGTGGGCATTAAAATCCCCAAGGAGGAAGAAGGGTTTGGGTAGTTGTTTAATTAGATTTATCAAGTCCTGTAGACTTGGGTAGGGCAGTGATGGTGGACAATATAAATTACAGATAGTGACAGATTTTTCACAGGTGATTTGGGATGCTACTGCTTGCAGTTGGGTATTTAGTGGAATCTCTGACTGTATAACTGTTCCTTTTACTAGGATTGCCACACCCCCAAGGCTTCTGCCCTGTTGGTCTAGTGTTCCTTCTTTTTGGTATACTGTGTATCCTTTAAGTTTAACCTTAGTTTTAGTCTCTTGTAAGCAAATGGCTATGGGGTTGTATGTTTGACATAGTAGGGCCACTTCTTGGGGTTTGTTACGGAAACTGTTGCAGTTCCACTGAACTATTGTGTTATTATGTGTTTTACCCATAATTTATAATTAGTTAGTGTTTTAGGGGTAGCTAACCGGGCGCATTGCCCCTTTGGTGACTCGCCCAGATGGGGAAGTTTTTGCCCCAGTATTGAGTTGAGGTTTCTGGTTTTTCTTATCCTTTTTGGTTTTCTTAGTGCTTGGCTGATTTTCTGGTGGTGTGGGTGGGCTTTTCTCGGTGAAAGAAAGTCTAGCCCCACCCCACGTTGGCTTATTAGAATGCTTAGGGGTTACCACCTCCTGGAGGGGGGCACCTCCAGGTAGTGACGTTTTCCCTGTTTGGTCAGAGGAGCTTGCCACAGGCGGTTCCCTGACATTAGGGGTTGCCAGCTGTGGGGTCTTCTCTTGGCTGTCTTCGTGGTGTCTGCTTGGTTTTTTGGTTGGTTCTTGGGTTTTAGCAGGGGTTTCCGGCTGTATACCTTCCGCCTCTTTTTGTTTCTTCTGTTGTTCTGGTTCCTTGAGTTCGGCTGCCTTAATAAAGTGGAGAAGGGCTTTGACTAACTCCCTCAATGTTGCGACCGGGATGTCCTTTAGGTCATCCAGGATCGACTGTGTGGTCTTTGTTGCCGCTGCAAAAGTTAGTTGCTGGAGATGGGGCTTTTGGGGAGTAACCCGTTTTCGTGCCTCCCACATGGGGATATCTTCGTCCTCTTTTAGACGGATGGATTTTTTCTCCAGCAGCCACTGAGGGCAAGCTGGGGAATTCGCTGCGTGGTCTCCTTTGCAATTGGGACAGAAAGGGGAAGATGTGCAGCTATCTTTTTCATGGTCCTGCGATGCACAATTAAGGCATCTGGCTTTCGACCGGCATCTGTCGCTGTGGTGTCCAAATGCTTGGCACTTGAAGCACCGCAAGGGGTTTGGGTAGAAGGTTTCTACCCGGAGTCTGTTGTACATTACATAAATGTACGAAGGGCGCGCTGGTGAGGCAAAGGTGCACACATAAATGTTTAGTGGGCGCTGTTGTCGCTTCGAGTACAGGCGTCTGATGGCCACGACGCCTTGGTCCCTCAGCCCGTCTAAGACTGTTTGCTCTGAGCACTCGCTTAGGATACCTGGGCGGTCAAAAAGAACGCCCTTTGAAGTGTTAAGGCTGGGGTGGGGTTCAACCTTCACCTCCATGCCATCAATCTTTGTAAGTTTCAGCAAGTTCGGGACTTGCGTTTTGGTTGCTACCTCAATTAGGACTTGGCCTGATTGGTAGAGGCATTTCACCTTTTTGGGTGTGCCTATCTGTCCCTCAATGGTTTTGGTGAGGACGAAGGGGTTTACCCTCTTGATGTTTTCCTCTCCCGCAGAGGAGAGGAGGAAGAAAGAGGCCTGTTTAGGGTCTCCCTGGAATTGTTTGTAGGTTTTTTTGTTTGTATCCATGTTTTATTAGAAAGGGTTTCATCATTCTCCGGTCCACCCACCAACTTCACGGAGCCCCAATTTGGGGATGCCACTGAGTCCCGCGGAAATCCTAGCAGACCTAGTTGCTACATGACGCCTTTCGGGGCCATGGGCAGGACAGGGCACCAGACTTAGTTTATTGAGAATGATATACTCTTGTGGGATATAATCCCTCCGCGATTAACCCACTTGGGCCGATTGGTTGAGCTGGGTCAGGTCCAACCCATTGTCTCAGGTAGAACAGGTGAGCCGAAGAGGTGTGTTAGCATGGAGGCTGTACTTTTGCTCTAGGCCCTGACAGTTGTCTCCATCCTCAACCTCCAGGATCTCTTTATCCTACCCTACAAGGACGCAACCCACGGCAAACAGGTTGCCCACTTTGTTTTGTTGCTACTAGCAAAGGCATAAGTAGGAATTTGCCAGGAACCTATTTTTGTCCGTCCGGGTTCCCTTCGGTGGAGTTGAATCACTCTTGGTTTTTGGTTGATGACAAGGTAAGTCAGGGTGCAGCTTATATGTGGTGCAGCTTGTATGTGGTATTTAATCCTATCCAACTAGCACATGGCATGCAATTTACATCACTTTTATCACGTAAAAGTGATGTAAATTGAATGGCGTGTGCTAGCCGGGTATAGAACAGTATAAAACCTTCACATTTAAAGCCTTAGGTGCTGCTTATAGCTTCTCCCAATGTCGGGGTCCAGCTTAACCGAGAGAATTTACTGTATATAATCAATGAAAGTAGTCATAACTTTTACGAAAAGCTTAAATACACAGGTGCATCTTATATTTGGGGTTTTAGGGTACTGGTAGTGATAATGTGCTTCATGTTACAGGAGTGTATTGGGTACCAGAGCGCGGGATGCCGCAGGTTGGTACTCGCGGTGCTCGTGATACTCACATTAGGCCTCATCCTGCTCGTCTTTTACTGGAGACCAGACTGGTGGGTCAGCCTCCTCAAAACACGCTGTCCACTCATCTACGCTGACACTGTTATACTCAAGGTAGGGAGCCCCCTGCCTGTAAACGGAACTTTTTTTGAGTTTATTTTGGTGTCTACCACCATGATATATATGTCACCAGCACGAGAAGATTCCAGTTTCTATCTATCCTAAGACTACATGGTCAGGCTTTAGCAACCTAGAATACCCCTTTCTATTTTAGTTTTATGACATCATGATAAATGTGTAGTTTTGTAGTAAAGGGTTTAGCCATGCTCTTAAAAATGTTTTTTGTCATGTTATGCAAATGGTTCATATAGAGTACCGTATTGGCCTGTATATGCGCCCCGGCGCTCATAGATTTCAACCTGGCTCTACCCCCAGCGCTTATTCAAGACTTAGATTATAGTGTTTTTTGAAAATATCAACCTCCTAATACCTCTGGTGCTTATTAAAGACCGGTGCTCATTCAAGACCCGGCGCTTATACATAGCCAGTATTGAACGAGCATGACGAGTATTTGACATATGGCTCGAGAGGCATATGGCTTTTATAAGGCCATATACCTCTCGAGCCATATGTCATATACTTGACATATGGCTCTCGAGGCATATGGCCTTATAAAGGCATATGTCAAATACTCATCATGCTCGTTCAATACTGGCTATATATACAGTACATACCTTGCCTAGTAGACAATTAACCCTGAGTTGAGGTAAATGCTACAAGGCGATCCTTGAGTCGAAATTTGAAGATGCAGGTTTCAAGATATAAAACCATAGCAGACATCCCTAAGTAGTTCAGTATCAACTTTATTTTCAACTTTGACTGTTACCTTCTCGATGAAATAAAAAAGTATGTGCTCTGGTTTTTATTGACAGGATGCCTATGGAAATCTTTATCCGGAACCAGTCAAAAGCATGGACGTACAGGGACTCTCGTAAGTCCACTATTAAAGATGATATCAACTCCAATTCCTTACCCTTTTCTTTTACCGACAGCATGGTATTAGTTAGCAAAGTGTTCCGGGAGTGATCATTGTGGACTTTGATTCGAAAGAAGTACCCTCCTTAAAATTGTAAACATATACATACTTCCTCGGTTAGAAAATGATCACTCCCTAAGTCAAATCTATATATCGTCCCCTTAAGTCATACCTCTGGAATGTTGTTTCACAGTTGATATATTTTAACTCTTTTCTTATTTGAGCTAATTTTAGTAATCTTTCATGGCAATTGATTTAATTCCTTGAAGGCATTATAGCAGTATTGGGAGAGAGAGGTATGGAATGCAATAGATGACTAAGGCTTTAGTGTATGTTAGTGACATAAGAAATACCTTTAAGATGTGCATGCTTAGGCCACACCAAAAAAAAAAGTTGGTCTACGGATGGCCCTCTCCACATTTTTGGAAATACAAATTTTTTTTTTCTTAGAAAAAAATCGTGTCTACGGATTTCGCTCGCTTCAGTTTCTACAAGTTTTCTCTTTGTGATGTTTGGCAAAATTAAAAAAAAAAAAAATTTGTTCACTCGGCTCAATTTCCCAGCAAGGAATCTATTGGACGCCAAAAAATTCTTGAAAAAAAAAATAATAATTTGCTCGCTCGCACCATTTTTTCAAAACCAAGATCCGTAGACCAACTTATTTTTTTGGTGTGGCCTTATCTAACTTTGTGCAGATAAAGTGAATGGCTACATAAGAAATAGATAAAGCTGATAAGATATCAGATTATCTAAACTAAAACAAAAATATAAGACTTAAGACATGTTGACTTGTATTGTGTATGATATATATTATGTAGGTCGAAATACCTGCCTGCTCACAGGCAGGATCCAAGATGTATACAAGTCTATAGTGGCACAAACACATGGCTAGTCTGAACTAAGTACTCACTTTCAGTTCCTGGAAATTGTCCCTCCTATTCACAAACATGTAGTTTTCATGTACATCAGCTTATAATGACTGAAGCATGAGATATATCCAATAAATCTGACATGTTTATCTTGAGCTTAGATATTCACTACCTCAATGGCCTCCATTGTCAACATGCTGTGGTGCTACCTGGTGTTAGACTGCTCTTGAAACATAGGGCTAACCAACCAAGAATAGTGTAGTCTTTTTGCACTAGGTGGCTTCACCTGCCCTTCAAGATGGCCGACAATGATTTGGAGTTAGGGAGGGAGATTTGAAAATCACCTGGATTATTAATTATTACAAGTATTTCAAGTGATTTGTGTATTGTGAATCGTTGGATATACATTGAGGGAAGTGTTAGTGGAAGCATTGGACCTGAACAGTAAGTACTTCTGTGAGAAATGGCCACTCTGCCAGATTGGCTGACCAAACAGACTACAACAGACACACTTGGTCTCTGAGGTTCCCTCAGAGCGTCTACGGAGTAATATTATGCAGCCTAAATATTACCATCTTCAGCCCACAGTACGTTTCCACAAGCATTATGATATCTAGCTTACAACCGATAATAGGCCTAAAAATGGCTGCGCTCAGGTAACAGGGTTAAATAAAATTAGGGTTAGTATCTTAAGAGTGAGGAAGATACCTTCTATTTTGAAAGATATTATCCAAGACAGACTTTAAATTTTCGCACATTTGGTCGTGAAATTGATGCACGGATCCTAATACTTTCTTCTAATTTTCTTCTAAAAGAAAAACCTTAAAATACAGATTTCTTTCCCAAAAGGCCCAAAAAATTTTAGGGTAGGCAAAAACAAGAGGGCAGTAAAAACCTTAACGCAACCATTTTTATGCCTTTAAAGATGAATACGAATTATGAAATCGATTGTCTGCTCCTGCACATTGATTTTAGAAATGCCAAGGCTAAAAAAAGTAAAGTACATTTACCCCTGTATATAGCCATGTTCAACACAGGCAAAGTTTACCGATATTTAAGTTAACTGCACTCAAAGGCTGCTGACAGCTGGCCAGCCGATGAATTATCCAAAACAAACAAACCCATGCTTAAATAAGTCCCACTAGCATACCCACGCTGGGTTTCTGATTCTATAATCAGACATGCATGTGCCAATGTATTTCCCATTATACTAAAGCCATTTGTGTGTACATTAATTTTGCCAAGTTAGCTTGTCATTTCACCCCAAATCGTCACCTGTTATGGAGATGTGCATGATTTTGAAATTTGTAAAACCACCAATTGATTTTGAAATTTGTAAATTCACTAACTGAAACAGACTTTATTCTTTTTCGTGAATATATGAATTAGAATTACTTTTCGATATATACCAGTAATAAAACATACACTGTCTGAAAGATGAATATGCCATATATTGTCAGTCCACTGTTGGAATTTATGATGTACCTTTTCAGTCCGTGGAGAACCCTACCTAACATTTACACAAAATTTTCATGCTAAGTCATACACACATCTATGGTTTATTCTTAGATTAGCGTTATTTCATAGTTAACCATCTATCTATGGGTGACCGAATTTTAGAAGTTGGCAATCTGAAGAAATAGAATAAGGGCACTTCTGGTGAGGTCCACATATACATTTATGCTAAATATTATCATGCTTATTGTCAGTTGGCCAGAGCCAACTGACCATTGTTCGTCAATGTGGACAGAGCCAGGTTTTGTCCCATTTAGACTTGATCAAGGCTTTAGAACCCTTAGCCTTTAATTCTCCGTAAGCTATGGGTCTTAAACATGAAAACACTATGGAAACCAATAGCCCTTGACAATTAATCCCCTCAAAGGGTCAGGTGGCATGTCCAAAATTGGGTAGACTTGTATAGTTCAGTATGCAGCTTTCGTATTTCAGCCTGCCCATAGACCTATCAGCAAGTATAGGGCAGGCAGTAAAACTAATAGCTCTTGACTGCTAATCCTCTTAATAGGTAGTTAACAAGTCTAATATTAAACCTAACTTGTTTAATATGAATTATCCTAAGAGGTATGACATTTACAGCCATAGGGGTAGCTACAATATGCTACATTAGGACCTTGCTTGCATGTTATTCTTACAGCGACTGCTGTGGAGGTAGGAGCTACCCCCGATACCAATTGAATACTAAACCTAACTTGTGTACTTTAATATGAATTATTCCTAAGAGCAATGGCATTAAGCCATAGGGGTAGTTATGCTATATTAGGACCTTGTTTGCATTTTATCATTCTTACGGCGACTGCCGTGTAGGTAGGAGGTACCCCTAATACCAAACCTAACTTGAGTAGTTTAATATGAATTATTCCTAAGAGCAATGGCATTAAGCCATAGGGGTAGCTATGCTATATTAGGGCCTTGCTTGCATGTTATCTTACAGCGACCGCTGTGGAAACTCTATTAAACTGTAACTATAGAACTGAAACTGTAGAACTATAGAATGATAACAGACATGTCAAGGAGGTATTTAACCAAAACTACCCCCCCCCCCCCAATTAGACTCTGGGGATTCCATTGATGCCATTGACGTTTCTGTCCGACATCTATGTTGCCTAGCAAAGGCAAACAAAAACATTCTATGCCCAACAACGGGCAGGATGGACAGGTCTAGGAGGTATTTGACCATGCCTACCTCCCCTAATTAGACCCTGGGGATTCTATTGGTGCCGACGACATCTACTTTGCCTAGAAACAGCAAACAAAAACTTCTATGCCTAACAATTGGCAGAACGGACAGTTCTAGGAGGTATTTAACCATACCTACCCCCAGTAATTAGACCCTGGGGATTCCATTGGTGCCATTGACAATTTAGTAATAATATATTAGTCAAACCATAAAGTCTCCTTTGATAAAAATACAAATTCACCTAGCTATATACAACTTACTACATAAATCTCAACTATTACTCATATCATAACTTTTATCACTTTTAAATGGTCTTAATCATTGTCCATTCACTATGAGCAATACCTAGATTCCAATAAAAAAAAACTTGTTTTCATTTTTTTTTTGGTGATTGATTGAATATCTTTAATCACTATAAAGAAATGTTCAAATAAAACATAATCTTAGATTTAAACCATCAACACCAACTGACATCACAGCTGTGCTGTGCCTTCTTAGATATCTTAGCTTTTCAAAATCTTAGAAAGTTGTCCCCTCGTATCTATGATTAGATAATTACTGAGAGAGTGAAGTATAGTTTTGAAGAAAGAAAAAAATATATAGGAGTACACGAGCCATAACAGTCTACTATAAAACCAAGCCATGGTTAAATAACTTGAACCTCCATACATATGAACGCTCTGTTTTATCACCATTACAGTATAAAAGCAGACCATGTGTCAAACAGATACGATGAGGTGGCGGACACGGACGAATCTGACACCACAAGGCTCACACATAGACAGGTAATGCATATAATACATGATCTTCATAGGTAATTCATTAAAAGAGGCTGGCTTTGTTAGTGAAATAGAGAATAAGTTCTGGCACTTGGAGAGTGAAATTCTGTGATCATGTCAGCACCAGTAAATGAGGTAGTTCTTCAATAAAGTGAAGTTTATGCAAGATCCAAGTGAGGAGGATCACAATCACACACCTTTGAAAACTAAGATTTGGCATGCAACTGTAAAAATACAGCCAATTGGTGAAGGCAAAAGATACTAGTAATTCCACTTTACCCAATACTGCACAATTTAGTCTATAATATGTGAGGCGACATTTACAATTTACAGCAGCAACGTGTGCGTTACTTTGACTACCGCCATGTGCGGTATGTATGGAGTAACAAACATGGCGCTTTCACCAAACTGCGCGGATTAGACGGGGAAATGACATGTGCCGAGATCCATGACCACTGGGCCAACGGGCTCTCCGCACCTACTTACACTTACTATGCCCAGCTCTATGGTGATAACGCCATCAATGTTCCTGTCAAGTCCTACTTCAAGCTTTTGATCGAGGAGGTAAGTTTACTACAGCATAGCTTATAGAGCATTCACAATACCTTCTCCCATGTTTTACTTTTGTTTAATACATATTTTTTGTATGATTTAGATTACCATCAGTATTGCCGATTTTATTCCTGTATTTGTAATCAGAAAATAGAGGTACTTGCTGATAAATTTCTATATACAGTCACAGGATTAAGGATTACAAATTAATCAGTCTACTTTGTATATAACCATATACTTTTGTATGTAGAGAATTTCGCAGCTCACCTTAAGCTTTGCAGGTTGACATAGACATAGGTATTAGAATAGGCAATCTGAAATGTCCTGTCTGATAACCATGTAGAAGCATACATTCCCATAAAAAGCCTCTGCTGTATCATAGGGGTATGAGCTGCACTCCCAACTTTGGGCGAAGCTGTAGGTCACATCTGGTTTTGCACTGATGTCCGAGGAATACTGGTGTATAAGCCGGGACTTACATGTGGGAGTTAGCAGTAGATGTATATGGTATCATTTTCTCATATTTCAGGTGCTGAATCCCTTCTACATCTTCCAAATCTGCAGTATAATCCTGTGGTGTATGGATGACTATTACGTCTACGCCTCCTGCATCTTTGTCATCTCAGCCATCTCCATCACGATAGAACTTTACGAGACCCGCAAGGTAACAGTTCCAAAAAACTGATATAAAGATTATGCAAACTATTTTCTCTATGATGAGCACAGCTGCTGTAGTAAGGCCATTATTTTCAGACATTTTGAATATAATAAAGTAATTTCAAGCACTGTGGACATGGCCCACACCCTTTAGAAGTGTCCACCAATTTTTCGTATAACGTACATAGAATTTTGTACTGAAGTGTATGTATATGTATTTCAGCAAAGGTCCACGCTGCGTGACATGGTTGGTTCTCAGCAGGCGCGGGTCACCGTTATACGGGCTGGGAAAGGTAAGACTCACTTAATACTTATCTTTAATGTTCCATTGAAATAAAAGTTTGCACAGGCAGGAGAAACCGGCTTTCCTCTACCCAAAAAATGTTTTGAGTACCTGTAGGTAATTTTCAACATAGTGGAGGAACAAAAGTACAATACTGCATTGCCTTTTTTTTAGTATCATTACAATTAGTAAGCACATTTTCGTGCATATGGCTGTGGTTTCAGTTCTGTTTGTATTTAAGCCTAAATAATGCATTAACATATTGGTTTGGTGCCTAACAGAGGCTGAGGTGGAGACGACAAGCTTGGTACCGGGCGATGTGATGGTGGTACCAGAGAAGGGCTGTATGATGAATGTAGATGCTGTGCTACTGTCAGGGAACGCCATTGTCAATGAGAGTATGCTTACAGGTAAGGCACTTTGTTCTTGGCATTAATGAACTACGGTAACCTGCATATGAAGCGACCCCCAGAAAGTAGTCGTATCCGGCATTTGAGAGAATTAGGCTAGTTTATAAAATCCTATTGGGCATATACAATGTATTGGCCCAGTTTTCAGCTGTTAAAAACTGCCGTAATCTCTCGCCTATAAGGTGCAGCTCGCCTATAAGGCGCACCCCCAACTCAGGGAGGTCTGTTTTACGTATAAGATGCGCCTTATACACGAGAGATTACGGTGGTTATTTACTGTAACTGAACTTTGCCCCTGCACATTATATGTATCTAAGGCACTAAGGTCTATAATTTCAGAAAAAAAAAAAAAAAATAGATCTGGCTGTAGCTACCATTTGTAGATCTCTCTTTTCTGCCCTTCATTATACGGCCTTCTGTCACTCCCCATCATAGATTCAAAACAGGCACTATTAATAGAAATTTGAGTTTTTTCAGCTATATTTATACAGAGATATTTCCAGGCTATCTTTTCACAATCTATAAACGCTTGCCTCTGCTTACGTCCACAAGGAGAGAGTGTCCCAGTCACTAAAACCCCTCTGTGTCCATCAGAAGCGGAAGAGGTGTTTTCACACGAAGGTCACAAGCGTCACATACTGTTTTGTGGTACGAAGGTCATCCAGACCCGCTACTACTCCGACAGCAATGTCAAAGCTGTCGTTGTCAGGACAGGTGAGTAAGCTGGGTATTAGCATTAGAAAAAAATCTCTGGAAAAACGGATGATCCGTATGATCATAGATAAATTGTTTACATCTTACGAGGTGTAGTGTTGGGACCGCTGACACCTCGTCACACACCACCCATCTTTATCTAGTACATAGGTAAGTTAAGGTCTGATCTCTGATTCACACATGCTGATTGAAAAGACATTTGATTTACAAAATAGTTACGTTTTGATTTTTTTGGGGGTGTCTTTTTGATGTTTTTTTAAAGAAAGTATAACGTGAAAAAAAGAGATCTAATTACCAGGGTAAAACTAATTTTCCTGTCTCTTGTGTAGGATTCTCAACTGCCAAGGGTGAACTGGTGTGTTCCATCCTGTACCCTAAACCAATCGGCTTCAAGTTCTACCAGGACTCGATCCGCTTCATCATAGCACTAGGTGTGCTGGCCATCATCGGGATGGGTTATAGCATTGCTCAACTCATTCACAACAAGGTGGGCCTCTATAAGCCTTAATATGGATGCCCAGTGGGTCCGCCATTTTGAATATCGCTGGTTGAGGTAATATTCACTGATAAGTTATATGCTTTTTGATAGAACCAGCTCCAATCACGCATGCACCCTATACATTGGTACTACCCATTTTAGCACAGGTCGTCAAATTACTGCAGGACCTGTATGGGTGCAACATATTAAAATTGTTTTTCTCTCTTTTTTTTTTGCATACATGTCTATACCTTTTTTTTTTTTTTTTTTTTTTGTCTATACCTCCAGAGAAGCGTAGGGTTTGTATTACCAATGGTAAGCAAAGACCTCCCAATCTACATTGTATTATGAGACAATGAATAAAACGCTATAGTTGTGTAATCATATACGTTTATCCTCACAGACACATCCTTATAAAATACTGCTTCGGGCACTGGACATAATCACCATCATCGTGCCTCCTGCACTGCCGGCCGCCATGACGGTCGGCACAGTGTATGCACAGAGTCGACTCAAGAAGCAGGGAATCTTCTGTATCAGCCCACCCAGAATCAACATATGCGGCAAGATCAAACTTGTCTGCTTTGATAAGGTAGGTACTGATATAAAAGTCATCAGACTCTTTTAGTCTTAACCTTGTAAAGGCTGATAGCGCTTCAATGCATAATGCTGACTCTACGAGGTTGATACACTAGCAGAGAGTCGGCATGTGCATCAATGAAATGCTATTGAGCAGATTCGCCAGCACTTCATTGACCAGTGTATCATGCTGACTAACGGTCATAATGCACTTCTGTATTCTGCTCGGTAACACCAGGGGGCAGTTGCAGACTAGCACACAGGAGATGACGTCATCGCTTGGCGCCAGTTCCAAGGCGCATGCGCAAGGTGTCAGACCGTTTGTAGCAAACTGACGACAAATTGGTGAGTAAAAATCGTAATTTCTACTAGTTTTCACCCTTTTTAGTCGTCATTATGATACATTTAGACGAGTTTGATTCATTATTCCCGTCATATTGACGATCGGAGCTAAAATTCGTCAGATTTCAAACTTTCTGACACAACACGGGCAAGCCCCCCATTATCGCTCAGATCGTTTTTTGACGAACGATGTTTCAACTCTCTTCTACTCGTCAATCGAGGGTCTATACAACTTTTCTAACGTTATAGACGACCTAATCCTTTGAATTGACGAGTTTCTACCTGTTTTCCATGTTTTTAAAATAAATTGTACTTTTACGACATCAACAAAAATATAAAACCGATTGACGACACTTTTACGACATTCCACCCTAGCCTAGAACCTATTTTCGGCAAACAAGATGGCGGCGCCCATGCGGGACGCGCGTCGAGCTGAGAATTGTTTTTAAAGGCTCTTAATATTTATCCAAACACTGGAAATGTATGTAATTACTTTCTTTATAGAAGTTCAAAATTTTCTTTGTTATGTTGATGTTGTGTTAACTGTTTTTTATGCCCTTTTTGGCTACTCTCACTCATTTTAGAGTGATAATAAGTTAACTAACTTGAACAGAGGGAGATGCTGTCACTATAGTGACACATCTACTAAGGTGAGTCCCTCTAGTTCCACTGAGAAGGTTCCTTTTATCAAATAGATTGTATTGTCTCTACTATGCTTCCTTATGGAATTCAGGTAGTTGACCAAACCAGCTTGCTGGGGGTTACAATCTTAGATATTGGGAAGCCTCTCTAAGCCCAGTACATAAAAGTCTTCACCTACAGGCCAAGGGGCAAGGTTGGACTCTGCTATGCTTTCTTATGAAATTCAGGCAGTTATTCACATTTCTTATCATGCCAAGCAGGATGATAGAAATCACTGATAGTGTACAGGAAGGTTACTTACACACTGTGGCATATGGCACAGATATCACTGTTATTAACTTAACAGTTCCCTCCAAGTGACATTTCCAGACCTGCGGTTGGACTTGCAAACTTGTGGTCATTGACCTATAGAGGGAGTGTACAGTGACAAGACACTAAAAAGCACTAGATGCTTCTGCTTTGTAAGCCTTAGCAGTTATTCCGAGTCCTCCGTTTAACCATTTATGGGCAAACGATAGAACTTGTTGACTCTCCCAAGAGGGATGAAGTCTTAGAAAGTGTCAAGGTTGGTTTTAGCTAAGACTGTGAATAGAAAAACAGCTATTACCTATACCTTATGCCGAAAATTTCTTCAGATACACCTTTTTTGGTTGTTAAGAGAAAACACCAAAAACCCACAATTTATGCCAAAATTCTTTAAATTTGCATAGGAAAACAAGTAAGAAGTGTGTCTTCTTGTGTGGGAAGGTAACTGACCCATGTGCCGATAGCTGTGATAGCTGACGCCCTAAAATGCACATGTATGTATACTGTCTGTATAACAGTCTGAGATGCTTATGTTGTACAACTTGTCTATCAAACTTAGACTTTGGGGGTTTTATACCTGTCCAGTTGTCATAGACTATCAGGAGATACAGCTAGCACTTATGCTTGCTAGTCTTGATTATACTGCATCGCTTGTGTATCCAATACACAATTAACAGTCACTCCTGCCTATGTTGTACAGTATGCTTTCAAACTTACTTGGCTTTTTAACTTTTCTGTTGAAAGCAGTCAGATAGTATACTACTCTGACAAATAGTCTAGCAGTTTAGATTGCTAAACTGGTGCACATAACTTTATTAAGCAAGTAACTTAATTTGTTAAAAGTTATGTATGTTTCACACAATAGAGCAGCCTAGCTGTTTTTAATCGTACAGTGTGTATGCACACAAATACCACCAGTTAATTGCTTAGATTATACTACTTGAGTCCTACAATTGCCAGGCCATGAGGCTAGGCTGGACTCTGTTATGCTTCTTATGAAATCCAGGCAGTTATTCATATTTCTTATCATGCCAAGCTGGATGATAGAAATCACTGAAAGTGTTCAGGAAGGTTACTTATACACTGTGGCATATGGCACAGATATCACTGTTATTAACTTAACAGTTCCCTCCAATTGACATTTCCAGACCTGCGGTTGGACTTGCAAACTTGTGGTCTTTGACTTATAGAGGGAGTGTATAGTGACAAGACACTAAAAAGCACTAGATGCTTCTGCTTTGTAAGCCTAGCAGTTATTCCGAGTCCTCCGTCTAACCATTTATGGGCAAGCGGGAGAAAAACTTGTTGACTCCCCCAAAAGGGATGAAGCCTTAGAAAGCGTCAAGGTTGGTTTTAGCTAAGACTGTGAATAGAAAAACAGCTATTACCTATACCTTATGCCGAAATTTCCTTCGGATACACTTATCCGGTTGTTTATTCGTAAAACGCCAAAAAACCCACAATTTATGCCAAAAATTACTTGAAACTGCATAAAAACAAGTATGAAATGTCAAAGATTAGTACTTGTGTGGAAAAGCAACTGATGCATGTGCTAATAGCTGTGATAGCTGATGTCCTAAAATGCACATGTATACTGTTTGTTTAACAGTCTGAGCTGCTCATGTTGTACAACTTGTCTGAAAATTAGACCTTAGAGGTTTATACCTGTCCAGCAGTCATAGACTATCTGAAGATACAGCTGGCAATTATGGCCTGCAAGTCTTGATTTTACTGTTCTACTTGTGTATATGTAATACACAGTTAACAGTCACTTATGTTGTACAATATACCTTTCAAACTTACTTGAATTTAGATGTTCTGTCGGAAAGCAGTCAGATACTACTCTGTTAAATAATCTAGCAGTATAGATTGCAAAACCGGTGTACATAACTGATTAAAGCAACACCTTAAGTATTAAAGTTATGTTTGTCTACAAAATAGAACAGCTTAGCTGTCTTTATATTGTACAGTGTGTAAGCACACAGATACCACCCGTTAATTACTTAGATTATACTGCTTGAGTTCTACTTTCGACAGGCCAAGGGGTTAGACTGGACTCTGCCATGTTTCAATGATCCAGTCAGTCACTTATTTTCCTAACTTGCCAAGCTGGATGCTAGAAATCACTATTAAAGTACAAAACCTACTTACACACTAAAAAGCTGTGAATGGTTGCACTGATACCTCTGTTAATTTAACAAGATGCCTCCAAGTGACATTTCGATACCTGAGATTGGATTTGCAGACTTGTGGTCCATCAGACCTATAGAGGGAGAGTACAGTGACAAGACAATATAAGCAGGACATGCTTCTAATCCAGAAGCTTTAGGAGTTACCATAAATACACATGCATAAGACGCACCCTCAGTTGGCCTGGATCCTATAGGCCCCAGGTGATGAAATTTGGGTACATGAGCTGCGTCTTATATGCAAAGGTTTACGGTACTCTAAGCTCTCAGTCTCACTTCTTGGACAAATGTTAAAACCTGTTGACTTTCCCCAGTGGGATTGAGTGTTACAAAAGTGACAAGGTGGTTTAGCTAAGACTGTGACTAGGAATGCAGCTATTACCTATACCTTATGCCAAAAAACTTCCTCAAACAGACCTATGTTGAATTGCTTGCCTGAAAGCACCAAATACCACAATCTATGCCAAAAAATTCTGAGATTTTTCATATGAATGCAAGTTAAAAGGTGAGGAAACCTGTACTTGTGTGGGGAAGTTAACAGCTATCTGTGTAATAGCTATTCTAGCTGTTTCTAAGAAAGCACTAACAAATTGAACAACAGCCTGAGCTGATTATACAGTACAACTTGTCTTTGAAACTTAGATAATAGAGGTCTTCTTCCTGCTCAGCAAGACGAAGCCTTACTACTTACACAACTACTCTTGAGTGGTATGTATGCTGAACAGTTTGTGTATGTAACACACAGTATAGCAGGGTCAGCTGCTCACGCTAAAATATGCTTGTCTGACATAACTAAAACAATCTCAGTTGTACACCGGATGGATCTATCATTTGCATACTAGTACCCTCTGTTGCTTAACAATGATAGTTGCTTAAGCTGTAGAAATTGTGTATGTTTCACACAATAAAGCAGTCTTAGCTACTTAAGTACAACAAAAAAGTTCAGCCCTTAGACTATATTGCAAGAGTTCTACACTCAGCGGGCCAAGAAGCTAGTATGGACTCTGCTATGCTTTTGTATCTTAGACAGGATTCCTTTTGCTTATCATGCTTTGGGATGATAAAATCTCGGTTATGTACAAGAAGGTTACTTACAAATCTAAAAGTTGAGCCTGGTTACACAGATAACTCCTGTTATTTACATAACAGTAACCTCCAAGTGACATTTCCAAACCTGAGGCTGGATTTGCAGACTTGTAGCCTACCAGACCCATAAAGGGAGAGCACAGTGACTAGACTTTTTAAAAAACACTTGATGCTTTCTGCGTTGATCAACTAAGCAGTCACGCCAAGCTCACAATGTTACTTAATTTTGACAAAGATACAATCGAACATTCTTCCACAGGGGGATTGAATACTGGGAAAAAGGGTAAAACTGTTTTCGTAAAGGAAAACTGTTACCAGATTTCCTATGAACTATACTTCTTGCTGGAGCTTCACTTGTACCATAAATGCCCTCTGTTAAGCTAAAGAGACAAAACCAGTTTTGTACACTGAACAACTTGATTGTACCCTACACGATTAGCAGTCTCGACTGCTTTTGTCGTACAATATATAGTCTTGTTTGTATAGCAACAACAGCTGTTTATCTTGAGAAACTTGTTTCAAAATTGGAGGGACTTATTACTCGAAATGAATGACCCTGACACTACCAGAGCTGTAGACCTCAGGGGGAAAACACTAGTATAAAGCTGATTTCTTAATCAGCATTTATAATGTATCTAGTGTACTTATTAAATCCATGGAGCTTATGAGATACTCCTTATGGGTCTTTGACTACCACAGCAGTCTAACTGGACTTGTGTAGCAACTGTTGTTAATACTGTTACACAAAATGGTAGTCTAAAAGGTCCACATTAGTACTAAAGAATACTTTAGGATTTGAGTCAGACATAGCCACTGCCACTATGACTTTACAAAGAGCACATTTGCCTAAATACGTTCTGGTAATTTGCTAGGCAAATTGGGTCACCAAATTTGTCCTACTTACATATGTACCCTGCTAGAAGTAGCAGTCTCAGCTGTCTTTGAAACACGAAAGGTATATATACTATAACTTGTGTACACATCTTAAGGGAGTTTCCATAACCTACACGCTGTATTACTTGTGTAGGAAACATGTGAATACACCACAGATAAAATCCAAAGCTGTTCAATGAAATGTGAACTATTACCAATACTGTGTATTAAACTCCTTCAGCTCACATTATAATGTAGATGCTACTATCTAAATTGCAAATGTGGTCGCTGTTTCTAGCAGCTCAGTCATATATAAAACCTTTCAACACCCATTCATACAATACTATAGGGGCTGCCTATATTGTACATTTTGTTTTGTACCTTATGAGGATAGCAGTCATAGCTGCTTATGTTGTAAAAATAAGTGTCCTGCCTGTATAGCATCTACAGCTGTATATGTTGAGTAGCAGTGGGAAATTTATCCACACCTAAGGAGTTAACTGCTTATATTGTACAACATAGGTACTTGACAGAGCTGCAAGTGTTGAATAACTTGTCCTTGTGCCTATGACCACATAACAATTATGCTGGTCAGTATGTTACATATCCTAGCAAGCTTAACTACTACTCTAGCCGAACCTTTCCGTATAAAGATTGGTTTAAATAAGCAGTCCGGATTGCTTATTTTTACCCAAGCAACCGTATATGAGTTGTAATTTGTGTGAACAATAATTACTTGTTTGTGTTGGCCATTTACTACGGACTTAAACTTGATCTGAGGCCACCAGCTAATGAATATATACTTCCTATAAATTCATGTTTGGGTTATGGCTGCACGAGAGTACTTTATGTTGGATATTACAAATGTCACCACATTTGTCATGATCTGACAACTGTCGGACTCATAAAATTATATATCTAGACATAAATTTATGTGCTAAGTCACAGTTGTGAGAGGGAGCTGGGATAATTGGAAAATTATCTAAAAAAAAATCCAAAGTCACAGTATGATGTGTCATTGGATCAGACAGTGAACCTACTGAACTTTGAAGTCTCCTGTGTGCTAGTCTGCAACTGCCCCCTGGTGTTACCGAGCAGAATATAAAATTAATCGAGTACTTACTTGTAAGTGTGAAGATTAATTGTTGTTCTGCGAGGCAACACCAGGGGCGTTGCAGAGTACACAGGCCCTCCCATCCTCCCTATGATAAATAGATTACTGCATGGGCATAATCTACAATCAACAAATAATGAAATACGACTATAAGTATAAGGTATGTTTTCCTGTGTACTTTTAGTTTTCAGTACGATTCACTGTCCGCATGCTACGAACTGGCGCCAAGCGATGACGTCATCTCCTGTGTACTCTGCAACGCCCCTGGTGTTGCCTCGCAGAACAACAATTAATCTTCACACTTACAAGTAAGTACTCGATTAATTTTATATTAGCGGTGCTTGAGGGGTTGATTATTGAATCAGTTTCAGCTTCATGTGTAACTAAGGTAAACTTAAAAAAAAATCAAATTTTAATATTTTGGGCAAGTCTTCTGAAAGAGCCAACAATAAGATACTGTGCATATGCCATGTCCATGTATAAGCCGCATCCTAACATATAATTTTTTTTTCATCGTGGAAGAAGGAGGTATAATCCTAGCCCTGTCAAAAACTTGCATCCTAACATATATACCGTTTACTTCTCGTACAGACAGGCACTTTGACGGAGGACGGACTGGACCTGTGGGGTATTGTTCCGCTAGAGAACAACAGGTGAGTGTCAAACTGAAGATGCTGTTACCACTACTTATTTTATATCTAGTTGCTGTAACCATGAACCAAAGACCAAGGCAACTATGAGTAGTCCTACGTTCATTGTCTCAGTGTCCTCCCTGAGACTACTGCCAGGTTGTCGGTGGTGTTTTCCAAAGAGCAGTCACTCAATTTCCAATTCTGAATTTTCAATCAAAATTTCCAAATAAAGTTTAAAAAAACACATGCAGGTGGATGAACAAGATGTTTTGTGTCCATCTGACACAAAACAAATGGAAAAAAAGATGAAGCAGAACTACCATTACACCTTTTGTAAAAAGAGGAATGGTTTAAGGTGCTATTTTGCTCGTAGGAATTTCTCCATAGAGCCAATTGCAAAACCGATTTCTCAATCAGTGATTTCTCTCTTTGTTCTTATATGGCCTAAACCCAGACCACCTAAAGCGTCTTATTGTAAGACTTTCTTAACTTCCGGTTCTAACCATATAATACCTTACCCTGAGGCCCCTGTGCTATAATGCACAACACCCACTAGTTCCGGCGTTCATCCCATTTTCAACTGAATTCTATTATTTTGCAGATTTTTACCCGCTGTTCAGGACCCCAGTTCTATGCCAACCAAGTCCTCGCTTGTCGTTGCCATGGCCACTTGTCACTCGCTGACAAACATAGATGGAGAGCTGACTGGCGACCCGCTAGACCTCAAGATGTTCAATTCTACGCAGTGGGTGAGTCATCTTTACTTTTTAAACGAGGCAAGGGCTTTTGACACCACCTTTCTGACCTCTTGTCTACTAGCCCTTAGCCGAGTTTCTTATGATTACCACGTTTCAATTGCTATTTTGGCCTCTAGCAGATTACATGCACCACCAAAAAACTATTCCATTACACAGCATATGCCCTATCACACCCTTCAAAGACCCCATGAGTCATATTTCTATTTACATGAAAATCTTTTGATAAATGATGAAAAAAAACATTTCATGGGGTATGCTTTTCTTATATTTAGATTCCAAGAATTTGCATAGACCATCAAAACCTGTCATTTAGCCCTATTTCTGTTACAAGTGAACCCCCAAAATTAGTCATATAGTGAGACAAAAAGCAAGACAAAGCTATCCATGTAATAGAATTTACATTGAAGGTGTACTTTGATGGCTGTGACATGGTAATTACTGTTGGTTTTTTTCCCTATGGAGAAATGCATGGGATTTAGGGCTCTTTTTACCCTAAATAAAAGGGTAATCAAACTGTCTTTAACCCCACTTATATACAGATTTCAGATTTTTTAGAAAAGGAGGGCATAGAGTAGGTATGGGGGCAGTGCGTGCCATGGTTATCTGGGCAAATATCTTTTGATATAGTTGATTTTGAAGGCCTTCCAATTTGGTTTATTGCCACGATGACCTTAGTCATCGTGGCTTAAATACGTCAAGTATAGCCAGATCGCTGCCCATTCTAGCCCATTTTCTGACTTGCCCCTGGTCTTCAACCCTTGGCTATTTATAATTTTAGACTTGGTTCTAACTCCTGTGAACCCTAGTCTATGGATTGTAAGTAGTAAACCCATAATCCTATTAATTAGCCTTATACAAGTCTAGTGGACATCTGCGCATGTGCCAATACCGTCAGAACCCTTCTCTAATGCCCATGTTCCACCATACATAAATTAGTGAATTAACCCTTTAAGAACAGGATGACATACAAACACTGTTTATTGTCATCATGATGCACGAATGAATCACTGCTATTAACCCTTTAAGAACAGGATCACATACACACACTGTTTATTGTCATCATGATGCACAAATGCAGGACTGCTATTAACCCTTTAAGAACAGGATCACATACACACACTGTTTATTGTCATCATGATGCACAAATGCAGGACTGCTATTAACCCTTTAAGAACAGGATCACATACACACACTGTTTATTGTCATCATGATGCACGAATGCAGCACTCCTATTAACCCTTTAAGAACAGGATCACATACACACACTGTTTATTGTCATCATGATGCACGAATGCAGTACTCCTATTAACGCTTTAACTCTTCCTTTACCAACTACGCATTAATGCGTAGTTTTGGCCGATTTTGGCCGATTTTTGACCAATTTTGAGAACACTATAACTTCCACAAAATCCATTGAAACTCTTCGATTTTTTTGTTAGACTTAACTTGAGTTGGGTTCTCCACAGAGTCCAAAGAGTTAGTCTCTATCTCTTATACTTTTAGCATGGCAGTTTTACAAACTTGAGACAAAATCTTAAATTACCCTAAAAGTTTTCCATAGATTTAATCAATATTTAGACTAAAAATCATGAAAAATGTCAAATAATATTGTTTTTTTGGTGAAAATTGATTTTGTACATTTTTTCATGCTCAACAAAATGGCATGGGAATTTTTAGTGTATTTTGATGCATTATTGGCCATTTTGGCTGGTTACCATGGCAACAGATATGAAAAAAATGCCGATTTTGCATGTTTTGGTTGCCATGGTAACCGAAAAAGAATGTCTTCCGAAATTCATTTTTTGCCATAATTCCAACAAAGGTAGATATTTACTACAATATGCACTTCATATCAGTGCAATTGATAAAGGGAGTGCTGAGATATTGCAATTTGAAGTGAATCCATAAGATCAACTTTTCTCATCATAACACCACCTTTATGATGATATATTTCAGTAATTAAACTAGATAGAGAAAACTTGGGTGTCGTTCTATCTGACTTGGTAGCCTAGCTTAACCAGTCACCATTTCCCTTCTAATTGGAATATTCACACAATTCCAATGGTTTTTGAGAGTTTATGTTATGAACTGAAACCCAAAAATCTGCTCTGAAATACTCTGGTAAAGGAAGAGTTAAGAACAGGATCACATACACAGACTGTTTATTGTCATCATGATGCACAAATGCAGCACTCCTGTTAACCCTTTAAGAACAGGATCACATACACACACTGTTTATTGTCATCATGATGCACGAATGCAGTACTCCTATTAACGCTTTAAGAACAGGATCACATACATACACTGTTTATCGTCATCATGATGCACAAATGCAGCACTCCTGTTAACCCTTTCAGAACAGGATCACATACATACACTGTTTATTGTCATCATGATGCACGAATGCAGGACTGCTATTAACCCTTTAAGAACATGATCTCAGAAACACACTGTTTATTGTCATCATGATGCATGAATGAAGCACTCCTATTAACCCTTTAAGAACAGGATCACATACACACACTGTTTATCGTCATCATGATGCACAAATGCAGCACTCCTGTTAACCCTTTAAGAACATGATCTCAGAAACACACTGTTTATTGTCATCATGATGCACAAATGAAGCACTCCTATTAACCCTTTAAGAACAGGATCACATACACACACTGTTTATCGTCATCATGATACATGAATGCAGCACTCCTATTAACCCTTTAAGAACAGGATTACATACAAACACTTTATTGTCATCATGATGCACGAATGAATCACTGCTATTAACCCTTTAAGAACAGGATGACATACAAACACTGTTTATTGTCATCATGATGCACGAATGAATCACTGCTATTAACCCTTTAAGAACAGGATGACATACCCACACTGTTTATTGTCATCATGATGCACGAATGAAGCACTCCTATTAACCCTATAAGAACAGGATCACATACACACTCTGATTATTGTCATCATGATGCACGAATGCAGCACTGCTATTAACCCTTTGAGAACAGGATCACATACACACTCTGATTATTGTCATCATGATGCACAAATGTAGCACTCCTATTAACCCTTTAAGAACATGATCTCAGAAACACACTGTTTATTGTCATCATGATGCACGAATGCAGCACTGCTATTAACCCTTGAAGAACAGGATCACATACAAACACTGTTTATTGTCATCATGATGCAGGAATGAATCACTGCTATTAACCCTTTGAGAACAGGATCACATACACACACTGTTTATTGTTATCATGATGCACGAATGCAGCACTCCTGTTAACCCTTTGAGAACAGGATCACATACACACAGTTTATTGTCATCATGATGCACAAATGCAGTACTCCTATTAACCCTTGAAGAACTGGATCACATACACACACTATTTATTGTCATGATGCACGAATGCAGCACTCCTATTAACCCTTTAAGAACAGGATCACATACACACACTGTTTATTGTCATCATGATGCACGAATGCAATACTCCTATTAACGCTTTAATAACATGATCACATACACTGTTTATTGTCATCATGATGCATGAATGCAGGACTGCTATTAACCCTTTAAGAACAGGATCACATACACACGCTGATTATTGTCATCATGATGCACGAATGCAGGACTGCTATTAACCCTTTAAGAACAGGATGACATACACAGACTTTATTGTCATCATGATGCACAAATGCAGCACTCCTGTTAACCCTTTAAGAACAGGATCACATACACAGACTGTTTATTGTCATCATGATGCACGAATGCAGGACTGCTATTAACCCTTTAAGAACATGATCTCAGAAACACGCTGATTATTGTCATCATGATGCACAAATGCAGCACTCCTGTTAACCCTTTAAGAACAGGATCACATAAACACACAGTTTACTGTCATCATGATGCATGAATGAAGCACTGCTATTAACCCTTTAAGAACAGGATCACATACACACTCTGATTATTGTCATCATGATGCACGAATGAAGCACTCCTTTTAACCCTTTAAGAACAGGATCACATACACACAGTGTTTATTGTCATCATGATGCACGAATGAATCACTGCTATTAACCCTTTAAGAACAGGATCACATACACACACTGTTTATTGTCATCATGATGCACGAATGAATCACTGCTATTAACCCTTTAAGAACAGGATCACATACACACACTGATTATTGTCATCATGATGCACAAATGCAGCACTCCTTTTAACCCTTTAAGAACATGATCTCAGAAACACATTGTTTATTGTCATCATGATACATGAGTGCAGCACTGCTATTAACCCTTTAAGAACAGGATTACATACACACACTGTTTATTGTCATCATGATGCACGAATGCAGCACTCCTTTTAACCCTTTAAGAACATGATCTCAGAAACACACTGTTTATTGTCATCATGATACATGAATGCAGCACTCCTATTAACCCTTTAAGAACAGGATCACATAGACACACTGTTTATTGTCATCATGATACATGAATGCAGCACTCCTTTTAACCCTTTAAGAACATGATCTCAGAAACACACTGTTTATTGTCATCATGATACATGAATGCAGCACTGCTATTAACCCTATAAGAACAGGATCACATAGACACACTGTTTATTGTCATCATGATACATGAATGCAGCACTACTTTTAACCCTTTAAGAACATGATCTCAGAAACACACTGTTTATTGTCATCATGATGCACGAATGAAGTACTCCTATTAACCCTTTAAGAACAGGATCACATAACACTCTGATTATTGTCATCATGATGCACGAATGCAACACTCCTTTTAACCCTTCAAGAACATGATCTCAGAAACACACTGTTTATTGTCATCATGATGCACGAATGAATCACTGCTATTAACCCTTTGAGAACAGGATCACATACACACTCTGATTATTGTCATCATGATGCACAAATGCAGCACTCCTATTAACCCTTTAAGAACAGGATCACATACACAGACTGTTTATTGTCATCATGATACACGAATGCAGCACTCCTATTAACCCTTTAAGAACAGGATCACATACATACACTGTTTATTGTCATCATGATGCACGAATGAAGCACTGCTATTAACCCTTTAAGAACAGGATCACAAACACACACTGTTTATTGTCATCATGATGCACGAATGCAGCACTCCTATTAACCCTTTAAGAACATGATCTCAGAAACACACTGTTTATTGTCATCATGATACATGAATGCAGCACTCCTATTAACCCTTTAAGAACATGATCTCAGAAA